>OX387313.1:23675205-24979661 GCA_947562085.1 Eudonia lacustrata
TTGTTATGGTACTAACAAATGTACACGTACACACGCCTATACATCAGAATACCACAAACCGTCAAATTACCTCAATAGACTTTGAACTTTATGTATATGGCATATGGTTGAACATTTATTGAAGACATTTGTCAGTTTTAGATAGGTTGATGTGCAGGCGTCAGTACCTAAAGCCCTGAAAACCTGAAGATGAAGAGTTATCATTTTTTTAAATTATTCAGTACTACTCTGCAAAGCGGCTCATCCCACCGTCTCTGGGAAGATGGATTGTCAGGTGTATCTGAATTTGGGCAAGCAAGTCTCCAGGCATCCATAGCTTCGGTGAAGCACGGCACATCAAATTAATCAGTGTGGGGGCTAGTATTTTCCTGATTAATTTTTCGGTGCCATGGACCGAGGATAAGAAAGCAGGTAAACTAATACTGGAAATTTTGCAGACGCCGAGGCCTCCCAAGCGAATGGGAAGAGTAGCTAGTAGTAGTAGGGTTATCATTAACGTTATTCCTAAAACAAAACACTTTCGGAGCCCGTCGAAAAGCGACGTCTTGTACGGCTTTGACCGTGCCGACTTCCGCAGAAAGTTCATGGAAACATACGAAATTTTGGATATGCATTCCAAGGCAGACACAGTTTTCATTATGGTTGCACTAGTTTTCATCTGTGGCTTTGCCCTTGTCAAATTCTGTTGTTAATAATTTCAGAATGAGGGGTTCAAATTCAGTCTGTCATGAATTCCCGAACGAATGAGATATTTCCCTTAGGACGAGATGACAGAACACAGCATGCTAAATAAGTGGCCGAGAAAGATAGGACCTGCTGATATTTCGACCCGTGACTTCGTTTTGGCATAAAGGTTTATTTGTTATAAACATTGTATACTTTATAATATATCAGTTTCTTAATTAAAACATTATCATTATAATTGATTACAATTCCATATAGTTTCTTAAGTTAACTCGATTACTATCATTAAAAAACCCATTTTTCTTAATTTTGCATAAATATTATTTTTTCTCATTGTTTCGAGCCTTTTGCAGAACACGTATAGGTTCACGAACAATGATTCTGTCTGCTGTTTCACTATAGCCAAAATGTGTAATGCGTGGTTGTGGATTTCTGTTTTGTGAATACTCTTTCTGCATATCCGGACGCTCGCACAAAACATAGAAACTTTCATCTAAAATGCACCATAATTTTTAACGGTTATGGTGACTTGCGTTGTCGCGTCCGCATATTTATTGTCAGCCCCTTTGTAATTTACGCGTTTCTGTTCAAGTTTATGGCTATGCGTATGCGTAAGAACCGCATATGGAATTTGGCAATTTGCCGCTTCGAAAACTGCATACATTTACATCGAACCTTGTTTTCTTTTATTTTTAATTTGCAGATATGTACGACAATGTTGAATTTTGGGCAAAACATCGAAAGTTAATTTATTTTCAAAAGACGTTTTTTTTGTAATTTGTTGCTAAACAATAGGTATGCAAAAGAAATGTATTGTCCTAATTATACTAACATAAAGTGTTCATTAAAGTCATTCAAGGCAAGTTCATTTAAGTCTACTAACAATTATAATTAATAAATTATTATTATATTTAATAAATTATTATTATTATTATTAAAAGCACTTTTCTAAAGTTTATTTGAATAAAGAATTTGAATAAAGAATTAACAAACTAATATTGTCCACTTTGCAACTTGGAGTTGCGTTTACTAATTAATTTCACGTCTTAAGTAACACTTTAATCGTTGTAACTTCTAATAGTGTATCAAGTTTAGAAACTACATTACTTTAGGTAATTTTGAGATCTTGAACCCTCATGTTGAATCTTCTGAACTGACTGTTAACGGTTTTAGAAAATGTTTCTGAACAGCTTTGATAACACTACATTATCATCACCAATCTATTATTCCACTGCTGGGCATGGGCCTCATACATTACGCCAACCAGGATTTTGTATACCTCATTCACTGCGTTATGAGCTGGAATGACCAACTCATAACGGATGCCAAATAATATTTGAAGTGCACTTTTATTTATTCTTCAAGTTTATAAGCAGTCAAATAGGTAATAAAACATTCCCTTGTCTCTGGCCCACAGACTCCGTTTCATGGTAACATTAAAAGTTTATGAGGAAAATGATAAGTCGTTTCAAAAACTCCATAAAACTGGAATCCTGTCGTAAAAGTGTTTTGTGTTCACATTTTTATGATCATTTGATCACCGATGATGCACGTCAGGCTTACCCGTTTTATTTTGAACTTGGTGCTTTTTTTTCACACTTTTTGTCATTTCTGATTATGCGTGAGGACAGTAAGATAGTAATTAGTACCTAGTTCAAATGTTTCGATGTGAACATTCTATTTGACAATAATTTTGCTTTGTTTAGAATCTACGTAAGTAATTAATCTAGCTACATATTTAAATCGTTAGGCTAATTATTGTTCTAACTAGTTTATCAATTACTAACGTTAAATATATGACTTTAGGCTCACATATAGCCTTCCTTTATTCCTATCCTTCCTTTCACAAAACTTCACTTACCCATCCATTTGTTATCATCTAAAGGAGAGAATTCCTACACGCCCGCGGCACGTGACATCCTTTTAGGAATATTTTTAATACCGCACTACACTTGCCGTGACAAAGCTTCGACGCCATCGCCAATAGGTACAAAAATCAATAGGGCCACTATTCAGGCGTTTTCCGAGATTTCAGTGATTTGTCATTAGCCCCCGCACAATGGCGTATTGACGACGTGGAATGCCAATATCTGCACTATTGTATGGGACCCTCCGGATGCGGGGCTAGTACAATAACCATTTAATGTCTGTTTGTATGTGTATAGTTAGGAAGTAGGGAGGGCGACGTAAGTCGAAAATCGCTTGAACGCTCTTCAAGGCTTGGGTAGTGTTGTTGTATGATATACATAATTGTGCATGTTAAAGATAGCAAACTTCTTGGGTTAACTGCTTTTAATATGCCCATAGGGCGAACGGGCCGATTCGCGACTGAATTTGTTTGGTTAGTTGATTCAGTCATTTGTTTTGGAAGTTCGGGGGGTCGAGTGAGGAAATGCTTACGCCTTGATGGCCGAGTGACAAAACGCAATTTGAAAGTGGTTTTCAATGTGGGTTTTGGTATTTTTCTATGTTTAGCTCGGGTTTGTTATCACACTTGCTGAGTTTCTTGCCGGTTCTTCTCAGTACAAGATCTCCCGCCCAGAGTAGACTTACGAACCGATGGCATAGCGACATTCACAAGAGCTACTTGTAGCCTAAACTGAATAAATGATTTTAGAATTTGAATTTAACCACACTTCTTATATGATAAGCGTTATGATTAAGCCAATAGGTACTCATCTTTTGTAACGATACCTTGATTTCAATGAGGCATTTGCCTAGCAGTAAGACAGTAATAAGTCCATATTCTAGGTATTTGATCACGTATACAATCTTTGAAAGCTAAACAGAAATTGTATTTTTAAACTATTGGTGAGTGCTTATGCTTGGTAGGCAGCGCTGGTTGCTTGAAACTTGAACCCTAAAAAGTAAAGAAAGCTCAAAAAGAAGTGAGTTAGTGGTCAGTAGTTATCTTTCCATGTTCATCAGTAAGTAACCAATATGTTACCATGAAAACCTGTTTCAGTGCCAACGTTGGGTGATGGTTTGGTTACTGTATTTACGGATGGTTGATAGCATGTGGGAGGTCCTTGCACAACAAAGACCAGAATGGCGGAAAGCAATTACCACAAGCACTACTTTCCTTTGAACAAATGCGTCTTCATGATCTTGACGCCAAACGCCAGATTCGGAAAACTCGTCCCAAGCCCACCTACAAATACACTTTAAACTCAAACGGTCAACTTTATTGCGCCGCCTGTGACCGTGTATTTAAGAGCAAATTTGGATTTGCCTCACATGTCCGTGCTCATGCTCGGGTCTGAAATTTATTTGTTGCCGGGGTGTCGCCGTCGACGAAATCGTTTTGGAGGACATCATCATCATTATAACCTGGTGATTATGCCAACACCCATCAATTGTAACGATGACTTGACTCCAATGAAGAAAGCCTTTGTTCAGCAGTGGAAAAGAATTTTGCACTTCTTCGATTCTAAGTTTTCTGTTTTGTATGTCTAAAGTATAACTATTCGTATAACTTATAAATAAAATTATGATAAGCCATATTCCATATTGGAAGAACTTTAAACTTTTAAAACAGTAGTAAAAGATTGATCTTGGTTTTAGAAAACCTCAAAATGATTTATATCACTCATTACTAGACAAGTTTAACATATTATACCCATTTGTCATATTAACGTCCAGATGGAAGCAAACGATGACCACTTTTTATCAATTCAATGGAAACAAATACGGTCCCTCAGATCAACGACGATTAATGATGTTTTCATTTGATTAGCATCATCCCCTGTTTACTTAATAGTTCCTGATAGATATCTTTTCAATTCTTTTGTTGTTTTGTTGATTGGCATTAATTTATTTTCATTTTTATCATATTCAATGTTAGGTAATGGATATTAATCTGATACTGCTATTAATATGTCTTTTTTATAATTGAAGACGGACCAACCAGCCCTAGGTAGATTATTGGTTACCGTCTATAGTCATCTGCAACCGCATTGAATGGTTGAACAAAAATGCTTATAACAATGATGTTATGGCGACATATTTATTTAGATAAGTTAATCTTCTTCTTCTTCTTAAAATCACCTCAGAAGTTCTGACTTAAGGTGAGATCGGTGGTCTAAACGCTACACCCTAGAGGCGGTTAAAAAAAATAGTAATATGGACTAATTAGTGGTTTTCTCATGTACAGGCGGCAGCAGATCAACCTACCACAAAATGTCAAATTTCTTTAATAAATTTTGAACCTTAGAGTTTGGGTATAAAGATCAATATCGATTAGAGAAATCTGACAGTTTTGGATAGTTTGATATGCAGGCGTGTGTACCTGCACAAAATCTTCAATTTGTGCGTCGAGTAGTTTTGTTAAATATACGTGAAAAACCGGGATAACGAATTTTGCTGGGAGAACGATTTTCCAGCCAGGAAGGTAGATCATGATGCGCTGTAATTGTGCGTGTTAGCCTTAAATTTGAAACTCATAATTCGTTGCAACGCAAAATACCATACTATTTAAAAACCATTGAAAAAGGCTCATTACTCCTAGCCAAACTAAAAGAATTTCTTATTTCAAGGTGTCTTTATAGTATCCAGGAGTTCTATAATTTAAGTAAGATACAATAAATACTAGAAAGGAAAAACATTACTTGTTGTATCTTTATTTTATTAAATAATTATTTAATTTTATAATTTAACATAATATTGTTAACATGTACGACTAATTATTAGTGTAAGTGTAAGTAAAACACTTAGTAATTAATCTACAATATGATTTGCAATACCCTTGCAGGGTCATAAGTTGAGACTATTAGTTTAAGATCACCACCTATGTACACTTATGAAGCAATAAATGTTATTATTATTCTCTTTATTTATTTTCTTTCTTAAACCTAGATTTTTACAATATTTTAATATAAAAACAATAAAACATTATAAAAAACTTAATCCTAGAGTACCGCCAGCAGCGGGGCAGGGCCCAAGCTACCGGTGGTCAGGGCTGCAGAGTGAGGAACCTCCTGACAATACGTGCCGTGTCAAGGAGTACTGCCTTTTGCATCTGACCCTTGACCCAACCTTTCAGCGAGAGCCTCTCTAGGTGTTGATCGAGACTATTATTATTATTATACTCTTTATTTATTTTCTTTCTTAAAACTAGATTTTCACAATATTTTAATATAAAAACAATAAAACATTATAAAAACCTAATCCTAGAGTACCTTTATTATTATTATTATTACTATACTTTGCGATGAATGACGCCGTTGTAATACCGGTGGCGCAGGAGTCAGTGGTCTTGTGTTCTTACGTACACCTTCAACAACGACTCAATATAAACAAAAGTTGCTCACATTATTAAAACGGAAGCAGTTGCCAAGTTCTTGCTTCTTTATTCGCCAAATAAAAAGGCTGGGGTGCATAAAATAACAATAAGTAGCAACGTCTTAAAGGAATCTTGAAACACGTGCGAGTTTAAGCTTTATGTTACGGTGGGGAATGGAAAGTGATGATAGTAATGATTCTGTTTGGTTGCCTTTTACTGAATCGACGAATCTTTAACTAAATTCGAAGGTAGAAAGAAATTCAAAGTAGTTTGGCAAAAAAATGTCGTCTATTTTTCGAATGAGTACTGCTAATACAAATGTTAGTACCTGCTCAATTTTGATTAGAGACAGGTTGTCAAGTGATTCTGAGTTTGATAAAAGGTTTAAAAGTTTCCGCGGGATTCGAACCCGCATTACATAGGGTCCGGGTGCACTACCAACTTTTTCTTTAGTCTTTCAGTTATACTACTGATCTTAGTAGGTACTCTTTTATTGTAATCTATTTTGTATTAGCTATGGTTTTTTCTAGATTTCCACTTGGCTTGCTATCGCCATCTTTTTAAGAGGCATTGACCGTTTAATTAAATTAACTTGTTGAATTCAAATAATTAGAACATTGAAGATTACTCAAATGGTTCCGTCAGGAAATGCAAGGCATTGTAAGATCCTAACTCAAACACCAATGCCCATTCAACTCCTTAAATCTCAAAATATCCATCGATATTCAGCTTTCTAACATCGTGAAGGATGCGCTATAACTTTGAGCACGCTAAAGTGTATGTAATCCGCAGATTTTGGAGCAAAACGAAGCCCCCCTCAATTTCAGCATACCTGTGGGGATGTGGGGTAGTCGTAGCATTTGAGGTGTAATGTTATCCGATATAATCCCGCTCTTTGTGGGCTTACCTTTATTCATAGCTTGGGAGCTGCGTTTTCTTGAAAGTATTGCTATAGGTATTTGCATGCAGACATACTTGCCGAGCTATCATAATTCTTTATTGCGAAATACAGGTAAAAGCAGAATGATACTTAGTGTTAGTAGTAAATAGCTAAATATATATATATATATATATATATACTTACTAACCCGCTTCTAAAGGCAAAAACCTCTATCTTTGAAAGTTATTGCTACAACTCGGTATTGACCTAAACACCACGCTTGTCAAATATGGGTTGGTGATCACACATCCAGACTATGCCTGGAAAAGCTATGCCTGTCTCTGCGGTGGTGGCGTGTGCGTCGGGTCGTTACGTTCCCTAAAATATGGTTGAGCGAAGCGATGGCTGATTCATATGTCATGCTCGTGAACGGGTGCCGCCTGTGGAGGCTGGTCTGCTCTTGCATACTTATCTTATTTTTAGTATTATTAATTATAGTTTGACTTTGTTTTACCTAAACAATTTTTGACTTTTACTAGAGTACTGTAGTGGTGCTGTATGACATTGTGGAAATTGAAACCTTTACATAATTATCTGATGTAAATTTGTTAACTTACATTTTTTATTTTGTTTTTTACATGTTGTGGTTGTCTTATATATATTTTTTGTGTTTATTTGTAATGGAAAGTGTTCTGCTATGATAGGGCATTTTCCAATATTTTTGACGCTGTAAGGGAGAAAAGAGCTGGACACTTGCTGAGTTTCTTGCCGGTTCTTCTCAGTACAAGATCTCCCGCCCAGAGTAGATTTACGAACCGATGGCATAATGACATTCACAAGAGCTACTTGTAGCCTAAACTGAATAAATGATTTTGAATTTTGAATTTTGAATTTTGAATTTTGAATTTTGAATTTTGAATTTTGAATTTTGAATTTTGAATTTTTGAAAAATCGGAAACAACACTTCAAAAACGCGGATATCAACATAATTACGTAATGAAGTATACAACGTTATTTTTAGTTTATACGAAACCTGAAAACGGTTTGTTCAGAATCAGTAAGAGAATCGATTTAAATATTTTTTATACCATGTTACATTTTGACAAAATAATATTTACAAAATCTCAAATAAAGTATAATACCCTACTCACTAAAAAACACAACGGGACTGCACAAAAAGCTTGTAACTTCGTGAGTTTTCAAGATATTATTTAAAAAAAATTTGTACTGATTCATTAAATGAAAATATTTGACCCGTGTTTCGATTTTCGTATAAACTCAAAATAAGGTTGTATAAGAGGATGCGAAATATTTGGTTGTACAGCTACTAATGCTTTAACCTAAAATTGTTTGACGTCGAGGATTCGAGTTAAGAAACTGTAGTGCGTTAACACCAATTGCAAATAAGATAAATCTGTTTGTAATCACACAACTTACACGAAATAAAACAGAAGGATTTCATTGTGGTTTTTTTCTCGACTGTTACTTTGAAAAAGTAGGCATTTTGCTACTATGTCATTACGCGATTTAGTCATAATACGAAGTAGGGAATATGAGATGTGGATTATTTGCTACGTAGGTTTTTTGCATTGTAGGTATTCACAGCCGGACTTGTAAGTATGTTTACTAATAGAAACCTAATGTTTGACTTTAAAGCGTTGTTTTCACGCTGCACCGGTTGTTTTCGCGTCTGGACTCCATTTCCACTTAAGAGCGTTTACGCCGCTCACTAGCGCCGCCAATGAAAAAAAAAAACATATCTAGTAATTAGAGATAGAAAATCAAATTATGCTCAACAAACTATCTGAATAAAGTAATAATATAATAATATAGTATCTCTAATTACTAGATATGTTTTTTTTCATTAGTGGCGCTAGTGCGCGGCGTAAACGTGAATTTGAATTTGAATTTGAAAAATTTGAATTTTGAATTTGAAAATTTGAAAGTGTGCGGCGTAAACGCTCTTAACATCAGGTGGAAGAGTTTATAGCGAGCTAAATAAATAAAACATATTCAATATTATATTATATCTTTATTGCTTTCCCATATGTATTACAAGGATCTTAAAATAATGTCAAGAACAGTATGGACCCTGTCGGGCTCAGCAAAAAATTAGGGTAGAGGAGGACGTTTCATGTGCTTTTTCATTTTATTTTAATTTATTATTTTGTAGATCGTCTTTATAATACTCTTGTAATGTATAGTAACCCTTTTCTGTAAGTAATTGTTTTAATTTCCCTAAAAATCAATAACTAAACGTTGCTGCTGAACAAAAATTATCACTTTATGTTGTCATAGCCAGCCTTTTGTCGCATGTGATGCCGAACAAAACGCACCAGATAGTTTTGAGATTGATCACGATAAACGTACAAAAGCTCCATATATTAGCAATGCAGAGATAGCTGCGATCCATTATACTAATGGCTACCGGCGGGCTAACCGCTCGGCCACGACCACGTATTGCTTCGCGGCTAGCTTCATTGCTTTTTTTCTATCACCGTTGATGCCATTGCTCTAGTATAACGCGCAATGAACTAGAAACGCTCGCCGCGTCGCAAGACGCTCGTAGTCGTGGCTAAGGTATAATGAAACGAGTGCGAGTATAACTCGACGCTGGGAACATGTTTTTGTAATACACATACCTACTATCGAATTAGTTTGCTTTACTTTAGGTTAATATTAGGTACTTACCTATGAAATTGACGTTTTGTATGAAGACTTTTTATAAAATTATACTTTTCATACTAACGTTTTTTTTAATTTTCTTAGCATCTATTTATGTTAACACTATAAAAATTGTAGAGCAGTGTATTTGTTTCACTAGCTAAATATAGCAGACATTTAAAAGAAAAAAAATCGATACAATATGGCAATAATTTTTTTTAGAAGTAATACACCTATTAATAAGTGAGAAAAAAACGTCAATTTCATAGGTTATACCTATATTAAAAAGAAAGGAGTACAAAACAATCATAAAGCATTTTAATACGAGTAATATGTATCTCGCGTTTATAAAAAAAATATTTTAGCCTGACTTTTAATCAGTACCTATTTGTTATGTGGTCTAGAAATTAGACCATTGGCCTCAGACCCAGGTTCAATTTTCCAGCGTGTAACATACAAATAGAAAAGTACAAGTTGCTTTCTTGTATGTCCCCTTTAAGTCGGTTGTATGGTGTAAAATAATAAAGTGATTTTCGTTTTCATTTCATACATTACTAGCGGCCCGTCCCGGCTTCGCGCGGGTGGACATTTCTTTTTTAATATAGCCTTTGTTACTCAGCGGTAATGTAGCATTCTAATGGTGAAATATTTTTTTAAATCGGTCCAGTAGTTTTTGAGTTTATTCGTTGCAAACATACAAAAATACAAAGCTTTCCTCTTAGTATGACAAAAACAAGTGACATAAAAAACGCTCTATCCAAAAGTAGTTTTTAAGAATCGCCGCTGAATCGTTTTCAGCCATTTTATAGTTTTTTTTATCAATTAATTAATAAATGTAGGTAATAATAAATACCTTAATTTTTATATTATTATTAGGAAAAAAATAACTTAAATAATTATATAAAATGTTAATAAAACTCCTTTTACGGATTAAGTCGCATTTATTTATTTACATTTTTTTTATTTGTTGTTTTCTTTAAATGTGTAGTGTTCGCGTTAACTTTAGAAAACAATATCATCATCATCATTATCATCATCAGCCTACACTAGTCCACTGCTGGGCATAGGCATCTCCAAACTCCTGAACTCAGTTCAGTAGCCGATTCTTAACCAACTTGATTCAAAGAATGCGTTATGTTAAAAAAAAATTGTTTAAAAAGATTCGCATCTCTCTCTAACACGTATCACAGTCCATATTAACGACTCAATCATAAAAGACAAAAACAGAATAACCAATCTCCAAAAGCTCGCTCGCTCCATGCGAGTATATAGGGAGGGCCAGATGCACACTGGTTGCAATTCCTCTTTGAAGACGCGTTATCGAAAATTTAATATAGCCGGGCATCAGCGGGCCAGATTCGATTCCCGGCCGTAATCTTGTTTCACGGTGTGCGCGCCTGAGGATTTGCGTTAGCGATTTGTGCGACTTGCTATGTAATTTGTATCAGTATTAAGTTGTTCGCGGACATACCGATGCAGTTGCTGATGATGCGGGGTAATCCGATCAGATTTCGTGTAAAGCTTGTTATAATGTTACAGATATAGTTATCACACAAATGCGAAAGTTTGTGTGTATGTATGTACATTTGTTACTTCTTCACGCTGCAAAGGATGGATGGATTTGGATGAAATTCAGCATACAGATAGTTTATAACCTGGATTAAAACATAAGATACTTTTATCCCGATATTCCTACGGGAACGGGAACCACGCGGGTGAAACCGCGAGCGGCTGCTAGTGATAAATAAACATGTTATTAATCGCAGTGGTTGAGTGGCTGAGTGCTTGGTTCGACATCCTGAGGTATTGGATTCAATTCCCAGGTCGGGCAAACTGTGTGTCGGCTTTTGCGATGCATTAGCCCGGGTTTGTTATAGTTTTTTTTGGATTAAATTAGCTGATTGCCCCAGGCCGGATATTCAGCGTCACCGGAAACTTAAAGGGTTCCTCAAGCCGGGTGATCGAAACCGTCAGACGTTTTTTAGAGGGAATAGCATCACATAAACGCGTCCCCATTCCCTACTAGATTCTCCTAAGGGGTTCGGTTCGGATCGGTCAATGTGTAGTGTTGGCGTAAAGCGCTAACTATAGAAAGTAATATTTTGTGAACAGACACACGGCAGCTAGATAAAATAGCCAGCCAAATGAGGATTCCGGGTGAAGTGCGCTTCTACCTTCGGTCTTATCATCACTTAACATCAAACAAACAATCAATTAATCAATCTTAACTACAAATAATCGCGGAACATACATGGGGTATATCCGGGTACTTCTAGATGACAGAAATCCAAAAAAAAATGTTTAGTGTCACTGTTTGGGCCACCCTGTCCCTGTGTACCCGTGCATATACCTATAGTAAATTCAATGTACATTCTTCCAGTATGTCGGAAATCAGAATAGATGTAAAAGGCATGTCGTTTCCCCCTCACCACATTTCCACACAGCCGGAACCGCTAGCAGTTTAAGTGTGTACACGGTGCTACTAAAAAGTCTGGCCAGACAATCCATTTGCGAAATAGGCTTCGCGATTTGACCTGCCGGTTGCCGCTAAAAGGTATTGCCTTTACAGACATTAGGGATATTAAATGCTTAGCATTTGGAATGATTAGTGTTCAAACACGATTTTGCAACATGTAACAGAAAGGTGTGATCAAAATGAAAAGATCCACAGTGTAACCGATCTAGATCTTGTATGCAGAGCTACTAAGACTGATTGTTAACTTTAATAACGATAAGATAAGATAAGATAAAATGTTATTGCCATAAAATTGTGTAAATACATAGCAGGTGTTAAGCATATAATAGTGGGAACAAACAATTTACCCTAGTCGGGCATGCAATTTTTAGTAGGTAGGTACAAAAACAGCATAGTGACTGTTTCTATGTAACATGTACATGTTGTTTACCACTTTTACTTTTAGCCACTATGCTGTTTTTGTACCGAAATGTTCAGTCAAACTGTAAAACGCCTAATCATCCATCCAATCAGCCATCTTTTTAATTTAATTTTAAAACAGCTTTTTATATTTGGTCTTTACCAATAACCATATTTAGTCTTTACCAGTAATTTGCGGAAGAGATATGCATATCCTTGGTCGAGTGGCTTGCACACCGGTTTTCATGGTGTCGCCATCTCTGAGGTCCCGGGTTCGATCCCCGGTCGGATCAATTTAGAAATACATGGTTTCTAAATTGTTTCGGGTCTGGATGTTTTCCTATGTATAATAAGTATGTTTTATGTATATAGCCGTTGTCTAGTTAAACATTTCTCGAGTTTCATAAGGAAGCTTTTCTTGGGGCTAGATAATTGGTGTGAGTGTGGGAAACATTTATTTATTTTTATTATTTATTATAAGACTTGTCTTTACAAGTCATATGCATATCTCTTCTGCAAATTACAATTATTTGTGCTTTTACGTTTACTGAATATTGCTTTTTATAAAACCAGCCATCTCTAACACATAAACACCCGTCAGTGTCAAATAACCCTTTTCTCTAAAAACATTTCTCAGAGTCTCATCAGAGTACATACTGTAAATAGTTCTCAAGCATTTCTTTTGTAGTATAAAGGTAGATTTTATTAACAGAGTTTCCCCAGAAAATAACTCCATATGTAAGAAGAGGATAAACTTGGCCAAAGTAGGCGGCTCTGGAATACTTTATTATATGGCTCTGGCTACTTCTACAGATGATATTTCCACAAGTATAAATAGGGCATAGCAGTAGCTCGATATTTTATTATTAATTTTAGTTATGTGCAACTTCCAATTTAGACGTGAGTCAATATTTACACCTAAGAAATTAATTTCATACACAATTTCGATGATTGACTTGCATTCAGACGTTATAATGTTAGGCAATTTTCAATTAAATATTTCTATTGTGACATGACATCAAAATAAACAAGTCTCAGCCCTAGTGGTTTAGTACCCTCTGTGTACTTACATTTATAATCACTTCTGCTTGCTTATGCGCGCCTGACGTCATTTATGTAAATATTTCATTAACCATTACATGACAAATTCAATTTAATAATTATGTCTTAATAACAACACATACAAGTTCTAGATGGGATACACTTTAGATCTTTATATTTTGACCACACCTTTTTGTTACATGTTGTATACTGGTTGTGTGGAAGAGATCGTTCTATAGCGATAAAACCGCCAAATAGTAGCTTTTTCTTTAATTGTATTTTCTGTTATTTGTTAATTCTATGGTTTTGAAAAAGATGGAAGGAATGTGTGACCGATGATATGAGTGTAAAGGGAGTGACTATACCTACAGGTGACGTTTGATAGAGGAGAGTGGAAGAAACGGACATTTTGCACCGCCCCAAGACATGGGATCATGGGATGGGCAGGAAGTTTGTTTTGCAATGAGAGTATTATCTATCTATCCATATAATTTACTTTATAATATAGTTTATTTCAAGTTATAATGCTGTAAATGTTCCCTAAATAAATAAGTAAGTAATTGTAGACGTAGGCACGAACTTTATACGCACGAACGAACAAACGAATTATGCATTAAAAAGTCTAACTGCCGTACTCAGAGACGTCAATTAAGTTTTAATGACAATTAAATAGCACTATACATAAGAAAGTGACAGCAAGATACTTATTTGTCATTAAAACTTAATTGACGTCTGAGTACGGCAGTTAGTTTAGCAACTTCTTCCACATGTAACAGATTCTGATGTTTTATTAAGGTTTCTTTTTTATAATTATTTACAACTAACTGTCGCCCGCGACTTATGCTTACTTTATTAGAAAAACTAAATAAGAAAAAGAAATTAAACGTATACCTATTTTTGCCACATAAATTGCAATAAATACCTTTGAATTTGACTTCGTTTGCGAGGAATAGAATATCCTATGTCATAGTTCGGGTCATAGTCTGATCTATGGTTAAACTTAATCATCAATAACGAAGTTTCAGCCGTTCTCAAGTGCTTCGCTTACCGGCGAACGGGATTTCATTTTTATTGATATACTTAGGTCAACAAATAAACAAAGAATAAGCTTCGAATAGTTATTCCGTGTTTTGTCTCTTTTACTCTAATTTGAGATGACGTTTACATGACGGGAACAAAACACGGAATAAGTGTTCCGAGCTTATTCTGTGTTTATTTGTAAGGCACATATTGCGTAATGCGATTTCTCTGTTAAGCACTTTTTTGTATAAAATTTTAATGCTGATAATTTATTTTATAAAACCTTTAACGTTAAGTAACGAGACAGATTTGTGTTTTTGAAACAAACTATCTTTGTATTTATACCGACTTTTTTACTACTTTTGGAGTAGGTAAGAAGTACATTCATCATCATTATCGTTAGCCATATGACGCCCACTGCTGGTCATAGGCCTCCCCCAAGGATCGCCCCAAGGATCGCCGCAACGATCGGTTCTGCGCTGCAAGTACACTTGGCGTCAAAGAAATCGCACCTTTTAAAAAACGTTCTTCTACCTTTAATCAACGTGGAGGGTAATGTTGGGTATCATTTGAAAGGTGCCGAAAAGGGGTATACAAGAACAATTCAGTATTCTTTTATTTTTATTAAAAATGCACAAAATAAAACAAAGGTTACAAAACAACAAAAATCCTTAACTAAAAGATTTGATTAAAAACAAAATATTTACAAAAAAAATTATAAAACTTTGCTTAAAACTGATTTAAAACCTAGTGTTAAGCCAGAGCCATGTCTCCGGACGTAGCCACCGGTCTGTATTAGGAACCGCTGGTAACTTTACGTCAGTTGTCGGTAAAGCACACCATCACCAGCTCATAATGTCCACACTGCTGGAGCATGAGCCTTCCCTAGCCAGGACCAACGGCTTTACGTGCCTCCGAAGCACGGAGAAGCTAGGTTTAGGTCACCCATCCGATGACCGGCTTTTGCGAAAGTTGCTTAACGTCAGCCATCGCAATCCGGTCGCGTTTACCACTACGCCATCGAGCTCCTCAATCGGTCGTTAAAGCATTACAAAATTATTCCTAACAAATTAATAAGTCAGTCAGTATGTTGGTAAGGGAATAATATATTTTATATTAGTGAATGCAGTACGAGCACCCATATAGATACAAGCCGCAACCACATGGCCCCATGTGGTGACGTAAATATAAATGCATTGCTCATAATTCCTACTCTCCTGGTACTTATTCTGTTATTTTATTTATCTGTATAACATGTGTATAATTTCATAGGAGTTTATTGCAAGAACCGCGTCTCTGTAAGGTTGTCACTTCGTCATATTTATTTACCATAATAAAATCTTTTTGTAACCTTTTGAATGCGCAAGCGCTGATCAGCGCCGACGAACAATTTAAATTCTGTTGTGCCTGTATTCACGGCAGACGCTGGGTAAAACAATAATTTTTATTAGGTATTTTTATTTATTTAATATTTTATTACTTTATATGTTTTTTTTAATTATACGCAAATGTTTTTGCGAACAAATTACAATTTGGAAAAGTCAGAGTTGAGCAGAGCCACGCTTGCATAGTTGGTAGTGCACCACGTTCATCAGAAGGTGCGGGTTCAAATCCCGTTCCTCAATTTTTTCAACACTTTTCCAAATGATTTTATTTATTTATTATTTCAAAATTGTATAGAATACCTATGTGGTAATTTTCCTTTATCGCAACACCTGCCAGTATTTCTGCGTAACCTCTCATGGTTGACCGGTAGAAAAATCTATTTTGAGCATTAAGTCCGCCAGTAATACTCTGTAAACAACAAACAAATTATCCACTTTAATTGTCAATCAAGATTAGAACTAATCCCAAGTTAAACAGATTTACAAGCCCAAGTACCTACCTACACATCACCGCAAACCAATACAAATCAGTGTTTCGCAAACAATTCGGCGATGTCTTAGCCGCTAATAAGCAGCCATTAGCCAAATTAAAGCATCCATCTTGAGCAACCACACACGCAGAAGATGGCGGGCGGCCGGAGCACGTGCGTGCGTAGAGCAGATGAATGCAGTATACTTATTCCTCTAAAAAAAGAAAAGTTTTGATGCCTGGTTATTAGAATTACAAAAATAATGGGATGTACTTAGGTATTCAATTAATGAGCGTTTAATTTAATGATATAATTAATGAGGTCACCGGATGAGTAACTAAATTAAAATGTGTCAATCTCGTTGTGGTTCGAAAGGAACGTTAAGCCATTGATTGGGCACCAACCAGGACCAACGGTCACAGCTATCGTTAGAACCCACCAAGCAGCATTGAAAGTAGACACCATATTTTGGCACACGTCCTGCCAGCGACGTGTGCCGAAATATGGTGTAAAGTAGAATTTTACTAACAAAACACAAATATTTATTTACCTTTCTTAAGAGTGAGCTTAATGTCTCCGAAGAGTAAGGCAAGTTTGGCTATTTTTTAGATATCTACTAGAGGGCGGGCAGCGGCGTAGGGGCCGCGGCCGGCCGAGAAAGCGTTGGAGGGAAGATCTCGACTATTACTCGTATATAGAACTCGGTGGGACGGACGCCACCAATTAATGAGACATATGAAGAGATTACCCCCCTTGGGGGAGGCCTTTGTCCAGCAGTGGACTTCTTTTGGCTGAGATGATGATGATGATGAAGAGATTTGGGGGAAACATTTGCATAGCAGTAAGAAAAAATAATTAAAAAAAAGAATGAGCTTACTTATTATAATTTTAATCCCATAATGCACATTATAAAACACACATTAAAACAGACGTTATACAAGAATACAAAGGTTATTAAAGCTTAAAACTTATTTATCCCGCTGCGTCGCTTTCTGCACTGTACTCCAGGTGAAAGTTAGCATTGCCCTCACCATAAATTACGGGGACCAGCAATAAAGGCATTGTTGCGTTCCAGGGAGGCTCCCGGGAATCGGCGTTATTACGGAACCGTTATTTCGCGGGAATTGATTTAGTAATGCAATAATAATCAACGATTATCGCGAAATAGCTAATAACGTTGCCGGCGCCTTTTCCAGGAAAAACAACTTAATGGAACGCCTTTCGGGAGCTTTCATCAGGAAGAAATGGTGTTTATGGAATCGCTTTTGCAAAGATTTTGGAGGTACTAGTGTTGGGACTTTATCTATATTGCTTAAATTTAAGGTCCGCAACGAAGGTAAGAACACTTCCGTACCAAGTTATAATAACATCATTAGAGGTTACAAGCGCCTGTAGCGCGATTCATTACTTGCTTTGATAAAGTTCATCGACATTTGTTGCTGACTGTATATACTTTAAAATCTGAGATAGCTGGACGGGGAAAGAAGCAGGACGTGAAGCGTAGAGTGGAGCGAAAAGTGGAACGGAGAGTGAAACGGGGAGATGGGTGGGGAGTGAAGCGGGAGATGGGTGGGGAGTGAAACGGGGAAGTGAGTGGGGATTGAAGCGGGGAGTGGAGCATGAAGTAAAGCAGGGAGTGGAGCAAGGACTGACTTCCGCTCTTACTAGGGTCACACACAAAATATTCGGAGAAGTTACTGCGGTGATGTAGGAATTGTTGAAATCGATAACAATATTTGGAGCATAAAACCCATAATTGAAGCTAACAAATACATTATAAAAAACAGTTATTACAAATACGTACCACCCAAAGTTGATTTTGAAATAAGTACACCTAATTGTGTGTGTTTTAATATTATTGTTCATTTCATTTCAGAACAATTAGCATATCTCACGTCGTATTTCAACGAAGAACAAAATATTTGCTCCTCAGAAGCTATAAGTACATACAGCCTGTTCAAAACAATTCGCGGCTCTCATCTCAGTCGCAAAATGAGGAGATTGCAAATGGTAAGCTGCATACAAACGGATTCATGTTTCATTTGTCCCGCTGAGATTCGTCCCACATAAAAAAATACTGGTTCGTCCCAAACAACATGCTTCGCTTCATCCCAAAATATGAATTTAATTATTTTATTCTCGCTTTGTTCTGTTTTATATTCTTTTTACGGCCCACATTTTTATTATAATTTAATGAATCTTATGAAGTTTAGTAAGGTCATACCTTTGTTCAAATCGGGAAACAAAGAAGACCCCAGTAACTATCGACCCATTTCAATACTACCAACTCTAAGCAAAATTTATGATAAAGTTATATTGGAACAGTTGATGTCGTATTTTAACATAAACAACCTTTTACATAATAAACAATATGGATTTACAAAGGGTCGTTCTACTACTGATGCAGGTGTTGCTCTATTAAAACATATATTTGATGCCTGGGAGAAGTCTCAAAACGCCCTTGGAGTGTTTTGCGACTTGTCCAAGGCTTTCGATTGCGTTGAGCACAAAACTCTGGTGATGAAGCTAAATTACTACGGTCTCAAAGATTTCGCACTAAATTTAATTCAGTCGTATCTTAGCTCTCGAACACAAACTGTCGATATTAATGGAACTAAATCATCTGGTTCTCATGTAAAAATGGGAGTTCCACAAGGGTCCATTCTTGGTCCTTTTCTGTTTTTGATTTATATTAATGACTTGCCATTCTTTGTAGAGAACTTCTGTGAAATCGTATTTGTTGCGGAAACCCACAACACACACTATGCTACTGCTTAAAATTATACATTAAAAATAGAAAAAATTCCACTTACAGTTCCATGCCGCTCCCGCCGTCCTGAACGGGATCCATATGGTCCGATGGGGCCCGAATCCAGCTCCGGGTCTTCTAGGGTTCCCTAAACACACCCAAACTACCCCAAAGTGCACCTTCCCACTGAAATACCTGTTACTCCCGCAGCGGTGTGGCCGACATCCCGGCTAATTGTTTTCCCGAAACAATTCGTTTACGACGCACACTCACAAACGCAATTTGCACAATCCACTTAAGTAGAATAATACGGCTCCAAATGCCCTTATTACTACATAAAATCTATTTAATTATCAACACACGATAACTATCAACCAGCCATATTTGCTTTCCAGAGACAAGAGAATAAAAAAAAGAACAACTAGTGATGGGGCCATTATGCCACCAAACAAAATTGAATCTCGATAATCGATTCGTCCATAATACAAATCAAAGTTTTATTTCTAACAAAAATAAATGCCTGTTTATTTGCAACATCCCGCCACCCAAAGCGGACGTACCGCTTTCTAGCCTGAAATCTTAAACTAGTCAACCGGTAATCGAGCTAAGGTCGCGACTGCGCGATTTAGCACCGATCCATCAACCAACACTTGCGCCACACGCGGAGTCCCGTCCGCGCCCCAGATTAACTTTAAAATGCGACCTCGTCTCCAAAATAACGATGGCAAATTAGCCTCTTTTAATAAAACCAGATCCCCCTCCGAAGGGGGCGACGTCCGGTCTGTCCACTTTACACGCTGCTGCAATAAATGCAGATACTCCAGTGACCAACGACGCCACAAGTCCTGACTCATTTGTTGTATCATTTGAAAACGAGACATCCGGTGTCTGCGTTCATCCTTCCAGGGATACTCAGGCAGGGCAGTGAGTGGCTGACCGACCAAAAAATGACCAGGGGTCAGGACTTCCATGTCATTTGCGTCAGAGGAGAGTGGACAAAGCGGACACGAGTTGAGAACCGCCTCAACCTTACAAAACACAGTTGTAAGTTCCTCATACGTGAGGGTAGTTTCCCCGACTACCCGGCGCAAGTGGGTTTTTGCCGATTTTACCGCGGCTTCAAATATCCCGCCCCAGTGGGGACAGGCTGGCACACTAAATCGCCATGTGATTCCCCGCTGTGCGAGAGCTTGACTTATGCTATTACAATTTTTATCCAGAAAATCGTTCACATCTTTTAAGTAGTTGGCAGTGCCTCGGTAGTTGGTACCGTTGTCGGACCGAATGAGAGAAGGTAAACCCCGTCGCGAAACAAAACGATCCAGCGTGGCGACAAAGGCTTCCGTAGACAGAGCCGAAACCACTTCCAGGTGGACGGCCTTAATGGCCAGGCAGACAAAAACGCACAGGTATGCTTTCGTGACCCTAGTGTTACGATAGGCTGTGGTTTTCACCAGAAACGGTCCAGCAAAATCCGTACCGACCCCGTCGAACGGCCTAGTAGTCTGACAAACCCGGTCAGAAGGGAGATCCCCCATCTGTGGCTGCATAGTGGAGGCCTTCACCCGATAACAAGCCACACACTTAAATAACACGCTGCGAACCACTCTCCGAGAGGACAAAATCCAGAACTCCCTCTGTAATATCGCCAGTAACGCATTACACCCCGCGTGAGCGTTTTTCAGGTGTCTATCCGAGACCACCAGTTCTACCAAAGGTCCTCCTTTGGGGAGTAGCAGAGGATGACGGCTACCGAAGGGCAGGTCGGCATTTTTGAGGCGACCTTCAACGCGTAACAGTCCATCCGCATCCAGAAATGGGTTGAGCCGAGAGATCGCTCCCTTGAGCTTTGCGCGACCGACGCGCAAACTCTTCAGTTCGTCCTCGAACCGGTCAGCTTGAACCAGCCGTATCAGGGCCAACAGTGAACTCCTGCGTTCCTCAGCACCCGCCACGGGTGATAACTGCCTCTTGTCTGGATGGCGGCAGTTATGTAGAAATCTCCGGATCCAGCAAGTTACACCTAGCAATTTGTCCAGTTTGCTGTATCGAGCCGTCAACCAATTCGGATCTGGCCTTGACTCGTTTGTTGTCACCAAAACCTTTATTCCAGGGAGCATCCCTAGAGAGCCATCGATCATGGTGACCGGCCATGATGACTCACCCTCCTTTAACCACTCTGGACCCCACCAGAGGGCATGCTGCACCAATTCCGGCGCGGTGCAGCCCCGAGAGGCACAATCGGCAGGATTCCAGGGGCCGGGAACGTGCCTCCAACAAATTTCGAGGCCCGAGTTCTGTACCGTACTGTACTGTACCCGATTGGCCACAAACGTTTCCAATACGTGGGGTGCCCCGCGTAGCCATGCCAGAGCTACCTGACTGTCAGACCAGGCGTAGACATTCCGGATGTCCACCGCAGACGTCAGTTCCTTGTGCACGTGGCACAACAGTTTGGCCAATAGATGCGCCCCGCAAAGCTCCAGCTTCGGGATTGTCAGCCTAGTTTTGAGGGGAGCCACCTTGCTTTTAGCCAGAAGCAAGGAGACGGCGACTCGACCCTTCTAGTCCACCGTTCGCAGATACACCACTGCGGCATACCCTCGTTCTGACGCATCGCAGAAGCCATGTAGGCTTGCCCTGTATTTGCCCCGCGGCAAGATCCGCCGCGGCAACGCCACCTGATTAATCGCCTCGATCGTAGAGATCAGAGCGAGCCAAGTGTCGAGTGAGAGCCCTACCAGTGGCTCATCCCACGAGACTCCGAGTGTCCACAGTGTTTGCAATAAACACTTCGCCATAAAAATGCACGGGCTGATCCATCCATTTGGATCAAACATCCGAGCGATGGTGGAAAGGACCGTCCTTTTCGACCAAACTCTTGTAGTTTCCAGTTCTACCCGGAATGTGAAAATATCGTGAACCGGCTGATATTTAATTCCCAAAACGGCGATAGAGTTCGGGTCCCCTGCGTCCTCGAATAGCTGAGGATTCTGTTGGTGATCTTCCGGAATCCCAACCAGAAGCTGTGGCTCGTTGGATAACCATTTTCTCAACTCATAACCACCAGCCGCGAGGAGTCCGATAAGTTCATTCCTGATGATGAGCGCCTCCTCCAGAGAGGCTGCCCCTGTGCAGATATCATCTACGAACACGTCACGTGTCAGTACAGCGGCTGCCCGGGGAAAGCGAGCCCGTTCCTGCTCCGCCAGTTCCAGCAGTGACCGGATGGCAATGAAGGGACTCGACTTCAGGCCGTACGTGTTGGTGTTGAGCTCGTAGACGGTTATGGGATCCTCCGAATGTTCCCTCCAGAGTATTAACTGAAACCTCCTGTCCGCAGGATGTATTACTGTTTGGCGGAACATCATCCGGATGTCCGCACCGAACACCACCTGGTGTCTTCGGAAATTTAAAATGATGTCGACAATGTCCCGATGTAACTTCGGACCAGAATGGAGACATTGGTTCAATGAAACTCCAGTCGACGACGGTGCCGATCCGTCAAAAACAGTCCGTAGTTTTCCAGATGATGCCTTCAACACCGCGTGGTGAGGCAAGAAAAAATGATCTGTCGTTGTCCAGTCGACAGTCGCCCGCGACATATGCCCCAAGGCCTCGTATTCTCGCATGAACTCGATATACTTTTCCCGAAGTACCGGATCGCGAGACATACGACGCTCCATGGACAAGAGTCGTTTCTCTGCCAACGCCCTCGATTTTCCCAAGAGAGGGGGACAGTCGATAAAGGGCAGTCGAGTTTCGATCCTACCCGACGCCATCCGGCGTGTGTGATCCTTATAAAAGGTTTCGCACTCCACATGCTCCGGATCCAGACGGGAGACCATGGGAGGTTCTTCCAGTTCCCAGAATTTTTGCATCGTCTTAGCGATGGAGGTAGTAGCGACGACAGGTGAGACATCCCGCGTCTCCTGGTCGAAAACCGGTCCCATTAAAACGTGTCCAAAGATGGTAGGTATAGCTACCAACGAAGAGCGGCCCAGACTCCGCTGAGGCCCTAAAAGGATCCAGCCCAGTACATCCGCTCCCAATATGAGGTCCACCGGAGCCGGCTCCTCGAAATGAGGGTCTGCCAGCATGAGACCTGATGTGTCAGACATTGCGTCCTGCGGAATGTCTGTCGGTGGATGCCAACCCAGCAGATTGTCGAGTACGATCACGGCCGCCGCAATCCGTATCGAAGCGGAATGCACAGGAGAGAAGGAAATGTGGGTCTGACCGGACAGACCCCCCACTTCTGTATCTCCGACTCCCCGAATCGGAACTGAGGGAGGCGCGCACTCCAGACGTAGGCGCCTCGCCACCCTCGTAGTAATTAAGCAGCCCTGTGCCCCAGTGTCTAGGAGGGCTCGTATCCGGACGAAGTCCCCCCTAGGTCCCCAAACGCGTACCTGCGCGATGGGCAAAAGAACCGTCCTCGGTTCCGACGTAGCCCGACCACAGGCTAGTCACGCGTCAGAGCCAGCAGCCGACCCTGTTGAACCATGATGACTCGGCCAGTAAGTCGGACGCGTGCAGGCCACCATCCGGGGTGGTGCGTATCCAGGTGCCCTACCATACCGGTGATAGGGTGGGTGGTATTCCAACCTCGGGTACTCGTGCAGTACCGGTGAGAACTGTTGACGGTTCTCACGTCGTTGTTGTTCCGGTAACGGCGGCGGAGGATACGCGTACGAGTATCCGGGTGTTGGGTCCGGAGGTGGGGCTCCCTGTACCCAGTGGCCCTTAGAGGCACCAACTCCTGGTGTTGGTCGCGCCGGGTGCCGGGTTGTAGCCAGAACCTGGCTCCGTTCCGGCGGTCCCCAACTCACCTGAGCCGGGGTGTACGAGGGGTTGTAGTGTGGCGGCCGTGGCGGACTCCGTCTTTCCGGAGGCGGAGTTGACCCCGGCCCCAAACCGCCACCCGTGGGAGATCCCCTCTCCCGAACCGGTGCTGAGCCCTCAGCACTACGGGTGCACAGTAAGCGATGGTGCGGTCCGCCGCACACATCGCAAGGCCTCGCCTGGGGACACTCATTATACCTATGTCCTCCCAGGCAGGCATAACACAATCCTCGTGTCCGAACGAGGTTTCGGCGCTCTTTTGTGGGCAGCCCGAGAATTGCTGGACATAGCTGCTCCAAGTGCTGCTGTCCGCAAATCCGGCATCCAGAGCCGGGGTTGATGGCGGCCGCAGCCACCAGCCTGCCGCGACCCTTCCCTGGGTTGCGTGGCGGCTGGGCGCCGTAGACTCCGGAAGTGCGGGCCGGCGCACTTGTCGGAGCCTCCTGGGAGGCTAGCTGGTTTTCCAGCAGGCCAGCCTCCTCTTCCAGGAACTCCAGAAGTTCCCCTATCGAGGGCAGAACGCTGCCGAGATCCTTGTGGACCAGTCGATTCCGCTCGAACTTGTCCCTCATCTCCTGCGACAACTTGGCCAGAACGATGTGCAGAAGAAGGAAGGACCACTGGTCGACGGGCAGTCCGAGCGTCCTTAACCCGTTTAAGGACACGGTGAGCGGGGTGATCAGCTGCGCCCTCAGCTGAGCCCTATGGTTAACCCTCGGCAATCCCAGCAGATGGGTCACGTGCGCGTCCGCCTGAAGACGCGGCTTTTCGTACCGCTTCTCCAGCAGCTGCATGGCGGTGTCGTAGCTCGCATCCTGCAGCTCCAGATGCTGTACGAGCTGTCTGGGTTCTCCGTCTAGGAAGGAACGGAGATATGCCAGCTTTTCGGCCTTGGTGAAATCCTTCCGAGTATCCACCAAGGCCAAAAACATGTTCCGGAATCCAGCCCAGTCCCGCATACATCCGGTGAAATGCGGGACCTCCAGGGCACCCAATCTTCCCATGGCGCTGGGTCCAGAGGTGTGGAGCGAAGCGGGGCGCGCAACAGGCTTCCCCTCCCGCAGTCGCTCGATGTCCTTCACCCGCTGAAGGACCTCGTCGTAAATGTCTTGGATGTGCTCCAGATCCTTGACATATTGGGCGTGGAGGGCCAGCTCCTTCTCCCCGACCGGGTCGGTTGACAATAGAGCGGTTACCGACCGCTCGGCCAACAAGAAACGAGCCTGCATTTCCTTCGAACGCGTCTCCAAGGCGTCCTCCAGGTTAGGCCGATCTACTAATGCAAGCAGCCCGGTGAACCACCGGAGCTGCTGAGCCAACTCCTGCCGTGACGCTGTCATTAGAAATAATTTAAACTAAATAAACCTAAACACAAAATTAAAACGAGTCAACGAAAACACGGAATCGATTATCCCGAATCGACTCGATGCTTTCAATTGAAAGAAATTAAATAACAATTAACGTTCCGAGAAATGTCCCAGCCCAAATGAATGAACGAACAAAAACAACGGTACTACCAACCTTACAATTCAACCGCACCTGTCCCGGAAGTGCGATTTTACACGAAATGAGCTTAACCTATTACAAACTAAAAAAAATACACAAAATTACACCGATTAACCTAGAGGTCCGGTATTAACCACGCTCTGCTACCAAAATGTTGCGGAAACCCACAACACACACTATGCTACTGCTTAAAATTATACATTAAAAATAGAAAAAATTCCACTTACAGTTCCATGCCGCTCCCGCCGTCCTGAACGGGATCCATATGGTCCGATGGGGCCCGAATCCGGCTCCGGGTCTTCTAGGGTTCCCTAAACACACCCAAACTACCCCAAAGTGCACCTTCCCACTGAAATACCTGTTACTCCCGCAGCGGTGTGGCCGACATCCCGGCTAATTGTTTTCCCGAAACAATTCGTTTACGACGCACACTCACAAACGCAATTTGCACAATCCACTTAAGTAGAATAATACGGCTCCAAATGCCCTTATTACTACATAAAATCTATTTAATTATCAACACACGATAACTATCAACCAGCCATATTTGCTTTCCAGAGACAAGAGAATAAAAAAAAGAACAACTAGTGATGGGGCCATTATGCCACCAAACAAAATTGAATCTCGATAATCGATTCGTCCATAATACAAATCAAAGTTTTATTTCTAACAAAAATAAATGCCTGTTTATTTGCAACAGTATTATTTGCAGATGATACTTCACTCATTTTTAATGTAAGTAGGTGTAAGAATAATTACGACGATGTAAACAAAGCACTCTCTGATGTACTCAGTTGGTTTACTATTAATAATTTGCAGCTTAATGCTAAAAAAACAAAATGTATTAATTTTAAATTACCAAATGTCAAAAATGAACCAACTGATATAAGAATAAACGGTGATCGATTAGATTTGGTAGACTCAACAGTTTTCTTAGGTATAACCCTTGACTCAAAACTTCAATGGAATCCTCACATTTCTAAATTGGCCGGCAAACTCAGTTCTGCTGCTTATGCCATTAGAAAAATAAGGCAGTTAACAGACGTTGAAACTGCTAGAACAGTTTACTTTAGTTATTTTCATAGTGTCATGTCGTATGGCCTCTTACTGTGGGGAACAGCGGCTGATATTGAAACTATATTCATTTTACAGAAACGAGCAGTAAGAGCAATCTATAGACTAGGTTCACGAACTTCTTTAAGAAATCTTTTTAAAGAAATTGATGTCTTGACAGTGGCGTCTCAATTTATTTATAATTGTATAGTTCTTGTACGTTGTAATATCAATTCATTTGCTAAACACAGTGATGTACACAATTTTAATACTAGAAATAAGTCAAAACTTGCAATGCCACTGTTCAGGTTACAGAAGGTGCTTGGTTCTTTCTTGGGGCAAGGTATACACTATTACAATAAAATACCAAATACTGTACTAGATTTACCTTTAGATAAGTTTAAAAAACATGTAAAGTCTTCTTTATTAAAAAAAGGTTATTATACAGTCAAAGAATATTTAGAAGATAAAACAGCCTGGCTATAATAAAAAACATATACATAATACTACTTATAAATAGTGTCCTGCAGATAACAAAATAGCGTTGCATTGAACATTACAATTAGTTTTATTTTTATTATTATTAACTATAGTTTTTTTTGACTTTTACTAGTACTGTATGATATTGTAAAAAATTAAACTGGTAAATTATGTTTTTGCTGACTTAAATATTTTATTTAGTTATTTTTTATTTTTTGTGTTTTTTTACATGTTGTGATTGTCCTTTACATTTTGTGTTTTTATTTGTGATGGAAAGTGTCCTTTATGATAGGGCTTTTTCCAATATTTATGACGCTGTAAGGGAGAAAAGAGCTGGACACTTGCTGAGTTTCTTGCCGGTTCTTCTCAGTACAAGATCTCCCGCCCAGAGTAGATAGACTTACGAACCGATGGCTTAAAATGACGTTCATAAGAGCTTTTTGTAGCCTAAACTGAATAAATGATTTTGAATTTGAATTTGAATTTGAATCTTACTTTAACGTTAGTGTATGTACAATTAGCAACAAAGGGTTTAGTGTCACTTAATATTTGACATCAATCAACCATTTAAAATTACCAATCATGTCTGTCTTCTCCGCGAGAAAAAAATTACTCGAATTATATTTATAAGAATATCTACCGTATTTATTACTATTTAGCCGCTCTTAGTAAGCAATTAAATAATACGTATTTACCCTGTCGTCGCTCGGCCACAAACGCCCTCGAGCACACATAGACAACTTGACACACACGGAAACTCACAATAGTGGCGCTCGGACTGTTCCGAGATCCGTGTCCGTGCAAGGGATCTAGCTTCGCACAGGTGGACATTTTTTAATGTAGCCTATGTTACTCAACGCTAACGTAGCATTCCAATGGTGAAAGAATTTTTAAAATCGGTCCAGTATTTCTTGAGTTTACTCGTTACAAACATACATACAAAATTACAAAGCTTTTCTATTTATAATATTAGTATGATATGCTCGAGCGCGGTTTGTATCAAGCTTATCTTCTGGGCCCTTCTTATTTGTGTTTCAGTTGAAATGTTTATCATTTCCACACGGTTGTACCGCGACCCATCGGCGGCTTCAAATAAAACGATCGTTTGGGTGGACGGACGTTGTCGCTTCATTGTCTATGAAGGACGCGACTTCACCCCCAAATTGTTACGAAATAATACCAAAATAATACCTTAACAATTAAATGAAATCATTCAATGGTTTTATTTTATTTATTTAGGTGTACCTAAAGAACAGACAATCACACTAATATTATAAATGCGAAAGTTTGTGTGTATATGTTCGTATATTTGTTGCTTCTTCACGCTGCAACGGATGGATGGATTTGGATGAAATTCGGCATACAGATAGTTGCCGTTGACCTGGATTAACATATAACATAGTTTTTATCCCGATATTCCCACAAGAATCACACTATAAACATACTAAAAACGACAATTTCATTTTCCAATAAAATTGATTTGTTTGTTTTGTTGTCATGGAAACCAAAGAGAATTTAATCACTTGATGGAAACTGTCAAAGCGGTACGAAGTCCACCGGGTCCACTATTATCAAATAAACCAAACAAAAACTTTAATTGGGTGGGAGGTGAACTGGTGGGTTCAAAAAAATAAAGAATACATAGGGTAGCAGCCAGGTAACTTACTTGCTGCTAGAGAGAGAGAGACTTTGTTGATTGTTTCAGACGGCATTTTCAGCTTCACCGGGTTTTTTTAGGGGCTGCGAGAAACTTAAAGGGTTCCTCAAGCCATTGTCACGTTTCATTTATATATAGATCATAAATAAAACGGCAAATTCAAGTTATTATGTTAATTATTTAAATTTAAGATTCAAGGCCGTGGGTAGGTTTGAGATATGGGGAATAGCAAGGTGACTGGAGTGGCACTCCCCTGGAACTTCTTCTTCTTCTTGAGCTGCGACTCAGTCCTCCCCCGTAGTCCAGATGAGAAGCCGCGACAGCTTGGCAGCCGCCAGACACAACCTTCGAGGGTTAAAACAAACCCAAACGTAGTTCCTGAAGAAGCCAAAACTCCAGATAGGTAGAGCACCAGGATAGGTAAGCTCTGGTACTGCCACTAGTAACGCTGACTGACTAAATAATTTTATTAAAGCGCTAGCAAAGCCGAGGAAAAAAGAAAAGAGAACCAGGCTAGCATTTTAAATTATACTGGGATGAAGTGGCAGTACATAGAAGATGCAGAAACGGTTACAAGTAAGCAGTAACTGATGGCATTATTACTAGTAATATAAATAAAAATAAATCGTGATTATAGATCACGATAATAAATACGATAAATTAATCCTAGTCTATATATCAGCATACATAATTCACAGCCTCCTTTTCATTGTACTTTTATTTACTGTCTAGTGCCTACCTAACGCACGTAACTATTATCAAGCATAAAACACAACGACAATGATACTTGATCGATCATATCAATCTGCTTACCTAACTAGTCTTATTAGCAAAACATCACATAAGCAGCTACATAACACAAACTATAGCCACTATAGCTTTTACAATAATTAAGAAAACGTTTGCACAACTTACCCAGTATGGGATTACGCTATAACGCACTTGCAACAGGTTCAACGTTTACACAAACAAGGATATTAAGTACACTAAGTACACCAATATTTTGAATTCACGTAGTTAGCGATAGACGTATCTCGAAGATTTTCGGATCGAGTGGCACACGGGTGCTCGTACCAAAGTTGAGTCGTGCCTGACGCAGGGATGTTATGAGCCAACTCAAAAACTATGACACCGGCCTTTCAAAATTATGGTACTTTAGAAAAAACCATGGTACGCTTTGTTTTTTTTTTGTTTTTTTTTAGTTGATGGAATCGTGCAATTAGCATATTTAGCCAGTGACAAAGTAATTTTTCTTACAAGTAATACATACATAATATACCCAAAACTGTCAAATTTCTACAATCAATTTTGAACTTTAGATTTTGGTTATAAGGATCAATATTCATTAGATAAATTTAACAGATTTGGGTAGGTTGATCTGCCGCCGACTGTACCTAGTATTAATACTGTGATAATAGGTAGTAAGTAAAAAAAATTCGTCCTTTTGTATTACAGGCGAAGACATTAAGCCATACTGCCAATTCTTGAATATTATTAAAGTTTTTGTTACATCCATAACGGGGAATTATGTTTTAATCTAATGTTTTAATGCTAGATGTCAAAATTATGGTACTTTTGCGTACCATAATGGAAGTACCATGGTACATGGCACGAAGGCCTGAATTATGGTAGGTGTACCATAATTATGGTACGCATAACATCCCTGGCCTGACGCAGGAGCTCGCTCGGCCCGCACTCGCAGATCGTTCGCTGGTGGGGGTCGCCGATGCTTCCCTTCCGCGCGCGCCCGTCACCCCCGCGCGTACACCTGCTGCGCGCGCGCAGACGACGCGGCGCGACGGTGCGCCGATTAACCGTTTTCGTAAATGATATTACTATAAGCCTAATTTCGAAAACAAGGAAGAATAACGAATGTTACACCATGTGAAATGAATCACCTTCGGAGATTATCTAGAGGGAACGGCTTCACACATTAGTGCGTGTCCCCGTGCCCTACTAGATTCTCCGAGGGGTTCGGATCGGATCGGCCCTAATGTATTCTCTACGTGTCGTTAAAACATAATGTTAGAAAATTTTATCTCTACAAAACTGCTTCTGAGGTCTAGTGGTTGAGTCCAACGGCCGGTCGGTTTCAAGCGAGGGGTACATGTTTGTGTAATCGGTTTACTTTGTTAGTGGTTGGGCTTGTTTGTCCACCTGGCTGTTACCACCATCTTATCTAATCTTTTTCCTCAGTGAGGATTCTGGGTAAAGCTCGCTTCCACATGCGACCTTATCATTTTACCATCAGCTGTGATGGCGACTAAGCGCTTAGCCATTGTGCAATTAAAAAAGAATTACATATTAGTTATTTACGTTTTTTATTTAAAATAAAATCTTCTTTCACCTTTTATTTCATAATGGCAATTGACCTATGATTTGAAGACGTACGTTGAAGCAAAGTTTCTTGGCAGTTGTTTTCAGTACGTGACAAGACCTCAACCTCACTCATACGAACCGAGGGCGAATTGATATTCATAAGGGTTGCGAAAAGCTGAAATTCAATAAAGAAAACAAATATATTGTTTTCCTGTAACACACTTGAATGACCCGACATGTCATGAAGTGCGGGTTTGAATCACGCCCGTGGAAATTTTTGCAACACGTTTTCAAATTGTAACTTGCTTGCAACAAAATTTGCGTAACATTATATGAAACCATTATGACAATTTGAATGTGCTATACAGTTACTTATTAAGTTCACGTATGCCTTTGTTTAAAGCAGAATCTATAATCATTTCTTTCAATTAAAAAAAACATGAGGAGCGACAAAGATGTTTGTCAGGGATGAACAACTAACACCATAAGTAGAACTGAAATGGCTGTTAGTTGCGTTCTGTGTTAGATCAACATTGTTATGAACCTTCTGTTGAGTTTCTATAGTATACAAATATTCTGCAACCTCAATTAAAGCCGGGGTCGATTCAATAAACATTGACACAATCGCACAAAAAACAGGAGAACTTCACAAATAGAATTTTACCAAAAAACAGTTTTCCCCGAACTGACAGAAGCTGAGTCGTGAAATTTTAACTAGATGTGTTGCAGTTATATTTGCACTGACGTGCACGCTTCGGCTGCTCTGATAACTTGCCGGGAGCGAGAGCGAGCAATTGTTTTCAGTTGAATTACACTAGCTTGCAAAATAATTGACAGCATTTCTATATATACGTTCGCGTTCCTACATTCGATATTGTATAGGGGGAGTGTTTGACAAATGAATGATAGATAGTGGAAATGACAGTATGGTGTAAATAAATAATGACGAGTGGCGCTGGGTGGTCAAACCCGACACTTGATTGAGCAGGCAGATTACACGAAATGTATAAAAGTATCTATGACACTTTTTGCGTAATGGTTTTTGACAAATTGGCTTTTGAAATATTCAGTAAGTTAAGTACCGTCGACGTTACCGGTATAGGTACCGTTACATAACGTTGCCGTTAAAATAAAAAAATAAAAAAGTTTATAATTTTGTCTGACACATTGCCATTGGTATAATAGCAATAATAGGGCTATGAGGATTATATTTGCCAAATTTTAAGTTCGTAGACTTTATTGTTCTGTGGAGGGGTGAAACTCGATGCTTGCCGTCAAGATCCCAAGCTATCCCTTCGGCAGAGAGAGACTGGTACTATGTACTATGTGTAATACGATTATGTGATGAAGGAAGCCTATGGGATCTGATCTAGTAAAGATTTATGCACAAGAGAAGTTCTGACATTATCGAACTGCACGTCAACTTAAGCCGTGGTCACTAGATTTTTTTAGAGAGTTTGCCGATTGCCTCGAACTGCATTTTCAGCATCACCGGGCATTTTAGGGGGCGGCGAGATACTTAAAGGGTTCCTCAAGCCGTGTGAAACGAAGCACCGTCGTCGGAGGTTTGTGCGTGTCCCCGTACTCTACTAGATTCTCCTAGGGGTTTGGATCGGATCAGGAGCGGAAAAACCCGAGGGCGCTTCTAAATTCCAGGACCTTGGCTCGAGTTGACCGGGTAGTGGGGGTGGGGAGAAGCGCACAGACATGTCTGCACCTGGTATAGAACGCGTGTTTAGTGTGTTCTGTAAATATGACTAAAGCCGTGGCCATCACTAACGTCACTGTGTGCGTTAAAGAAACATGTGGTAACAACCTAGCACTGAGACTTGCAGAGTGTGTGATTATGATGCTGATTCTATCAGACTAGCAACAACAACATTATCAACAGACTGGTCAGCCATTGAACAGTTATTGGCTGATAGAGGACTTTTTACAAGAGCTGGATGAGAGTAGCCGCGGATCGTGCTCAGTGGCGTGCACTTGGAGAGGCCTAAGTCCAGCAGTGGACGTGTGTAGGCTGATGATGATGATGATGATGATGAGAGGACTTTTCAGCACCCGTAAGATATTTAAAAAACAAATGGTTTTTAAATATCTTACGGGTTAGCAGAGTGGCGTCATCTCACCTGGTGGTGGAAGCGCATTTCACCCGGGGGTGAAATGCCACCAGGTGGCAAGGATGACAAGGATCAAGGTGACAAGGATCCCGATCCTCAACTACTGAGGCACTGGCTATTTTCTCTCTAGCTGCCAGAACACAAAAATGCTACAAACATTGATGTAATAGCGTCATAATTAGAAAAGACGGTGGTAGCTAGCCAGGCGGACAAATAAGCCCTACCATCAACTAAACCGAGTACAAAAACATGTATCCCTTACTGGGAATCGAACCCGGGACATCTGGGTTTGAGAACTGGTGGTGGTAGCCATAGAGGCGACTATAGATAAACCACATTACCCGGTAACGTAGAAATGCTCAGCCGGCTGTACGGTGTTGTTTCGGGCCGGATTAACCGGGACAATGCCATGCCGTCTGGGACAAAAAGTGCCGGTTTTATTGATTTCGTCTCATCACCGTTTGCATTGTCCACCTGTTTTGCCTGTATCCAATTATTTGTTTCGGTGTCCCCGTAAATCTGTACTTTTTAGCATTTAGTATGTATTTTCCACAGAACAGTTAAATTTATCTATTCCGTGGTATTTTCAAAACGTTCTATGTGGTTGTTACATTAACATTAACTAGCTGTGCCCCGCGGTTTCACCCGCGTTCTATTAGTCATAGCGTGATGTATTATAGCCTTCCTCATTGTATGGACAGGATAGGATGGTGCAGATAATATAACATTGGTAGGTGCATTGAGGGTGGAAAAGGTTTTTTTTATTATTTAAGTTTCAACTTAAAATATAACATCATTATTTGAGCGATAGGATTTTTTTGGACGCGTACTGATTTACAGGATTCGGGCTCTCGGAATTTCAGGGGGATTTCGGGATTATACATGTACTACCAAACGGTAGTACATGTACAATCTCGAATATGGCAGATAGGGCACAGGTCGTAGAATCCCGGAAAATTATAAACATACCTGAAAATCACCTTAATGGCCGAGATATGTAAGTTTGTGTGTTACTAACTGAAATTGTAAAGAGACAACTCTAAGTCTAGCTGATACAATGTTCTTGTTCGTCAATCTCATGATCCCAACCATTGACTTATATTTGAATAGACAAGAACGTTCTTGTAAACTATTTGTTCTAATACTGAAATTAGAACTAAAGTTCGCTGCAGCGCTAAAACATTTTATTACGTCGTTTTACCAAACTAAAAACATACAGCGCTAGATCGCTTATAGAGTATAGTTTTCTCGCGACCAAAACGTTGTAAGCGCCGTGAATTTCAAAGCGCTTACGCGTTTCGTTCAACGTTAAGTAACAAGAGTCGGTCCAATAGATTTTACACCACAAAAGTGACACGGCTATTGTACCTACAAAACTTCATTAGAATTCATACTCTATTTCAAAATGTATTAATGAATATATTATAAAGAGAGCAGACGATGATATAAAAAAAATATATAAAGTTGAAAAGAAAATAAATTTATTATTATTTGAGCTCAAATTTTTATGTTAGCAATAGTTTAAAATCAAATCAATCAAATGTATTTTTATAGTGTCGAAATACGCACGTCGGCGTCGTCATATTTTTTGAACTTTTCTGTACCTACTAAAAAGAAAAACCATAAAAAAATATATTATTTAAAAATGTCAAACTGGTTATAAAACAATTAAACAAATCAAAACAGAGTGTCATCCTTTTTAAATACACCATGTCAAGTCTGTGTTCAGTTACATTTTACCTACAACCGATTTGAACATCTGCATGTTTTAGTCTATGATTGTAGAAGGCGTCATGGCGTCGTATTTAAATGAATAAATACTATTTCTATTATGGAATTACGATATTATTACCTATTTAATCACTTGAATAATAAGTAGTTTTACTTACTTGACTAAAATTATTATTTTCTCTTCATAATTCACTTTGATTTATCGACTTTTCGATTTATTAGCGCCGCTCCGTTCGCACCCACGCACCATGAATGTCAAAGTCACACTAAAGTAAGGTGTATGGACTGCAGTACACCTGAGTTGAACACAGTGAGTGTTCGGAACGCCCTATCTAGTGTAACATATATATCGATGATCCCAACAAAACAAAAGAAGGGTTGAACAAAAAAATTTAATTAAATTTTGAGTTTTTGTATAGAAAAGTAAATCTTCATAAATATGATTTTGCATGTTCCCACCGTGTTATTTATTCTTGGTTGTATGGCTATGTTTCGGGATTATACACATATTACAAAACAGCCTGTATACCTACTACCTACCTATGCCCACAAGCAATTATTTTCTGTTAATAATTTTAAAAAACTATTGATTTTGGCTCACGCTTAAATAAATACAAAAAGTTTCGGTATCTAGAAAATGCCAATCCCTGCAGATCAAAATGTTCAATTCAATAAAATGAAAATGCATGCAAGGATTTTAGTTCAAAACAATGGTGGCATACTGTCGTTCTCTATTAGCAATATAAATCTGGTCCACTCACTATTAAAAAAGCGAGTGCTGAACCTAGGTTTTCCTTTATTGTTATTATAGCACATTAGCGATAACAATGAGCAGTGTTCTACTTTAAATGTTCCGAATATAACCATATTCTGAATCCGGTCTGCATCTATTCCAAAGCACGATGTTTAAAAGTCGTTCAGTACTTTTTGTACACGACAGTATGCAATATACAGATTTGTTGTGAGACAACTAACACCTCAGTCTCCCTGTGACCATGGACTAAAGGGTTCGAAATACATGGATAAAATAATTATCTAAACTAAAATAAGCGAGTATTTTATTATGTACCTACTAAGAGGTAACAAACAAACAATCTGGTCACCTGATGTAAAGCCGCTTTCCGCCTCTGTAGTCTAGTGGTTAAGACCACCGCTTTAGACCCAGAGGTTCCAGGTTCGATTCCCAGTGGTTTGGTTGGTGGTAGGGCTTGTTTTTTCGCCACCATCCACCACCATCTTATCTAAATATGTCACCATAACATCAATGCTTGTAGCATTGTTGTGTTCCGGCAGCTAGAGGTAAGATAGCCAGTGCCTCACTAGTTGAGGATCCCGGGTAAAATGCGTTTTCACCATTAGCCTTATTATCACTGAACATCAGGTGAGATGAATGCACAGTGCTTACCCGTAAGATATAAAAAAGCGATTAAAGCCACCCATGGATTGCAACACCAGAAGAGTCGCAGATGCGTTGCCGGCCTTTGAGGAAAGAGTAAGCTCGTTTCTTGAAGTCGAGGAGGAGGAGGAGGAAACCGAAAAAGTGTTTTATTTCTATTGTGTATTTTGATTGTAATTGACAGATCACAATATCATGTTCTATGTGGGTACTAAAATAATAAATGAGTTATGCTTTGATCTTGACTGGTGTTGTATTCTTTATTGGCGACGAGGAAAAATTATTGTTTGTGAAGGATTATGGCGTCAAATATAGCGAATATAGTGTTTCCAGGACAATTTGATCCCAAAACCGATAAGTGGAGTGAATATAAAGAGAGACTTATTTATGCATTAGATGCTGTGGGAGTGACTGACAAAGCACGTTCTTTGTTCCTTTCTCAGTGTGGAAAAGAGACTTATTCATTAATAGTATCACTGTTAGTACCTAAGCGGCCTACTGATGTATCTTTCCAAGACATTTTAGTTATTTTGGACAAATTTTTTGAACCGGAAGTTAACGAAATATTACAAGCTGGGAAGTTTCATAAACGTCAACAATCCCAAGAGGAAAGCGTGCAGGAATATGTGGCGGCTATCGGATTATTAGGCGCTCAGTGTAATTTTGTGGACTTAAAGCGCCAGTTACGAGATAGGCTAGTGCTAGGTGTGCGTGACGATCGTCTGCGTCGAGAGCTGTTAAAGTTCAAAAACCTTATATACGAGATGGCGGTGCAGCAATGCCTGAATTACCAGACAACGTTTTGTGATATGTACCCTAGTGTTAGTGGTGAAACAAAGCTAACTCCGTCCACGGTTAATGAACCAATGGAAATTGGTAGAATCAAGTCAGACGAGTGTCGGCATTGTGCACGTAGTCACAAAGTCGGTGAACAATGTCCGTTTATCAAAGCACGATGCTTTTACTGTAAAAAATACGGGCATATAACGTCTGCTTGTGTGAAAAAGCGGGCAAAAGTAAATAATATTCAGTGTGATAGTGAAGAGGCGTCTTCAAATGTTCCTGAAAAGATGATGGGAGTTTATATACGCTCTGAACAATATAGCCCTCCTAACACAGCTGATGTGTATCTCGATGGCGCTCATGTGACTATGGAGGTGGACTCCGGTGCGTCGAGAACAATTATATCTGAAGAGACTTTTAGAAAATTATGGCACACGCCCCCGCTTTTGAAATCTACTAATATAAAATTAGTGACGTGGACTCGTGACCCGCTGAAGGTTTTAGGGGCTACACATGTTCGTGTATTATTGGGCAATAAAGAAGCGCAGTGCGAACTTTTGATTGTGTCTGGTAACGGCCCCAGCCTACTGGGCCGAAACTGGTTTCCAGCATTAGATATTGAAGTATTAGGAGTTTGCTGGAATGACCTAGAAACGGATTCGTTGATGCATAAGTATCCTAGTTTTTTCAGTGAGACGCTTGGTGAATATAAAGGTCCGGAAATATCCTTACACGTCCGCCCAAACGCAACGCCACGCTTTATTAAAGCGCGCCCTGTTCCGTTTCCTTTAAAACGCTAAGTAGAGGAAGAATTGACTCGCATGGTGGAAACTGGTATTCTCACACCTGTCAGATATTCAGAGTGGGCGACTCCGTTGAGACTAGTTAAGAAGGCTGACGGATCACTTCGTATATGTGGAGACTACCGTTCAACAGTCAACCCAGCGATTGAAGTTGATACATACCCACTTCCGGTTGCAGTCGAGTCTTTTGTTCAGCTTAGTGGTGGTCGTATATTTAGCAAAATAGATTTGAAATTCGCGTATATGCAATGAAAGGTTAATGACGCTACAGCTACTCTGTTAACACTTAATACTCCGCTCGGATTGATGAAAATGAACCGCCTAGCGTTTGGTGTTAATGCGGGGCCAGCTATCTTTCAGTGTGTCATGTCTAACGCGTTATCTGGCCTTGAAGGCGTGGCATGTCTGCTTGATGACGTAGCCGTAGCAGGGCGGAATATAGATGAACACAATCAGCGACTTCATGCTGTTCTTGGGAGACTAAGTGATTTGGGATTTCAGCTTAATATTAAGAAATGCGTTTTTGCAACTAATAGTATCCAGTTCCTGGGTCACATGATTGATGCTAATGGCCTTCACCCTACGCCCTTAAAAGTTAAAGAGATCAAAGATAAACCTGCACCAAGTAACAAAGAGACCTTGAGAGCATTTTTAGGCTTGTACAATTTTTATGAAAAGTTTATACCAGATAAAGCGACTCTGCTTGAGCCTTTGTATCGCTTGTTAGAATCAAAAAGACCTTGGACTTGGGGTGAAGTAGAAAACAATGCATTTGAGAGTGCTAAAGAGCTTCTGTCGTCTGATATGACGCTTTTCAATTATGAACTAAACAGAGAATTATTATTGATATGTGACTCTTCAAGCTATGGCCTTGGTGCTATTATAGCACACGTAATGGACGATGGATTAGAAAAAGTCGTCATGATGGCTTCTAGAACCTTACAACCTCATGAAAGAAGGTATGGTCAAATAGATAAAGAGGCTCTTGCGATTATTTTTGGGTTAACAAAATTTAATGAATTTTTGGCTGGCCGTAAATTTTGTATCATTACGGACCATAAGCCGTTAGTCGGATTATTTAACCCTAATAAATTAATACCGGATCAAATTTCCCCGAGGATGTTACGATGGGCTTTGAAACTCAGCTGTTACGAATATGAGATTAAGTACAGACCTGGTAAATCATTGGGTAACGCTGATGCTTTGAGTAGGTGGACTATGACAAATTCTGCTATCGAAATTGAGAATGCGGTAAAAGAAGTACTGTTGCTTGAGGAACAACCAGAAGGCTGGAATATTGATGCTTCAAGAATAGCATCAGAGACTAAGAAAGATGGTTTACTACAAAAAGTTTTGTTCCATGTGTTACATGGCTGGCCGCGTTCTAATAATGACACAGTGCTACAACCATTCTGGACAAGAAGAGAGGCTCTTTCACACAGTAAAGGTTGTTTATTGTGGTGCAATAGAGTCATCGTGCCGAAATTACTTCAGAGTCAAGTGTTGAAATTGTTGCACAACCCCCATGCTGGAATTGTTCAAACGAAAGCGTTTGCTCGGGGATATGTATGGTGGGCCGGGATGGATCAGGAAATTGAGCGCTGTGTTGCCGAATGCGAACAGTGTCAAGCAGTAAGGAACAACCCACCTAAGAACCCTCAAACTTGGATTGCTTCAGAGAAACCTTGGAGTCGCCTTCATATTGATTTTGCGGGACCTTTTCAAGGCAAGACTTTTCTGGTTTTGATAGACAGTTACAGTAAGTGGTTTGAAGCAGAAATCGTACCTTCTATGTCTAGTGAAGCAGTTATAACTTTACTTCGGAAAATATTTTCTTCACAAGGTCTACCAGATATTATAGTCTCGGATAATGGTAGAAACTTTACATCCAGAGAATTTAATACTTTTTTAAAGAAGAATGGCATAAGGCATCTTTATTCCCCGCCTTACCATCCAGCATCGAATGGCCAAATAGAGAGAGCTATACAAACATTTAAGAATAAACTAAAGAAGATGTCGAATTTAAACTGTCCATGGAGTGAGAAATTATCTAGAACATTATACGCATTACGTACTGTCCCCAACAGTTGCAACAATAAGACACCTGCTGAAATGTTAAATGGACGCCGTTATAGGACAGCCGTTTCCTCACTGGACGCCTTCATGAGAGAAGACTTCTAGCCGAAGGGAGTGGTGTTCAGACGTTTTCGTGGAAGGCTACCTTTGAGCGCCACCGATGCGACACCGAAAGTGTCGAAATAATTACTAACATAAATTAAGTTTTATATTACTAACAAAAATTGTATATTGGTATGTATATGTTAGTTTATAAGGTATTTATCTATGGGCCTGTTATTTATGTAACTTTAAATTGTTGCCTGAAAATAAACGAATTTATTATTATTATTATTATTATTATTACTACACCCTGATTCGGTACCGAGTCAGCTAGGAGAGCAACTAGAAGAAGCGGCACAACAGACTCCTACACGTTCTTTTGTTTTAGACCAACCAGTGTTGGCTCGCATGTATGGGCCAGGCGAGAAATGGCAAAGAGCTCGTGTCGAATATGTGGAGGGTCCATCCTCATACATGGTGAGAACGGAAGAGGGAGAGCTGCATCGCCGGCATGCTGATCAGTTACTGGCTCGGGCTGCGGGACAGCGACATAATTCTACACCACCCCAACTGGCTTCTTGATCTGGCTCACCATCCCCTGATCCACCAATTATCATTCTGCCACCAGAACAATGGCCTGATATAATTGGCATACCTAATTCTATTGATTAAACCAATTGTTAATTTATTCAATATGATTACATTGATTGTACTACATTTATGAGAGAAAGGTATATTGTGTATTTTGATTGTAATTGACAGATCATAATATCATGTTCTATGTGGGTACTAAAATAATAAATGAGTTATGCTTTGATCTTGACTGGTGTTGTATTCTTTAATTTCCACTAAATATAGATTTAGTTAAAATAGGTTTCGTTACTTCAGTTTTGTGTAAAGTCATGGAGCGGATTCTAAATAAACAGCTTATCCGCTACCTAGAAGAACACCCCTTAATTCACGATCGCCAATACGGGTTTCGGCCGAAACGGTCAACGGGTGATCTTCTAGCGTTCGTTACACATCTCTGGGGTGAGGCTATTGATAAGCGTGGCGAGTCGGTGGCTGTTGGCCTTGACATAGCCAAGGCTTTTGATCGGGTCTGGCACAAAGCCCTTCTGTCCAAGCTCCCGGCATACGGTCTGCCTGCTCAGTTCTGCAACTGGGTCGCTGGCTTCCTACATGAGCGTAGAATCCGAGTACTCACAGACGGATGTGCTTCGCGGTTCATGTCAGTAAACGCTGGTGTCCCTCAGGGGTCTGTTCTATCCCCCACGCTGTTCCTTCTGCATATCAATGATATGCTTCCACTTGGAAATATTCATTGCTATGCAGATGATAGTACGGTGCACGGTGGGTATAACGGTCACCCAGCGGCTGGGCAGGTCGAGACTGAAGTGAAGCGAGTAAATCTTGTCATTGAGCTCAATCGGGTATTGGACCTCATATCTAAATGGGGCTCCAATAACCTTGTTGAGTTCAATGCCAAGAAAACACAGGTGTGCGCGTTCACGGCAAAAAAGTCGCCATTCCTACCCCTTCCCTCTCTTCAAGGCACATCACTCGGCCTGCAGAGCAGTATAAACATGCTTGGTATGGAGATTCGCTGCGGTCTGAACCAGAGGGACTATATTGAAACCGTGATAAAAACTGCGTCACGTAAACTCGGTGTCCTGAACAGGGTGCGGCGATTCTTCACGCCGGATCAGTTGTGCCTTTTGTACAAGACACAGGTGCGATCTTGCGTGGAATATTGCTCGCACCTCTGGGACGGTTCCGCAAAGTACCTTCTCGATGCCTTGGACAGATTGCAGCGGCGCGCTATACGCATTATCGGCAGTGCAGAGGTCACTAATGCTCTCGAGCCCCTGCAATTGCGTAGAGATATAGCGTCACTCAGCGTCTTTTACCGCTTATACCACGGCGAGTGCTCTGAAGAGCTTTTTGACCTCATCCCACCTTCTCCCTTTCTCCATAGGAGTACGCGTGCTGCTCTCCGGAGTCACCGCTGTACTGTCTCGAACATTCCATCGCGCACAAAGAAATTTGGTGACTCGTTTTTCTGTCGCACTTCCAAAAGATGGAATAGCCTACCAGCGCACGTTTTCCCTCCTTCCTATGACATGGGGTCCTTCAAACGAGGCGTGAAGAGGCACCTTGTGGGCCGGCAGGGTGAGGGTGACTGATGCTGCGTTGTTTTCTCGCTGCACCAGTTGTCCTTACGTCTGGTTTTGTTTTTTATTTTTAATTTTCAAGTGCTAATTTAACGCTATTAGCACTCAAAAAAAAATTTAAAAAAGCGGTGACAAAATTCAGCGCTTACGTACAGCCTTCACGGTAGCATAGCGGTCAGTGCAGCCGCCCGGATTGTGGAATACCCAGGTTCGATTCCTGGCTGGGTTGGGTAGGAGTTTAATTTTTTCACTGTATTTTATAAATTTATAAATATTTACTTATTTTGTTGTTATACAGGTTGTTTCGTAATACCTGTATAATCCCGAATGTGGCAGATAGGGCACCGTTCATAGAGCCCCGGAAGCACCGTATGGCTAAGATACTGAGGTTGTTTTTTACCAAGTAAAATTATAAAGTGAACCATAAACAGAGTCAAACAGAAGTGAAAACATGTCAGGAATTAACAAAAATAATGTATGGTGCGGCGGCATGAAGGAACCAAAACGGCTTGGCAAAAAAACCAAAATGGCGGCGCGGGTGATGCTACTATTTAGTGGACTGTATTTTTTATTGGTTGTGCTACACTAGGACAGGGGGAGGTTTGAACTGCGAGGGACGGTGATGGTTCAGGGGGTTAGCAGTTCAGGGAGGTGGGAAAGGAACATACCTTGAACAGCGACAGCGGCCGACGGTGGTGGTCGGCAGGCGGGCAAGCAGTCGTAACCGGCACGAGGTTGGTGGCTGGTAGACGCACTTTGCTGGAGTACGGACTTGGAACATCAGCGCGTGGTCCCTCACAGGTGTAACACTTTAAATGCGGATATTCGAATGACCGAAATGTCGGTGCACAGCGGGCGCGGCGCGGGCGCGGGCGTCTTCTTCAGATGTAGTCAATGCACGGCCGCAGCGTGCTCGTTCGCGTGCGGCGTTCCATTTCACGGTATGTATTGGAGGAGATATGGGAGGAAGCTAGTGTAGCCACTACTTTTATCAAATAAAATGTCATGACAAAATACACGTAACTCTTTTTGCGCGGCAAATTTAAAATACTAACTGGCGTAACCAATGTAATAAAATAAATTTGAGTTCTAGTATGGAAAAATAAATCGAACTAAATATGTATAAATATTATTAACTGGATTACTATTACAATTTTTTATTGTGTTTGAGTATTCGATATTTTGGCACAGTTGCATGCGCTATGATCCATTAGGTTGTGGAAAAGGTACGTCGATGACATTTTTTGACATATGACAAAAAATGTAGGTAGTGTACCATACCATATTTTAGGATAAAAATAAATTAAAAATAAAATTCACCTACGAAATGGAAGAAGACAGGAGTTTGGCTTTCCGTGACATCAAGATGCGTGTACAAGATGACGATTCACTAGGCCACTCTGTTTATAGGAAAGCTACACACACAAATCGCTATCTCAACGCAGGTTGCGTTCATCACCACCCAAAATATCTGAACTCTGTAGTGTCATCGCTGACCAACCGGGCTTACGACTTGTGCGATGATAAAAACACTGCACGAGGAGTTATCCCATGTCCGGCATGTTCTGCAGAAGAACGAATACAAAGGGAAGCTGTTAACATCCAGACACAAAAGGCAGCCGCTTTATTTTATGCCGTAAGTACATGAAAGGAGTGACAGACAAGGTCTCAAATATTGAATATATTATATAAGTACTCAATTAACACCATCTTCACTCCTTTTAGAAAAGTAGCTCAATGACTACGATCACCAAAAGACAAAGCAACAAATATACACACATGCATACACACAAACTTTCGCATTTATAATATTAGTGTGATTACCAAACACCTTATTTAACAGTTTTTTTTTCAGACGCCTTGATATAGACCATACCTACAGACCAAACCTACGCCTAAATACAAACTATTTTAATAGTTTTGTAGGCATTTAACTCAAAACCTCTTTTCTTAAGATGTGCTAATAAATAATGGCGTAAGCTCAGACACCTGCTTCGCTCTTGAAGTTACAAAATCAATTAAAAATTAATTTGGTACACTTGTCGGCGCCCTCCTTTGCCGGTTCGGATTCGCTCAGTATTCCTGGCACCTCCATGAATATTGATTTTACCTAATTTGTGTTGTTTCTTTGACATAATTACAATGTGTCGTGATAATTAATTAACAGTAAATCATAATAAAAGTAATAATAAATTGTAAGATTGTATACTTCGCAGAACATTTACTTAGCTTTAACGTTATTATTCTAAGCTTAAACCGTGAATAATCATCATCATCATCATGATCAGCTCATTTTTATATCCCCACTGCTGGGGCACGAGCCTTCCCTTAGATAGATAAGGAGAACGGGCCAAACCACCACGCGGGCCCAGTGCGGATTGGTGGTTGTAAACGACTGTTAATGCTGCCGGGACCAACAGCTTTACGTGCCTTCCGAAGCACGGAGGTGCTTGAGATGATAAATATTTGGTCACCCATCCGGTGACCGGCCTTTTCGAAAGTTGCTTAGCCTCAGCACTCGCAGACCGGGCGCGTTAACCACTGCGCCATCGAATTCCTCTAACCGTAAATAAAGACAAGTATTAAAAAATGTCTACTCAACAAACTGTTAGTTATCAAATTAACCGTCTCTATTATAAATGTTTATATAATTTTTAACGCAAATTTTGTTGTTGCAAATTATATAAACATTTATAAATAGCTTGCCTACTTCTTAACTGATCTTTAGTATTTGTAAAAATATTATGATCGGATGTTAATGACGGTAGTTGTTAACATTGAATGGGCGCCTTTGGCTTTCAAAGTAAAAAGTAAATAGTGTTGAATAATTTCGGCGGGCTGGTTAGAACCACGATAGCTCAATTGGAAGAGCACCTGATCCGGTATGTCAGAAGGGTGCAGGTTCAAACCCTGCTCGTGGAAATTTTTTCAACATTTGTGTTTTTGTAATTCGTCTCTATTATATTTAATCGATAAAATGTTTTGAGTAAATTATCAACCATTTTAGGTACCATCAACACTAATATATCTACAGTGCTGTGGAACCAGCTCTCAGCGGCGGTATTTATGGACCAGTACGACTTAGGGATCTCCAAGAAACGAGCCTATTCCTTCCTTAAAGGCCGGCAACGCATCTGTGATTCCTTTGGTTTTGCGGGTGTCCAGTCCATGGGCGGCGGTGATTGCTTCCCATCAGGTGACCCGCCTGCTCGTTTGCCTCCTTCTAATATAAAAAAAAAACTCTTTTAGTTTTCAAGGTCGAAAAGCTCTGTAATAAAATGTCTATTTATGAAAACTTAACGCCTGTTTGTGGTTGTTTTGATGCTCATGTTCTCACACTAGTCTTAGAAAACCTAAAAAAATTAAGAAGCCGTTCAAACTCGCCCATTTCATTACTCAAACCACAACTTACGTAGGAAATACACAAACCAAATCGTATTTCAGCCTGAAACTTGCGTCGACCTGAATTCCGGTATCAAAGGCTTGGTGGCTTGCGGTGGCGGCCACAATAAAAGGCCGAATTATTCCAATTTTATGAGGTATTTTGTTTTTGGTTATCGAGACTTAGGAGCATAAAATTCGACGAAGACTTGTTACTGTTTCATAAATACTTAAGTTTCCGATTTTTTGTTTATGTTGCGCTGGTTTTGTTGTTTTCTGTGTAACTTAACAACTTCGCTGTCCAAAAATTAAAACAATAGATTAATCAATTGTTATGTATCACATGTGACTCATGGGACAGGGAAGTTGTTAAACTTAATTATCATCAAGTTGTGTACGTATTTTTGTAGCTTGCTTGATATTGACATTCTGTTTTACAAACCAAAAAAAGAAATGATTTTTATGCATACTGTCCAAGCATTTGGCTACCAAACAGCATGCTTAAGCAGGAAATGCCTATTTATTACAAAACAACAACAAAACAAACAAATAATTTTGTATTGGAAAATTAAAGAATATTTATAATGTGATTCCCGTGGGAATATCGGGATAAAAAAAATCCATCCATCCGTTGCAGCGTGAAGAAGGAACAAATATACAGACATACACACAAACTTTTCCATTTATAATATTAGTGTGATAAAACATGTTTACATGGGTTCTCCGCCTATGGTCAAACGTGCGATTTGTGTTGTTCAATAAGGTTCCTTTGGCTTGCGAAGTACCTAAGAGTACTAAGATAGTGTTTATAAACAGAGCCACGATATATCGAATTGGTAGTACACCTGACCCGGAATGTCCGAATGTGCAGGTTTGTTTCCTGCTCGTGAAATTCAGAAGGACAGAGAGAGACTTAAGTTTTCCATAACACAATTAGATGCTAAGCTTGTACCCCAGTAGTGCGGACATTAAATGAGCTGATGATGATGATAGCATAGTATCAAGTATTCTGGATTTATTTACGTATTGCGGTCGGAAAAACTAAGAATAAAAGACGTCATTCGATTTTTGAAATTGGTTTAAAATATAAATTCGTTATATGAACAAGTACATCACTAGCTCACGTTTCGTGAGTTTGTTAAGAATAAGTCTTGAAATGTTTCTTCAGTACATATAGTTCTCACAAGTATCGTGACTGCAGTACGTTTTGTTTTTGCTTGTTCAGCTCCACAATTATCAAATACCTTTCCAACCCAACGAAACGCGATAGCGTTATCGTGTACCGAAACGTTCGCCTCCGATTACATGATTATGAAAACGAGCTACAAAACATTTATAGCGTGGTTTATATAAGTAGTGCACAGTCGAACATTTCAAAGCTACAATATATGTAGGTATTCATTTAAGAGCGTTTACGCCGCACACTAGCGCCACTAATGAAAAAAAATACATATCTAGTAATTAGAGATAGAAAATCAAATTATGCTCAACAAACTATTTGAATGAAGTAATTTAGCATTTTTAAGTCACCTAATGAACACCTCACATGTTATGGTTTAGTTAAATAAGACGTTACGGCCACTTTTAACAATAACGCCATATTTAATTAAACCATAACATGTCAGGTGTTCAATAAGTGACGTAAAAATGCTAAATTACTTCATTCAGATAGTTTGTTGAGCATAATTTGATTTTCTTTCTCTAATTACTAGATATGTTTTTTTTTTCATTGGCGGCGATAGTGAGCGGCGTAAACGCTCTTAATGAAGTAACCTCTATGTTTACCAAGATACGTAATCAATAAATAAAAATATTTCAGCTGAGTTCTTCTTATCTTGATCTTTATCGGTGTTACTTGTCGGTTTTTCTTAGCACTAGGTCTCTTACCCCTGTAGGTAAACTAAGGATCAATGTCATCACTACAATTGATGGGTAATGTTTAACCACCACGCTTGCCAAATGCGTGATGGTGGTCACAAACTCGGGTTATGCATCGAAAAATACTTTCGAGAAGCGTTTTGCCACTCCTACCAAAGTTTATTTATTTATTTAAGTTCATAAAATTCTCAATACCACGTTACATATTGCTTAATTAAGTGATCATATTTATTAAAGAAAACGAACAAACAAAGTCACAAACTTTAACTCTTTAATAATACTAGTGGTCGCCCTGTGGTCGATTTTCGACCGTAATTTTATTAAGGCTGCACGGATTGTATTCTAAGCAATGAAAAATTTAAAAAGATAGAATGTGAGTTTGGATTGGCATTGACAGATTTAGGCCGCTCCTCTTCCATTTTTGAAATTTTTGAAAAGAGTATATACAGTGTATATGCGCGTGTGTGTAATGTTTGTTTTATTGATTTAATGTATTTTTTATGCATAATTAAAAAAAATAACATTATGTATTCCTTCTCTATATAAACTATAAGTGTGCGAAATTTCATACTCGTCCGTCCGCGCAATTTTCGTAAAAAGGGGTACAAAGTTTTTGTTTCACGTATTAATATATAGATTATAGATAGATAATAATTGAGTTATAGGTAGTGTAATAAACAGCTAAGGTCCCTCTGATACAAGTAAACCAATTGGCAAGCTAATATCAACTAAAAGGTCCATCGCCTTCGTTATCCGTTGTAATTTCAGCTGCAACGTCAAAAGCAGAAAGCAGGTTACTATACGTAGGACCCCTACCACGCGCTGCACGAAACTCGATAGTGACGACGATTTAAATGTGAGTATGCAATGGGACAAAACGAGAATGGTCGTACTTTATATTTAAAAGCTTTTTTAGTAGTCAAGATTCTACCACCAAATAAGTGGTGACATAGAAAGTATTATCATGTCCTCTATATATTAATACGTGAAGCAAAAACTTTGTACCCCTTTTTACGAAAAATGCGCGAGTTTATATGTAGAAGGTTATCCGAATGTTAATATTTTTTTTAAATTATGCATAAAAATACATTAAAAACAAACATTACACACACTACCATATATTTGACACACACGCATGTTCACACTCTTCACACTCTTTTCAAAAATTTCAAAAATGCAAGAGCGGCCGAAATCTGTCAATGCCAATTCAAACTTACATTCTATCTTTTTTAATTTTTCATTGCTTAGGATACAATCGATTAAAATAAGATCTACCTATTAAAATATCTAATAAAATAAAATCTATCAGTCACAGGAGGTCAGGAGACTGGTTGGTTTTTTTTAGTAAAATTTTATTTTGTAACTATAAATATATAGCATTGTAAATGCAAAATTCAAAATAATAATAACATGTAGTGTTAGTTCCGCTAACTCACTCGTTCATCAAGCCTGGATTCAGTCAGAGGACTCTCGCTCGCAAACATGGATACTAAAACCGACACGTGTTTCGCCCCTCCACGGAGCATCCTCAGGAGCTGTTGACTAGTCGAGAGCAACAGGGGATGACGAGGTCCATTTAGTGCTATGTCTTATAGCTTTAAGGTTATATAATTAGTTCGACAAAGTACAAATAGATTTGACACCAGCGTCATTGCTATTTTAATTTTATTTTCATAATTTATCGACAAATACTTAAACATATATTCAAATAACAATGAGTTATTTCATGATGTAATCATCGGTGCAATCAAGTTATATTTATTAAAAATTAGTTTATTTATTTTATTTTATTTGGAAAACCAACAGTTTTATGAAGTTGTATACAATAATATTATGCACACTGATGGATAAGAGGTCTTCGCTTTTACAAAACAATATAGATCTAATCTTCAGTGAGAACATTAAGAAACCTAAAACCTCATGAACAATAAGAACCGCATAAATAAAAGGTACAATATAACAACAACATGTGATGTGTTTCAGCCGCTATGTTAAACAGCTTGCCTTAAAAAGAAAAGATTACTTACTAGTCTCCTCGCTGAGGGTATGCCAGAATGAAATATATCGAAATCGTAACCTTAACTTATTGGTTTACAATTTTACTCGCTCGCAACATAAATTAATTTTGGCGGTAATTGGACGAAACTGAACCGAAATGGTATATGAATGGGAGTGTAGTGTCTAGGCGATCTAGTAGGTATGATAAACTTAATTTTGGAGAGGAGTTTAGGACAGTCAATCATATTATTTAAAATTTTGAGAAAATAAACAATATCCGCTATCTCACGCCGCTTATACAAAGGAAGAAGATAAAATTAGTTGCATAATTGCAGATATTTATCAGAGTTGTACGGGATTTTAGCATGAAAACATACTTTTGCAAACGTTCAATACAATCGATATATTTATCATATCGTGGGTTCCAAATCTCTGACCCATATTCTAAGATACTTCTTACGAAGGTACAATATAATATTTTATAATATCATTTGGTAGGATTGAGGTCCAGCTTATTCTGTTAGCAGTAATTATTCAGACGAGCTAAATCAGACTGAAGGTCGGATAGAGTTGAAATTTTCATTAAATATTTTCATGTCGTCAGCAAAACAAAGCAGTTGAGGATGATGAAAACATGCATCGTTATCATTATCATTAAACATGCATTAATAAATATTAAAAATAAAGTAGGGCCTAGAAGAGAGCCTTGCGGCACCCCACAAGGCACCGTAACCCATCTAGAAATATAGTTATTTATAACTACAGCTTGAAATCTGTGGTTTAAATATGATGTAAACCACCTTAAGAGGCCGCCGCATATTCCAACATTAGCCAATTTTTGAATTAATAAATTGTGATCAATCCTGTCGAAACATTTGCTGACATTTGCAGTTCAGTAATATTTTTTTTAAGAAATCATAAAAAAAACGTTATCGCTCAATGTGAGTTTGTGTGCTTTCGACTCATGGTAGGGCTCCGGTTTGGTCTTGTGAACTTCAGCCGTAATTCCACCTCGACCCCTTTTAGGTCACGTACGGCGCCCTAAATTTAAAGCTAAACACTTCAATAACTTGCGCCCGAATATAAGGAAAACACTCGAACAACTAACATAACTCCCGTTAAACTTGAGGATTATACCTAAGGAGATTCAGTTGTTTGTTTATTTCTCACAAACAATGTTATATTTTTTATATCATACGGGTAAGCACTTTAAGGCCGTCATATGACCTGATGTTGAGTGATGATAAGGCTAAAGGTGGAAGCGCATTTCACCCGGAATCCTCACAAAGTGAGGCGCTGGCTGTCTTATCTTTTGCTGCCGGAACACAACCAATGCTACAAACATTGATATTGTAGCGACATATTTAGATATGATGGTGGTAGCTATAGTTAGCCATGTACACACGCCTGCACTTCAGACAACCACATTACTGTGAAATTACCTCAATACACTTTGAACTGTATGTTTATGGCATATAGTTTAACAGTGCTCGCACGTTGGAGTCGTTCAAGGGTCTGGTTAGTTGCTACTTAGATATATAGATAGATATAAATTAGTTGCTACTTAGATATATTGGAAAGTAACTTTTAAATGTAATGCAAAACCAATTAATGGTAAACACCTCATGCATATAATAAGATATATCACTTTGGTTTTCTAAAGTTTACGCGAACACTACACATTGAAATGAAACAACTTTTATGGATCTACTCGCGTTTATTTTACACATTTATCCTGACGTTTTAGGAATAATGATTGCTTCGAGAACTTTATTCATTAGGTATATTTACTTATGTACTTATATTAATTAGGTTTTTCACTTTAACTTTCTTATAAAAACACATGTAAGTAAGTACCTAATTAATCCACGATAAACAAATATGGAATTTAAAATAATTACCCCTTTTAACATCCAAACAAATACTTATCTATTCGGCCACAATTCAAAAGCTGTTAAGCAAAGTTTTCACAAATTTATCAATTCACCCAACCTCCCGTGCCCCTGGGTCCCGGAAGTAACCGCATTAAGATAAACTGGGATGTTAATTCATTATTTACGCGCCATTAATCCCGCCTGCAGACGTAGTTCATAGGCTGCATAGTAATGTCTTTCACATTTGTGAGCCGCTTCGCTGAATTTAAATGGGACAACTGCAAATTCAGAAAATGAGGCAAAATTTATTGTAGAACCTTGAAAATAGACTGTACATATATTTTTATATATTATACGATTTCAAACCAAAATATCGGTCAGAACTTTAAAGAATCATTTAAAAAATAGTTTTTGAATTGTGGCATTATTGTATTTCAGTGACAATATCATAGCATATCAATAGCATAGTATTTTAAATATGGCAACTGCATTCTCTGAAAATAAGGAGCATTTAATATGTATTTAAAATATAAGATATATATAATAAAGACAAAAATCTCAGTCAATATTTTTAAAGACTCCTGTAAAACAATATTTTTGACTTGTATTTAAACAACAATGTAATATTAGGTTACCTTACCTATGAAATTGACGTTTTGTATGAAGATTTTTTATAAAATTTTATTTTTCATACTAACGTTTTTTTAATTTTCTTAGCATCTATTTATGATAACATTATATAAATTGTAGAAACTAGCTAAATATAGCAGATATTAAAAAGAAAAAATCAAGTCCCTTCAAAGCTATAAAACAAAAGGACAACTCTGCGAACAAACAAAATAGTCAATTTAAAAAAAATATTGGGCAATAGAGATAGAAAATGAATAATCATTGTTATTACTGAAGCCTAAGTAACATAGTCCTAATTAAAGGTGTATAATAATATTAACAACCGGTATTGACTTTTAGAAGTAATACACCTATTAGTAAGTGAAAAAAAAAACGTCAATTTCATAGATAAGGACCCAATACGACTCGACTAATAAGGATTGTTTTTAAAGGCCGAAGACATTGTCATTCATAACTACGTTTCTTGGGAGACAGGTATAATTTTTGTGGTTTCAAACAAATGATATATTATATACTAGCACTTTACTCGCGACTTTATCCACGTGAACTTGAAATTTTAAAAGAAACTATTTTTTAAAATAAAATATATCCTTTGTTAACCGCAAGGAATGTAGCATTCTATCAGTGAAAGAATTTATGGAATTGGACCATTAGTTTCAGAGTTTACCCTCCGCAAACAAACAAACAAACAAAGACACAAACTTTACCACCTTATTAATATTTTTTATTAAGAAATTCAAGAACATTTTAGTTAAAAGCAGAAACTTGATAAAGGAGATGTTTCAAGTATGTATGGACACTGGGTTAAGTTTTTGTACAGGTAAAATAAATCAAAGAAATAAAATAAATAATCAATTACAAACATTAATTTTTCATTATTTAGCTTTATTTTGTAGATCAAAGCATTTTAAAATATTATGTGACATTTCAAATTCAACAATGGCGAATAATGTCAACGTCAATGTCAATGTCATTTGGACCACACGAGTAATCACGGCTTAATTTCATGTTTTGTTTCAATAACTCAAACTCTCCTATCCTAGTTTGTTTATGGCTAAACTTCTTCATACAAAAGTGGGCTCTAAATAGACGATATTTAAGTTCTAATGTCGAGCGGCGAGTGCGATCGAATTTTAAGTTTGAAGAAAGTTCGCCCGCGATCGGATTCGATCTCTTATAACCTAAAAGGTTAATCTTTATTTCTGTTTTTACCGTGTTATATTGGTCTAAATTCGTCACAACAACCAAACCACCAAAACCAAAAAATTTGTGAACCAAAAAATTACTTGAGAAATAATTTTATTTTTATTTTTCTGAGAATCCTTGTTTTTTTTCTTCTATTTTTTGAAGTACTGTACATAGACTCGGCTCAAATTGAAACATCTCCTTTGATAAATACCAAGAGCAAAAATGAGATCTCAAACAATACCATTATCATTTAAAAGCATTTAAGTATAAATTAATATTCAAAATTAAAGTTTTCTTCAAAATAAATTCAAATTCTTAGCTCAAAAAGTCTTCAATTAGCGTCTTTCAAAGTATAGAACAAAACGTAACTTCCCTCGGGATGAAGTTACAATTTCGCAGCTCCAAAGGGCTGGGAAGTTTGCCCAACAATGCCGGAATGATTGATGGGCTAAACGAGTTGCCAACTCTGACCTGATAATAAAAAGGTGCTTTGGATGTTGAAATTAATTATTTCGCTATTTAAACCACTTTGAATAATGATACGCTGAATAGTTGGTGTGGGTACTTTGAGGTGCGCTCAGCGAATTAATTTTGAATTTTAAATTTGTTTTATTAAATGACAGTTTAGAGGAGAGCCTTTAGATATAAGATAAATGCTATTTTGTTTGATGATAAATAATTTAATCAAGAACTTTTGTGATTACTTAAGTTAAAAAATGTAATTAATTTGCTTGATTTTTTAAAATACCTTAACAAACAATGTTGTTTGCTGCTTATAAGGTTTGCAAGTATAGAAAAGCAACATCCAACCAATAAACTCAGCTTTAACCTCAAATTCTGTCTCCCCGGAAAATTCAAATTAACAAGTTTTTTTCTCAAAATATCTCACGATACCGAGTTCCGTACAAGATTACTACTAAAAGCAAAACAGTGTTACGCGACGGGACCATACCATGCATAAAATAAGCACACGTTAAGAATTTTCGAGTGTTTTCTCAGGAAAATCGGTACGGTTTTCTCGGGCCACAGTATAGCCCGACGTCATGGAAAATTCTTAGCAACTGAATTTTTGTAGACGGTTTTTTTGCAGTTCGTTTCTACTCTGTGATGCTCTGTAGAGTTTTAATCTTCCTCCTGTTTGCGAGTATATGTTGAAACAGTTTGTTTATGTAAGCTTAATGCATTCTTGCGCAATAAAAGGCTTTCCGTCGGGTTTTCGTGCCACCTCGTTATGAAAGTAACTCGAATGTAAACAATTACATTTTCTCACTGTGCATGTAGCGAGGATTTTCTTATGTGAAACAAAAGAGCAGCTGTTATTATTTACGTAGAACGTTTTGTATGAGATAGAAAGTTGTTTCAATACATATATATCAGAGCTTCATCATCATCATCATTTAGTGCCATCTTCATACTGAAGTTTGGAGATCAGTATACAAAATTTACTGCGATCCCATACAGCTTGTTTTAATTGGCGATAACTAAGTCCAGTCCACTTTTTGATATCGTCCAGCCATTTGCGTCGCGGACGTCCCGGAGCTCTCTTTCCCGGAATAGAGCTTCAGATAGCATATAAAACTGTGGCTGGCCACAGTTCAAAATCAACCCATTTCAAAATCAGCCAGCCATTTTAGGCCAGTGTTATTGGGCTACGTCTCGATCTCCCCATATCCAATTGATCTTGTGAGATCAGGACTATAGGCTGATGATGATTTAAATTTATATGAGATAAGCAAAGGATGGTAACGAGATAAGCTAATATAGCGAGAAAAAAAGTGTTTCATTCAATGTGTATTATCTTTCAAAGTCAAAGTCAAAGTCAAATCATTTTATTCAACATAAGTCTTCACAGGCACTTATTGACGTCAAAACTATAAATCATAAAACTAAAAAAATAGTTTAGACTAAACTACTTAGTCTACCACCAGCCCGGATTTTGGGAGAGCCTTCGACCGAGAAGAGCTGGCAATAAACTCAGGAGGCTTATTTCTTTTTTTCCATCTTTTCAAACAAATTACAATCAATATACAAATTTTGTACAATCTTGTACACATTAATGATATTCAAGCTAGTGCAGGCGACCTATTTCCACACGCATTTGTCTGTAAATAGTCATTTACCTTATAATAAGCTTTCTTAATTAAAACATCCTTAACGTTTGTTTTGAATTTAATATCTGTCAACGCAATTATATCATCAGGTATTTTGTTATAAAATCGAATTGAGTTACTTATACCTAAAGGATTTACTACTCTTGCTGAGTCTGAGCTTCGGTGCACATAATTTATTCTGATTCCTTGTATTAAATCCGTGAACCTCTTTTTTCTTGGTTTAAAGGTGTAGGTTTTTACGCGCACTCATAATATTTACAAATATATAGGTACAATGACGGTAAAGTTAAAATATCTATATCTTTAAATAAATCCTTTAATGAGTCTTTACATAGTAAAAAACAAGTCGCTCCCGCTGTCTGTACATTTAGATCTTTAAAACTACGCAACGGATTGACAGGCTGGTGGCAGATTCCAACCATCTTCTCTATTGAAATTAGGATGTTTTTTAATTTCAATAGCCTCGCGTATCATCCTAGAGATGAATCGTTGTTCTCTAGCGAGTATTTGTAATTTATCAAATCTGATGTAATGTAATGGTTGATATTATAATTAATTCAATAGAAAAGATGGTTAGAATCTACCACCAGCCTGGGATCCCATCATACAAAATATTAAATCCCAAATATACTCCCAGACCAAAAGATACTGTAAGCTCTTTCTGCGTAAAACGGAACGCACCTGATTAAATTTATGAGGGTATACATGCTACCAACTCATTATGAGAACACCTCAGTCTCCGTGACATTAATTAAAAGTAATGTGTAAAATAAACGCGAGAAGATCCGTAAAAGTTGTATCATTTCAATGTGTATTGTTCGCGTAAACTTTAGAAAACAATAACGTTTACATGTACAATTACCTGCTGGGGCACGAGCTTTCCCTATGGATGGATAGAGAGAACGGGCCATAAACCACCACGCGGGCCCAGTGTGGATTGGTCGTTGTTAACGACTGCTAATGCAGCCGGGACCAACGGCTTTACGTGCCTTCCAAAACACGGAAGAGTTCGAGATGAAAAATTTTTGGTCACCCATCCGATGACCCGCCTTTGCAAAAGTTGCTTAACTTCAGCACTTGCAGACCGGGCGCGTTAACTACTGCGTCATCGAGCTCCTCCAGGAGTCAGTTACAGGTATTCTGAGGTTGTATAAATATTAAAAAAACTTTTTTTTATTTCTTACGGGTATAAGCTTTTTATAATTAATACGGAATTCCCTGTGTGGTGCCGGGTATAAAGAATTGCACCACCCCATCTCTTCCCTTGGGTGTCGTAAAAGCCGACTAAGGGACCATTCCAGAGGATGGGCAGCAGCATTTCTCTGAGGTTACCCTCAACCTACTGCGATCGCCAACCCGCCTGCCAAGCGTGGCGATTACGGCAAATACCCCTCATATCCTTGGGGGAGGCCTTTATCCAGCAGTGGACGTCTTTTGGCTGAGATGATGATGATGATGATGATCATGAATTAATACGGGCTAAGCTTTGGATACCTACAATCTGGTATTCAGGGCTAGGTCCTACCAGCAAGTTTTCGTCCTGGAAACACGTAGTCAAAACTAGCCACTTACTTTGTAAGTCACAGTGAGCTTTCTCTATGACGATATGTTTGTGCTTGGGACGGATATTCTCACTCACTTCAAAAAGCAAAGGGTTAGTATTTTAAAGAGAGTCGACTGCTTTACTGTTTGATAGTACTGAAGCCTTCATAGCCTTTGATAACATAAACTTACAGATCAAGATCAAGGCCGCCAGACGTTGTCACGTTGTCACGCCAGTCGTTAGTAGTCACCAAATGAGTAGTGTTAGTATGAATACCTGATATCTTGGGTCGAGGACCAATCTACAAGTGCAAGGTGCTAAAGTTGTGGAACTCTACCAACACTACTTAATCCAACACATTTGGTCTTTGAGAAAATAAGTATAAGATGTCCTGGGATCTTGGTGTATAGCTATATAGTGTTCAAAATGTCTTTTGAAGGAAACATCGCCGTTTCATGCAAAGAATCTTATGTCAAAGGAGTTTTCACCTATCTTATATCAAGAGCAATAGCTTCTTAAATCAAATGGAATAAACAAGGAGGTACAAGACTATTTTATTACAATGTATATATAGGGACATCCAGAAGGTCTTTACTAAAGGTGGAAGAAGTAAATTTAGATTCCAAAATGTTTTTGGTTTAATCTTTTTGGTTTGCATGTAACAAACGGTCGCACCAAACAGTTTTGAACTAAAACTAAACCTCATAAAACGTACATGACTAGGTGAAATAACCTTATTTTGACATTAAAATGTTTCGAAGCAGCACCACAAAAAGACAGAATCACTATTTTCTCTTTCTCCTCACATTACTGCGAGGCGATTAAGGAATTAAAGAGTGTACTTTACCAAATGCTGATTGGTGATCACAAACCTAGGCTATAGATAAAAAAAATTAACGAGCCTTACAGTAGTTGCATATGATGTGTAACATGTTTTCTCTTTTTTTCCTTTTTTTTTTCTTTTTATCCTTTTTTTATTTTTTTTATTTTTTTTATTTCGCTAGCAATCTCGCAAAAGAACTACTGACTGAGATATAATTATACATATATTTCATGCACTGGCTTACTTCAAAAATAAGGAGACTGCTGAAGGTAAGCCTCATACAAATGCAAGTCACACTATACATATATTTAAGATAATATTATATAGTATATATAGAAGGCGAGCGGATCACACTGTTACGGATCTAGATGTTACGACCCTACTTCCGTCCCTTTTCTACGAAATCACTCCTACAAATTGTATTGTATAGAAGGCGAGCGGAAAAATGTTTCACATCAAAAATCCGAAACGAACTACCCGCCCCGGGATAATTCCCAGAGTTCAAAAACCTAGAACCTCCAGACGACGGGCCGTGTTCTTTGCCCATCCGATCCAAACCCCTCGGAGAAGCTATTAGGGCACGGGGACACGCACTAGTGCCTAATGCCGTTCCTTCTAGAAAACCTCCGAAGGTGATTCGTTTCACACTGTCTGAGGAACCCTTTAAGTATCTCGCCGCCCCCCAAAAAAGCCCGGTGAAGCTGAACATGCCGTCTGAAGCAATCAGCAAACTCTCTCCAAAAAACTCCACAAAGCCTCGCTGGCCATACAAACAAGAACACACTGACGTATTCAAAGATCTGTTAGCCGCCTTGCCGTCGTACGTAAAAAGCAAACCTTCTGCACGTTTCTTAGAGCACAACTCCGCATATATCATTCGAATGTGTCCCGTACACTGGGGGCCGAGGAAACAGCGCAGTTCCCGCGTAATGGCGCCACTAGTCTGTGTAATGGCCCCCCTGGACGCAAGTGTTCTCGCATGGATTACGTGGTACGCGGTGTAGTGCAGGGCGAGAGTGGCTCATTACCATCAGTTTTATGCGTGGACGCGACATTTCTGAATCGTTTTGGTAACAAAAAAGCCATGTGGTAAGAAATTTTCTTACGTCATAAGGAAGAAGGGCGTTTTGGACAAAGATCAAAAATGGTAAAAAAACTATCATCATTCATCACTGCTAGACATTGGCATCTCCAAGAGCACGCCACTGAGCAAAAAATTCAAAACTCAAAATTCAAAACCATTACAATTAAACACACAAAACAACATGTAAAAAACAAAATAAACAATCTAAGTTAGCAAATTTTACATCAGGTACCATCAGTTTCAATTTCACCTCTGAGCACAATCCGCGGCTACTGACATCCAGCTCTGCCAGCTTGCGAAGATCGTCGCTAGTTTGAAGGCATCCTACACTACGTTTAACAAAAACATATAAACATAAAAGTTAGCTGCTTTTCGTTTACAGAGCCAAATTATGAAAATATTGGAAGTAAATGTAGAATAAGTAACTTACCAAATACGTCTATGGTCGCTTGTTTTATGCGCGGTATGGTGGAGTAGTACGAGTAGCTATGCAGGTCGAGATTGTCTCATTACTATCAGTTTTATGCGTGGACATCGCTGAATCGTTTTGGTAACAAAAATGCCCTAGTTATGGCAATACCATGTTTTTAGAAATATTTATTTAAAGAAGGAAATATAAAAGAGATTTTAAATAAAAAATATATTATCTTGACCTTATTTCTGCAAACGTAAACTTTGAAAAAATTAAGGATAATAAAGGAAAGTAAGTAATTGGCTTTCATCTTATCTGATGTTTAGTGATGATATAAGGCTGATTGGAAGCGCACTTCATCAGGAACCCTCAACTTAACTCAACGCAACTCAACATAGTAGTTGAGGATAAAATCGGCGGTCATGAATCCTCAGGCATTGAACCACGATTTGTTGCGTTAAACCTAAGCATCTATCCTTTCGGTTACTGACAACGCTTCCTTTAAAGAACTCGGCAGGCAGTTTATTTCACAGCCCAAACACACAAGGTTTCTCATAGCTCTTTGTCACTTTCCAAGATATATGTTGCACCGTTTATATGGAACAAGGTCCTCGGAATAGTGCAGTTCCCGCATAATGGCAGAGCTAGACTGTGTAATGGTACCCTGTGGATGTAAGTGGTCCTCGCTTCAACTTGGATTTTGTGTAAAATGTTTTCGCTTGAGATAAGGCATTTTTATGCGACACATTAGTTTTTAGTGGAGCTACCATACGACTTGCAATGAAAGGTGAGTTGAAAATCCGAATTTTTATGTCTCATAATACCTATTTACTATGTTGTATACAAAATATAAACACGTGAAAATTGCTATTAAATGCTGTTCATATTCTTGGTGACCTCAGCATGGTAAGAAAAGCAAATTGAAAATGGAACGAATTGAAACTGAAACTTTTAACCGCTTCTCTGGTCTAGTGGTTATGACCACCAGTCTCCAGACCTAGAGCTCCCAATTTCAATCCCGGCGAGGGGGGGGAGGGGGTTTACTTACTTAGAATCAAGTGTAACATTGATCACAGCTCCTGTTCTCCATAGTTGTTTTCCACATGTAGTTTTACGGTATGAGTCTGTAGGGAATCGTATTAGAAACGCCTAGAACGCTAGGGATACCCATATTTGCAGCTGCTTAAGGATTTATAGCTGCGATCAATGTTACACTTATATCAAAAGTAACCCCATTCTACGGTACGTGCTTGTGTACTCGGTTTAGTTGGTGGTAGGGCTTGTTTGTCCGCCTGGCTAGCTACTACCGTCTTACCTTAATAATATGTCGCTATACCATCAATGTTTGTAGCATTGTTGTGTTCCGGCGGCTAGAGATAAGGCAACAGTTCATCAGTAGTTGAGGTTTCCAGGTAAAGAGCGCTTCCATCTTCGAACTTATCATTTCTTAACATCAGGTGAGATGAAAGTATACAAAAAAAAGCTATGTAAAACTCTTAACATTACTATAAAGTTTAGATAAAATTTTACTAGAACAAAATTTATTCAAATTCGAATTCAAAAATCATTTATTCAGTTTAGGCTACAAGTAGCTCTTGTGAATGTCGCTATGCCATCGGTTCGTAAGTCTACTCGGGGCGGGAGATCTTGTACTGAGAAGAACCGGCAAGAAACTCAGCAAGTGTCCAGCTCTTTTCTTACAGCGTCAAAAATATTGGTAAATGCCCTATCATAGCAGGACACTTTCCATTACAAATAAACACAAAAAATATAGAAGACAACCTGTAAAAAAACAAAATAAAAAATCTAAAATGAAACAACTTTTACGGATCTACTCGCGTTTATTTTACACATTACTTTTTTAATGTTTATCCTGACGTTTCGAACCCTTTGCAGGGTCCATGGTCACAGGGAGACAGACCGACAGTGGAAATTGAAACTTTTACCTGATGTAAATTTAATAACTTAGAAAACAATATAAAAAATCTAAGTTATCAAATTTACATCAGGTAAAAGTTTCAATTTCCACAATGACATACAGTACTCTAGATTAGGTACCGGACCTTGGATTTCCGGCCCAATGCACTGACCGCTGAGCTGCCAAGACCCCAGAAGACTCGTTGAATTGTCCTAGTACCTTTTGATTTACGCTGCAAGCCAGCGGCAGCGTCACTCAAGTTACCCGCACAGTGGTTCGATTCCTACTCGAGCTTAATTTGATTGACAAAAACACAAATGTTAAAAAAAAATCCACAAGCAGGATTTGAACCTACACCCTTCTGACATACCGGGTCAGGTGCTCTCCCAATTGAGCTATCGTGGTTCTAACCAGCCCGCCAAAATTATTCAACACTATTTACTTTTTACTTTGAAAGCCAAAGACGCCCATTCAATGTCAACAACTACCGTCATTAATTTGTAATTTGTTTTTGTAATCTTTTAATTACATATTATAGCATAGTGAATGCAATAATTAAAACAATAAAAATATAGCTATTATCTACAGCATGCAGCAATAGCAAAATACATTAGCATTTTATCTTAGTGCTACAGAGGTTTTCCTCTCTTAAAGAGGACACTTTACGCCAAACCAACTTTACAGCATAAATAGCAGCCCGTTTTTTACTTTACAACAAAAAAAAGTTTCAAGGAAGACCAATTTAACCGATTAATAAAAAATTAAGAGAAATTATTTTCTTAAAACGTACTTCAAACTGCCAGCTAGCTTGTTAAACTTTCAAGACGGCAAATTGGAAATTTCCACCTCGTCAACAAGTGTAAATACTTTATAATTTTCACATCCAATCAATCTCAAAGGCTGTTTCTTATTAATACCTCGGCTAAATCACCTTTACAGAAGGAGCAAAAAGATTTAGCCCATCAAGCAACGTTGCAGTTTTTGCATACCTGCCACTACCATTGCACCGCGAGTTTCAGAACTCGATCAGATTTTCATCATCATCATCAGCTCATTTTATGTCCCTTCCCTTTGGGTGGATAGGGAGAACGGGCCATGAACCATCACGCGGGCTTAGTGGTGGTAGTTTGGTGGTTGTTAACGATTGCTAATGCAGCCGGGACCAACAGCTTTATGTGCCTTCCGAAGCACGAAGGAGGTCGAGATGATAAACATATGAGCGCGTTAACCATTGCGCCATCGAGTTCCTTTCATTGATACTGCTGTCGTGTTTCACTCTGCCTCAAACGATAATGTGCGTAAAATATTTCCAATATTAACGTCCATTAAGTAGGTACCTAGTACAGTACACAAAACATATTTTATTTTTATTGTCTATCTACATGTTATATAACATATAACATCGTATACAGTATATTAGTGGTAACGACCTGGATTCCGATGATATTATATTATACGAGTATGATATTATTATTACAACTGATATGATATTATTATTATAACTGATGTAAATTTGCAAACTTAGATATTATTATATTTTTCTTTTGTTTTTATTTAACATGTTTGATTGTCCTTTATATTTTGTGTTTTTATTTGTGATGGAAAGTGTCCATTTATGATAGGGCATTTTCCAATATTTTTGACGCTGTAAGAGAGAAAAGAGCTTGACACTTGCTGAGTTTCTTGCCGGTTCTTCTCAGTACTAGATCTTCCGCCCAGAGTAGACTTACGAACCGATGGAATAATGACGTTCATAAGAGCTATTTGTAGCCTAAACTGAAGAAATGATTTTGAATTTTGAATTTTGAATTACATTTAGTATTTTTAAATTATATTCAGCAGTTGACTGAGGATGATTATGATAAAATTAGCAGTTATACTAGCTTCAGTACAAGTTCACTAGGCATGAAGTGATAACGGATCGAGAACATATAGTAGCAGCCGTTTAATCCCCCCGTCAGTGAGCGGTGTAGCCGGGAACTCATTAACGGGAAATAAAAAGGTTTTATTACGCGCTAGCCCTCGCCCGCGGCGCCGCTTGCGGTCATCTTTATTACTAGGGATACTGGGCCACCTGGCGATAGAACTGACATGCACTATACGCATACATTCTGAAATAAAAGTTAATTACACGCTACTTTGATGACATGAGCACCTTATTCCGTAAGTGATAAGAATCACAATTGACGTGACAAGTATTACTTTTGATTCGAGTTGTTGATACTCTTTTTACAAAGAGATGCCAAACTTTTGTGAAGAGTGATTTAGTTAATAGTTTTAACCACGTTCCAACACAATTATTTGGTTTCCTTTGACTTTCATGTAAGAAGTATTTGACGCCTAATAGTACAGACGCCTGTACATCAATTAATGATGAATGATGAATATTGATGAATGAATGAATCAACTAATAATCAACCATTTATTTATCTGCAATAAAGTTCAAATTCTATTGAGGAAAAACACAAAATATAAAAAAAAAATCCACGAGCAGGATTTAAACCTGCACCCTTCTGACATACCGGGTCAGGTGCTCTGCCAATTAAGCTATCGTGGTTCTAACCAGCCCGCCGAAATTATTCAACACTATTTACTTTTTACTTTGAAAGCCAAAGGCGCAAATTCAGTGTCAACAACTACCGTCATTAACGGGCTGGTTAGAACCACGATAGCTCAATTGGGAGAGCACCTGACCCGGTATGTCAGAAGGGTGCAGGTTCAAATCCTGCTCGTGGAAATTTTTTCAACATTTAGTGTTTTTGTAATTTGCGTTACAAATTATAAAAAAAACAAAACATTCTATTAAGGAAGTTTGACAGTTTGTGGTACGTAGTCTGACGTGTGCAGGCGCGTGTAGGTACCTTTCAGCAAAGGAAACATTTAATATAAAAATATTCATATATTATTAATTATTATATCATTATTAATTATTATTATTAGAGGGTGGCGTTATACCACCCTCTCACAGAATATCGGCGTGAAACAACGGCACTCGTCGCTGTTGTGTTTCGTCCGGTGAGTGAAAGTACCGGAGGCCCATCTCTCACCCCTCCCCCCTCCCAATTCCTACTCCCTCCTCAAGATCCAACTCCTTCCTCAGGGTTAGCAACGCATCTGCGACAACTTTGGTTTTGCGGGTGTCCATGGGCGGCGGTGATTGCTTTCCATCAGGTGACCCGCCTGCTCGTTTGCCTCCTTTTACCATTAAAAAAAAAAATCTCATACTCGTGTATTCTACTTGTATACATCAACCTCAAGCTGAGGAGCTCGATGGCGCAGTGGTTAAGACGACACCTCGATTTGAGAATGTTCAAAAAGGGTGAACCTTACGTGCGCTGTGATAAGGTCGAAAACACGTAGCGCATGCGATTATTGAGACCGCAATCTAAAAAAAATCTAAAAAATATTTTTAAAAAGTTATTGGTTTGAGTTATCAAAATATGCAGCAATCAAATTAAGAATAATGATGTTAAGTGATTTCAAAACATGTACCTAAATCAAGTAATTTCATTGTAATTAAGTATAACACTAATGATTTTTTAGAGGTGTTTTCGTAAAGAAATACGATCGAGTCAAAATTGCATAATTGAGCAAGGGTTTTAAAGACATAGTCATGAAGTTATCTATATCAAAATTTCAGATTCGTTGGTCTTGTCATACTCTTACAACTTTTGATGAAAGTTGATGTATTTTTTCCAAGTCTCGCCTTAACGCGCTCGGTCTACAATGAAATTAAGCAGCTTTCGCAAAGGCCGGTCATCGGATGGGTGACCAAAACTGTAACATCTTGAGCTCCTCCGTGCATTAGCAGTCGCTAACAACCACCAATCCGCATTGGGCCTGCGTGGCGGTTAATGGCCCGTTCTCCTCATCCGTCCGTAGGGAAGGCTCGTGCCCCAGCAGTGATGATGATGACATCAAGCTCTTTCTATACTAAAAAAGGTACTGTTTTCTAACAAGCAAAAGCCAATAACGCAACTAGAGGACCGTAACAAGCCAACAGCCAGTCAATAATATATGGATTTTTTAAAGCTTTCTTTATTTCTAAAAGTTCCAAAAAACATACAAGATAAGAGATCTGCCAAAATTACTTGTGCTTTCTCATTTTGGCAACTAATAAAATTTCATTTAACATCACCATAAGTCACAGAAACATTCATTCATTCATTCTGACACAAAATTACGATCACGAACTTTATTAACAACCGATTAAATCGGAAAAAATTGGCAGCCCTCACATAAATAACACGTCCAATCAAGTCATTAACATATCTCACTCCACCGAAGTGCCTACGCTCCGCCATCGGAGGCGTTAAAACAGCATTTCACTCCCAAAACCTCAATTAAATCCTCCCTTATCCCGTCCGTGGCAATATGGCAGTTTTATTTGATTAAAAAATGTATATTGAACTGCTGATATCCGTTTAAAAAGTTATGAGCTGCTTGAAGGTAGATTAAGTTTTTACAACCCCGGTTTTACGGTCATAACAGCCGGCCGGTATCTTAACTGGGAAGATGTAATGCCTTAAGTTCGATAGAAGTTTATACAGGTTGTGTAGGCAGCTTATTTTGCAACACTCGGTCGTGGAAGTTTAGGTCGGGTCAACTTTTTTATTGTCTTTTACTTCTGAACTGATCCGGTACACGGCCTACCTTATGGGATGTGGTCACCAAAGCTATTACCTAATAACTTGTAGCACTAACTTGTTATTAATGTACACACGCAGACTACCACATACTGCCACCTCAATAGTCTTTGAACTTTATGTATAATATACATGAAATATTTTATCGCCTTTATCATGGGGAGTGCTCTGAGGAATTGTTCGGTTTGATCCCTGCCGCTGATTTCCTTCGACGCACTACACGCAATCGACTGTCTTTCCATCCACACCATCTTGATGGATGGCGATCTACTACTGTGCGTTTCTCACGTAATTTTTTACCACGAACTACAGCGCTGTGGAACCAGCTCTCAGCGGCGGTATTTCCGGACGACTTAGGGATCTTCAAAAAACGAGCCTATTCCTTCATATAGGCCGGCAACGCATCAGCGATTCCTTTGGTTTTGCGGGTGTCCATGGGCGGCGGTGATATCGCACTAACAACCCGTTTAATAGAAAGTACCTGGATGACCGAGCTTTGCACCGATTCGATCGATCGATTTATCGCCCCCGAAACCCCCTGCATACTAAATTTCATGAAAATCGTTGGAGCCGTTTCCGAGATTCAGATTATAATATATACACTAGCTGAGCGGCGGACTTCGAACCGCTTTGACAGTTTCCATTACAACAAAACAAACAAATTATTCGTCCGCTTAAGAACAACCATATCCCATGATGGACCCCTATAGCAGTGCCACCTACCGGGTTCAATTGTAAATCTAAACCATTCTCGAATCCACTTGAACACATACAGAAAATTTCATCTAAATCTGCCAGCCGTTTAGAAGGAGTTCAATAATATATATACACACGCACAGAAGATTTATATATATGTATATATAAGGATATATAAAAAAATTGCTTGTTTAAAGGTATTACATAGATAGATTAGATAGATATAGAGGGTGACACAACACAGAGTACTGACACACGTCATTTATATTTTGGTAGCAAACTTAGTTAAGAGGTTAATAGACTGTGATAGTAGTAAGACGGGAGGTAGCAAGTCCGCCACCACGAAAGTGTTACCTGTCTTTTGTCAAAATCACTCACTTTTTAATTAACAAGAATACTATATTTAACAAAGACTTTAAACAGGGATTAATGCAAACTAATTAGCAAAAGGTTTCATGCCTTCTTCATACCCGACGTTTCAACCGAGTTACCCGGCCGGCCGTGGTCACGGGCTGACGGGTATAAAGAAGGTATGAAACCTTTTACTAATGAACTATATAGTTGGCGTTAATCTCCGTTTAAATTCTTTGCTAACTATGGAACGCGAAAGTTTTAAAGTGTATACTATTTTTAAATCGGTGAAAGGTTTTTTTTGGTACAAGTGGTCTGTTTCTCAGAAATTAATAAATATTGAAATTGTCGTTACAATTAAAGCAAAACTAATGTTACAAATAAATTGACAGTGAATTTAAGCAAATGAGCTTCGTCAGCCCCATCGGAAACAGAAAAGGAAAGGCTGGCCCTCCCATAATTTGGATTAGGCTCCGTATACAAAGGGCCATGATCAAAGCAGCGGATATCTCGTCCGATTTCTTATTCAGCCTGTATTAAGGATCGGTAGGTTTTGCGATGCGTGAAATTCCAACATTATATTTTGTTTTGCCTTAAATCTTTCTTTTGCTGACGTAAAACATAATGATCAAGTGAATAATATATTAAAGGGAATAAGGAAATTGAGGAGCTCAATGGCGCAGTGGCTAGCACGCCAGGTCTGCCCGATCTGATCCGAACCCCTTCGGAGAATCTAGTAGGGCACGGGGACACGGACACGCACTGTGCGTGATACCGTTCCCTCTAGAAAACCGATGGTGATTCGAATCACACAGCTTGAGGAACCCTTTAAGTTTCTCACCGCCCCCAAAAAAGCCCGGTGAAGCTGAAAATGACGTCTGAAGCAATCAGAATTTATAAGATTAAACAACTTTCGCAAAAGTTTTCGCCTTCAGAAATATCACAGCGACGTACACAGCAATTAACATAAATCGTTATTAGTTATTATTATTATCGTTATTTTTTTCGTTTGATGATGATGATGATGATGTTATTAAATTATTTAGGTTAATACAGCATGTTCCGTCAGGTGTAACAGTTGACAGTGTGACAGTAGCAATTAAGTGAACCAGCAGTGGCATCTCGGTTTCCAAGCGTCAACGTCACGGCGCGGCGGCGGGCGGCGGGAACCCGCACGTCGACGACGCGGCCACGTCACGTCACGGTGACGTGCCGACGTGATGACGCGAAGCTTAAGGGGGAGGGGTAGGAAGCTACAGACACGTTCTTGTGTTTAATTAAGATTTACATGACGTTAAAATAAACAGAGTGTATTCGAATAGTTATTCCGTGTGTTCACTCTTATTAAAAATAAAGTTTTCATGATGAGAAAAAAGCACTGAACGTCCATAGTATAATAGTAGTTTATGCAACTGTCATATAATGAAGGGTATTAAAACACGAGTGTGAGTTTATGAAACGAGCGCAGCGAGTTTCATAATAGTAACGAGTGTTTTAATACCCGTGTTATATGCAGTTGCATACACTACTTTATCTTCACTAATGCAATTAGTCAAACAAACAAGAGTAAAAGCTGACAATAGTTTATTTATAATAATTGTTCAAATTTTGGATGGTACAATTTTGAAAGTTAATGTTAATTATTGATCCAGCAGCTGTAGCGGTCGCGGGGCAAGCAGTAGAGCTCGTAGACGGAGTTGGAATATTTATAATTACTTCATTCGTCTTGCTTTCTATACTGTTCAAGATCGTATTTGAGACTTGAATTTTATTCATTAAAGACTCATCAATGTAGCTTTCAACCACAGTAGAAGACTTCCACCCCCCGTGTCGTTTCAGTGCGGTCAAATCACCACCGCTATCTATGAGAAGGGTCGCCGAGGTGCGCCGGAAGCAATGCCCCGTGTACAACGCTGGGTTAGGCAGATTCAAAAAACTTGCGATAGTTTTTCCCAGAGCACCAAATTTATTAATACCAGTTCTTTGATCGACGCACTTCCCCGATCTATAGCTCAAGAAAAAGGCAGGGTTTCGACAGGGGGTGTCGAAGTTCCATGTATTTTTTACATACGGCATAGCAGTTGCCCGTCACAACGAAAGAACGATCTATTTTCGTTTTTGTTTTCGAAACTTTCACCATGATTATACTGTCGTCTATGTTAGAGACTTCATCGAACTGGATGTTGTATAGCTCTTGCCTTCGGCATGCCCCCATTATGCCGAAGATTAGTGCAACCTGTAACAATAAACGATATAATAAGCTTGAGGTACATAGCCAAGGCAAAAACTATGATTTATGAAGTAGTAAAGTGTAGGTACTGTGACGATCTCAAGTTTTGATCAATTAAAGGATAATTAGACCAATAATAATTAACTCATCCTGGTAACGGCACCATTGTGACGATCTCAAGTTGGGACCACAAGGATATTTGAGTTTAGGAAAAACAAAGATAGTCTTTGTTATTGGCATGTGAAGTCTAGGGTAGGACCATTCTACGTTGTGTAATTTTTTATAAATAAGTAACTCAAGATCGTTATTAGGCAGACAAACTCTAGTTTATTTTGTTCATTTACTAAATAATTAATTACAGGGGTAATGCCGGAATTTGGCAATTTATTTGAGTCCTCGGGTGTGAGCACAACTCAGTTTCTAATAGGAGAGTAATGAATTTAAACTAAGCGCCCCCTCCTGACCTCCCTTGGACGCACCTATCCTGCTGCCTCTAGGTCAAACACCCGACCAGGCCCACAGGACCCAAACAAACCTGGCCCTAATCTAATTCTATCTCTCAAACCATCATCATGAAGTTAGACATTTAACGCGAAAGGAAAGAACGATAACAAAAGACTTTGAATATCTTTTACTTAGTAACCTCATTTATACAGAGTGGTGCCAGCGTGACCCTGTAGAGTCCCGCCCCGTCTGCCCCGAAAGACGACAACACAGCATCCAGAAATATAGTGGCTGATGCGATGAAAGGTCCACATATATAATTCTGGAGCTCTCCTGGAGATGAACTAACAAAGCAAAAGATAAACAAATAAAATAATATAAAGGGGACATTACAAACATTCATCTTTTCATACTTTTCCTATTTCTAATCCTATGAAAGAACGCGAGAGGCTTTTGAGGAATGAAATGAACACTGTATGGTTGGTTCGAACAGCGGGTAATCTACCAGCATGTGTCGGGGCTCTACCATTGAGCTATTGCCTTGCTTGAAGCAAGCCAAAGGGGAATCGAACCACCTATCACCGCGCACTACCCAGTAGACCCCACTGACGTGCATTTGTGCCTACACGGATTCAACCATACCTGAGCCCATAGGTCTCTAAGCCTCGGAAGTTGTCAGTATAAATTGTTAAATGGAATTGTGATTATGAAAACTTATACTGTTTACATACTTCCTTTCGAAAATAATTACTCTTTGAATTATTAAGTTGTAAATATTCTCAAACAAGATAAATCCCTAAATTTGTATTAATAAGATTCCTAATTTCTGTTGGATTTACACGAGCTGTTTGGTGATTACGTTTATTAGATAGATTTGGGTTTGTAGATTGTAACCTAATCACCAAAAGCATTATTTCATCATTAAATGGTAAACGGAAGTGAAGAAAATAGCGTCAGATTTATGAAATGAATTCGACTGACTAATTATGTAATTAAAAGATTTCTTTAGGAAAGTATAATATAATATATTAATCTAGTTAGAGTTTAAATTAAAAGAATAATCAGAGTAAAGGTAAAAGGTTCAACATGATTGAATAGTTAGGTTTTCTAAACTACGTTATTTGAATTTCAAGAGATTAAAAGGAAAGAATAAATCTTAGAATAATATTAAAGAAAGATTTCAAATTAAAAGTATTACCTTTGTTTAGTAAGAAAAGAATTTAAACTACTGTTTGAATTTACATAATTAAAATAATTTATTTATTATTTGTAAAGGTATTATTAGAAATAGTTATAATATCAATTATAATTGTTTAACTCACAGTTGTTCAATTCCAAAAATTTAGAACTCCTCACTCTTCAGCTACCACCACTTGAGTGATCAAAACCTATCAATTTTGTTTTGTTTATTTATTTTATATTCTAATGTCAAATAATATTCAAAAGGAACATTATGACTATTTTAAAATAGTTGAAAGTTGACACTAAACTTCAAATCTCCCTTTTTTTTATATTCAAGAAATGTCATAATTTTTATAATAAAATGTCTATATCTTTATTATTAATAATTGAGATAAATGAGAAATGACCGTCCTTTAAATAGAGCGATAATCATTACACTTACCTAGATCGATGTTTGAAAGTTAACAAATATTGAGAAATCCTCCCAATGAATGTAACTCCAAAGTCACCTTGGTTATAAATAATAAAATTGTACCGATTAATCCTGACTCATGTTTACACCAGTCTCCAGACGTCAGCAACCCCGAAGTCTCCTGCTCGTAGAGTCGTTGATGAATAGCAGACCTTGTCACTCAGCAAACCCGTAGCACACATAAAGTTCCATGTAGACTCGAAGAGTGTGTCCCGTACAAAATAAAGTGATTAAGATTTGTTCAAGGTTCGGGTATTAAAGTTGTTAAAGGAATAGGTCAACCCGAATAGAAAGTATTTATCATTAGTTTATTATTTGTAAATCAAATGAATACTATTGTTCTTACCATGTAATCCTTTATTATTTATTGTTCCTTGGAATTAGATTTTATTTAAATTGGTCTCCAATCATTTCATTTGATCAACTGAACCAAACATTCAGAATTTGTATTAGTTTGTTCTCCTCCATTTATCTATCATTAACATTAGCAAAGGGTCATTAAACTCAACCTGAAATACTTAATAAACTCTAAAATTAACTACTAAATAATAAATAATAAATAAAAAAGGCTTTAGGACCCTTCAGTGGTCCATTAATCCATAAAAAGGCACTTATAGAGCCTTAACAGGGTCTACAATCCTCCATCCAACAAACATGTTCTATTTCTATTCACGTGTTGCTTTAAGATGGCTGTTATAACTCTTATCCAGTTCTCACGTAATTTTATCACTTTCTTCTTCCATAATTTATCTCTGACTACCAAAATCATATTTTTCTGACAGACTTTCAAAATTCATTTTCTCTATTTCTTTTAAATATCTCATTTAATGTAAAGAGGTTTAACTAATAGAATTCCAAAATATAATGAGATTTTTACCAAGCAGTATTAAACTCTTTTCTATATTAACAATTAAGTAAATATAATTTATTAGAGAATACGAATTAAATTAATAATGTGTTTTCATACAATTTAGTATAAATAATAGAAAGGCTATCAAACTTCAGTTCGTTACAGTACCTACTACCTAATTTATACACAAAGCGCTTAAACGGAGTGTCTAGATAACTTGCGTGTGTAGTACGTAAGTACTAGGTAGATTAAATAACAGAACTAAAATACACTTACCTTTTCAAAAAGATACAAAATATCTGGTGAATCTTTCAGGAACATCTTTATTTGACCTGATGTAAACGTCAAGGACTTTTTTTCCTTGTGTCCTTCTGAACTGCGTTTCAGGAACGCTATGACTTTTGAATACTTCGTGATATCAATATTGTTGTAGATACTCAGTGTGGACTTGAGCATAGAATATTTAGCCCACATAGAAGATGGCTTGAATTTGTCGGAGAGGTCTTTGAGATACACAAGAATGACATTTTCAGAAAATGATGTAGTTTTCTTTTCGATCTTCCATGCCAAAAAGTTATTATATTCTTTTTCATATAATTTTCTAGATTTTTCTGGCAAAAGATTGTGAGTTACTTTTGTTGCCAATTCTAGAATATCCGGAGGCGTACAAATATCATCGTCGCTGTCCATTTTTAACTTTTAATTTGTATTTTAAAAACAAAACACATTGCGAAACATTAAATTCACGCGTACGTGTATTGTCACAGTGAACTTGCCGCCATTAAAATCTAACCAATGAGAGCGCAGCTGCGCGCGCAGGGCCAATCAGGAGCGAGCGCGCGCTGTTCTTTTTTTATTTAATTGGCACAAGATCTTACCAAAGAGTTTTGTGTATGTAAGTTTACTAGTTTCGACGAAGTTTTCACGTATAACCCAACTGTTTTCAAAAGCCAGCCTAATATCAAAATTTTATACAACTTGTATGAGGATTTTGACATAAGGCTCGCCAGGTTAATTGGTCGCGTTTTATTGATGTTATAATGAGATTTTACGATATCGATATGGATATTATACCATCATGTGAAATTGCTTAAATTAAGTGTTTTGTTGTCTGCGCTATAACAGTAGTAATTATAAGTCAAGTATTGGAAACATAAGTAGAATGTTACAACATTAGTGTAGATAAACATTTTTTATATATCGATAAGATACAAAAGATACATTATAAACCATTGATATTTACCGATCCGATCTTACCCTTCGGAGAATCTAGTAGGGCACGGGGACGCGCACTTTTAAGTGTGCGATGCCGTCTCCTCTAGAAAACCTCCGAAGTTGATTCGTTTCACACGGCTTGATTCGTTTCACCCTTTTTACCTTGTTTCCTCGCCACCCCCAAAAAAGCCCGGTGACTTCTCTCTTAAAACAAAAAATTCTATATTTATACTGTGGTTAACTTATAGCCTATTCTCCCTGTATGCTATTCAGAGTGCATAGTGTGAGTTTGTTTATATCCGTATTCATTCGGTTACGTTTACGAAAACGAAAATTTGTTGGCAAATTGTTCACTCTTCTCGTATGGCGCTGCTTCAATGCCATACTAATTTTCGTATTTGTTAACGTGATCAAATGTCAAATGAAACTCACACTAGCATCCAGCAGTTGGACAAGCTTGAGTAGCAGCGAGATACTTAATAATATTATGCTGATAAAGATTTTTTTTTGTGATTTTTGTGTTTTTGAGAACACAAAAATCAACTGAACAACTTACATCGTGTACTTGGTTGACGATTTGTGAGAATAAAACTAAAAAAGGTTGCGTACTCCACTCGGAATCCTACATAATCTAGATATTTCTATTCGGTAATCAATGCACAATTGCACACAACAATTAACATTGTTGTTTTGGTGGAAGACGTGAGATGAACCGAGCATACCCAGCCACCAGTCCTACAATAAGACCCGGCCAATTTGCCCGAAGCATCAACGTTGCAATTTTAATTTGTATGTTAATTAAGACTTGCGGTGTAATTGCCTAGACGTTGTTAATGAGTGGCTGCAAATGATAAAGTAGCGACACTGAAGCAAACTTTGAACAACGAATTGGCTAATATTTGAGGCAATTTATGAGAGATCTAAAGTTTTTGATGAGAATAATAAATATTGTAATTTGAATCTCGTCCCTTCGAACTGCGTTTGTGTTTTGTAGTTGTATTGAAAAGAAAAGGTTTTGTACTACTATTCAGTGACAAAACATCAATCACTTAACGTCCTACTGCTGGATTCAGATATTTGCACATCGGGAAGTCTCCGGGTCTTCGGGGTATCAGACACTGGTATATTTCTGTACTTGGTTTGGTTGGTAGTAGGGCTTGTTTGTCCGCCTGGCTAGCTACCACCATCTTATCTAAATGTCACCATGACATCAATGTTTGTAGCATTGTTATGTTCTGATAGCTAGAGATAAGATAGCCAGTGCCTTAGTAGTTGAGGATTCCGGGTGAAGTGCGCTTCCACCATTGGCCTTATCATCACTTAACGTCAACTGACGTTAAGGCACTGATATTGTACAGGCAGGTGAGTTAGTCTCGTAAAGTAGGTATGGCAAAGAATAGTGCCTATGCTTATTAGAATAAACGAAACGTTCTTCTGTAACAGTTATCTCTCACTCTCACTAAAATTGACGGAATTACTACGGACGGTGTACTTCAACACAAACAAAATTGCGGTCAAAACTATAGTTTGGTTAAAAGTTTTAGAACGTTAGCGCATTCACAATCCTCACCATTTCTTTGCCGGTTTCTTTTTCTTCTACATCCACTACCTGTGACAATATCAAAACTTTCAAATGGAATCCATTTCTTCAATCGAATGAATTCATCACAACTTTCGATCCAACAAAAGGTTTAATTAATTGATAGTGAATGAAATTCATCTGACATCAAATGCACAAGAATAATTCTAGATTCGAGAATGCACAGTTGGTCTCATCGCCGTGTTCAGGGAATACGAAAAATTATACGGGCGAGCCGACGGCGACGTCTGTTGAAAACATTCAGGTGGAAAAACGTTTTAATCAACTGCAGTAGCTGAATAAACTTGGCAAGACGTATTCTACAACAGCATATTCGAAATATGCTGTCGATGTTTATAATAAAGTACGAGTCTATCTAGACTAAGATGGAGAGGGGCACTTGGGTAGACGAGATGATGGACGGGGGAGCAAGGCATTTAAAGATACCAAAAGGAGACAGAACCTGGCCCGGTTGTCCAACGCCACGTGACGAAATCTCACTGGATGCGGCTGGCACTGGATCGTGAAGATTGGCGCAACAGTGGGCTGGAAGAGAAAGAAGGAGATGAGCCTTCATTTACTTGAAAATAAACGTACATGAACTCCTACCTATCCTGTGATAGTCCAAGCCGACTGCTGTTTGCTACTGCTTACGTCCGAACTTATTTGCTATAACCTTCAGCTTTACCATTGGAAAAAAAACATCAATTGTAAGTAGCTTGTAGTAGGCAGCGTTTATAATTAATACATTCTAATTCTATACAAATTTTCACAGAACTAGGTAATCTTATATGAATACTAAGTAACCAAGGCTTTTTATTTAAATAAGTACGCATAAGTAATTAAAAGAAATCATGTCTCCATTAAAAGTCACAAGAAGTAAGACAAATTTTATGAACAAAATTGTAATTTAGCTACCTTCTCCGAATTTCTTGAATCCGTAGAAGGACTAAGTCTTCTATATAAGTTTCATTATCACAAGGGCGCAGGTGGGTGCACAATGCGCCTGCTTTTCCTTTCCATCCACTACAGCCTTAAAGCTCGCTTCTTTGTAAATTTTAAGCTATCCTGGCCTTATTTGCAGTGCGGTGATGTTGATTCAATGAAGTTAAATGGCTTTTGTCTGGAAGGTGTAGTATTAAATCAGGCGGGATTTAAAGTTAAAACGTTAACAACTTAACGTTTTACAAGCTGAAGGATTGAGTAAATGAAGTATAATAATATAAGTATATATATGAAAGATACGTTTCGCTGAAAGTTAATAATAGGTCTGAGGACAACATATTATTTTCGTACCTTCGTCGGCTAGAAATAATCACATTACAGCCCTCATGCGCGCTTTTGCAGGCAATATAATAAAGTAAGCCAAGACCTAGATAAATTAAAGATTATTTTAGTAAATATTATGAATTATTAATTTCTCTTTTGTAATAAACTTAATTATACATTATGTTAGTAAGCTAAGGAAGAGCGGGGCCTCCTGGTACAGGTATCTTGTATACTTAACAGGTTGGTCCCAACCACTTGTAAAATTGAAAACCAATGTAAATTGAATAAAAAACTTTTCTTTTTTCATTTTTTCATTCCAGCAAAGCCTCAATATCTTTGTTAAAACAATTAAAAGTATGAAGTGAAAAGGACCTTAGATTCTTATATATTCCTATCTACATATAAGTACTTTTATTTAGCCGTTTTTATGTTATATATTATTTAAATTTACGCATATGTAATGGTATTGTTGTATTGTATGATTTGTAACTATGCCAAAGGTGAATAAATAAATATAAAAATAAATATGAGTATCAATCATTTTATACACTTTTAAACTATTTCATAGTTATCAAATAATTTAAAATTGGTAAAAGGTATCACAACTTCTTTATACCCGACGTTCGACCGAGTCACAACGGCCGTGGTCACGGGCTGACTGCTGTCGCGATGTTGCGTCTTACGCCATACAACCATTTATTCTCTGAGGGACGATTTTTCAATCCTCAGTTAGTGAACTTTATCAATGTAGAATAAAGTTTATTCGAAGGTTAACAAGATTTTTAATTTTTCAATGGTGAGATAGACGTTATCTGTCATTTGAGAGTTAGTAGGTATTTTGTCCGTACACAATTAAATTTTTCATTTTTTTAATGTATATCTCACACGCACATACATTCTAACGGATATTTTTGAGCAAATCGACGACGCAACAAATTACAAGGAAAGGCAGATACTCAACTATATAAACGCTGAGCCCGAGAGAAAAGACTGAGTTGTAAAAGAGAGACCTAATAATTTTAGTACATGGGATGAAAGGGAGTTATTTTTCATATGACGTCAATGTCAATTTGTCAAACATCAACATATGTCTTGTTTCATTCCAACATTGCAATGATTGTATATGTGCATCTCGCTTGTACATAATTAATGTTTAGTGTGAGGTTAGCGACATAAGTCTATAGACAACAGATAGATAGCTATTCCTTGGTTATAGGACGATTGAAAAATTTAAAATATTTATTCGCTTGATAAACAGCCAGTTAATTTTATATTTCAGTTAGTTATCTAGGGACTTAACTAAGGATTGAAAAATCGGCCTTAAGTAGTCTTTATTTTATTTCCGCATTATTGCCAAAGGCCACCATAGTTGGAATCAAGTCAAAGTCAGTCACAATTGATAAGTTTTTTTTCTTTAGTTGATGCCTTCGTGCGGTTAGCACATTTAGCCAAAGTATTTTTCATAAAGTTATATACAGGGTGAGACAAAAGTAATCACCCGATGTTCTTTGGCTGTATTTTTTTTTACAAATGAAAAACTTTGGTTATGTTTGTGGATAATTTATGATTAATTCATTAGAATTTTTCCCATCAAGTCGAGAAGATGATATCGCACAAGTGGCCGCCCGCCGGGCCCTTTTTATGGCATTTTCCATCATTTTTGCCAGAGCTTCAGGCGATAGGTTCGCGCGTTCGTGTCGGATGTTGTCCTTGAGGGTTCCAGAGCCTGAGGCTTGTTCACGTAAACACGAGACTTCAAAAACCCCCACAAAAGGAAGTCTGGTACTGTCAAATCGGGCGATCTTGGCGGCCAGTGCAAATCGCCAAAACGAGAGATTAGGCGACCCGGAAATACCTGCTTCAAATTGTCGGTTACAATTATTCCGCGTTCTTGAGGAGTATAGCGATTCATGGCTTGTCGACATGTATTTTACATATGTTTACTTCAAATATGTCAAAACCGATTGGACATTTGACGTCATTTGCAAAAATTATAGCGTCTTCCAATAGGATGATTACTTTTGCCTCACCTTGTATAAATAAACAATATTGACGTTGTAGTAATAAATGATAACGTATGATAATATTAATGACCAGTCATAATGATATTACCCTTTGAGTATCAATCAGTAGAGATGTGGGGCTGCACTGAGACCTCACGCGGACTTCTTGAGAGAATTTTGTATTGTTTCATTTGCCAACACTCATGTACGCTGACGAACACTTAACGGTAAATAATCCATCCATAATATATTACACATTGATATTAGAATTAACACAAATTTTAGAAAATATACCAAAAATACAGACGTGTCTCTTCACTTTCCCGCCAACAGCCTATTCTGATAGGTATTTGTTGGCTCAATCTCCATGCTTGTCAAATGCGGATTGGTGCTCACATACTTAGGTATCGGAAAATTCTGAAAACACTTTTCAATTCACAAATTTTGTGTCCTCGTGTTAATACTGATTTGGCGGACTAAAGGCACAACAAAAATTTCGTCTCTTCGAAATACTCATTACAGTGCCTTCCGTCAAAACCCGTGCGCGCTTAATTAACGCCCCAGTATATTTTAAATTAATTTCACACAAAATCCCGGCTATATTATCAGGTAGCTAGGCAGGATCTGTAATTTATCAGCGCACACTTGAATGCTCTCATGTTAAATTAAACGACAATTTATGTGTGATCTAAGGTGTGCGCTGAGGCGGATAGTTACATAATACGTGATTTTCAGAGGACCGGTCTTTCATTATTGCACAAAAACCCACATAATGTAAACAATTTACAAACAATAGTGAGTGAAGGTAAAATTATCTCTAAAAGAGATGAATACCCAGATCGGGAAAAGTGTGGTTCGGATAAAACACTATGCTAATAATGTGTGCCGTATATTTTTTGGTGTTCGTTGTTCAATAATTGCAAAAATGGTTCAGACCTTTTTCTAAACTTAACTACTTTACTTTACGTTTGAAACTAAATACTTTTTTTTTACTTTAACTTAGAGCATTATAATGCTAATAATTTTATTTTTAGGTTTTAAATAATACAAAATAAACAAATAACCTTCTTTTAGTAAGGTTAGCATCTCCGGATGCATTAAAAGATTTCGTAAATCGTTATATCAGAAATATATGGAGACTACCAAAGGTAAGCTTAATTCATATCGCGGTCGAGCAAGCAAGGGCCACATAGACCCCCCGCCCGATCCTCTAAATGCCACTACACATATACAGAATACAAAAAACATGCACAATAGTTTAGGCCCAAGGCACCGTACACGTAGAACAAGGGTAGGACGAGCCGGTTCACACGCGCTCTATATCAGGTACAGACCTGGTCGCTTCTTCCCACCCCCACGAACCGGTCAACCCGAGCCAAGGTCCTGGCCTTTAGAGGCGCCATCCGGTTGTTCCGATCCCGATCAAATCCGAACCCTTCTGAGAATCTAGTAGGCATAGGGATCTAACATAGATCTACTCGCGTTATTTGTTTCATTTTGAAGTGCAGTGTTTGCGTAACTTTTAGAAATCAATATCTACATAACGCTACTGCTTTTAACTTGTTCCAGTGGTACTTCACACCTGTACAAACAAAATTATATGCAATAAGAACTCAACAATAATTTGAAATAAGAGTGATGATAATTTACCTTTGAGTGTTAAAGGACTTGACATCTTCAAATCGAAGCCCAAGGAAAAATTCAAAAGGTTCTTTGTTGTAAATCAAATTAGTGGTCTAAACGTTGAGACTTGTGTTTTTTTTTAATGATGCTCCGATCTGATTTATTATTTCATTCATAACGTGACAAAATGTATATATTATTATATATTTTTTTATAGATACCTCGGAAAATGACTCCATCCCACCTAATGTTAAGTGGAAATGGAGTCCAGACGCGAAGATAACTGGTGCAGCGTGGAAACAAACGTAGCATCAGTTAACCTCATTCTGCCGGACCACAAGGTACTTCTTCACGACTCTTTTGAAGGACCCCATATCATATCATATCATAATATTTTGCTTAATGTACGTTTTATTACGTTTAAGTAAACAATAATACGGTATTCAATCGAGTAAACAAGCTACTTTTTTCTAAAAAAAGTGTTTTAAATAAATATTAGTGGTCGGCCAGTTGTCGAAATTCGACCGTAATTTTATTTAGGCTGCACGGATTGTAGCAATGAAAAATTAAAAAAGTTTGATGTGAGTTTGGATTGGCATTGATATATTTCGGCCGCTCCTCTTCCATTTTTGAAATTTTTGAAAAGAGTACCTATATATGCGTGTGTGTCAAATACATGGTAGTGTGTGTGATGTTTGTTTTAATGATTTAATGTATTTTTTGTGCATAATTCAAAAAAATATTTCTCTTTAAAAACTATAAGTGTGCGAAATTTCATACTCTTCCGTCCGCGCAATTTTCGTAAAAAGGGGTACAAAGTTTTTGCTTCACGTATTAATAATATAGATTAACAATTTTTTTACGTATTTATTTCTGCCATTGCATTAGGTTAACGTAGATAGTATGTTACCCTCAGATCATTGTTACCTAATAGTATGGAAAAATTGGAATGTCGAATCACGCTTGAAGTATTTTTTTCCTTATAGAACATTTGTTTTTTATTAGTGTCTCTGTTTTGTCGCGGACGTCGTTAGAGTTATGATCGCAAAAGGTTTTCTATCATTCACAAAGTTTTGTGACGTGAATGCACGTCATAAAGTTATAAGGTCCATTTTAGCATGTCATCCGCAAGTTGTTGGACATAATTTGAAGCCGGACGTTCCTATGAGTTTCCTATCGCGCGTGATATGCAGATAGGACGTGATTTCCTATGAGACACGGCTGCAGAGACACGTCAAACAATTCCGACCTTGTACGAAGTGTAGGCATTATTATAGCGTAGAATACTTAGAGCTTCTACTACACACAAGTCATTTATTGGCGGTGCAGACCGCAGCGTGCGCGCTACGGATACGTTGCGAAAAACTGCGATTTCGTGCTTGCCAAACGGTTATTTATTATTTATATATATTTATTTTACTTCTATATGTACTACTTTGAAGACGAATTCGAATTTTATTCCTATATACATCACTAGATAAATCCCATATAGCTGGGCGTTTACGTATTTCTTCTATGAACAATTCAATGTCAAATTCAGACTAATGTATTAAATTCACTCAACGTGTATAATGTCTCCTGAATGATTGAATGCAGTGCAGCAGAAAAGTAGCAAATAGTAGGTACTTAGGTGCTAAAAAAACGCAGCGATATCGCAGCGCACACACTGCGTGTACGCAGCGTGCGCAGCTATCACCGTTATGACCGCGAGCTCGCAGCTAAAACGCCGAGTGTTCGCAGCGCGCACACCACAGAACAGTTAAATCAATTCCGTGGCGCACACTGCGATCTTGCCCCGCCAATGAATCTCTTGTTTGAAGGAGCCCTTACTACAATACCTATGTACTTTACAAACTCTTTTGTCTACAGTATGTCTACGCCCTAACATAATTTTTTCAGAATCTCTGTTAGAAAGAAAAATAACAGAGTTTTCCTAATAACTTATCGACTGAACTTGATTCTCGACTGAAATATTGCTCACACTATACGGGCGACATAATCACTTACTTACTTACTACGCCAGCTCAGCGATCCGAAGTGGATCTTGGCCTCCGTCATCAGAGTGCGCCATTCCTTCCTGTTTTATGCCAAATGAGACCAGTCAGGCACTTCCAGCTCTTTCAGGTCTTTGGCAACTTCATCTTTCCAGCGGTATCTTGGACGACCAACTGAGCGTCGTCCAGATGGTTGACCAAGATACGCTCTTCTGGCAGCTCGATCTTCACCCATTCTCTCTACGTGCCCCAGCCAGCGAAGCCGCAGCAGCAGTAGCAGCTTTTATTTCCCCGATAATATTCGGTTCGGACACCAGCTGTTCTATCTCCCGATTAAACCTCAGCCTCCACTCCCCGTCATCGCCTCTTGTTGGTCCCAGTATCTTTCGTAGGATTTTCCGTTCTGCGACTAAGAGTTGGTTTTCTTCCCTCAAGGTTATTGTCCAAGTTTCACACCCATACATTAAAATCGGTCTAATAATCGTTTTGTAGATGCGGATTTTTGTAGCTCTGCTTATCAACTTGGATACCAGTAGTTTGTGAAGGGCTGCAGTGCATCTTAGCGCATTGACTATCCGGATGCTGATTTCTTCCTCCCTTTGGTTAGTGTCAGTGACCGTACATCCAAGATACTTAAATTTACTAACGCCTCTGTAAGCCGTGCCTTTCACAACAAGATCTTTTCTCTTTGCTTTGACATCTTTGTATCTTTTCATATGGAGGTATTCTGTCTTCTCACGACTGATTCTGAGACCAAGCTGTTTCCCTTCCTCCTCTAATACCGCTGCCATGTCAGTCACTTCTTTCTCGCACTGCCCCAGTATGGCAAGGTCGTCAGCGTACCCAATAATTTTGTGCCTTCCGTTCAGCGCTACTCCCCCATCTGTCAATAAAACTTTTCGGACAGTGTATTGGAGAGCAAGGTTAAACAGAACAGGCGATAGGGCGTCTCCCTGCTTTAATCCGGTCACTACTTCGAACTCCTCGGTTAGTTCTCCTCCGACTCTAACTCGCATTTTGCTGGTGCTCGTGGCTACTTTAATCATTCTGACGAGTTTTGCTGGTATTTGGAAAGATGATAGGATTCGATAGAGCGTATCTCGGTCGATACTATCGTATGCCTTCGTGAAGTCAACGAAGAGACAGTGAACGCTTTGGGCAAACTTCCATCGTTTCTCCATAATTTGTTTAAGAAGAAACATTTGGTCTACTGTACTCCTGTTTCTGCGAAATCCGCACTGATAGTCACCGAGTATTTTTTCCGCGTAAGGTTCTAGACGGGCGAGGAGAACGTACGAGAGCACCTTGTATGCAGTCAGAAGCAGTGCAATCCCCCTGTAGTTAGCACACTTCTTCCTACACCCTTTCTTATGTATTGGACAGATAATCCCTGTGTTCCATCGCATTGGCTGTTGTTCTTCCGACCAAACTTTACAAATTATTTTAAACAGTTGGAATTGCAGTGCCTCTCCCCCATATTTCCACAGCTCTCCCGGTATGCTGTTAATTCCTGGAGACTTATGGTTCTTAAGTCGCATGATGACCTTGCGTACTTCTTCAAAGGTAGGCGGTTCCTCATGTTCATTGTCTAGGCTGTTGCTCAAATTTGCGAGTATTTCGTTGGACACCGGAGGGCAGTTGAGTAGTTCCTGGAAGTACCGACACCACATAGCTTTTTGTTCCTCAGGGTCCGAGACAAGATTTCCGTCTCCATCTTCAAGGAGTTGAGTAGCGGGTTGGTAAGCTTTTCTAGCAGTTCGGATTTCTTGGTAGAACTTTCATGATTCGTTTGCTCTTATCAACGTTTCCACTTCTCTAAGGATTCCGCTTATATGATCCCTTTTTGCGGTTCTTACCAGTTTCCTAAATTTATCCCTTGCTTTCCTGTAGACGTCATCCCATTCACTGTTCTGCTCGGCCAGTATTCTAAGTTCCCTCTTTCTTTCCATTGCCTCTTCACATTTCTCAGTCCACCACTTTCTTCTTTTATGACGTTTCTTTTTGCCCAGTAATCGGATTCCTACGTCTTTAACTATCTGTTCAGTTTCCTCCCAGATTTTGTCCATATCTTCCAAATTTTCCAATACTGCGAATCTATTATTTAATTCAAGGTTGAATGCAAGCAAAGTTGTTTCCTCTTTAAGAGCATCGGTATTTACGGACGGTTCTCTGTGACATTTGTGTTTACTGTTTACTATCTTGATCTTTAACTTTATCTTAACGCCCACCAAGTAATGATCGCTGTCGCAATCGGCCCCACGATGTGACTTTACATCCTGGATCAAGCTCTTGTGCCTTTCATCTATTAGTACGTGGTCAATTTGGTTCACCGTTCTGCCATCTTGTGATTTCCAAGTACCTTTATGGATATCTTTGTGCGGGAACATCGTGCTCTTAATCACCAACAGCTTGGAGGATGCAAAAGATATTAGTCTTATCCCGTTATCACTCGGTTTTTCGTGCTTACTGTGTTGCCCAATTGTTGGGCGGTATGCTTCTTCACGTCCAACTTTGGCATTGAAATCTCCTAGCACTATTTTAGTGTCGAAGCTGGGGATTTGGTCGTACGCCGCCTCAAGGTCTTCGTAGAAGCGATCTTTTACGTCGTCATCGGCCTTTTCTGTCGGGGCGTAAGCGTTTAGTATTGAGATATTGTTAAATTTACCTTCGGGTATCGGGCCGAGCGCTCTGCCACTCGGTCACCGAGGCGTTGGTGGAAAGGAGCACTCGTAATTGATATTATTAAGTGAGAATCAGCTTGGCGGGAAAGTGAAGAGTCATGTCTGCGGTTTTGTTTTCTTTTCTAAAATTTGTGTTATGTCGAATATTAATGTGAAATAATGTTGAATTACTAACCATTAAGTGTTTGTGAGTGTGCATGAGTGTTGGCAAATGAAACAAAACAGTGCAACGTCACTTTTCAAATTCTCTCAAGAAGTACGCCCGAGCACTTCGTAAAGCTTTATTGAGATACTCGAGGGGTTGGGGGTGTATCATTTCTCACTTCTCATTTCTATTATCATTCATCATTTATTTATTAATTAATTTAATTAATTCGGATAAATCCAATTACATTAATTAACAATACCATACAATAATACAGGAAGGAAATATTGTTTATTAATGTATTACTTGTAAGAAAATTTACTTTGACACTGGCTAAATGTGCTAATCGCACGAAGCCATCAACTAAAAAAATAAAAGGTGAGAATCATTTTCACCGGTTCCTAATTTGCATGTGCTCGTGGTTTATTTTGAGAGAGTTTGCTGTTTGTTTCAGACGGCATTTTCAGCTTCACCGGGTTCTTTTGGGGGCGGCGAGAAACTTAAAGGGTTCCTCAAGCCGTGTGAAACGAATCACCTTCGGAGGTTTTTCAGAGGGAACGGCATCACGCACTAGTGCGTGTCCCTGTGCCCAACTAGATTCTCGGGGTTCCGATCGGATCAGGGGCGTGCCCGTGGTGTACCATACCTATAGCTTGTACCACAGCCACACCACAGCTACTACTGATCTTCTTCTTTGCCTGGCCCTTTCCCATTTTATTTGGGGTCGGCCCTCCGTATCATGCGTCTCCAGGCAGCTCGGTTCTGGGTCGCCTCTTTGTTGACTTGGGCTTCTTTGAGGTTCTTATTTACTACTGACATCCATGTGATTCGGGGTCTTCCTCGCCCTCTGGGTGTAGTTTCTATTTCTAGCACTTTTCTGGTGATGTGGTCGAGTGGTCGCCTCATAATATGTCCGTACCACCGCAGACGGCTCTCCTGTAGTTTATCTGGGATAGGTCTCACTTTGAAGGTGCCACTTAGGTGTGTGTTTCTGACATGATCCAGCCTAGTTACACCACCTGCCCACCTGAGCATCTTCATCTCAGCGCAGTGTAATTGATTTTCGTGCTGCTTTTTGAGTGGCCAGCATTCGGCTTCGTATGTCATGGACGGTCGGACGGCTGCTCTGTATACTCGTCCCTTTGTGCGCACGGGCATTCGGCTGTCGCATAGCACGCCGGATAGTTCTCCACAGCTACTACTGATATTGAACAAATAAATAGAGTTTGTATTATGTCAATAGCGTTCATTTTACATCGGTCCGCTACGTGTTTCGCGAAGCATATCGGGGCTTGCGACAAGCTCAACTAATATTGGCGATGATCGAATATCGCTTTTTTAAGCTTCGTATTAGCCCTACTAGTTACCTGCTCCGGCTTAGTTTTTTATATTATTCTATCTACTACTGTTTCGTTCGTCTTTCGTCTGTCGTCTACTAACCTGTCGTCTAGAGGTTGGTGATAGATTACTGTGGTGATAGTTAGTAACGTAAGTAAACAGCCTAGAACTATCCCACTGCTGGGCAAAGGTCATCACTACAATGAATGGGTATTGGCTTAATCTTATCATGATGGTGATAATGATGACTCAATTATAAAGGAAGCATTTCATGCGATGGCCAAGTCAATCTGTTTATTTAAAACATAAAAGATTTTTAAAATTGATATGGTCACTATAAAATGTTGTTAGGTTAGCTAATTATGTAATAACTTATGACATAAGGTCCCTTAAGTAGGGACTGAATAAATTATCCGACTTCGTATTACATGGATCTCACAACTTTTTACGGTAGAAGAACTAAGTTGCGAGACTTGGTTTTTTTACAAGTTTGTTTTTGATGGCATACATTATTCAGATAAGTAAGTAGCTAAAGCACTCGTATTATGGAAATCAGAATCAACGACGGTACCACAATCACCCCCAGACCCGACACAATATCGAAAAGTTCGTTTACGACATTGACCCGACCGGGAATCGAACACGCGACCTCAGAGTTAACCCATAGTCCGGCGTGCAAGCCACTCGGCTACGGAGGTCGGCATGTTACAAATTTAAGTAGTTTCAACTCTGCATCAAATCAATCAGAATTTCCCTCTACTACGAGTGTATAATAGTATATAGATAAACTATATAATAGTATAGTCTTAGATGAATGATTGGTCTCGTTCCGCTCGACTAGATACCGCCGGCGTACTTGTTAAATGCGGCAAAAAATACTACGCCGAAGTCGGCGTACCCGAGTCAGTCGCCTGCTGTCAGTCGCGTTGCAAACTATGTGCGAGGTGCGCGTATTGAGTTACCGCATTTACGGAACTATTGTTTTTAGGTAGCGCGGTATCTAGTCGAGCGCAGCGAGACCAATCATTCATCTAAGAGTATAGTGAAATTCATATTCGTGGCTTTTAATGAGCTTGGGAAAGATGGATATCTAAATGGGGCTCCAATAATCTTGTTGCAAGTTCAATGCCAAGAAAACACAGGTGTGTGCGTTCACGGCAAAAAAGTCACCATTCCTTCCCCTTCCAACTCTTCAGGGTACCTAAATCTCTAAGCCTGCAGAGCAGTATCAACATTCTTGGTATGACGATTCGCTGCGATCTGAACCAAAAGGACTTCATCGAAGCCGTGATCAAAACAGCCTCACGAAAACTCGATGTTCTGAACAGGGTGCGGAGATCCTTTACGCCTGAACAGTTGTGCCTTTTGTATACGACACAGGTATTTTGTATAAGACACAGGTACGGTCTTGCGTGGAGTATTGCTCGCACAATTGGGATGGTTTCGCAAAGTACCTTCTCGTTGCCTTGGACAGATTTCAGCGTCGCGCTATACGCATTATCGGCAAATGCAGAAGTCGCAAATACTCTTGAATCTCTGCAATTGCGTAGAGATCTTCTTAGGAATCTTCAAGAAACGAGCCTATTCCTTCCTTAAAGGCCGGCAACGCATCTGTGATTCCTCTGGTTTTGCGGGTGTCCATGGGCGGCGGTGATGGACCCGCCTGCTCGTTTGCCTCCTTCTAATATAAAAAAAAAAAGATATTGCGTCACTTAGCGTGATTTACCGCTTAAACCATGGTGAGTGCTCTAAAGAGCTCTTTGACCTCATCCCACCTTTTCCCTTCCTCCATAGGAGTACACGTACTGCTCTCCAGAGTCTCCGCTTCACTGGCTTCAATATTTCATCGTGTATAAAGAAATTTGGTGACTCGTTTCTTTTCCGCACCTCCAAAATGATATGGGGTCCTTCAAACGAGCCGTGAAGAGGCACCTTGTGGGCCGGCAGAGTGAGGGTGACTGATGTTGCGTTGTTTTCACGCTGCACCAGTTGTCTTCGCGTCTGGACTCCATTTCCACCTAACATCAGGTGGAATAAAGTCATTTGCCGTGCTATCTATTAAAAAGAAGTAGACTTCTTTACGAGAAAGTAAGTGCGTAAGAGAGGCCAATGGTTTTAATATCGTCTTTTTAGAAATAGTAATTTATCCATTTTGTTTGTAAATATTACTGTTGTTTTGTGCAGGTCAATCAATGTTTCATAATCTTATTATTATCTTTTATTTTTGTGTAGTAATGCTTCATATATGTATGAGATGAGTGTTAGTAAATTGTACTTATTCGCGAATACAGCGAATATACCAAACATTTCATAATAAATTTCTAATATATCGTTTCAATAATCCTTAGTCTAACTCCACACCTCCAGAAGCATGTAATAAATTAGCTTAGTTAACGACCGCGAGTGCGCTCTAATTAAAAAGTTAGAGAGAATTGAAAACACTGTTTGAGGATACAGTTTCGTGCTTGTAATAATTACAGGTTTTGGAGATTTGAATTTGTATAGTACACATCCGTTTCATTTCTAATGGAGTCAAATGGACCACTCCTCCAAGTTTAGTGGAAATGAGAGTCGAAACGCGAGGGGTATATTTATTTATTTAAATTCAAAGCTGCATAGCCTAAGCCATCGCCGACGAATCGCATGCTTGTCTATTCTTTTCAGGCTATTCCACAGGGAATGCGCATAAAATCTCCACGACCTCATTCCACCATCTCCATTTTTCCATCAAACAACTAGACATCGGGTCTCCACTGCTGTATCATAGATATGCCATACCTTGCCGCAGTAAGTATTTTGTATCATCCTTCTTTGTGCAGACGGCGAAGCTATAAAACACCGCTACAAACTCTAAATTGGTTTCAAAACGCACCTATATCATCGGTTGGTTTTAACCGACGACGAAGGTTACTCGAATCCGTAGTCAAAGTGTACCTATTTGTAAAGTGGCACGCAGATCCAGGTTGGTTCCTGGCCTGACCATTCCTTGCATTCCCCGCGCGTGGTCCAAAGCACAGTCAGGAACGATTTTAAGATTTCGTAGCACAATGTTCACTATCGCCATTTGTTGGCTTTTAAATAACTTTATGTAATCGGAAGCACAATGCTATCATCTTGGAATTACCATCCATTAAATCGCACCATGCTCTAAATAGAGATATTTTAATGAACCCAATTGTTTTCACAAAAAAGGACTTGATGGTTTAGACAGTTTTTCTGTATTATGTTTTCGAACTATCTCATACTGTCCCAGATAAAAAAAAATCTCTGTACAAGGATGTGCCATTATAGGCATAGTATACGATGAGGGACTTGTTGAAAAATGACTAAAGGTATGAGGCCCGAGGGAGAATTTTGTGATACGTCAAGCAAATTTCTAGTTCATTAAGCGTTATACTACTACAGCAGTCATAGTTAACGGTGGCAAAAGAACGCTATGTACTAGAAATTCGCCAAGTCCTATGACGTCAGTGGTCGATGGTTGAGCGGTAAGTACTGTAACTTCAATGCCACCAATGTGCTGCTGTAGCCGCTTCCCATCAGAAAGATTTAATGACAGTTTGCCAGCTCAAACATTATGTATTCTGTACAAACAGTTTAAGCCATATCAGGTTTTTATCTTATGACTTGGAGCTTAATTTGAACTTTTCCAATAAACGTGGCGTATGTACGGGCCGCGTGGGTGCGTGCATTGTTGGACCCCATTGATTTAAAGGCGGTTTAAAGCGCCCTGACCAGTTTTAATCTTTTAACCCGAAACGGTTTTAGGAATTTGGTGAAAATTTTAAGTGTAAATTTCGGTTTACATAGTTGACGATCTAAATACTCTTTTGTCTAATGGTAAAGAATTGGTCTGTTTTTATGCACAATAAAATTCCGCTGTTTCAAATCACATAAATTTAGTTGATTTAGAGTTTTTTTTTATAACTGTTAACTCTATTGACTTTTGTATTACTGGCATACTAATCGACATATATTTAATATGGAAAAAGCATAATGTTATGAAGAAAATTGTTTACTGTTTTTAGGTATTAAAACTATAGGTACCTACTTAAAAAGAACTAAAAATTTAAATTACTATCTAAAAAAGTACAGTAATGTAAAGTAAATAGCCTATATGCTGTCCCATTGCTAGGCAAGTAATATAATATACTTTTAAAACAGGTAAGGTAAAAACTATCAATTGAAATTCACCTTTCCAACGCTCCAGCTATCGAGGCTTTGTTAGGATCTGTTTAGGCGGGGGTCAAGTCTGCGGTCGCTCACTAACTTTTGTGTGCGATTGGAAGAGTAAGGTATTGTTAGGTAATTGCTTTTGTGGTGTCCTGCCGCGGTGCTTCAGAACAATGTAACTTTGGGCCAGGCTTTGTGGTCACCCTTCTATGCCAAACGTTTTTCGAAGTACAATGGCCACACTCGACTGTATGTGTAATTGCCTGATCTTAAAATTGACCGAGTCTTGATGTGCCTGAAAATAACGTGAAATCCGTAGATTTGGTGTCGATATCGGTCATGATCATTATCTTAAGACCGTCCCACTGCTGGGAACGGTGTTCCTGCGTTAACAACTGTTATTCTTTTTATTCCTTACGTTCAAGCATTTGGCCTTTGATGATGTTAAGTGATGACAAGGCCATAGGAAGCGCACTTCGCCCGGAAACCTCAACTACTTTTTTTTTGAAGAGAGATTGCAGATTACTTCTGTCGGCACTTTCAGCTTCACCGGACTTGTTTGGGGGCGGCGAGAAACTTAAAGCACGTTCCTCAAGCCGTGTGAAACGAATCACCTTCGGAGGTTTTCTAGAGGGAACGGCATCACGCACTAGTGCGTGTCCCCGTGCCCTACTAGATTCTCTGAAGGGTTCGGATCGGATCGGGGAGCTAAACTACCCGAGGGTCTCTAAAGGCTCGGACCTCGGCTCGGGTTGACCGGGCCGTGGTGGAGAAGAGAAGCGCCCAGGTACATGTCTGTACCTGGTATAGAGCGCGTGTGAACTGGTTCGTCGTACCGTTTGTTCTACGAGTACGGTGTATTGGGCCTAAACTAGTGTTTATAGAAAGATTGGAAAGAAAGTTGTAGAAATATTATTTGGTCAAGCATTAAAAAAATTAAAATATAATAGGCTATTAGGCTATAAGTATCTACGCCGCTGACCTGAGGGTTTGAGTTTCTCTCACGCCAGTCCAATTAAAGTCCAATTAAGTTAGGAGGTTTGACCACTGCCATCTTACGACAGCAAACGGGACCAATGGCTTAGCGTGCATTTCGGAGCAAGAGAGAAAAATGTTCAGTTAAAAAGCACTGAAGATGGCTAGAGATTAAACTTCTAAAAATAGCCTTCAAATAAAACTTCTCAAACTTTCTTTTAAACTTTCTTCAGTAAACTGAACGAAAAACTCATTATTATTTACAAAAAATCGATACCAACAAAAATATGTAACATCAACATTTGAAAGTGTACCATAATACTGTATTTGTCCGTTCCACTGAATAAGCTCAAATAGAAATTGTCATTTTAATTTTTTATATAAAGAAATAGTTCGACGAATTGAATCCAATGATAAAACTCATCAGCTACCTGATACCGTGACCAACTGTCCGTCTATATAGAAAAAATAATGCTGTTTTTTTTCAGTATGCATTCTTAAGTCATAAGCGACTGACCTGTTTAGTTAAGAAAAAGTAAAAAAAAAACAAGATCGAATATGGAGGATGGTGGTGAAGTAAAAAATTAAATTAGTGAAAAGTACTTATAATTTCTTTATGTATTGTTATAAATTTTGTATGAAAAAGGTAAAATATAACCTATTACTACTGCGCTGGGCAAAAGTATTCTATATTTCTCATCAAGTCTTCGCTACAATTTAATGGGTACTAGCTTGATCACCACACTTGCTAAATGCTAGTCGATAATCACAATGGATCAAAAATTCGAAACGTAGCTAGGTACTTTACCTGATCTGGACCGGGATGACTTTAGCGACTTTGGTGCATCGTCGCTGCCAAAGACATAATAGATACTTATTATTATTATTTCCTTAAGAGCGTTTACGCCACACACTAGCGCCGCCAATGAAAAAAAAACATATCTAGTAATTAGAGATAGAAAATCAAATTATGCTCAACAAACTATGTATTTGAATGAAGTAATTTAGATTTAAATAAGACGTTACGGCCACTTTTAACTACAACTCCATATTTAACTAAACCATAACATGTCAGGTGTTCATTAGGTGACGTAAAAATGCCAAATTACTTCATTCAAATAGTTTGTTGAGCATAATTTGATTTTCTATCTCTAATTACTAGATATGTTTATTTTTTCATTAGTGGCGCTAGTGTGCGGTGTAAAATTAAAAAAAAACAAAATTCAAAATTCAAAATAAAAAATCATTTATTCAGTTTAGGCTACAAATAGCTCTTATGAACGTCATTATGCCATCGGTTCGTAAGTCTACTCTGGGCGGGAGATCTTGTACTGAGAAGAACCGGCAAGAAACTCAGCAAGTGTCCAGCTCTTTTCTCCCTTACAGCGTCAAAAATATTGGAAAATGCCCTATCATAAAAAGACACTTTCCATCACAAATAAAAACACAAAATATAAGGGACAATCACACATATAAAAAAAAAAACTAAAGAGAAGATATAATAATATCTACATTTGCAAAACATCAGTTACCAGTTAAAATTTTCACAATGTCATACAGCACTTATAAAGGTCAAAAATTGTCTAAGAAAAAAACAAAAAAGAAAACAAAATTAAACTATAGTTAATAATAATAAAAATAATAGTATGCAAGAGCAGACCAGCCTCCACAGGCGGCACCCGTTCACGAGTATGACATATGAATCAGCCATCGCATCACTCAACCATGTCTTAGGAAATGTAACGACCCGACGCACACGCCACCACCGCAGAGACACTAAAGAGAGCATGACACACTCAAGATACTCTAAATAAAAACCTAATGAAAAGTTTAACGTAACATAAATATTATTTGTAAACTGTAGGACATTGCTGATAAAGGCTATCATATCAGCGCTAAGATATTTTTAAAGTAATTATTAATCCCAATAAAATAAAATAAAGAGTAGTTTTATTTTTTATTATAACCAAGCTGTTTTGTCATCTAAATATTCTTTGACTATATAATAACCTTTCTTAAGTAAAGAAGATTTTACATGTTTTTTAAACTTATCTAAAGGTAAATCTTGTACAGTACTAGGTATTTTATTATAGTAGTGTATACCTTGCCCCAAGAAAGAGCCAAGAACCTTTTGCAACCTGAACAGTGGCATTACAAGTTTTTTCTTATTTCTAGTATTGAAATTGTGTACATCACCGTGTTTAGTAAAAGAGTTGATGTTGCAACGCACAAAAACTATGCAATTATAAATAAAGTGAGATGCAACTGTAAGAACACCAATTTCTTTAAAAATATTTCTTAAAGTAGTTCGGGAACCTAGTCTATAAATGTTTCTTATTGCTCGTTTCTGCAAAATAAATATAGATTCAACATCAGCTGCAGTAGCCCACAGTAAGACACCATACGACATGACACTATGAAAATAGCTAAAGTAAACTGTTCTAGCAGTTTCAACGTCTGTTAATTGTCTAATTTTTCTGATAGCATAAGCAGCAGAACTGAGTTTACCGGACAATTTCGATATATGAGGATTCCATTGAAGTTTTGAGTCAAGTGTTATACCTAAGAAGACTGTTGAGTCTACCAAATCTAATTTATCACCGTTTATTCTAATATCAGTTGGTTCAGTTTTAACATTAGGTAGTGTAAATTTAATACATTTTGATTTTTTTGCATTAAGCTGTAGATTATTAACAGTAAACCAACTGAGTACTTTTGCTAGAGCATTATTTACATCATCATAATTATTCTTACACCTATTAACATTAAAAATGAGTGAAGTATCATCTGCAAATAAAACAATTTCACAGAAGTTCTCCACAAAGAATGGCAAGTCGTTAATATAAATTAAAAACAGGAAGGGCCCGAGGATTGACCCTTGCGGAACTCCCATTTTTACAAGAGATCCAGATGATTTAGTTCCATTGATATCGACAGTTTGTGTCCTAGAACTGAGATACGACTCTATCAATTTAAGTGCAAAATCATTAAGACCATAGTAGTGCAACTTCATCACCAGAGTCCTGTGCTCAACGCAATCGAAAGCCTTGGACAAGTCGCAAAAAACTCCACGAGCGTTCTGAGACTTCTCCCAGGCATCGAATATATGTTTTATTAAAGCAACACCTGCGTCAGTAGTGGAACGACCCTTTGTAAAACCATATTGTTTCTTATGTAGAAGCTTGTTTGAGTTAAAGTATGCCATTAATTGTTCGAGTATAAGTTTTTCATAAATTTTACTTAGTACTGGTAATATTGAAATTGGCCTATAGTTACTAGGGTCTTCTTTGTTTCCTGATTTAAATAAAGGTATAACCTTACTGAATTTCATAAGTTCTGGAAAGATACCCTTATTGATACAGTAATTAAAAATGTCTGCAAGATAGGGCGCAATAGAAAATATAATATTCTTAATTACCTTAATACTTAATAATGCCCCACAAATCACTAGTGTTTTCATTTTGAGTGATTTAAACGCTCTTAAAGCATATAAAGTTTAAAAAGGCTCTTTTTTTAATGTTAAAAGGAGGCAAACGAGCAGGCAGGTCACCTGATGGAAAGTAATCACCGCCGCCCATGGACACCCCCGCAAAACCAAAGTAATCGCAGATGTGTTGCCAGCCTTGAGGGATGAGTTGGATCTTGAAGAGGGAGTAGGAATTGGGAGGGGGGAGGGGGGAGAGATTGGCCTCCGGTACTTTCACTCACCGGACGAAACACAACAGCAACGAGTGCCAATGTTTTATGCCGATATTCTATGAGAGGGTGGTATTATGCCGGGCGAGCCGGCCCATTTCGTGCTGCAACGCAGCGTGGCTATACCACTCAGACAGTGTCACTCATTTAGCACCACCCAGGGGTCACGTGTAGGGCCTCAAAGGTAAACCTACGGACGCGAGTAACTATAACCCCCAAATCGTTTAATCTAGGCTTAATCGTTTTGAATAATTTGGGCTTTGAAGTTTGTATGAGATACCGAAATGTGAATTGACTCTTAAGTCAAAACACTGTTTTAGAGTGACAAGCCCTTCAATTTTTTTTTACTTTTTTTATTTTTACATATTTTAATGAAATGTCGAAAGCTCCCCACTTGCACCACACACCGATATACATTTCAGAATACATTGTTTTTTCCTACGGTCACGTCGACACGCGACACCATCGGTCGTCGAACGTCGAATATTATTTTCCTCGTTAGCCATCGATATTCGACACTAATAATCGGACGAGCTATCGTTTACAGATACCTTAGAAAGTCGTAAACGTGTTAATAACTACTTGGCTGTTGTTATTGTACTTTTAGAAAGGAAGAAAGAAAAAACGTTTATTTTAACGCATACACGAGACAAAAATACATGGAATTAACAGACAAATCAATTAATAGTGGCTGCATCAATACAACAACTGATAATAATAACATAATAACAATAATATCGTTTAATTCAGAAAAAAAAATCATCCATAGGGGTTAAAATATGACCTAAAAATATTGTTAGTGTTATAGGTACATTTGTATTTATTTCTAGGAGTTACCATCACGAGAAAGCGTAATTCCCCATGATTGTCACTCTTCGCACAAAGGACCACCAGAGCGGTGATGTGAAGCAATCCGCCAATGTCTTTAGGATGCTGTTCGAACTATTCCTCACTCTGCTAATCGAGGAGGCAGTGTTTTTGCAAATGAGGGCTTCAAACCCATCAGTTAGATACCTACTTCGCAAACATTCCGGATGCACTGCAAAAACGTGGCAGACCCAACATTATCCTAAAGATATTGTAGTACTGGATTCGTAGTGTCTTCAGCGATTATTTGGTGTGTCTGACCTACAGGTTTCCCGTGTTTAAGCTTTGGCAGTATGCTTTAAAAAGCGTCACCTTAACATCCTCTGTACAGCGAGAACATCTGCGAGCCAACATATTCCCACTAACCGCTAGAGTCCTTCGCTCCCTTACAATATCATCATCATCTTTGAGGTTGCTGGTGGTTTGATGTTCAAGCCATTTACGACAACTTTTATTATTTGAGTTACTTACTCAATTTTAGTAATTATAGCAACCGTTTAACATATTCTTTGCAGGTTGTAAGTATATTTTTTGGTTTTTATACAAAAAAAACAAAAAAGAGGTAAAAAGAACGGCTGAGATAAAAATATGATAACGACGTTATATTTGAACGAACAAGTTGGAACGCTTTATATAAAGAAAAAAACATAATTTTTACAACAAATGCATATGCACTGCTGCATACAATTTTCAACTGTGACAGTTTAAGAAGTCTCGTGGAATAAGTAATAGAGTCACTTTGAATTCCAGATAACGAAGTTGCGGCTCAAAGTTAGTTACAATGCTAATGTTCTTTGTATTGGGTTGTGACCGCAAGTTAGCGGTTACCGTTTAACCGTTCTTAGAACAATCAGGGAAATGGTTAAACTAGTATAGTAATGTAAATAATGTCACCGCTTTAACTGTGAACTTAAACTTTTTTTATGTTTACCTGTAATTTAGTTGTTAAACTTTGCTTAATTGACCTGTAAGAATCCTTAGTAGGGTTGATGGAAACAACTGTTGGTAGACCTATTTAAATGAATCACACTAATATTATAAATGCGAAATTTTGTGTGTAGGTATGTGTGTATCTTTGTTGCTTCTTCACGCTGGAACGGATAGATGGATTTGGATGAAATTCGGCATACAGATAGTTTATAACCTGGATTAAAACATAGGACACTTTTTATCTCGATATTCCCACGGGAACGGGAACCACGCGGGTGAAATCGCGAGTGGCCGCTAGTAATTAAACAAATTGATAAATGACCTCATTGGTTCTGGGATCGTTCTCAGAGAGCTATATTGTACTGTGTTTGGTGGCAGCGCTTGTCAATTTATTTTCCCCCTGTCTATCGCAACGTCAAATATTATGAACCAAAAAGCTCATTGCGGAGTGGTGGTTGTAGCGGCCGCTAACGCAGCTGGACCAACGGCTCTACATGCCTCCCGAAGTATAGAAAAAAATTATATAGGTATGTATTTTTTTAATAATAATGTGTTGTCAATTTAGCATCTATTTATGTTAACACTATAAAAATAGGGCAAATGTAGGGCAGTGCGTTAATTTCACTAGCTAAATATTGTTATCCGGTATTGAATTTTTAAAGTATTACACTCATTAATAAGTGGAAAAAAGTCAATTTTATAGTTATAGATCCAATACATTCCGAAGCATAGTACTAATAAATGAATTTAGTAAATGCTTCAAACTAATAGTTTAAGTTCAAACGCGTCGTGGTTACACTGTCCTCGTAATATTCTGAGCGCTATCTGTGACGAATCTCGCATTTCTATTTTGCGTTGTGCGGAGCTAAACGTTTATTTTGTTCAATATGTTTTGTAAGAGGCCGATACAATGGCTCTGCTTGTTCACGGTACCGAAGGCTGCGAGTTGTTGGTGATTGCGTGACACGAGGATGTGATAACATCTTCGTTGTTTTATTTCTCTATGTTAAATGTTACTTTTTCGTTTCAGTTCATGTTTTTAGCTTTCCTTGAATTATTAAGGAAAATCTGAAAAAAGATTTTTCTTTTGTTTTTCGTAACAGTTGTGTTTGTATGGTTTTTGATCCGTGAAGTTCAAAATTAAAAAAGTTCAAAATTCTAAATCGTTTATTCAGGCTACAAGTAGCTCTTGTGAATGTCACTATGCCATCTGTTCGTAAGTCTACTCAGGGCGGGAGTTCTTGTACTGAGAAACACACAAAATATAAAAGACAACCACAACATGTAAAAAAAGAAAAGAAAAAATCTAAGTTAACAAATTTACATCAGGTAAAAGTTTCAAGGGTTGGGGACTCTGCTCTTGAAGTTGTGGACGATTATGTTTACCTGGGACAAACGGTCCAATTTCAGCAAAGAGGTTAATCGTCGAATCCAATTACGCTGGGCAGCGTTCGGTAAGCTACGAAATATCTAATCGTCCGATATACCGCAGTGTCTCAAGACGAAAGTCTTTGACCAGTGTGTGTTGTCAGTGATGACATAGGTACGGGACTGAGATGTGATCACCTCACTATGGGCCTCATAAAAAGACTCAAGGTCAATCAAAGAGCAATGGAGAGGGCTATGCTCGGGGTTTCTCTGCGTGATCGAATCAGAAATGAGGAGATCCGCAGAAGAACAAAGGTAACCGACATAGCCCGAAGAGTTGCTGAGCTCAAGTGGCAGTGGGCAGGGCACATTGCTCGCAGGACTGATGGCCGCTGGGGCGGGATAGTCCTTGAGTGGCGACCGCGTACTGGAAGGCGCAGTGTGGGCAGACCTCCAACAAGGTGGACCGACGATCTGGTGAAGGTCGCGGGAAGCCGCTCGATGCGAGCAGCACAAAACCGATCGTTGTGGAGATCCTTGGGGGAGGCCTTTGTCCAGCAGTGGACGTCTTTTGGCTGAGATGATGATGAGGATGATAATGAAATGTTTCATATTCCACAATGTCTTACAGTACCACCACAGTACTCTAGTAAAAGTCGAACATTGTTTAAGAAAAAGAAAGTCAAACTAAAGCATTTAATACTAAAAATAAAATAAGTATGCAAGAGCAGGCCAGCCTCCACAGGCGGCACGCGTTCACAAGTATGACATATGAATCCGCCATCGCTTCGCTCAACCATATTTTAGGGAACGTAACGACCCGACGCACATACCACCACCGCAGAGACAATAAAGCGAGCATGACACACTCGAGATACTCTAAATAAAAACTTAATGATCTGTATAACGCAACGCTGTTTGTTCAATTGGTAAAATAAAGGTGTTAATATAATATCTTCAAAAACACAAATGTTGAAAAAATTTCCACGAGCAGGGTTTGAACCTGCACCCTTCTGACATACCGGGTAAATAGCTTGCCTACTTCTTAACTGATCTTTAGTATTTGTAAAAATATTATGATCGGATGTTAATGACGGTAGTTGTTAACATTGAATGGGCGCCTTTGGCTTTCAAAGTAATAAGTAAATAGTATTGAATAATTTCGGCGGGCTGGTTAGAACCACGATAGCTCAATTGGAAGAGCACCTGACCCGGTATGTCAGAAGGGTGCAAGTTCAAAACCTGCTCGTGAAAAAAAAAAAATTTTTTTTTCAACATTTGTGTTTTTTTAATTTGTTCGCAACAAAATTTGCGTTAAAAATTATATAAACATTTATAATATCTTCAGTTGGTATTCGCTTGCTTATTATCAGTTATGTTAGCACTAAACCTTATTAATAAAGACAATAATAACAAGTAAATTAAACTACTTAAAATTTAATTTATAAAAACTATAAACTATCACTACTACTAACTATAAATTTACATACTATTTACTTTGAAACTTGGAGTCATTTTTTAAGTACCTTTAGTGAAGTTTAGTAGTAACTGTTTACCTACTTTTTAGTACTTTAGTTACTTGTCCTCACTTTTCCATAACTAAATTAATAAATTTTGCTGATCTACTCGTGTTTATTTTACACATTACTTTTAATTAATGTTTATCCTGACGTTTCGTACCCTTAGCAGGGTCCGTGGGTACTTAGCTAATATCTCCAAAATGCAATGGCAAAGCATATTAAAAATCAGTTTTAAGAAGACTAGCCACTTCAGTCTTCTTGTCACCACGGAGCCAAGTGTTCAAAGCATCAGGATAAAATAATATTCATCGTCATCATCATCAGCCCATTGCTGGGGCACGAGCCTTCCCTATGGATGTATAGGGAGAACGGGCCATAAACCACCACGCGGGCCAGTGCGGATTGGTGGTTGTTAACAACTGCTAGTGTAGTCGGGACCAGCGGCTTTACGTACCTTCCATAGCACAGAGGAACTCGAGATGATACATTTTTTGTCACCCATCCGAGGTTTTGGAGGAGGCTTTTAAATAATATTAAGTAACTAAATAAAATGAACGCAAAAAGGTCCGTCTAAAGATTTTTTCCTATAACAATACTAAGAAGTTTTTCTACATCGCGAGCAGTCAAAGCTGTTTACCCTCGCATGGCGTTTTCCCCTGAGCTCGCACGAGTCCTCACAACTGATTACTGTGGCAAATTGATCGAATAATTCCTCGTATTCCGGCTTATTGGCTTAAGGACAAACGCTACGGTTATTACTGTTCTATCTAATACATCATATTACACTCGATAATATTAAATTTATACGGGCGCTGTTTGGAAACAATACGAGACTTTGATTGGTTGTGCTCAATTGTGGGATGTCGTTGTTTATTTAATTGATTCTTGAAATATCTATGTTTTATTGTTTTGCTCTTTTTTATACTAATACAGAGAATTAACTTTTTCTAACTTTGAAATGAAACAACTTTTACGGATCTACTCGCGTTTATTTTACACATCATCATCATCATCATCATCATCTCAGCCAAAAAGACGTCCACTGCTGGACAAAGGCCTCCCTCAAGGATAAATTATTTTGAGGGGAATTTGCCATAATCGCCACGCTTGGCAGGCGGGTTGGCGATCGCAGTAGGGTGAGAATAATCACAGAGAGACGCTGCTGCCCATCCTCTGGATTGGTCCCATAGGGGGTTATTTTACACATTACTATTTAATGTTTATCCTTTTGCCAGACCAAAAGATACTGTAAGCTCTTACTGCGTAAAACGGAACGCACCTGATTAAATTTAGATGAGGGTATACAAGCTACCAACTAATTATGAGATGACCAACACCTCAGTCGCCCTGTGACCATAACCAACCCTGCCAAGGGTTCGAAACGTCAGGATAAACATTAAATAGTAATGTGTAAATTATACGCGAGTAGATCCGTAAAAGTTGTTTCATTTTTCTAACTTTTTCTAACGTTGTGGTATTTGACAAGGTTGAAGGTGGAGGCGCACTTTAGCGCCATATTGATTTAATTTTAGTACAATACACATAACTATATTGTAATGATTCAAGTATTTAGCTTTATAAGGCAATGTTTAATAAAAAGTAAACATAGCTCACGTTATATATCATATAATCGACCATAAACAAACAATCGAAGTGGTTAAATTATTTTTGAGGTAAAATTTAACCTAGTAACTAAATTATCCCTTTCAAATTTGACAGGTAAAGGTTTACGTCAGCTAAGAATTGATTTTTTAATACACATTTTTATTTAGCAATCGCTTTATTAGTTTGTTGAACACGTCACATAATGTTTGAAAGTTATACGTACACCCGAAATGAAACTTTTTCTCAAGTGAGAAAAAAAGGAATATTTTTCTAGAAATACGCAGTTTTTGTTTGACAGTAGGTAATTCAGTCTATCAACCCGTTTGTTTGGACACGTTTAGCCCATTTAGAATAACGTTCGCTTAATGGACGCGTAATACGAGCAAATGTATGGGATAATGTTATTTTTGGCGATATTTTCGGCTTTATTCTTGCGACATCATGGCCTGTTCACACAGAAAACAGAAATATGCTAAGAAATCAGTAACCTACTTTTGTTTTTACTTTTTCATGAAATTATTTGTATGCTGACATGTTATCAACCTCACACTCAGATACTTTACTTACGGCTTTGAATTAACATTCAAATATACTTGTAAACGTTCTGTTTGAAAAAAAGTATTAAATTATCAATTTTTTGTTTTTTTAACTGACTGACGTGGTAGTCCAACCGACACCGCTAAATAGAAAATCCAGTTTATTACCGTTGATTTTTAAATTTGAGTGTCGCCGCTCTCAGGCTCTCAGTACCTTACTACTTACAGTGACCTCGCGCGTTGGTCAGTTTGCTGTACAGAAAACAAGAAAGAAAGAAAGAAACCAATTTGCCTTCAGTGTTCTCAGCCAATACTTATGTGAAAATTGTCAAACAAAGCTCTGATTTAGAAGCTGTCTAATTTTTAAGTCAGCCAATGAATAAATCTCACGTTTTCTAGACTGATTATTATAATTGTAATGTCTAAAGTTAACTTAAAAAAAGTTTATTTTATATATTTTTTCTGTCATTTTAAGACAAGGTATTTATAATAAGACTGATTTGTGTGAAGTCAATAGACAGTGTTTAACTTTGAAAACACGAATTGTTTTTTATCTACACTAATGTTGTAACATTCTACTTATGTTTCCAATACTTGACTTATAATTACTACTGTTATAGCGCAGACAACAAAACACTCAATTTAAGCAATTTCATATGATGGTATAATATCCACATCGATATCGTAAAATCTCATTATAACATCAATAAAACGCGACCAATTAACCTGGCGAGCCTTATGTCAAAATCCTCATACAAGTTGTATAAAATTTTGATATTAGGCTGGCTTTTGAAAACAGTTGGGTTATACGTGAAAACTTCGTCGAAACTACTAAACTTACATACACAAAACTCTTTGGTAAGATCTTGTGCCAATTAAATAAAAAAAGAACAGCGCTCGCTCGCTCCTGATTGGCCCTGCGCGCGCAGCTGCGCTCTCATTGGTTAGATTTTAATGGCGGCAAGTTCACTGTGACAATACACGTACGCGTGAATTTAATGTTTCGCAATGTGTTTTGTTTTTAAAATACAAATTAAAAGTTAAAAATGGACAGCGACGATGATATTTGTACGCCTCCGGATATTCTAGAATTGGCAACAAAAGTAACTCACAATCTTTTGCCAGAAAAATCTAGAAAATTATATGAAAAAGAATATAATAACTTTTTGGCATGGAAGATCGAAAAGAAAACTACATCATTTTCTGAAAATGTCATTCTTGTGTATCAAAGACCTCTCCGACAAATTCATGCCATCTTCTATGTGGGCTAAATATTCTATGCTCAAGTCCACACTGAGTATCTACAACAATATTGATATCACGAAGTATTCAAAAGTCATAGCGCGCGAAACGCAGTTCAGAAGGACACAAGGAAAAAAAGTCCTTGACGTTTACATCAGGTCAAATAAAGATGTTCCTGAAAGATTCACCAGATATTTTGTATCTTCTTGAAAAGGTAAGTGTATTTTAGTTCTGTTATTTAATCTACCTAGTACTTACGTACTACACACGCAAGTTATCTAGACACTCCGTTTAAGCGCTTTGTGTATAAATTAGGTAGTAGGTACCTACACTTTACTACTTCATAAATCATAGTTTTTGCCTTGGCTATGTACCTCAAGCTTATTATATCGTTTATTGTTACAGGTTGCACTAATCTTCGGCATAATGGGGGCATGCCGAAGGCAAGAGCTATACAACATCCAGTTCGATGAAGTCTCTAACATAGACGACAGTACAATCATGGTGAAAGTTTCGAAAACAAAAACGAAAATAGATCGTTCTTTCGTTGTGACGGGCAACTGCTATGCCGTATGTAAAAAATACATGGAACTTCGACCCACCCCCTGTCGAAACCCTGCCTTTTTCTTGAGCTATAGATCGGGGAAGTGCGTCGATCAAAGAACTGGTATTAATAAGTTAATTGGTTTTTGGTGCTCTGGGAAAAACTATCGCAAGTTTTTTGAATCTGCCTAACCCAGCGTTGTACACGGGGCATTGCTTCCGGCGCACCTCGGCGACCCTTCTCATAGATAGCGGTGGTGATTTGACCGCACTGAAACGACACGGGGGGTGGAAGTCTTCTACTGTGGCTGAAAGCTACATTGGTGAGTCTTTAATGAATAAAATTCAAGTCTCAAATACGATCTTGAACAGTATAGAAAGCAAGACGAATGAAGTAATTATAAATATTCCAACTCCGTCTACGAGCTCAACTGCTTGCCTCGCGACCGCTACAGCTGCTGGATCAATAATTAACATTAACTTTCAAAATTGTACCATCCAAAATTTGAACAATTATTATAAATAAACTATTGTCAGCTTTTACTCTTGTTGTTTGACTAATTGCATTAGTGAAGATAAAGTAGTGTATGCAACTGCATATAACACGGGTATTAAAACACTCGTTACTATTATGAAACTCGCTGCGCTCGTTTCATAAACTCACACTCGTGTTTTAATACCCTTCATTATATGACAGTTGCATAAACTACTATTATTTAATGTTAATTTTAATTAAAAAGAATATGCTAAGAATTTTATGTATGTAATTTAAATATAACCTAATATAGGTGTATCCCTTGTGTGGGGCCGGGGATAAAGAATTGCACCACCCCATCTCTTCCCGTGGGTGTCGTAAAAGCCGACTAAGGGACCATTCCAGAGGATGGGCAGCAGCATCTCTCTGAGGTTACCCTCAACCTACTGCGATCGCCAACCCGCCTGCCAAGCGTGGCGATTACCCCTCATATCCTTGGTGGACGTCTTTTGGCTGAGATGATGATGATGATGTATTTAAATAGCTGCATAATTTAAATCTGTAAAGAATATTTGCTGTCGGAATCGTGGTCGGAATGGTGTCTCGTGTACTAACTACCACGTCAGTAGAATTGTAAAAATTGAGCCACGTCAGTCGCAGAGGGTTAAATGATTTATTATTATTATTGTTCATCGTTATCATCAGTATATAAACGCCCCACTGTATAAAAAGGCCTGTTTCCTGCTGGAAACAGGCCTTTTTTCGGAAACCCACCACATGGAGAGATACCTAACAAAATGCTCATCGGTTGGTTTAGACTGCCTTTTACGCCAACAACCAAATTCAAAAGTACAAAGGAACTTAAAAATACTATTGGCAGATTTCTACATAGCTCGACTCCGCTTAGCTCAGCTCTGCTTTAATGGAGTATCACCCTTTCACAACTAAAATAATACGGCTTTAGCTCATGGTAATGGCTCCATACAACAGTAAAAAGGATAATAATTAATTTATTCAAATATTTTTTTGAAGAGACTTTTCTGATTGTTTTAAGCGGCAGCATTTTCAGCGTCACCGGACTTTTTTGCGGGCGGCGAGAAACTTAAAAGGTTCCTCAAGCCGTGAGAACCTAAACAACGTCACAGGTTTTCAAGACGAAATTCTCTGTTACAATTCTCTACTAAAATCGAATATAACGAACTCTGCCAATTTTGCAACATCGACATCTTCGCAGATAAGCACCAGAAGTTCAGACAGGAAATATTAAAGGCATTTGTCTAAATAATAAGTCTCAGAAAAACACCGAACGACGCTGCTGTGTTTCGGCTTGTGCTCCATATTTTACCTCATAAAAAATAGAATAACTGTACTTACCCCGTTAAATCTGCAATCAGTTTACGCGGAAACTTGTGAACTATATAGTGACACAAACAGTTTTAAAATAATTTTTCATATCGCGGAAATACAAGTGAAAACATCCCACAAGGAAGCTAATTACCGATCGCAACCCTGACCTACCCCACATAAGGTCGCAGGAATCGTGCATCGAACCGTGCGCCCGAGTTGATCCGGAATTAGCCGAACGTTTGCGAACGCGCAGGCGCGCAGGTGATACAATGAGCTTGCCGCGAACACCGCCTCACACGACACTGACAAGAGGAAGCGGGAGCGGCAGCGGGTCAGTACCAAATTTACTTACTTATGAAGACGATTCTAACCATGTTAACATGAGAAAACGAAAGGAGCGTTCAGAACAGGAGGAATACAAAAATGATTTAATAATTTTTCGCACAGAAATAATGGCGTTTTTCAAAGAATTTGCTGAAACCCAAAATTTAAATCTATCGACCATTAAGGCTGAAATGAGTGAAATTAAAGATGAAATCAAAGGAATAAAAACAATTACTGAAAATTTTGCACAACAATTAAAACAAGTAAATAATGATATTAAAAATATAAAATCAGACAACACAATAACACAACAACAGATTAAAAAGTTAGAAAATGAAATATCACAATTAAAAGCATGCGATGCCACTGATCTTGACTCGACTTCTAAATCGCCTATTCTTAGCCACGAAAACCTTATCCTCGAGCTAAAGGAACGTTCCGAACGCGAGAACAACATTGTGATCGTGGGAATACCCGAAAAAAATGACAAAAATTTTAATGCTCGGCGTACTCATGATATCGAAGAATTCTCGAAACTAACTATTCCAATACTGAATGATTGTCCAAAACCGACAAAAGCAATACGACTCGGGAAATACGTTCCCGGCAAAGACCGCCCATTAAAAATGTGTTACCCTAAAAGCGAAACAGCCAAACTCATACTACAAAACAGGACAAAATTCCCAGCAAATGTAAAGATTTACTCTGATCAAACCCCAGCACAAAAACAGTACCTACAGTCTGTAAAAAATGAATTAAGCAAACGCTTGGAAAATGGCGAAGAGGATCTGACTCTTAAATATACTAAAGGAATACCCCGGATTGTCAAAAGCAAAACTATTAAAAAAAACTGAGTCCTGCCCCACTACTAGACGAAAAATGTACAGAAAGATTAGGCCATCACCTTGTTAATAAATATGAGGACATTCCGCTCGCACCATCTTCCCTACGATTCTTTTACACTAACCTACGTAGTATTCGTACTGAGGGAAAATTTGATGAAATAAAGTGCATACTAAGAACTATACCCAAAACTACACACCTATTGATATTTACAGAAACATGGATAGTATCTGAAGAGGATGCTAGATTTTATCTAATCCCTGATTACACACACATTTATAACTATCGGAGTAACAGTAGGGGTGGTGGCGTTTCTATCTATATCCACGATACAATAAAGTTCAATATAACAGAAGATTTGATTGAAAACGGTAATCATTATTTATGGATATACATGAAAAAATTGTCACTAAATATCGGAGTTATATATAAGCCAGATGGGGATCATAATATAGACAGTTTTCTAGACATCTACTCATCCCAATTGGAGCAGCGGAATCGGACTATCGTCTTTGGCGATTTCAACATAGATTTGCTTAACAAAGACTCATACGTCAAGAAATATATTAACGAGATGGAGGAATGTGGATATGAAATTCTGAATAATATCAACCCTAATTTTTGTACGCGAGAAACAAGCACCTCAAAGACTATAATAGACCATGTTAGCACGAACATTAATAACCATTCCTTCAATCTATCAATCATAGAATCATCTCTCTCAGACCATAAGCAGTTGTACCTTGAAGTTGGGAAACTAATACCAAGAAAAAATGTAAAAATTAACTATTCAGCGCTGGATTACGATAAACTGTATAAGAGCTTATCAGAAACATTAGATAGTGTAGAAGACAACTACTATGCTTTAGAACTATGTATATTACAAAATATAGAGACAAGCAAGGTTGAAAAAACAAAAATACAAAACCCACCACAGAAGGACTGGATAAATAAAAACATTATTAATATGATAAATTCAAGAAATCACTTGTGGAAGGAAACTATAAGGAACCCAAAAGACGAAGAACTGCAGAAATGTTTTTTAAACAAACGTGACAAAGTCCAAAAAATGATCAAGACCGATAAGGAAAATTACTATCATAGCTTATTTCATGAAAAACGTAATCAGCCTAAAAAAATGTGGGAAGTCATAAATAGCCTTGCAGCAAACAAAACAAAAAGTAGCCCTGCTCCCCCAAATCTGATATCTGACTCGAGACTGGTAACTAACGGTACAGAAATATGCAATTTATTTAACTCCTTTTTCTCTTCAATTGGTGCAGACCTAGCTGGTAAAATACCTCATAAGTATCACATTTGTACAGAAAATATTATAACCTATGGACACAATTACTCACATGACATAACACTAAATGAAATCAGACCTTGTAGTATAGACGAAGTAAGCAAGATAATAGATAACCTAGATACAAATACGAGTACTGGCTTGGATGGAATCTCCACTAAAACAATTAAATGTGTAAAGAGTCTCATTGTCGAAAAGTTAGCTTCTTCAATAAACACTTGTTTTGAGTTAGGTATCTTTCCTGACTCACTTAAATTAGCCAAGGTAAGTCCTATACATAAATCTGGTCCTAAAACCGACCCAAGTAATTATAGGCCAATATCTGTATTGCCCGTCATATCCAAAATATTTGAAAAATTATTATATAATCGGCTTAGTAACTATTTAACTGAAAAGCAATTTCTAATTGAAGAACAATACGGGTTTCGCCCAAAATCTAGTACTTTAACTGCTGCCATAGACCTAATTACTAGAATTAAAACACACATAGATAAAAGGGATATTACAATAGGTATATTTATTGACTTGAAAAAAGCGTTTGATACTGTGAGTCACCAAAAGTTACTTCTAAAATTAAGCGACATAGGTATCCAAGACAAAGCACTAAATATATTTGAATCGTATCTGCAAAATAGACATCAGACTGTTAAAATTGATAATTTCGTGGGCAACTCTCAAAGTGTTTCGTTCGGAATACCCCAAGGATCCATACTTGGACCATTACTATTTTTAGTCTATGTAAATAACATCAACAAAATTGGACTAACCGGATATCTCACACTTTACGCCGATGACACATGCCTATTTTATTTTGGACAATCAATTCATGAAATCATTACTGATGCTCAAAAAGACTTAGACTTGCTAAATGAATGGTTCTTGCAGAATTTGCTAACAATAAACACAGAAAAAACATCGTTCATGATCTTATCTGCAAAAAACAAAGTGATACCCGAATATAAGCCTCTGAAAATAAATACAGAAACTATAAAAAGATCCCACCAGGAAAAATACTTGGGCTTACTCATTGATGACAAATTAACGTGGAGACCGCACATAGAACATATTAAATCTAATCTAACACGTTTACTAGGTGCACTTCGTAAAGTCACAGACTGTATACCAAAACAGATTAAATATACTATTTACAACTCCCTAGTTAAACCCCACTTAGATTATCTCATTGAAATTTGGGGATCTGCTGCACCAACCAATCTTAAGCCATTACAGAGAACTCAAAATAAAATTGTTAAAGTTTTGTTCCATTATCCTTTCCACACGCCAACTAAAGAACTATACACAAAAGTTAAAATATTTAATTTATCACAACTGTACAAATATAACACATGCATCTTGATTAAAAAAATTATAACAGGCGCTATTAAAACTAACATAGAACTAAACATAAAACGTAATACACATAATCTTAGAAATAAGTTTAAACTCAAAACTATAATACCAAGAACTAACTATGGAACAAAGACGGTACTATTTGAGGGAGCACAGCTATTTAACAGTTTGCCAAACGAATTGAAGGATTGTGATAGTTTAAGTGTTTTCAAAAATAAACTTAAGTTACATATAGCAGCAGCAAGCATCGGTGTTTAATGTAGTACAATTGTTACTGTTTATCTATATATCTCATTATAAGTGAAATGTAAATTTCTTATGAGAATAAAGTTCTTTAACCATAACCATATTTGATATGGCGCAAAATTAGTGACTGAACGACTGACGATTTTCGATTTTTGATTTTTAGTTTATTTTTCTTGCATTAGTTGGCCTTGAGAGGGAAGCATTGTAATACCTTTATGTACCTAATGATTCCTTTACAATATTATTAATAAATAAATTGCTTTTTTTTAAATGTAAATAAAATTATAGTCCACATTGCATGCCGTGGCAACCTGTAATTAAGAGGACACTTAGCTTTAAGTTTATGTGTATTTCTACATTTTTTGCATCAGTGTTTGTCTTGTTGGTTGTCCTAATAAACAAATAAAATAAAAATAAAATACAATAGATTCTCCGAGGGTTTTAAATCAGATCGGGAGCAAAAGAACGCGAGGGCGCCTCTAAAGGCTAAGCTCGGTTTTACCGGGCCGTTTAAAGGGTGCGTTTCACAACTAACATTCCTAGCACGTTGCAACCCTATATTGGCGTGACAGCGAAATTGAGTGACGCGTCACTGACGTAGCCAGTGATCCGTGACGCATCGATAGCCGCCTATCACTGCACTTAATGGAGTTAGAACTGCCGCAGCAGCCTCTACTACGTAGCTACAGTAATTATGCCAGCCCACTAGGCTATTAAGTTCCGAACGATATCAGACTCTTTTATATCAACGTATTTATGTAGTAAGTTTTTGATTCGTTTATTTTCCTAGCATCATGTATTTAAACTACTAGCGCTTACTCGCGACTACGTCTACGTAGATTTTAGAGTTAAGGCGACGCATTGGAAATTTACGTGGCGGGGCTCTTGATTTTTCCCAACAATTACAAAACATATGAAAGTGATATTTGATGACATGATTTTTCATTTAATTGACTTAATTTTATTAGTTGCAGAAACACGATTTGGTTTTATAACAGGGAAAAAAATATCAAAGTAACCTCTTTTAAAACATAGATTCGCATTTTACAGGCTAACCAGACCGATTTAAGCATCTAAATTTTCTTAGTAGATTAGTCTTAACACGAACTTCAATATTGTAGTCCACTTTTTTAAAAATAATTTGTTGTTTTAATTTAAAGGAAAAAAAAACAGTTTTTCTTATGGTACGGGGCGCAAACGCTCGTATGAGATTTATTGTTTAGCGGTGCGTCGCCTTAAAGAAAATAATTATTTTTTTAAATAAACATATCTTATGTTAAATAATAATTAGAAATATTAGAAATAATTTTTGGAATTGGACTTTACGTAATTATGTTTTGTTTATATATATTATGACTAACACCAATATTTTAAAGTGTCTCACTAACTCGACTACTGTAAACTACTCAATAAACGGAGAATCTTTTACTGTGGGTTTTCTTCTCGACACTTCGCAACATATCTCGGATACCTACTTCATCAAGACTCTACATCGACGCCATCAGATAAATTTATGGAGAACTGTCGCAGCGTGGTCAACTAAGCGCTGCACCGTACACCTGTAGTTCCAAAGACTAGCCTGGCATACAAACAAACAAACAAAGTTACAAACGTTACCCTTTTCATTAATAGTATAAAAGGAATTTATTTTAGTATTTGTAGGCTTGCTAGTGCATTTGAGGCCACCCATAGGATAGCCAATATAGCCATATCTCGCAAGTTAAGCAAATACAATGCCAGGACACCGGCTTGGTGATCAATAAGTAAGTATATATTGAGCGTTTCAGAGCTTCGGAAAGTACGTTAAGCCCTTGCTTCCAGTGATTTTCGTAAGTAGACGTCGTTAAACCCACCAGCTCTCATAGTCGGTCATGGTAAGCACAGTGCCTTGATATCATCTGTGTTAAGTGATGATAAGACCAATTGGTAGAAGCGCACGTCAGTCACCCGGAATCCTCATCTAGTGAGGCACTGGCTATCTTATCTCTAGCTGACGGAAATAGCAATGCTACAAACAATTATGTTATGGCGACATATTTAGATAAGATGGTGGTAGCTAGCCAGGCGGACAAACAAGTCCTACCACCAACCAAACCGAGTACGCAAGTACCCCCTACGGGAATTAAACCCGGGACTTCTGGGTCTAAACCACTACACCACGGAGGCGGTTAAACGGCAGTATTGACGATTAAAGGCTAAATTCAATTATTATGACATATTCTATATCTTAATATTTTAATTTACTAAAAGATCTTTGCGTTTTTACTGTATAACGTACCACACCAATACATTTCCGTCTTTCACTACACATAAAAAATCTAGAAATAGCAGTGGAATACAGTTATGGCGCATGCAACTGTGCCGAAATATCGGATACTCAAACACGACAATAAACATGGTAATAATCCCGTTAATAATATTTATTCTAATGCAAGTGACCATGATAGTTTAAAAAGTTATATTGGAATACAGTTGTTCTATTGTTTCGCAAAAACAAATGAATAAAACAAAGATGTCGGGTCGCCAGCTAAATTATCCAGGTGACTCAGGGCTACTGGGTATCAGGGAGCTGTCGTGATATATCCTGGCCGGGTCATATGGGAGGCGGGCAATAAATAGCAAGTGTGGCGTAAGCTTGGTCCACTATCGTAGCTGATAATGTTTCGGTCACAAATCAAAATTGTGGCGCTTGACGCAATTTGAAGAGAAAAAGCGTATTCTAGTTGCAATAAGTTGAGATAGAGTTCGGAGAATCCAGCTCGTAGGACCAACTTTGTGACCGCTATTCCGTTGCCAATTATTTGTGTATGCATTTAAGTTAACAGGCTTTAAAAGACTGATTTAGTTTGGAACATTCTTTCTTAAACATTGTAATTGTAGTTAATTTCATTTTTTTTACACCTTAAATGCCATTTGACCGACAAACAATTGAATTTCTATTGTGTCTGAGTCCGACGGCGGTCAACCTGAAAGCGACAAAATTAAACTCGTTTTTTATTTTTAGGGTTAGTAATGAATATTATACATATTTTTTATCATTACATAATGAACTGGATGAAGGTTAATGTTTATTTTTTAGAATTAAACTTTTACAACATAATGGCAAACTTATGCATTGTTTACCAGTAAATCATAGGGCAGAAATTACATATGGTAAGTGCAATTATGTGCGATGACAAAAGTAAGAGTAAATTGAAATGAAACAACTTATACGGATTTGTTTGTCCTGACGTTTCCAATATATTATTTTGATTTGTCCAAAACTCTATATTTTACTGTTGATATTTAAGACAGAACTAAAGCGTAGGTATGAAGAAGGAAGTTAGAAGAAGAGAACTATGTAACATAAGGACAGCACAAAAACTTTGCATAAAATTTAAAACTCAAATAAACATCAGTACCAAGTGACCATTCATTCCCCGCTCGGTGCGATTGTTTTAATGAAATTAAGTTCAGGAATAATTCAAAAGGCAAAGTATCCGCGTGCCATCTATTCGCATAAAACAGATACAAATTGCCATTCAAATGAGCTCACCTCAAGCCATATTCCCACAGTTAAAATTTCAGGGGCCCGAGGGCAAAGTTCATTAATAAACTTAATTAAGTTCGCATTAAGAACGTCAGGGTGGATTAAGTGAACGTCACTTGAAGGAATTAATTGGGATTTGGTGAGATTAGAGGGAACACCTTTGAAAATACGGGCGGGTATTGCGTCCGAGCGGATCCTCGGCACAAACAAGGAAGTAAGAAGGTAAGCTTCGTGAATGTCGCACTCGAGCAACGCATTCATAAACCACAAAATAAAGTCAAAGTCAAAGTAATTTTTTTTATATTAATACGTGAAGCAAAAACTTTGTACCCCTTTTTACGAAAATTGCGCGGACGGAGGAGTATGAAATTTCGCACACTTATAGTTTATATAGAGAAGGTTATCCGAATGTTAATATTTTTTTTTAACTATTCATACAAAATACATTAAATCAACAAAACAATCATTACACACAATACTTATCATGTATTTGACACACACGCATCTAAACTCTTTTCAAAAATTTTAAAAATGGAAGAGTCACAAACTCACATTCTATCTTTTTTAATTTTTCATTGCTTAGGATACATTCCGTGCAGCCTTAATAAAATTACGGTCGAATTTCGACCACTGGGCGACCACTAGTTCAAATAAACTTACGAAAAGTGCTTTGAATCATCCATCCATTTTTTATCTACTACCCATTCAGGACGTCTATTTTTTAGCTGTGGAGAAGAAATGATATAAGAATGAATAACATGACTCACTTAAGGAAGCTTCATACAAACGCGCTTGAGCAACGCACACATACACCCTTCGCACGGACATGGATCTCGGAACAGATCGGAACAGTCCTAGCGTAGCTGTTGCAAGATTCCGCTAGGGGCTTTTTATGTTATGTCTTTTGTACAAGACACAGGTACGGTCTTTCGTGGAGTATTGCTCGCACATCTGGGACGGTTCCGCAAAGTACCTTCTGATGCCTTGGACAGATTGCAGCGTTGCGCTGTACGCATTATCGGCAATGCAGAGGTCACTAATACTCTCGAGCCCCTATAGCGTCACTCAGCAGCTTCTATCGCTTACACTACGGCGAGTGCTCTGAAGAACTCTTTGACCTTATCCCACCTTCTCCCTTCCTCCATAGGAGTACACATGCTGCTCTCCGGAGTTATCGCTTCACTGTAAAACAAATATCCCATCGCGCACAAAGAAATTTAGTGACCCGTTTCTTTGTCGCACCTCCAAAAGATGGAATAGTCTACCAGCACACGTTTTCCCTCCTTCCTATGATATGGGGTCCTTCAAACGAGGCGCGAAGAAGCACCTTGTGGGCCGGAAGAGTAAGGTTGACTGATGCTGCGTTGTTTTTGCGATGCACCAGTTGTCTTCGTGTCTGGACTCCATTTCCACTTAACATCAGGGGGTATGGAGTAATTTGTTGTGCTAAGTATATAAAAAAGCCTCGGGTACACTAGGGGACAAACGGAGCGACATGTTGCTCGACAACTACGTGATGTCCCGAGAGACTATGCTGCGGAACATTTTCAGTCAGTGTTATAGAAAATGGTCGCCCGAGGAGATTGTTAGGGGATTGTGTTGTTTGATTGTTTAGGGGCACGTTGCGCGCACGTCTACATTCAGCGACAAACGAAACGGTGCGACACTGACGCGGGACACATGCGCTTGCTCTCGGAGCGGGAGCAAGCAACATGTCCCACGTCACGTTAAATGTTGCGAGGCATGTTGCGGGACACCGGGCAACGTTGCAGCATCACGTTGATTGCGTGTTGCGCGTTATATTGGGGAACATTTTGTACCCTAGTGTATGCAAGATTTCGTGTTTGTGAGAGGTTGTCTATGTGGGAACTACGCGAGCGAGTCAAATATGAAAAAATAAAAAATAAAAAAATAATAATAATAATTAAAAATAAAAAAATAAATACCTTCTGCAGTCTCGTTAGGTTGTGTCCGCGGTGATGCGGCAACTGGTACGTTATGTTGCCTTAAAATCTAATTAGGTCAATTTATTTATTTATTTTGTAGAGGCATGTAACTGGTTACATGGCGTGTGGACAAGGACTAAGCTAACTAACATTAAGTCCTTACCTATGAAATTGACGCTTTGTATAAAGATTTTTTATAAAATTCTATTTTTCATTCTAGTAACGTTTTTTTTTATTTTTTTCTTTTATTTATGTTAACACTATAAACATTGTAGAGTAGTGTGTTTGTTTCACTAGCTAAATATAGCAGACATTAAAAAGAAAAAAAATCAAGTCCCTTCAAAGCTACAATGAAACAAAAGGTCAATTTCGCAAACGAAAAAAGAAGTAAATTTAAAAAAATAATTGGGCCATAAAGACAAAGTGAATAATGATTGTTATTTCTGAAGCCCCAACAGTAACATAGTCCTAATTAAAGATGTTTATTAATAATAACAACTGGTATTGACTTTCAGAAGTAATACAACTATTAATAAGTAAGGAAAAAAACGTCAATTTCATAGATAAGGACCCAATATGTTTATAGTATATAGCTCGTAATTTTATACATAATTAGTAAGTGTGACGTCATTTGAAAAATGGATTATATTGAAGTTACCGTCATCGAAATCGATGAAGAGATTAACGGAATATAATACAATATTATAACATTATAGATTTGTTTTAGATTCCGCCTCTGTGGTCTGGTGGTTAAGACCACCGGTTGAGACCCAGAGAGCCCGAGTTCGATTCCCAGTGGGGGGTACATGTTTGTGTACTCGGTTTGGTTGGTGGTAGGGCTTGTTTGTCCGCCTGGCTAGCTACCACCATCTTATCTAAATATGTCGCCCTAACATCAATGTTTGCAGCATTGTTGTGTTCCGGCAGCTAAAAATAAGATAGCCAGTGCCTCACTAGTTGAAGATCCCGGGTGAAGTGCGTTTCCATCATTGGCCTTATCATCACTTAACATCAGGTGAGATCAAGGCACTGTGCTTACCCGTAAAATATAAAATAAAAAACGACACAAGCCTCGGTGGTCGAGCGGCAATTCATTCGGCCCCATAGCTGGCGATCCTCGGTTCAATACCCAAGTCGGGTAAACTGTGTTTCGGTTTCCTTGATGAAGCTTGATGATTAGGCCAATACTGATTAATTATAGCGATGACTAAAATTCAATGATAGTGGCATTTGTCTAGCAATGGGACAGTATATAGAACTAATTGAACAATACATACATACATATAATCACGCCTCTTTCCCGTAGGGGTAGGCAGAGACCTTTAGGGCTTTTTGATCTAATCCCACCCTCTCCTTTCCTCTCCCGGACTACACGTGCTGGTCTTAGGAATCACCATCATACTGTACAGACAATCAGTACTCGTACCAAAAAATTTAGCAAGTCGTTCCTCTGTAAGACTATTCGGCTTTGGAATTCTTTGCCGGCGCATGTGTTTTCCAGTTCCTATAGTCCCGGGTCTTTTAAGCGGGGCGTGAAACGGCATTTATGTAGGCCGTCATGAATGGGTGCGCTTGTTATCGTGCTTGTTCCACGGTGGGGAGCGCTCTCATTATTTTGGACTGCATAGGCTGCTTACCATCAGGCAGGATGTAGTCACTATGACGTGCCAATATAAAAAAAATAAAAAATAATAATAATAATTAAAAAAAAAAAAAAACACTTGTTTCCACTTGCTACGATCCATACATACTTGTTTTGCTTCGTCCACTTTCATTATTTCCTTCATACATGCTCTTCGTTTTAGGGTACTCTTGACCTTGCCTTTTTCCAACACGTCCCGGTTTGGTCTCGAAACGTCCGCCTAGGCCTACCCCTTCCAACACTTCCATTCACACTCCCCTTATACACTTTTTTCGTCAATCGTTCTTCATTCATTGTCTCGACATGTCCAAAACATCTCAGCATCCTTTCTCAATTTTTGTCACAACATCTTTTTTCTTTTCCTTGTTTTCTTTATTGAACAATAAAGATTTTTATTATTTATTATTATTATTATAGGCAATATCGTATTTAAATACTTACATTAACAAGATTCGATCTTTGTAGTAACACCAATCATAAGACTTTCTTTAAATATGAAGGTTTTTACAGAAACATCACAGAATATTCCATTGCTTTATATTTTGTTTCTATACAGTTTTTTTAATTATAATAATCCTGCTATATTGGGCCACAAGCTATTATATTCTCACTTATGATATATGTATAACAGTTTCAATACTGAATTCCTTATTCAGCCAGCCCTCAATAAAACATTTTATCGAATAAAATATACAGACATATTTCCACGAATGACAAATTGATATTCATAGGAAGTTTACGGGGGCCGTTGTAAGAACTTTCTGCTTTTATGAATGTTACTTTGGAAGGTGATTTTATAAAAATAATGTAATTTTTTCTATTTATTTGCTGTCCTTGATTCAAATATTCCCTTCTTTACCATTGATGAAGTAAAAACTGATCATGGCTATTCTATACACAAATCAATTGTTTTACAATCATCAGTGACAGGTTAATTAAAAAATAATTTACATAACATATGTCTATAGCAAGACCGGTTGACTGAGTCCTCGCCTACGTAGGTACGCGGGGCGGGAAGGTACGTAGTGGCAGAGCCACGAATACGAGCGACTTGCGACGCGGCGAACGGATTTCTAGTTCATTGCACGCTATACAACGGCAGTCATAGTCAACGGTTATAGAAATAACGCAATGAACTATACATCGCTCGCCTCAACGCAAGACGTCAGTGGTTTTGGCCGGGCGATAAAGTGGTACACACGTGATAATTTTAACAAGATTCATCTGAAGATAAGCAATTATAAATATAGGTGCTACTTTTAAACCGTCCAAACATTTTTTACCTACTACCCATTCAAAGCGTCTATATTTTAGCTGAGGAGAAAAATGGGGGCAAGAAACTGCACAGCTTTTATATAAGAAACGACATTTACAAAAAAATATACCTATGTCGTTACCAAATCATGCAATATTACAATACATTTTATTACACACACTTCATTTTATTACTCGCACCCTTCGATTCGATCGATTCGATTATCAAAGTCACTGAGTCCTCGTCTGCGGGGTACAAGGGCGCGGAAGTAGGAGGTATTATATTCCCAAGATGAGTCGAACTATCTTCGGACATAAAATTAATAGTCAGTGCAAGCAAATGGCTTTTAACGTACATGAATATTTTAGAAAAAAGAAATTGGTTCCAAATTCTGCTGAATATCAACAAGATATTCCTTTAAACAAAACCGTAGCCAAAGTTACAGGACTATCGGAAAAATCTGTATCTAATAATTTAATATTTGTACAACTAGGAAAATTATTTAAAGACAACGAAAAACTTCAATCACCGAGTAGACCAACACAGATTCGCAAAAAAGAACGGGAATAGACGATTTCACAAAAGGCGTAGTAAGAAGATAAGTCACTCAGTTTTACACAATTGATAATTAATACAGGATATTGTTGATTTTATTATTAACGTGCAGGACGATTCAGATGATTCGGATGATGGCTGCTTCGAAAGTAAAGAATCAAGTTCCAGTGATATTGATATGGATACAAGTGATTGATTTATTGTTTTGATATTGCTTAATAAATAGTACACAAGTTCATTACCATTGTATTTATCAAATCTTCTATAATAAATAACGGCTGCAAAGTAACACACAGATATTTTTTTTTACTTTTTTCAAAACAGTTGACTAACTAGGTAGGCAGGCACCTCTATTTATAATTGCTTATCTTCAGATGAATCTTGTTAAAATGATCACGTGTGTACCACCTTACCGCTCGACCACGACTACTGACGTATTGCGACGCGGCAAACGTATTTCAAGTTCATTGCGTTTTTTCTATCACTGCTGACATGTCTGCCGTAGTATAACGCGCAATGAAGTAGAAATCCGTTCGCCGCGTCGCAAAATGCTCGTACTCGCGGCAGAGCTCTACGTACCTCCCGCCCCGCGTACCTACCGCAGGCAAGAACTCAGTTAAGCGGTCTAGTAGTTGTATACGTCGTCATGCTTAGCTTAATTTCTGTTGATTAATACAGTATTATTATTATTATATTATAAATAATAATATAATAACAATAATAAAACATTTTTTTCAGATTATAAAATCCATACAGAGGTGTTAGTAGGTTTCTTAATATTATGTTAATAAATATATAAATAAATAAACTTTCCTACACTTACACCAATTATCTAGCCCAAGAGAACCTTCGTTATGAAACTCGTTAAATGGTTACTAGACAACGGATAAACATACTTAAAGTACTTAAATACATACTTATTATACATAGAAAACACCCAAACCCGAACCAATTTAGAAAAACAATAATTTATAAATTAACCCGACCGGGGATCGAACCCGGGACCTTAGAGATGGCGACACCATGAAAACCAGTGTACAAACCACTCGACCAAGGAGGTCGTCGTTAATAAAGATATATAATTGAAATAAAATTGAACATAAGAAAAAAAACTTAATTTAGGAATTTGACGGTCCCGCCCATATGCATTCGAGTCTAATGCCTACGCATGGGACAGTCAAGCTTAAAATAAATCAACCAATCAAAAACTACCAACTCGCTCTTTTTAGTGTTATAGACGAGTTCATGCGCAGTAGCATACGATTCACAAACAGCCACGAGTTAGTTGTGTTGTGTATTTATAAAATACTAGTTGAACGGCGGACTTCGTACCGCTTTGACAGTTTCCATGACAACAAAGCAAACAAAACGTTGACAGTTTCCATGACAACAAAACAAACAAATCATTCGTCCGCTTAAGAACACCCATATCCCATGATGGACCCCTATAGCAGAGCCACCTAGCGGGTCCAATTGTAAATCTAAACCATTTTCGAATCCACTTGAACACACACAAAACAATTCATCTAAATCGGTCCAGCCGTTTAGAGGAGTTCAATAACACGCTCTGACTGACAACACACGCACAGAAGATTTTTTTATGTAAAGATTTTAAGGACTAGGTAATGTTTATTATGTTACGGCCACACTATCGCGATATCGAGAACATTTTCTGAAGTCGGGCCAAGAAATAGTCACATTTCAGAACACGGTCCTAAAAGTAATTATTGCTTGTCGTTAAAACGGCAAATGTTCGCGCTAGCGCGATAGCATGGCCGTAGCATTAAAAGCACACACTTGATCTCCCTACCTCTCTCGAATGGCATTTTTAAATGCGTTTTTTTGCGTTTTCAGACCAGGGTAAATTTAGCACTGTGTTACAAATTAGTTTCTCCTCCTATTTCCTAAGAATATTACCTACTATAATACAGTTGGCGCTGTACCTATTTGTTTTTGTTTATACTCGTACAATTCTTGAATCGCGGTATTGTAGAGATTCAACGTACAATAGCCCAACAAAGCTCTAGAAAAAGGGATTTGTAAATAAAACCACAGTTCTGAGAGTAGTATTTGATGTGTAATGTTCTAAAGTTATCACATAAGTTGTCAAAAATCTCAATACCGCGATTCAGAAGTTGCATAACCAAATACAGCGCCATCTAGTAATATTCTTAGGAACTAATTTGTAACTCTGAACACTTTTATTTAAATGTATGTCTATTTTAATTGTTTGTGTTTGTGTATATAGATTTAGTAATTCACTTGCAAACCAGTGCCTTGTTAAAAAAATATAAGAAAAATCTTATTTATTTAAAAATCAAACTGTTGTTTTTCCATCGTAACATATTTTGAAATGCTCAGATATAAGACACAACAAATTCAACCATGTAATTTTAAGTTTTAAGGCTACCGTTTATCTAGGTTTCACACTCTTACAAATTATTAATTAAACAAAACTAGTCTTTAAACATTTAAAAAGTTATTTTAATAACTTAAAACGAGTTCAAAATAAATAAATAAGCGATTTCCCGTGTCACACCAAACATAACAAATTAAAAATAGACTTTAAAACAAACATGTCACAATATGAGAATACAACAATGTCGTTTTATATTGTCAGGTAAAAATGAACCTTATTTGTTATGCAGCAAGTGTTATGACTCGGTAAAATTAAGTTGGTTTAAAAATCTGTATGATCCCTTCTTCTTCAACTAAATCTAGGCCGTAGCAGCTGACAATATAGACTTTTGTACGAGAGTTTTTTTAAAGTAAGTTTTTAAAAGTTTTTTAAAAGTTTAGTTATTGGTTATAAGAAATTCAGTTTACATTAAAGTTTATACATGCCTCTTTAATCTAGTGGTTAGACCACCGCCTCAGACCCAGAGGTTGCGGGTTCGATTCCCAGCGGGGGATAGATTTTATTGTTTTCGATTCGATCTAACACTGTATCCGCCTGGCTTGCATCCACCACCTTATCTAAATACGTCATCATAACATCAAAGTAAGTAAGTAGTTTTGCAGTTCTGACAGAAATAGGTTCACGAGAATAGTCCGACTATCACAATGTCAAATGGGTGAGTAAATGGAAATATTTAATTTTCGTGCTTCATTAGAAGCGGTAGGCCGTTGGTCCTTGTTAACAAGGACGTCGTAAGATAGCAGACGTTAAAAACCACCTACCCACATTAGACCAGCATGGTGGGCTATGTCCCAAACTTCCTATACGCTGTGGACTCTCATGAGCAGCAGTGGGATCCAAAAGATGGAACAGTCTACCAGAACACGTTTTTCCTTCTTCCTGTAAAGAGGCACCATGTGCGCCGGCAGAGGGAGGGTGACTGATGCTGCGTTGTTCTCACGCTGCACCAGTTTATTTCGCGTCTGGACTCCATTTCCACTTAACACCAGGAGTAGTGAAGTAAGTGACTGCGATAAGTAAAAAAAAAATTAACGAGCCTTACAGTGGTCGCATATAATGTGTAACATTTGACATCTCACCTTTTGAAATCAACATTACAATAGAAAATAGAATATTGAATTTACAATTACGTATATTTTTTTCTCTCTCTTTTTTTTACCGTCGATATATTCAAGGCGAGCGGATCACACTGTTACGCTACATCCGTCACATTTCTACATGTTACGGTACTTCCGTTGCATTTCTACGAAATCACTCCCACAAATTTTATATATAGAAGGCGAGCGGAAAAATGTTACACATCAAAAATAAAAGTGAGGAATGTATATCATTTATAATAAAGATGTTGTTCTAATACTTATGCTAAATGTATATTCGTATACTTAGTAAGTATTTTCGTTGCTTGCAATACCAGCTGTTCCCACCACATCCTTAATGTGTGGCTGTGAGATACTAGTTCAAATTGTGGTGAAATTGAGAGACGGTTAAACGATTAAAGTAACTGGAACAAACTTTATCTTTTTTTAGAATTTAAACTCTACTGCTTAGTTTTACTTTTTATTTTTGCTGTTATTTTTATTGTAGTAGTTACAATTTACATGTAATAACAACATTTCTTGTTTTTTGTATAGCATAGCGTATTGGTGTTTCACTGTAATGTTGTGTTATTATTTACTTATATAAATAAATAAATAAATAAACACTGAAATACTTTTGAATTGGAACGAGAGGGCGTAAGGGCGTAACCCAAAGGGTAACCCATGCTGGTACATGCGTACATAAGCGGTGACCGCTGTCCATTTACACTGTTTTTTTCCCAATTCTCAGAAAGGAGGTTATAGTTTTTTATGTGAACAGAACAACGCAGCCTACTTTTGATTCGTCTTTCTAATAAATATTCTCTGTCTTATTCAGCATTGTACCTACAGTTCATGCATAGCTGCATAATTTGTCGAAGCTAAATATATTTTCGTGTTGTACCCGTAATTCTTGTACTAACAAACCAGCTGACCGAAAATCAAACCCTTATCAAAGTCCATCTAATATAGTATAACCACACTGTTTATTTTTTTCTGTATTTATTTAGAGGAGCTCGATGGCGTAGTGGTTAAGCACCCGGTTTGCGATTGCTAAGGTTAAGCAACTTTCGCACAGGCCGGTTATCGGATGGGTGACCGAAAACTTATCATCTCGAACTCCTCCGTGCTTCGGAAGGCACGTCAAGCCTTTGGTTGGCTGCATCAGCAGTCGTTCTCCCTATCCATCCATAGGGAAGGCTCGTGCCCCAGCAGTGGGGACATAAAAATCAGCTGATGATGATGATGATGATGAATGAATGAGTATTTATTCGTGCCGCATCAATATTTATAACGCCGTATTATGTCGCAGAAGTCTAAAGTCACCGACGACGACATTGCTCGCAAAACCACGCTTTGAAGTAGACGTGGTCTGAAGACGGACGGATGATCATTTTTTTTATTTTTTTATACTAATACCTCTAACAGGATCGGAGCCTATTTTTAAACTAAATTTCTCTTTCATACCAGTTCTCGCTTATATGCCTCTCGTACTTTCATTCTACATACTACTCTTTCATACTTCATCTTTTATACTATTGCGGGTGGGATGCCCGTCTATTTTGGCTAAACAACTGATCTATCCTATCCTTTTTTTTTTTCTTTTTTTTATTGAGTCTCTTGGGGGAGCAAAGAAGGGTACACAATTTTTTATTATAAAGGTCTTATCATACATAACTCTTATACACTAAATACAATTTTACTTATTTTTACGCTACTTATTACAAAACAGATACAAAGAGGACTTATTTACTACAATTTTTGCTTACGTCACTATAATCGATATTATAGGCGAAACAAACACTTATTTACTAATCTTTATTTCTACTTAATGCTAGTTTACATATTTTTGTGCAATACTCTACGAAGTCTCTTGTTGTGTACTTGCACGAAATAGTTTCGTGAAGGTTATCAATTTTTAGTTTTATTCCAGATTTCTGCTCGAAGTTGTATCTGTGTACGTTAGTGGAAGGACAATCTAGGAGGAGGTGGGGAACAGTCTCCTCAACTTCGGGGTCACACACGCATGAAGGGCTCGCTCTACACTTGAAGCGGTTCAAGTACTGGGCGAACCCTCCGTGCCCGGTGAGGATCTGCGTCAGCGGACCTCTCGGCTGCAGCTTTCTTACCATCCTGTGCGCCGATCTAACGTCCGGGAAAAACAACTTAGTGACGGAGGCGGTCTGCCCATCGCGGTAGCGTTGGTCACAGCTTTCTATCGTACTGTCCCGCAGTAGTCTCTTGATGTACGAGACTGGGCATGTGTCGTAGTCGGGCCTCTTCTTCGATCTCAATGCGGCCGTCTTGGCCAGTTCGTCGGCCCGCTCTTTGCCCGGAAGTCCCGCGTGCGCCTTGATCCAGAACAAAGAAACAGCTTTGTTCTGGGTGAAGGCTTCCGTGCTTCCACAGCCAGGGGGTGGAGAGAGTGATGGTTGGCGATCGTCTCCAGCGCTGCCCTCGAATCGCTGTACACACCATAACTCTCCTCCTTTCCCCGCGCAATCACTTCCGTGGCTTTGCATATCGCTAGAAGTTCCGCCTGGTAGACTGTGCAGTACGCGGACAGACTTAGCTTTAAGGATCGGGCCTCGGCCTCACCTTTCCATATAGAAAGTGCTGCTCCGACCTTCCCCTCAAGCTTGCTGCCGTCGGTGAAGATTCGCACCTCCTGCACATTGTACCTGTCCACGAGGTTTTGGTCTTCCAGGCACACGAACTCCAAACCCATATGCGCCGCCGGATGTGGAACGCCGACAAAGTCCACCGCACTCTCGGTCTCCCTGCCTCCCAGTACTTCCAGTGATGACCCTCTCTTTGCCTCATACAGAGCGGCTGCTTCTGTAATCCTGAGGTCGAGAGGCAGTATCCCCGCAAGTACCAGTGCCGAGTGTAGGGAGACTGTGCGGTAGGCTCCGCAGAGCTTTTGCGCGAAACCCTTCTGGACCGTGTTGAGCTGCTTCCTAACACCGAGTTTATTCGCCACTGGGGCCTAAGCTGCTGCTGCGTACAGTATTACTGGCTCTACCGCCGCAGTATAAATAGACCTGACAATTTCGGGGTCTAAGCCCCAACTGACCTTCGCCGCCTTGGATAACTGTTTATAAATCCTTATTGCCTTCCGGCACTGGTTGGCAATGTAAGTACTGAACGTCAGTTTATGATCAATTGTGAGGCCCAAAATCTTTACCTCCTTTGACATGCCAATGTCGATCCCCCCCATGCTCAGCCGCGGTGTGTCATACTTCAACTTGCGAGTTACCAACATGGCGCAGGTTTTATTCGGCGCGAACTTCAATTTGTTGCGAACACCCCACTGCCGAACATAGTCGAGAGCGGCATTGGCCTGTCCCTGGACATCACTAGCCCTATCCCCGTGGAAGACTAATACCACGTCGTCAGCAAATGCTTGCACATAGTCCCCCCTCTCATGCAGCCCCTTCAGTAGCGGATCGAGAAGCAGGTTCCAGAGGATTGGACCACCGATTGACCCTTGCACGCATCCTTTGTTGGTGCTTCGCGTGCTTACCTCCCCAGCGTATCTTACCGTGACTTTTCTGCAGCTGAGATAGCTGTCAAGTAGCCTCCTGATATTGACCGGACATTGTTCCTCAGCCAGTCGGATTCTGATTGCTGGCCACCATGCACTATCGAAGGCCCCCTCTATATCCAATGACACTAGGGTAACCAGCTTCTTCAGCTCAACCATACCTCTGATGTGGTGTATTAGATGATAGAGGGCGTCCTCGGTGCTCCTCTGGGGCATGAATCCATACTGGCGAGTACTAATCCTCGGTACGAGATGGTATTTAATCCGTGCTACCGACATCTTCTCAAGAACCTTGCCCAGTACCGGTAGAAGCCCGATGGGTCTATACGCTTTAGGTACTGTATAGTCATCCTTGCCCTGTTTTCTGAGTACCACTACTGTGGCCTCTTTCCAGGTGTCCGGGAAATGTCCTAGTTCTAGGCATTTGTTGAATAGGGCAAGCGACTCTTCGATGTTGTGTTCCAAGGCTCTGCTACAGATGTCTGCCGTGAAGCCATCCGCTTCCGGGGCCTTCTTTGGGTTGAAACTCCCCATCGCGGTCTTTAGCTCTAGCGAGGTGAACGGAGGATCCAGATGCTCATCATCTGTCCGATCGTTTACTCTCTCTGCCGTTTGTCTGACCCGGCGATGGTCTGCGTTGTCGTTACTTTCCAAGTCCTCTGGGTAGAAAGTCTCGGCCAGTAAGTTCGCTGATTCTTGGGGTTCTAAATATGTACCTTCTGCGGTTTTTAGGGCCAAGTCTTCTTGTCTCCTGGCGGTCGTCTTGAGAACGCGGTAAATCCCCTCCCATACCCCTTCTCTGTCCTGCCTCTCGCAGAACTTTTTCCAGCTCGCTGTACGGGCATTCTTGGCGTGGCACTCATAGTTCTCTTTCTTTTGCAGGTATTCTTCAACGACCTTTTCTCTTCGATGTGGCGCAGCGTTACGTATTCTCCGTTTATATGTGGCCATCGTCTTCTTCAGCTTGGTCAACTCCTCGTTCCACCAAGGGATGGAGAGGGTCTCTGCGTTCTTCTTCGCTGGAATTGCTTTCCTGCAAGCTGAAGTGATCGCTGTTGTGAGCTCTACGATGGTCTTCTCGGGTGAGTCTTTGTCACTTAAGGCTTTTATGCTATCTATGTTGATGTTGCGTTCTTGTTTGTATTGCACCATGGCGTCTGTGAATTCTGTCCAGTTGGCTTTTTTCGTGTTATACAGACGCGTTGTTCTCTGGACCTGTAAGCCTTTGCTCTTACGGAGTTTAACATCAGACGGATGATCATTGGAGCTGGAATGTCCTAAAGTGGAGACCGCGTTTAAGCTAAAGCAGCGAAAGATGCCCTGCAGTGTGCTGGAACGATCAGGAAAACAAGATGGCGGGCAGTAGATACTTTACTGCCCAGCAATATTCAAAAAAATCTAAATCATTTATTCAGTTTAGGCTACAAGTAGTTATGAATGTCATTATGCCATCGGTTCGTAAGTCTACACAGGGTGGGTGACGTTGTACTGAGATGAACCGGCAAGAAACTCAGCTAGGGAACTCAGGGTATTTCTTGGCAAGGGCAGCGGCATAGTTGGCCTTCATAAGGGCGGGCTTACGTCAGCAGTAGACAGCAATAGGATGAAAAAACATACGACTGCCACCAGGATCACCAGCTTAACATGCCTTCCACGACACGATACATTTAAATTTTGCCATCCAACTATTGACCTGGCATAATGAATACGCCAACGAAAGCCGCTTACCTTCGTGCTCATCGTATTGCTTCGGATATCGTAATCAAATCGATTTTACGGTAGCAAAACTCATTTACAACTCATAAAAGTTTTATTACACTCCTATAAGCTGATAGTGGGTATAGAATTTAGGTCAAATCACTACGCGAGCAAAGCTCGGTGTCAAAACTGGACCGCGGAGATATTTACGAGCACGATTTATGTTCTGGTACCGCTGCTGACAGATAGGGCGTGTGCACATGGGGCATTTCAACCATTATTGTAAGCTGGAGGAATATCCTACTACGGTCATCACAGATATTAATTACCAATTGTGAAAGAATTTAAAAAATGCAGGGCTGTCCAGGACCTGCTTTAACCTCCGGCTGTTCCCTGAGGAAAGGCAAGCCATCACGTGTGGACCCAGTTCGGCTGAAAATCTACTGCATATTCCAGATTGGACACTACGCCGGCTTTGCTAGCTGCTGGCTGGCTTTAAGGCGTGGAAGGGTTCCTCAAACCGTGTGAAATGAAGCACCGTCAGAGATTTTCTAGAGGCATTCCCTCTAAAAAATCTCTGACGTATCATGCACTAGGGCGAGACTCCGTTCACTACTACATTCTCTGAGAGGTTCGTATAGAATCGAGTTGAGGCATAGAAGTGTGGCGATTCTCCCGTCCATCTTTTCCAACGCTGAATCTAAAGCGGGCGATAGGGCCTACCCACTAAAACCCACCAGCAGTCCTCGTCGAGCGGTGTAAGAGTGTGTAGACATAGGCAAATTAAGTCATTACCCTACGCGACTCATAGTTTCATTTAACAACGGCAATTAGCAATTAGGCTAGTATATAAGTAAGTACTCGTAAGTACTTGTAGATTCAATGTCCAGTTCACACTTTACCGAAGCTTTACTTCAAACACGAATTCAGCCAGCGTTCGAATCGAAAATAAATAAGCATAATATTTTTCAGGGTTTTTGAAAATAATTAGTTATTATTATACTCTATATTTATTTTCTTTCTTAAAACTAGATTTATAAGAAATAATACCCACATAGTTTTTTGAACCATCAGTAGACAAAAGTTTCCAATGAGTATTGGCCCTTACTAATTAATTTTAAACAGGCGATACTGTTTCGCAACGTTACCTTTGCCCTGCGGCGTTGCTTGCTTGCTTGTTAGCTGATTGGGTTTGCATTACAAAATAGACTTTAATAATATAGATACTTACACACCTCCGTAATTAGTTTGAGATAGATGACAATCGAGGAATTGATTCGTTCAGGCGAAGAGTAAGGCGAAATATCGATCCTCTGATTGGACTTAAGTTTAAACGTAACTTAAACCCTGCTCTAAAATTAGTACTGTCTTTATCTGTCTTGACTAACAAGAATAAGATAAGACTTTATAAGATAAGGGTTCAATAAACAATCAAAATAATTTGTCAGAACTCTTTTAAAATAGATTTTAGAGGCTTTTGTAAATGATTTCACTTACATTATCGAATATATTGTGTACAATCATTGATATGAATAATCAGAGTTTAGAATTATGATGATTCGAACCCGCACTCTTCTACAAACCAGGTCAGGTAGTGTATCCAAACAAAACATTTATTTTCAACACTATTTCCAAATGTTTACATACGCATACGCGAACACTACGAAAAAACTCTAAAATCGGATGTAACATTCACTTTAAATAACCCGTAAATTCTAACCTAACGTTCGCAAAGATAAAAAGCACAATACAAAAAATTGTAATACCATTATAACTCAATCATTTCCATGTGGCTTACGTATTTTAATAATTTACACTCTAATCTTTCAAACAACCTTTATTACAAAGGACTAGAGTTCTATATAGCAACACTGCAAATTTAAATAAGACCACAGAATAGGTAGGTAACAGATGTTCATGTCCAACCCCAAATATTTGAAGGGCACTTCACAAATGATTACGGTTTTGCGAGAAGTTATGCCCGTAAGCGGATTTCTTTTTAATAGTTTTCTTTCTATACGAGGGTGAGGGCTGGTCAGTGCTGCGATATGATTGCCGGCAAAATTGGTTTCGCTATCTTAAAAGCGAATACGTCAATCTGTTAGTTGCAATATTAATAAGCTTAAATGGAAATGTTATGAGTCTGTAGGTAGCTCAGTAAAAATAGACACACCTAAATTTTTTTTAAATAATGTTAAATTTTGACGGAGCCCTTATTATTTACTTACCTTTTAAAATGAAAATCTAAATTACACTTTTATTGATTGCTAGCAACCGCCCGCTACCTTGCGTAAACATTAGTATCCAGAGCAAGCAAGATTTAAAAAATATATTTTTAAAGATAAAGGGAAGGGAACAATCAGGCACCTACTTATTATTTATATTAAAAAAAATTTAAATATTTTCTGACTTTGTGTCATTTTAATGAAAAGTGTTCGCGTAAACTTTAGACACCAATAGTTTCTTTATTATTTATTTAATGTATACTCTCAGTGCCACCGTGATTATTTACTTTTAGCTATCTATGTTGTTACCTACTTTTTACATTTGCTATATATTGACATACAATAACATCGGATAAGGCATCCAGTCCCGTCGTTTAATCGAGTTAATATCTCTAATCTCCCAATAAATAAGTTATCCGAGTTATAGCAGCTCACAAATATCCTGCTCCCCAGGGAAAAGGAAATGCTTTGGAGAAAAATAGTCGAGTGGTCATACGTTATTTGAGCACCGGATACTATTTCGATTCTTTGAATTTTCACTTGAAAGTGCGTTAAACTAACAATATCAATAAGCGAACGACGACGGAGCATCTATACATCACACTGAGCATGCTTACCAAATTTGGTCCAAAACTACAGGCTCGTTACCGAGGTAATCAACAAAACATTATCATAATTCACCAAAAAATACACCCTTTCCAAACCCGTACAGCTGTACTACACGCACACAAAGATGTGAAAGAAAGCCGTGTGTGTATGAATGTCACACAATGGTTTTTCAATTGTGTGCGTGTATCTGTACACTATCTTTTTATTGACACTTGCGTGCATGCTAATAAAAATACAGCATGTTTCATGATGTGCATTATTTTAATTGATTTAGTTTGTTAGAAAACATAACTGTGAAAAATCACTATAAAACTAGAGCCCATTTTTTGTCATTGTATTTAGAATGATGTATAGATACCTTCCTTAAACGTTCGCTTATTAATTTTGTTAGACCCTGTATATTTTAGATATGCCCATTTTATTGAGAACAAAGTGTTAAATAAATAATTACATACGAGAGATTTCAAATACTAAGTTAGTTTAACTCGTAAAACTGATATTTTTTTGATTTGGTGCCATAAAACTTTACTTTATTTTTAAACTCTGTTACTACATAAAGTCGAGGGCTGTGTCGTATTAAGCACCACCAAAGACAAATAAATTACATAATAAGCACTAAATAAATAAATATTTGCAGTATACACGTCATGTTTGTTGTTTGAGCGAGTGTATGATTCATGAATTAACGTGGATGATAGTTGTAGACCCTGAGTAAAGGCTATTTTGCCTTATAAAGAAAATACAGTTTAATCGCCCCGCTATCTCCGCTTTCGACGTCTCCATGAATGTATGTATAGTTTAATTACAAAAGCTTGTTATCGTCTGCTTTTTAGGTAAGTATTGAAATTATTAATTCATTAAATTCTGCAAATGCGAATTCAGAAATTAATCGCTCACGGTATTCCAGCCCATTCTGTCTGGATGGAAAGTTAATTTCCATGTGGTCTCGTTATCTATCGGTGTGTTTAGCCAGGTCGCGTAATGTTATCATAATACGGCTCCCACTAGGGTGCACATGCGGCTCCAATTAATTTCGTGACAAAGCCTCCACTGTTGCCTACTTTTGCTATAGCATTGGGGTCTGGGGTGCAGTGCGTGCAATCTTTGTTGGCAGCTCAGGATTAACGAGAAAAATCTGAACATAATTAGAATGGCTTTCAGGAATTATACTACGCTTCGCTATGAACTACGCTATAAAAATGCTTACCTTTCAAAAACACTAGATATTTATTTTATATTGTTAGGTATTTCGTTTTCACTTTGCATATAAAAATAGCACTTGTAATAACCGACTTGCAGCAGATGGAACTCGAACCTACAGTGATCGCATTAAGCTCGGGTCATCCGGCCATATGCACTGCATGTTTTCGACTACATCGTCGGTGTTAGCCGTCATTTGTTTAATTTAATAATATTATAACCGCGCTAGTTGGAGGCCTACTTCATCCAGAATGAATCCTCACCAACGGATTAAGTGTCTGTCTTATTCACCAGATACATGGTCTTATCCTTTACTTTCAAAACACAATAATGATAGCTAGATGGCGGTAGCTAGAAGTATACCGAGCACATAATGTAACCTCGCTTGGTATCGAACTTGGGTTTTGTTAGTTTAAGAATGGTGGTTAAAACACAAAATTCGAGGTGCGCTCATGCGTGGAGTATTGCTCTCATCTTTGGGACGGATCCGCCAAGTACTTGCTCGAAACTCTTGACAGGTTGCAGAGACGTGCTGTCCGTATTGTCGGTAACGATGACGTTACGACCAGTCTGGAGCCGTTACAGCTACGTAGGGATATTGCTTCCCTTAGTGCTTTCTACCGCCTATATCACGGTGAATGCTCTGAGGAGCTATTTGACCTCATTCCTCCCTCTCCATTCCTTTCCAGATCGACGACACGACACGACACGTACCAAAAAGTTTGGACAATCGTTCTTTTGTCGAACTGCCCGTATGTGGAATGCGCTTCCCGCACACGTATTTCCTCCTCTTTCTCTCCCGGGTTATTTAAGCGGGGCGTGAAAAAGCATTTATGCAGGCCGCCATAGTGTGAGCGTTCGGCATAGCGTGGTAGCGCTGTGATGAACGCTTTCACTTCTTGGGCTTCACTGGCTGCTGTTTTACATCAGGCAAGTTGAGGCCATTTTGGCGTGCCATAATAAAAAAAAAATCTCACATAGTACAACAATTACCTAAATATTTAAAAACCGAAGATCACACAAAAGCTAAAAACCCGCCATTAAAACATATCGATACGTAACACTGAAACTACACTGGACAGCAAAAATAACGGGTCATTTAGAAAAACCGCGATATCTCCGAAAGTTATTTACATAGATCCCTCGTATAAATAATATGTTATAGGCAGATTTGTGACGCTTATTATACATATCAAAAGAGGTTGCATTTAAACAAGTTACAGCTTCAAAAAAAGAAATTCCGATTTTTGAAAAATATCAAAAATCAAATTTTAGGAATAGAAAATTTTCTCGCTTTTGTTTCAAACCGAGCTGTCATCATAAACAGTTTTTTTGGCTGGTCACAGTATTTTGTGCATCAACCATGCACCAACATGTCGTTATCTACTGAAGAATGTACACGAATTATCACCATGGTACAAGAAGGAAGTAGTCAGCGCAGTACTGCTAGAACAGTAGGTGTATCTTTATCCACGGTCCAAAGAGTACTCCAGCGATTTCAAGAGACCGGCATGAACATCAGGAGACTAGGGAATGGCAGGCCAAGGTGTACAACTACACGAGAAGATCGATTCATCGTGAGCACTATGTTAAGAAATCGACATCTCACGGCTGTTCAGGTTCGAAATAGCCTTCAAGAAATTCACCACAACAATGTAAGCTCTGACACGATCCGGCGCTGACTTCGGAAAGCTGATATAAAGCCTTATAGGCCAGCAAATGGCCCTAAATTGCTCAGAGAACATCGAGTTGCCAGGTTGCGGTTTGCTCGAGAACGTCCGATGGACAGATGAAGATTGGTCCAGGGTTATGTTTTCCGATGAGTCAAGATTTTGTTTATTCGCATACGATGGGAGACGAAGAGTATATAGGCGACCAAATGAACGTTATCGTCAAGCGTGTTTTGAGGAAAAGGTGCCATTCGGTGGAGGATCAATAATGGTTTGGGCTGGGATATCTTCAGAGGGTCGTACGGAGTTAGTAATTATAGATAACTGTTCTCTGACAGCTCCCAGATATGTAGAGGAGATTTGAAATGAGCATGCTGGTCCTTTCTTGGTGAATATTAAAAAAAAATCAAATTCCATTTTTATGGACGATAATGCGCGACCACATACAACACATTTGGTCAACGCGTATATTCAAGACGTCGGTATCACCCGCATGGAGTGGCCAGCTCGCAGCCCAGACTTAAATCCCATAGAGCATTTATGGGACGAGCTCGGGAGATGCGTTAAACAACGCTCTCCAGCTGCAGCTAACTTACGTGAGTTAAGAAGTGCGCTAGTAGAAGAATGGTCAAACATAGACCAAAATCGTATTAGAAATTTGATTTACAGCATGCCACATCGTCTTAATGAAACGATACGGGCTCGTGGAGGAAATACAAGATATAAAATTTACAGAAAAGCTTTCATTTTGCAGATTAACTGTGTTGTATATTTTTGTTGTCAAAAGTTAGAAGTGTTTTTTTTTATTTTTTAGTACTTAAATAAAATTATACAGTTTACAAACGTGTTATGTATTTTCTTTTATGTATAAGTCAGTCATCTAAAACATACTACAGTTTCACTAGTTTGTGTTGTGTAGTTAAGAAACTATCACACTTTTTATAAGCGACCCGGAATTTTTGCGGCCCAGTGTAGTTTCATTACCGTCTCAGGCCAATAATTCACTTAATCTACGCAGTCGTTTGCCGAACTCGGTAGCAACACAAAATAAACAGACCCACAGAAGATAAGTACTGTTCAGGTAAAAGAAGGTTCTTGGTTCTTTCTTGGGGCAAAATATACACTACTACAATAAAATACCAAGTACTATGCTAGATTTACTTTTAGATAAGTTAAAAAAACATTAAAAGTCAAAGAATATTTAGATGATAACCTCTCTATTACCCTCACAAAACTATGTTAGCACCCCCACCGATGACATAATTCGCAAGATGGCGAAAAAAAATATTAAAAAAAATAATTTAAAATTGAAAACACACCGAGAATAAAGTAGTTGGGGGGTTGATTATAGCAAATTTACTCTAGTTTGTCTATGGCTAAACTTCTTCATACAAAAGTAGCCTCTAAATCAACTTTATTTAAGTTTTAAGTCGCGTGGGGAGCGCGCTCGAATTCGAGCTTCCAGGGATCGGGATCGACCAAATATTGCCGCGCTCGTATTCGAGCTTCCGGGGACCGAGAGGTAGATAATTTTTATACTGATATGATAGCCTTTATTGGCAGTGTCCTACAGATAACAAACAGCGCTGCGTTAAATAGATCATTAAGATTTTATTTAGAGTGTCTTGAGTGTGTCATGCTCTCTTTATTGTCTCTGCGGTGGTGGCGTTTGCGTCGGGTCGTTACGTTCCCTAAAATATGGTTGAGCGAAGCGATGGCTGATTCATATGTCATACTCGTGAACGGGTGCCGCCTGTGGAGGCTGGTCACTAAGTCTCTGAGTATTATTCACTATAAGTAGTTTGACTTTATTTTTCTAACAATTTTTGACTTTTACTAGAGTACTGTAGTGGTACTGTATGACATTGTGGAAATTAAAACTTTACCTGATGCAAATTTGTTAACTTAGATTTTTTGAATTTTGTGTTTTTGAATAAGATTAATATTCACCGCACTCGAGCAACTCACATATAGACCCCTTGCACGGACACGGATCTCGGAACAGCTCGGAACAGTCCGACTGTTGTGAGATTTCGTGTCGATGAAAGGTTGTCTATGTATTTTTTTGGCATTGAGAGGATCGGGCGGGGATTGTTGTCTATGTGTACGTCACTCGAGCGCGTCTGTTTCAAGCTTCCCTTCTGTAGTTCTCGTTATTTCATGGTAGCACTAAAGCCTTTTACAATAAATACGGAACCATTATCAAAAGTTAATCCAGGCCGTTTAGGCGAACGACCGCCGAACCCCGACCTTTGTTCTGCACTTTCAAATGCTAATTTTACGGCAGAACTATTACAAGGGCGAGAACGTAACTTAACGTAGCGTAAACTTTATTGAGTATTTACTTATTGATTTGTTAGTAGGTACTAGTAGTATAATTAAGTACAGCCAAACATATAAAAGCAAGATAAAGTTTTACTAGAAAAATCTACCAACCTCAGGAAGCCCAAGTGGGATTCGATTCGGATAGAGACTATTTTCTTGGCGGAAAAGTGAAGAGTCATGTCTGTGGTTTTGTTTTATTTTCTAAAATTTGTGTTATGTCGAATATTAATGTGAAATAATGGTGGATTATTAACCGTTAAGTAATTGTGAGTGTGCATGAGTGTTGGTAAATGAAACAAAACAGTGCAACGTCACCTTTCACATTCTCTCAAGAAGTCCGTGTGAGGACTTAGTAAAGCTCCACATCTTTGCTGAGATACTTTTGGGGTTGGGGGGTATATCATTTCTCACTTCCCATTTCTATTATCATTCATCATCATCATACAGTAAGGAAATATTGTTTATTTATGTATAACATGCCTCCACCATTAAAGTCAAGTCATAGCAGCAATTAATGGGTATTATCTTAATCACAACGCTTGCCAAATTCTGGGCGTGCATCAAATAAGCATAAAAATGGAAATTGCCAATATTATAATAAAGTTCGTCAAAAAATACATAATGAAGTATGGGTACTATTTACTTTCTCTATTTTGCAAGACATTTATGATGCTGAAATAAAAAAAAAAGGTAAGATTGTGTATAATTAACGCAAGAAGATCCGTCAAAGTTTTTTCAATTCAATTTGTATTGTACAATAATACACTATGAAAACAACAAGGTTGTTCAAGAAATTACCTACTAAAAAGAATAGAATAGCATAGAATATAATAGAATATTTTGCGTATGAACAGGGTACATCTCCGTGTGTACCCTGTTCATACGCAAAATATTCTATTCTATTCCCACTACACATCTCCATCTTATAACTAACTACGGTACTAAGGTAAACTAACTACGCAGTAACAGATTGATTAGATAAAGACAAGCGAACCGCGTTGATTACAAAATATCAGCATTGTCTAAAGGTGAGACTAGCGCCGGAATCCGTGGAGAGGTCACGAGAAATTTAATAAAAGGTCGTCGAGAGGACGGCTTCATGCAAATGTGAGTTCGAGTTTCTTTAGACGGCACGTGACGATGACGTGGCGACTTCAAGCGTTACCGCCTCTGAGGTCTTGTGGTTAGACCATTGGTTTCAGACACAGAGGTCTCTGGTTCGATTCTCAGCGAGGAGGTACATATTTTTGTGCGTATGCGGGTTTGTTTTCAATTCGCCTGGTTTCCACGAAGTTATCTCAGTCTGCCATATTAGCCGCAAAACCGATAACCGATGGGGTAAACGAGTTCTTGTGTGGAGACGTCGTATCGGCAAACGTAGTGTAGGACGTACTCAGACTAGGTGGAATGACGATCTTCGCAAGGTGGTTGGCAAGAGCTGGATGAGAGGAGCCGCGTATTGTTCTCAGTGGCGTGCACTTGGAGAGGCCTATGTCCAGCAGTGGACGTGTCTAGGCTGATGATGATGATGATCTTAGTCTGTCGCCATAAACTCAATTTTAGTAGCATTATTGTGTTCCGTAAGTAAGAAATAAGTAAGCCTAGCTCCTCAGTAGTTGAACCTTACCGTGGCAAGTTTCAAGTCTGCGAAACTAATTAAACAACTCCTCGATAATGTGTCAGCACATAGCCTGATATTGAAGTTAGGAGTATGGCACAATTGTCATAGTCAGGCAGGCCTACGAAACACGATTGGTTTAGTTTCAAAACATCAGAAAAGAACTTCCAAAAAATAAAAGGAATTCGCAACAACTTTCTTAAGATGCGTTAATTAATTATCATTCATATGAGAAAGACCAAAGATCGAGACGCATTTGTTATAATGATGGCTTGATTAAAGTATAACTTAAAAACCGCTACCAGAACTAAAAGATTATTTATCGCTTGCGTGCTTTATTATAGATAGAAATCGTGAGGTATAAGCGTCTCTTTCCTAGCGTTACAGAAATAATGTGAGGGTAAAGTTTTCCAGATTTAGCACCTCAATATTTCGGGGATCACTTTAGAGGTTGGATACTAGCCGCCTTATTGTATGTAGCATTGCCTGTCTACGGTCTAGAAGCTTGAGATTGCGAGTCCGAGCTTACGACAAATTAACTGGTAGGGGCAAGATGCTATGTTAAACTTGGCAAGAAGTTAATTGCCTATATACTGTCCCACTGCTGGGCAACGGTTCCATTCATTGAAAGCAAGTCATCGCTTTCGGATGGCTTGGTGGCTTAATCTCCTCGTTCGAAGCTTGGCAGAAAGATAAAATATATATTATGCAATAAATAACATAAGTACCTATATTTAAATATACGAAGTCAGAAGCTCAGAAGAATTTTTGCCCCTTAGTGATGTAGGTTACCTATTTAAAAATAAAATTGCTATTGTTTCATTCTGTGTATAAGTAACTTCAATCATGAATAATAAATTAATGTGTAATTCGTGTGAGTATTGTTTCGAAAGGGCCCACGATCGCAAGATATCCCGGGTAAGAATGGACAAGGTTGGTAATCTAATTAGCATTTAAAACGCAATTCAATTTGGAAGGTACTACCATTGGTTTCGATGGCAATTTATTTAATTTTATGTATGAAGATCCATATGTACTAGAAAAAGGGCCCGGAACAAAAATGCATCTCGAAAGTGATCATGTTTGCACACACCTATACATTTAAATTTCGAATAACAAAATCTGAAAAAAAAATTGGATAGCATCAACAACTACAGCTTACTATGAACATTAAATCTTAAAAATAAAGATTCAATTAAGGGTGCGCCGTCCGTAAGTGACAAGTGTCATATGTTTTATTTGAAATGTCGTCGTCTATATTTATTTGATGCCGCGCGGCCATACTAATTTTGTATGCGGAATTTAAGGTGCTTAATAAAAAAATATTATTTAAATAACCACTCGATGAATTAAAAATGTCGTCTAGCAATTTGTAGTTTATCCATTGATGATTGTTTAGACAAAATCAGAGGTACAATAATTTAGATAAACTATAAGAAATCTACTAAACGCCGCCACTCGTTTTCATGATCTTTGCCCAACTTTAAATGATATTGTAGAAAAAACTATAGCGTGTTATGTTATGTTTCTGACAAATTGTAAACACGTTCCCTATGATACTAAATATATATTTTGTTTATTTAATACGATAGTATTTTCAATTATATTTACTTAACCGTAACTGCATTTTTGGCATTTTTTGGTCGGCCCACCCTTAAGGTTGCAACAAACGTCATTGCTGCTTCGTGGTACCAAAGTCGCGTACCACTTTTCAAGCGCTCATTGGGAATGTAGTACATTATTGATCGAAGGTCGCCATATCATTAAAGTTATCATACAGAGATTGAAATGTGTAAATAAGAATGTTTATTTTAGTAATCACATTAATAACGAATAAAGAATCTAAAACTTTTGACTTCTTAATCCAAATAGTATCTAAAGACGACCGCCGCCTGGCCGCTGGGGCGGGCTAGTCCTGGAGTGGCGACCGCGTACCGGAAAGCGCAGTGTGGGCAGGCCTCCAACAAGGTGAACCGACGATCTGGTGAAGGTCGCGGGAAGCCGCTGGATGCGAGCACCACAAAACCGGTCGTTGTGGAAATCCTTAAGGGAGGCCTTTGTCCAGCAGTGGACGTCTTTTGGCTGAGATGATGATGATGATGATCTTAACACAAGAGATATTTAGGTAGGGAATCACGAAATGGGGACCGTGAAATAATTATTGAGATTGTTCTAATAAACTGCTACTACTACAAATAACACCGACTTACTTTAGTTTTTTTTTCTGTGGTAACGAAAAAAATTAAGTCACCGTAAGTCGAGTTAAGATCGAGTTACATAAGTATCTTGACAGTTTGTTCAGGCGATTATGCGTGCGAAGGTTTTAATTTACAGAATAACATAACATAGTCGAGTATTCGATTTGTTAAGGAGAGTGCACAGTCCAGTTTCAACACATTTTATAAGTGTATTTATCGTAAAAACTGACATACGCATAACACACAGTCATAGACTTCATTATAAATAAGGAAGGAATTTTAAGCGTTTTGCCAATTTTTTTTCTAAGACATGGCAAAACAATGATGGCGTAATTATTTATTTGCTAAGCTCGTAAAATATTTGCGCAGCACATTGGGTTATTATATGTATGTTTCCCTGTGTGGTGCCGGGGATAAAGAATTGCACCAACCCATCTCTTCCCATGGGTGTCGTAAAAGGCGTTTAAGGGACCATTCCAGAGGATGGGCAGCAGCATCTCTCTGAGGTTACCCTCAACCTACTGCGATCGCCAACCCGTCTGCCAAGCGTGGCGATTACGGCAAATACCCCTCATATCCTTGGGGGAGGCCTTTGTCCAGCAGTGGACGTCTTTTGGCTGAGATGATGATGTATGTAACTCCCTGTTAAAGAATGTGGAAATTATCCAGAAATAAATGAAATACTATTTACGAATCTCCTCTTTTATTTTACATTTTAATAAGTAGGTAATCTTTTACCCAAAAAAGTATTTCATTTTATCATGTTCGTATCACCTAGTGTTCGTGTAAAATTTAAAAAATAATATGTGTTACCCAGAATTGCTTTAATTATTGTTTTTAAAGAAACCATAGCAATACATTTCCTAAGAAACTACAATATTGTTCTACGTTATCCTTATATTATTTAACTTAAGCAGTGTACTCACCTCCTAACTCCAAACTCGAGAGGTTGGGACGTGCGTTTGATCGAGTTATGCATTATTAATGAACGCCGACATGTAATTACAGGGTACACACAGATTTATCGCCGCAACACACCCGACATTTTATAGTGTTCACCTCCTTAGGTTCAGCGAACTTAGCGTGCATGGGCCTTTACATTGAGTCGTACCATTGGTTATTTGATTGTTTGTGTTATAACTTTAATGTTTTTTTTGTTGTTGAGAGGCGTTTCAGTTTCAAAGCTTGAGTCATAAAACAAGTTAGCCATATTAGTTTGAGTTTTAATTAAGGGAATTGAAAGTTTTTAATAACATACCTACTCTTTGATTGAAACATGATTTGTTAAGGCGACGCATTGGAAATTCACGTGGCGGGGATCTTAATTTTTCCCAACAATTACAAAACATATGAAAATGATATATGATGACATGATTTTTCATGTAATTGACTTCATTTTGCTAGTTGCAGAAACACTATTTGTCAACTTTTATAGTTCATTTTTTTAAATAATTTATAGTTTTAATTTGAAGAAGAAAAATAAAGAAAAACTGTTTTTTTTGTATGGTTAGGTTGGTATGGTGGTTAATGGTACAAACTTTCTTATGGTGGCAAACGCTCCGTATTAGATTAAATGTTTAGCGGTGCGTCGCCTTAATTGGAATATGAGAAGCTTAGATGAGAAGATTTCATGCTAGTCTGAGACATGGAAATAATGTAAGTATCAGCCCGCTTTAACTTCCCGTGCATGTCGTCAGAGCCGACTAAGGGTCAAGAGTTCCAAGATACGCGCTCATTGGGTGATAGCCTAGCAACCTAGCAAAAAAAAAAAAAAAAAACCATCACTGATGTTATCAATTTCACCTACTTTGTTTACTTATGTACATGAGCTCATTCCACCATCCCCATTTTACCATCGAGAATCCAGACGTACGGCTGGCTACCACCCTTACCTGGTTGATATTCCACTTCTGCGCACTAAGCGTTTTGCTTCTACATTTATAATGCGTACAGCCAAAGAGTGGAATTCCCTGCCGGCGTCTGTGTTCCCGAGTGCATATAACCCTAAAGTTTTTAAAGCCCGAGTGAATAGGCTATTTCTGGGTGTACAAGCCATTTAAATATTTATACTAACTTGCACTCTGCGTTGATGCATTGCGTTATTGCTCAATAATGACCTACTTTTATGTAAATGCATTTGTTCACGGTGTTTGACAGTGTATTAAAGACATTCGACCTCTATTGACGTATTTTAATTGCATCTACGTAGAACGTCCCGTGACAATTTGACATAATATTTTGACATCAGTACGGGTTCATAAGGGCTCGTACACTGGGCAAGCTTGTCCCATCGTCAGCCTCTTCTTAGCCCTAGGGATTAGAATGAGGCCAAGAGCAAGCCCATCTCACAATAAAAAAAAACAATAAAATGTGGCGTCGGGTCACTAATGGTGAATATACTCAAATTGGTAACTTTCATGGTCTTTTTACTCCTTTTCGTGAGTAGGGCGTGAAAGTAGGTGTGTATGTTAAAGCAAAAGCAAGATCTGATTCTGGTTCTGACAAAAAATTCTTTTGCCAGCTGTTGCATGACACTGAAGCGGAGGAGCTCGATGGCGCAGTGGTCAACGCGCTCTGCTGGCGAGTGCTGACTGAGGTTCAAACGAATCAATGAAAGTAACTTTTGCAAAGGCCGGTCATCGGATGGGTGACCAAAAATTTGTCATCTCAAGCTACTCTGGGGCTTCAGAAGGCACGTAAATCCTTTGGTCCCGGCTGTATTAGCAGTCGTTATCAACCACCAATCCGCACTAGTCCCGCGTGGTGGTTTATGGCCCGTTCTCCCTATCCATCCATAAGGAAGGCTCGTGCCCCAGCAGTGGGGACATAATAATGAGCTGGTGATGAAGCGACAACACCTACTGGTGACAAACGTAGAGTACCTAGGTAAAATTTTGCAATAAAAGTTCTAATTTTTCTTAAAGAAGTCTACCAGCAAGGTGGGTCTATGATATAACCAGGATCTAGCAATGGGATCCGATCCCAACCCCAACGGAGAATCTTGGAAATGCCTTTCCCTTTTGAAAACCTCTGACGATGTTTCTCACACGGCTTGAGGAACCTTTTAAATTTCTCACCGGCCCCAAAAAAGTCCGGAGACGCTGAAAAGGTCGCCTGAGACCATCAGATAATTCCCTCCACAGACTGTATGATCAAGAACGGCTCAGTATCAAAAACAAAACACGCCACAACTCACTAATAACTACCCGAGAGTCGAATTAAAATTGTAATGAGAATCGATTCGGATTCACGCATCATATTTTTAATTAATAGCTAATTAATATGCGATTCCAATATGCCGTCGTCGGAAAGCGTTCGCGATGGAGCGTGCCCCATCATCCTTTTATTGAAATCCAATGAAGGCATATTGATATTTCCGGATAATCCAGATGAAGTTATTCCCGTGTATTGAAATTGGAGGTAATAAATTTAATCCGTTTCGTAATGCGAAATAAAAAATAAAGCACTTTTTTAGGAACTAAAAAAAGAAAAGTAAATAGTGGCGCTCATCCATCCATCAGATGCTCAACAATTGGATTTAGATCAAATCGAAACTAGAAACCTTCAGTGTCAACCGAGGAAAGTTATTCATGTACAGTCAAGGGCATTCACATGTAAACAATTTAACTCTTAATACAATGGAATAAGAGTCAAAGTGTATACATGCTAATGCTCGTGACTGTACACCAAATAGCTTTTACATTAACGGCAAGCCACTGCAACAAGTTTTATCATCATCATCATCACCTCATTTTTATGTCCCCATTGCTGGGGCACGAGCCTTCCCTATGGATGGATAGGGAGAACGGGCCGCAAACCACCACGTGCGTGGGCCCAGTGCGGATTGGTGGTTGTTAACGACATCTAATGCAGCCGGGACCAACGGCTTTACGTGCCTTCCAAAGCACGGAGGAGCTCGAGATGATAATTTTCTGGTCACCCATCCCATGACCGGCTTTTGCGAAAGTTTCTTAACCTCAGCACTCCCAGACCGGGCGCGTTAACCACTGCGCCATCGAGCTCCTGCAACAACAAGTTTGCTTCTTCAAATATCAAAAAAGCGTTGTCAATGATCTAGTCGAGCAAACACATCATGCAGCGTCGAAATCACACACAACCAAAGTTTTCGTAAAACAAATTCCGTAAAAAAGTGTTCCATTTCAATCGCTAAACATTTAACGCGAAAATAACAAATTCAAATAAAGCAACGTCTAAAAATTACTATTAGCTTTAATATTGATAATGATATTTTTTATTACAAGACATCGCTAAGTAAGCTTTACAACTAACACATTGGTTGTCAACAAAACATTTTGTTAAAAAATTATCAGAACCATAAACGACCTCTATGTTCCATAGCTATTCGTATGAAACTGTACACTTTACGTAAAAGCGTGGTAATTCGCTTAATTAACCGCCTAGATCGAACAGTTTAAAATATGGCGGCCATATTAAAATGATTACTGCTGCATCCCGGAGCTTGTTTGTCGGTTGCCCTACTGACCATTATTCGTATAAAATAAACGCAATGAATTCGCTGAATTCAGAAACCAAGGTCGAACAATAATTTGCACATTGTTATTTCATTAAAATGATGAGAATCTTTTAGACAGCTCCAATAGTTCCTAGCCTAAAATATCTAACGTACCTCGTAGTCCAACTGTAAGGTCTTTCCGCCTATCAACTAGTTGTTTGACTACCGGCCTCTGCCCCCGAGGTCTTGGGTTCAACCCCACCTGAGGTTTTTGTTTTTTTTTTTAATTTTGGACAGTGGAAAACTTGTCACCGAAATACCACTGCGCACGGGGAAGGGAAGGTTATGTGGGGATCTCCCTTCCAGCTCCCGCCTCCCTGCCCAGGCCTGAGAACCTTGACAGAGATTTGGGTGAAGGAGAGACCTTGGCAATCACTAGTAACCTGAGGATACCTCTTATTGTACCTATGTTCTTGGTTTGGTTTGAGGTAGAACTTGCTTTAAATTGTTCTGGCTAGCTACCATCACCATATCTAAGCCTGTCGCAATAACAATAATGTACAAATCTACTTTTATCGACAACTATAGCTGTTCATTCGAGGAGCTCGATGGCGCAGCGGTTAACGCGCCCGGTCTGCGAGTGCGTTAAGCAACTTTCGCAAAGGTCGGTCATCGGATGGGTGACCAAAAATGTATCATCTCGTAAAGCCGTTGGTCCCGGTTGCATTAGTAGTCGTTAACAACTACCGCACCGCACTGGGCCAGCGTGGTGGTTTATGGCCCGTTCTCCCTATCTATCCATAAGGAAGGCCCGTGCCCTAACAGTGGGGACATAAAATGAGCTGATGATGATGACAGTTGTTCCCCGACAAACCGCGTCGCATCTTTCTGACTTTTTTTGCACGGCTCTTATGGGTCATACTGTGATATTAAATAGCCTATATTATAGCGTTCCACAAAAATTGGGCTATCAAATGCTAAAAGAATTTTTCAAACCCGACTGGTAGTTTAGAGATTAGCGCGTTCAAACAAAAAACCAGACTCTTCAGCTTTGTTATAAAATATAGAAGTATAGATAATTTAATAGTAGTGCTTTAAAATACTTAATGAAAAAAATTAACAAACGCTCTAGTCACCACTACGATTTTCGAAGGTTCCCCTCGATTTCTTTAGGGTTCCATCATCGGATCCAGACCTTATGACCATGGGACTACCTGGGAAACTACCTTTCAAACAAAACAATAATTTTCAAAATCGGTTTACAACTTACGGAGATATCGCGTAACAAACATACAAAAAAAAACATTTAGTTGAATTGAGAACCTCCTTCTTTGTTTGAAGTCGGGTGAAAATAAATCACTTCGCGTTGCTCATATTAAACAACAATTTCCAGCAAACGAATAGTTTCACAACAACAGTTAGTTGCAGAAAAATTCTGACGGAGTACCACTCGCAACTATGCGATAGAAGCAGCTGCAGCGAGTATTTTATGCGCATATCTTTCAGTCGGCTGCACTGCGCTTTACATAGTTGATGTATCTCTCCCCCCTTATCGGAATGTTGGTTTTGTTGCGACATTTAAAGCAGAAAAATGATAATGTTGGCAGAGTGAATAACAGTGAAATTACAGGGCTTCAGCATGTTAACTGTTGTCTCAGTAGTGTCAGCGACGCGTGTGATACCTTTGAAAAAAATAGAATACTTTATTGTAAAAAACAAAATAAAGTCATTCAAAGGGCGGCCTTATCACTAAATGCCATATCGTCACCCTAAGTTGCCTAGGGATGGAGAGGATGGATATTAAATAAGATGAAGGTGTTGAAGAAAGAGGCTTTGGTGTCAGAAGCATCCATGGGGCTCAGCACACCTTTTCCGCCAGGTCAGGCCGTATGCTCGTTTGCCGACCCCGTAAAACGAAATAAAAATTATCATCATCATTAGGTAATCATTTCAGCCCGTAAGCACCCACTGCTGGATATAAGCCTCTCTTTTAACACGCCCACTTAGCCAAACTTAACGAGCGAATCCAATAAAAATAATAAGTCTGTATTTGATCACCTAACCATTGCACCTAATTCAGATCTTTAGCCTTATTTTAACTTACCACAGTGCTAAGATGAACGCCGCGACATAATTTTGTCATCGCATCTCGTGCAGAAAAGATATGTCTGTATGTCTATGGGTGTTAACATGGCAGCCCACCAAACTCGATTCGTTCTGTCAAATCGTGATTCGTAGCGATTGTTCTAAACTCTGTGTAGTTTTTGTCGCGCCATAATTTATAGAATTCTGACACTTGAAAATGACATGTTTATCGCCATAGTATTTCATTATAGACTGTCCGCGACATAAGTAAATTTTGCTTTTGATTTTCTTTTTCATCATGGCAGTGCCTTATTTTAATTATTTATTAACGGTATATGAGGAAAGGGAGGCAAGAAAAATACAATGCCGGAGGATAAGAGACTTGTGCGATCCATTTGACCTCAATGACGCCGAGTTCCATAAGCTTTGTGGAGAGTTTCGAAGCCATTTGTGTATATTTAATTTCTATAAAGCCATTTTTATAGAAATTAAATAATTATATATATAATATTTGTGTGTATATTTAATTTCTATAAAGCCATTTTTATAGAAATTAAATATACACACAAATATTTAATTTGCATTTTAGTGCTTCGATTTCTGAATCATCGCAGAGTATATAGAATAAGTATCTGTTTAATCTTTGATATTGAGATTATTACTTTAAATTACACTTTACTTACATTTTCTTGGCACCTGTGGCGGTAGCCAAAGTAACAATAGAAAACGATAGCGTAGTTCGAAAAGAATAAAATGTATGGGATTGACATAAGATTGACCACGTGATTTAGCGCGGCTTATGTCAATCCCATACATTTATTCTTTTCGAACTTCGCTATCGTTTTCTTATTGTTACTTTGGCTAAGCCTACTGATGTCGTAGGTGTTGTTGTATCCATGTTTAATATAACTAGGTACCTAAAATTTACTCACTAGTTCAGTTTTAAAAACTTTTCAAATTATCAAAGTTACTTGTCAACAATCCGCATCCGTCAATCAATCGGCGTCAAATAGACAAGCGATGGCAGCGTTCATAAAAAAAGATTGCGTTCATGAAGAAAAGATGGATTAAAAAAATGGTAGTTTTCTCTAAATGGCAACATTGGTTTTTGGTGCCAACAATACGAAGTCATAACGAGATATTTCTTTGTCGTAGTGTGCATGTTAAGGAAAACGACAAATGAATCGACATCGACAACATTTCTCGTCTCGTCCACAAGATACTTATGTCGCGTCGTTCATCTTAGCCCTGCAGGCGAGATCGAAGCTAAACAAGAGAAGGATAAGTTAAAAAGACATACTAGAAAGAAGTTATTGAAGTTCAGTTTCTCAAACTGATATTAGCATGGTACGCGCCAAATTTACATGGACACAACAATTGCCAACAGAAAACCGCCACCTACTGTGATATTTAACATAAATATTGCTGTTTTCTTTTAAAACCTCATTACCATACCACCGTCCTAAAATAAAACAAGTGATAACTTTAAACGTTCCCTCCTTAACAAATACATTCTCTTTTTTTATTACACACCTTTATCACAAGGGCCGGCCGGCGCACTCCGTAATCGTTTGAAAACGTGCGATCAACAAATAACCGATCATTACCGCCAAAAATGCCATTTGTTTGCAGTAAAAAGTTTTTAACACACATCTGATTGCAGTTAAGAGGGACATTAATACTCTTTATTAAGGCACACCTCTGGTTAATGTTGCCACCTACGTATAATTAAATATTCAAATAAAGGATGTTGGGTCTTTAATATGCAGATGCAGCTGCACTGTGTACGGAAACGGTGAATGACGTGTTTTATAAATAAGTACATATTCCAAATGTTACGATTATCTTTTTCGTTTTAAATATTAGAAAAGCTGCTGACTTACTTCATCATCAGCTCATATTATGTCCCCACTGCTGGAGCACGAGCCTTCCCCATGAAGGGATAGAGAGTACGGGCCATAAACCATCACGCGGGCCCAGTGCGTAGTTGTTAACGACTGCTAATGCAACCGGGATCAACGGCTTTACATTTTTATGAATATAAATGTTGATAAATTTTTTGACCACCCATCCGATGATCGGCTTTCACGAAAGTTGCTTCTTGTTGACTTACTTAACTACCTACTCTAACTTTATATGTTATGAAAATCTTTTGTTTGTGTATGCAATTATAAACTGCTTATATTATACTCGTAGTACATTAAATGTTATATGAGATAGATGAGAATCGAGATGCAATCTTTGATCAATGATGAGAATTTTCCCATATATCGACCTACATAGGTTTTGTAGCTACAAATGTATTGTTAATCATAACAGTGTAAATAATTACGTCGAGATGATTTATAAACATGTAAGTTTCGCATTGGCTGACAGCGTATCCCATGCTAATGATTAGCTGGTGTGGTTGTGACTCGTGCGTCGTCGATTTTTGGTAAACAAGTAGGTAAGTTGGTCGCGATTCGTGCGTTTTGTAAAATATAATAAAAAATGCCGTCATGGAATAGTCGCGTTTAGTGCGCCCAATCATTTTAATTTTCTTTGATGGTCGCGATTCGTGCGTCGTTGGTATGTTACAGTAAATCCATAGATTTACTAAGCGATTAGTCATGTACTTGAAATTGACAGCTATCCATTTATAATATCTTACATGATATTATAAAGAAACTAGATATTCTCTTAATCTAGTTTAAAAAATATATTCTATATAAAGTTTAAGACTTCTGTTTTTAGTTATAATTATTTACAGGCTTTTTGTACGTAAATAGTAAGGTATTTTATTTTAAAATGTGATCAATCAACAAAGAAACACAATAATTATGTTCTGTATTTGTCTTTTATTAAAATGATCTATAAAAATCGATATTGTTAAATTTTTATTAAAGTAATTCACATAATTATATTAAACCTCAACCTGAACCTGAAACCTGAAACTGATTTTGTGATTTTTAATCACAAAATCAGTTTCATTTTCAGTTACAATATTTCTACTTAAACGAAAAAAAAACAGTCTCGTTTCTCTCTTCACAGTTCAGTTCAAATTATTATCATAAAGAAGGTTCTCCTTCTTTAGGATAATAATTACTTCATAAAAGAAATAAGTATAAAAATAAACAATTTTTAAATTCTAATTAAAGTAATTCACATAATTAAATTTAAACCTAAATAATCACAAAATTTGTCTCATTTTTAATTACAATATACTTAAACCAAAAAAAAACAAATGAATAATAAAATATCGCGAGCACCCTGTGAAAATGTAGAATATCGCTCTCTACAACTACTACTGCTCTCTACTACTCTCTACTATATGTTAAATAATAATACCTACCTTAATTAGTCGTTCATCTGTACTATACATTTTATTTAAATAATAAATTCATAGACAGTTTGCCTTCAAACTGTACCTACAACATATTAAACAAGGTGGCCGTGTTCCAATGTATCTAACTCTATGCTCTACGTGCAATTGTTTTTCTAAAGCGCTCGAAACGCGACCATTAGAATGAGCAAAATTAATAGGACGCACGAACCGCGACCATTCGGTGGAGGCAGTTTTTATTATATTTTACAAAACGCACGAATCGCGACCAACTTGCTTGTTTACTAAAAATCGAGAACGCACGAACCGTTACCAATTCGGGAAATGAATAATAAATTAGAGAAAGACTAATAATAATATTGGACATCAATAACTATGTTTATTGGGAAGGAGGTGGAAGGGAAGCGCTTGTCATCTTATGCCAGCTGTTACACCCCATCAACATCATCATCGCCATAACCACGACCATCAGCATCATCAATATCATCATCATCATCTTTCCAATGGATCGCCAATTCATCACCATACCCGATCCTCCGCCTTCCGCTAACCGTAGGCTACGGTAACCGTTTATCATAGGCAAACTGCCGCATTAGTGGTATATGAAAATGCACATGAAGGTACCAAGTTCCAAAAATTGTGCATTAGCACTATGCCCGCTGATTCTCGTAATACCGCCTCTGTGGTCTAGTGGTTAAGACCACCGGTTTAGTCCCAGAGGTCCCGGGTTCGATTCCCAGCGGGGGGTACATGTTTGTGTATTCGGTTTAGTTGTAGCTACCTCCATCTTATCTAAATATGTCGATATAACATCAACGTTTGTAGCATTGTTGTGTTCCGGCAGCTAGAGATAAGATAGCCAGTGCCTCACTAGTTGAGGATCCCGGGTGAAGTGCGCTTCCATCATTGGCCTTATCATCACTTAACATCAGGTGAGATCAAAGCACTGTGCTGACCCATAAAATATTAAAAACCGCTTCTGTAGCGCATCGGGGATGTTCGCCGAGGCGCGGGTGGATACATACTAATTTTTGTTAAAACTCACACTATTAGGCACTCAAATCAAATCAAATCAAATCAAATCAAATCATTTATTTGCCAGATTACAGGTAAAGTACAATATAATTGTGATCTTAAGATTAATATTTGTTTCACTGTAGTCAGCCTGCGTGCAGACGTGCAAAATGTTAATATAAGTGATTAAAATTATAAAAAAAAGTAATAGTATGAATGAAATTAATTATTAAAATTCACAATAAAATTTACAATCAAATAAGATAAAGCTAAGTATGTCCAATTTTAAAATCCAGAAATTCCTTAACACTATAAAAACAATTTGAGATGAGCCATTCAGTCAATTTTCTTTTAAAACTATTTTTCTGCAGCTCTTTTATTTCATTTGGAATCTTATTATAAATGATTATGCACATATTAACAATATTTTTCTTATAAATATCTTTATGACAAGATGGTTGAAACAATAAATTTTTAAACTTAGCTCTCTTTTGCCTTGTGATAACGTCACATCGTTTCTTAAAATACTCTGAGTTATTTACCACAAAAAGACAAATATCCCTTACGTACAGACATGGCAGAGGCAGAATATTATATTTTTTAAATAGTGGCTTGCATGAGTCTAAATACCAGGCCTTGTTTATCGCTCTAATACATCTTTTCTGCAGTTTAAATACTCGATCAGATTCGACGGAGTTTCCCCAAATAATAAGCCCATAGCTGAGGACTGATGAGACATAACCATGGTATGCTGTCAAAGCAGCGTCCACAGAAACAGTCTGTCGTAGTTTCCTGATAGCAAATACAAAACGATCAAGTTTCTTACAAGTCCTATCGACGTGGGCCTTCCAGTTTAGATGTCTGTCCAAGCATTTTCCTAAATACTCAATGGTGTCAGCTTCGGTAACTTTTTCATTATTATGTTTTATGTTAAGTGATAATAGATTTGTATTATAAGAATTAAATTGAATTAGCTTTGTTTTATTTAAATTTAAAGTTAGATTATGCCTTTCCATCCACTCAGAAATATTTGTCAGTGCTTTGTTTACGACGGATTGTGCATTTTTCTTGTCGCTATATTTAATAACCACCGTCGCATCATCAGCAAACAGTAAACATCTGTGCGGTGTCGCCTCTGGAAGACTATTGATGTAAAGGAGAAAAAGCAGCGGGCCAAGAATGCTACCTTGCGGAACTCCAGTATTATTTACGACCGCCTTAGATCGAAAATTTTGTTTTTGAAAGCCGCGTCCTGTTATAGAAACGACCCTTGTTACTTCCGTACATTGCTTTCTATCACGCAAATAACTAGTGATCCATTGAAGTGCCCTACCTCTAATACCATAAAAATCCAATTTATGAATAAGTTTTGAATGATTTACGTAATCGAAAGCCTTGCTCATATCTAGGAATAGCGCGATTACCGGAGTGCTATCTTTGCTCTCAGTGACTAATTTAATTAGATTATAACACGCCTTAGCAGTTGAACTCCCCTTACGAAACCCAAATTGATCATCAAATTCAAATTCAAATTCAAATTCAAAAATCATTTATTCAGTTTAGGCTACAAGTAGCTCTTATGAATGTCGCTATGCCATCGGTTCGTAAGTCTACTCTGGGCGGGAGATCTTGCACTGAGAAGAACCGGCAAGAAACTCAGCAAGTGTCCAGCTCTTTTCTCCCTTACAGCGTCAAAAAAAATAAAAATTGGAAAATGCCCTATCATAGCAGGACACTTTCCATTACAAATAATCACAAAAAATATAGAAGACAACTACAACATGTAAAAAAACAAAACAAATAAACAAATCTAATATATCTTTACATCTGGTATAAGTTAAATTTCCACAATGTCATACAGTACCACTACAGTACTCTAATAAAAGTCAAAAATTGTTTAAGAAAAACAAAGTCAAACTATAGTAATTAATACTAACAATGAGATAAGTATGCAAGAGCAGACCAGCCTCCACAGGCGGCACCCGTTCACGAGTATGACATATGAATCAGCCATCGCTTCGCTCAACCATATTTTAGGGAACGTAACGACCCGACGCACACGCCACCACCGCAGAGACTATAAAGAGAGCATGACACTCTCAAGATACTTTAAATAAAAACTTAATGATCTATTTAACGCTGTTTGTTATCTGTAGTACACTGTTCAAAACTATCTTATCAGTATAAAAATTATATAAATTAATTTTATTATGTATATTGATACAAATAGAGTATAAGTAAAATAAGAGTTTTTTATTACAACCAGGCTGTTTTATCATCCAATTATTCTTTGACTTTAATAATAACTTTTTATAAAAAAGTGTAACTACTTACAATGTGAAATAACATGTGCAGGCGAGCAGACTAAGATGACCACACATTCTTATCATTAAAATAATCATCAATTTTATAGTAACCTTTTTTCATTAGACCTTGTTTTATTTCTGTCTTAAACTTGTGTAATGGCAATTCTGTTAGAGTGAAAGGCACTTTATTGTATATTTTTATACATTTCCCAACAAATGAATTACCAACTTTATTGAGTCTAAGTTTTGGAACAGCAAGTTTGTTTTTATTTCTTGTGTTAAAATTATGGGTATTACTTTTTTTTTCGAATTTATCTAAGTTTTTATAAACATAAATGATATTTTCATAAATATACTGTGAAGCTACAGTTAAAATATTAATCTGCTTAAATAACTCTCTCAGCGTATCACGGGGCTTAAGGCTATAAATAGCTCGAATGGCTCTTTTCTGTAAAACAAAAATGGTTTCAATGTCAGCCGCTGAGCCCCACAATAAAATACCATACGACATGACGCTGTGAAAGTAACTAAAGTAAACCAATCTTGCCGTTTCTACATCAGTAAGTGACCTCATTTTTCTAACCGCATAGGCAGCTGAGCTAAGTCTTCCTGCCAGGGCAGCAATATGAGAACCCCATTGTAATTTATGATCTAGGGTAATACCCAGGAAAACTGTCGAGTTAACTATTTCAACTATTTCATCGTTCATAGTGATACTGGTATTAACCTGCTTCACATTGGGCATCGTGAATTTCACACATTTAGTTTTTTTTTGCATTAAGCAGCAGGTTATTAGTGGTAAACCAATGTAATAGTTGAGAGAGAGTATTACTTACGTCGTCAAATATTGCTCTATGTCTATCAACTTTAAAAATCAATGAGGTGTCATCAGCAAATAATACTATCTCACAAAGATCTTCGGTGTAGTAAGGTAGATCATTTACATAAATGAGAAATAAAAGAGGTCCTAATATTGAACCCTGGAGCACCCCCATAAGTAACGGGGCGCCAGAAGAATCAGTACCGTTAATATTAACTTTTTGAACTCTGCCAGTGAGGTATGATTTCAATAAGGTAAGTGAGTTGTCTGAGACACCATAATGTTCCATTTTTAATAATAAAGTATCGTGATCGACACAGTCGAAAGCTTTCGATAAATCACAGAAGATACCTATCGCATCCTGTTTCTGCTCCCATGCATCGAAAATATGCTTAATGAGTGCAACTCCCGCGTCGGTTGTATTTCTACCTTTAGTGAAACCGAATTGTTTGTTATGAAGTAACTGGTTATCTGTAAAATGTGACAGCAATTGATTAAAAATAACTTTTTCAAAAATTTTACTAAGAGCCGGTAGTATGGATATAGGCCGAAAATTAGATGGGTCACTTTTATCGCCTGTTTTAAATAACGGTATAATTTTACTGTACTTCATTAAATCTGGAAATACACATTCATCAACGCATTTATTAAATATTATTGCTAAATTAGACGCGATAGAAGATATTATAGATTTTAATATATCAGTGGTGATACCCCAAAGATCCTCAGTCTTTTTTATATTAAGTTCTCTAAAAGCTTTTATTATTATATCAGAATCAATATAGTGAAAATTGAATGGAATATTACATATTTTTACACTCGACACAAGAAGAGACTGGGCAAGATGTTTACAAGAATTTAATTTATTTGATGTAATGAGTGGAATTTTTGAGAAAAATGTTTCAAACGCGCCTGCCACTTCCGTATCACCATTAATGTAAGCATTATCGACTTTGAGTTCCAGTCACCACAAATTACAGCCCTCTTTCTCTTTAATTCATCCCCCAAGAAGCTAAGAAGTTTGTCGAGTTTATTAAGAAATATACCTAATCCAGACTTAGATTGTTCGGGTATTCTATATATATTAAAAACAACAAGATTAAGGCCTAATACTTCAATACCGCAGCATTCAAAGTAAAATTTTGTAGCTAGTTTTAATGGAATATTTATTGGTTTGGTATTGAGAGTTTTTTTTACTAGAATGCACGTACCCCCCCTGGCCTTGTCTCTACAGAAAGAAGAAGCCAATTTATATTCACATAAATTTATATTAGACTCCGCGCCTTTTTTTACAAACGTTTCACTAAAACAAAGCACATCCACCTCCCTGCCTTTGTCTGATAATCCTAATAAAGTTAACTCAAGGATATCAAGCTTATTGCAGATTCCTGCTATATTTTGATGTAGAATTGTCAGTTCGACTTGCTTAGATTGCGGTTTCAAAAAATAATTGCGTGATGCCTTGGCTGATTGAGAGTTAGTGTCGAAAAAATTCAAAATTTTTTATAATTTTTTTTTGGTTTGGTCTTATTTACTATATAATTACTCTCATATTCAATTAAATCAATTTCTATGTTAAGTTTAAAAACAGTAAGATCCAAATAAGACATTTCACCACTGTAATTAATATTCAATTTTTTAACCTCTATGAATTTACAATTATTATAATTATTTAAAAACATTTTAAGTTCATAATTCAACTTTTTTACGTTCAAAATATTCTCGGCAACATTTAATAGAAAAACTTTACATTTTCTTAATTGACATAACGCAGCACATAGATTAGTGAGTACAATATATGGATTTTTGTCGTTTTTTCCAAGCGATAAGATGACAATATCATCCTCTGATACACTATTGACCATACTCTCAATATCACGTAAGATCTTGCTTGACGGTGCATAGGGATGAACGCTTCCCTGGATGACATAATTATCATTCCATTTTCCAAACTTTGCGTCAATAAGGCGCTCCGCTAGCCCCTTCACTTGTTCATCTCCTATGATAAAAATTTTTCGTTTTTTAATGTTTGCTGTGTGAATGACATGATCTTCTGAGATGTTTGCTGGTTTGGTTTGTTTGTTGTTTGCGTTTTGTGGTGCGTTGATCTCACTATTTTGTGGAAAAATCTAATTTCGTTCTACTGAAGCTGCTTGTACTTTTTCTACCTTGCGAACCAATTTTAGGAGTCAATTTACAGATATCCTTCAAATAGGTTACACGAGAATCAAATGACGATATTTGCTTTTTAAGACAGTAATTCTCAGATATAAGATTGGCGATTTCATTCTCTGCGATTTCTAATTTTTCTGTGGTCTCCTGCAATTTTTTCTCTAACTGTTCTATTCTATTAAAATTATCTGTTGCTATATTTGGACAGCTCCTGTTAAGGTTTAAGTTCGTACTTGCAGGTGTTGAGCGCTGTACGTCATCATCGACAGACAATGAATCAAATGAGTTTTCGGTTGATACATTCGGAATTTATTTCTTGCGAATGGTGACATTTGTTTGAGGTGAAGTTGTCGTAGATCGGCTTTAATTTTGTTGTACACACCTCGAACATTTCCAAACTGCCTTCTCTCTCTCTATTATCGGTCCGTCATTAATAACCATTGATCGGAATAATGTAGAGTTTTTTCTGTGAATTGCGTCATAACGTTATCAATAGTATGGATAACCCGATAAAATAGTAAGAGAAAATACACTTTTAACTCTTTTGCACGTCAGACTATCAAGGTGTGATTTAGGTGATCGTTACTGGAGATTATTTTCAAAAATCTTATACTTTGTTTTATCCAAATTTTGGAAAAAACTAAGTTTGCTTAAGATTATCCATGATATGCTAACATTGCAAAAGTATGTCAAAAAACTCTACCTAATCCGATCTATGTTAATAACGTATTAAGCTCGCCGCGAATTGTACGTTAGGGTTACGTTACGATGATCGCGCTTCGGTCAGTCGCCACCATAAGAAACGTACCCGTTATATCATTATGCAAATAAATGCGATTACAAAATCATGTAGGTTCAAATTATATGTTTAACCCAAGCTAATATAAAAATTAGCGATGCAAAAAGGCTTTACACATTAATTTTAATTGTGTTCAAGATAACATAAAAATATTAACCGGTTCTTTGAAAGTCGGTTCTTTAAAATTTTAATTATTATAAAAAAAACAAGTTGCAAATTGGATGATATGTTTTTGGTATTTTTCTTAATAAGTAATTACCTACGTCGCGTCGTCGCAATTTAAAACCTTTTGACTAAGATTATTATGCAAATCAAGTAAGTAAATATTATAAAGTGCCTTTTTAAACAACACGGTATTTTTAGAGCTGGCTTTGAACTCTTTAAATAAAGTTAGTTTAGATTTAAATTTTCGTAATAAAATAATTCATTCAGATTTATTATTTAGAATATCTGCAAAATTCTGGATATAGTTACGTATAGTTGCACATACGCAAATTGAGTGCGAAACGCAAATGAATATGAAATACTCGTACACACTACCAGGGTGCCAAGTACGAGATTCATACGGTAACGAAAACGAGAAATTGTATGGCGAAATGTTAACTCTTCTCGTATGTCGGTCGCCAGAAGGCGCTGCTTCAATGCCATACTAATTTTCGTTTTCGTAAACGTTATCGAATGAATACGGATTGTAAAAAAACTCACACTAGCATCCAGTAGTAATGTCATTTTTTTATTTTTTTTTATTTATTATCGGAATCAAAACATACATTACCTTTATAATATGGGGTACTACTTAAGCCTCTTGGGTTTGTGTGTAGTAACTAACAATAGTATTCTTTCACGTTATCAGAAATAAAGTAATCAAATACATTCATATTATAATAAATTCTAAGAATCGATAATGTTCTGACGATCACATTTCCGAACACAACATAGAATTATTATTTTAAAGCTGGTTCAGCTTGTTATGTATCGCTAAGTATTCGTCATTTAAGGAAAGGTAGTTTATTTAAAAAAATCCTTCTCATTGATAATAGGTACATTTTAAAATTCCTTAAAAAACAAAACTTCAAATCAAAAGCTTGTAGGTAGGTACTTACTTTTTGTTTACAAACTTTGGTTTACAGCACAGCTGTAATAAAAAAATCTGAATATCAGCAATACGACCAATCTGACATAACCTCAAAATGGTGTCATAACCGCTGAAAAAACATCAGTCTCATTCATATCACAGACTTTTATTTGCCATTACCTTTTTAAAAGACCACAAACCCTCGAAATGCGTAGTCGTTGTCACATTAAAACTTTGAACGTATTTATTAACGCCATTTTCAATTATATCACCGTCTTATTTTGCCGCGCGGCCATTACGATCATCAAAAGTGAGGCACGTGACCACTATTAAATTCCTTTACGGCCATTTTGAACGTTCAAAACTGGCATTACGTCGGTTCGGTTTTCATGACTCAATTAAAAGAGAGTTTTAAAACAATAAAACTTTAATATATCATCTATGGGCGTCCAGTTCATTCTCTATTGTATAATTTAAGAGCCCCACCAGTTTTATTTATGACAGTAATAATGTCTTCGATTTCCATAAATTGTGCTATAATTACATGTTTCGGTCGCTATGATTTGTTCGTTTTGTTCTTGTTGTGAGATTGTGACCCCGTTTGGAGTTGTAAGGTATCTATTAAGTTTAAAAGCGATATGAGAATCGAATCCAAACTAATGTGTTTCTAATCTAACAGTACCCATTTCATTAGTAATAGCTTATTAAGTGTGTAACTGTTTAAAATTTTTTTTCAATCCCATTATCATGGTTTATATTTGCAATTATAAATTGACTACTTTTTTTCAATTTTCCTTTTATTGCTTTCATATTGTATTTTTCTTTTAAGTGTTTTGTTTTGTTTAAATAATTATTTTAGAGATTTCTTTCTTTTTTGTTAGTAATTTATGCAAATGGTCTGTGGTTCCATACTTCCTAATTGTAAAAAAAAGTTTAGTTTTTGCTTTATTAGTTTAGTTAGCCTATTCCTTCCTTAAAGGCCAGCAACCCATCTGCGATTCCTCTGGTTTTGTGGGTGTCCATGGGCGGCGGTGATTGCTTCCCATCAGGTGACCCGCCTGTTCTTTTGCCTCCTTATATTAAAAAATAAAAACAAGAATAAGAATAAGAATAAGAAACATTTATTGACCTGCACAAAAACAAATACAAACAGATGAGAAAAATAAAAATAAAATAAAAAAGAAGAACATCTTAAAACAATTAACACAATCACAAAAAAAAAAATACAAATAAAAATAAAAGAGAAAGAACACTATAAATAACTACGATATGTGCAAGGCCAACGGGTAGCTGTCTCAGCAATGCTTTTGTGGCAATACACATAGTGCCACAGAAGCGCTGGTTTTCAGACAGCTCCCTGAAAGTGAAGTGGCGACGACTTGTGGTGTGACAAAAATAATATACTACATAAATACTAATAGGAAAATTATATACTTAAAAACACTTACACATACATTAAGAAAAAAATAAACTAAAAATAAATATATATATATATATATATATAGAATGGCTGCATGTTCACTATGCCCTTGCCTTTGCCTTCACCGAACAAAAGAAACAAGAAAAGAGAAAGAAAAAATATATAAACCTACTTTAAAATCAACCAACAAAGAGAAGAAGAATATAACTCTACTCTTTGAAGAAGAAGAAAAATTAAAAATTAATAATTTAACCATGCATGTCAAAGTCAAATCAAAAAGAAAGTTACCTATTGGTTTAATTAACCCTATGTCTTTGCCACGTGTGTTGGTCGTCGACGTGGCAATGGAAAAATAACTTATATTATGAAGTGCACAATGTTCACTCATGCGCAAATTCCACAACATGGCGAGAGACAATAGTACATTGTTCACCGAAAGGAGAAAGTGACCGATTACCGTCGAGGGTGTCGTTTGAAAACACCTGAGATCGGGAATCGCAGTTTCTCTCGAGTGATACATAGTGCTTTATACTACACCTACAAGGAAAATATAAAACGAAATCTTTACTAATTGAAATTTATATTGAAATTGTTGCCAATTTTCACATGTTCTTTTTTCAAATTGTTTATCCTGCCGCCGCAGGGTCGCACTGCCAGCCCGACACCATCCAACACACAGCTAGTGGCCAGTGTCATTTTGCGAACTTGGAGATAAAAACTCACTGTAAAAACTTTTTGGCTTTTGATATTTAGGTTACCGGCGCATAGTCTTACCCAAAATTAAAAAAGAAAAACCACGTAAGAAATGGATTTTCATACACTTTTCTCTCCCGCTCAGATGCGTTTTCTCCCCGCATATTTGTTCGATATGCAATGACGTACTTTCTACCGTAAATTTGATAAAGTATCAAGGTACTTTCCAAGCAGGTGTAGTATAAAAGAAATAAACCTTCCCTACAGCCGCATCAACCCTTGTCGTGAAGAAACCGTAAGTAAGTGTCCAGTCAACGAAGTTCTTTTTCTTTTTGTAATTTAAGAAAATGCATTTTAGTTTGAAGTTTGAATGTGTACTTTGTTTTTAGGTCACGTATCGGTGGTGGAAGGTCATTCCAGCACTGAGAGGCAGCATATCTAAAGGACCCTCTAAAAGCCATTGTTCGGTGTTTGGCAGTCACAAAGACGTGAGTACATGCTCTTTTCTGATATCTGATGCGATCTTGAACCCATACCAGTTTGTTGTAAAGATACTGTGGCCTCCCCGTGCTGATGACACCAAACAATAAGGTTGAAAGGTGGAGCCTTCTGCGTGCTTCCATTTTATGGGAGTCGGCTGCATTAAGAAAGGGCGTGATGTGCGACCGAGGTGGGATGTGGTAGCAAAACCGAGCACAAGCATTTTGCACACGTTGGACAAGCCCAGCAGACCTTGACAGGAGGCATGGACCATAAACAACATCACAATAGTTGAGTTTGGAGAGAATAAGGGACTCACATAATTTAATTCTAAGTTCTATGCTAATATAAGGTCTTATTTTGTATAGTAATTTAAGTCTGTAAAAACAGTTTCGGGCGCAGTCCATGACATGACTTTCAAAGTTAAGGTGGTTGTCGAGGGTGATTCCCAGGTTTCGGGCTGTGTGCACACGTTCAATGGGTTCCCCTTGTATATAAATATTAAAAAGTGTGGCAGTATTATCAAATTTTAGTAAGTTACTTTTTGTACCTAGTAAACAAACAAACAAAAAAAAATTTCAGAAAAAAAATCAGCCAAATCAGTCCACTGCTGGGCATATATGCCTCTCCTAATGCATGCCACTGAGCCCGTTCTTTGATGTGGGTGCCTAGTGCTAGTTTTATTCTTTTTTTATATTAGAAAAAGTAAACGAGCAGGCGGGTCACCTAATGGGAAGCAATCACCGCCGCCTTGGACACCCGCAAAACCAGAGGAATCGTAGATATGCGTTGACGGCCTTTCACCATATTAAAATAAATATTTAGATTATACTCTGTAATTAAAACATGTTATTTTTTTAAATATTATAATATTTAATTATTCTTAAATTTAACATAATAGACAAGTATGTTTTGACGGAAACCTCTTTGGATACGAGAATGCAACCTTTTAATTTTATGAAAAAATAAATAAAAATACTTCTAATTATGTTCTATTTTAATGATGTAAATTGAAATGGATTTGTAATTATTAAACCCACAAATTATTAATAAAGTAAAAAAAAAAATTAAATAAACAAAATGAAAATAAATTATTAAAGACAGCATTTTTTTAAGATTTTTCGTATTTTTTTAATGAAAAAAAGTGCGGGGGCAAAAAACTTTTTTTTTTTTTTAAACTGTTGGAATCACATAGTATCCATTAAAAAAGCTTTTTATGATAAACAAAAATCATGCATTTAAGGGTTAAAGAAGGAATAGACTCGTTTCTTGAAGATCCCTAAGTCGCAATGGTCCGGAAATACCTATGAAAATAAATATTCGCTGTTTCATAGCAAAATTTTAACTATTTTCTTATTTCACCTGCAAACTCTATGATGAACAAACTACTGTTTTCGATAACGTGATCGAATAAAAAATAAAACTCGCACTTTGCATTCCGAAAACAATATTGTATCTATAATTTGACCTCTTCCATACATCAGCAGTAAGCGTATCGCGAATGAGTAACGCTGGTCCGATGTCTGCAACACCGGCGCCACTGTTCCGCCACTTAATCGATGTAATTCGATATTGTACGCTCGCTCAAACAAGCCAATTTACATCATGCGAGCTTGCGGCTACGATAATGTGTCGACTCTCTGTTCAGCTCTTTCAATAAGTTAATTAGTGACATCGAGGATATAGTAAAGAAAGAAAGAAAAAATATTTATTGACACACATTACAACAAATAATTTACAATATAAACAAAAGTTCTATATTCACAGTAACAATAAAAAAACAAAAGACAAAGTGTGGCCAATTACAGCACAAGCTATCAGCGATATAAAGCCGCTGCAACGCTGGTATTCTGGAGCGGCCTTATAAGTGACGTGATACCTAACATGTATCTTACATACCGATTGCTTAAGATACATGTTGGTTCTTGTTGTAGTTGTAAGATAGAAATATTTAACCGCCTGTGTGGTGGTTAAAACCACAGGTTTCAGACCTAGAGGTCCCGGTTTCGATTCCCAGAAGCAGCGCAACGGCCCACTGCCATAACACACTCAGTACGTCGAACGGTAGGTAGTTATGTTAAATATGTCGCCATAACATCAATATTTCCAGCATGAAGGTCAAGTGCTGATGAGTTTGAGGTAAGGTAAGTTATTAAAAAAATGTTACTGCCTTCACCAGTCCGCATTAGGCCAGCGTGGTAGGTTATGATCTTGTCTCGACATGAGTCTTTATTCTAGTGGGAAGGCCTTAGCTCAGTAGTGTATAATGTATATGCTGATGACAATGATGTCAGTACTGTATGAGGCTTAAAAATTATTACACAGCTTTTTCAGGATCGCCAGGCCAGCTATCAGAGTATATCGCCGACGGTGATAGAAATACAAATTTAAATATGTAAGATTTAAAAAAATATATTTTATTGTGTAAATTTTTTTTAAGTTTGTATGTATAAAAATTAATGTTCATTGTAGTTTAAGTATCTTAATGATCCAAGTCAAGACCCATTTCGTAGCCACGAAGAAATCTTTACAAGAAACAACTTAGTAAACTGTAACGACATCACAAATATTTGAAGAAAGCAACATGTACAATGTCAAAGCTTTACCCCAAAGCTGGTAAGGAAGTATTCCAAGCATCCAATCTCTGTTGGTGGCCCTTATCAGATGGCCGCTGATGAATCACGACACACGGTTATCCAATGTGTGGTAAAAATCTTTGTTTTATCTACAAACGTGATTGGGAGATGGATAACGGGAAGCCGCGTATGTTCGATTCACGTGTCGTTGCGATACTTATGTCACAATGTATGTGTGCTTTGTTGATAAACATAATAAGTCTTACATGCACTGTGAAATTATTTTCAAAGAATCAAAATGATCTTAACATTAATGTGATCAGAAATGTCTAAGCATGGGGTATATTAACTCGTTGATTCAATTTGAAAAATATTAATATAAACCTGGAGCTTTGACATAACGGATTAAGTACAGTTTTCTTGTGACAAAAACAGTATAAGTAGTAGCAGTAGTAGTAGTAGTAAGTATATTATAACGATATCGTAGCGACTTTATCGTTGAAACCTAAAAATGGTTTCTATTTTTGATGTGTTTGTGGGAGTGATGTCGTAGAAATGCGACGGAAGTACCGTAACATCTAGAAATGTGACGGAAGTAGGTCCGTAGCAGTGTGATCCGCTCGCCTTCTATATATACAATATGTGGGAGTGATTTCGTAGAAAAAGTAACAGTAACAGTGAGACTGAAGCTTACCTTCACCATGCATGCATGGAATATATATATATATCTCAGTCAGTAGTTCGTTTGTGTTGTTCGTAGTCTACGTAGCGTTGCTGACACTGTAAAACTCTTTTCACGTCTTTTTTGATGGCATAGTGGGAGGTTTGGCCCCAGCAGTGGCACGGCATGTCGATGATCTTGTACTAATTAAAGAGTTCTCACGTCGTCGGTGTTCTATCGAAGATTCGAGGAATGCCACGAAAAATTTGGTATTTTTCGTTTAAACATCGCGATCCATATCTGTTGACTCATTAAGCTCGGAGCGGGGAAGCCATTCTTAAATTAAACAATCGTAAAAGCATTCGCATCGTTCCAGCTTCGCCCACTCCTTTGTCCGAACGATTTATCGCCTGGCCTAATGTATAGGAGAATAGCGTATTCATTGGAATATGAGATCAGCTTCAAACTCACCCAAAGAATTTCTTTGATTTCTCATATATTTTATTTTCTTAGCCTATTGATTTAGTAACGACGACATTTTTGTTTGAATTAACATACCTATTAAAGAACCTTTTATATGCGTGAGCGCTGTGTCTGTATTCACGGCAGACGAATTATCGATAGAAGTTTATATGTGATATACCGACACTATACTAAGCCTTTGAATTTTATTTCTCTTTCTCTATTATTAATTACAATACCTATAGCAAGCCATTAATATAAGAAAAGGTTTTAACGGGATTACTCATAGTAGTAATATTGTTTAGTTAACTTCGTACCTATTCGATATATTTTCTGAAATATCGAATATATATCTGACATAATAGCTTAATACGAAACTCTCATCATCTTGAGACTTAACCCTCACACCGACGTGTAAGGTAAGTCACGACCGGCCACTGAGCCAAAAGCGACATTTTGATAACATCGTTCCCTTTACCCGGCTGACCCTCCGCGGACCTTTGCGCCCGTCGGTACCGGCTCGTCGCTTTGAATTGATCACGTTCATTCCAATGACTCATTTTTCATAAAGTTTAATTAATTAGGGTTACATTAGATGAGTTTGATATCTAGCCTTGATATGACTGACCCGAAAACGTAAGTAAGTTAAGTTTTATCTGGTTAAAAAGATAAAGACACGTAAAATCGTACCCCATTGTTATAATTAGATTTTGCTATCGTAACACAAAAGCTAGATCAAAACGAAGACTATTTGCTCATATAAGACGTCTTACGTATTTAGGTACTTTCGTATTATTCGTGCTGCTTTATTATAAAAAAAATAATGGCTTTTCAAAATAATTTGATTAAAGCGTCCAACTGATTTCTATGTAATAAATCGTATCGACTCGCTTGCTCCGTTTTAACATAATTAAAACATAAATAAACCCACTTCATATTAGTATGGCTTTGTACACATTGTCATGTGTATTTCTGTGTACTCAAAGCTAAAATTAGTTTCTTGATAAAAAGAGACCTTAGTAGTGAAAGGAAATAGTTTGCAGCCGTTCACGACACGACTGCTTTTAGTGCAGCGCGACGCTGATATCGATGTTTCGTTATGTACCACTCACCAGAAAATTTTCGAAGGTGTTGTGTTGTGTGTCCCAAATAATTAATGTTCAAGCGGGGCAGGGCAAACTCTTTTACTAGTAGACTCGATTCTTCGAGGAATATAATTAACGCGATGAAGTGACATATTATTTAACTAGTTATTTTTGATGTTACCATTCCATGTTTTGATCGTCATTATAGCCAGTCATAGCCCACCACGCTTGCCTATTGCAGAAAGATGGCATTCTATGGATACAACCGTGAGCAACGGTTTAACGTGGCTTCCGAAGTAGGAAGCAGCTCAAAATACTTAATTGGTCATCCATACTTGTTTAACTTCCAAGTTCGCATTCTGACCACACAAACCACTGTGCCCTAACGAGCTCTTTATATTAAATATATTTATTTATTTTTCCACATTTACATCTATTTTGACTAGTAATGAACCTAATATAGTAGAGTGTGTGAGTAACTATTTTAAGAATTGAACTTAGTATATTTTTAATATTAACATCAGTTCTTTCACAACTTGTATGTTATTCGATATCAGTTCTGTTATACCCTTGAGGTACATCACTACGCCGTTGGCGTATTGACACCCTTCTCTTTGTCGCATTTATAACTAGGGTCTGCCCTTTGCGATTGATTAGCTGGCATTTCAGACCCTTTCAGTCGTGGGGCGTCTTCGGAAGCCACACAAAAGGCATGCTAGGGTTGAGGTTTGCGACGGCTGGTGAAAGGTTACGAACCCTTAGTTCCTGTTGAAAACTTAATACTGATGTATTGATTTGACGAAGTAACGCTTCATGCGTCACTGCGAATCAGTAGACACGATAGATAGATTGATAGGTAGATAAACACTTTATTGCTTACACAATTATACAGATATCAATTAACACAACTTTTTAATGTAATAGTAGGCAAAGGCGGTCGGCGCTTAAAGCGATCTCTTCACGAGTTGTAGTTACATAATTTGCAAAGAAAGCGGATCACGATCTTTATTTACTATAGAGTTTTATTTGGATTTATGATAAGCTACATAATATATTTAGACTGTGGAGTCTGTAAGTAATGACGTCGTCGAAATACACAGTTTTGATAAAACGTGATTCAGGTGTAGATGTCAATTCAGATGTAAGTTTCAATCAATTTAATTTAATGTAAAAAGTAAGATAAGTATGTACATACATTTTTTTTCTTATATTGTTTTCTAAAGTTTACGCGAACACTACACATTCCTTGTCTCTGTGACCACGGACCCTACAAAGGGTTTAAAACGTCAGGATAAACATTAAATCAAATTAAAGCGTTAATAAATAAACGCGAATTAAATAGAACCGAGTAGACCCGTAAAAGTAGTTTCATATCAATAGTAATTGTATGTACGATAACTCTGGAACTACAAAACTAATTTAAATCAATATTTTACTGATAGTAAGATGCACTATCGAATTTTACACTGACTTTTTATGTCGTCGTACGTACGTACACAGTTTTTCATTTTGAAATAACACATCTTTCGTAAAAAAATTATAACATAATTGTACCACTTCGATTTAAGCCTCGACTATAAACTCTTCATATAAATTATTGATCATTTTTCACTGTAACTAAACTAAAAACAATATGTTATTTCTTTAGAAAGGAAGCGTCGATAGTTATCAATGTTTTTGTCGGCGCGTCCTTTAAAAATGAAAGTCATTAATTAATCCAATACGTTTGCGTTCCGTGAGGACAAAATAATTGAGCACCAACACAGTTGTAATTAGAAACAGTGGCCTGATAAGACACATGGTAATTCCGATAGGTACTGATACAGATCTATTACAAATAATGTTTTTAATTTTAATTTTAAATTTAGTTATTTGGTATAAAGCTTTGTTAGTTTTCTGGACTTGCAAGGTTAATGTTATGCTAAATGTACTTTCATTGTTTCATCATCAGCCTATAAACGTCCCACTGCTGGGCACAGGCCTCCCACGTGGACAACAGCACTTAGGGATATTGGGCCATAACCCACCACGCTGGCCCAATGCAGGTTGGTGGGTAGTTAGGTAGGTGGTTTAGGTAGGTGGTTTCATTGTTTATCAAAAGATAAAAGAAAAGAAACATGAAAGGTACACGTACGTGATGACTAGTAGTGATCTCTACTAGACCTACAAGGTCAATAATATTGCATGTATTTTTAATTTATCGACAACAACACATCTACAGCTACTTTTGACAGACGCAGCAATAACGGTGACCGATTTTAAGGCCACCACCATGCGTCCGAGCACTTTGACTTGTACAGTATTTTTAAAGTGTTTTATTAGAAGCCATGCTCTCTTACCTTTTATTCTGATAAACCTCGCCTGCATTTTAAACTTTCTTTGTATTATGCATCTTGAATTTACACACTTTTTCGAGGAATCAAACCTGGGAATGGTAGGGTCGTCTACTGAGCGCCGCAGACTTATGAAAAGATGGCATTGTCCTTAATTTACTTTGTAGAAAGCGAATCGTAGCCTAAAAGCAATAGAATCTAGGCACATATTGGTTATGTAATAATTACTTCAGCTCGACTGATAATATATCTCCACATAGCGCTCTGCGGCCTCAGTTGAGCTGAGATTACAGCTGGATCGTCATAACTTGATTACGGACAGGTGCAGACAGCTGGAAACCCGGTCAAGCACGATTCACTTTATGGTCATTAAACACTCTGACCGGAAATGGTGGAACATCGTAACCAGAATTGTAATTAAACAGTATATATACCCACATATATATAAATGTAGGTAATATCAATTTTACATCATATTTTATCCAAAGGAATTGATTTAATATTATCTTAATTCTCATGGCTTCGCGTTTAGGATTAAGCTAATTTCAAGTGGTAATAAATTATTTTTTAAAAATAATTGTACGGTAGATTGAGGTTACAATGGAGTCTCACAACACGTGTTATTTATTACACAAAAAACTCGGGTTTCGAGGAATTGACATAGGCCGCCTGATGTGAAGTCTGTTGACGTTTGCATCTCACGTCGCCGAACCTGAGACCTTTAGTACAGTAACTTTAATCTATGTACCACTAAACACACACAGCAATTCTTAGTCCCCACACAACAAGGAAAAGGACATGCCAGCGCGATGCCATCCCTTGTCAAAACCTTTAAGGTTCCTCCCTCCCTCCTTCTAAGTCACTACAGCTTAAGGAATCTTAAGTTACTCTGCTTCTAGTACCCAGTTACACTGTAAAACCTATAGGCGGCAAACGGCTAACTCATTCCAAAAAAGAAAGGTACCTACGGCAATGCAGTCTCTGACGTTTAGTGACAGACATGGCTTACTAACAACAAGTTACGTAAATTCAAATGCCACCAAAATGCGCCAACCGCTATAAAACATAACATCCACACAGTGTAACTAATATAATAAATAGTACACCCGAGCCGAATCTCGGTGCTGTACCAAATGACTTAAGAAACCATCGGAGCGTCGACAACTTGATTACTGCGTGTGCGTGCCACTCACAATCCAATTACCAGCGTCGACGTATCAGATCACGTGATCGAGCCCAGATGACAGTTGACAGATTTGAATTTCGTTCCACGCTTAATTGCTACATGTGTTTTCTCGTGTATCCATTTTGTTTTTTCTCGATCGGCTTTTGTTTTGTCGTGCTGTGCTACCATCATCGAGAGCCATTCAAGAGCCACTTATTAGCACCTGCCGAAACGAAATCCTTGCATCTATAGACATTTTATGAGGATAGCGAATTGTTTCGTCACTATTGTTCCATCAATTGAGTGCCTTTAACCGTGTTATCGTGAGTCGTGTGTAATCAAATCACAAAATGATTCGTTTTGAAGAACTTGAATTCCATTTGTATTAACGGTTGTTTTTGTCAGCATCCCTAATTCCATCTCGAGATATCAGATCATGTGATCAGGCCCAGATGACAGTTGACAGATTCAAATTTGTTCCACGCTTAATTGGTTCATGTGTTCTATGTCCATTTTGTTTTTATCTCGATTGTCTTTTCTTCTGTCTCTTTGTCGGCATTGTTGTTATAAGACGCGTGGTCACTGGTAAACTATTATTGTGTGGTAACGTTAATGTTAACCCTTTGAATAGCGGTATTTTAAAAAATAACTGCTTTTAGATAAGATTATTAGCTATTGTTTTTATTGTTAATTTATTTTTGTTAAAAGTAGAACTTGTTATCTGCCTAAAGGGTCATTTCCGTTAGATCGAACTTAGTCTTAAGTTCGAATGTTCTCCATTCGAACTTAAGACTAAGTTCGAACATACAGAATATGTACATTTACTGAATGATTTTGAACATTTGCAGTTTTTTTAATTTTTTTAAGATTTTTAAGTTTCGTGTCTGTCATACTTTATGAATATATAATGGGCACTATTTACATAACGTGCCTTCAAAAGTATGGAAGGCCTCCACACATTTTATTCGTCACCCATCCGGTGGCTTAACACTGCGAAGGTAACTTGACTTGCACGCTGATGACGCACAAGTAGTGAAAGTGTCCAGTGCATTGCTAATGTTTGTCTACACATTTTGCACCACATTCGATGCAAGGAGATTGTCCAAATAAATCATTATAATATTATCATCTTTGACAGGCCAATTTTGAGCGGATCGTCGGTTTGCTCTGAGGACGTTATCTGGAGTATCGGGGTAGCGTACGTACTTGGCGGCAGTGTTTGACCACACAATAAAAACACCCCAGAAGATAAGCTCATATATTTTATGACGTAGCCGGATTTTATAATTGGTTACTTTATGATGTAATCGACCATTTTATGAAATGGTTGTATTTCATGATATGCCCAGCTTAAACTGATCATTTGACGACCTTCGTAGCCGAGTGGCTTGCACGCCGGACTTTGGGCGGCGCTAACTCTGAGGTCCCGGATTCGATTCCCGGTCGGGTCAATGTCGAAAACGAACTTTTCGTTATTGTGTCGGGTCTGGGTGGTTGTGGTACCGTCGTTGTTTCTGATTTCCATGAAACGAGTGCTTTAGCTACTTACCTTGGGATCAGAACAATGTTTGTGATGTTGTCTAAATATATATATATATATCGTTAAAGCGTCAACGTTTGATGATATGCCCTTCCACGTTTGGCTATATCATTAATGTCGAAATCCTTACTGTTGGCGCAAAATAACTAATAGTACAACTAAATATTTTTAAAATTTATAAAATACAGTGAAAAAATTATTCGACTACCTGACCCAACCAGGAATCGAACCTGGGTCTTCCGCAATCTGGGCGGCTGCACTGACCGCTATGCTGCTGGGAAGGCTGCTGATGTAAGCGCTGAATTTGGTCACTGCTTTTTTTTTAAATTTCTTGAGTGCTAATAGCGGCACAGTGCGCCATCTATCCACGGTAATTGCAACCGATGGCTATGCATTTCATAAAATGCGACCCCATTTCATGAAATTCTCGAGCATTTCGTGAAGTGACCAAATCTACGATATGACTACGACTTATACATATACATATATATGAGGTCACATTTTATGAACTGCAATATTTTGACAAAACATCTTTTTATACATCAGAAATATAAGGCCCTAGCATTTAAATAAAAATTCAGGCAAGTTTTTTATTTATTTTTCCTGACACAAAAATTGTAATATTTTTAAGAGCGGCCTCTCTGTCGGGTCCTTTGAATGAAACTACCAAAAGTGCTTTATTTTACTTTTTAATCGAAATGTCTTTTGGCGTTTTCCTTGAAAACTAGCGTATAAAAATTTAAGGTATTTTCATAAAAATTGTTTATTTAAGTTGTTGAATTTATCTCCAAAATATTTGCATTTGATAAAATGTGAGCTTATATAACGCTCGAGTAACGCACACATGGACATGGCATCTCGGACCATCTCGGAACAGTCCGAGCGCCGCTGTTGCGAGATTCCGTATCCGTGAGAGCTTGTCTATGTGTGCGTTCCCCCAGCGCGGTATGTTTAAGCTTATCTTCTGGAACCTCCTTAGTTTGTGGTTTGACCGAGATCCGATGACTCAGTTATGTCACTTCCAGAGGATATCGATGCGTGTTGGTATAGTCAGCTCTTGAATAATTTCTGACATGCCACCCATATTAAAGAAAGAAGAAGTGGTTTACTTACCGATTCTGAGTTGCTCCAGAAAATTTGCGCACTGGTAAAAAATATAGTGCAGAATTTGTAACTTAGTTATATACAGAATATAACTAAGTTACCAATTCTACACTTTCAGATTAACTCTCCTCGCTATCTTTAAGCAGTATGAGAGCCTCTAACTTACTAATATATTACATAACCGGCCAAACACTTACAGTCTTACAGTTTCAGAAAAGAAGTAATGTATATTATGTTTTTCGTTATAATATAATTTAGTTTTTACACCGAGTTATGTTTTCTCTTTGGTCACTAATGCGCTTGCGGCTTGACATCCCCGGGTTGTAGCAGAATACCAGTGCTTTGCCTATACATATAGTATGTGTCTAGGCAAAATTACACACCTAATATTAAGTAGAAGTGGATTCCAGCTGCGAAGATAGCTTGTGAAGCATAGTTTTGACACTAGCCGGCCTCAACTTGCCGACTCCCAAGTAGCTTAAAAGAACCAAAATTTTGTTTTGAAGAGATATATGATCTACTTTAATGTGAACCTGATTATCGTGTCCATTAAAATTTGTTTTAATAACTTGATAGTTAAAACTATTTCACGATCTACGTAACTCTATAAAAAAATATTTTGTACAATTTTAAAATTTAATAGTAACCGCTCGAAATGTATTCAAATTGTGCTTTGAAAGTGCAACTGAATATTTTTAGGTTAAAAAATTCTATTGTGCCACAAATGAGTGGCGATGCGGACGATAAAGGCTGACAGTAGCCGCCGGTATTTCTGTATTTTATAACGCACCTGCCTATTTACGACCCTTATATCCGAAATGGCGTTATAATATATTTAAATGAATGCCCAAAAAATGGAGGTGCGCGTTGGGGCCCCATTTGTAGCGGTTGCACTGTGGACACTGTGGTACGATTGATGACCATAATAATATTCATCATCATCATCATAATAATCAGCCCACATCAGTCCTCTGTTGGATATGCCTCTCCCAATGCATGCCACTGAGCTCGATCTTCAGTTTTTCTCATCCAACATATATATATAAATATATCATAAAAATAGCCACTTATATATCCAATAATATTATGGTTGTATATTGCTCGAAACAGTGATTTCTATTTACAATTATATCGCTCAAGGGTAATTCTATAAACAGGAGCAGGCTCAGATTTTCTATACTTATTACACTTACCCTACTTACCTACTAACTTACACTTTTATTGTAACATCAGAAAACATTTTTCTGACAACCAGTACAACCAATTTTATACTTAAGTATTAGCTTTATTAAAAACACAGACAAATAAAATCGTAATTTACTTTTGATCTATCGAACTGAGAATAAATATACAACAAAGTTAAACACTTTACATAGTTGAGCGATGCTTGCACCCAATCAAGCCACACCTGCCCATAAATGCAAAACGGAATCGTTAAAGTAAATACTGTGATAATAATAACTCTTAATTTAATTTATGCATTGACACCAATTTTTGGGCTTAATTAAGTTCGTTTTAAGCGTAAAAGCTTGCAGGCCTGACAGCTTGTTTAATAATTAAGTCTTCAGAATAATTCCGTTGAAATAGTAAACATAGATTTATTACATACTTATATCTTACTAATAAATTCCATATGTAAAATGTTTTAGAAGTAAAATTAAAGCAAAATGAGCGTCTCTGCGTAGCTCAGCGGTCAGAGCATTGTACCGGTCATCCAAGAGTCGTGGGTTTGAATCCCACTCGAACTTCTTGAGACTCGTTGATTTCATCTAGTATTTTTTTAAAAACCAAAATTTAAAAAAACTAACAATCTAAAGTATACCATAGACAGAAAACATTATATCCCTAATATGAACGTCGCTCCCTCGCACTCGCACCACACCCTAACCCGATGGTCGTACTGCGTGACGTGTGAAGTACTAACCAATCGTAAAAGCCACCACCTGCCGCACACGGACAGAGCCATGCCTATTTACATGTAGTACCGTGTCCGACCCATTGTTGTTTGGGACGTAGTTTATTTTCAAATCTCTCCGCTTGTCTCGCAGTAGCCTTTGACACGCTGTAAAATTATTAGGCAGTAACTCCATGTCGGAGGTACTATGGTAGACTGAGAAGGAGATGGCCGGACGAACTGTATATATTTAACCGAAATTGGAGTTAATTAGCTCAAGACTGCAGTGAGTGGAAGAAATGGAGAGAGGCCTTTGCCCAGCAGTGGGATAGTGAAAGCTAATAATAATAATAACTCTATGTCGATGCACTTATCTGTTATGGGTCTTACAAATAAACAAAAAGGAAGTCTCAAATAGTTATTCCGTGTTTTGTCTCTTTTACTCAATTTGAAATGACGTTTACAAGACAGGACCAAAACAGGGAACTACTATTCGGACTTTATTATTTGTTTATTTGTAAGGCACTCTAAGTTTAATCTATGACGTTATAGATAGATACTCGACGAGCAAGCTTTTATCATTTATCACAAATCTAAGTCCTTAATTAAAATTAATATTGATTACTTTAACAATAATCATCATCATCATCATCTGAGCCAAAAGTCGTCCACTGCTGGATAAAAGCCTCCCCCAAGGATCTCCACAAAGACCGGTTTTGGTTTTTTTTTGTTTAATAATAATAATTATTATAAATCGCGATCACTTCATATTTATCATTATAAATATTCTCCATATATTTCCAGAGTTGTAGGCGACCTGCATCTCCTAAAAACTATGCCAAAGAAAAATTTAATTCAAAAATCTTCTGTGTTTACGAGTTTAACAGCATAATGCAAGAGTTATCTTGCACTATCAAGATAACGTTCTGCATCTTCTATAACGTGTAACTGATGGAATATAATTCAGCTAAAGCGTCTTCACGCTCAAGGAGACTATTATGAAAATCGAAGTATCGAACTTTCTCGACTGCTTTCATCATACTTACAGCTCAGCAACAGAAGACGAAGGCTCACTTGTAGGTGATTTATATAAAAAAGGTTTGGGTAATGATACTGGGAGAAGATTTTTATGTGCCTTCTCGTGTTTTGACAGGCAGAGATAAGTGGTGAGTTCCTTTGTAGTGAGAATTCCGGGGGAAGTGCGCTGCTATCTTCCGACTTATTGTCTCAAACTATTAAGTCAGATGAGGGTCAAGCCAAGCGTTTGCTTCTTTTAGTAATAAGTTTATTATTGTCCTACTTCTAGCAGGACCAAGGTCTTTAATAGCGCTTTTTTGATATTAAGTCATCGATACAATGACATGAATTAGCACAATCACTCCGCTTGCAAAAGACGGGTTAGACAAAGTTATGTATCGAAAAAGTCACACTTTTATCTACTTGGAAATTGAGCCTCTAGATTTCTAGCCGTTCAATATCGCCGTTCGACAATCCAGGTGATCCTCGTTTTATATTTTAAAAAAAATAACCTAAGTACTTACAGCAGTAAAACATTCCTATGTACCTATTATGCCTGCAGACTGCAAGTCGCAAGATACTCGACACTCCGTCTTACATAGTACACCCCCAACATTCTTGGCGTGTTTCTAGTATGCAGTGAGTGCCGCACAGTGGGTTAATAGCTGGTCGGTATTCGTACTGCACTACTGGTTGCTATGGAATGTTTATTGAAAGAACCAGGTGCTCAACAGATTCTGTGACGATGATACTTTTGTAATGCAGGGAACTGTTTATTTGTATGTTAACAGCTGTAGTAAGTTCAATAACAACATTTATTTTCATATAAGTTATTTTAAGAATAAAAAAAAATAGCAAAAGTGTCACGTCTTAAAATCGTGTAAAGATTGTTGCGTAATCTATATACACGTAGTTCTACTATTTATTTGGCTGCTGGGCAGATCTTGAACTAACTCTACCAACAATCTTATAACAAAATCAGGTTCTCAATACCTCTAATTTCTTTTAGTTATTCTCCTTAATTCTTGTAATAATGTCTCATTTTTAAGTCTTGTCAGTAAGTACCTCTGCCTATAAGTAAGAAAGAGTTCTTCAGTGTTGACTATGGTAACAAAATTCTTGATCAAGCATACCTCATCAAGAACAATGTTTTAGCACTAATCACTTAACATCACGGGAGAAAAAGGTCCAACGCATCTCTGTTGTGAAATAAAAACAAAAAAACAAATCCACAGTTAAACATAATTTATTTCATATTATTTTAAGTATCACAGATTCATTTATTTTAATAGTCATCACGTTAACAAAAATATATATAGTCTACGGCGGCGTTGTATATATAGGTACCCATTTACAAAACCATGGTTACAATCAACTACGTAGTCGCTGCGATACAGGTATTTACAATCTGTTACATTATATACAGAGTATGAAGTGAAAATGAAATGTTAAACTTCATGACAATGAAATCCATAATGTTAAGTGACATAAATGCAATCGGCTTAAGTCTTTAAAAAGTTTAGCCCTTCAATCGTAACTCGTCATGGACTTAATCAAAGCAAAGTGAAGTTTATTCCGGTGGAATAGAAATCTAATTTGAATTGTGCTTAAGCTTAGTCCATGACGTCGACTCTTGTACTAGACCCTTTATGAACGTGTCAAATAAAAATCTACTTTATAACCAGCAACAATAAGCTCTGAGTCGCGTATAACATTTTTAAATTATTGCCAAACAGTGCTCTGGCTTTAAGTTTTGGCACAGGATTGCAATATCTAAAAAAGCACAAAATCATCATCAAGCAAACGATAAATAAGATTTTCGACAAAATTACCAACACTCAAGGATATAAAAAATAACAAAACAACTAAAGCCCAACTACACGTTGGCAGTGTTTCTTTAAAAGACTTTGTAGGCACTATTATTGCTACTATAATAATATAATTTATGCTCCAATCGCTTATCTACAGCATAGTTAATGTATTCTATACAATATATATTACGACGATTTTACAAACTCAGGCAGTCGGCCTGTGAAACTATATTTTTTACTAACGTAACATTTAGACTACGAATTAGTTTACCAACAAATAGTCCGTATTCGTAGGCCTACGATTTCAAAACACCTCGTTAATTGAAGTCAAGGCTGGATTCCTTGATGATTCATAACCAAGAAGGCCTGCCTTGTAACAGGTCAGCGGCGTCGTGGCGGTCCATCTGACGCAGCGCGGTCGCCAGCGCCGCGGTGGCCCCTGGCCCCCGCTCCCTGCATTCCCACAACTCTAAGATGGCCTCTGTCGGGGAGCTTTTTGTGGCGAACCACGTTGTATAACGATCCACTCCGAGCCTCGACGCCAGCGCGCGCCAGTCGTTACCGCGAGCGTTCGGCGGATCCAATATAGCGCATAGCTGCCGCTTCACTCGAGCACTTAATTTAAATGGGCCTTCGCCTGCACACTCGTTGACTCCCGCTTCGCTCACCGTGACGCTCCTTTTACCGTCTCCCCCGTCCTCACTACGGCACATGCGAGCCTCCAATAGATTCTCAGTTATGTTGAAGCTACGCTGAGATTCGGCGCGAGGCGACTTCCCCCGCGGCGATCGACTCCGCACGTCCTCGAGGGATATTCGAAACGTCTGTTTGTACGATGGATTGGTCCTTTGACATGCGGAAACGTTAAAGTCAATATTGTCGCAATCGTGCGTTCTCTCTAGAATGAAACTGCAGTGCAGCGCATTGTAATTTGAACTCCAGACGTGATTGAACGGTATCTCCTGATAGCCAATGCCAGGCTTAGTCTTCCAACCGGGACTGACGTGTTCTAAATTCAAACACAAATTGGATCCGCCGTCTTGGAACAGCAGGGTTTTCGGGCGTTCGAGTAAAACGCCACCTAATTTTTTCTCTTGCTCCTGGCAGTAGTATGCAGCGCACGGCGTATCCTCAAACACGTATAGCCTAATGCTATACTCGGAACAAGTTTCGTTTAGCGCAGCTGGGGCGTATATAGCGAGCTGCAACGCTTTGACGGCCTTTCCGTTGAAACTTTCGCCGACTAAAACGAAAGTCGACAGCATGTCCGTCACGAGATAAATTTTGTCGTTATCGAGCTGTGTGAACACTGTCGTGTTGATTGTTTCTTGGCCGAGGCTGACGACTTTCTTCCATTGATGTTGGGTGTTATCTGTTTTGGCGTTGTTATGATCTATCGCGTACAGACTAAGGTTCCAAAAGCCGTGTTTGAGGCTCGCACAGTGAGGTATTTGTAAAATCACCGACTTATTTAATTGGAGACGTGGTGGTCCGCATTTAACTACTGGACTCAGCTGCGTGATACCTGTAGGGCAAAATTTACTCTTAATAAAGTATCTTAGGAGCGAATGCGATATGTGTACCCGGCCCGCCTTAGGCAAAACTTGTGTTTTTTTCCGAGACATAATTGTGGTTGTTTGATTTCATGGTATAACAACCTGTTATTTAAATTAAAACAAATGACAGTGATCGCGAAACGATCTTATTTTGCAGAAGAATATATTATGAGTTAAATTGTTGAGAGTTTAACATGAAGTCAAATTATATTATTATGTGTAGTGCCCCGGTCTCGCCTCGATCTGATATCCAAGGTTTTACTTTAAAATATAGTCAATTATAAACAGAAATTTAAAAATCCATACTAATGAAATGAATACATGGATAAGTTTCTATTGACACCGAGTACGAAGCTGTGTCTACGCCAATTACGGGTTACCAAGAAACAGATCGGTGCAACTCTGTAAGAGCATTGATGAGAATAGCGAATATTTGTTTTAGAATAGAACGCGAAAGTTTTAAAGTGTAAATAGGAGATATACCAAAAACAAAAGACAATCAATAATTAATAATTCAGAATAACAAACATTTGAAAATCAACAGATACCTATCTAATATGATTTAAGTGCAACATAATTTAATCTGTTACCGTATGTTAAAAAGCAAAATGTCTCACGTTCTTTTTGAACTTCCCTGCAATTTTTTTATTTGCAACAAGTGAATTATGCGTGTAACCCTGAATGACGATATCAAACGTATAACGTACCTTTTCCAAGTCTGGGCCTGTATCTGTCGTCTTTGACAACGGCGACATACATCTGCTCTCTTCTGCCCCTACTCAGTGCGGCTTCTGGTATAGACAAGGCGACCCCAGCCGCTGGTAAGGCCAGTCTTGCACCAGAACTGGACACTGAGAGGGATTGAGAAGTTGGTGAGTTAGAGACCAGTTCTGCGAGCTGAAGAGTCACTGATTCGTTGGCTGCATCGTACATGGACCCGGCTGAAAATAAAGGTGGTGTTAGGAATCTATGTGGACTCCATTCGGTTTGACAAGTAAAAATAATACGTTTTTTTAATATGAGTCTTGGTCACTTTAATAAATAAATATTCCTTTCTATTCTATAAATCATCATCAACCTATATTAGTCCAAGGCTGGACACACGCCTCTCCACGCCTCGCCACTGAGTACGATTCGCGGCTACTCTTCATCATCATCATCATCATCAGGCTATAGGTACTAGTCCACTGCTGGACAAAGGCCTCTGCAAGTGCACGCCACTGAGCACTATCCGTGGCTACTCTCATCCAGCTCTTACTTTTATCTTTCTTAATATACATTTATTTATTTTTTTATTGCACAATACATGTAGCTACAAACACTAGACATTAGGCTTAGGGTTAAAATCTTAGTAATAGGTACATGGACCCTATTTAAAGCGTGTTGCAAGTCTGGTATTTTAAACAGGTGGGCGCTTATTTATTAAAAAAAAAAGAGTTGATGATGATGATGATGACGATGATGAAGGTGATGATGATATTTAATATAATGTTACTTTTAAAACCAAAGTTACATTGACAACAATATCATCTTTTAATTCGACTTTCACTCGTAAAGCTTAGGATGATCTCGGAGCTAGTCAGACTAGTGACGCCTAGGACGCTAGGGACACTGTTAATAGCAGCTACATGAATCTCGAGCTTTTACTAATGTTACCCTTGCTCGATTTTACAGGTACTTCATTTTACAGATAAAATAATAATGGTAAAAAAACTACTGCTACAGTAACTACAACCGAATTGAGTTTCTAAATCATTGGAAATGCTTCAAAAAGGTACCAACCACATAACAAACGATAATAGTAGATCTGTGAGGCCGACTAAAAATAAATTACGTCATATGACATTTTAAAGTCCTGTCATTAAAGTTTTATTCGAAAAACCTTACTCTCAAAAACGTTTATTGCTTCTTAATCTTATTCCAAGAGCATATAGGGTTCAATATTTATTGGTTGGAACATAGTGGTTACTGCTCCCCCATAATTTTACCATTGCGTTGGTTCAGACTGTAGAACAAAGTATGAACTTTTCTAATTCGAAATTAGGGCTTTACAACTTTATCAAAATTAAAAATAATAAGTTCAACGGATATTGCTCTAGCTGTTGCTCCCGACTGTCAAAAGTTAAAGGTCATTTATTCCTACCCGGACCAACACGATTGTCTTTATCTATGTAACATTCTGTAATATACTTAATGTGTGTAATTTAATTGTAAACAAATACCGGTCCATTTCGAACCGGAACAGCCTAGACAGTCCTGCCATTGGATTTGTTAATAGTAAAATGAAAGTGCAATTTGGAGAGATTAGATCTAAATTATGAACAAGTAATTGTCTTGCATTAAGCGTTTGACTTTCACGGAGTATTGTTAGAGGCCGCAGGAAATTATGTTGCTGGAAATTCTTATTTGGTCTCGTTATTTGAGAATCAATTAATATGTTTGCATTTTATATATAATATACAACATTTTAAACTATCATGGTAAATTTTTTTACATTACAGTAAATATTAACCGGATTCTTACTATTATTTGTATAAATTATAATTATTTAATATGCTACATTAATTTTTACCTTTAATCTTTTTTTTTGATATAAAATATTCTTTGTTCTAGTTATGCGAGTCGGTTTTTAATTTAGAATACTTAGTGATGCCATTTTAACACACTATGGTTTTTGTTCAAAATATCCCTATGAATAAAAGTGTACTTAAAGAGAAGAAAACTCTGCAGGCCCCACTAAAGATTATAGACAGAGAAATTGTAAAGTCAGCATAATAAAACATATCTTCACAAAAAATCAACACTTGCCGGTTTCAAAAATTCACAGGCCTCTGTTCAAAAATCTGTAGAAAATACTTACAGCTAGTGAAGCAGCTAGATACGGAATGCTCAGACTCGCTGTAAGGTTTGCTGTCGTAGTCGTCGCTTTGGCCTTTGCTAGAGGCACATGGCGTTACCTGGTGATCCACTGGGGACGCGTAGCTGTTGACAAAAAGGACTTCGTTAAAATTAGTGAAACTACCATTATAACTACTGATAGCGAAAGGAGACCTTTACTCAGAAATAGGTACCTCTGATCTTAAGAAAAGAAAAGTTGTGGTTATGTTGTAGGAAGCCTTCCTAAATTCTTTGCATACGGGGTATTTAAAAAGATCATGAGATTCTTTAAAAAAAAACATACACACCTAACAAATTAATATGTTTATTTTTCATTCAAGAATTCACACTAGTGAGCTGGGTCAGAATCTTAGGTATACACCGTTGTCAGTAAGAAAAGTTGGATCTATAATAAAACTGGGGTACATTTGTTCCTCTTTCATGGAGATTTTTTTTTTTCATGGAGATATACAATCTCCTATTGTAACTCTGCTTCGGACAGTTGCAAACCTGTTAGTGAGATGTGGCACGTCGTAGTGGTGTTCCGCCCTAGTGTCTGGGGGATGCTCGTACCGCGGCGGCCGGTGCTGCATCAGGTCCGGGGCCAACGACAGCGCCTGCTTCTCCACGGTGGGGTACATCTCCGGTTGGAAGTCTGCTTAGGAACGAAGCACTTCTATATAAAATGTTTTATGAATCCTAGCGGATCGTACATATTATTGTTCTCGGTTTGTTGGTAGTGGTAGGGCTTTTTATTAGTCCTCTGTGCTAGGCTGCAGCACCGTGTTATGTAAGTCTGTCGTTACAACAGTAGTACTAGTTACAATGACTTATGTGCCATCGGTAAAAGATAAGATAGTTAATGCTTTAGTGGTTGAAAGTTCTGGGTGAAATGCACTTCCGTTTTCGCCCGTTGCATTAGTTACCATCAGGTGAGATTTTCATCTGTAGAGGCTAGGCTAGAACTTCCTCGTTGTTGTGTAAAAAAGTGTCAAAATGCAATAAATATCACGAGCATTATTATTTGCTACCTAAGTTAAATTCCCTAGGTTAAATCCCAAATGAAGCTATTACTATTAAAAAATATTTGTTTATCAAATTTATTGTACTCTTACCAGTTCTTGTCATTGTGTATAAGGAGTGATCTCTGGTCTTCCGCTGCAACAACTTGTATACCACCGCTGCCCCAGCCAAGAATACCACTACGGCAACAGCGATGCCAATGTACAGTGGGACGTCACTGTGAGCCGCCACTGTTAGAGAGAGAAAGCATATAAGTAAGAAGAGAAACAATTTAATGAAACGTTCATAAAGTTATCAGATGGGAATTCCAAAGCTCAGGCACTATTGTGTTTGGGACCGATCCGATCCTAATCGCAAAAGTTAAGTGAACTTAATGAAAGGTAGTTAGACACAAAAACACCTAAGCATCATCTGACTTAAGGTATATGCATTATCTAGAAGTTCTCCGTATTTCATAAAGTTTGTAAATCATTTTGTTCCGGTTATCAGAATGGATTTCGGGCAATAAAAATCTTGTTTTGTCCAAAGCTATAATAGTAAATTGCCCATAGCATTTTGGTGTTATTTCATCTAAGTTGAACAGTATTTTCTGTCCTGATTTTATATCCCTTTTATTTCTTGCATTATTTAATAAAACCTTGACGGCAAAATTAACGATACCAATAGTTATAGTGTTTAATTTTACTTAAATGTTTTAATTATTCCTAATATTGTTAACATTATTGTGTTCCGAAGATTAGTAATAAGTTAGCCAGTTCCACTATAATTTAGGACTAGTGGGTCGCCCGCAAAACTTCGCGTTTATTCAACAGATTTTTTAGGAATTTCGAAACCTATGACAGGTTTCTTTTTTTTTCTGCGCATCTACGGCTGGAGCTCTTCAGAATGAGACCATAACCGATTTTTTATGTGCAGCTATCGTCCCATAATCACTGGGACAAAAATCGGTTTACGCTATTAATATAGGTACCTATAAGATTCCTGCTTAGTGTTCCTGTTTTGTCTTTATCGTCACTTACCATCAGGTCAAGCTCTACTCACAAACAAACAAACTTAACAATATCGAACATAAAATGCTTTAATTACTTTGTTAGAACAGCGGTTTGGGTTTCTAATAATCATTTGAATAAGTTGTAGCAGTTAAAGGAATTTAAGTTGATAAATGACTTGTAATATTTCTTGGTTATTTGCTTCTAAAATTCGCGCGTCTCAGGTCAATAAATCGTTATCAAACTGATTAAAGCGGCAGTTTCTCTTGTTTCAACTTTGCGTATACATTCCTGTTAAGACAATATCCTCGGAACAACTGTAAACAACAAAGTATTGGCTGTAGCTCACGAAGTTTACAATCCTCGTCATATCGATAGCCGAACTCAGCGGGAGCAACTATTACACTGTCAAAAACTATAAAATAAACAAAAATTTTATGAACTACACCTGTACATGATAAGCTTTTAACACTTTACGAGTCGTCCTATAAAAAGTTCTTCACGAAACCGAAAACTACACGAAGGGAAATGTTTACAAGCCAATTCAAACTTTATTACTTTCCATCAAAGTTGAAAGTGGCTGTTTTGTTCTTCTCAACAACGTCTGTGTTTTTTCCATATTAGTTTCTGGCAGGCTGCCTTGATATTATTTATGTCATCGCGTCCCAAACTTTACGATTGTGTTTGTGCCGCATTTTTAACGTGTTTTTTTTTGGTTTCAGGACTCAGCGATGGGGTCCTTTATATGTCAACGTGTGTTTAAAATAATAATTTTGACGTCTCGTAATATACTTCCGAAGCGGAACATTCAAAATAATCGTGTTGAATTGTGGATTAAATTTACACATTAGGTTCTTTGTCTTTTAAATACAGTGACCACATACAAACAGTTGTCTTATAATTTTTGATTGTACATAGTCATAAAGACATCAGTTGTATCACTTCACATTTTTTCTGTTTTAATAATAAAGTCTCTTTGTTTTTAGTAATAACACCGATAAAACCGTCTTCTACTATTCCCCATCTTATTTTTACACAAAACATCTTAAGTAACGCGAGATAAAAATATTCTCTGTTCACTGCGTTAAACGCGCTTATAAAGCCGTCGAGCTTTTCAATAAGGCGATAAAGATCTCGAATGTTTCACGCGCAATTAAAAACGCGAAACGAGTTTACAATTTCCCAAAGAAAAACCTTTTTGGAACGGGTCCAAAGAAAAAGAAAGCTTATGGGCTACCATGCACCAAAGTCTTAAATCTTGATGTTGTATTGTTTCCATGATTTTGTACTATTCAATGTTTCTTTTTATTATAAGAAAGATGTATGTAAGTTTGTCATAAGTGACAAATTCTTCTTTGCTTTAAGATGGTTTTTCCATTTTTATATCGTAAAGCTCATTATAATGAACATTGAACAATACCTACAAAATATATTGTTTTGCAAATACTACGGGTTATTATATATTGTTCGATTCAAAAACAAACCAACTAAAACCTATGAAATTGGCATAATTGTACTGATACTACACTAATTCGAATAAAATGGAAATTCCTGTGCACTACATCAAGTTTCAATTAAATGACAATAAAATTCGGAATGGAGATAATTATGGCCGAGCGAAATGCACATTTTCATTTATTACATTGCATTGTAGGCGAATAACTCTCTGAGACCTAAATCATGCACATGATTTGGTACTCATTTTCATAATGGGATATTTCAGATAAAACTTATCGATCTGATTAATACACAAACAGATAAAAATATCTTTTTAAAAACAAGAAGTTTCAACGCAACTGTACTCAGTCTTACTACGAATTTTAACTGAAGATAGAAAATATAGTAAGTAGAATCACCACAGAGAGCATGGATATGAAAATAAGTTTTTAAGCATTGTTTTGGAAACACTTTGGCTAGCAAGTTAGCCAATGGGTTAAACCCACTGGTTTTTTACGCAATGGCGTAACACTGCAGCGAAGCTGTGCCAATAAATCTTGCAGCAACGAGCTCCACCTAGCACTTACCGCCAACCGATGTTTGTGTTACTATAAATCATACATCCGTTACTTCCAACCGCCTATAATCTCCTATTAATTTTACCACGCGTTTATCCGATTAATTTCGAAATTTGTATCGTGTGTAAACATTTGTCAGTGCCAGTCGTATTTTGTGTATGCCACAGAGATTGCAGATACGAAAACCAATCCGAATTTACAAACCCTTGTCGTTCTGCCCATAACATGGTAGGAGGCCTTGCGGAATTAAATTCTTAAATAACATCGTCCTTCACAAAAATAGTCTTTATTGATGCTTTTGATAGAGGTGAAGTTGGCGATGGGCCCGCGGAGGGATATGTGAATGCAGTTTGCGATCCCCCGCTGCGTTCACTCGACGAAATCACAACAAATCATTCGCTGGACCCACCTCCAATAATGATGGCTGCATTGCATATAAATTGATTTTTCCGTCTGTTTGTTGTACCGTCAATCAGAATTAAAGATCTTTAAGAGTTTAATGATAGCAACAATATGGTTTATGGTGATGTAAGATGAAAATGTTTATGTTGTTTTCAACTCATCATTTATCTTCAGATGAAACATGAGGAGCTTGGCGCAGGGGCTGGCTCGGGTTACGTTCGTGCTAGCTAAACTACTTTTGCAATGCCGGGTGCCAAAATTGTAACAACCAGTAACCCGCTTTGAGCTATCGTGATGGGTTATTGGCCGTTATTAACTTAAGTCTAGAAGTGGGATCTTTATAAGCAGTGATGAAACATAAAAAAGATTCAAATAAAGATGTTTGAATTAATCAGAATGTTACTTTTTGATACGTTGGTTCACTATTGACACATCTCATATTTAAGTTATAAGTGACGGTTTAGAAAGTTTATTTAGTAAAATATTCGTCACTGCAATATGGGTTAATAGATACTTTACTGAAGTCAGATACTAGTGGCGTGAGAAAAAAGCGTGAGTATACGAAATTCATAATAAATATTAACATTAATACGCTATAATTTAAACATCTTTATTTTCATAAGCATGTTATTTATATATAGTTACTGTCTGTATAGTTGCTGTCGCTTCACATTTACTCAACGAGTTTATTCTATTTCGATGTTTAGGCAACAAAAGATGAAAAGGCGCTATAAAATTTCACCATTTCCCCTTTGTACAGGGCAATTAGGCTAATGAAGTGGCACGAATGAGTCCGGCGCGAATGAATGGCCCTACCCAACGTTCTTCGCATTCATGTGGGTAATTTACTGATGGTGCCTTCCATGGGTTTACTTGAATTACTTGAAAGCAATGGCTTATCTGTAGTTATGGATGTTTTCAGCGTTTTTCCTATTTGGTTAATGGAGAATTGTGCCAGTAGAGCTGTGAGATAAATATAAAAACATTTCATTCAGTTCCCTGACTTTGAATAAGGTTTGACTATATCAGTTACATCTGTAGCGTGTTTTATTTCAAAAGAATTGTATTATTTTCAAACCCATTAATTAATGAATAAGTTATTAAATACTCGTATGTAAAAACACAAAATAATACAAAACAAAAGGAAAAAAGTTAGAGGAAACATGATCGTCCAAAAATACAGACATGATGGATTTGATAAATGAGGGCCCCGACAATATCATATCATCCACGTGGAAAACGAATGCCTCCGAAACTAGTTCCTGAGTAATGATCTACAATAAATAACGATCAATCTCGAGTCAAAGATAAACAAAACCAATTTATAGGCAAATATGTCAGAGGTTGCAGATTTGTTTAGTGCGAACCGAGCGTTTATAGGGACGGAGAAATTGTTAAGCAAACCAAAACAATTGGGAGCTGCCTTGGGGATATTTATCAATGTTTGATAAACAGAATGGAAAATTGAATTCGACTCGATAGGGACCAATAAATTATTTATTGTCATTATAAACAAAATATGGACTGATCATTTCCAATTCTGAGATTGAATTGCGACCACCTAGGGAGCTTTGGACACTTTATACACGGCATTTTTATCGAGTAAATTAATGTTGAACATTTATAAATTTGCGTGTTCTTTATCAACACCAAATGTGATAGTATCTCTTGAACTAAATCCGGAATGAACAATGACACTGTTAAAGTTATATAATTTCGTTACAAACTCCCAATTACAAACATCTACATAGGGAAAGCAAGTAATTTGACGCAGCGTTTTTGTAACAAGATCGTAAAATTTTAGGCCCTCGTCTATATTTAGAAGATATGATACGACCCAGATGGTCACGCTGCCCAATTTTAGTGTCTCTCGAATCTTTTAACGCCGCCACCTTTGTGAGACCTGTGTTACACCTTATACATATTCTCGAACGTAATGAATTCGTTTAAGCTGTAGCAGAGTGAAGGTCTCGTAACATTGGGTAAGTGCAGTAACTCCGATAGCCCGTTATAAAGCGCCCAGTTCGTGTAGCATTTCATAGTTATGAGCGTGCGCGGAAAAGGAAGTGTATTTTTAGACGTATGGCATCTGGTCCTAAGAAACCGTATGCCTTTCAGAGAATTGGCTCAATTAACATGTCCCTTGAGTAATCGATTCATAACTCCAGATTCCTACGTGACATGACATCGTAAAGTTTTTGGACGATCTACGCCGCTAGCGGTGTCCGTATCTGGGCCATGTTGGTATTATAGAGATGAAATATGGTGTCAATTAGTGTTTTGAAATACGTTGCAGACGGAAACGTATGCAGGATAAAAATGATAGTTAATTTGAGAAGGCATCTTAGTGCTTTAGTTAATCATAATAAAGAATGGGTCCGTGTTGTAACTTATTATGACACCTTGGAGATTAAGGCGATTAAGGAAGGATTCACATTACTTTGGTATGAGAATTATTAATATTTGTGTTTAATAAATATAGTATGTTTTTGCGGCTGTTTATGTTGCAAGTTTGTTTTTATTTTCGTCGTCACTACTAATTTGAACGGGCCTTTTTAGATGTGCCTTTAATGTTTTGTGTCGTTGGTGTCTATGTTAAGCTGCCATGAAATTCATATATATTAATTTATTGCATCGTAAGGTAGTTGAGACAAATTAAGTTCCAGAAGCCAGTACCGGTTTTTTATGTAAATTTAGGTCACTTTATGTTTTTTTTTAATACACGAAATAAGTACGTGACATTTGTGAAAGAGCTTCAACGTCGGTGTGCTCTGAAGTGTTTTGTTCTGTGGTTTATTCTACTGTACTATGTTGCCTCATACTAATATTCGGAAAAGAGGAGACTATCCTACAGTTTTCAAAAATCCAACTCACCACCATGGACTCCGCAGTAGTCGCCCACACAGTCGGCGTACTGGACGTGCTGGCCTGAGCATGGTGTATCCCCGGTGCAAGATCTTCTTCTGCTTTGACGACAATCGGCTTCACACACCGACCACTCCGACCACTGGCCCCATCGGCCGGGCAGGGCTGGAAGAGAAACAAATGAAAAAACAACTGAAAAATTAAAGCAGTTGACAACTGACAACTGTGCGGTAGCCAAGCTGTTCTCCCGCCCAGAGTAGATAGACTTACGAACCGATGGCTTAAAATGACGTTCATAAGAGCTTTTTGTAGCCTAAACTGAATAAATGATTTTGAATTTGAATTTTGAATTTGAATTTGAATTCAAACGAATTTGTGTTTCTAAAGTAACTAAGCATTGTGTTGGCCATTTTGTTTTTGTGATGCTCTAAGCATCCGTACAAATCGACAAACAGTTTTTGTGATGTTTATTGAACAAACGTTGTAATTTTTTTGTAATAATTAAAAAAATATACAAAATAGAGAAAATGTGTCCTTCCGTAAAATTCCCGAAAAACAAACACGACATTGGAATTTATGCCCAAACAATAGGAAATATGACAACAACTATAAAGAAAAATCTAACCACTTGTCAAGCAACTCATTTGATTTCTATATAGCTCGAAGTAGCCGTCATTAAAACGCTCCGGGCAACCTAGAGAGCTAGCTAGAGTAGATACAGTCACTGGCATAAATACGTAATCAAAATATATAGACAAGTTGTCCTCATACGTTGTCGTTTCAAGTTGTCACATATTTTTGACGCTGGAATTACAAACTGACTGCGAATTATCATATAATTTAGCTGCACTGACTGTTTAGTCACGAGCATGAAATTAATACTTTGGATAAATCAACAACAATATCTGCACCAGAAAAGCATTCAACAATATCTGTCTACACGATTGCAGCAACATTATATGCTAAGTCATAGGCGGCTTGTAACTTAATCGTCAAAAATATGTGCCATTTAAGGACCACTTGTACTTGTGGTAACATATTTATACTTATATCTTAGACGTTAGAATGATTCTAGCCTCTAAATAACCTAAGGTGATTTTTCGATTACTACTTACGACTTGACGAACTTTAAGTTTCTTTTTTCTTTTTTTTCTTTCTTCTTGTTAAAAAGTGCCTAGTACTTAGTTGATGAAATTCTAACTGCTGTACTCAGAGACGTCAATTAAGTTTTAATGACAATTAAGTCTCTTGCTGTACTTTCTTATGTTTAGCGCTAAATAGAGAGGGAAAGACATTTAATCGTCATTAAAACTTAATTGACGTCTCTGAGTACGGCAGTAAGTGATCCTAATAAGTATTAATATTTAAGGGTGCGCCGACAAAAAAATGCCAAAAATGCAGTTACGGTTAAGTAGATATAATTGAAAATACTATCGTATTAAATGAACAAAATATATATTTAGTATCATAGGGAACGTGTTTACAATTTGTCAGAACCATAAATTCATAACACGCTATAGTTTTTTCTACAATATCATTTAAATTTGGGCAAAAATCATGAAAACGAGTGGCGGCGTTTAGTAGATTTCTTATAGTTTATCTAAATTATTGTACCTCTGATTTTGTCTAAACAATCATCAATGGATAAACTACAAATTGCTAGACTACATTTTCGATTCATCAAGTGATAATTTAAATAATTATTTTTTATTAAGCACCTTAAATTCCCCATACAAAATTAGTATGGCCGCGCGGCATCAAATAAATATGAACGACGACATTTCAAATAAAACATATGACACTTGTCACTTATGGACGGCGCACCCTTAAGTTAATTATGAATTATTGTATATTTGCTATTGTTATTGTTATTATTTATTTAAAACTAGCAGCCGCTCGCGGTTTCACCCGCGTGGTTCCCGTTCCGTGGGAATATCGGGATAAAATGTTTTAATCCAGGTTATAAACTATCTGTATGCCGAATTTCATCCAAATCCATCCATCCGTTGCAGCGCGAAGAAGCAACAAATATACACACATACACACAAACTTTCGCATTTATAATATTAGTGTGATTAGTGTGATAATTTGTCAATGTAATTAATTTTCTTATTGTAATCTGTATTATTTTATTTTTATGTAATTTTCAATACAATATAAATTGTTTTATGGAATAAATAACAGGAAACTATGAACCCTTTTTGGCGCCTATGGCGGTTACGTTACAAAAGCCCATAGGTAGTAAAGCAGCAAATTATATCCAAAAAAGCAGTTGCATTTTAAAAGTGAAATTCTTCTTTCTTTCTTTTGCTTAACGATAATTGTATTCAAACCTTAAAATTCCACAGACTTTTTAATTTCCAAATCGCATGCCTTGCACTTATTAGGCTTTCTAATTATAAATACTGAGTCATAGTTAGTGTTAGTAACCAGGGTGCCTAGTGCGAATATTATTTACCATTCAACAACGTTAACGAAAACGAGATTTTTTAAGAAACAAAATTTTAATTATCCTTTTTTGTCACTAGGAAGCGCGTCTTCAATTTCTGCTTTTTTAATATATTAACGAGTAAGCACAGTGGCTTGATCTCACCTAATGTTAAGTGATGATAAGGCCAATGATGGAAGCGCACTTCACCCGGGATCCTCAACTAGTGAGGCACTGGCTATCTTATCTAGCTGCCGGAACACAACAATGCTACAAACATTGATGTTATGGTGACATATTTAGATAAGATGGTGGTAGCTAGCCAGGCGGACAAACAAGCCCTACCACCAACCAAACCGAGTACACAAACATGTACCCCCCGCTGGGAATCGAACCCGGGACCTCTGGGTCTTAACTGGTGGTCTTACCACTAGAACACAGAGGCAGTCGAAAGCTGCTTCAAAATGTGATCGAATGCCAAATAAAACTTACACACACTAGACACTCGTTAATCGTACGTCCTATACTCGTATTCTAAACCTTATATACATGAACACTATACGTTAAAATAAATCAGTTTGTACGATCCTTATAATTATAGCCTTGAGTTTTCGAAATTATATTGTCAGATCATACTTAACAAATAAAATGTCCTTTTAAAAGACCAAAGCAATACTGGCAAATGCATTTTAAAATGGAGAAAGTGGGCTATTACTTGCCCTTTGCAGGGTCCATCTTCCTGTTATTATGGTTCAATCTCGAGTAGATCATTGAAAAGAGTTTATAGTTGAAGCGAAACTCACAACCGCATAATTGTGTTTCGTTTATCCGCAGTAATTTAATCTAAAATCTTAATTTCAAGATGGTTATGTGGGGGTTTTAGACAAAAAATTTTTACCCCCTAGATCCCGTCTCCCTGCCCTTGCCTGCCCACTAAAACGCACTGTTCATCGCCTACACGTTCCACTAGGATGTCTGGGACTATGGGTATAGGTATAGGGTTTGAAGCATGGTCCAGACGTCCTGAGGCTAGCGGACAGCTAGAGATTTTGCTATGGTACCGTTGACGTTGTTTGACAGACACCCAGTTTGCGAAAAGATCGATTCCCATCTTAGGCTAGTCGTTCTTTTTCAAGTGCTATATTCAGTTTTGATATAAAAATAGCAATTCAATGCAAACAAGCTTTAAAAAGTATACATATGCCAACTAACTCATAAACAATCGCCCTATAAATTGAAATTAAAATACACGGGCAAGTTACTGCCCTTACATGCGAGTGTGGCATAAATCACGTGTTTTTTTACAAAAGAAATAATAGAGAGTCGGTGTTCATTCTGATTTATTGGTGGTCTAAGTTATGAGGTTGGAGCGGTTGTTTCTTTGATAGGATTCATGCTAGCAGATGGTTTAAGAAGACCAAAATGTTTTAACTATGAGAATGAAATGTTAAAATGTAAATTTAACTATGAATTTAATGAAATGAAAACATGAATTTATTTGACACTAAAATAAGCTTGTCCCATAAAAAGCAAATTGTAAAACTTTTTGATACGCCAAAATATAAGTAAAAATTTACTTTTTTAAAACATAACCTTGACCAACACATTATTTAAGACAAAGTCCTAAAGTCCTAAAGCAAAACATTTTCTGCTTTAGGAGAAGGAAAAGCTTAACCTAATATTTCTCTCATTTGTAGTGCATAACAAGAATTTTGCACGGATAGATGCTCAATCATACAGAGATCGACCGTCTGCTTTCGTGTGAGTCAGTGTCCGGTCACGGACCGTGTCCAAGTGTGTGAGAATTATTTGTTTTACTCCTGAGTATTACATCAAGGAGCTCGATGGCGCGAGTGCTGAGGTTAAGCAACTTTCGCAAAGGCCGGTCACCAGATGGGTGACCAAAAATTTATCTCGAGTTCCTCCGTGCTTTGAAAGGCACGTAAAGTCATCGGTGCCGGCTGCTTTAGCAGTCGTTAATAACCACCAATCCGCACTGGGCGTGCGTGGTGGTTTATAGCCCGCTCTCCCTATCCATCCATAAGGAAGACTCATGCCCCAGCAGTGGGGACATCATATGAGCTGATGATGATGATGATGATATGCAGTGGGGACATCATATGAGATGATGATGATGATATGATGATGTTCATAACGCTTGATGCGTTTTTTGGGGATAGTTGTTAACTAGTTGGCTCATAACTTGGACCACGGCTCAACTCTCTCCCCTCCACCGTGGGCGTACTATGCATATTTAACTACAACAGTGTGTAACATTTCTTATTAATTAATGCGCACACATATAAATCAGTCGTGGCTCGTTAGGACGACCAGGACCAGCCGACATAAAGGACTTTCACATTTTTTTACACTTTGCCGCGTGAGCAACACAAAATAAATTGTTGGTAATTGCGACTTGTCACAATATCCTTAAAGAGAGAAACGAAATTTTCGTGAAAGAAGCGAGGAGACGGAAGTCGTTATGACAAGATGAAGTGGCCAAATTATATTACGATAATGCCGCTGAATGTACTCGCGGTCGTTTATACGGAAATTTGAAACAATATGTTGTGTATTCCGATGCGTTAACGCGAAATGGCTATGTTTCAAGAATACATAACAGCGTTCGGAGAGGAAAGGCTGCCGTTGAGCCCGTGCGTGGGAGGTGTTGAGTGTTCGAAACGACTTTTGGGTTGTCGATGTAACTTTTGATTTATCACGTGAAGAAAAATTTCGTTTTTCTCGACTTTTGTTCAACTGCTGTTCAACTTCAACATGATTGGGAAGGGAAGCCTTTCCACTAGAAACCTAGTAGGTACAGTCAACAGCAAAGGTAACTGATGATTGGTCGAATTTATAAATATGAAATCAGTATGAAAATCAAAACTTTTTAGACGCAAATCGAAAAACCTTCGAGTATCTACTAGTACCTGCAGACTGTAGTCCTATAGAAAATACCGACTTACACCATCGCAACTTAATTTTGAAATCTACTTTTGCTGTTGACTGTACCATCCCTACTGTCACGGGAATGACTCTGGACCACGAACGAACGGCAAACACAGAATTGATTTCTCGTATAACACAAGCGGTTGGTAGGTAGTACGTGCCAGTACAAAGAAAATTAATGAATTAAGTAGGGTAGTTTTTGCAACGGTTTCACTGACCCACTTTAAGGTGGAGACTGACCGGAGCATTTTGCTGTAACGTAACAGGTTCGATGCGAGCGTTCGCATGGTCAGTACAGTGAGCCGAGCCGCTCACCGCAAGCTCTCCCCTTTATCGGTCAGTCAGCAAAGACGTGTCAAGCTCGCCGCGAATGATACGTTACAGTTATAGTTACGTTATATAGTACACTCCAGTCACTAGCCAACATTAGATTCTATTTTAAAAACTCTGTAAAACTAGTTTTATCTGTACCAAACTTGGATGTTCCAAATCTGAAATACAAACAGAAATAAACAAAACAACACTAAGTACTCAATTGAGGCCTAACTTCGGTGGTCGTAAAGAGGACCGCCAGAGGCGTAGCCGACATGTGTTACCAATTAGTGGTAACAATAATCCTCGGCGGCTTGAAACAACCACTCTTGATTGGGCTTTATTGTCCGGCCGGTCTAGTTTGTTTATTCTACATACAGTTTTGGGGTTCATCGCACTTTGTTTTAATGAACTCGATGAAGTTTACGTTTCATTACACCGAAATGAGGTTTGATTACGAATTTGTTTCTTTGATTGGAATGATAACTTATAGTCGAGCATGTAAAAGTCAAAAGTTACTTCGGTTGCTATATAATTTGTAGTCTTATGGTTTAATTGGTTTTTTATACATGATAAGTATGAATGGTTAAATTAAATTATAGGAAATGCGAGATAAAATCCCTTCTCTTCTCAACTTTATATCATATAGCTAGAAAACTATAAAAAACTTAACATAAAATTATCTCTAATTCAACAAGCATCAAGTCCTGGCCATAGTTATTCATCGATAGTCGTAGATGGCCATTGCAGCCTATTGCCACATGTAACGGTATTGGCACACGTCAATGCAGGACTGCTGCTTAAGGCAGATAAATAGACAATATGACAAGAGCTATCCGTGGCCTCAATTTTGCTATTTAAGTACTTTGCGTTTTTACCCAATTTTGTTATTTATTCTCTTATAAATCATATCTCAATGGTCTGATTCCGACATTTTCTCACTGTTCAAGTGCCCTAGAGTACTGAGACCAAATTGTCGAAGTTTTTAATTAACAGAGTTGCTTTGCTGGACCCTACCACCGGTTACATCCCTATCTCTCAGGCTTTGTAACTGTCTTTTTGTTCTTACTATCCGTATGTATGATTTCATAAAGGTTGAAGTTTGTCTTCAACGCGCGCTGAGTTTTATTGTCGCTATGAAATACTTAACTCCTTTGATGTGACTCTTGGTACTGAGTTTATGCGCTCCGAGAATTAAACGGCGGAGATTTTTATAGTTCCGATGGAAACGAGAGATATGGAATGTAAAGCTGTGTACACATTATAAAATGCGCTCGTTTAAACAAAGTCACCAGCATCACAATCATTTTCATTATCATCAGTCAGCTTTTTATTCATGAAAAGTATACCTACATAATTAAATTTTAATAATTACGAAAATAAACTTTAAAAGTCAGATATTATGGCACAAAGTATGTAAAAAAATTACTGACTAATGTTGTTGTGTAAGAGTCAATGTATGTTCAGAGAATAAAAAAATAAAAAAAACAATAATAAAGTATCAATTGTATATAACTATCTTGTGTTTCAATCGCTTAACTACTTCAGATGGCAATTATCGGGTTGCAGCTGTTAAACTTTAATACAAAGACGAAATTCTCAAATTATTTAAAAATTGTACTGTGCCATACGATCTTCTATTGGATAATGATAATGGACCTTTACAGCCACCTACAATTGTTATGACTTGCGATCAACACTACCGTCATGAACTGCAAAGGGACGTACAAGAAATTCCTAAATGCCCACGTCGTAAACTCGCCGGCATACTTCGAGCACTTCTCCAGTGTGCGCCAAGCCTTCCGTCCGCTCGTTTCAATTGTAAGGATTTCGGCACGTGCGGTTTATGTTCGATATTAATTCCATCGCTTTATGTCTCTCGGTGGCTTATTGACACACGAGTAGATCAAAGATATGCTTGTGGTTCTCTCTTTGGAGGCATTGGCTGTTGAATTGCTTTTATGGGACATCTGTGCCACGATCTTTAGTGGAGGGCCGATAAATTATTTATGATTTTTTATTATTAACTATTGTGTGTGGTAAATAGTTTTTGATCGTATCTTGAATCTATTGTGCCGTTATGTTTACGCATTAGTATTTCGACACGTTAAATGACATTATTTGAAAGTAACTTCATTGTTATTGGCAATTAATGAATGTGTACCTACATTGATTATACAATTTTCCTTAAGAGATACTTACCAACCAAAAGCTGTTGTGTATTATCCATGTAGGTTTCTTCCAAGGCAGCAGAAAGAAAAAGGTTTTATATTAAAAATAAAACTTATTTCCTTAACAAATAAATAAATAGGGTACTATAACTATTAAAATCAAGAAGCAAAGGGGGTACCTGTACACTAATTCTATATATGGGCCCCGAACTTGAGTACGGATCGTGCGCGTTTTTCGACCACTTTCTATCACCGTTGGCTATGACTGATGCTGTAGTATACTACACGCGCAATAAACTAGAAAACCGCTCGCTTCGTAATACGCTCGTGCTGGTTGCTGAGGCTTTAACAGTTTTATTATTACAATTATATGTATATTAGTTACCACTCTGGCAGGGCACGCAGTCGGCCGTCCGCTGCACGGCCTGCCCCTGGCAGTGCGCGCCCCCGTTCAGTGGGTACGGTTCGGAGCATGTGCGCGTGCGCCGCTGCCCGCCCGTCGAACGCCCGTTGCAGCGGCAAGGTGCCCACGAGCTCCACTGACTCCACCCACCGTTCACTGTTGAGTAAAAGTCAAATTAAAATGTTGCAGTAATTAAATCAATAAATAATAAATATAATAAATATTAGACAAAATCACATACATTGTTCTGATCCCAAGGTAAGTAGCTAAAGCACACGTTTTATGGATATCAGAAACAACGACGGTACCACAACCACCCAGATCCGATACAATATCGAAAATTTCGTTTTCGACATTGACCCGACCGGGAATCGAACCCGGGACCTCAGAGTTAGCACCGCCCAAAGTCCGGCATGCAAGCCACTCGGCTACGGAGGTCGTCGATGCGGTTCTTTACTTAGCTTTACAAAACTATGTTACCGATAAAGCAAGATACAAATTTTCCTCTTTGTAGAAGTTTGAAAAACGAATATTAAAACCATACGCGTTCGCGATCTTCTTGTCTGTTCAAACTTTGATCACAGGTAAACTGAGGCGTTAATCGTCTTACACAGCGACTCAATGTTTTGAGATCGCGTAAACTTAAAAAACAAATGTCCAAAAATAACGTTGCGATGTGATGTCACGTAATTTTTGCATACTACTCAACACTTGACAAAAACTTGGGAAGTAACGATCGTTATTTCATTTCTTTTTTTAAATTACAAAAATAACGAAACTTTATTCGCTAAGAAACACTAAAGGGTTTAAAGACATGTTGCCTTACAATGAAGCTATAAATCAGGCGGGAAAAGCGTTTTAAAATTGACTCATTCACGCGAACCCTGGAATCCTCCAAATGCAACCATTACAGGGCATAGCAAAAACGTTAATTCTACACCCGTCACGAACAGCCGGCAACCATTTTGATGTCCGACTGTGTGTGGATTGAGCCACGGACTCCTTTGCTTAGACGGGAAAACGGTGCAAAATTAAGAAGTTGTTGGGTCAGTACTTAGTACGTGGTCTACTGACCAAAATATACTTATTTTGCTAATCTTTGCACTTTATTTAATATACTTATAAATATTATAAAATGTATTTGTTTTGTTTATATAATTTTTAACGCAAATTTTGTTGCGAACAAATTACAAAAACACAAGCCAACGAATGGATTGAATTGGCGCCTTTGGCTTTCAAAGTAAAAAAGTAAATAGTGTTGAATAATTTCGGCGGGCTGTTTAGAACCACGATAGCTCAATTGGGTGAGCACCTGACCCGGTATGTCAGAAGGGTGCAGGTTCAAATCCTGCTCGTGGAAATTTTTTCAACATTTGTGTTTTTATAGACTTTATATTTTTATTATTTGAAATTTTGCATTCACGATGCTTTAAATATTTACAAGATAAAATTGTATCTTATAGGTCAAAGTCAAAGTCAAAAATTTTTATTCAAATAAACTTAAAAAAAAGGCTTTTGAATCGTCCATACATTTTTTACCTACTACTCATACAGGACGTCTATTATTTATCTGTTGAGAAGAAAGGGCGCAAGAAACTCCACAGCTTTAACAGAAGTAGGTAACGCCATTTCCAAGAAAAAAAAAATGTCATCATCGTCATCATCATCACCGGCCCATTGTATGTCCCTACTGCTGGGACACGAGCCTTCCCTATGTATGGATAGGGAGGACGGGCCGTAAAGCACCACGCGGGCCCAGTGCAGAGCGGTGGTTGTTAACGACTGCTAATGCAGCCGGGACCGATGGCTATACGTGCCTTCGGAAACACGGAGGAAAAAAAGTATCATCATCATCATCATCATCTCAGCCAAAAGACGTCCACTGCTGGACAAAGGCCTCCCCCAAGGATATCGTATATATAGTATATCGTTACAAAATTATACAATATTTAATTTAATACATTTACAATTTACATGAAGAGCTCGATGGCGCAATGGGTAACGCGCCTGGTATGCGAGTGCTGAGGTTATGCAACTTTCGCAGAGGCCGGTCATCGGATGGGTGGCCAAAAATGTATCATCTCGAGCTCCTCCGTGCTTCGGAAGGCACGTAAAGCCGTTGGTCCTGGCTGCATTAGCAGTCGAACAACCACCAATCCGCACTGGGCCCGCGTGGTGGCTTTATGGCCCGTTCTCCCTATCCATCCATAGGGAAGGCTCGTGCCTCAGCAGTGGGGACAAAAAATGGGCTAATGATGACATTTACAATTAAAAACTTTCAAAAGCTTGGAATTAGAAAAAAAAACTGTATTAAGTAACGATAAATACTATTTTTAAATTTTGGTAAGTATCTTTACGTAAGCCTGATTTTACATTGGACTTACGCGTTCGTGATGCATTGTCGTAGCTATAATATACATAAATATATGTCGAATGAAAGCATGCTACCATTTTTGTGTTAGCTACTATACAATATACAAGTTCAGCAAAATGTATGACTAAAAAGTCGTCAGTAGATACAATGCATAAATCTCAAATAGCTCAACTTGTTTCAAAAAGGGTCTCTAATAATAATAATAAAAGTGTGTTGATAATACAATTAAAACATTAAAACTGTGGAAAACTTGTCAACATGAGACACAACTACACAAACACAACTACACAATACATGTTTTATAATAACAGAAGCAAGATCCAAAAGTCAACAGTTCTTGTTACTTGAGGACGATTTCCTTGTACCAGAACTTCAGACATCATAAATACGGTTGAAACTATCATTTGTTCTATGAGATTTGTTCATTACCGTCCCTATTTGCCATAATATCTCACACGTTTACCGCTGCTCAGGCAAACATCTTCGCGAGAAATCTTTGCGAGCGAACTTGTGTGCACTAGCAAGTATGTTTATATCTTTTGAATAGATCGCTTGCCGCTTAGGGGTACACGCAAAGTCGCGTGCTGTACCTAGCTCGGCTAACTGCCTAGCTAGAATTTACTTTTCTATAATTACCACAATTGAAATGGTGGCCTGGATAGGAATCCTGAACTTAGCGATATTATTGTTATGGAAAAATATTTATTTCGTATTGCTAATGACTGTAATTGAGACGGGACACGATTCCACGACTATAAATCATTTAAATTGACAAGTAATGCAACACTGGGTTCCGGGAATAACTCTAATGTGTCATGTTTTTTCTTGATGATAATAATAATAATGTCACTCTGAACAAGTTAAAATTTATACGATTTTTTAATATATGTTTCAAAGAAATACCTTAAACTGACAATAAAAACTTAATTGAATTATGATGTTTCTATAATAAATTGTAGTGAGATATGAAATTATGGCGTGCACTTGGAGAGGTCTATGTCCAGCAGTGGACGTGTGTAGGCTGATGATGATGACGATGATGATGAAATTACAAAATATATAGCTCAAATTAAAAATGACGCATGTTACGTGCCACTTTAACAAGTGCACGATATCGTTTGAGAAGAGTCCTTGTAACATTCAAAGCGATGATTGCTTCATCATCATCATCATCATCTCAGCCAAAAGACGTCCACTGCTGGACAAAGGCCTCCCCCAAGGGTATGAGGGGTATTTGCCGTAATCGCCACGCTTGGCAGGCGGGTTGGCGATCGCAGTAGGTTGAGGGTAACCTCAGAGAGATGCTGCTGCCCATCCTCTGGAATGGTCCCTTAGTCGGCTTTTACGACACCCACGGGAGGAGAGGGGTGGTGCAATTCTTTATAAAGTTCAGTTTAAAAAGTTCTTGTTTAGATTTTTGATGCTTTCCTATGATTTTAGAATAATACACTTCTTCTATTAACAAAACTAAAATTACACTACAAGAAAAATACTAAGATTCCATTCAGAAACTATCTTTATTAAGTAACTAGCTGTCCCGGCAGACCTTGTTCTGCCCTATTTCTCTAAAACAAAATTACATTGATTTTTTTATGTTAATAGCTGCCCCAACAGATTTCGTTCTGTCAAATTTATTGGCCTGTCGCAGTCTTATAGAAATAAAATAACATTGGTGATGATATTTTTATTATAATGCCTTATGGACCTTATGGTACACGATATTTTTTGTTTGATTACTTGGCGCGTAAATAAATAAATCTGACCTCTCAACTTCAAGGCATACCAAAAATAATCCTAACGCGCCTTTGTTTTGTTTTGATTGACGTCAAATGTTTGACAGCTGGGGACAGAGTGGTTTGTATGGAAAAAGAAAATTGTTGTTTTTTATGTTTATCTCGTATTTTTTAAGTTTTTTCTCTCCATAAGAACCTTCCTCAGACTTCAACAAACACAACAAAAAAGAAATCAGCCAAATCTGTTCAGCCGTTCTCGAGTATTGCGATTAGCAACACATTTAGCGATTCATTTTTATTTATATAGATAGATTGGGACGAAACAAAAACACAATGTTTTCGAACCTCAACAAAACACAAAAGGCATATAATCCACCACATCTTTTTATATCGTCTAGTCTCAAATTATACCGTAATGGAAGATTATTATAACACCGAAGCTGTTAGAAATAATCCCGGGCGCCACGTGTTGTCCAAATTACTGGCACCGAGAGTCCTTGACACGATCGTAGTGCGGACGTTTCAGGGTAACTCAAACCTAACACGTTTCCTCAATGTTTATTTTTAAAAGTAAACTTGGTATCTTATGATTACGTTAAAGCTCTCTTAGCTCGCAAAAACATTTTATGAAATGTTTATTTATGTTATTATATTAAAAATAGTATTACTATCAATACATCAGCTCATTTTATGTCCCCACTGCTAGGGCACGAGCCTTTCCAAGGGATGGCTGCTTCTCGACTGTTAATGCAGCCGGGACCAACGGCTTTACGTGCCTTCCGAAGCACTGAGGAGCTCGAGATGATAAATGTTTGGACACTCATCCGATTACCGGCCTTTGCGAAAGTTGCTTAACCTCAGCACTCGCAGACCTGGCGCGTTAACCACTGCGCCATCGAGCTCCTCAATTTTAACTAAATCCTCCTACTATCAGATTAATGTAACTAACAACTTTTAATGCATATAAATTATTCTATTCCAAGGATAGGATTGCTTTCGTTCCAAAGACCGGTATGACTCAACGCAATATCTTGGTTTCTGCAAAAAACATCACCTACTTCCTTTGGAGGACCGCCGTGAAATTGCCGATATTTTGTTCCTACTAATAGCTGCTTCTGGTTCCATTGACTGTCCAGATCTACTGTCTCAAATCACTCTCAGAGCGCCATCTAAGCTCCTTCGGTTTAGCCCGCTTTTATATCTGCCCCCTTCCTTTTCCAATTATAGGCAAAACACGTATATCTGGCGTGCAAGTAACAATTTCAACGCCTTATCTAAAAAACTAGATTTTGACCTTTTTAACACAAGCGATGCAACAGCGAAACGGCTCATGAGCCAGTTATTTTTTGAGTAGTTTAATGAATAAATTTAAGTGTGTGTTTTTTTTTTGAAAGTGCATCACATTGTTATTAATTCTGTTTTTATTAGTGAGGACCTATAATTGGCTTCCTGTTACTATTTTTAAGTTTTTAAGTTGTGTCATAGCTGTTGGTCTTCCTATAAATAAATAAAATAAAATAAAATAAATAAATAAAGTTATGTCATACAAAATGTCTTTATTTATAACATATTATTTATCTCGGGACTCCGTTTTTCAAACGTCTTTTGACACACAGCTCTAAGTTTTAATACAGTATACAAAGTATTTTAAAGTTTGGTGAATAAAAAAAAAGCAACACATGTTGCTCGAATTATAGGAATCCAATCCTTAGAGTATTAACCGTGACTCGGCAGCTCGCCACAAAAACTTGTGACACGAGTTAATTGACGAGTTTTTGTCGGTTTCGAGACAATTCTGAGAACTGTATTTCAGTTAGTTTTTTATGTGCAACCTCGCAAAAAGAGATGAAATAACGAAGAGATGCTTCGGTAGGCACTTAAAGCCGTCAGTCCAAGTCCCGGCTGCATCAGCAGGCGTTAACAACCACCACTCCGCACTGGGCCCGCTTGGTGGTTCTTGGCCCGTTTTCCCTATCCATTCACAGGGAAGGCTCGTGCTCGTGCTAGTGGGGACATAAAATGAGCTGATGATGATGTTCATGAATGAAGAGATAAATAATATATGGAGGTCACGAAAAATATTTTTTTTTACCAATTGTGACACACAAGCACCGATGGATTGATAAAATCAATCAATCTTATATTTCTTATCATAAGTTACCATAACAGATTTAAGACGACTCATCGCTTTCATAATCATCCGTGGTTTACAATCACTCACTGCTGAACTCAAGAGTTCCCATCTGAAGAAGAGAGATTTCAGGTCATAGGCTCATAATCATAACTCACCACGGTGAATCAATATGGGTTTTGTGGGTTTCGACTACGAATGCCATCAAGCAACAACAACCAACGGCTTGACGTGCGGTCCAAAGCACAGAAGAGCTCAAAATCTTTTTTATTTGGTTACCATACATTAATCCGCCATTGTGGAGATCGCTTAATCTTTAAAACCGCGACCTGTAACGCTATTCTCTAAGCAAAACAGCGTCGAACTCGACGATGAACTCACTCATAACTTGCAAACGAATTTCAACCTACTTTTAAGTAGCAATAAAGTCTACATTCGTTTGCAAGTTATAGGCGAGTTCAATGTCGAGTTCGATGCTGTTTTGCTTAGAGAATAGCGCGGCTGAACATTTAAACCGCTTTGCCATCGAGCTTTACGATACGTTGTCCAAAGTTAAATAACTTAAAATACAAAATTGAGATTGAGACATCCCAGTAGATAACACGACGGCAGTCATCATAATCAAATAACCAAAAAATTGATAATCGGCGTATCAGTTTCTTGTTAAATTAATAAATAACACCATCAAATTTGTAACGGGCCCTTTTACACGAACGATAAAAATTCAATTTTTAATGAATGCAAAAGATTGCTCCGCCGGGACCACCCGCCGCCGCCATTTTGGGTGTGCTTTCTCAATAAAAATTGATTGCCCTATTAGATCCCGCTTATGTTATTAACCTATTATAGAACTGTTAATATTAATAATGCCACCATATGGCGTACCTACGCATAGAAGATTACTTATTAAACATGAGAAATTTTGTTTCTGAATTGAGAAGTCAATTCTAATGCGCAATCTCACGATTAACAGTTTTATGGTCTGGTAGATAACTACCAGTTTTAGAGCAATAGGTCCAGGGTTCGCTTCTCAGTTGTTATGTTTGTATTTAGTATGGTTGGTGGTAAGTAGAGCTTTTTTTTTAAATTCGCTTGATCAGACTCCACCATATTAACCTAAGTTACCATAACTTTAATATTAGAGATAAAATCATCTGATACTAAATAATGAAAACGAAAAATATTGTTCATGCCAAAACAACTATGTTTTTATAGGCTTTAATAAGATGGTGGACTGGTATCTAGTAAGCCGACTTATCATACGTTTTATTTAAACCAAACTGGGCGCAAAACCTCCTTTGGAAATATAACCCGATTCTTCCAGTTCTAAGACCGGAAAGTTGTACCAATAGATACCACAGACACGATTAAAAGCACTCGAACAAAAGAGTGTCAACAAAGAAAACAACAATATCCAATAAAATAAACTATAGAGAAAGCAATAAGAGAAGTGTTAAACTTTATAACGCAAGCGATTACCGTCAATCTGGACATATAATAAAGGACGTTTATATAATTGTGTGGAGTCGTAAAGAGTATTGTGGGGACGCCATCGCCCACGTCCACGGCCCAACGATGAGATAACAACGATATATTGCACAATTAACACGTGAGTGCCACAGTAACTGTTCCTGTAACACAAAGGCCTTTATGTCCTCCAATGAACGTAATTGGCGTTAGTCTTTAAGGGAATGACTGTACCAATTAGATGTTTGTGTAGAATTTGAAATTTATAATACCCGAAGTCTCTATTTGTGGGTATTTGATTTAATGTAACGGAGTTTAGCTGTTGGCGGTATTTTGTATTTTGTAACGAAATATTGGTTTTCGTTTGGTATTGGCTCTATAATCACAACAAGCATTTCCTCTCGACTTCGTGAGTAAACCGCAAAAATGTAATTGGTCAATAATTTATTTACTAGTGGGTCGCCCGCAAAACTTCGCGTTTATTCAACAGATTTTTTAGGAATTTCGAAACCTATGACACAGGTTTCTTTATTTTTCTGCACATCTACGGCTGGAGCTTTTCCAAATGAGACCATAACCGATTTTTATGTGTAGATATCGTCCCAAATCACTGGCACAAAAATCGGCTTACGATATTAATATATATATTTTTAAATACTGGGCCCGATATCTGGAGATTCTGGTCGTGGAACGTGTTCCTTAGATTAGCATGAATTTGTGATCACCCCACCGCACTTGGCAAGCGTGGTGATTTAGCCAATACCTTAATTAATTTTGGCGATGACTTTTTTTTGCTAGAGATTTTAGATTTGCCCGGCAGTGGGACAGTATATAGGCTATAATTATGCATATACTATTTTTACCTGTATGCAGGTGTATATAAATACCGAACAAGTTAACGATCGCATCTATTGACACTTGCAACACTGTCGGTATAACGCGTTGCTGACTCTTGAGGCTTTATTGTGCCTTCATGCCCGGTTATTACCTCACAGAGACTTTAGTAATATGCATTCTATATTTGAACAAGATGCACATATCATCTCTGACACACTGTCCACATGAGTCACACAGCCAGTCAGAGCAAAGCAGGCATTAAAAATCATTCTCAACTACAGAAAACGAGGCAGAAATGAAGATTTTGGACGCGTGAAGTCAGAGGTGTTGATTGCAATCAGTTAGCCAGGCGCCGTGCTTCGGCTGCGTGGGCGCATGCGCTCCTAATGACTCTCCCATGCGCTTGAGCACTATAATTGCAAGCCATCGGCGTCTGCCCTTTGATCTTTATGCAGTAAAGATAGTTATTACTTATAAGTGAGGATGAAATGAGCGTTAAACAGCAAAGGAAATTCTCGGTTGTCCGATAAATTGTACGTGAAATAATGAAACTGGAGACCGCATCTTGTTAGGTCTGTAGACGTTATTAAATTGTCTAACGCTTTTCAGACGTAATTGGTAAGACTAAGCATTTACGGAAATGCATTAGAGATAATTTATTGCTAGTTTTACGCTATCTTGTTGCAATGATGCAATGTGTAACCGCTATGTATGGGAACACCCTTATACTTATTTTCACTAAATAGCAGAGAACGGCATGGTTTCGAATCAACGGGTTTGACGGGCAAATAAGTGCCTCAGACCTCAAACAATACTATCTAGTATAGGTAGTATGTGCCTTCAATAATATGTTTCATAAACAATTAAATTTTTCTTTGTTTCAGATAAACGCATGTTATTGCTAGCGTCTATAGATTGCAGTGAACCGTTCTCATCATGCGGGCTGTAAGCAACATTGCTGATATACAGACGAGCATAGCAAAATATATTTTTTTTTACATTATTCCTAACCATAACATTGGACGCTGTTTTTGGGTAAAGGAGATGTTTCAATTTGGGCTGAGTCTATGTACAGTACTACAAGTACAAGTACAAGGATTATCTCAGAAAAATAAAAATAAAATAATTTCTCTAGTAATTTTTTGGTTCATAGATGTTGTTTTTTTTGTTGTCATTCGATCGCCAACCCGCCTGCCAAGCGTGGCGATTACGGCAAATACCCTCCATGATTATTTGGGGGAGGCCTTTGTCCAGCAGTGGACGTCTTTTGGCTGAGATGATGATGATGATGATGATGATAGATGTTGTTGTGACGAACTTAGACCATATTTAAAACATAACACGTTCAAAAACAGAAATAAAGATTAACCATGTAGGTTTTAAGAGATCGAATCCGATCGCGGGCGAACTTCCGTCAAACCCCAAGCGATTGAATTCGATCGCACTCGCCACTCGACATTAGAACTTAAATATCGTCTATTTAGAGCCTACTTTTGTATGAAGAATAAGTATAAGTTTAGTTATAAACAAACTAGGATAGGAGAGTTTGAGTTATTGAGACAAAACATGAAGATAAATACTTGGACGCCCAATGTAACCACAGTGCCATAGAACAATTGAATTTCTACTCTGTCTGGTTTAAGCTGAGTAGATAAGCCGTGATTAGGGGACGTCAAACTCAATTGTAGTCAAAATAACATTGTATGACGTTCGCCATTGTTGAATTTGATATGTCACATAATATTTTAAAATGCATTGAACCACAAAATAAAGCTAAATTATGAAATATTTATGTTTGTTTATATTATTATTGATTGTTTATTAATTTCATTGATTTATTTTACCTGTACAAAAACTTAACCCACACTGGGTTAAGTACCATACAAACTTGAGACATCTCCTTCAGTGTTAACAAAGTCTTACCATTAATAATAAAGCCATCGTAACAATTTGCAAAATTGGCTTAATTACCACGCTTTTCAAATTTCAGTTGGTAATCACAAACCGCCAACTTATAGTGAAACTTTGTGAGTTAAAAAGTTCTTACCATAGACAGTGAGGAGGGCTGGCTCGGAAATTCTCTTGCCAGCTATGTTTTCAGCGACACAGCTGTAGTTGCCCATATCCTGTCAACAAAAGTAAAAATAGAGCAAAGGCAAGCAGTAAAAGACTCGTCTACTGAGCTAGCGTCGAATTAGAAGATGATGATTAGTAGTCTTGAAAGGTGTCCTGATTCGTATTATCCCGATTAGACCGATATCACATCTGTCTGGTATGCAAAGTTTATTGCAATTTATGATATGCTGCATTTTTAGGTTCCTGTTTCTGAGTTTTGTTTGCATGTCTCGTTTATAGCTCGTTGAAATTGTCAATGACTGACAAAATTTCTGACAATTTTCGTACTTTTTTTTATTTGACACCGCCGTTTACAATTTTTAATAGAAATATAGATTTATCATGTTAGCACATGTTAAATGCATAATAATTCTATATTACGTTGTTGTACCATAAATATAAGACGAATTTCGTAACATGTTTTATTACGCAGCACTTTTAAATCATATGCAGACATTTTATAAGCCGCATGTTAAACAGGAAGTTGCCAAAAAAGCAACACATTCAATTATGTATGTAAAACGAACAAACCCGGTTCATTACAGCGCGCACACCGACGCGACAAAATATGAGAGTGCCTCTTTTGAAATCACAAAGCACGTGCCCATTAATTTGAACGAGTAAAGCGACACATATTACGATTATATTAATTAAGAAGATGCCTCTGACACCTATGCGTGCAAGGATACCGTTACACATAAGACCGCCGCGGCAAGTGAGCGAGTGACGCTGGTAGCTATTAATCCATGTCTGCTCGGAGCCTAATTAGTAGATGCAGAGTGGCGGAAACCGGAGATGGAATGAGTTATTTGCGATTGTGTAGTTGGAGGGATGTTTCATGCGGGCAGCGGATATGATGCGGACATACACTTTCAGCGCCGCGATGCGCTATGGAAACTTTTTCAATTGCATTTGTGGTTGCAGTTGGAAGACTGGCTATGTTATAACGTTGGTTGGGACGTTTAGTTGCTGGATGCTATGTATTAAGTACATAAGTACCTCTGAATGGAAACAAAATTAATATTATTATATGAATTGCTTTAAATTGCTAACCTACACCGATACCCTAGCTTACATTTATTTTACTAGAATCTAGCAAGTAAAATTATTGAAATCGTTACTACAGTGATAACATTTACGTAACTAATAGTTAATAACAACGCTATGTAACAATTAATAAGAGACCTAGGTTAAAAAATTGTTACCACTGTCGATCATTTTCTTAATTCCAAGTACTCGCACGTAGAACACTGTTCTATATAACTAATAAATTTTAGTAATATACTTGACACTTACGTTGTAAATCTACTTTTAAACTTTGTACGAGTACCTACTGAGCAAAGTGACAATAAAGAGAATGCACCATGACCAGTCGTACTAGCCTTACAAGAAACTGAATTAAATTTAAATCCTTTTAAACTTTCGTAAACAACGGACAGCGAGCTTTCAAAGCGCACAACGGAACGACAAAAAGAATAACCGCAAGAGCGATGTGAACTCGTGTCGCAATTAATAAACGTCAGTCGCACACGACTAATTAGTCGCAGTCGCACGTCGCTCCAAGATAAATAATTCGCAATCGTGCGATTGTACCAAACACTTCGGAGAACCATTAAGATATGTGCACACAAGAATTGTAATGACTAGCAAAATAATAGTTTTAGCTTTAACGAGTGTCTTGAGCAATTGATCAACGTGTTTACTTAACGATGATATTTGAGTTCTTATACAGCGTGGCAACAACTTCGACAATTTCGGCTTATTCCGTTACGGCCGCTAAGTAACCAGACGTGAATAAACAAAATCCTATAAGAACCTGTCACATTTCTTTGCATTGACAGCATAATATGCTCCGTTATTCATACGGTTTTCTATAAAGATTCTTACGATAAGCTTTTGATCAGTTGCTGAGTTGATTTCATTTGCTGATAATCACTTGTTAGTATTTCATGGCGATGTGTTTGACTCTTAACAAAAGATTTTGTCCTTTTCTTTTCGTTTGACCACATCTATTGTGTGCGTTCAATAGTGCCTATTAGTTTTCTTTGTTTTTTATTCGTTGTCCATTCCATGAGCATTGTCATTGTCATTATTCTCCTCTGCACTTTCTTTGACGGATGACTCAATTGTCTGGCCTTTAAATTTTACATCTTAAATTGAGTGCACTTGATTCATGATCATGACACTGTTTAATGCGTCGTTTTGCTTAACAGGGAGAATTTGTTGCGATTTTTCATTGCTGTTAAAAATAGCAGGGTGCAAGATTTATGTAGCGTTTCTCGCATTTTATTGCCGATTTTGAATTGCTACCAAGATATTCAGGTTATAAATTTCAAGATTTGAATTTTATTTGCAATAAATTATGACAATTGCATGATCAATAAGTAGTAATTTTTACATTGAATACATTTTGATATATTTGATGAACTGTAACTGTCATCAGCACCGACTCATTTATAATGTACCTACTTCGTTCTAAACTGATCTCACCCATGTGCTAAATGTTAAATGCAAATATTAAATTTTTCTATTCCCAGGTTTTAAGTATCTCTGCATGTACAATTGACTATGAATCTATGAATGAATCTATGCATGAATATGCATTAATCTTTGAATGAATATGATTGAATATATGAATAGTTTAGGCCACTAGTTCAAAGGTCTCAAAGGTTCAAAACCCCTTGTGTGTACTATCATATTTCAATTGTATTGCTAGCTTGTCTTTACATTAAGGTCCTTCTGAGTTTCTGACTGTCACGGCCTCAATGCAGCATATTCTGATTATAGTACTGATTATTGAAGTTATTCTAGCCTAAATGTTTCTTAAGTTTCATAGTTTAAATGTCTATCAACATTTTGTTCTATCCTCTTGTAGGAAAAACGGTGTATCATTGTGTGTGTTTCATTATGTGTGTTTCAAATTTATAATTTGGACTACCGGACAAAAATTGGTATTTTAAATTATACACAGTACACCAGAACTCGAGTGTTTGAATAATTTGTGAATGATTTCATGGTTTCTACTTGACTATGATAAACGTGTGGTTCGCATGAGTTATTTATATCATTAACATCACCACATGTATCCATCATGTGATTAATTCCTAGGCATATTATTATTTTTGCATTAACTACACCAGAATTCGAATGTGAACTCTTTGGTAATAAGTTTAGGATCAAATTTGACTGGAAGTTGAGTAATCGTGTCATTGATTTATTATAATAACAAAATGACTAATTTGTAATAACCTCATTTTTACTAATTGTGATTTATTTGCTTATTAAGTTTTGTGGTTTAATTAGTGTAGTCATTAAAACGAATCTCAATCAAATTGATAATAAACATTTTGTTATTACAAGTGTTTTGTCGAACTCTTATTCTCGAAAGATATCTACGTTGTTAAATTGGTAATTATTAGTATAATTTTATTGTTGAAGAACTTTGTTATTTGTTTTATGATTGAACAATAAACTTTGTTACGAAAAAGTATTAAGAGCGTTTACGCCGCACACTAGCGCCACTAATGAAAAAAATAACATATCTAGTTAAATATGGCGTTATAGTTAAAAGTGGCCGTAACGTCTTATTTAACTAAACCATAACATGTGAGGTGTTCATTAGGTGACGTAAAAATGCTAAATTACTTTATTCAAATAGTTTGTAGAGCAGAATTTAATTTTCTATCTCTAATTACTAGATATGTTTTTTTTCCATTAGTGGCGCTAGTGTGCGGCGTAAACGCTCTTAACATAATTATTTTACTGGTTTAGTATGGACAACTAATAATTTATTTATTAATTATTAATAAGCTATAATAATAAATATTCACCACCCTTGTGGTAATGATGATGATGGCGATGCTATTCTTCATAATATTTTTAGATTTTTTTGAAAACTAAATGTAGTTTTTATTATTGAAAAAGTGTGCAATCCTTTTTTGGAAGTAGAAATTAAACAATTAAAACTTACTTGCAACGTAGCCCTTGATATAAGCAGATTGCCCTCCGCCGATACCATGACGTTATGGTCCTGTTGTAATGGTACTCCATGCTTGAGCCAGGAGGTCCTCGGAGCTGGAGCAGCAGGGGGAGGTGTGCAGCGAAGAGTGGCAGCCACTCCCGCCTCCACTGACGTTGGAGATGGGGAGATAGCGAACTGTTTCTTGAGGTCTGTTAGGAGAATGAGTTTAATCAGTTTGATATTCTGACGAGTGAAACGAGCACTGTATTAGGGTAAGTATGATAAAAGTTAAGGTAAGCTCTGCTGATGCTTATAGCGCATAATATTAGATGAGGAATGTATTAAGTTAACTGCCTCTGTGGTCTAGTGGCTAAGACCACCGGTTTAGACCCAGAAGTCCCGGGTTGATTCCCAGCGGGGGTACATGTTCGTGTGCTCGGTTTGGTTGGTGGTAGGACTTGTTTATCCGCCTGGCTAGACCACCATCTTATCTAAATATGTCGCCATAACATCAATGTTTGTAGCATTGTTGGGTTCCGGCAGCAAGAGATAAGATAGCCAGTGCCTCAGTAGTTGAGGATTCCGGGTGATGTGCGGTTCCACCTTCGGCCTTATCATCACCTAGCATCAGATGAGATGAAGGCCAAGTACTTACCCGTATGATATAAAAATGAGAGCAAGGCTGGCCATCGGATGGGTGACCAAAAATTTATAATCTCGAGCTCCTCCGTGCTTCGGAAGGCACGTAAAGCCGTTGGTCCCGGCTGCATTAGCAGTCGTTAACAACCACCAATCCGCACTGGGCCCGCGTGGTGGTTTATGGCCCGTTCTCCCTATCAATCCGTAGGGAAGGCTCGTGCCCCAGCAGTGGGGACATAAAATGAGCTGATGATGATGAATTACCCGCCTCTGTTGTCTAGTGGTTTACCCACTCTCAGACCCAGAGTATCTGATCAGAGGTCTCTGATTTGATTTTCAGGGTGGGGTAAATATTATATTGCTCAGTTTGGTAAGACAGATTTTTAAAGTTCGCCTGGCTAGCTAAAACTATTTTCTCTATATGTGTCACCATAACAATATTTGTAACATTGTGTCAGTTAAGTTTGCTTTTAACTTCGACCATATCGTCGTTTACCGTCAGGTGAGGTCTGAACCAAGCACTTCTCAGTTGTGTGTGATACTTACTAAAAAAAATGCGAGAATCGAGTAACAAAGATTTTGGATTTTCAATACATTGATGAAAGTGTCAATTAGCTTGTTTATTCATAATAAGTGATAGGCTTTTCACAGTACGCCCGCATTCAAGACCATAATAAGAATAATCAAGATGTCACTAACAATTTATACAATGACGCTCACAAAATTATTCGGAGGTCGTGAACCAATTCAATAATTGTGGTATCAATAATGATGTAGGTTTTATGTTGCACAATGTTTGGGTTGGTCCAAGTTAAAGAAAAGAAGCGATAACATTGTGGCGAATCAACGTCTAATCGGAGGAATAAAAATTTGAACCTCTTCCTCGATTCTGTTTAGATATCTTAGATCATATCTAGATAGCGCTTTACTATAGAGGTACTAGCCTTTTCCAAGGTCATGCTATTTAAGTTTTTCTTTATGTATAACACATTTCATAAGCAAGAGATTACTACGTATTATTATAGTTTTATTTGCCTATAGTATTTGGCTTTCAGGTCTGCCAGTTAGCAACCCATTTTAATTTAGATACTTGTTTCTATTTTAATAAGCTTTAACTATTTCATTTTACTTTTAAGCTAGTATTACGCTAGTATTTTATATTTGAAACTATCAACAGTCACATTGTATTAATTCTATAGATCTAGATAAAGTCGTTAAGAAATCTACCAAGCCTACTTTCCCACATTCATTAAGCTTTAATTTTCACAGGCAATTATAATGTCAGCTATCTTTTCTGCTTTGCACCGCACACTAGAAGTCTTCCCACGTCACTCTTAATAAAAAAGTAAAGAGATCGTCGATTACGTAATTTGGGATCGCGACAGTCGCGTCCCACTATAATTGCTTTTCATTAACCAATTAACGATGTTTCGGCAAGTTTCAACGTTAGCTACTATACGTTCCCTAACGAGTTCTTGTTCCAATTAAGGATTTCAAGCTTAGCTATAGTGTAATCAAAGTGAAAGTTAAAGTGGCATTTATGATTATGATGAGGCATAACTTGAATAATCAGCGGAATTTGTTGCAAACAATTTTTATGAACACAAAGGTTGTTTTTGCAATCCCTACAATAATATATAAAATGCATTAATTGCTACTCAAAACAAGGTACTACAGATAAAACAATACTAGCAGTAATAAAAATTAGGACAACTTCACTGTGCAGACAACATGATAAGCAAACCACAAAACAAAGCACAGAGTAAACTAACTAGAACAAAAAAAAAACAATGAATTGAACAAGGAACACAATCAATAACAGCATGGCATACATTGACTATGTATATCAAATTATGAAGTATGCGTAGCATGTCATGTAATGATCAGTTTTGAAATTCAATTAAATCAAATCAAACAAGATGATACTGAACTGTTTATATAATAATAAACTATTACATATTGTTATGGACAGTAGATTTTCATTTATTAAGCGTTCATTGACGATGGGAAAGCAGTTTATTTATAAATATTTAGTTTATTCTAATTTCATATTCCTATGATATTCTGGTGGACACACAGAACAGTATTGTTGTTTCGATTATAAGAGATCCTAAATGATTAAACATTTTGCAGAGAATACAATTTTTTTTTTAATTCTGTATAACTTTTTAATCAAACTCAAGTGAAATGTTTTAGAGGTGTGCCTCAACACGAATAACGAAATGAAAGATTTGAAGATTTGTGAAGGTCAGCACAAATCCAGAGCAGCACAGTTCAGTCAAAGAGATTTGTTCGCGGTCACTCTGCTACCTATGAGGTAAAAATAAATCGCTTGCCGTTGCTAAATGAAGGTTTCTCTCGCTCTGCCGCATGAGGATATAAATCCAGTGTTTGCACGCTCTATTACTCTTCAGTGCAACTCAAGCGAGCTTTGTTTGGTTTGTTGATAGTTTCTATTGATGCTTCAGATTCTATTGGAGTTGTATTAATAAATATGTTTGCGATAGCTTTCTATGTCGTTTCCTAACGTGTTTTTTTTTACTTCATATGAGTATACATGTATTATAGTTATAATCCTACTAATATTATAAACGCGAAAGTTTGTAAGTATGGATGTTTGTTACTCTTTCACGTAAAAACTACTGAATGAATTTGGATGAAATTCGGCATACAGATAGTTTATAACCGGAAATAACACATGGGATACTTTTTATCCAGATATTTCAATGGGAACGGGAATCAAGCGGGTAAAACCGGGAACCACACGAGTGAAACCGCGAGCGGCCACTAGTTGGTAATATTTCTTGTCTAGTTGCCAATATTATCGTTAATATTATTAATTTTAATGCCATTTCCATTATAAGCATTATCTTGTACGTTATTGATTTATGAACAATGATTACCTACTAAATAAAAATGAATCATTTAATATCGGAGGAGCTCGATGGCGCAGTGGTTAACGCGCCCGGTCTGCAAGTGCTGAGGTTAAGCAACTTTCGCAAAGGCCGGTCATCGGATGGGTGACCAAACATTTATCATCTCGAGCTCCTCCGTGCTTCGGAAGGCACGTAAAGCCGTTGGTACCGGCTGCATTAGCAGTCGTTAACAACCACCAATGAACATGAACTGAATGAACTGGGCCTGCGTAGTGGTTTATGGCCCGTTTTCCCATAGGGAAGGCTCGTGTCCCAGCAGTGGGGACATAAAATAAACTGATGATGATGATGATGAATATCGAAGCATTTTATTGCTCCTTTTCCAGACTAGAATCTGCTAGATTTCAATTCATTATTAACAACAGTCAGTTTTCTTATAAAAGTCAAGACGAATTATACTTCACTGCATAATTACGCCCATCTTACACTTCTTCGTATAAATTGGCTTGTAATTTCAAGTTAAAAATTAAGTGGTAATGTTTATTAAACTACTCGTATTCCTAGTACCAAACGAAAAGGAGGTCGTCCATAACCTTTTTCTAAAGCTGTACTGTAAAGACATTCAAGTTTTTGCAGTTGCAAAGCGTACGTTCCGACCGAGTGCTTTAACTGAGTGCAGCCATAAATCTGTAGTGAGCACGCTCCATTACCCGGTCTGCAGTGTTTGCTTTATTGATAGTTTCTGCTGAAGCTGCGCTGACAGCGACAAATCTCATTGTCTGAACTGTGCTCCATTGAATTTGAACTGTCCGTCTCAAATCTTCGAATTTGAATGCTCATTCGGTGTGATTACATTTTGCGAATAATGATATTTCGTATAATAATGAAGTGAAAGTGTGAAATTGTGTGTCTTAGTTGTAAAGCTCTTGGCTCGATATAAGGAGGTTTTGAGTTAAATTAAAAGACCACGCAAAGTGAAATTCGGATTGTTCACTGGTTAGTTTGGGTTTGCGAACACCAATCTATATTTGGCAAGTCTGGTGACTGTACCCAATATCCATTCATTGTAACGATGACTAGATTTTAATGATAGCGGACCTAGCAGTGAAGTAAAACAAAAAAAAATACTTATAGGCTATTATCCAACTTAAATTTTAAAACATTTAACGTGATGAGAATATAAATCTTAAGGTTAAATGAAAAACCTTTCATCAACAGTTCATATAGCTCCGTTATTAACATGAAATACCTATTTAATGTCAGTAAGTATACAAAGGAAGCATTGCCTATTTCGTAAAATAGAAAAAAGAATATCTTTGTCATTCTCAAGCGAAAATAAGTGTATAACTAATAAATTGTCAACCAAACTTCTATCTATTACTCGTTGATAATGCCACCAATCTCATAACCGCTATCTAACCGGCAGGTGTCCGTTTGATAGTAAAAATTATATAGCTCTTTACTATCTCTCCCTTGTTTCACGAACAAAAGCTTAACACAGCTGCAATGACATAACAGCAAATGAGAACCGTCAGCAGGCGTAATTTGTGTTATGATAAACGGTAGCTAACAAAAATGGTGTTTCGCCATCGCCAAACTTTCGGTGGGGAACTTTAAAACGGCTGATGGGCGTAAATGATAAGTGTTCGGTGGATCCGGCGGCGGCGAGTTCGTGTGCCCATAAATTACGGGGTACGTTTCATTTCCTGCAAGAAATTCTTAGCTGGATCAGCCCTGGGTGTAGAAATTCAGGATGAGTTTTGGTTAAGTCCTTGTTGGGTATAATTTTGAGATTATTATTTATCTCGTCCCTTTATAATCAGGTCTCGGACTAATTTTGTTCCGGTATAAGCGTATCGTATTGCCATATCGCATTTGAATAAGTCAATTTCACTTTACATATTTTTTAATTTTGAATCGTACTTCATCTATTTTCATTATTTTTCCATTCATTCTAGAGCCATTCTTAATCGAGCAAGTACTATTCTAATAATATACCGACTTTTATACTTTCTTTAAAATGGCGTTTACAAGTATTCATTATACCACGTTCTCATTCTATTTGGCTAGACTGGAAAACGACATTGATTTAACTTTGTTGATTTTACTCATACACAAAAAGTAACGTACCTACTAGTGATTGTGGTGGTATGTTTTTTTTTATGTAAAACGCTGCGATTACATCAGTATTTTTGGATTTGACAGGTCGTTTTTTCTGAGAACTACTACGTTTTTTTAGTATTAACTAATCAACTTTTGCTACTAGCACACCTATTAAGTTATGCTACATAGAAAAAACCTAAGCATTTTCGAAAGTCTTTCTGTGACCACGAAACTAAAAAAGACCGAAACGCCAGTAAAAAATAGTATGCTAAGTAACCAGCCGTAGATTCGAAGAAAGTGCTTCATACCAATAAAGAAAAACCTATCTACCACAAGTCCAATTTAAAAAATGTATCTAGGAAGGCGTGCTTTACTTCCGCGTCTCCAAACATTATAGTCCGGAACCCTGCACGGATTTGTTGGCAGTTAACATTGAATTATTCTGTAGTATCCGTGGTGAGTGCTTGCTACGTGTTCCCGCCATTTTCCTATTATTGCAATTTATGATCAGTAGCCGTATCTCTGCGTTTAAAGGAGTTTATGTAACCAGTTATCATAAATTTATTTTGGAGTTATAATATATTTTTGAAATAACTCTTCGAAGCTTTTCGGAGTTTTATTTACATTGCAAAAACTACTTTGATCAAGGTGTAAGTGGGTGTTTTAGTAGTAACAATTACATGCTACCAACTAATTATGAGATGACCAACACCTCAGTCTCCCTGTGACCACGGACCCTGCAAAGGGTTCGAAACGTCAGGATAAACATTAAATAAGTAATGTGTAAAATAAACGCGAGTAGATCCGTAAAAGTTGTTTCATTTCAATGTGTAGTGTTCGCGTAAACTTTAGAAAACAATAAGTAACAAATATATTGTAGCTCAAAACTTTAACTAGTGACTTCTTACTTAATCGATGTGATATACGAACATATTGATAAGTTACAAAAAAAATTACTGTTTATACATCTAATTATACTATTTCTTGATCACTTAAAGCCGTAACAGATAAAAATAGGACCCAACTAACCATTTATATTTAGCTTAAAGACCACTTAGTTGATCCTTAAGTAACTACGCTGGATGTAAACATGAAAACATCTCATTCAAAAGGTGCTCCAGTAAATCTTGTACCAGTAAACTTGCCACTGACACTTTTACGTGCACTTACGATTCCTTATGTATCTGGAGTATCATCATTAATAGCTACATAGACGCTTGTGAGTGTATTTCAAGCTCTCGGGGCACAATTAAAACTGTCACGATGGAAATTTAGAGCGTTTGTATTACACACGGTTGGTTCGCAATTAGGACGAAGTGGGAATGTCTCCGTCGCTTCTGTTTCGTGTATATTTAGACATTTATGAGTTTCAACTGAGTATGTTTGTTCCGAGGCTGGATTTCACTTGGTTTTGAGTGCTTGAGCTTAGTGTTTAGGAGCAGTGTAAGGAGTTCGCGAAAGGAGGTGAAGGTGGTTGGCAATTAACGTTGGAAATGTCTTGTCTATTTATTTGTTTCCTTGTCGTGAAAAGCTTATTTAAGGCAACAATATTTTTTTGATAAGAAGTAGGTATTATATGACTGACGTATCACTATGGATCTACTGAAAAGTGCGTGTGTGTCCTATATTCCGTTAAAAAATAGTTTTATTTATTGTAGACATAAATAACTTTGTGTTGTTACTACTTTTAGGGTTCCTTTGTAAACCAGGATTTTTATTGATTCGTAATGTCCGTATGTTTTCCTTTTTATCCGTTTGTATTTCACAGTCACAAGAACACAAAAATTATGAAATATTTTATTATTTTGTATCCATAACTAGCTACGAAGAATAATAATAATGTAACTTATTGCTACGGAACCAGAGCAAAGCCGAATCGGCCATTGCCGATTTTTCACTAAATAAGCCCCTTAACCGGCCATCCCTGTTAATTCTCATTAACATCCCGACAATTCCAGGGGATAACAAACTGCCATCCCAAGCTCTGCACCGCCATTGTCCCAAGAGGTCCTGTGACGTCATAGCTAATCGCGATTGCGCAACCCGACAGCATAAATCTGACAAACGGCCGATCCAACGTTTATTTAATATGTACCGAAGATTTACCTCTTGCGGCCATTGAATTTAATCGAGCTGCTGTAATGGCAACTAACACAACGAGCAGTAATATAAACGGTGCTGTACGTCATGCTACAGAATTTATTAGTGTTCCTTATGATTATATTAAATAGCAATAGTAAAATATGACCTCCGTTGCCTTTTGGAATTAACAACTTTTCTTTTAAGTCTATTTTTAATAAACCAGATTTCACACAGTAAAACAAGATTAACACAGTATTCACCAAAATTACTTGTGATATGAACTACGAGTAGTGTACAAAGATTAGGTGCCTGTTATAACTATAGTTCCTACTCCTAGTTTATGTTATAGGTGACACAAATATGACCGGTCAACATTTGGTAAATTTCAGATCAAGTCAGAGACGAATAAGGAAAGTCAAATCTTAAAATTGAGACGTCTTGTACTGAATAAAATATTGTAAAAAACGTAGAGGAAACTTTATTTCATCTTCTAAACTGTTACTCTTGCCAAGATACAAGTTTCTATCTGGGTTACGCTAAAACTGTCTACGGAAACTCAAATTATGACTTTTGTTGAAATGCTCCACGCGCCGCGACCGGAAGAGGATATTTTTTTAGCTACAACCATTATGTATTGGTTTTCATCTTCACATTTTAATGATAGCGATGAATAGCTTAATGATTTTATTTAACTCACACTTTCAAAGTGATGACTGTACAAATCGATTAATTTTCTTTTTCGTAAATAGCAGTTTAGAAATGAAAACTGCCTAGCGCTGTTTCAGTAAGCTCTTAAAATGTGTAGCAAAGTTGTGTCACATGCAGTGGCAAAGATAGTTTATTTCCTATACCAATATTTAAATTAGGTATTCATGTCACCTTTCCTTATAGTAGGTACATAATAGCACTCATATAAATCAAACAGAATACTGTTTCCATTGTGGTTAATAGTAGAGTAAGTTTCAAAACAGCTATATTTATTTATCGATGTCTGTTACCTTCTGAAAGTTATGGGGATCTCCTGAGAGTATTGTTCAAAACTATCGTCACAATAGTTTATGGAACAAGTTACAGTATCCATGACAAATTTGCATCGGTTAATTTGTAGGCGACAGTAATATTAAGGAAGAGAACTATTAAAGTCCTGTTGTAAGCACTTTAATGAATGAAACTCCACCTGATCAACAAAGTGAACGCTGCCTCAATTCCACAAATATAAATACGACGTCCCCGGAATCGGAAAGCGTGAAAAACTAATTTGAAATTCAAAGTCACTTACATGCTAATTCGACGACAGCTGGCTGACTCCTGATGTCACCCCTGCTACTCCAAGCGTTACATGTGCACGTGAATCGATCCTCGCCAAAATACTCTTCGAGCTGGTCCCTAGTAACATTACACTCTGCTTCAACAATTCTAACACCACTCTGAGGGTCCACAAATTCGGACTGAGTACTTGCAACCGACCGAACACCATTACACTTAAAGTACACTTGTAACGCATTAGCCGCACGACATCTTAATGTGGCCGGTTTGTTCCTGACCACAAAAGCGTGTTGCGGCTCCAATAAAAACATCGGTAGATCATCTGTTGAACTTTGCAAATGATCTCCGGAGAGTGGCGGAAGTTCGTCCGCATCCTCTCTGTTTTCGTGATCGTCTTCTTTGTTAGATTCGTGGTCGTAATCTTCTTCGAGGTAGTCTCGGTGGTGGGGTGGTTGGTGATTCTTCTCCGAGTTGTAAGGGTCTAACGCTTCGACGCCGGCTGGGTGAGCGTACTCTGGTCGAAGTGGTATAGGCGGCGTTGGGGCTGCCGTAATGCTCTCAATTTCTGTTGTGTTTGACACATCTGTAACAAAGAAGCAATAAATTACTATTTCGTAATAATTAATGATTTTACCGTTGTGAGGTGATACTGTTACTTACTATTATTTTCTACAAATATGTATTAATTAGGAAGGATAACGTCTCATTATCTTTGTCGTCAACTTATATGTTGTATTTTTCAAATTACATAACAACCTACAACATTATGGAAAGGACCAAACATTGGCTGAACTACCGTTTTAATGAAATCTGTAAATGAACGCAAGTGATTATTTACTTCTGAACGTCGGAGATTAGCAAAGCTTAGTCACAAAGCTCTTATAAAACGAGATGAGACATACATGTTAATAAGACTAATAGGCTCCAATGTTATTTAAGATTATCTAATTGTGGAACTTTGAAATATATCGGGTCGTTAAAAATAAACGGCGACTGTCATAATAACATGTTACCCTACAGCCCCGCCATCGATTTCTCTAAAGTCCACACCTGGTTTGACGCCTCACTCGCGCCTATTTACACGCAAAACAGAGATATTTGGATACCGTACACCCTACTTTACGAAACTTATTGCTGACAACGCAAATTCATCTCACGAATGTGTGTGATAAAGTCGGAAATGTTTCGGTTGCCAAAATTTTAGTTCCCTCGTCAGAATTTCGCTTAGAAATTGCTATCAGCGCATCAGTGTATGTTACTTTTCCAACAGTGTTGACAGTTATACCTCTAGGAGCATTATTATTTGAGTGAAGGAGCACGAAAATAAACCGCAAGTCGCGTGAAGCGCGGATAACTTAATTAGTTTCACTTCCGTTCAGTTTATTTCTATTTCCGATTCGGTAGGGACCGACCGCTATTTCCTTCTAGAATCTATTTTTCCCTAACAGAATTTTGTTTCGAGGGGTCGTTTTTCTCGGCTATCGGTCGCCGCTCGGCGGACGGCATATTAAAATCATTAAAATTCCAATTGCGAGGGAGGATTCTCAGGTGTTACTGACCTATATAAGAAAGCTACGGGAGATATTCAAATGGAACAGATATTTATTGCGTTGAAAATTATTATTGTTATTTTTTCAAATATTTTTGCTAAAAGGTCTCAGTTTGGTTAGATTGAAACTAAGAAATAATAAATGAGGCTAAAAGTATCAAAAATAGGTCAAAACTTAAAAAAAAAACAAATTTTACTTTTTTATTTTTAAGTGCTAATTGTTGCATTGCTGCTAAAAGCACTCAAATTTTTTTTAAAAGCAGTGTTAAAAAAACATTTCACAAAAAAATATCAGAAAATAACAAATATAATTCAAACAATAGTTTTGTGAAAAGACCATGAAGGCATGACCATGACCACTTCAAACTGTTTATTAACGTACACACCTATTATTATAATTTGATTGTGTAATCTTTCTCATGAGCCGTCGAGTTTAATTGGTTTCAGCACTGTGATTTGATTAATAACAAGTTACTGTGGCGTCTTCTGTCGCAATCACTTCAATTTATTTCGGTGGAGCCGAAATGCTTTATCTGAATTTTAATTAACGTACACCGATCATTTCTTATTATCTCCAACTGTCTTATTGAGATGTTCTTTTACATATTCGAGTGTTTCGTATCGACAGTCTCGTAATTTAGGTCGTCCTTTATAACGAGTGAAGTGTTCACGCTTCTTTTTAAGTGTTATCTTGGCACATGACGAAACTCCATTTGGAGGTACTGTTACAAGAAGCGCGAGTAACCCGAGCGAGCGCTGACACGATGCAATTGTGAGTTTCAACTTAGCAATAGCAGTACTCGGCGATGGAAAGTTCAGTAGATCAATCAATGTGGGATCTACACTTTCAAAATGTTATCAAATTCAATGATGACCTTTTAATCATAATTCAATATTGACATTCGTTGATTGCATCGTCGAATCGTGCCCTCGCTATCTTTAGGAATGGCGGAACAGATGAGGTGTTTTCTTAGTTTTAAAATGCCAGAGTCTCACAACAGACACGCGCCAAGGAAATAACCAAATTAATGTAAATGGAGAAATGCCTTATCGCCACGACTCGGAGTGAAATATGTCTGGTCTGATGAATGTTCGGATTCCTGAGGCGACTACTAACGAGACTAAAAACAAACTGAAAACTCATCGAATTGGCGTCATCCCGTCGTTAGGAGTTTGAAAGGGGCCGCCTTCTGTCATTTTGCCCGGTATTCGAATAATTACAAGTAGGATCGGTGTGTTCTAAACGCTGGAGGGCTTTATTGATGGTCTATCTTTAATCTTTGTCCCGAAAGGATTCTGGGTGAAGTCTTCGAAGATTTGGCTCTTTCTAGTGAGATCTTCATCAATAGTTTGAATTTGCTCAGTTTGTGCGGTTTTTTTGGGACACAGTATATTCTCAGTTATATGAATACATATTTTAAACTAGTGGTACTCGTTTATGAGAAAAGATATTTTGAACATATCAAACGTTATCAAGTGGTTCGAGTCTTGATTAAATAAGTAGATAGTAAATTTTTTGTAAACATTATTCGTTTGTTTATTTTTTTATATATTAACGGGTAAGCACAGTGCCTTGATCTCTCAAGATAAGGCCGATGATGGAAGCGCACTTCACCCGGGATCCTCAACTAGTGAGGCACTGGCTATCTTATCTCTAGCTGCCGGTACACAACAATGCTACAAACATTGATGTTATGGCGACATATTTAGATAAGATGGTGGTAGCTAGCCAGGCGTACAAACAAGCCCTACCGCCAACCAAACCGAGTACATGTACCCCCTGCTAGGAATCGAACCCGGGACCTCTGGGTCTAAACCGGTGGTCTTAGCCACTAGACCACAGAGGCGGTTAAATTTGGTCTAGTTAGTTTTTAATAGTCTAGTCTTACCCCCGTACAAAGTACCTATAAGCTTTAAATAGTTATTCCGTGTTTTGTCTCTTTTACTCTAATTTGAAATTAAGTCATGACGGGAACAAAACATGGAATATCTATTCAAAGCTCATAACTACTATGTTTATTATTAAAGCCTTTAGAGTTAAAACCCTTGCGAAATGTGAAGTAAAGAAAGTTTTATTTTAAAACTTTCTAGGAGAGCGGGTCATAGCAAATGGATCGTGAAATACCAGATAAAACTCAACTAAGGGGCTGTAAAAAATTATTGGGCGTGTGGCTCACACATTTTTATCAGTAAAACATAACACATGCCCAATAACATCCACTAAGTGGCTCTCGAGCCACGAATATAACTCTCGGAGAATCTAATGGTTTAGATATCGGACGTTAAACCCGTCTGTTTTTTGAGTGCTCGATAAACCTTCATAAGTTTATAAGAGGATCGTATAAATAAATCAGCGAAACGGAATACGTGAGTTCTGATAAATCTGTTCGTGAGAGTTGTAATAAAACATTCAGGCTATGCTTTCGCATCCGTTGAAACGAAGACGCCTCGTCTTGATGCAGTTTACTCGTAAATGCACTTAAGTCTGAGGGAGGCATAAAAAGATGCGGCCGATCTAGTTAATGGCGGTGTGGGAGGTTCACTGCAGTTACCCAAACTAAATCAACATGTCGCGCATGTGTGCGATGGAAATGGTGGCTGTGACAATCGTCACTGTTGCGACGGGCATCCAATTTGTATTTGAGTTTGTTTTTTATACGACTTTCATTATTTTCATCTTAGAATACATTTTAGTTTATTGAATTTCAAAATTTTAAGATCATCAAACTCCATTAAGAATAACATTAAAATTGTTATTCGTATATAAAAAAATACATAACATTTGGGGTTACTCACAAAATGCTAAAAAATGTACTTTTTCTACAAAATTTACAGTTCCTATATGTCTAACAATAATTTTTACTAAGTTTAAGCTTACGGCCAATTATTAATAATATATTAATTATAATGAAAGGTGTAATTAATGTTCCATTTTCCATCTGAGTACATAAACCTATAAATATGACTTTAAAAAATATATTTTTGAGATAGACAGTAAAAATGAAGTAGTGTAAAGTTTGTATTTGGTTTTTTTTAGCAAGATCTCACTTCCAATAACTACCTAATTTCAATAAATCATTTCGTATTTCACACAAATCATTTTTATTTCACAACACTCAAACTTATTCAAAACAAATTAGATTCATCCAAACGTAAAAGGCCGAACGTTCTCAAGATCAATACAATGCATGGGCAAGGTGCAAAAAGCTTTTCTGAAGTTATCACAGACCATTCCTTTGAAATCACCGGCGCATTCTCACCCTGTGGCAGAAAAACATTAAGGCCGACCAAAACCACAAAAAATGGTCAAGCGTGTGACGACTTTTATGATGATGAAATAAACTAATTAAACTTTAGACAACAATCAGTTAATATCTGTTTCAGAAATTAAATCGTTGGTTTTGGCTGCTTAATGGTTGAAAACGAAAAAAAACGTTAGACTACTTAAAGCTAGCGTGTTTTTATGTTTACCAACACTTATTAAGCCAGTTACCTATCTACTGCAAGAGTCGGTGAAAAAGAAACTAGACCAAATTTCGTTTACGGAACCCCATTATAGCAAGACATCGAACACACCTACAAAAAAGTGCTTGAATAGCCACCTTTACACTGGAAATGTAACACGATACATACAAAGAGTCGTCGAGTGCCAGTCAAGAGGTTCCCAAACAAGATAATCCCTTTGTTAGTCGAGTTATAATGGCGTCTCCTGGGAGTCCACCGCTATTATTTTCTCTTTCATTCATGGCAGCAGCTGTGAGGTGTGCTTGAGAGCCCGTTTCCTATTTCAACCTAAATGGAAGTTCAATTTTTGCACAGGAGGAAATCATTATCTGTAGAAAGGAACAAGGAATTGTCCTAAAACTTCGTTGTTATTGAGTATTGAAGTCGCGTTCTTTATTCATTCCTTTAAATGCCTTAATGCCTGAATTAATTTGAACAGCCAAGAGCTATTGATATGGTCTAATTTGTAACACAATTATTATTAATCAACTTTTTCTGGCAGTTCTATAGTAAAAGTTTTTCTAACTGTTACTAATATTTGCATATTTGTAACGGGATATTTACCGTGTAATTGGCTTACTTCGTGCAATCTCTGTAATCTTAACGCATGCAACTGCGCCGAATAATAGATAATTACGTAAATTATCCATTAGGTACACTAGCACCTTTAAAAGACTGAGGTTTTCAATGGGAATTGTAGATATAAAATGTTCTAGTTATAAAGTATATATAGTATAGTTATAGTAGTAGCTCTTAAAAGTACGCAGTGCAGCGGTTGAGAAAATGGGTCACGATTACAAAACTGCTAAGGTTCTAAGAAACCTACACGTTGAAGTTTGAAGTTTCAGAGTGTTAGAACTTGCAAAACAGTGTTTGAAAATATTTTTAAAAGTTTGTTGTAACCTATTTATTGTAACGTATGTTGTACAACATAAAACAGTTTAAGCTGATTAGCACCACCACTTGCAAATTATGACATATAATAAGATAAGATCTTTACAATCGATTGCTTAAACAGGATAAAGTTGGAATAATCTAAACAGAAAATTGAAATTGAAAACAGGCAACTTGTCACATTCCAAACGACAACTCCTCGAATTGAGCTACTGATATATTGGTTTCCTTGTAAAATTTTTCTAGTGTCTATTTAAAACTATGTTAGGTTGCGTTTTTTCAACAAAGTTAATGTATTATTTCACTTTTAATACCCCAAGTAAATATTTTACAAATATTTTGCATTTTAGTTTAAATAAATCAGTTAAAGCAGTATCATTCATTATTATTTTGAATTCAAATTGCTAATTTATATCAACACTGATAATGTTATAAACATGAGTAGATTAATTAATAAGTATAGATAAGAGTACACTACCTCAAGACGCACACACTACGCCGTTAAAGCACCATTTGAAAGAGTTTGACTGCTGGTCAATTAAGCAGTAACCATAACTGTTGACGCATAGTATGCCCTATTCTCTATACAACAAGAGTCAATAATTAAGAAAACTGTAAACATATTGCTACAAAAACTCATTTCTAATGATCTTGCACGCCGAAGACCACGTGTGGCGTCCTAGTTTACATGCTAATTGTATCATTCATGTGTGAGATACTGCACATAAACAAAGAGGTACTATGTTAGCTTCGTGAGTATGTAATAGCTTTGCTATGGCTATTGATTGACGAACATTTTAATGGGATTGTCGTGTTCGGAAGTAGCACTTAGATCGTGACAAGCCAAGTTTTTTGCTTGCACTCTCTTGTATCGCCCTTTTTATCTTCACTCAAAGTTTTTTCTTCATCGTGTCGAGTTCCTACGGCGAGGTTGGCGACGACAGTCACCTTTTTTGTCGAGCTCATCCAGTTATCTGATTCGAGATTAGGTGCAAAGTCTCTAAGGCTTTATCTTTTTACTTTGCCCGTATTTATTTTGTGGATGATGAAAGTTTTTAATTTCCCTTTTTACACTAGAGCCCTAAGTAATTATACTCTATGTAAAAAGTTGACGGTTCGGGCCAGAATTTATTTCGGCTAGAGAGTTGAAAGGGTCCGCGCAGAATTTCAACAAAATATAATAAGTACGTGTTTGTTTATTTGGGCGACCTAAAATTCTTTTATTTGTTTATTTAGGCGAAACGTCTGCCGTTTGGTTGGGATTCCGTTGTTTTGTTTTTGACAATATTATTTTGAAGTTTACATTGCGTGGTAGGTATAAATATAAATACCAAATTTAAATACCTATAATCATAAAGCGGGCAGTAAAGATTTTATGTATTGCTCAGCTGAATCGCGAAAACCCTGTTATTAAATATTCTAATAACATTTTAGTATCTACAAGAATGTATGCATTAACGAATCTGTGAATTAAAGACTGCCTCATAAATGCTGTTGTCCAATTAAAATAAAAAACTTACCATGTTTGCTGTCAGCGGCAACGGCGACCACCCATAGCACGAGGAGCACGGTCCCCCCTCGCGCCATACTTCACATGCGTGCGCGCATCACCTAAAACAATAGTTGTTTGAGTAGGTACGTGAAAGTCAATGTTTGAACAGTTTCGAGGGCATAGTTGAAATAGCAGGATCGAGGCAACAGAGTTTGGCACTTCAACGTAAGACAGAACCGTATGCCATGGACACCTGATAAAAATTATCAATGAAAATAAAGTTCACAATGAGAATGTGTGTAATGAATTACATATATAGATATGACAAGAAAACTACAACTTATCAGACAAAAGAATACAGAAAAATGTCGTCTAAACCAATCTAAATTTGAAAGATACATTTATTACTGTCCAGGCAACTGACAAACTGGCCACCAAATTCTGACCACTTTATTATAAAACATTTCTAACAGCCTACAATTTAAAATCTCTTTTCATTTAGTATGCAGCAAGTGTCATTAGTTTAACTATGATTCGTCAAATGTTAAGCTCACCGTTATTAGTCACTGCCAATGGCGGCAGTGCATCAGACCATTGTTGTATGGCACCGCAGCGGAACTAATAAGGCTTTTAGGCTCGTTTTGGAGGGAAAAAATAAATGGTCACATTATGGGCGTGTTTAAATAGAGATTTGTAGGGAACCGCGTTAGAAGACGACACAAATGTGAAATTATAACTGGAACGAATTTGATTTAAAACAGATGGTGGATTGGAAATGGTTGGAAATAGTGTAGTGGTCGTCTAAATTGGAATATACGACTTGATATAGTTATGATCTTGAATTTGGTATTAGAGATGTATGTATATGAATGTTGTAAAGTAAATGTGTATAATGCGATAAATATACGTTTTACTAAAAGGGTCTGATTATAATGTGTGCTACTTGGAATTTATTTAAAACTTCGCCATCTTCATAGCTAGCTTCGAAGCAAAGTAAAGGAATTTGGTTTAGTTATTGGTTTTTGTGTTGGTTAACAAAATAAAGATTGCTGATCATTAACTCTTTTAGTAATAATAACTTCTGTAAGTAGATTCGTACCTAAAACTCAATTACTTAAAAAAAATATACTACTTATACTACTAGAGTTGAACACTATACCTATAAAGTAACATCAAATAAAAATTTACATTCGTAAGCAAATTTTATTAAACACCTAATGTGCGATCTATAAAAAGTCTGACACAATTTTCATGACAATAAACTTATCTAGTCATAAAATTTCGAAATATGTAACCAACCGCTTAAACTACCAAAAAAACGAGATGTATAAGAAAGCATTTACATAACTCTTATCTATCTTTTAATCCTGCATAAGACTTTAATCTGTTAAATAAATCATTTGAAGTACATTCAAATTATAATACGGTAGCATTTAAAGTTTTAATATCATGTAATCCTAAAGATAAAAATTAAATTGTTCAAATAGCTGACGCGTGCTCTACACGTCAGCTATTTGAACAATGATTCATCAGTATACTAGCGTCAATAAAAGAGGCTAATTAGATGAACAAACCGCTAAATCACTCAAACAATTAATCAAACACGAAGCCCGTAAACGGAATTAACTGTAAACTCAACGAAATTTGTTTAACTCCATCCCATCATTAGTTGAATGAGTCGGGTACACAAACCGGGCGTCAGCGAACCAGGAACGTAGTATTACGATGCCTTGGAACGGCTAAGGAAGGCTGACTAGACTGCCTTTGTGATATTAATAAGTTCTTACAAATATTCCAGACAAAATAATTAATTAGGTAAATGTCTGTCCTTAAAATAGGGCTTACAGGAGAAATCTTTTAGTGCAGACATTTTCATATCTTTGTAGTCTCTAAAGAATATCGAATGCTTGTCGTTAGGTTTGGAAATAGTTGTGAGTGGTTGTTAAGTTGTGAATCCACTGCGGCGCGTGCTGTACGCGATTGTTGTGTTTTAATGGAAACTGTCTGAGGGCACGCATATATATTTCTTTTTGAGACATATTACTGATTGCCTCAAACGACATTTTCAGCGTCACCGGGCTTTTTTGGAGGCGGCGAGGTACGTAAAGGGTACCTCAAGCCGTGTGAAACGAATCACCTTCGGAGGTTTTTTAGAGGGTACGGCATCGAACATTAAAAATTCGTGTCCCGTGCCCTACTAGATTCTCCTAAGGGTTCGGATCGGATCGGGGAGCGGAACCACCTGAGGGTGCCTCTGAAGGCTCGGACCTCGGCTCGGGTAGACCGGGCCGTGGAGGAGGAGAGAAGCACCCAGGTACATGTCTATAGAGCGCGTGTGAACCGGTTCTACGTACCCTTGTTCTACGAGTACGGTGTCTTGGGCCTAAACTAGTGTGCATGTTAAGTGTATTCTGCAAATGTGAAGTGGCATTTAGAGGATCGGGCGGAAGGGCACGCATAGCTCAGACTGTGGCTCGTTTGTATGGAAACGTAGCTGCTCAGCATTTGTCGCAGTGGATTCAAGTCTTAAACTCCTACCCGTTGTTCTTAATTTGGGTAGGAGTAAAAACTCCGGGTAGGAGTATCGCCTCTGTGGTCTAGTGGTTAAGACCACCGGTTTAGACCCAGAGATCCCGGGTTCGATTCCCAGCGGGGGGTACATGTTTGTGTACTCGGTTTGGTTGGTGTTAGGGCTTGTTTGTCCGCCTGGCTAGCTACCACCATCTTATTTAAATATGTCGCCATAACATCAATGTTTGTATCATTGTTGTGTTCCGGCAGCTAGAGATAAGATAGCCAGTACATCAGTAGTTGAGGTTCCCGGGTGAAGTGCGCTTCCATCATTGGCGTTTGTTGGCGATTGTTAAGTGGTGATAAGTCACCACTTAACATCAGGTGAGATCAAGGCACTGTGCTTATCTTAAAATATAAAAAAAGTTGTAAGAAGTTCGATCTCATTAAAATCTCATAAATACCTACGTACGTTTGAAATATTACGAATATTATGCCTAGATTCTACAGGAGACTTACTATTATTTCTAATAAGTTAGCCTTATTTTTTTTGTATTTTCTGATCTTTAAATACCTTATCTAATCGAACTAATCGAGTTAATAAGTTCTAGGGTCTGTTTTTATTAAAAGTAGTATATTTCTTTACTAAGGTAATGTGCCTATAGCTCACCGAAGTAAAGACTATAAGACCGTAGGTAATTGTGTACTATACCTAATCGGAATCCTCAATTGAACTGACAATCGTATCACTGACTAAAGGAACATAACAATGTTATGTATAACAATGTTATGTATAACAATGTATGTATAAGATTGTTGTGATGGCGACAGCAGCTAGATAACGTATTGACCCCACTTCCTCCAAAGCGTTATACTCGTATAATATTTATATCAAACAAGCGGCCGCTCGCGGTTTCACCCGCGTGGTTCCCGTTCCCGTAGGAATATCGGGATAAAAAGTATCCTTTGTGTTAATCCAGGTTATAAACTATCTGTATGCAGAATTTCATCCAAATCCATTCAGTAGTTTTTACGTGAAAGAGTAACAAACATCCATCCATACTTACAAACTTTCGCGTTTATAATATTAGTAGGATTTAGCGACAAACCATTTCTGCACCTTGAGAGTAAAATAATAACCATATAAAATAAACATGTAAAGAAAACCAAGTTTCGCAACTCAGTTCTTCTACCGTAAAAAGTTGTGGAATCCATGTCGGTTAATCTATTTAGTCCAAGTCGGTTAATTTATTCAGGTTAATTTATATAAAGGGGTCTTCTGTCTTAAATTATTACGTAATTATCTAACTTAACAACATCATATAGTGACCATATCAATATTAAAAGTCTTTTATGTTTTAAATAAATATTTTATTTAAATTTTTAAATAAACGGTGGAATGGACGGCATGTGGAAAAAATTAAGGGAGACGGGGCTCCCTGTGTGAGTCAAGAAAGGGTTCGAAACGTTAAGCTAAAATAGTTATGTTAAATTATGACGAGTAGATTCGTATAAAATGTTAAATGTTGCAGTATTCTTATTGCTATTGATTTGTTATATAAAAGAATGGTTAGGTATTTAATTGAGTCAATAGCTTAACATATTTTAATTCGTTTAGTACGCGGTAGAACGCAAAATACCTATTAAATTAAACACAATCATTTTATGTACTCCATAGTATACATAAGTTGGTGCAATACTGGTTAGATAGAACATTAGGAGCCTGTATCGGGCACTAAATTATTTAATTTTTACGTGCTAGTATACAGGGTGTCTCATTTAAATCGGTCAGTATGGGAAAGTCTGAAACTATAAGACATACGAAGATCTGTTCTTAGGAACCATGTCATCGATTTTAATAAGAAGAAAAACTGCATTCATATATTTAAAAAAAACCTGTACTCAGCTCGGGAATCGAACCCGGTTGTTTTGAAAAAAGTAAACTTACACTATTTCTATTTAGATATCGATTGTGTAGGTCTTAAGCAGTAAATGGCTCGATGAAACATGATGTCTAAAATGAATAAAATGCATTGTTTTCACATACTTTAATTTATTTTAGTAGGTGTTCGAAGTGACCACCGTATGTCTTATAGTTTCAGACTTTCCCATACTGACTGATTTAAATGAGACACCCTGTATAGTTATTCAATACGTGTGTATGTCACTGAACTCCTCCTAAATTGTGGACCGATTTTGATGTTTTTTTGTGTAGGTGGCGCTGCAATAGGGGTCCATCATGGAAAACGGATGTTCTCAAGCGGACAAGGTCGTGAGCGGGCTACTAGTAAAGTTATCCTAGGCAAACCTTTTTTATACCCAACATTTTATACCAAATACCAACCTGATACCAATGCCGGTGCAATTTTTTATACCAAATTGCACCGGCATTGGTATCAGGCTGACATAAACTAAGTAGTATGCGATAAGCCCCATTGAAACCTTTTGTTTAAAATGGAACATGTTCAAAAGCGTATATTGATATCTAACATCAATCACGGATGGTGATGCAATCAACCTTGCTCGCGATCTCGTTATAATGCGTGCTTTGAAACACAACATAGTTTAAAATTTACATCGTATGTGGGGGTCACATAAAGGAAAACTTAAAGTAGGTAGATACGCCAATTATGAAGTATACGTCACCAACATAAAACTAGGTATGTCTTATACGTTTCAGTTATAGTCCAGACTTGCTTCCAAGAGAAAATGGCAGCGCAGCGACTTAAGATTCCTAAGCCGGGCTGTGTAAACTTTCGATGCATTGCTTCAGAGAGCTCAGCCGATGTTCGAGCTAAGCTAGAAGGTCGGTAGCTTACTACATAGTGTCACATGTAAACATCTTAAAAATAAATAAATATTTTATTCGTGAATTTCATAGCTCACAGCACGTGATTCGTATATCTATGATTTGTGTTTTACAATTCATCTGTTTGAATTGAGGTTTAAGAGATACCTGATGTACGGGAAAGAATTAAGGGTTTTTAATATTGAAGAAAAACACCTATCTTTCTGTGAGTTATTTTTTGACAAATGCCATAAAAACAAAAGAACATTATAAAAGCATAGACAACGTATCAAAAGAGGTATATAAACATAAGAAACTCCCTGACACCTGACATAACTGAATACCAACATTTTGTGTAATATCAGTATCATAAATTTAATTTTCATAACAAATTATCATAGAAAATAATATGGAATAAATTATAGATACCAGCAGAGTTTCTCAATATGGCTCTGTCTTTTATGACTCACAAGTTTATTGTCAGGTGAATGAAGTTAAAAATGGATCAGCATGGACTGAGCCACGAAGCTGGCTGATCATTTAGAAGGTCAACTACAGCTATACACTTTAGCATTCTAGTTGTTAGGATTAGGAATTTACAACCAGCATTCGTTACATTATTCAGCTGTTTTGACAAAGTACCTTCTAAAGAGTTCAGCTACTTTTTTTCCTGACTTCAACAGTTTCAAACAAACCACAATAAAGCAACAACTACAAAAGAAAGTTTAAAATATCAGATAATATTCTAACGCCTCGGTGGCCGAGTGGCAGAGCGCTCGGCTTGATACCCGAAGGTCCCGGGTTCAATTCCCAGGTCGGGCTAAGTGTGTTCCGGATTTTTCGATGAATAGCCCGGGTTTGCGATCACCAACCCCCATTTGGCAAGCGTGGCGATTAAGCCATTACCCATCAATTGTAGTGATAACTTGATTTCAATGATGGAGGCCTTTGCCCAGCAGTGGGACAGTTATATGCTTTACTACATTTACTATTATATGACTTAGAAATGTGACACATCAATAAATAAATAAACAAAATAAAATAAACTTATTATCTAGCCTAATAATACCAATTATAGATAATTTGCTTCTCTTGGGCTAGAGCCCAAGAGAAGCTTCGTTATGAAACTCGTTAAATGGTTACTAGACAACGGATAGACATACTTAAAATACTTAATACATACTTATTATACATAGAAAACACCCAGACCCGAGACAATTTAGAAAAACAATAATTTCTAAATTGACCTAACCGGGGATCGAACCCGGGACCTCAGAGATGGCGACACCATGAAAACCGGTGTACAAACCACTCGACCAAGGAGGTCGTCCATCAAAGAATCAAAGACTGACCATATCAAAAGTTGCTTGGACTTGAGAAGCGGCTTGGACTACTAATTAGAACGCGTTACGATAACAGCAGGCCTTTTCACACCTATTATCGCTATTTCACTAACCGTATCTTTATCGTTAGTCTCACGGTACGATAAAGCTTCCGTTATCGAAACGCTTTACCAGCGAACTTCGACGTCTTTTGCATATTTAACGAACACTTACATAGCTCTTTAATACTCGAGTAGTTTGGTATGGCGTGGCAAATGTCTGAAGGCTTTCCGATACCAAAAAATATGGAGACTACAGAATGCAAGGTTCACACAAACGCTTTTTTTTGCCGATTGCCACTTGGCATTTTCAACTTCACCGGGCTTTTTTGGGGGCGGAAACTTAAAGGGGCTTATTAATTAACAAAGTGTAAGCTTGGAGTAGTTACTCCGTGTCACTGAAATGTATGTACGCGCATAACTTCCGATCGACTGCACAAAATTACATAATTCTTTTGTGGGTTTGTTATTGTCAGGACAAGGTTTGTACAGAAGAAAATTAAAAGAAAAAAAGATGTTTTTACTAAAAAACGACAATTTAATTTTCCAATACAAAATGTTCCTAGCTGTGAAACATTTGATGTCTTTGTTTGTTTTGTTGTCATAGAAACATAATAAACTAAAGTTTATATGACGGGAACAAAACACGGAGGAACTACTCCTATCTTACACTTTGTTTATTAATACGGGGGAAAGTGTCTAAAGGCTCACCTCGGCTCGGGTTGACCGAATCGCGGGGGTGGGGAGAAGCGCCCAGGTACATGCCTGTACCGTATGGAGCGCGCGTGAACCGGCTCGTCGTACCCTTGTTCTACGAATACGGTTTCTTGGGCCCAAACTAGTGTGTATGTTTAGTGTATTCTATAATAAGTAGTGGCATTTACCCCCGTATTTAGCTCGTACTGAAGCAAAGTAATATTCTTTAGTAAACCGATGAAGTTAGAAATCTTTAGCCAAGCAATAGTCACCAATAACTTTACCTACTCTAGCGATCTAGATAAGTTTCTCACAGAATTCATAGTGACAAGCTTGTGACAAGCTAGAATTGAGGTTATATTCCGTGTGACAGTTTGTGTTATGTTTAAAATAATATAAAATTGATGAATTTGATAATAACAATAAATACTTTAATTAAAAAAAAACTATGATTGGATGTTAATGACGGTAGTTGTTGACATTGAATGGGCGCCTTTGGCTTTCAAAGTAAAAAAAATCGTCGGGCTGGTTAGAACCACGATAGCTCAATTGGGAGAGCACCTGACCCGGTATGTCAGAAGGGTGCAGGTTTAAATCCTGCTCGTGGATTTTTTTTCAAAATTTGTGTTTTTGTAATTTGTTCGCAACAAAATTTACGTTAAATTATATACTTAAACAAAACAAAACATTTTACTTTTATTTAATTGAATAAGAAAACTTCTATTCTAATATATGTTGTATAGGATGTTTGCTGTCGCCGTCTGCGCTGTCTGGAGGACCCTTCCTTTTCCCTCCTTGTGGTACACGTCGACTTGGACTCACATAGCCGTGTCTACGTCTGCGTCTACCGATCCCATAATGGCGACATGGAGACAACTCGACTTTTGGACCATCTTAGTCGGGTAGCAGATGATGCGCAGGAGCGGTTTCCATCGGCGGAATTGGTGTTTTTGGGGGACTTCAATGCTCACCACGAGTTGTGGTTAAGTTCCTCCAAAACTGACCATGCTGGTAGAACTGCCCATGCTTTCGCTCTCACGCACGACCTGACTCAACTGGTGAACCAGCCCACTAGGATCCCAGACGTAGTCGGTCACGCGCCCTCTTTGTTGGACCTTCTGCTGACGAGTCGCCCAGCTGGCTACCGAGTGGAGGTTCGAGCTCCTTTGGGATCTTCGGATCACTGCTTGGTATCCAGTAAAGTGCCTCTGGCTCCGCTACCGCCTTCAGCGGTATCGAAACGCCAGATTTGGCACTACTCGTCGGCAGATTGGGATGGTATGCGGGACTATTTCGCATCCGTTCCTTGGGGGCAGCGCTGCTTCAGTGGGAAGGACCCGACAGCTAGTGCGATTGCAGTTGCTGATGAGATAGTTTTAGGGATGAAATACTATATTCCGCACTCCTATCTCATCAGCAAAGGCAGGCGCAACCGTTGGTTCAACCGCGAGTGTGCCAACGCTGCTGATAACAAGCAGGTGGCATACCGCGCTTGGATCAGGGGTAAAGCTCTTGGGGATCCCGAAACCCGCTCGCTGAAAGCAGCCTATAATAATGCCACCAAGTCCTGCAAAAGAGCTTACATTAGAGCGGATGCCCAGCGCGTTGCACGAGTCGGCCAAGAACTACTGACGCATCCTACGGGCAGCCGTAGCTACTGGCGTCTGGCCAAAGCCGTGCAATCGAACTTCTGCCAACCCTCGCTGCCACCATTGAGATGTCCTGATGGAACTTTAGCTCACAAGCCGCAGGAGCAAGTCGATCTCCTGGCCAAACTCTTTGCGGCTAACTCACGAGTCGATGACTGCAATGCACAGCCACCTACAATTTCTCACTGTGGCCACACAATGCCCGATTTTAAAATCAGGCAGCGTGACGTCCGTGCGGAGCTGCAGTCAATCGATGTCCGGAAAGCTAATGGTCCTGATGGCATCCCTCCAATAGTCCTAAAAATGTGTACAGCGGAGTTGTCCCCCGTGTTAACGCGCCTTTACCGTCTCTCGCTCTCTTCAGGTTGTGTGCCGGAATCTTGGAGAGAAGCTAATGTGCAACCGGTCCCCAAAAAAGGAGATCGGTCAGATCCATCGAATTACCGCCCCATAGCCGTAACTTCAGTTTTGTGCAAAGTAATGGAGCGCATTTTAAATAAACAACTTGTCCACTACCTAGAAGAACACTCCATAATTCACGATCGCCAATACGGGTTTCGGCCGAAACGGTCAACGGGTGATCTTCTAGCGTACGTTGCACATCTTTGGGGTGAGGCTATTGACAAGCGTGGTGAGTCGGTGGCTGTTAGCCTTGACATAGCCAAGGCTTTTGATCGGGTCTGGCACAAAGCTCTTCTCTCCAAGCTCCCGGCATACGGTCTGCCTGCTCAGTTCTGCAACTGGGTCGCTGGCTTCTTGCATGAGCGCAAAATTCGTGTTATATCTGATGGATGCGCTTCGCGGCTCATGTCAGTGAACGCTGGTGTCCCTCAGGGGTCCGTTCTATCCCCCACGCTGTTCCTTCTGCATATCAATGATATGCTTCCACTTGGAAATATTCATTGCTATGCAGATGATAGTACGGTCCATGGAGGATATAACGGTCACCCAGCGGCTGGGCGGGTCGAAATCGAAGTGAATCGAGTGAATCTTGTCATTGAGCTAAATCGGGTATTGGACCTCATATCTAATTGGGGCACCAATAATCTGGTTGAGTTCAATGCCAAGAAAACACAGGTGTGCGCGTTCACGGCAAAAAAGTCACCATTCCTTCCCCTTCCAATTCTTCAGGGTACATCTCTACGCCTGCAGAGCAGTATCAACATGCTCGGTATGACGATACGCTGCGATCTGAACCAAAGGGACTACATCGAAGCCGTGATCAAAACAGCCTCACGAAAACTCGGAATTCTGAACAGAGTGCGGCGATTCTTTACGCCGGACCAGTTGTGCCTTTTGTACAAGACACAGGTACGGTCTTGCGTGGAGTATTGCTCGCACATCTGGGACGGTTCCGCTAAGTACCTTCTCGATGCCTTGGACAGATTGCAGCGTCGCGCTGAACGCATTATCGGCAATGCAGAAGTGGTAAATACTCTCGAATCTCTGCAATTGCGTAGAGACGTTGCGTCACTCAGCGTGTCGCTTATACCATGGCGAGTGCTCTGAAGAGCTCTTTGACCTCATCCCACCTTCTCCCTTTCTTCATAGGAGTACACGTGCTGCTCTTCGGAGTCACCGATTCACTGTCTCAAGTATCCCATGACGCACAAAGAAATTTAGTGACTCGTTTCTTTGTCGCACCTCCAAAAGATGGAATAGTCTACCAGCACACGTTTTCCCTTCTTCCTATGATATGGGGTCCTTCAAGAGAGGCGTGAAGAAGCACCTTGTGGGCCGGCAGAGTGAAGTTAACTGATGCTACGTTTGTTTCCACGCTGCACCAGTTGTCTTCGCGTCTGGACTTCATTTCCACTTAACATCAGGTGGGATGGAGTCATTTGCCGAGCTAAGTATAAAAAAAAAAAAAAAAAAACGTTACTTGTTTAAACAATGAAATTAGATCTTAGTGACATTTCTATGAACAAAGTAATTGCTAAGTAATGGCTTGATTATAAATACGGGTGTTAGACTTTCGGGCAGGGTCAAAACAAACGCGCTCGCGCAACACGCAAGGGACACATAGTACCTTCGAGGACTGCGTGGACATAACAGTAAGGACTTATTATACCAAATTAATCAATAAAGATTTATTCTTAGGCATTGGAACCGAGTGCATACGGGTGGGACTTTCAAATTTTTAAATTAGTGTGTTCTTTGGTATTTGTTGTTCTTTTTAGTAAGTACCTATGTTACTATGTATGGACTAAGTGGTCTGAATTAAATGTTTTATTATTATTATTATTATTATAACTATGACTATGTATGGATGTGGCTATTTAGTTAAATAAAACGCGTTATGTCTTAAAGTTGTTACTTTAAAGAGTCTTATATGTTCTGTCCCTCTTAATTGATAACTTTTGTTATAAAATTAACAATTTAAATAAAATCTTAAAGTTTTGTTAAGTATCCTAAAGTTTAAATTTACATGTCAACATATTGTTGTCGCAGTATCAATTCACAAACACAATCAGATAGGGAGACACATAGAAAAAATACACTAAGATACTTTAATTCATAACGATCGCTGGAGGCGAATTCATTTGTATGAGCGACCACGCACACGTCCATACATAAAATTCAATTACCGTAACTAGGTACCTTGGCCAAGTTAGAAGGGCCAGCCTTTCGTTGTTTCCCCATAAAGCATTTAAGACGCTTTCATAGATACGGAATAGAGTTATTGAAAAGATACCTAACCACCCGTTTATGCTTTGTCTTGAGCAATCAAATATCTTATTTGCCGTTTTAATGATGTCTCGAACTGAAAGCTTAGACATTTTATTACTTTATGTAAATTATATTTAGGATGCATTGAAGAAAACAATCGTAAATACTAAGATTATGCTTAAAATACATGTCACGTTACTGATTTTCTATACGCTCATCGGTGATCACTGTCCAACTGCAATATTTTTTATATTTGATTTACCAACAGCTATTACTATTAAGTACAGGTAAACACCTCATGCAATTATGGCAAAAAGCCATAAATTACTACTAATATTTAAACACAAAATATAATTATTTTTTATGAACTTAAATGTTTGTAAAACTACCTACTAAATATACACGAGAAAAAATGGTAATTGTCTATAAAAAAATGTAAATGCTAATTAGTGTTTATTTTTTCAAAAAATGTGGCAAATTGTCTGCGTATACATCTAGTTTACCACAATTCATATTATACAGTGTACAAATTCTGTATAGGTATTGGTGAATTCATACCCAATTTAGTTTTTCTAAAACGCGGGCAAAATGGTTGGATCTGAGATCTCGGATATCTCTAAGGTACTCTGAATCTTATTTGGCTTAGCAAACTTGGACAGTCAATTTGGTTTCAAAACGACCCGGCCAGCCCGAGCCGAGGTTTTTCCCCTTAGAGACGACCTCGGGTTGTCCCGCTCAGTCCTTCCTGACCCACTGCTGGGCATAGGCCTCTCTTTGCTTGTGCTATCCGCCTCGACCCTGCGCTACTCTGGGCCACGTGAAACCCACGGCCTCGGTTATATCGTCGACCCATCTCGCCGGTGGACGTCCCCTTTCTCTGTAACAGTATCTCGCCCACCACTCAGTCAGCTTTCTGGTCCACCTGTCGTCACTTCGTCTGACCAAGTGTCCTGCCCAACTCCACTTGAGCCTCAATATCCGCTCGCTGGCACCTTGGACTTTATGCGCTTGCGGATTTCGGTGTTGGGGACGCGGTCCAAAAGTGGCATCACACTTTTGGAAGATTTTAGGATGAAGTAAATATTATCGTATGCTACGATCACGAAGCATTTGCTTCGTGGCTACGATTCAATGTGGGTCTGATGTTTCAGACTAAACTATTATTTTATACCCCCTTTTTGTATGTAATTTTGTATCTTTTTAACCGACTTCAAAAAAAGGAGGAGGTTATCAATTCGACTGTATTTTTTTTTTTTTTTTTATGTTTGTTACCTCAGAACTTTCGACTGAGTGAACCGATTTTGATGATTCTTTCTTTATTTGAAAGCTGGTGCTTCCCATGTGGTCCCATTTTAATTTGGTCCAGTTTTGATGATGGGATCCTCGAGGAATTGAGGGAACTCCTCGAATATTGTAGGCATACCTATCGCGATTTTGGTATTTTCAGAAATAAGTCAAGCATTTGCATTCAGAAAGTATCATTTGATGAAGTGTAACGAATGAAAAAGACCACAGATTGCCATCGGAACTCCTCAATGATAAGTATTTCACGGGTGGCGATAAAATATCTCGATTAAGATAGTTAAGCGACTATGACGAAGCAAAAGAAGACAGGCACCGGAACTCAGTTTTTGATTTCCTACTTTGAGATAGGCGTTTCTCGTTTTCTTCGCTTGTCTCATTTAAACGGCGCTGTCTCATACGAGCAGCGTGTTTAGTAGGTCTACCCATATTCGCTTTTGATAAATAGATCGAAACGAATCACTAAAAAGCGAGAAATAAACAAAAATTTTAACAAAAAAAAAAACCGACTCCAAAAATTTTACTGATAAAATTGCACTAAAAAGTAAAAAATAAGCGTTAGACTTATACAGACAATAACTTTATTAAGAAAAAATATAGGTACAATTATTGTTACTTTTGGAGTCGGTGCCAGCCAAGGTAACTTTAACATAAACATTTAACGACATACTATATTATAATCATAATAGTACATTCAACCTTATGCATGAAATTTTAACTACAAACGCGGACCTGCACCGGCTTCAAAAACTTGTTGGCTGGCACCGGCCCCAAAAATAACAATAATTGTACCTATATTTTTTCTTAATAAAGTTATTGTCTGTATAAGTCTAACGCTTATTTTTTACTTTTTAGTGCAATTTTATCAGTAAAATTTTTGGAGTCGGTTTTTGTTCAATATTTTTAACAAAATAATATAATAGCCTATGTTAGCTGCGAGGAATGTATAACTCTATCAGAGAAATAATTTTTGAAATTGGGGCAGTAGTTCTAGAGTTACCTCTTCAAAGAAACAAACACAGTCACAAACTTTATGTACCTTTTTTTAAGAAATTAAAAAGTAAATTTAATAATAGAAAAAGTAATTCTTCTATTGTAAATAGAAGTGTTTACAATAGAAGGAGAAGAAGAAAAAAAAAAAACACATTTAAGTGTTATTTATTTTATAATTATAGACGTAAGATTTCTTTTTTATAATAGTTTCAAAAGTCTGTAATTTCTACAAGTCGTTGAAATATTCTGACCATTAAACAGCCAATATCTATATTGCTGCTAACATGAGCATAGATAATAACCTGTATAATGGTTGTTTTTATACCGATCTTTGAATACTCAATAACATCTTTAGAAACGAATTGCTATAAAAAATATAAGTTACCACATAACTGTTTTTGAACGAGCAATTTGTTTCTGTATACGGGTAGCTACTGTAGGTACTTGATCCAATACTGATTCAATACAACTTTGAAGGTTTGAAATCACTCAAAAGGTCATATCAGTCATGAATACGGGTTTATTAATCGTATAGATCGTATAGTTACGAATGAAAAACCTTCATTTTTTATAGTTGCCAGCTTTGTTATAAGTATATTTCTAATTGTAACTTTTGTATCACGTTTTTGTTGTCTTGCCAGATCATTTATTACAGTTTTTGAATGTGGCAACACTCATGTTGATTTAAATCAACGATTTGATAAATATTAGCTTTACAATCACAAAGATATAGTTTTTAATGGATTAAGCGACGTGCAACTTTACGAAATAACAATATTATGCCAAAGGAAAACGCACTATAAAAATAACTTCCCTTGTGATGGTCGTCCTATGCAGATAAAAACCTGGCAGGACGTATTAAAACATTAAGTGCCTTACAAATATACAGAGAATAAGCTCCAAATAGTTATTCCGTGTTTGTCCCTGTCATGTAAACGTCATTTCAAATTTGAGGAAAAGAGACAAAACACGGAATAACTGTTCGGAGTTTATTATTTGTTTATTTGTAAGGCACTAAGGGTAATAGAAGTTAACAAGGTTGTTTCTTGCGTAGCAAATAAAATTATTCCACGTTGTTGTTATGCACATTATAGATTGTATTCGTATAGTTCTTATAAGACTATTGGTGTCATAAAAGTGCTATATCTAAATAATCATTAACATCAACAGCCAACAAGTAGTTACTGAAACACAAATGTTGAAAAAATTTCCACGAGCAGGGTTTGAACCTGCACCCTTCTGACATACCGGGTCAGGTGCTCTTCCAATTGAGCTATCGTGGTTCTAACCAGCCCGCCGAAATTATTCAACACTATTTACTTTTTACTTTGAAAGCCAAAGGCGCCCATTCAATGTTAACAACTACCGTCATTAACATCCGATCATAATATTTTTACAAATACTAAAGATCAGTTAAGAAGTAGGCAAGCTATTTATAAATGTTTATATAATTTTTAACGCAAATTTTGTTGCGAACAAATTACAAAAACACAAATGTTGAAAAAATTTTTCAACATTATTATTTATAAGTAGTTACTGTTCTTGGTAAAGGCCTCCTTTTTACACGAAACATAAGCCGGTCCTATGCTAATAATCTTACTAATATTATAAACGCGAAAGTTTGATGGATGTTTGTTACTCTTTCACGTAGAAACTACTGAATGGATTTGGATGAAACTCGGCATACATATAGTTTATAACCTGAATTAACACATAGGATAAATTTTATCCCGATATTCCTACGGGAACGGGAACCACGCGAGTGAAACCGCGAGCGGCCGCTAGTTCGATATATATGGTATAAACAGAGCTTTATTATCGTGTCTATGGCGTAGCGTTGAGCGCTTTCGGAATGAGATCGTACAAGTTCAGCAACTTTTGCAATGTTGGATCACGTGATGGGTGACCAACCTATATATACCTAGACCAGAAGACACGTTCGGCAATTGATGCTTATTGTTACAAATTTGTTGTTGGTTAATGATAAATACGAGTATATACTTTTGTATCAAGTGTACATTGATCACAGCTCCTGTTCTGCACAGTGGTCTTCCACATGTATACAAGGGTGAATCACGCTAGAGGCGCCTAAAACGCTAGAGATATTTAAATAAGCAGCTACATTGTGCATCTATAGCTGCGATCAATGTAACACTTGATTCAAATAACCACATTCTATAGGTACGTACCTAGTTGCATTATGTACACGCAATAACTGTTGTAATATTATGACTGTCCATTAAAATAACGGTTTCGACAGTCTAATTCTAAAACACATCATACATAAAATAATGAACTCATTATTTCTAAATGTACATGGTCAAATCGTGACAAAACATTTATCGTTAACGTGTTGCATTATGTAAACACCGCTCGCTGTTCAATGAAGGATTACGTCGTGATAAGATCGGAATACTCGAGATGTAATTACACCTAGTAAAATGCATGGAATTAATATTTTAACTAGTTATCTGTCATAATGATAATCTGTAGCGATAAATCAAAAATGTTGTTACAAAAACTAACCTTTAGTATTCCTTAACAATATTATAGTGATCACAACAACGTGAATGTAATAACCGATTTTGTTACAAGTAGTCATGATTCATTGTGTCGCCCTAACAAACGCTTTTTACTAAACCATTACGTAAACAACAAAGGAGTTTGCCTCCAAAAAGATTCACTGTTGCGACATAAAGGAGTACGTAAAAAAATCTAATAGGCGCTATTCCCTAATCTCCGAAACTATCTCCAACACGTCACAAAGCATGGTAATGGAGATTGTCATTAGCCTATTTTCTGGAGGCGGCTGACTTTTTATCAGATCCAAAGAGTTCTCCCATCACAATTGCGGCTACCGCTTTACCGTTGTTGGCTGTAAAAAATAAACGAAGCTACTCAAGAGATGTCGTGATAAATTCGTGACCAAATTCTATATCATCATCGACAGGACAGATTGGATCGTAAATCTCTTTTGGTGTCGGAGTACATCCACTTCGAGTTACCGGTACCGGTTGTAAATTAAAACACGACACCTATATGGCGTGTTTATAAAAAAAATCTTCGAACCATTTATGAGTTGAATAAAGTTTCAAGTTTATTTCATTATGTTTCATTTCACTTATTTTTTCTAATGGAATGGAGTGAAATACTTTATTGAAAACTTTTCCATAAAAGCTTTGAAGTTCCAAACTATGTTACCTTTATGATCCAATAATAAGTTTAATATTACTTTCAATTTTAAAACACTCATGTTAATAATATCTATTATAAACCACTTACAATTTCAAAACAATCCACAACTCATAAGTTTCACTGAAAACTAATTAATATGTCACAGGCATCAAAGTAAAAACCACGAGTCCAACCGATCGAGGAGCTTAGGCCACATCGCACGGCTATGAAATTGAAAACAAGTTCACTTCACGTATGCAAATGACAACAACGAAAACTGTTTTCACAATTCGCGGTTACGAGTCGACTGTCGGATAGGCGCAGCTACGGACGTCCGTAGCGGTTCGACGACGCGATATGACTGCCTGCCTCTGCCAACCGCTTCAAGCCGAGGGGAATAGGGAACCGCGGGGAAGGGCCGGGGAGGGGGGGCACAAACCTCTCCAACTGAGGAGATAACTTTTGATCTTTTTGGAGGCATAGAAGATTTTAATGATGCAGTCACATCTGGAGATTGAACAGAAAAAGTGCGTCACAGCTCTAAGTGTTAATGCATGTCAAGAGCTTAGTGGAAACGATGTGTTAGAAAAAGCGATGCTAAGGTTGCGGGTGACATTTTTAAATATAGCCCAGAGGAGACAAAGTGGCGCATTGATATGCAATAAAATTTCAGCTTAATAACTGCCTGAACCAGGGGAACGTTTTATGGCTTAGATTAGAATCTCCGGTCGGTCTCAAAGTTGGTAAAAACACGAGATGCTCTCGCAGAGCGGGATATTGCATTTTATATTCTTCCGTATTATTTTCACATCATACGAGATGTCTTGGCAGACAATATTGCGCAAGGCGGTTTTTGTCGGTGCCCCGCACATGTCAGGGGTTCCACAAAGAGCCGAGGAGCGCAGCAGGTACAAAAGGCCCCAACCCCGCTTCAAATTACAACGGACTTCTCATAGATTAATGACGGGAACATTGTGGAGTTAAGAACCCAAAAATTTACAACTGCATTGTGTTCGGAATTCAACAAAAGGGCACAAAAGATAGGATCAGCTTCTGTTATTACCTTATCGTTTAACTGGGATCTTCGTGATTTCTCTCACTTTTCGAGTAATACGAGAGGAATTATCAATGGGAGATTTCTTTTAACGCGAAACCCTGATCGTGTACAGATGTTTGGGAGGCGTACCGTTAGCCAGTTTACAAATAATCATATTGTTAATTCAAGTAGTTCTCATAGTAATGTTCCTTATTATTATGGTTTTCAAGACAGGATGCAAGTTCAATAATAAAAAAAAATATGCGAAGAATTATATGTATTTATGTTGAAGTTAGTTACTAGGCACTAAAAAGTAAGTGTACGCGAAGTAAGACAAAACAAGAACACGTTATTATTTATATTATCGACCACATTGATTTATCGCGTGTCGCCAATGCAAAACAGACAAGTATGACCAATAATAAAAACACTGTACTGGAAGTTGGAGGATAAATCATCAGGAACAGTAGTAGATGTTGAAATAAGAGCTTCGCGGCAAGTCACGCAGTGTAATGAGTAATGGTCGGGGGTTCATTACTCAGACGCCTTGGAGTTTAGCTGTCATCTGTCGTTGCTTTAAATGACGCTTCTTCGATATCTTCTTTAAACTAACTAAAAAGCGTTTTTTAACTAGACACTGGCTAAATCGTAGCGAGAACCATCTTACAAGAAATTGAATTTAATTAAAAAGCGTTTAAGACTTTTCTAAGTTTTAAAAAAAATAACAGTTTATGAATTTAGGACGTTTTGGTATTGTACAAAGTATTATGATATTTACATTGTACAAGGATACTATGAAATATTTATTCTTCGACACTGTTACTACTGAGACTTTAAAAAAAAAAATGAACTTGTAGAACCCATGGGCGTTGGAGCTTATAAAAACACCAAAAAAGTTTGAAAAAGTATGCTATTTTTTAGTATTAAGGCTAATAAAATCGTGTTTATTCATATTAAAATCATCTAAATACTCTGATTACTCATAGGTAAATAATATTCTTTTACAACCACCTCAAACGCAAATATAAGATACCGTCCTGTGAGCCATACGCGTCCACATGTTTTCGATTACAATCTCCTCTTTTACGGCAGTGGCGAATTTATTGCCTTCATTGAGATTCTTAAAACTCAGCGTTTCAGATAAGCGAAAATACGTCTTTACAAATTGCCTCATTTTTTAACCACCCCGACTTTTACTGTTCAGAATTATTTGGAGATAATTAAAAGTCTTGATTGCTTGCGATGTTCCTTCACCCAGTCTACCCTGTTTACTAATTAAGCCACATAAAATGGTTTGTAGGGCCCAACCGCCGTTCTGATTGCTTGTGACCGCTCGGCGCGCTAAAGAACCCATTGTTATTCTACAGGCGTCCATTCTTTGTTCATCCATCCGTCGTATATTCGATGCACTTCTTATTCTTATCGGGAATTTCTCCACGCTCACGTCTCTATGCACCGGCGTATACTAGTTCTTTTATGGCCAATTTACGCCAGACTCCGATAGAAATGAGGTCTGCTACGGAAAAGTCTATTTTGTTTTACGGGCGATGCGAGTTGCTTTATCGGATCACATGTCGACAGTGGACTTATGCTGAGGAGGTCACGACTCAAGATAGTTTGTTCGATAAAGTCCCCCTTTCCTTGAAAGTGGTAACAATTGCGTCATCTATTGATAAAGATACTGGCAAGTTTATTTATATTGGTAACATTAGAAATGTTACGGTTTGTCTTATTGCTAAGGTTGAGTGCTAAAATGTATTTGGAACCGCGGCAGACATTTGCTATGATAACATTGCAAGTTTGAAATTATATCGCGAGCGCTTGTTGACTCCGCTGTGCCCTGAGGCGAGTCCATCGTTCATAGCTCAACTCAAACACTGAGAAAATTAATCCCGGTTTACTTCGTTAACTACCGTCAGTTTGTTTGTTTTTCAATCGTCCCGACTCGTTCACTTAAACTGAGAGATCGTATTTCGGATCAAACATCGAAAGCAAAGGGCTTCTAATATTCTACGTGACTTCGTCAATGATAATAGATCCAGTTTTTAAAATGCTATTAGAACGAAAGCTTTTTTCATCGGCTATTGCGTACTCACCTTCTTGTCCCATTGTTAAAGAGAAATCGTTCTTAACGGTTATACTTTTCCGTATTTCCTTCGTTTTTGCACGCGCGTGCCCGTAACTGTAAACCTTTATTAAATGTTGCGTAAGTTTAATATAACATGAAACAAATTAAAAACTCTCAAGCAAACTTTTAAATAAAACGTTTCGATTTTTATTCTGAATCGACAGTAAACCAGCTTTCATACTACATTTCTTGTGTACCCATACATTATCTCTTTACTTAAATACAAATAGAGACTGAATCCTGACTAAATAAGAGGTTTTCCTTCGGGATCGGTGGAAGGGAATAAAAGTGGCACGAGACTCGGCTGCTGCGGTTTTATTGTACCTAATAAAATCTCCTGAGCTTCGATATAGCGGCTGCTTGAATTATAAACGCGATAAACAGGGATGTAGTGATTCCTTGAGTAGCTCAGTTGAGAGCCCAGCTTTGATTGCACCTGCCATTACGTATTCATCCATTTCAATAATTTAAGTTATTCATATGGCGATGCATATTTTGTAGGGAGTTGTTTGAATTATAAACACGCTCCGGCCCCGGGCGGGATGACTGTCGTGTGCTACCGGTGCGGTCGGCTCACGACGCTATTTGTCTAGTGCCCGAAGCGTGGTTCGTGCAATTTGCATCGACCAACCACGCCCATCGGCTTCCACACTACATTATACAAAGTTGAAGCATTGTTCCTTCCAGCGGACCTTTATCTGCGCGATCAACTATAGATTTTTAATGCATCTTTTTGCGGATTCTTGCCCGTGTAAGGCCGTAGCTCGTCCAATATTCATCTGTGCGCAGCACAATTTTTCTGTATCGTAGTCTCGGTATACCGAGTCGTATTATCTTAAACAAACTCGTGTGAATAGGAGTTAGCTTTTACAGTTTACATACGTTGATGCGCGTTAAATGATTCTGCTGCTTTAATGTAACAACATTTGCTTCGAGACATAAGTACGTTAACTTGTCTTTTTAGATGCTTACTTGTAACCAGTTCCGCAAGAAGAATCTTGTTCAGAGACAAATTATAATTCAATTATAAGCAATATTAATATTTATCCAAATGTTTATGTAAGCCCGTAATTATATGACACGTTGCCTCGAAGAAAGCATATGAAATCCATCCAGTTTTTAAATCGTGTAACAAACTGCTATAATGAAAGTACCTGACAAATTGTTGTCAATTTGACTCCAGGGCAGTTATAGTGATGATTATTTGTTCTTCAACTTAATGTTGATAACGGTATGATGTTTGATTCTCATCACCATCAGTCGATAAATGTCCACTGCTGGATTCAGGTATTCCCACTTGAGGAGCGATCTTCTATTGAGCGAGCGGTCATAACTCACCGCAGTGGTCTAAGGCGGATTGATGGGATATTTATCAAAATTGTTTCATATTATTTTAAATACTAGAAATGAGCTGGCTTCAGAATATTTTAAGTGTAATCGATCTGTCCTGAAGTCGCGAAAATGAATGCAGTATACTTAATGCTGTTGGCAATTTGTGAACTGAGTACCGAATTCCATCCAATCTGATTGCGAACAAGGGTGATTAATTGTAATTAGAATGTTATTTTGTAGGTATTTCAACTCATTTGACCCAATAAAAGTACCACTGTTTACAATTTTAAAATGTTTTTAAAGTAGATTTTAGAGATTTTACTCATAAACTAAAGTACATAATAATATAGTAGTTAACACAAATGTAAAATACAACTGGACAAACAAGATTTCTGTAATATCTCCAACTTCATCTCCGGCCCACCAGAAATCCCCACAAATAGAAAGACATTAAAATGCGTAATAACTTAAATGCATGCATTGCGTCTTCAGCCATTCCACTTAACACTTGATTGCGACTCATTGCACCGCGGACGTTTTAATACATTTATGAAAAACATGAATGGCCTCCCCCTTTTGACGGCGCAACTTTATTTCGCCATAAACTTTGCCTCCCGCTTTAATGTCTTTGAAGTCTGTAACTTCTTACTTTAATTCTGATAGGCGAACCAGTTTGACTTGTGTGGCATTAAATTGTTTACTCACATTCGTTAAAGTTTCGTGGCTATTACCAGAGCCTATTACCGGTTCACTCGGTAAGGTAATTAACGATTTAGCTGATACCTACGTAGGGTAGGGCTTTAACAAGGTACTCGTATGTATTATTGAATATTGATACGGTACTAATATTAATATTAGTGCCATATTTGAAGTAATGCTTGTTATTTATGGATTATTATCGTAGGAGATACCTACCTACTTATCATATTTCATGAGCTAGGATTTCAACTATTACGAGTATAATGAAACAAGTCGTAAATTTAATAATAATGTAAACTTAGATGTAACGTAGATGTTATTGAGAAGAAAATATTATTCAGAAAAGGTAAAAGGGTATAAACCTTTTGACAATTTGGCGCAAGCCCTACCTAATTAGGTTATGATTGCAATTTATGATTTCCCAGTTTTAAAGTGTATTTGTTGTTGTTATCAATTGGCCCCCGCCCGATCCTCTAAATGCCACTACATATTTACATAATACACTAAACATGCACACTAGTTAGGCCAAAGACACCGTACTCAAAGAAATAAGGGTACGGCGTGCCGGTTCCCACGTGCTCTGGTTGGTACCAGACATGTAACTGGGCGCTTCTCCCCACCCCCACGACCCGGTCACCCGAGCCGAGGTCCGAGCGTTCAGAAGCGCCCTTAGGTTGTTCTACTCCCCGATCTGATCCGAACTTCGGAGAATCTAGTAGGGCACGGGGACACGCACGAGTGCATGATGCTGTCCCGTCTAGAAAACTTCAGACGGTGTTTCGTTTCACACGGCCCTTTAAGATTTCCGCCGCCCCCAAAAAAAATCGGTGAAGCTGAAAATGCCATCTGAGGAAAGAAGAAGACTTTTAAAGTTTTTCAGTCCAAGAAATATCATTGTAAGCACTTCTTGAAAATACATTTTGCTTCGAACATTCGAGTCAAAACAGTCTTTAGAATGGTTACAGTAAATACGAGGAAATTATTATAAGGTAAGGTTATAGCAACTCGCGGTGTTGCACCATTCAATTTTACGATTGCTTCTTTCAAAGGTGCGGTATCTATGGGTTTCGCAAATCTCGCTTCAGTTATATATGAGCTTTGGGTTCACGGAGTCAACTACCGGCCAAGATTCCATTAAATTGTAATGTCGTTGTCAATTATAATAGTTCAGGGTTAGTCTCAGCATTTACTTACATTAACAGCAGCCTTACGTTTTGTATACTTACAATAAGAGTATTTTGAATGCCATCTCAGGAAGATTGTGGTTTTCAAAATAGGTAAGATATTCTGTACTGGTGATCGAAGTACACTGAAGCGCATATGACTGGGATTTTTTTTGTATAAGAAAAGAAAGTCTCCGAAAGTTTAGGCTGAATTAAAGTTCTTCGAAATGAGTTAGATATTTAGGGCGGGTAATCGAAATACATCGGAATGCATTTATGACTGAGCCAACCTTTACTTCGTTTCTTTTTTTGGAAACTAATTAACCTACATAACAATAAGGTGATTGTTAAACGTTCATACCTTTTAAAACAAACAACGTTGGCGATTTTAATTCTGATATTGAGATACTTATCTTGTAAATGTCATGCTAAATGGGTCCAATATTTTTAAACGGCCGAGAGTCATAATGGCAATTGGAACTTATGGAATCGAATTAATTTCTCCAATTACGACCATTATTATTTCGTTTAAAACTTAAATTATGTTTAAGTGTACTTGGAAGAGTTTAGAGTCAGCTTATGTTACACAACTTTAATGTTTGCTAAAGACATTATCGAGATAAATATTTTATTAGGGTTTTATGTGGTAGTGGGCTATTATATTGCACGTATTCGATTTAGTTAGTGGTAAGTCTTATTTTAAATCATCCTAGTTAGATTAAATCTATTCTAAATCGGAGCTATAACAACAGTGTCAATAGCATGAATTAGTTGTGTTTCAATGGCAAGTAATGAATAGCCGTTCCTTAGTAGCTAAGGATAGTATGACGCTAGGATACCTAGCCTGGAATACCTTGCACGGATTTCAATCATGATAGCAAATCGTTAGGATACCTGACCCTGTTTTCCTGGAGGTGCAACATCGAATACCAGACGTGATAGTTTCTTATATGTTACAGACTATCCATGTTCAGCAGGGACATTTACTCCAGACTTATAAATTTGCGGCAACCCCAAACAGCTTCCCCCCATTACTGCAGCAGCCCCGCTTTGATTCGCATAAAACCACAGAAGCATGACATTACGTTACCTGGCCCGGAATGCAAGGAGGTGCGATATCGAATACCTATATCACGTAATATTGTTGTATGTTGTAGACCTTGCGTGGTCGGTAGCGGCAATTACGCCAGACTTACAAATTTGCGGCAACCCTGCACAGCCTCCCCCCATTTCTGCGGCAGCCCCGCTTTAATAAATCATAATACTTTCAACTGGAGCCCGCGTCCGTCGGGATTAAGACTGATGTTTTATTTGACGTGAACACATTCATTTTTCACGCAAAAAGGCTAAGATAAAAATGTGCCGCGGATGGTAGAACACATGACAGCTGTTCAACTAGACGTTGGGGGTTCGGAACTGTGTTTGTAGGTTATTATGGGCGTTTAGTTTTTGCTTATCTGCTAAACGCTTTTGTGATCTAGTGGATATAATTATGGTCTTAGACTAGAACCCCGGCGTCCCTAGCAGGGGGATAAATATCATTGTATTTCGTTTTATTGGTAGGACTTAAAAGTTAGTCTGTCTAGTTTGGTAGGACTTTATAGTTAATCTGTCTAGCTTCTAGCTAGGGACAACAATGCTAGTAGCATAAAGAAACGTTTTCAGACCAGGAAACAATCACTAAACAAACGTAAAGTAAATTATGCACCCCAAGCATCAAAACCAGGATCTCTGTATTAGAGACTATTAGAAGCAGTTAAAAACATATAAATGGCATAACAATGAACTTGTCAGAGTTCCTATACTATTACAATTCCTCATACTGTGCTTTTACTAAAGGCCAATAAAAAATAGTTTGCTAAATTGCTGTACCTTGTTATAATATAAAAGTGAGATTATTTATTAACAGAGTGTTCTTAATTTAAATATATATATTGACAAGTTCACTATTTAACAATTATATATTATTATTATTATTGTATTTTGTCGTCACTAAATTTTGAACTTTATTATAATATGATTGAGTTGAGATATGTTATGCCTTACAAAGGGTTAGTAGGAGTTCGATTGAGATTCTAACAAAAGTAATTAACAGTCATGACCCGGTACACTTTTATAACAGCATAGGTCACGAAAGTATTAATGTCAAAGAGCTTGTAGAATTTCTAACAAGAGTTTGTTTCCCTCGCCTATTGCGATCAGTATCTTGACTGAATGCCCTATTTCGAAGGGCCTATTCCAGCTATGCCCTGGAGGGACGACCTTTAGTGGCCCGTGTCACGTAGGGCTCTGTTATGTTCCAATTTTTCACTGCAGTACCTACATCTTGTTGTTTTTCCTTAAGCCCAATGGCGCTTCAAATTGTATATTCAGAGGGACTCTGCGTTTTATTGCGCAACTTTGTTCTAAAGTTGACTTGAGAGAATTACTATTTTTTGCCTTTTCAAGAAACAGGGTGAATGAGGTTTATTCTTTGTTTTTTAATACAAACGTTTTTTGTGCAATTACTTATATCTGCGTAAAGAATAAATTTAAAAATACACAATTATGTATTGTAAACGTTTTCACATTTCACTATCTTAATACCGCTATTTTAAAGCATCCGCCTAAATGATATCCTTTAGAAAGAAGCCAGTGGGGCAGGTTCAAATCCCACTCACTGATTTTCCTTATTTATTTTATTCTGTAGGAAATGTAACCATATATAACCCAAATCAGCTTGTTTTTTTTTCATCTTTATGTCTAAACATAAAAAAAATAATAAGCTTTTAGGCACTGTCGTTTCGAATAACATTTAAACTAAATATAAATATATAATTAACATAGCGAAATGTATGTATGTAATAAATCAATTCATATAATTGCCATGCAATGCGATTCATTCGGCTTAAACCTCTTCTAAAATCACACTGGTAACACATTGCAGTATTATGTTTATTTTATTACGGCACCTATTTAAAATCTATAAAAAACACACCTATTCTAACAGTAGTTCTTATCAAAAGTTCGTTGAATATTTTGAAGAAACAGCTTAATTAAAACTATTCTCATTAAGGTGAACGAACATGTTTTTCTGGCAGTTAACCATAATCGAAATTTTAATCAACTAACTTAATTCCTTATCAAAACCAAACCATCTTTCTTTTTAAGTACATAAGCCACAAAATCTAAGATGCAGTATTTTCGAGTTCCGGAATGGGAATGCTGTTTCAGATCAGTGTGGGTGAAATAATTGTATACCTACAACAAATACATCATCCATGCAAGTTTCTTAATTTGATAAATAACATACCCGACATACCTTTCTTTTAACTAATTATTATAAAATCACACTTACTTTACGAGAAGTATTCACAACAAATTAACCAAGATACAAAAATGCGGTGATGCTAGTTTTTAAACAAAAATTAAATTTGAATTTTTCTATTCTTACGAAAGCTCTACATTGGTGGTGCGCATGCGATGTTTTAATTTATACAAAAGATTCCTCAGTACGATAAACCTTTGGAAGGCTCATTTTATCATTGTGAAATCTATATTCATTAAAATATTTATATTATAAAAATATCACTTACCTACTTTAGCCACAAAAAAGCGAACCTTGAAAAACTTAACAGTATTCGACCCCTACCGTTCCCCATCAAAAATAATAATAATAACCAAAACAGTGTCGAAAGGGAGAGAAATTAACTAAATTGAGACACAATAAATTTAGAATGGAGGAATCGCTTGAAAAACTTGTGGCTGTCCGTAAAAAACAATACCCTACTAAGTTTCTCATAGACGTGCCATAAGGTTCAATCAATCAATGTCCCTAAAAATAAAAAGGTGGGCACCGAACACGACCCACGTAAACTCGGGGATTGAAAAAAACTTCGGAGTGTATATTTTTTGTGGATCAACCATATTGTTTCGGATGGTCTATTAGGGATACAACAGTCGAACGCAGCGATTTGTGTTTCAAATAAAATAACGACAGAAACTTAATTGAAAAACATAGATTATTTGAATAAAAATCTTTTTTGGAGAAGTTCTTACGTGATGGTAAGTGACGATAAGGCCGAGACTGTTTAGGTATCAAAGTAACTAGATCATGCAGAAACCTTTGTATTTGGGTCTCAATATTCCAAGCTAAGCAACGTTCGTGATGTGGGGTTACTGGACGGGTGTGACCCCAACTGAAAATATCTGGAGCTCCTCCGTTCTTCAGCAGTTGAAACATTCTAACTGACATTGAGCCAGTACGGTGTATGATCTGATCTTCCCAAATGCTATTATCATGTGAGAATACTTGAGTCTAGCTGTGGAAAAGTTTTAACTGATGATGATGATGATGATGATGATGATGATGATGATGATGATGATGATGATGATGATGATCACGATGGCGATGACGATGACGATGATGATCACGATGGCGATGACGATGACGATATTAAGGTAAATAGGTATTACATTTAAGGGCTGCTCAATATGCAAAGAGACAATTTGAAATATTTTTTTGTAAAAACAATGTTATTAATTTTACATCCCAAATTCTTTTGAACTCACGGCATATTGTGATGCCTTCATATTTTTATTACAAAAGAGGCGCAAAATATGAGGCTCGTTAGAGCGTATAAAGATAACCCGAAATGAAATTCCACATGTTTTTTATCACAAAGTAATCTTATGCTTCTCAGCACATTCGTTTGGGTCGCTCCGCGTAAACGGCGCAACATCTCACACGCGCGTAAGACTCCGCATAAAAATTATGATTACCTTCCACTTTGACAAACCCCATATTTCTAGCACTTAGCATCCCCTCCGCTCTGATCCCACGAATGAATATTTATAACGGCCATGCTACATTTTTATCGTTTTACTTCGGACGCTTTGTACCTGTCACGGGCGCGGAATTTGATGGTCCCGAAGAACAAAAACATCCTCCATACTCGCGTTTCATTAGAGAGATAAATTACAATTCGTGTGTGGATGCCGATCACCGAACTCGGACGGGCCGGAAAGAAAAGCGAGCGTGTTTTTACACATTATACTTTCAAATTGGCGAATTCCGCAGACAACCGAAGGGCACTTTTTGAGTCGTGATCGTTATACGGGTGACTTTCTTTCGGCATACCCTATTTTGATTATCATCAATTTTGAGTCGTGTTGATTTTATTTTGATGGTTGCAACATTTTAGTTTATCAAGCGAAACAAAAGCCTTCGGCAATCAGTTGATTGGTAATTTTCATATAATAATGTTAAAATTTAACATCAAAACTGATCGTGTTGCTGTTGTTGTCAATTATGTGATTTTGCTTTCAATACAGCTTGTTATACTGGCTATTTTTACTAAATTATATTTTTTAACATCGTCTCACATATTGGTAAGTGACAATAAGCCTGAATGTGAAACCTCACTTCTTATGGAGACACAATGATGTGATGGTGGTAACTAGCCAGCGAAATTCATTAAAGCCCTACCACAAGTCACAACGGTTAATACGATTCAGCAATTTTGGAGATTTTTTTTATTAAAGCTTCTAAACCTGTCTATCATTTCATTCCACTAATTCCATTTAGTTAATATAAATCTAGCACCAATCCATTCCTAGCCGTACGAATTGATTAATAATATTATCCTTTATACAGAGAAGCTTTTGAATTCACAACTGCCGTTCAAAACAGATTGAGAAGAAACAAAACATTCTTGCGTTTTTTAAAAGAAAACAGCTAAAATATACGGCGTAATGGAAAACCAGCGAAACAGAATTAAAAACCAACAGCGGACGCTTTAGAAACTTGTTTCCAGCAAAAACGATACTATGGCGTAAGCAACACTGCCGCTGCTCCGTATAAGGTAAAATAATTAAAAGACGAATGCATTGGCATTATATCATCGTCCTTATAGAAGCTGGCTGTAATGGGAGCCACGTTTGCAAACCATAAATGTATGGACTTTTGAATTTCGTTATCAACTTAATGCTTGTTGGTAAGGTCAGCTTTAAATTGATCGATGCCATTTAGAAAGATCATAAATATTTAGGTAATCAATAAATTAAAACAAATCTTTTATGTTCTTTGTGGCTAAAGTAAATTTTTGACTGACAATATAAAGAATACTTATAAAATAATAGGCAAATGACTCCGCTTAATTTTTTTTATTCAAGCATAAAGAGACTTAAATTTTCTTTTTAGAATACACTTTTAATTATGATTTTTTTTTATTTTGTTTTACATAAGTTTATACTGTGTTCTAATAAAAAACCAATTTGGTAATATGCAAAGTGATGTTCCTGTGTTATTAATTATATATTATTAATTAATTATATAATTAATTATATAATTTAATTATATTAATTATATAATTATACCAAATAAAGATTTTTTCTATTCTATTCTATTCTAATAAATATATTTCATTTCATTTCATTTCAAATTATTGATAATTAAGAATGACTCTGTCAATGCCTTTGTCGTAAGTTATTATAAGTATTAACTTGCTTTCGTCGAAGCCCAGTCAAGTTGAATAATCCCTGAACAGTTTAACGCCTTGTCGCTTTTCAATGTGCTAGTGGAAAAATACTTGCTTTCACTTCGTTTTTATCGTATCGTATCGGGAAGACTAGCGTCTTTAAACTAGACATCGAACCTTTTGCATTAGTATAGAATATAATTGCACTTATCTAGGGCAAAGAGTACATTCAATTGCTTAAGTTACTTACTTAAAATAGTGTTAAAAATCGTTTTACTAAATAAGGTTTTAAGATTCTTTAACAATGCATTTAGTTATAAGTACCCACCACCACACTTAGAACCTTTATTGATGACAATGATTATATGCCAAGAGTCTTTCTGACTATGAAAAAGAATGACCTCATAGCTGGTGTAACTACTGCCACCTCACTAACGCCCGGTTTAAACTATAATTAGCTCTTTAATCCCACATATTTCTTATCACAGCCCACGTATCGATAGCACAGTAACCAATTACCCACACACGACGTGCCATAAATTCCCGAAGATTACGCGTCTCTCCGAAATCCCAGCGTAATGAACGTAAAAAATCTCCAGGGAACATCTTTATCGGGCAAGCCTAATCCTAATCAAACAGGGCCTGTTTATGATCACAACACCTTTATTAGGCTATCGCATCCTGACTCTCGTTACTGCTCTAATTGTTTGCGTCTCCCATATCTGGATGATGTATTGGAACATCAGTCAGTGTACTGTAACCAGATTTCGGGTCAGAGTTCGGTTTCGGAAATTAATGAAGGTTTTAGAGTTTCGGTGATTGATATGTCCACTCCAGGAGTTTTTAGACAATATTATAAATATTGGTATGATGGATTAACGGGCGCTCATGTTCATGTTCCAAAATATATTTTAATGATTATTATGAGTATATCTTTTGGAAGGCACATCAAGCCGTTATAGTTGTGGTTGTGGTCGTAAGGTAGCAATCGTTAAACCTCATCTACATGTATTAGGACAGTGTGGTGGTATATGGCTTCATACGCTATTTAAGAAAGGCTAAAATAGTCATCATCACAAAAATAAAATATCCATTTTGATGTTTCGTTTGTTTCATCATCAGCTTAAGTAGGTACGCCTGTAATCCAACGACAGTCAGAGTCCGAGCATTATTATTAAACTTCACTATTTTGTCTTACTAGTTTGACTTGAAGCTAGCTGCAAAATTTTTCTGTGAAGTTTCAGAAAATATTAGCATCAGTTAATTACACTGCTATGTTAATTGCATAAGAACTAAATTAAATACCTTAAAATAACTATACAATATTTAAAAATAAAGAATGGAAAGAATTGCCGTTTGCATTAACCTACTTAAAGCTGATCCGATATCGAAGAGGACTGTTAACAAAAAGTTCGTTTTAGCCTTTATGATGCACGCGACTTAATTGAACGCATTTGCGCCGATGGCTTTTGCCAGATAGCGTCAATCCCGACGCTTCCTTTGATAAGGCACGTTCCGCTGAAAGGGTGTTAAAAATCCATTGTGCAAATTTAATTAAAACCACCGCTAAATGTTCAACGGTATTCGACATGGCCGAAATTTTAGCCGGAATAAGGATGCGAGAGATCGAATTCAATTTTATGCCACATGTTTGGACGTAACTTTGTTATATATTTCGCTGTAACCAAACACTCCCGCCATGGACCTTCCATTTGGAGAACAAATTCAATATTTTCAATGGCCGGAGCGATGATGGCCGAAGTTGAAATGTCTGTTTTGATAAAGCGTGTTACTTCATTATTGCCTCAGTTCTCATGAACAATACGATCAAAATATTATATGTAAAATAATGATCGAGTTGGAGTGTAGAAATTATTTTATGTTATTCGCAGCAATTTACATGCATTTGTAACTTGATGATAGCCCATTCTTTTTATGAAATTTAATATTAAGCGATTCCACTTGAATATACGTAACATGAATTTTGTATGAAATGTAACGTACCTACCTACGTTGTTTTCTTAAATTTATGAAATATTCGGGTTTATTTAACTTTTTATTTTATACGACGTTATCTTTAAATACCCTTTCAAACAGCTGATGTTGCGAAGCTCGACGCAATCGTGGCACGAGGTGTCTTTGTCGTAGTAATAAGGTACTATAAAGATAGATGTTAAGCTTGACTCTCAACAACCGAATTCGCAATACCGAGATTCGAAAACGGACGAAAGTCCAAGACATTGCTAACTGGATTACAAAACTCAAATGGCGATAGGCGTTACAGGTGGCGAGAACCGATCAAATGATGGCTGGTGGAGTAAAGCTCTAATGGAATGGCTGCCGAGGTCGGACAAGTGGAGCGCTGGCCTACCACCTGTTAGATGGGCCAGAGATATAGAGTTGGTTGCTGTAAAAACCTGGATGCGATCAGCTCAAAACGGAAGGTATTGGCGTAACATGGAGGAGGCCTATGCCCAGCAGTGGGTAGATTCAGGCTGAAAATGAAATGGCGAAAGTAACAAGTATCACTAAATATATGTAACGCTTACAGGCCTGGCCATGGGATCGGGGTGCGCCGATCGAATTCTCTCATTGCGCGGTCGCAATGCTTCCCGCACAGCAGCATTCGTTAGTTAGTTAGTTAGTTTGACTGGGCTGTGTCCGCACTTAGCCATTCGATTTGGCCATTGTACGTATACCTTCCACCTACTCCAGCCAACCCAGACTTTCCCAGAAGGCTTGCAGCCTTTTCAGGCTACCGCAGGCTTCCGCGAGCGTCCTAGGTGCTTGGAAAAACCGTGCCCGTTCATCTGCCACACTTATGCATTCCATAAGCACGTTTTGTGGCGTTTCTTCCGCCTCCATGCATCCTCTGCATAGAGGGCTGTCGGTCACACCTATTGTAAATAAGTGCTTGTTTAGGGGACAATGGCCAGTAATGATACCAATGATTTTACGGATTTTGTCCCTATTTAATCTGAGGAGGTTGCGGGCAAGCTTTTTTGATGGTACCGGAACTGCATTCTTGGTTTGCCTGCAACCTACACTGTTTCTCCACTCTGTTAGATGCTTTTCTTCGGTTAATTCCCGCAGCCATGTTTTTATCTGGGCCTGAGGTATGGGCAGCATTGGTTCCGGTCCATAAACTGTTGCCATCGATCCTCTTTTGGCCAGTTCATCAGCTGCGTCATTATTTTGTGAGTTGCTGTGTCCTTTAATCCATTGCAAAGTCACACTATTTGCATTTGCTATGGATTGGAGAGTGTGACATTCCAGTACCAGGACAGAAGTTATGGTGTTGTTTTTTAAAGCTTGAAGAACGGATGCGCTGTCGGAGACAATTTTTATATTTAGGTCTCTGACAGCTCTGGCTGCAACCGCCTGTGCCGCCTTGGTGATGCCAATACATTCTGCTTGAAAGATTGTATTTAACTTGTCTAAAGTTGTTGATATTTTTATGTTTAAGTCATTCGAGAAGACACCCGCTCCAGTACCGTGTGCGGTTTTGGATCCGTCTGTGTATATCCTAACTTCGTTGATGCCAGAGCTATCAACTCGTTCTGCAGTAAGTTGGATATTGTATCTTCTATCGAAGATCAGTATTTGTATTTGGAATACGCTCGCCGCACCGCCCGCCAATCATTCCGTCCGTGGCCAGGCCGTTACGCTAGCATCAGACCGAACAAGCGTGGCCGGGCATGACCGGCCTCGCTAGCACGCCATACCAGGACAAGCTGCATCAAGGCCTTAAAGGCTTTGTTCCGTGGTCACAGGGCGAATATCTCTCAAATAGTACTTATTGTAGGTATAGTACATAATGTTATTTTATCTAGTTTTCTAAGTAGATATTTTGCTTTAAATTCAGCACACGCTAATTAGTGCTGCGTGAGCTGCGTGTTTGCAATACAGGTCAATAAAATAAATAAATTAGTGCAGTAAGTATTAAAATGTTAAAGTATTGCAATTATTATTGTATTTTTTGTTTATACCCTACAAAAGCTGTGCATTAAAAGTAATAATGCCTCGAGCCTGTCATTGACAGCCACAAATGCGATTTAGATTTATTCATCTCCGCCTGTCTTTATATTTTTTGTTCGTCTGCCTGCATTGTTGTCTTTGAAACAATAGCTGGTGGTACTGTCATATCCGGATTTTATCATTCTAACACCATCAACGGAAACGCTAGGCGATATGAGTTTATAATGTGGCGTCATAGCCTTTTTACTCTGTAACTGTTTGTATGGGCTATCTGAAGGACATAAGAGCCCTCTTCATACTTACATTCTTAGAATACGTAATCCAACCAATTATTCTATAGGAGTGGTCTTCAAACCTCAATGTATTAGTAATTTAAACAACTATGATATTATAGCATTTATAGGTGTAATATAGAAGGCAATTATTAACAACAACCTTCAAGAGGTTAACGATTCCAACACGAACGAGGAATGCCAGCAAAAAAAACTGTTGATTGAAAAACTTCAAACACCACTGACGGCAGTTCGAGTCAATATTATGAAACTACCGGAGTCAATCCTGACAAAACAGAGCATGCTTATTTGAAAAACAAAGCGGGATCGAGGGGTGCTAAAAGTTGATGTTTGTTCGGGACAGAAGTTTATGATCGAGGACGTCCGTCCCCATCCGGAATTTAGGCGCCACTAGCATTAGACAATCCGATAGGAGAATCGGATCCAGCGTTAATGGAACATAAAAATGTTTACCGTCACATAAATTATTCTCTAAAGGAGCCGATAGGTTGAGTTCCACAACGCCAATGTTTTATTGCTAATGGATGTTTTAAGACTGTATAATTTCATTTTAAAATTTATCGGCAGCCCAGTCAATTCGTAATTTTGAATCTTTTAATACCTCTAAATCACGCTATGAAATTCTTATTAGGATCCAAACTATAACTCTCCTAACAGTAATGGGTTGGTAACTCGTAAAATTTGTATTAATAGTGACACAATGAATGGGACAGACGGTAAATACGTACTAAAGTGATATAGAGTGTTTTCGGATAGCCCTCGTGATAATAATTTGGCCCACGCCTCGGCATCCAGAGATTTGAACACAACAATACTTTTACATCGGGAATGATTCGAAGGACGTCCAGGAATAATGATATAGGTCCCTTGGGAGCTACACAATGCATTGGGTATAATAATAGTTGTAGATTTGAGAGTGATTTGAATATGAATGGCACCCTCCCGCGTGGTACTCGTAATAACAAATATGAAGTGTCGCTTTTGTACGCACCCCCGATGATTTTGACTTTGGTATAACGAATTGGGTCCTAAATTGTTATACTTTTTAGTAATTATACATGTTATTATGCTTATACCAATGTCGTTCGATTGTGTACCCCTTTGAAGTTGTATTTATTTTTAGTGACCATAACGATATATTGTAACTGCTCGGAGTTTTATTTTTATGTTGTTACTAACGGCTTCACTAAACTGTAATTCCTTCTTATTCGTCTTTAATCCCCCATAGCTTTAGATGAAGACCTTCGAATTCAATGGTAAAAACATACGTAAATGTCTTATGAAAATAAGCCTTGTATCGATAGAATTTTATTGGTGTAGTGAAAGCGAAACACAGGCTTCCACTAATTTAATATTCCGTCATTACATTTTGTTCTCTGCGTAATCGTTAAGAAACAAGTATACGTAAATCCACAAAGCGTTGGTCAGTCACGGTCGCTTTAAAATGTATATAAATGTATTGTAACCATAATAGGTATATGTGTCATGAAGTCATTGAACCCCAATCATCATAAAATATAAGACCGTTTTGAATAAAACAATTTACAAGCTCGTGTTTTTCTTATTTAGTATAATCGTCATAGGCAAACCTTTTTATACCCGTCGATTCGACCGAGTCGCACCGGCCGTGATCACGTGCTGACTGACCATGGAACTGACTGTGCCAAGGATACCTAATTACCAATACTAAGTAGCATGTACTTAGCCCCCTCAAAGCTGTCATCGGTTTCGGGCACACGATTTTCGGTCCTATGACGACGTTTCAGATGTGCGAGCATATCTGTTGCAGCTGCCGCGGCCACGGGCTGACTGACCACTGAACTAACTGTGCCTAAGAATTAAGTAAAGGTAGCTAAGGTTTCTTAAGATACTAAATAGTTGGCGTTGAACCCTATTCAATTATCAATATTTTAATGAAGCAAAAACTTTGTACCCCGTTTTTACGAAAATTGCGCGGACAGAGGAGTATGAAATTTCGCACACTTATAGTTTTTATAGAGAAGGTTATCCGAATGTTAATATTTTTTTAAATTATGCAGTAAAATACATTAAATCAATAAAACAAAACTTTACACACACTACCATGTATTTGACACACACGTATATATACTCTTTTCAAAAATGCCAAAAATGAAAGAGGAGCGGCCGAAATCTGTCATTGCCAATCCAAACTCACATTCTATCTTTTAAATTTTTCGTTGCTTAGGATACAATCCGTGCAGCCTTAATAAAATTACGGTCGAATTTCGACCACTGAGCGACCACTAGTTTGTTTACAATAAGACATGGGGACGAGGTGTGAAGAAGCAACTTGCTGGTCGTCAAGGTGGAGATGGCTAGTGAGGCCCTAGCTGTAACTAGTTGTCCTCGCACCTGGACTCTGCTTTGTTTAACATCGGGTAGAGCGAAATCATTTGCCATCCAAGCTATTAAAAAAAACGCACAGCTTAGAAGTGTTATGTTTCTTCCCTACTTCCCACCGGTCAGCGGCCATCGATCGCGGGGACACATTTTTCGCTCCTACGACGCGTCACATGTGCGCGCATTTCCATATGCAAATCAGTTTGTCCCCCGCTCCAAAGTGCTGTTTGTTTTGGCGATTGTTTGTAGCTACATCTAGATTTATGGACATTGGGTGGAACATCTTTTTAAGGGATTCATTTGGCTACCGATTACGGATTAACTAGAGGTTTTGTAGGTTTTATTGTTAGTTGGAAGTGTTTTAAAGGAAACTTGTATGGACTATGGACTTCTATCTATAAGTCATTCAGCTTCTTAACGCCTGATGAAGAGTGGTCACCGCAGCCCATCTTAGACGCTTGCAACATCAAGTCTTAGCTAGTGTGTCTATACCCTGTAATTTCACTCTTATAAAACCTACTACCCTTTAAGCCGGGAAACAGGAATACACATTGATGTTGCTTATGAGCCGAAAAAGTTAATAATCAGATTCTAGGCAAAATCATATCTGAGTTTAGTAAAACAAACATTAGTTATTAGATCTAAAAAAAAAACGAACGTGTTGTTCTAGCGGGTAGGTAACGTCGCGGTGAGTATGAGATGTCACATTTCAAATCTAGTGACGTGCCTTTGTGCGGAATTGACCCAGTAGTCAAAGATATAACAAAATAGTATACACTATGATATTATGTAGTTATTGAGTTTCAAAATTGGAACTGTTTCGTTCTAGCGGGGAGCGCCGCGGTCGGAATAAAACGTCACTGCTCTAATCTAGTGACGTATGTAAGTACATTATGATCCAGTGGTCAACATATATAATACTACACCAAGTAATATCTAATTAGAACTCAAAAGCAACAGTTTCGTTCTAGCTGAAGCGTCGTGGTTGGAATGAGATGTCACTGCTCTATCTAGTGACGTGTGTACATTATGATCCAGTGGTCAAAACCCTACACTAAGTAATAATTAATTTGAATTCAAAAAAAGAACAGTTTCGTTCTAGCTGAAGCGTCGTGGTTGGAATGTGATGTCACTGCTCTAATCCAGCGACGTATGTACTCTACATTAGAATCCAGTGGTTAACAGATATAATACTACACCAAGTAATACCTACCTAATTGAAATTGAAAAAAGCAACAGTTTCGTTCTAGCTGGAGCGTCGCGGTTGGAATGAGATGTCACCGCTCAAACCTAGTGACGTTATGTGCGTGACAGCGCAATTTAGCCGCGCTTCTGGTTTTTTCACGGCGCGTGTCAAAACACGGCGGGAATTAAAAGTTGCCACTGATCGTGTTGTGGGTGAGAGGCGGTTTGAGGTGGGTTGAGCTTGGGTTTGTTACTAGACTAGAATCTCAGATCATAGAAAGGAATCCTTTCTATGATCTGAGACTAGAATGCTAAACAGATGCAATTTAGAATATTAGGATGATATAAGCTTCGGTGGTAAATAGGTAAGGTCCTGTTTAGAATTCTAAATAATCAATTTGAGTTCCGATTGGGAGGGTTCAAGGTCCAGTGAAATTACAGGAATTGTAACCAACAATCAACCAACAACGATCAACCTATCTAAAATTACTGTCAAATTTCTTCAATAAATATTGAACCATATGCCATATACTATGCGAGGAGCTCGATGGAGCGGTGGTAAACGCGCCCGGTCTGTGAATGCTGAGATTAAGCAACTTTCGCTAAGGCCGGTCATCGGATAAGTGATCAAAAATGTATCATCTCGAGCTCCTCCGTGCTTCGGAAGACACGTAAAGCCGATGGTCCTGGCTGCATTCGCAGTCGTAACCACCAATCCGCACTGGGCCCGCGTGGAGGTTTAAAAGCCCGTTCTCCCTATCCATCCATAGGGAAGGCTCGTGCCCCAGCAGTGGGGACATAAAATGGGCTGATAATGATGATGATGATGATGCCATATACCTACATAAAATGTAAAGGTTTATATTTAACAGTTTGTGGTAACCTGATGTTCATGCGTGTGTACCTAAGCATATGAACGGATATAATATAATTGGTATCACAAGCATTATTATATTAGGCTACGGAGGCAACTTCCCATCACGCGGACCGTACGCTCCTTTGCCAGCTCAGTAACAAAAAAACAAAACATTTTTCACAGGCATTAATAATAACAAAACACGCGAGAACTTAACCCTTCGCTCGAACGTTTCAATAACAGCGATGACGTCAGAGTCACGCAAAAATCCCCCGCCCGCCTCGTCGTCGTCATACGAGCCGAAATTGTCGCCCGGCGTGACGCCCCGGCTGCCATGCGTGACAGTTGATTACCACGCTGACATTTCACTAACTAGAAGACTACCGAAAGACGTCTAATATTTTTCTTTTGAGCCAACGCAATGTTGCGAGAGGCTTAATAAAAAACCTATTCAAACTGTCTCGTAGTTGGAATTCTGTTATTTATTTCGAAATCCAATTTAAACTGGGTTGAACATAGCTTTTGAGTTGTCGTTTTCAGTCAGTTTTGGAGTTAACTACTATGCTTTTTACGTGATGCACTAATGAGGACCACAAACTGAGATATTTGTTGCATTTAGGTAGATTAACATGTTTAGCTGGATAGGATGATATATATATAAAAATAGATATATAGATAGATAGATATATAGATATATATAGATATGTTACATAAAAATGCCTTAAACAAAATTGAAATAATAAAAATTATACTTAAATATATATTTTGTTAAACAGTTATTGTTTAGTTATTAAGTATTAATATATACAGCATAAAAAATATAATAATATTATTAAATATTTATATTTATTTAGGTACTGGTAACTTTATGTAAGTAACTCTCTTAAGAGGACTTCTTGGCGGGAAAGTGAAGAGTCATGTCTGCGGTTTTGTTTTATTTTCTAAAAATTGTGTTATGTCGAATATTAATGTGAAATAATGGTGGATTATTAACCGTTAAGTGTTCGTGAGTGTGCATGAGTGTTGGCAAATCAAACAAAACAGTGCAACGGCACTTTTCAAATTCTCTCAAGAAGTCGCGGAGGACTTAGTAAAGCCCTACATCTTTACTGAGATCCTCGCGGGGTTGGGGGGTATATTATTTCTCACTTCTCATTTCTATTATCATTCATCATCATTCTATATAAAGTTTATACGTATAAATTAAGTTTTCGACTGAAGGACTAGTAACCATGGTCATGAACAAATTTAAAAAAAAACTCTCTTAACAATTTAAGTTGAAATTTAAGTGTCAAACACTAATAGATATTATATTTCCATTCTATAGGTAACATTTAATCTTACGGTCAACAAAAAGGGCAGAAATTAATCAAAACTGGGTATATCATTACGCATTGGCAGCTTCAGTTTCACAACATTTTGTTTCGCACATTTAATACGCAATCAAACACATAAATATTCAAACTCAAAACTTTGTCAGACAGCGCGTCTCCTCAACCGTCAATCTCCCATATCGCACAGGAAATAGGCATTATCAAACGCAAATAATAGACGTTACCACCCTAGGAGCTGTCAAAAAAATAACACGTCGCATCTCGTCTCGCCAACGCGAACGTCACGTCCCGGCCGCGTCACGTGTCGGGCGCGCGTCTTAACAAGCGGCACTATTAGCACATGGTGCCAAATGATGTCCTAATCAGGGCTCGGCTTTTATTTTTTTGGGTATGTATTCTTTTGTTTTTATTTAAAATAATAATGGCGTTGGCATGTAGTGTCAGGGGTAATGCACAATGCAATTTTGAGAGAGCGATAGGAAAGAGGGAGTACAGACAGCGCTATAAGGCTATTGATCTATAATGTTATATAAAAGACCGAAGAATTTTGCGACAGTGGTATATTATCTATATACCGTCCATAATATCTTTATAATTATCCAATGCTAATTATTTGACTTTACTATTTTGTTAAATAAATACCGTAGGTACTTCGAAAGGCATTTAAAACTGATGGCCCGGCTGCATTAGCAGTCGAACGCGTGATGGTGTATGGACCGCTCTTCTTGTGTTGTTTCCATTCATAAGGAAGACTCTTGCCCCAACAGTGATGATATAAAATGAGTAAGTAATGATGATGACGATGATAACCATTTATTTTACACGTAAGTATAAACATCTATACATATAATAAAGCTAAAGAGGGTCGAAAGTCTGTACATGGAAGATATTCTTTTTTTTATGTTTAAAGGAGGCAAACGAGCAGGCGGGTCACCTGATGGAAAGTAATCACCGCCGCCCATGGACACCCGCAAAACCAAAGTTATCGCAGATGCGTTGCCAACCTTGGAAAGGAGTTGGATCTTGAGGAGGGAGTAGGAATTGGGAGGGAGGAGGGGTGAGAGATGGGCCTCCGGTACTTTCACACACCGGACGAAACACAACAGCAACGAGTGCCGTTGTTTCACGCCGATATTCTGTGAGAGGGTAGTGTTACGCCGGGCGAGCCGGCCCATTTCGTGCTGCAACGCAGCGTGGCTCTACCACACAGACAGTGTTACTCATTTAGCACCACCCAGGGGTCACGTGTAGGGTCTCAAGGGTAAACCTACGGACGCGAGTAACTTTAACCCACATTCGAAATAAAGTTGGCTGGGGATACTTAGAATCGATAACAGAACACGTTCCAACAGTTTTTAGATTTTTTCGTCTTTTTACCTGTTTATCTGCTGTTTGTCTGTTTATTTGACCGTGCATCACGTGAAAATGGCTGGACGAATTTGGATGAAACTTTGCACATAGACAGACCATGACCCGGACTAGAATATAGGATACTTTTATCTCGGTAACAGGTTCCTGTGGGATAGTGTAGTCTTCGCGAACGTAGCCGCGGGCGACAACTAGTGCCTAAATGAAACAGTTCAAATTTAACGAACAGGATACAAGCTTCATATTTAGTTATTTATATATTTATATATTTTCGTATTTACATTTTTACATATTTTAGATCGATCATTCCTTAAAATTGGGGACATAACATAATGAACTGATGATGATGATGATGATGATTCCTAAAGTTATGTCTGGGATAAAGTTGTCAAAAACACTGTACGTACTCATTAAACTGTTCAACGCATTTGCTCATATTTGTTTTTTTTATTATTATTGTTTTTTTAACTAGTTTTAAATTCAATTTAAATTGATTTTGATAGTGGCCTAACAAGATAGTGGCCCTTTTTGTTTGCTATTTGTTTTAATGCAATATTCACCTAGTTTTTCTATTACAGATTTTGTTTTTTCTGTACTGGCCGTCATTGAACATAATGTTTGGAAATTTAAGAGAAATCTGTCAATAGCTTTACTTAAACAGGTTCCAGTGGGATAGTGCAGTTCTCGCGAACGAAGTCGCGGGCAACAGCTAGTAAATAAATAAAGTTCAAAGTTTATTGAGGAAATTTGACAGTTTTTGTTTGGTCGATGCGCAGGCGCGCGTGTACCAAATACCACTCCAATCAATGCCCGCATAGAAGCTTCACGTAACACTCGTTCGACGTCTAAATTCAAGTTCACGCATAACCACCTTAGTAGTTTGTCATTAATCAGTCGGCTACACCGATGCTATCTAATCGCACCTGCCCGAATGTGTGAGTTAATAATGGATGTAATAAGGGTCTCGTTAACGTGACAAATTTGTGAGAACTTTTTTCGGTAGATATTACAAGTTGATAGGGATAGAGTTTTTGGGTGACTAATTAATCATTTTTTTAAACGACACGGCTGTTGAATTTAAGTTTAGATTTTAGAAGAAGCGCTTGTTGGTTTGCGCTTTCAAATTGGCGATTATGCAAGTAAAGCAACTTCAGGTAATTAAGAAGGGTGACTAAACTAATATATGAGAGAGAGAGAGAGAGAGAAACATTTATTGACCACACACATACATAAAACAACGACAACAGCGAACGAAGCATGTCGCAACAACGCTGGTATTCTGGCGGAGCCTGTCGCCGCGCCGGTGCGTGGTGCAAAACAATATTATATGGACAACGTACATTACAAACAAACAAACAAAAGTGACAGAAAAAAAATAAAAAAAATAAAAAACAAATAAAAAACAAGCGTTGGCAGAAAGACCAAAACTCCTTAGCCTTTAGGGGTTTGAGCAAATAAAAACACCTGTCAATTCGAGACAAAAAAAAAGGAGTGTTGCCAATCCGCCAACACCTTGCTAAATATTCTATTACAATTCTACCTACCCAGTTTGTGTTATTTTCTAATTATTGCTACTACAAGGCGCCACGCGGCGCCATTTATGCCACGTCATATTGCATTAAGCATGTGAAGTGCTTAAATAAAAATAATGCAAAAACATAATTGCTCACATTCGTGTCTGACACTAGTCGAAGCCAAAGAATATCGCAGCGACAGGAATGGGTAGAAAATAATTAAACCAAGAATTTAGCAAGGCAGACATATCCCACCGCCTGTCGAGCGCTACCCCTGGGTGAGCAAATTTCGTAATTACATTAACGTATACATATAAAACATTTATTCAACACAACAAAACGTATGACAATAATATTTGTGTAAAGTGTATTATTCGTACCACAGTAATTAACACTGGCTGTCTTTCCCAAATCTCGCCACTTGGGAAGAAGAAAAAAATAAAATTAACAACAACAACTATTGTAGATATATGTGTAAATCGAATATATCCTTACCCTTGTGCGTGGTGTATGATGTATTATTAAAACTTCTCTGCTTGGGATCCTTCTTAATAAAACCTTTACTTTTTATAATAGTACCATCATTTATTTATTACCTTTCTTCTAAACATTTCTAATAAACAATTCTCCAAGACTATATATAAAACATTATGTAAACAAACCAATTTCAATCAAAAGACAATAGCTGTTGGAATATAGGTTTTATAGAATTTTATGTCTATGGTAGTTTACTGGCTGGAAGTTATTTGAGTTAAAATAAATATATGTATGGAACATTTTGAAATAGTTTGAAGTTGTCGTCTTGTGGAAAATGTTGGTTGCTATTGTCTTTTGATTGAAATTGGTTTGTTTACATAATGTTTTATATATAGTTTTGGAGAATTGTTTATTAGAAATGTTTAGAAGAAAGGTAATAAATAAATGATGGTACTATTATAAAATGAAAAGGTTTTATTAAGAAGGATCCCAAGCAGAGAAGTTTTGATAATACATCATACACCACGCACAAGGGTAAGGATATATTCGATTTACACATATATCTACAACAATAGCAACTAACATTTTCCACAAGACGACAACTTCAAACTATTTCAAAATGTTCCATACATATATTTATTTTAACTCAAATAACTTCCAGCCAGTAAACTACCATAGACATAAAATTCTATAAAACCTATATTCCAACATCCCCTCTGAATTTTATGTTTAATACAATACAATAAAATAATAACTCTTAAGACTCCCATAACTTATTTAAAACACAATTTAACTAAACCACCCAATACTAATCCAACTTTACAATTCGAATAGATACTAACCTCAAATCTCAACTAACTTAACCAATTCAACACACAATTAACTACCAACTCCATCATTAATAACTCCATCTCCAATTCCATCATCAATAACTTCCAACGACTCCATCATCAATAATTCTTCCAACAACTCCATCATCAATAATTCTTCCTATTCCTTTATCCGAAAAACTCCGTCACCAATGACCAATAATTATCTTCATCAATTTCCAACCAGCTTCATTACTATAAAATCTCCATCATCATCAATACTTATCATCAATGCTCATCATCATTACTCATCATCATTACTCATCATCAGTATCTTTAACACAAATCATCAACGTCTGCAATGCTGTCTTCAAAATTCTCAGCATTGTCAACACCATTAAAAATCTTTTTATCACCAGCTCCAATCTCCGACATCATCAGCTCCAATCTCCAGCATCATCAGCTCCAATCTCCAGCATCATACATTCTCATCCTTTATTTTTAAATTTCGATACACATCACTGTCATAGGATTTCCCCTCTTGATGTGTATCAATCCAAATTCCCCCTCTCAACATATTATTTTCTTTGACGCCACAAATGACGCCATTTTTCCTTCTCAAATTAATATTTTCCGTCATTTTCAAATTCTCTTTTAAAATTTTCGATCTCGTTTTTCTTTTTCTCAATGATTATTACGCAATTTACTAATAAATTTTGGCACCATAAACATTTTTATTGTAAAACATTTAATATTATAAATCTAAAACAATGTAAAAATGTGATCAAAAAAATAGAAATCAAAACGGTTGGTAGAAAAGACAGAGAGCAACTGCTAGTATCAAAATATAATCGCAACTAACATTTTCCACAAGACGACAACTTCAAACTGTTTCAAAATGTTCCATACATATATTTATTTTAACTCAAATAACTTCCAGCCAGTAAACTACCATAGTCATAAAATTCTATAAAACCTATATTCCAACAACAACAACACAAGATGCCTGAGGTAGAAATAAAAAGGTATAAAATTAAATAATTATAGTTTTGGCTTTAAGGCAGCATATTTTGCAACGTCATTAAGTGGCGCTTCAAGACATTCACTAACGTTTGCTTTGTCCTTAGATCTCGCAACGGAGGAGGAAGATCATTCCAGCACTTAGAGGCGGCAAATCTGAATGAACCACGAAATGCTACAGAGTGGTGTCTTGGAGTTAAGAACATATGAGTACAGGACCTTTTCGGGTACTTATAGCGATCCTGTGCCCGCTCCAGTTTTTCCAAGAGATACTGTGGCTTACCCGTGTGGATGATACCAAACAACAGGGACGCCAGATGTACACGCCTACGTGCTTCCATTTTCAGTATGTTGGCAGAGTTTAGGAAAGGGGTGACATGTGTTCCAACCTTACTAAAAGCTAACATACGCCTGTAAGATTATCTAGTGAGTTTGACAAAGTAGTAAAGTGTTCTACGACTTTTACTGCTATGTACTATCCAGTAGGTCCAACTACAGTCCAGCTGAAGAATGTCAATAGGTCATCCTCATCAGCCTACATAGTCCACAAGACGTAAGTATACTGTACGTTGGGATAAACGAGTTCTTGAGTGGAGACCGGGTATCGGCAATTGTAGTGTACGACCATTACCATGACCACCGCCAAGTATCTTTCTCACCTGCATTATACTATGCCGCCGTGCATTAGAATGCGAAATACATTTAAAATGAAGACCAATTTCGACTTGAGGGTGGAGCCGCTGAATTCACGCCACAACACGCCAGCTTCAAGGCTTTTGTGGTGCGGGTCCCGACATTCAGGCTAGACACCTTCATAAGCGAAGAATTTTGACCGAAGGGCGTGGTGTATAGGCGTTTCCGTGGACCATTGCCTGCCCCTGCCACCAATACGACACTAAATGTGTACAATTAATTAAAATAATAACATTTAAGTTATTTACTAACAAACATTATGGGTACATAGGTATACAAATAACAGTAACAAAAAAAATAATAAACAAATATTATTCATGAAAATAAAAGTGTTATCGTAATTTAAAACTCAAGTTTTTTATACCGAAATTGCTCAAATTACCCCAAAATCTAGCTAATATTATAAATGAGACCATACTTTCCATAAATGACGGCGCCGCCAAAGGTCCTACCTACCGAAGTGCCGACAAAAGTAGTGCCATGTAAGTTTTGTCAATTAACAAAATTTTTATCGGGGTAAAATTTAACTTTTTATTAAAAATTATTACGTAAATAGAACTAAATCTCGATACCTAATTAATAACACCTCGAATCGGACAGAGTATTTTTTACATATTTTATATTAAATGGGCCATAGTTGCCTGAACTAAAAGTATTCCATTCTATTCTATTCTATAAGCTTCTCCAAGTGAACGCCACTGAGCACGATCCGCGGCTACTCTTTTATATGCTAGGTAAAACTCATTGCCGATTACCACCGCGCTTGAGGTGACACGACTAGTTATGTGGGGCTCTTCCTCCAGCTGCCTTCTCGTGCGCTTAATGGGGATTGGGAGAAGAGGGAACTGAAACCCTAGCACATTCCTTTTCTTGTCGCCAGGGTGATCCGGGGCCATCGATTTGACAATCTCCGGATATTTACCCGTGCAGCGGGCCGCTAGAGGGAACGATCCGCGGCTACTCTCATCCAGCTCTTGCCAGCCACCTTGCGACGGTATTGTCGCTCCACCTAGTCTGAGGGATACCTACATTACGCCGGGTCCCCACTACTCAAGAAATCATTTACCCCAACGTTAATAGGTATAAACGGAATATCTAACTTAAGAACAACCCCCAAATCTTTTACTACTAAGTCCAATCGAAATTTTCCAATAGTATTATCTTTGCAAAGAATGAACGAGGCTTAATGAACTTATTATAAAGTTTCCAAGGCTTTGGGAGTGTGGTCCAAGGCATACCAAAAATACCAACAGTTTATTTCTAAAAAAAATTACGTAATATTTTAAGTAGTCGTGTACTGTAAGCGTACCAACAATGATGTTATTTTTTTTTTTAAGTTATATCCATTTTTGTTTAATTTTATGTCACAATTGGATGACTGCCTCTTTTTTAACTCCTCATAGGCAAATTGACTAGGACTTCGTGGCCGTAACGACGCTTCAAAATTATTGTTCTTCAAGTTTATTCAGCCAGCTCTATTCAAAAGTCACATGAGGTCTCATTACAGATCCGCCACCGCTCGACAACTTGAACCAACAATTCTCACGGTCCGGCGCCGCAAGGGTTCCGTCTCTAATTAATCGAAGGAGACTTTTCATTCGCGATTGGACCACTGGGCGGGATGATTACGGCTTTTAAGGGCCTTGTAATTCGAGGCTACGGGTTAGGGTTCAAAGAATTGTGCTCGGTGGCCGTTCGTGCGAGCTTTAATAGTTTTCTGTGTCGGTTAATGACCACTCTTAAACGAAGCTTTGTATTGTATAAAGAGTAGTTTTGTTTAAATACGGCGTTATAGTTAAAAGTGGTTTTAGATGTAACGTCTTCGTAATCAGGTGACGTAAAAATGCTAAATTACTTCATTCAAATAGTTTGTTGAGCATAATTTGATTTTCTATCTCTAATTACTAAATGCGTTTTTTTTTATTGGAGGCGCTAGTGTGCGGCGTAATAGTAGTTTATGCAACTGTCATATAATGAAGGGTATTAAAACACGAGTGTGAGTTTATGAAACGAGCGCAGCGAGTTTCATAATAGTAACGAGTGTTTTAATACCCGTGTTATATGCAGTTGCATACACTACTTTATCTTCACTAATGCAATTAGTCAAACAACAAGAGTAAAAGCTGACAATAGTTTATTTATAATAATTGTTCAAATTTTGGATGGTACAATTTTGAAAGTTAATGTTAATTATTGATCCAGCAGCTGTAGCGGTCGCGGGGCAAGCAGTAGAGCTCGTAGACGGAGTTGGAATATTTATAATTACTTCATTCGTCTTGTTTTCTATACTGTTCAAGATCGTATTTGAGACTTGAATTTTATTCATTAAAGACTCATCAATGTAGCTTTCAGCCACAGTAGAAGACTTCCACCCCCCGTGTCGTTTCAGTGCGGTCAAATCACCACCGCTATCTATGAGAAAGGTCGCCGAGGTGCGCCGGAAGCAATGCCCCGTGTACAACGCTGGGTTAGGCAGATTCAAAAAACTTGCGATAGTTTTTCCCAGAGCACCAAATTTATTAATACCAGTTCTTTGATCGACGCACTTCCCCGATCTATAGCTCAAGAAAAAGGCAGGGTTTCGACAGGGGGTGGGTCGAAGTTCCATGTATTTTTTACATACGGCATAGCAGTTGCCCGTCACAAGGAAAGAACGATCTATTTTCGTTTTTGTTTTCGAAACTTTCACCATGATTGTACTGTCGTCTATGTTAGAGACTTCATCGAACTGTCCATTTTTAACTTTTAATTTGTATTTTAAAAACAAAACACATTGCGAAACATTAAATTCACGCGTACGTGTATTGTCACAGTGAACTTGCCGCCATTAAAATCTAACCAATGAGAGCGCAGCTGCGCGCGCAGGGCCAATTAGGAGCGAGCGCGCGCTGTTCTTTTTTTATTTAATTGGCTTTAATTGGCAAGATCTTACCAAAGAGTTTTGTGTATGTAAGTTTAGTAGTTTCGACGAAGTTTTCACGTATAACCCAACTATTTTCAAAAGCCAGCCTTAAATCAAAATTTTATACAACTTGTATGAGGATTTTGACATAAGGCTCGCCAGGTTAATTGGTCGCGTTTTATTGATGTTATAATGAGATTTTACGATATCGATGTGGATATTATACCATCATGTGAAATTGCTTAAATTGAGTGTTTTGTTGTCTGCGCTATAACAGTAGTAATTATAAGTCAAGTATTGGAAACATAAGTAGAATGTTACAACATTAGTGTAGATAAACGCTCTTATGTGCTTAGCTGACTTGCAGTTGTTTCTTTTCTTGTTGTTTTTTCTTTTTTTTCTTGAATTTGTTTTGCGCTAATGTCGATTGAAACCTCATTGTACTCTTTCATTTGTTTCAAGTTGATAAATGCAGGTTAATAGATATATTATGGCGACACTAAATAAATGTTTGGTTGGGATTAATTGACTATGTTTTTATCGAAACATTATATTAAGATTGTGAGATGATGACTAAACGATGATTTGGATCACTATTGTTATACTAAGTTTAGTCAAATTCTAGATGAAAATTAACAAAAAATCCTGCATTTTGATTATTCTGCTACTTGATACAAATTTTCAAAAACTTCATAACGACATTTACAATATAATTAAATAATCATGACTTTTTTACCATTATAAACTATCGAGGTAATAAAAATGTAAACTAAAATCAATTATTGAAGTGACATCAACCTTAAAACACATTTAGAGTTCAGAATTTAATATTCTGAATAGTTACACAATCGGACAATCGCAACGGATTGGTTTTTCCATGCCAAATGTACGTGTTTTGAATAAAAAAATGTTTCTAACTGCGAGAGCATTGGACAATAAAAGCACTGATGTCTATCAGAAAGGAATATCATGACCTGGATCATGTTGTAACTTGGCTCAATAGTGAATATTTTTATTTTATATAGGTAGTTGTTAGCAGCGCTTTATATACTTACCTTTATTTTATCTACTTAGAATTACTCACATAGTCGTAGATCTTTGTTTCTTTCTTATTTTATTTTAGTTTGTATTTATTTATAAAGATACATAACAGGTTACAGTTAAGGTAACGTGAATTTACAAAGTATGTGGACAAGTCAGTGAGTAACTGTCGAGACACCACAATGTTACTAACATTATTAGCAGTAGATAGCTACGCAGATAAGTTATTTATTTACTTAAAGGGAGACCAACAGCTAAGACACAACTTAAAAACTTAAAAATAATAACAGAAAGCCAATTATATGTCCTCACTAATAAAAACAGAATTAATAACAATGTTATGCACTTAACTATAAAAACACACTTAAATTTATTCATTAAACTATTTAAAAAAATAACTGTCTCATGAGCCGTTTCGCCGATGCGTCGCTTGTGTTAAAAGGTCAAAATCTAGGTTTTAGATAAGGCATTAAAGTAGTTACTCGCACGCTATTACGTGTTCTGCCTAAGTTGTAAGAGGAAGGGGGCAGATATAAAAGCAGGCTAAACCGAAGGAGCTTAGTGAGCGCTCTGAGAGTGATTTGAGACAGTAGATCAGGGCGGTCAATGGAACCAGAAGCAGCTTTTTTGTAGGAACAAAATATCGGCATTTTCACGAGGCAGTTATGAGGACCTAGGTATTTCGTTTTAAAAGCAAAGTAAATGACTTTTTATTATACAATAAAATTTTGCGGCATATTATGCTATGCTGCCATAAATGCCACCTGAAAGTTTAAAATCCCATTTATTTATATTTCCATAAAATCTCCGGTCTCTGATGCTTGCATAGTGCGGCCGGCGTAGTTTTTGAACTGCTAAATGAATTAAGGCTGTAAATTCCGCAGCTGAGAATATCCAGCGGCCTCTCTGCGTAATGTAAGCATAAATATCACGTGCTCAATCGGTAAGGGTGAGGGCGTGTTGGATGAGAATAGCGTTTTTAAAACGGGAGGACGGCACACGTTCGGTGCGTTTATTTGTGGGGACTTGGAGTGACTGCTACATACAATGTTCTCCAATATTGTGCACTATAATATGAAAACAAAACATAAATATCGAGGTAATACAAATTATACACATACCTACACACGCTGCTAGTATATAAAACATAATGATAATATTGAGATTATTTCAAAATTATCTGTGATGTAATTAAATAATAAGTTATATTCGCAAAAAGAAAAAGGACTTTATTGAAAACCATGCTAATTTCATAATAAAACCTTATGATGATAGAAAGTGCGGGGTCCACCAAGATTTAGATTTTTTTAAACTAAGTATATTGGTGGACCGACGATCTGGTGAAGGTCGCGGGAAGCCGCTGGATGCGAGCAGCACAAAACCGGTCGTTGTGGAGATCCTTGGGGGAGGCCTTTGTCCAGCAGTGGACGTCTTTTGGCTGAGATGATGATGATGATGATGAAGTATATTGTTACAATATTTTTTTAGATAATAAATAAATAAAATTAAATGTTTCCCACACTCACACCAATTATCTAGCCCCAAGAAAAGCTTCCTTAAAAAACTCGAGAAATGGTTAACTAGACAACGGATAAACATACTTAATATATTTCATCTCATCATCTCATCTCAGCCAAAAGACGTCCACTGCTGGACAAAGGCCTCCCCCAGGGCAGTAGGTTGAGGATAACCTCAGAGAGATGCTGCTGCCCATCCTCTGGAATGGTCCCTTAGTCGCCTTTTACGACACCCACGGGAAGAGATGAGGTGGTGCAATTCTTTATCCCCGGCACCACACAGGGAATATATAATATATTTAAATACATACTTATTATACATAGGGAACATCCAGACCCGAAACAATTTAAAAAAAACAGGTATTTCTAAATTGATCCGACCGGGGATCGAACCCGGGACCACAGAGATGGCGACACCATGAAAACTGGTGTGCAAGCCACTCGACCAAGAAGGTCGTCATATATAGGTATAGCGATTCCCTCGTCTGTAGCCAGCCCCTTATCCCGTCGCGCTAGGGGCCTGTCCGTATATTTCACGGCCGGTCTGCATTTAATAGCCTGGCGGTTCCCCGATAATTTTATTATCGGTGGATTTTTTTTCTGCCGATGACGTGCCAGCGTCGGTTTCATTGAAATAAAAATAATAGCGCTAGTTTCACATTAAAACCTCTCCGCGGGGGTCTGTGGCGTATTGAACTCCTTTTTATTAATGAATGCACTTAATTGCATATATATTTCTTTGTGTGATGCTTAATCGTTATGTTTTGGGAAGATTATGTATTCAATAGTTTTTGTATTAGTTGAATTGATTTAGAGCGTTGTTTTGGAGACTGTGATAATATGTTTTTAGTAAAACAAACAAGTTATAAAGACGAATTCAGAAACTCTTTCTTTGTGATCTTTGTATACTTTCATTTTACATAAGGCCGTTTAGACAAAATATACCTAATAAATAAATGAAAAAATAAATATAATAACGTCAATTTTCGCTCTCTTTCTCTCTATGATTAAAGATTTAATTTTGATTGATTGATTTATTTAAAAAATAATTTTAAGACTAAGAACTCTCTAATCCTGAGCTTGTCTGTCCTTCATTTTCGATTGTATCACAGTCATCTTTAACCGTCATCTGAATAACGAATGAATTAGAATTGATAAAGTCTGAAAATGATACAATTATAAACGATTGTGCTATATTCTTAGATCACAATAATTTCTTAAAGGTTTTTGTTTTTAAAGTGAAATAATACAGACCGAAAATGTTGGTACGGTACATTTTTATTAATGTGCTATTCACTCTTTCAACTTTTCGCAAATATTGTCGTGAATGGCTGCTTAAGCAGCAATCTCTTGTGCTGGGTATGGGCTTCATATTCATTTTTATTTATTTGATAAGATACATTTTATTAATTATTAGCGGCCCGTCCCTGCTTCGCACGGGTGGACATTTTTGAAGTAAAAACTTCTTTAGCGACGTTGTACACTTTTTTGTAATGGGTAAAAAATGTTAAATTCGCGTCAGGACACGTGACCGTCAGGACACGTGGCCTGATCGAAAATTCGTGACAGCCGGCGTGGCGTAGGAGAGGAAGTATCCCCCTCTCTTTCTACGGCGCGGCGAAAATGTATGCCTGCTGTTTCGTTTAGGCGGCGCAGGGCGCTTGCGCGAATGTTCGAGTGCTTTTTAATGTAATATAAATTGTCATGTTTGTGTACGATAGCGCAATAAATAAATATTGTATTCTACCACATAAATGATAGTACTTTTATACTGATAATTGAAGCAATTCGTGCAAAATTATTCTCTAACCATTCCAAAATATCAAAAAATGCACAACGTTAATATTCAAGTTTTCACTTCTGCCGGCACTCCCGGAGTGCAATCCGTCGTTTTTTTTATATAGCCTATGTTACTCAGCGCTAATGTAGCATCCTAATGGTGAATGAATAAATCGACCCAGTAAAGAGTGGTTTGTATAGCAAAAAAATCGTTTTTTCTCTCCGTAAGAACCTTCCTCAGACTATCTCAAACACAACAGAAAAGAATTCAGCCAAATTGGTTCAGCAGTTCTCGAGTTTAGCGATTAGCAACACATTTAGCGATTCATTTTTATTTATATGGATAGATTTACATATAATTTTACGCAAATATTGTTGGGACCTCGTGCCCCAGCAGTGAAGACATAAAATGAGATGATGATAATGATAAAGCTAGTAGATTGTTTTTTGAAATCTCTTTTATTTTTTTTCGGCTCAAATACTTCTCCCATATTATGCACAAAAACAAATTCACACGCTTTTTTTAATAAGCTTACTTCTACCAATATTTACCTATTAAACACCACTACCCATTATTCATGGGAACGAAACCTATAAATTTTCTAGCGTGATATATTACAACTCCATCTTGTAAATTAACAAACATGACATCATCGATACCCTTTTTAATACACGTAATACTTATTATTCAAAATAATTAAAGCAACTAAACCATTTTCTTTTGAGCTTTATGGCTTTGTAATAAAAGTTATATTAAATGCACAATAAAATTTGGCAGGTTACATTTTTATGACTTGCTGTGCAAACGATATGGAACACTATGACGTTGTAATAAAACTCGTTGTAAATGTTAGCGTTGCGTTTAGTGTAAGTTTGGATCAGAAGGGGTGAAGTGCGACTTAGTCAATATGAGTGCAGTATACTAAGTTAATAAGCAGAAGCTCTTTTAGAGCTTTCTGTAAGTGTGTAGGTGTTGGTACTTTATAACTAGCAGTCACAATTTTTATTAAAATATTAAAATGTTAAGTAATTGTTCCATTCTTTTTTTATTTCACAAAAGAATTGTTGCCGCTACATTTTTACTGTAATAGAAGGTCGAAATGCAAGCGCACTAGCACATTATGTCTCTCAAACTATCTAATAATAATTAATTAAGCTAATTGTAGTATTTAGTATTTTTAGGTTTGCATAATTTAACGATCATCGACGATCTCGTGAAGGTCGCGGGAAGCCGCTGGATGCGAGCAGCACAAAACCGGTCATTGTGGAGATCCTTGGGGAGGCCTTTGTTCAGCAGTAGACGTCTTTTGGCTGAGATGATGATGATGATGATGATGATGATGATGATGATAATTTAAATAAGTTTTTGTTTTACAATAAACAACTTATTACAAATCTACTCTTGTTTGTTTGACTTATTTTTCTATAGTGACGTATTGTAATAACCCTTATAGGGTTCGTGGTCACAGGGTGTTAATATTAGCGTCACAGGTCTTCGTTTGAAACTAAACATGCAAGACAATTGACAACAGTGTTCAAACACTGTTTTTCACATTTAATTTGAAGTGACCATTTGCTGCCGGACCACTGCAGTACGCTTGCACTGTGTTCCATAGCAAAACAGTCGTGGCGTTTAATATGAAAACGCACGGCAGCCGTCGACAACAAACGTCTAAATTGAAAGAGCCCTTACCGTCCATACTTACACTGTGCAGTACGGATTCAAAACGGTCGTGTGGGTGAGTACAATAAAATAAAATGGTTGGTCGGTTTGATCCCTACAATGGTAGGGTTCAAATCGATTAGTAACGTGATAACGTATTTAGTAGGATCACCACGCCGATGGGAATAAGGGCGAGGTAATAAGACGAATTTATTAAAAGCTTCCGCGTTACATTGAAAGTTGTCTACAAAATACTTGTTGGTGTAATAACACATTGATCCTTCATATCTCTAAAATATGTAATCTATACTAATATTATAAAGCTGAAGAGTTTGTTTGTTTGTTTGTTTGTTTGTTTGAACGCGCTAATCTCAGGAACTACTGGTTCGAATTGAATAATTCTTTTTGTGTTGGATAGTCCATTTATCGAGGAAGGCTTTAGGCTATATAACATCACGCTGCGACCAATAGGAGCGAAGCATCAGTGAAAAATGTTGCAAAAACGGGAAAAGAGCCTAAAAAATTAAAAATGCTGCCGAAAGTCACTATTCCACGCGGACGAAGTCGCGAGCACAGCTAGTGAAGTATAACGTCTGTCCAATACCGATCGTGTTTGTAATACAGTGGCGTGTGTATTATAGTATGTGTTAAAACAAAACAAATTAAGTTTAACTACTTTTATTTTACGATTATTTGACAAACTCCTTTATAGAAAATCTTCTTAGAGTGAACTTAATGGCATATGTTTTTCAACTTTATTTTGCGTACGTACTAACAGTAAAGGTTTTGTAAGCATTAAGTATAACGTAATTGTTGTTGCAATATTATGTTTCCATATTATAAAACTTGGTCAAAATAAATCAAAAAATAAAGTTTATAATAAAGAAAAAACTATTTTAAAAGTGCACAAACGCGCCGATCCCATAATATGCAGTGCCAATTATCATTAATCATCATCTCGTAAAACAGTTTTGACATGACGAACGACACAAACCCAAAGAGTTTAGTCAATAAATGCGTGTAGTGCGCGCAGTGAATATAAATCATTCGCAGCATTCAACACTTCGGTACGAGTCGATTCAAAAATCTACGTTCATTGAATATCGTCGACAATGAAAATCGCTATAACAAAGCTTTATGTTTCTGTTTGATTAAGTCATAAGCGGCGAGCGTCTTACTTTGTTAAGAAATACAAAGCTTAATGCCAAAGGGTTTGGCGGAAAATACTATAATATGTAGTAACGCTTCGGTGGCCGAATGGCAAAGCGCTCGGCCCGATACCTGAAGGTCTCGGGTTCAATTCCCAGGTCGGGCAAAGTGAGTTTCGGATTTTTCGATGCACAGCCCGGGTTTGTGATCACGAACTCGCATTTGGCGAGCGTGGTGATTAAGCCATTACCCATCAATTGTAACGATAACTTGATTTCAATGATGGATGCCTTTGCCCAGCAGTGGGACAGCTATAGGCTTTTACATGCTATATGTAGTACATATGTAGTTATAATATGAGTTTTCTGTGCTTCGAGGTTTTCTTCTTGCTTCAATCCATACATTAATCTTATGCTACATTCATCAATATGTTTAACATGCAAATTATAACCACATGAATATACTTAACCCGAGTGAATAGGCTATTTCTGGGCAAGCTTGTTCCATCGTCGGCCTCTTCTTAGCCCTAGGGATTAGAATGAGGCCAAGAGCAAGCCCATCTCACAATAGTAAAAAAAAAAAACTTACTCATGTGTTATAGCCATGATGCATAAAGCGTATTTACAATACTACAATAAAATCTTCAAATGTGGTTTTACGCAAACTATTTAGTATAGATTCTATAAAGTGTTAGACCGAACATACAAACATTTATATGAAACTAGTGGCCCGCTCGCGTCTTCGTCCGCTTAAGAACACCCGTATCCCATGATGGACCCTTTTTTTTTTTTTGGAGAGAGACTGCTGTTTGCCGAGGGGCATTTTCAGCTTCACCGGGCTTGTTTTAGGGGCGGCGAGGTACGTAAAGGGTACCTCAAGCCGTGTTGAAACGAATCACCTTCGGAGGATTTCTAGAGGAGTACGGCATCGCACACTTAAAAGTGCGCGTCCCCGTGCCCTTCCAGAGTCTCCGAAGGGTTCGGATCGGATCGGGGAGCGGAACCACCCGAGGGCGCCTCTAAAGGCACGGACCTCGGCTCGGGTAGACCGGGCGTGGAGGAGGAGAGGAGCGCCCAGGCACATGACTGTGCCTGGCGTAGAGCGCGTGTGAACCGGTTCTACGTACCTTTGTTCTACGAGTACGGTGTGTTGGGCCTAAATTAGTGTGCATGTTTAGTGTATTCTGTAAATGTGTGCTGTCATTTGGAAGATCGGGCGGGGAAATGATGGACCCCTATTGCAGCGCCACCTACAGGGTCCAACTGTAAATATAAACCATTCTCGAATCGAACACACTCAGAAAATTTCATCATAATCGGTCCAGCCGTTTAGAAGGTGTTCAATTACAAACACACGCACATAAGATTTATGTGATATAAAGATTTAACGCAAATATTGAACATAGCAAACAAATTTTTGTTATTATTTTTTGGTGGTCTAAAGTTTCTCGCTCGTCACTTAAGCCGGCTGCCGATGAGAATGGTCATAACAATGAGTTTGCTTTTAATAAAATCCCAATACAACAATATTTTATGCATTGTTTTATGCTCGCTGAATAGCTGCGCAAATAAAGAAATGACACTTTAATTACGATTTTATTGCGGAGTTTGTTTACTCAATTAAAAAATGAGTTGAAGTATTCCGATATACAGAAAAAATTAAAGGTACCTTTAAGACTGTAATTATTATTTTTTGTTGTTATTAGTTCGATATGGAATTACATAATCAACTAATTAATATTGACCGAAATAAAAAAAAACTTAACATGGAAAATACGTGGAAATAAAAAAGAACAAAACTGTAGGATAACTGTTTGTTTTTGATTGATTGCAAAATAGAAATTTAATATTAAAGCGTATAAAGGACAATGTTTCTATTTTTTTTAATAAATCCTTATATAAAAATTTAAGTGTTGATTTTTGTACGGAAAAATACAAAATGCACGCGGAGGAAATCGCGGAAAAATTGCTACTTTTAAAATAATTTCTCTTTGCTCCTTTACTGACTTTTTCTATGCTTATATACTACTATTAAGCAGTACGTATGCTAGCGACCTCAAGCTAGTATGCTATTATATTTTTTCCAAGAATTGCATGTTTGAGGGCGCTCACGATCATTAACTTCTTAAATCAAGCGAAACATCGACCCGTGCGCTCTTCCGAATATACTTTCTTCAACAAACAAGCAGGCGCTTTTATTTTTAACAAACACGCAATGAGTGCGGTACTATTGACGGAAATTGTCGAGTGTTTATTGATGAAGAAACAAAGTAATCTTCGTTTGCCAAGTCAACAAAGAGTTGTGGAAGTCCAAGCGTTTAATATAAGTGGGACAGTCGAGATTGCAATGCAAATATGGTGACGTTTAGTGAAACGGAGTTGACACAGCCACTAAGGTATTACAACTTGTTTTAGTTGACAATCTCTCTTTTATTTTAATGAAATCAATTTTCTATATAAACAACTAAGTAATTTAGCAGAATAACCCTTTTTAGGTATTGAAATTTACTTGAATTAACTATAACATTTTAGTTTTTATTTATTTACAAACAAAAACAAAAACAAGATAATAATAAATTAAACTTCTTAAAATTAAACTTACAAAAAACTATAAACTACTTATAACTATGTACTACTAACTATAAATAAAAAATTTGCCCCAAATCATCCCCATCAGGCAGAGTGCCCAGTAAGCTAGCAGCATTGCCACGTTGGATAGCTATGCTAATACGCTGGCCCAAGTAGCTGCTAGCTCTGGGGTCCCGGGTGGTTTCTACTAATTTTATAGAAATATCTTTAAAGAGTTTATGAGCACCCGGGCCCCATGGACCTAAAGTCTATACCCCAAACGGCTCAAATATGAGATCCATACTTTCGCCGTTTGAGGTTCTCTGCATGATTTGCAGCTGCGCCAGCGCTAACAGAAGTGCTTGGAATGTGGGACGGTGCAAGCGTATCGACACAAGTAGCATCCCATACCAGAGCCCGTCCCACCTTACAAGGAACTAGGGTTATGCCTTCCGGTCTTTTGCCGTCATCACGTGCTAGACCGGAGGGTTCGAGAACCGCTGGTACTCCAGCGGTGACAAGAGCCCGTCGAATGACGTCATTCAGGTTATGATGACGAGACAACATTAACATTAACATTATAACATTTTAAATTATAAAAAGTCTAAACATTACGTAAAATATGGGTCGAAATATTCTTTTAAATTATTGAGGGCTTTTCCCATCAACCAGGTTTTTAACTTAATTTAAAACATTTTGGAGTTTAATCCTTTCAGTTCTAAGGGTAGATGATTAAAAAGTTTTATTCCTGTAACTAATGCAATTTTGTAAAACATAATTGTTATTGATCGTTGGTATATAAGATACTAATACAACATAGATAATATTGAATACTACATAAGATACTGATCCTGCCGTGCGACGACCCACAGTGCGTCGGCTGCATGCCTGACGCACTGTGGGTCAAAATCTCCAAAATTTGGAGCCCTGGGTCATTGGGGCGGTTGACCATGCAGGCGCTGGCGGGACGAGATGGTCTCCTTTGAAAAAAACCGACAAACGGTGGAGTAAAATCGTGAGGAGTAGCGGGAATGGGGGGAGCCCTTTGCCCAACTATGGGATAATACATGCTTGCTATAAGTAATATCTAGTAGTACTGTTTTGATATCAAAGAATGCCATTAAACTGTACGAATAAATATTACTAAAGAAATGTCTGTCCAATGATTAATTACAAAATACTATCTCGACTCGGTGGCGTGCACTTGGAGAGGCCTTTGTCCAGCAGTGGACTAGTATAGGCTGATGATGATGATGATGATGATGACGATGATGATCTCGAGTGCTGGACTCATTCATTGACTACTTCACGATTTAATTTAATAGTTTAGCTGTTTATTAGTAAAAAATAAATAACTAAGTACCTACCTAAGGAAAAAAAATATTGTCCCTAAATATATCAGGAAGTTAAAACTAATTTAACTTTATACATTAACCTAAAATAGGATTCACATCAATAGTACAACATGATTAAGGGGTCGAAACCACAAATTCTCGCATTCAACCTGAACAGCTCCATTCAACCGAACCGACGCTTCTAAATCGTTCAAAGTAACTTATTCTAGATGTGCACCTGTACTATTAAGCCATTTAATTAAGTAGAAACATCACACAGAAACTAAAGTCACAGTAAACATTATCTACCAAGTCGCGCATACGTGAGAATCACCATACCTAAATGCGTAAGTCGTAAATCGTTTATGCTAAGAGCTTTGACCATTTGCACACCAAGTGTCTGTAGGTCAGAGCGAGCAATAAAAGTAGGCAAATAATTATTATTCGAAGCACTAAAATTTGCATAGGGATGGCTAAAGAAACACGCGATGGAGCTACAGGCGATGGTTACTTGTAGAACGGAAGTCCATTAATGTTTTCGCTCATTTACATGTTGTTCTTATCAGGTATAAAACAACGATGTACGGTTTACAATGCAGTTCGATTGCTAACGATTGGGATTAAGAATCATGTGAGAGCTATAGGGTTGACCAAAACTAAAAGCTTAGATTTTCTGTATATGGGAAGTAAAAATATAGTAATTTTCAAGTAGAATCATTGTTAAGTTATGCAAAGCAGTGTGTTTTAAAGGCTATGCAATTTGCATGCATTAAGGATATGAGATTTGCCCAAGAACTGCAAACATCATCGACTTTACCTGGCTATCTTATCTCCAAAACTAGTAAACGTTTTTTTTATAGCGACAAAATTGTATAAGATGTTGTTTGTCATTTAGGCAGACTTAAAACCACCACACACCAATACAGCGCCAACCACAAAGCTAATTTATTTAATAATAAAATCAAAAATATATAATATAAAAGTAACACATCTATACTAATATTATAAAGCTGAAGAGTTTGTTTGTTTGTTTGTTTGTTTGAACGCGCTAATCTCAGGAACTACTGGTTCGAATTGAAAAATTATTTTTGTGTTGAATAGTCTATTTATTGAGGAAGGCTATAGGCTATATTAAATCACGCTATGACTAATAGAACGCGGGTGAAACCGCGGGGCACAGCTAGTTTTAAATAATACAATATATATAATATATCCCCGTGTGGTGCCGGGGATAAAGAATTGCACCACCCCATCTCTTCCTGTGGGTGTCATAGAAGGCGACTATGGGACCATTCCAGAGGATGGACAGCAGCGTCTTTCTGTGATTATTCTCACCTTACTGCGATCGCCAACCCGCCTGCCAAGAGTGGCGATTATGGTAAATTCCCCTCAAAATGATTTATCCTTGAGGGAGGCCTTTGTCCAGCAGTGGACGTCTTTATGGCTGAGATGATGATGATGATATAATATAATAGAAAAAAAAACGTAATTTTTTGAGTAAACCTACAATTAAGTATAACTTATAAGATATACCTATTATAAAACCACAAAACCAAGTTTTTTATATCTGATTTAAATAAGGATTTAGTACTATATAAATTCCTTAGAATCGAACCTGGGACCTCTGGTTCGTATATGAATTGGTGACCAAAGATACATAATCTTGTTTCAGAGCCGGCAATATGAAAGTTATGCTAAATATATGGAAAAGCGTAAAAAGGGCTGGGTCATATGTATAAAAATATATTTATTAGATATATCAATATTAGAATAGAATAGAATATTTTATTTTGCGTATGGACAGGGTACATGGGGAGATGTTATAACATTGTTAGGCTCATCCTATTCAGCTAACTATTGTAGCATGGAAACGTAAATTAGAATAAAAAAATCAATACAATAAAATTATAAAATTACAAACAAAATAAACATAATAATCTGTATGGTGCAGTTCCTCTGCCTTTCTTAAACAACTGTGTCAATTAAAAATATGTCTTGTCCATGGCCGACATGGCGAAAAACTTCTTGTTTCAAGGATAAAGAGTTTTAGAAGGAATATAGAGCCGTAAAACAATAAATTGAACAATGACATACCTATATCAAATGTCAATTGCTTAAAATAATAATACAAATGAAGAATCAAGTCATAAAATACAATTAAAAAATGATTACAGTCGGTATATACAACTTAAAATTAGAAAATAATATGTCAATATAAAAAATATAAAAGTTCAGATCAGCAGCTCTGTAGCCAAGAGATTTGCTTAAGATTTAACCAAGATAGGGTTATAGGGATACAGATGCGGATAAAGCTAAACATGCATAGTATTTTTTACAAAAAAGCACCTCGGCAGCATTTGTAGCCAAGGAATCTGCATTAGGTTCTATCGCCCCTTTATCTCCGCCGGGCGTACGCTTTGCTGCACCGTCCAGTAATCGGCGCATTAGTCCACTATCCTTCCACAGATTCCGACAGAATCGCGATTAAATTAAAGTTAAAGTTGGAAATGGACGACAATGATCACGACCGCGACGCAGAACAGCTCGTAAAAGATAAAACACTTAGTTTATCGCATGAAGAAGCATTTGTATTGGAAGCCTTATTCAACATTGCTTTTACGTGAATGCAGCAAATTTATTGAAATTGTTCTGAACGTAAGTGTTGGGGGTTTCATTTATCTAGTCAGGTTTTTGCAGCAGAAATTTCGTTGTTATGTTTGTGTTAGCTTCGTTTAATTATAATTTACGTACTATTAGTTAGTTATATCTATGAAATGCTCGACGTGTGATCACAAAATAACAAAAAATTACAAACATTTTGTTGATTTCGACATTCACTACCAAAGTAAAAATATGGTCCAGTTTCTGGAGTTCTCGTAAGATATCAAAACCAAATGTATAAAATACATAACCAGATTTCTTTAACCAGAACCCACTGGTAAAGGTTATAACTAATTATCTTTCAAATAATTACAATCCGTTCCCCATCAATGTCCTTATTTCAAACTATATTATATATAGCATACCCTACTTCCCCACAATCTCCCAGCCCTATTTGAAAGCTTGTATTAATAGCTACGTTATCTCCACAGCATACGCGCCAGCGGGCACAATCGCTAATCGCTACATCTCCTCGATATCGATAATAACATGAGGGCCTCAGCATTCGAACGGAGATTCAGATTAGCAACAATTTGGTGCACCGCCAAATGGCGATGTCAGGAGGGTGATACACTTTTTGATGGGGACAATCAATTCGGTCATTGGACCGATTGGTAATTTTCCAAATAAATTAGGGGCAATTGGAGGCTTATAAAATAAAGCAGGGCTGAGGCGTAACAACTTCTTCGTTTTACAATAAAATTGATGCTAAATAATTTCAAAATTTAATCGAGGAATTCGAGAATCGCAAACTTCGATCAATAATGTACTAGCTATAAGATCCGGAACAAAAATGCATGTCGAATACCTAAACATTTAAATTTCGAATAACAAAATCTGAATAAATATTGGATAACATCAACAACTTCAGCTTACTGTGATCCTTAAATCTTAAATATAAAGATTAAATTAAGGTTGCAAAATATTTGTACTTATTATTTACTGTCATCGCCACAAACGTCATTATGGCTGAGTGGCCCCAAAGTCGCGTACCGATTTTCAAGCGCTCTTAGGGTATCTAGTAAATTATTGATCGAAGTTCGCAAAGCACATCAAAATTCAAAAAATTCAAAATCATTTATTCAGTTTAGGCTACCAATAGCTCTTATGAACGTCATTTTATGCCATCGGTTCGTAAGTCTATCTACTCTGGGCGGGAGATCTTGTACTGAGAAGAACCGGCAAGAAACTCAGCAAGTGTCCAGCTCTTTTCTCCCTTACAGCGTCATAAATATTGAAAAATGCCCTATCATAAAAGGACACTTTCACTCAAAAATTGGTCCCGGTTCTTTCAAATCTGACTTATGATGTTGATTAAACCAGTATGGAGAGAATGCCTTCGCCCCGATAGGCCCGATGTATAAACACTATTGATGAGAGAAGAAGGCTCTATAGCCTTCTGGGCTGGGCTATCCCAGCAGTGGGACATTCATAGGCTGATGTCGAAATTATAGAACAATGACGTAATACTACGAGTATTACATAGCAACTTAAAAAGCAATATAAACAAACACATACACCTACATGATTTTTTGTAACGACACACAAATATCAATAAAACACACATTTCTGGTACCTAATTCCATTAATAAATTATGCATTCACATTCAAGGATCACATTTCATCAAAGCCGACATTCTTTGACCGACCAAAACATGCTGAATTGCAAATGACAAAATCTTGTCAGATATAGGCAACCGTTTTCAATTATCCCAGAAGTCGTACTTCAAAAGGAGCAAGAAAGATTTATCCCGCTTATTATGTAGGTTTTTGTTTTCCCGTGCACATTATGCCAAACATTCTGGAATTGATTCGGATTGATGCGAGCAGGTTTGGTGCATGCATAATACATCCGTCCTTTACGATCACGGCTTGGGCTATGTAGTAGCCAATTGTAGGGCTCTTGACGTTAAGCCGTGCTCTGTAGAGGTAACATGGTATAGTTATGGGACCACCCATGACAAAACATTGATTTGTTTAACTTCTTTATTCTTATTCTTTATTCTTTTTCTGCTTAACTAACTGCGAGGCATACTAACACAAATATTTAAATAAATGGTATCAAAGACACAAATGTTGAAAAAATTTCCACGAGCAGGATAAAGGAAAATGAAATCAATTTAAATTTCATAAACAAGCCCAAAAGGGATTTCGCTTGCAATTCTTTAAACGTGAAGTACTTAGATGAATAATTGGTCTCGCTACAATGTCTCCGTGAATGCGGCAACTCAATATTGTAGTGTGTGTAAGAACGGTGTCCTTCTTATTTCTTGTAGTATTATTTTTACACAGTTTAACTACGCAAACTGGCATTTTACTCTATGACGGTCTATGACCTAAATTTAACAAAATATTCGGTACGCGCACCTCACACAGTTTGCAACGCGACTTACAGCAGGCGACTGACTCAGGTACGCCGACTTCGGCGTAGTATTTTTTGTCAAGCGCAGCGAGACCAATCATTCATCTAGTTAAGTTGACTTAGTTTAATCTAGAACTTACATTACTGGCGGAAAGGATAGGCCAATGTTGAAAGTTGGAATGTACGAGGGAACTCCTTCATTCAAACTGCCTCAGCAGTTGAGGATTCCAAGTGAAGTGCGCTTCCACCTTCGGCCTTGTTATCACTTAACATCATATTATATGTGAGAGAAAAACCAAGTGGTTATGGGTATCATCATCATCATCTCAGCCAAAAGACGTCCACTGCTGGACAAAGGCCTCCCCCAAGGATCTCCACAACGACCGGTTTTGTGCTGCTCGCATCCAGCGGCTTCCCGCGACCTTCACCAGATCGTCGGTCCACCTTGTTGGAGGCCTGCCCACACTGCGCTTTCCGGTACGCGGTCGCCACTCCAGGACTATCCCGCCCCAGCGGCCATCAGTCCTGCGAGCAATGTGACCTGCCCACTGCCACTTGAGCTTAGCAACTCTTCGGGCGATGTCGGTTACCTTTGTTCTTCTGCGGATCTCCTCATTTCTGATTCGATCACGCAGAGAAACCCCGAGCATAGCCCTCTCCATTGCTCTTTGAGTGACCTTGAGCCTTTTTATGAGGCCCATAGTGAGCGACCACGTCTCAGTCCCGTATGTCATCACTGGCAACACACACTGGTCAAAGACTTTCGTCTTGAGACACTGCGGTATATCGGACGAGAAGATATTTCGTAGCTTACCGAACGCTGCCCAGCCTAATTGGATTCGACGATTGACCTCTTTGCTGAAGTTGGACCTACCTAGCTGGACCGTTTGTCCCAGGTAAACATAATTGTCCACAACTTCAAGGGCAGAGTCCCCAACCTTCAGAGGAGTGGGTACGACACGTGAGTTCGACATAACTTTCGTCTTCTCCATGTTCATTTTAAGACCCACTTGTTGAGAGACTCTGTTGAGGTCACCGAGCATTGCGCCGAGGTCTTCCAGGGTCTCAGCCATGACCACTATATCGTCAGCAAACCGAAGGTGAGTGATGTATACGCCGTTGACGTTGATGCCGGGTCCTTTCCAGTCCAGAAGCTTGAAAACATCTTCCAGTGCAGCAGTGAACAGTTTCGGAGAAATCACATCTCCCTGTCTCACTCCTCGCTGCAACTGGATAGGTTTCGAGCTCTGGTCCTGAAGACGGACTGACATAGTGGCGCTTTCATACAAACACCTCAACACTTCGATGTACCGATAGTCAATTTGGCACCGCTGGAGAGACTGTAGCACGGCCCATGTCTCAATCGAATCGAAGGCTTTTTCATAGTCCACAAACGCTAAGCAAAGAGGCTGGTTATACTCTTCGGTCTTCTGTATAACCTGCCGCAGCGTATGTATGTGGTCTATGGTGCTGAAGCCTTTTCGGAAACCGGCTTGTTCGATAGGCTGGAAGTCATCAAACCTGCGTGCGAGACGATTCGTTATGACTCTCGAAAACAGCTTGTAGACGTGGCTTAGAAGTGAGATGGGCCTGTAGTTCTTCAGCAGGGTTTTGTCGCCCTTTTTGAAGAACAGTACCACCATACCTTCGTGCCACGTCTCTGGCGTTCTGCCCCCTAGTACCACGGAATTAAATAGCTTCTGAAGAGCTACGAGTACTGGTCTTCCGCCTGCTTTCAGAAGCTCGGCCGTAATTCCGTCAGCACCTGGTGCCCTGCCATTTTTGAGCTGTTTGAGAGCCATACTAATCTCGTATGCCTATATGTGATGTCCGGGATGTTTTCGGTATAGTGCCGGGTTAACTTAGCTCTAGGGTCTTTAGCTAAGCTTTGTACAGGTGGCCGTGTGGATGTGTAAAGCTGTCCATAGAACTTCTCGACCTCTCCCATAACATCGGACCTGGTCGTGACAGTTCTGCCGTCATCGGTTTTCAGCGTCGTCAGTTGGCACTGCCCAATACCCAGATCTCTTGCGAACACTTTTGAGCCTTTGTTCCGCTCAATGGCCTCTTTAATACGGTTAGTATTAAATTGGCGCGTGTCGCGAGTCATAAACTTCGAGATCTGCCTATTTAGCCGCCGAAACTGAGACGCATCACCTGAGGAAAGCAGAACCATTGCGCGCCGCTCTTCCATTAGTTTTAGGGTATGGTCTGAGAACTTTTTGGTTCCTTTTGCACGGTGGGTTTTAAAGAACTTGGACCCAACCGTTTGGACAGTTTCCACAAACCTGTTGCTGTATTCGTCCACATTTTCGCAATCATTTAGGCGCTCGAAGCGATTCTGCAATTCGAGCTGAAAGCTTTCGGGGTTTTGGATTTGGATGGGTGCAGGACGGACCTTACCAATCGACCTCTTTCCAGCTTAACGTTGATATTCAATGTGCCTCTTACCAACCGGTGATCGCTGCCAGTTTTAAACGCATTGATCACAGTGACATCATTGAATATTTGCTTCCTCGTCGACATGATAAAGTCAATCTCGTTTTTGGTTGCACCATCGGGACTCATCCAGGTCCACTTGCGGTGTTCAGCTTTCCTGAAAAAGGAGTTCATCATAAAGAGGCCCTCCCTCTCAAGAAAGTCCGCCAGCAGTTGGCCCCGGGAGTTCCGATTACCAACCCCAAATCGTCCCACTCTCATCTCATTGCCGCTTCGTTTGCCCAGTTTTGCGTTAAAGTCTCCCATGACAACGGTGTAATGAGTTTTGGAGGCTTGTATGGCTCTAGAGATGTCCTCATACGTAGCTTCCACCTCATCGTCAGGGTGTGTCGTAGTAGGAGCATAAACCTGTATGACCTTCAACGAATACCGTTTGGTTATTCTGAGTATAAGGTACGCTACCCTAGGCGACACACTCCCGGTCTCGACAACGTTGTTTACGAGGGTCTTGTGGACGATGAACCCGACACCACCTTGGGACAGTTGTTCGCCCTCCCGGAAATAGAGCAAGTTACCGGACTTGAGGATTATCGAGTCCTCCCCCTCTCTTCGGACTTCAGATAATCCAACTATGTCCCACCGTATCTTGCTCAATTCTTCCTCCAGTTCGTGAATCTTCTCGTCAGTCCGTAATGTGCGCGTGTTAAATGTTGCCAGGGCCAGAGTTCGTTGTTGGCGGTAGCCAGGTCTCTGCCGGAGATTCTTAGCACCCCCTGCCCCGTCGCTGCCTTGGCCGCTACTTGGCGAGCGGGGCCGCCGGGGACTAGGGGCCGGTTTTTGCTGGTGTGCATGTCATGGGGGGGTATTTGCCATAATCGCCACGCTTGGCAGGCGGGTTGGCGATCGCAGTAGGTTGAAGGTAACCTCAGAGAGATGCTGCTGCCCATCCTCTGGAATGGTCCCTTAGTCGCCTTTTACGACACCCACGGGTTGAGATGGGGTGGTGCAATTCTTTATCCCCGGCACCACACGGGAAGGTTATGGGTATGAGAAATAAAATATGACAATCACATGACCGAGCCCACTGTAATTTGTGAAATAAAAGCTCAGCGATTCCGATACTTGGCCTTATTACTTGCAGAATATGATCGGAGTGTTATGAAAGCATATTTGGGTCGACCGGATGACCGGATGACCGGAATGGCGCAAGCTTCAATCTGACAATTGGCAAGAAACCAGTCGAAGTGGCACTTTTTTTTGACGGAGGCCTAGTCTCTTTGAGTCTGCGCCAAGTGAATTTTGAATTTTTTTTACATGGGCTATTTTCATCATCATCATCGTCTCAGCCAAAGTCCTCTGCCGGACAAAGGCCTCCCCCAAGGATCTCCACAACACGTTGTGGGCTATTTTAAAGTATGTAAATAGCAGTAATAGTAAAAAGCCTATGACTGTCCCAATTCTGGGTAAAAGACTCCGTCATTGAAATCAAGTCATCACTACAATAAATTGATGGGTAATGGCTTAATCAAAATGCGGGTTGGTGATCGCAAACCCGGGCTATTATGCATCGAAAAATCCAAAACACACTTCGCGCGACCTGGGAATTGAACCCGGGACCTTTGGGTATAGGGCCGAGTGCTTTGACACTCAGCCACCGAGGCATTTACAGCTCCATTATTATTATTTTATTTGAAGCAAAATTTCCTTGGAGCACATTGTTGTATCTCTGTGTAAAAGATGTAAGAAAAATGTTTTTGGAATAAAAAATATCACTAATTGTATCGAGTTCGATCAACATTAATTCGGGCACACTGAACGCTACACCAATATTCCAAGTCACAACACTTTGGCAAGAGTTTCAAAACAGAGCATTATTGTCCAAGACAACATTTGTCAACATAGTGTTTCATAAACAGTGTACACTAAATCAATGTTGCGATAAAGCTATATTTTAATACTTCATTCTTATTATGTTGTCGTGTCAAAAGTATCATGTAGTCATGTAATAGCATGTTAAAGCCCCGTATATAAAAAGTAATCAAATGTGAGATTCAACAAATTATTAGAATTATTAAAATTTAAAATTTAAAAATATTTTTTATAAAAATGTTTATATAATTTTTAACGCAAATTTTGTTGCGAACAAATTACAATTTAAATTACAACAAATTACAATTTTTTCAACATTTGTGTTTTTATTTTTTTTATTTTTTATAAGTTTTTTTCCAATCTCCCAATTCCTACTCCCTCCTTGAGGAGGGAGTAGGAATCTTAGGTAGGAGTTGGATCTTGAGATCCAACTACTTTCCAAGGTTGGCAACGCATCTGCGATAATTTTGGTTTTGCGGGGGTGTCCATGGGCGGCGGTGATTACTTTCCATCAGGTGACCCGCCTGCTCGTTTGCCTCCTTTTAACATAAAAAAAAAATCTCTTCTTCTTAATCGGGCACTCTTGGCAGAGTGGTCGTAGCTGTCGATGGACAGGGTTGCGGCTCGCCTTCGCCACTCGCTTCCAGGGTTTTTTATTATACATAGTTAATTAAGTAAATTGATCTACTCGTGATTACGTGAACATCATTATTTAAGTTTGACATTTGAAACCATTTGTAACGTAGAAGAGAGAACATAATTAAAAAACGTGATTAATAATCTTTATCTAGTTAATAAGTACCACAATAAAGTAACTGCTTCATGAGATACGTTAACACAAGCACTTACAAAAAAGTTAATACTATAGTGTTTTATCAATTACCGTACCCGGAGACCGGCCGGTGTCCGACGATGGGTTTACAAAACCAGAAACCTTCGTTGGCATGTGCACTAAAAACTACCCAAGATATATAGTATAGGCACGCATATGTCACAAACATAGAAACATAAAATTAGATATGTATGTATATAGAGCAACGTAGCATTGGTAATTAAGTAAATAGTGACGGTGCACGGAAGACAGAAGTATTATCGTAACTTTAAAGTGGTCGTTTAAAACCAAATGAGTCTGGATATAAAAGAATTCCCTAAACGAATAGAACTGGTTTCGATACGTTTAATTCCAATGTCGACAATAAAATTTAGAATGAGCTCACTGCTGACCAACCTGTCCTGTTTCTACAACTTACCCCACTTTACTTGGTAAATGAGTTTTTATATGAAACAATTTTTGATCAATTTTTAATTTATTGCAATCGAGGCAAGCCGCCTAATTTCTGATATTATGGTAATTGTAAGGTTTCGTGTGTCGTTTCAGGTATACTCGATCGTATGCCCTTTAGTGTAATAATTAATCTCTATAATACCTTTAAACGAGCAATTCTTGTATATATGTATCTATCTATCTATTATCGCAGGCCCCGGGCAATATAACGGTAAGCGCCGGTTACGCCCTTTTTAATGTTATTTGATTTTTGGTTTCTGTATCAATCTTCAACTTCTCAAACTTATTTTTTTCAGATTTTTAATTAATATTTCTATAAAATAAATGACAATAACAGCTTTATTGCATTGCAGTTTACGACTAAGTTGTATATTAATGCATTACTCTAAGAAACATGACACAAGACACCGGTGAACACCTTTACACCAAATTTCTAAACAAAGAGGAACATTAATACATTTAATCGCGTTTGTTAGCGGAATTGACACTACATACTCGTACTATTTCAATTGCATTTTTGTGTGCCCATTAATGTACACAAGTAATTATATAAATAAATAAAAAAACACAAGTAATTAAGTAATAAATACCAAATATAAACAATTATATAAGTACGTACTTATACGTAAATTAAGTACTTATATAATTGTTTATATTTGGTTGTATCTCTCATAAGAAATAATAGTAGCCATTTTTTTAACTTTGTGGTTTGCTTTCACTCGTAAGTTTAGAGTAAAAAATTTTTTTAGTTCAGAATATTGCTTTTGAGCAAATAGAAGTGACTAAGTGACTTTTCTAGCGTTTAGTCTAAAATAAGCGATATTCCTCAATTTCTTTGATTAAAGACAATAATTTAAAACCGTAAACAGTAGACACGCCAACAAAAGTCCAAGAAATCAACTCCAACATTCATAGGCACTTCAAAAGTTTCCGCTTAACAACGTCATTATTAAAAGCCCGTTTTAAATTCCATTTTCGCAACGTTATTATGCTTTGCAACTGTCTCTGTCAAAACAGCAACGAGTTCGTTAAAATGTTTACGATTACCGCCGTCGCGTTGTACATTTGTTTGCTATAAACGTTCCTTTTTGTATTACTTAGTTGCATTGCCGTCATTTTTATTGCTAACTACATAATTTCATGGAAGCATAACAGTTTTGTCAGTTAGGTACATTGTTTTTGGTGTACAGGGAAGTAAGGTTATTTGAAAAAGCTGTACTAATATTTTACTTCTTGCTATGCTCCTTGAAAGTGGCATTTAATTCAGGTTGGTTGCTAAGCGACGAAAAGATTTGTTATCTCGATGTGACATTTGTGAAATTTTATGGTGAAATACATTTTCTTTTAATTTTACCAATTTTTTATTAAATACCTTACCGAGGACAATGGAGCCAGGTCCTCAACAAGTGGAATCAAGATCATTCCTGTGCCTAATAGAATCATAACAATATTTTGCTTTATCCTCATAAGGCTGAGACAAAGTTTTTCTCTGGTTAGTAGTCTGGTGGTAGATTCACAGTACTTTATTTTAAATCTGAAACGTGCATTACATAGCTTAGACATGGCTTAGATTAGATTCGATTGAAATTCATTAATGAAATACTACATGATGAGACTGACATGCTAGCAATATACAAAAGCCCCATTAAATTACTTGACGAGGAAAAAACAAGCTCACACGACGCAGCGGACACATTATCTCATAGTCCCATAGCCGAGGTGCCCAATCAACCAATTACAAACTCGAAAGAGGATTTAGCCCATTAGCTCATTGGAGGAAATTACAATTGCTTGAACTCTAAATAAACTCGTCAAGTTAATTCCTGCATGTCAGTTATCATTTGTCCGCGAGAAGGGTTTGTTGACTTTTTGATCGGTCACGGGTGTCCTAAATGGCCGTCGTCAGTTCAATTTTTAACTGTAACTCGAGCAGTAATTGATGAAGGGTAATCCGTTCAAATGTTTGTGCGGCGACGACCAATTCGTTACCTACCTAATAGAGTTAGTTGCTAGTCTAAAGATATATTTTTTAATGCTTTATAAACTTTGACTATTTTTTGTTTATTCCAAAATATAGTAGATGATGATGACAGTAGGTACGACCAGTAAAAAAATTCACTGACTACAGCATATCATAATAACTTTCGAAATTGACTAGCACCTAACTCTTTAATGTTCTTGTACAGACCTGCACCTGAACTTATCCAAAACTGTAAAAAAAAATTCAATAAATAATCAAACGTATGCATTACACATAAAGTTCAAAGTCTATTGAGTTAATTTGACAGCTTGTGGTAATCTGCACATCAATGCAGGCGTGTGAGGTACACACACCTCTTCATTTGAGCTCATGGCGGTGGATGTCTAATTCTTTCGGGATAGAAAAATACATCTAATTCTATATGAAGGACCAAGCCAGTACTATATTAACAAAATCTGTAAATTAACTACACGAAGCAAGACATATTATATAAGATTTTGATTATGACTATCTAAATGTGACTATTACGTTGCTGTTTCATCTTATAATTCTTGAGAAAACATTGTTTACATGTCACGAGTCCTTTTGAAGTAGCCTGCACCTGTAGCCGTCGGCCGGTAGTCACTGTTGACAAACACACTGTCAAAACTGTTTACCACTCCTGTAATCCTAGCCACTGAAGTTAGTATGCAACGAATAAACGAACGTCACTCTACTTATCTAATGAAGCCGCAACAATAACAAGAAAATTTCGAAGAAGATGACGTATTGGATTTGTTAATTCATAGCGCAGTCTTTTGATATGCTGAATGTGACTTACTGTAGATTGTTTTATGCTTATTGCGAAAAAATGCGAAAACATTTATTTATTTAATTTTTAATAAATACAACCATAAAGTTATGATAAATTTCTTACTTCGAATACGTTTTCTGCCATCATTCCACGATATTTTGAAAAATTCAATGACTCAAAAATGCAATACGAATGCAAGACTGCATTTAGAATAGAATAGAATAGAATTTTTTTATTAACAACATTTAATCAACCAACGTTAATTTTCTCATTCCATTATATGCAAACTGCTGAGCAGCAGCTGCCTAAGTATCTTAGACAAACTTACCTTTTAAGTAGCCGACATTTCATTCGAAAGTTTCAAAAGGTTGACCCGTGCAACAAGAATCTCTATACTAACCAGTATGCGTTAAACACCGTTTAACAATCCATCAAATAAAGTTGCCATAAACAAGTGCCCATCGTGAATTTCGCAAGAATTCTTTCTCACAAACGTAACAGTATTTATTTGAAATCCACGCGTGAAGCAATCGTACTCAAAAAAGACAGCGGACGTAAAAAGCCACCGAACGCTTTGATCGTGATCCTAAGCCAAACAAACTCGGATTTGTTTACACTGGTTGGGTACATGATCAAATAACGTTGCGTTGATAACATTGTTATTTCCTATAACGGTATTGTACAACTACCAACGATTTGTGCTCGCGTTGATTGAAATTCGATACGGAATTGTTTCTTGCGTTGCATTCGTGGACGACTTATTCTCTCGACTCGTTGAAACGTGTCCCAATAACTATAAAAGCTTTATGGCATAACTCTACACTATCGGCATTGTTGCGTAGATATGAACTTATATGAATAAATTCGTAATTGTGAAAATTATATTAAAAATTAAATTTCAACTTCTTATTATTATTATATTCCAACTAGTGGCCGCTCGAAGGTCAAGGGGAATTCGACCTTAAACTACAAAATATATAATGTTTACAAAATGTATGTGTAGCTCATCTTAATACATTAATTGAAATATTATCTTTTGGGACTTCTTCTCCACAAAAACTTTTATAGCATACGAAATCTCATACTCTTTCGTACGTGCAATGTGCTTAAAAAGGGGCATGAAGTAATATCTGAATTTTTTATCTCATTATTAATGACCTACCTACATGTTTGTTTATACAAACAAACATGATGTAACAGACATTTATATTCATACATAGATATTCTTATGAATATCAGAATCTTAATAAATGTCTTTAGACCTAAGTTTGTATAGATGATGTCCCTGTAACCGCGGACTTTAAGACATCTATAATATTACCAAAAAGAAAATAATGAGTCCTTATCACAACTTAAACATTACAAGCAAGATACAGCACTCGCTCATTGTTATTCTATATTTTAATATTCACTATCAGTACAAACAATTTCGAGTCCGGCCGATGCGGATTCCAAGAGATCTACATAACAAATCGCCGATTCGAACTTCTGATAAAAAAACCTCCGTTTCCAGCGACAGATACACAATGTTTATTCAAATCACATCATAGCGGAGGCGCCTTTTTAAATCTTTCTTTCTTCCCCAAATATTGGTAGTGGTCAAAGAAACGATTATTTGGTCTGCACTCGATTGGAAGAGCTTGAGTTCTTAGAAAGGTACCGGTTCGATGCAGAGCTAACAAATTATTTCCATTTAATTTGTATTAGAGTTAGCTTAAGTTTCCGTTCGTATAACGGATGTTAGGTATCTGTTAATTGAAATCGACGGTATGTGATGAAATAATACCTACAGTTATGAATGCGGGGGTGTAATAGACTGAAACTCTTCTCTTGACTAAGTGGGATAAAGAAAGCAATAAGACCAATCAAATGCGCAAACTAGCTACATGTCTCTGGATAAAATGATGGCAGTAGAAGACAAAAAAGCTTGAAGGAAGTTCGACAGGGTAAACATTTCAGATTATTTCTTCTATTATTATTGTTAAATCATGGAATACCTACATAATTTTACGCAAATTTTTTGGCGACCTAATTACAATTTGGAATAGTAGAGAGCCTTAAAGAGGAGCCTTATTCAATGTTTATAGTGTTAATAAATTTTGGCGGCTTGGACAGAGCCACGGTTGCAAAATTGGAATCGCACCTGACCTGGATTGTCATAGGGTGCGGGTTCGAATTTCGCTCATGGATTTTTTTTTAACTTTTCTAATTTTACTTATTGTTGAATTATGGAATTGAGTTAAAAAAAGACATACAAAAGGCAATCTATTAATGAGTCAACCAACAAAATAATGTTTGACTTTATTGTTCTTTTAAGGTTCGCTTTACTGATTTAAAGCATTTCTAAAGTAAAAATTATAACTTAAGGCTCAACGTCAATAAATACATAATGCATCCACCCGAACCTTAATACAATTCGTATGAGTTCTTCTTTATTTTCAACTGTTGTTGTTGGCTTGTCTACAAATGTCACGTCATGTTGCCGTGTCATCTCTTCGAGCTGAATCATGCACATGTCCACTTTCCTTGTCGTGCGTCGGAAATCTTTGAAGCCATCTTCTTCCACAGAGGCAGTAAAATTTAATAAAAACCTTCATGTTTCCTTCAATGAAATTCGCGAGTATGTAAACAAATAAAATGTTTTAAAAACGTATCCCATGATCTAGAGAGAATTTCAGAAAATCTTGTCTTACCTGTTGCCTACGTCATGAAAGGGACTTGCCTGGGTTGGGGCTAGGCTTTGAATTTCTAGTACTTAAGTGTGTTAAGACTATTTTTTCAAAATATATAAATGATGAGAGATAGAAGAGCTCGATGGCGCAGTGGTTAACGCGCCCAGTCTGCGAGTGCTGAAGTTAAGCAACTTTCGACAAGGCCGGTCATCGGATAGGTGACCAAAAATTTATCATCTCGAGCTTCAGAAGGCAGCACGGTCCCGGCTGCATTAGCAGTCGTTAACAACCGCACAGGGCTCGCGTGGTGGTAAGGTTCGTGCCCCAGCAGTGCGGACATAAAAATGAGCTCATGATGAGATGGAGAGATGATGATTAAGAAGATGAAAAACCTCTTTTAAACGTTTAAGCAAGTCACCCCAATAAAAGCCTTTAGAAACTGTTTAAGCACAACGAATCTCTAATGGCTTATTCAAAGATTTAACTTCGTTAATGTTGTCGGAAAGATTTGGCACTTAAAACATTTATAATGAAAACGTTATCTAACAATATTTCAGTTTCGTAAAAGCCCACTTTGATATTTTCAGCGAATTTAATATTAAGAATTCACCTCCATAACTCTACTAATAGAACAAGATTCGAGTTCGGATTTAAATTTGTTTATTTGGGCCTTTTGGGTTTTTAGTTTCTCCTTCATAATTTAAACGTCTTTTAAATGTGGGCGTGGTTTTTAAACCTGCAAAATTTATTTTATTTATTTATTTATTGAGACAACAACAGCCATACTTAACTTCTAATTTGACAATCTTACTAAGACTAAACATATTCGGCTAAAAAGTTGTTCACAGAAAAATAATAACAAAAACGCCCATAGAGGCAACTAGGTATATTATTCTAGGCTTACATTTGTGTGTTGGTTCGTTTCCAACAAGGTGGACCGACGATCTGGTGAAGGTCGCGGGAAGTCGCTGGATACGAGCAGCACAAAACCGGTCGTTGTGGAGATCCTTGGGGGAGGCCTTTGTCCAGCAGTGGACGTCTTTTGGCCGAGATGGTAATGATGATGATGATGATGAATCTGTTTAATACAAAGTAGTTTTTTTTACGTTCTGATATTCCTTTTTTTGTATTATTAATCATATCTAGTAGTAATTTTAATAAATATCTTACGTCATAAGATATTTATTAAAACTCCTAAGATATATGTATATTAATGTTGTTAATGTGTGTAAGTAACTATTTGAAATTACATTTCTTTACACGTACTTATTTACTCTCACTAAAATTTGATTCTACCTACAAACAACGATTCAACATACCACTGTACCCAAAAACTTCATTTACCTTGACATAATTACTTACCCAAACGTTGATAAATTTTCGACTACATCCATTAACGTTTCATTAGCAGCTCCTTATTCCGTTTATCATCAGACAAGCAATGTAAGGTCGCATCAAAGATTCACCTCGCCCGCCGATATTGTGTAGACCCGAGATACGTAACATAGTTGCTAACGGTGATACCTCTAACGATGAACCTCTATCAAGCAGACTCACGCACACATTCGCAAGTCTTTCACGAAGCTCATTTGTTTTCGCGTGTCCTTACTCGCCGTAAACCCAATACAAGAAGACTACAGAAGGTAATCTTCATACAAACGCGTTAAGGCGACGCACCACTAAACAATAAATCTCATACGTTTTGATACGAGCGTTTGCGCCCCGTACCATAAGAAAAACTGTTTTTTTTCCTTCAAATAAAATATACAAATTATAAAAAAAAATAACCTAACCTAAAATAAACAAATCTACTAAGAAAATTTAGATGCTTAAATCGGTCTGGTTAGCCTGTAAAATGCAAATCTATGTTTTAAAAGAGGTTACTTTGATATTTTTTTCTCTGTTAAAAAAGTTGACAAATCGTGTTTCTGCAACTAGCAACATGAATTCAATTAAATGAAAAATCACGTCATCAAATATTACTTTCATACGTTTTGTAATTGTTGGGAAAAATCAAGATCCCCGCCACGTAAATTTCCAATGCAGCCTTAAAGCAAGGCACATATAGCACATAGCAAGGCATAGACCCTCTCGCGGACAGGTTGAGGAAACGGAGAGGCTGTCTATGTGTGCGTTGTTCGAGCGCGTCATGTAAAAAGCTTACATTCTGTACTTTATTTTACACCGCTGCTTCCACAAAATGACTCGGAAGGTGTCATTGTGTGCGCGCCCTTACTTTCATCTACCAGTACTGAGTCCGCATTTATCTTCAGTATCCCTAGATGGTTCTAATTGAAAGTTACTCGGCGGAGTGACAAGGGCGCGTTAATAAGTCCACCAGCGGCCTCAAGCTGTATTGTGCTTTGTTACTTGTCAGATTAACCGCCTCCCTTGGCGCCTTAACTATGTAACAAACTAACATTGTCTAAAAGACGGGATTTCTGCTCCATTGTCCGTATAGTGGGAATAATGAGGCGGAATTTGTTGGTTTCTTACCGCTAATTTGGAAGGGGATGTGGGACTGATGCTAATAATGTATTCTTTTAGTAGGTAATTGTTATTTTTACTCGGTTTCATCATTATGATGTGTAAAAAAAAAAACATCTAAGAGAAATTCTAACATAAAAAAAATTGCATGTATTGAATTGTATTTTGCACTTTCACAGAAACGATAGAAACAATAATTAACTGATAATGATTATGATATATGACAACCTCCTTGGTCGAGTGGTTTGTACACCGGTTTTCATGGTGTCGTCATCTCTGAGGACCCGGGTTCGATCCCCGGTCGGGTCAATTTAGAAATTATTGTTTTTCTGAATAGTCTCAGGTCTGGGTGTTTTCTATGTATAATAAGTATATATCCGTTGTCTAGTAACTATTTAACGAGTTTCATAACGAAGCTTCTCTTGGGCTAGATAATTAAAGTTTATTTATTTATTTATTTTATTTTATATCAGCCTTGCCGATTTCGGCTACGGTGACTCGCTTCTGTGGTTTGAGTTATTTGAGCTTAGATGGCGTGTTCTTACATGGCTGATATACCTAATTTTTGCAGTAAATATACGTGCACAGTGAGGCCACGTCAAGGCGCCATTGGTGTAGTTATAGTAGATTGAGTTCGTCTCGCCTCATTTCCTCGTCAAAAATGTACAAGTGACTCTGTACACGTCGTCGCCATTCGGAGCGGTAAGCAGCCAATGATTCCAGTTATGATAGAACGACGTCATAGGTAAAGAAGTAGGGGTGGTTTCACTAGGATCACGTGACGTGGGCTATGCTCGGAGTTTTTCTGAAGGATCGACTTCGGAATGAGGTGATCCGACAGAGAACGGAAGTAGCCCATCGGATCAGCAAGCTGAAGTGGCAGTGGGCCGGTCATATTAGCTGCAGAACCGACAACCGTTGGGGTAAACGAGTTCTCGAGTGGAGACCGCGTATCGGCAAACGTAGTGTAGGACGCCCTCAGACTAGGTGGAGCGACATCTTCGCAAGGTGGCTGGCAAGAGCTGGATGAGAGTAGCCGCGGATCGTGCTCGGTGGCGTGCTCTTGGTCCTATGTCCAGCAGTGGACTAGTATGGGCTGATGATGATGACGTGACGTTCTTTGCAACTCGCGCATACGAGCTTATAAGCGCGTTTCCACTGGTATGGTAGCAAATAACGTTTAGTATTTAGAATGTTTTTAGCCTATATAGGTACTGTTCCACTACTAGGCAAAAACTCCAATGAAATCCATCACTGAAATAAAGCCATCGCTTCAACTGATTGGCCCTCTCTTTTCATTTATATTTTTTTTTGTTTTTATATCATTTAATCACCAAATGCGAGTTGGTGATCACAAATAATGTTTATGAGAGTACAAATACGAGCTTATATATACGCACATAAAAAAGCGCCTAATGCGAAACCGCTCTAACAGACCAGACTTCCTTCGAACAAGACGCATGATGAATACCAATCCAGTCAGCCGCTATCTCGTCATTGTGATCGATAGCAGATCGACCGACTGTATCGATTTTTTTTTTGAAGTTCCGATACCTAATGCTACTCTGTTGCAATCGCTTTGGCGGACCATAAATTATATTCCGCCATCTTTGAAACTCATTTTTCTTCTTGGTTTATTAATGTTGTTTACAGTGATAAAGAAGTGGAATATTTTTAGAATATGGAACCGCCTCTATTGTCTAGTGGTTAAGACCACCAGGAGCAGACCTAGGGATCCTGGGTTCGATTTCCAGCGTTTTCATGTTTTAAGTTACATAACTATAAGTCGCCCAGTGGTCGAAATTCAGCAATGAAAAATTTAAAAAGATAGAATGTGAGTTTGGTTTGGCATTGACAGATTTCGGCCGCTCCTCTTCCATTTTTGAAATTTTTGAAAAGAGTTCTTTAACGTGTGTGTCAAATACATATGAGTGTGTGTCAAATACATGGTAGTGTGTGTAATGTTTGTTTTATTGATTTAATGTATTTTTATGCATAATTTAAAAAAAATTAACATTCGGATAACCTTCTCTATATAAACTATAAGCGTGCGAAATTTCATACTCCTCCGTCCGCGCAATTTTCGTAAAAAAGGGGTACAAAGTTTTTGCTTTACGTATTAATATATAGATTAAGTGTAACTATTGAAAAAAAGGAGTCTACATTAATCCCATGTTGTAAAAATATTAGTAGATGAAATAAAAACTTTACAAAGCACAGGTCAGGCCTCATATGGAATACTGTTTCCATCTTTGGGCTGGAGCGCCCCAGTACCAACTCCTCCCATTTGACCGCATTCAACGCAGAGCTGCTCGAGTTGTCGGCGACGTGGTAACCTCTGGTCGGCTCGATCCACTGGCCCTTCGGAGAGACGTTGCATCTCTCTGTATATTTTATCGCCTTTATCATGGGGAGTGCTCTGAGGAATTGTTCGGTTTGATCCCTGCCGCTGATTTCCTTCACCGCACTACACACAATCGACTATCTTTCCATCCACACCATCTTGATGGATGGCGATCTACTACTGTGCGTTTCTCACGTAATTTTTTACCACGAACTACAGTGCTGTGGAACCAGCTCTCAGCGGCGGTATTTCCGGACCAATATGACTTAGGAATCTTCAAGAAACGAGCCTATTCCTTCCTTAAAGGCCGGCAACGCATCTGTGATTCCTCTGGTTTTGCGGGTGTCCATGGGCGACGGTGATGGCTTTCCATCAGGTGACCCGCCTGCTCGTTTGCCTCAACTTTCGCTAAGGCTGGTCATCGGATGGGTGACCAAAAATTTATCATCTCGAGCTCCTCCGTGATTCGGAAGGCACGTTAAGCCGTTGGTCCCGGCTGCATTAGCAATCGTTAACAACCACTAACCCGCACTGGGCCCGCGTGGTGGTTTATGGCCCGTTCTCCCTATCCATCCATAGGGAAGGCTCGTGCCCCAGCAGTGGGGACAAAATGAGCTGATGATGAACATCAATGTTAGTAGCATTGTTGTGAAACGACAGTTAGAGATAAGATAGTCAGTTTCTCAGTGTTTGAGGATTCCGGGTGAAGATAAAGGTCAAGTAGTGCTTGTAGTTAAGGCTCATATTTGCTTGAGTGTATTATTTACTAGTTTATATACCTACTTACGAAGAAATTATCTTGCCCTAAATTTCGAGCTACCAGCGCATCGCAACCTAAAACAATAATTGTTTCTTATTAGAAACCATTATGAAATATTTATGTGATAGATGTTTAGAAATATCTCAATGCCGTTATCTTAATTGCGGTAATTAATCAAAGTTGATAATTAAATTAGTTATGACATAAAGAGAACTGAAGCTTGTTACGAAAGTGTCCACTTTCATTTGACAAGTTATACAGGAAACCGTTTTTTTAACACTGTATCAATTCAACCAGTTTATTTTTCATATGAGGAGCTCGATGGCGCAGTAGTTAACGCGCCCGGTCTGCGAGTGCTGTGCATCTCGAGTTCCTCCGTGCTTCTGAAGGCACGTAAAGCCGTTGGTCCCAGCTGCAATAGCAGTCGTTAACAACCACCAATCCGCAGTGGGCCCGCGTGGTGGTTTATGGCCGCTCTCCCTATCCATCCATAGGGAAGGCTCGTGCTCCAGTAGTGGGGACAAAAATGAGCTGATGATGATGGTGATGATGATTTTTCATAATTTAAAAAGGCCGGCGTTTTCAAGGGTTACTTAAACCAGTATTACCTAAGGAATGACTGGTATATATTATTACCTTAGGCGTTCCTTTTCTAAAGAGTTTGTTGACCCCGTTATACATTTATTTAGAATTGTATTTCCATAGTGACGACCTCCGTAGCCGAGTGGCTTGCACGCTGGACTTTGGGCGGCGCTAACTCTGAGGTCCCGGGTTCGATTCCCGGTCGGGTCAATGTCGACAACAAACTTTTCGATATTGTGTCAGGTCTGGGTGGTTGTGGTACCGTTGTTGTTTCAGATTTCCATAAAACGAGTGCTTTAGCTATTTATCTTGGGATCAGAACAATGTATGTGATGCTGTCTATCATCATTAGCTCATTTACGTCCCCACTGCTGGGGCACGAGCCTTCCCTATGGATGGATAGGAAGAACGGGCCATAAATTACCACGCACGCCCAGTGCGGACTGGTGGTTGTTAACGACTGTTAATGCAGCCAGGACCAACGGCTTTACGTGCCTTCCGAAACACGGAGGAGCTCGAGATGATAAATTTTTGGTCACCCATCCGATAACCGGCCTTTGCGAAAGTGGCTTAACCTCAGCACTCGCAGACCGGACGTGTTAACCACTGCGTCATCGAGATCCTCTGATGATGATGAGATGTTGTCTAATAAAGTCAAAGTGTACATTAAATTCTAGTATTCAATATGAATCAGAAACATGGTTTGATAACACACTTGTAAATGAGGTTACATAAATAACATTGCGAGTACGCTTCAGAGCACGCCAGCGATGGGTGCAACGACCTTTACGACGTGCGTTTAATAACTATGCACTACACAAACCAAACAACGATATATTAGCCATTGAACATTCTCAACCAGATAACTGAGACTCTGAAGCGGCATATAAAATTCCCGCTCACATCCGATCTCCTTCACGCCGAGACAAGGGGAAGGGTTCAAGTTTAAATAGCCACTAAACAGTCGTAGTCAAACGCCGATTTATAACATTTCTGAACGACTGTTCCGAGAAAGTAAGAAGTATTAACATCTGTTCTACGGCTACCTTCTACATGAGCGAAAGAAAACTACAACATAAAAAAAATAGGTATAGTCCGGTCAATCTAGACATTCGAAGGTACATAAATTCGCATCAAGCTGAAAATTGGTAGAATTGTTAAAAATGTGATTATAAATAAAACTTAAAAGTTCCCCATCCTTCCCGTGTATGGAAAAACTTTTACTCGAGGTCAAAGATCAATAAGATGAGTTTTTCGCTATTTTCAGCGAAACGGTAAGTCTTATCATAAAAATATATAAGACAAAAATTGTAGGTCATCATATTATCTATCAAAAATGTATCGGTGCTTTTTTTTCTACGAGCCACCCTTTCTGGGATATAACGTTTCAAAAAGTTGTTCAAGTTGTTATGGGCATAATATGCACACGTTTCCACACCACCTATGAGGTAGTGTACTTAGCGCTTTTTTTTTAACGTGGTTAAAAAAAACGATGGTGTGATTAAAGGTCCACCTGGTGCACCTATTGCTCAGCAAACGTCACTTGGTTGGATAATTTCTGGGCCAATTGACATTTGAAAACTCCGACCATAGTTTAACTCTAACCTGCTTTGCAGGGAGTATTGTTGTGAGTTTATTCAACACAAAAGCCTGAACTTTAACTGTAACGTTGGAATCGTGAAGTGATTGTAATTGGATAGCAACTATAGACTTAGAGACCAACGAAGGTCCTTGGTCAATTCCCAATCATGTAATTATGCTTTTGTGTGTTGTCTTTTTTAGGTTCAACAAATAAAAAGTATATAATATAATTTAGTATATTTTTTGGTTTTAGAGACAGATGTTGTCCTCGAAGTTACACTGGCGTATGAAGTAAGGGACTGGGTTTCATTTGACCTGATATTCTTATAGTTATGTATATTTTATATTTTAAGTATAAGTTACAATCACCGATAGAAAAATATTTCAACATATATAACAACTCTAGGTAAGAGATGTATATACGTGGCGCACTTATGCATATTATGCCCATAAGAACTTGAACAACTTTTTGAATCGTTATATCCCAGAAAGGGTGGCTCGTAGAAAAAAAAGCACTGATACATTTTTGATAGATAATATGATGACCTACAATTTTTGTCTAAGATATTTTTATAATAAGACTTACCGTTTCGCTGAAAATCGCGGAAAGCTCATTTTTTTGACCTTTGACCTCAAGTAAAATTTTTTCCATACACGGGAATGATGGGGAACTTTTAAGTTTTATTTATAATCACATTTTTAACGATTCTACCAATTTTCAGCTTGATGCGAATTTATGTACCCTCGCTCACATTTTTATGTCTAGATTGACCGGACTAGTAAGAAAAACCATTACGCGGAGTTTAAATAACCATTCAGTGTTTAACTTACTAGTGGTGAGGTTGAGAATATTAATGTGGTATATTTTTTATTATTTAATTATTAAAAATATAGAGCACAAGCACTTTCTTGAAAAGGTAATTATGATTGTGCACGATGGCCTTTAAACAAAGGACCAATAAAAAAAATCTTTTAAAAGCTTTCATAATCAATTACTTTACCGCAAATCAGTAGCGTCTTACATTGTAAGCTTTGAAGGGTGACATCTAGCACAATGTAAAGGGATCACAGACCCGTCTGAACGGCTACCGCCTTCATAGTAATTACCCTCCCACTAATCAGTAGTTTCCTACATTGTTAGGTTCGAAGGGTGACATCTATTACTAGACATAGAGGAATAATAACTAAAGCCATAGGGCCGGCGACATGCCAGTTATACATAATGGTGTTGCAAGACGGACTAAGAGGTTTGTCAACTAAATCGAATTAAAAAACATTTGCTGACTAAATATTAAAAATTTCTTTATATCTTACGGATAATTACAGTGTCTTTGTTCTGGCCAAAGCCCTAACTACAAGCTTGGGATAATTGTCCAGTAAAAGGGCAAGTGGACTGTATGATAGTGCTGGTGTAATTCGCAAACGTACAAAATTCAACCCGACAATTAAAGCGACCGCGGTGTGATGTGCGCCCGAGTGGCTGGTGCGTCGTTGAAGAGGTGGGGATCGAATCTGTCTCGTTGCGGTGGACGGCGCGGCGCGTAGCATTAAGCCCGCGTTCCCCCGCGCGCCCCTTCCGTGGCAGTGGAGTCGGTCTTGACCAGTCTTCATCTCACCAGATGCTTAGTGATGATAAGGCTAATGGTGGAAGCACATCGGGATCCTCAACTACAGAGGCACTGTCTTTTTTAACCAACTTTAAAAAAGGATGAAGTTTCTCAATTCGACTCGTATATATTTTTTTATGTGTGTTCACAAATAACTTCGTCGTTTATGAACCGATTTTGATGATTCTTTTTTTGTTGACAAGGAAATATCCCAAGGATGGTACCATGATAAGGAAACCAGGATCTGATGATGGCATCCCAGAGAAATCGAGAGGAACCTTCGAAAATCGCAGTGGCGACTAGTGCGTTTGTTAATGTTTTCATTTAGTATTTTAAAGCACAACTATTTAAAGAAGGTCTGGAGTCGATCTGATGATGGAGCTGAAAGACAGTCGAAGGAACTCCTCAACGATTTACAGCAATTACATGGTGCTTGGGCTTGATTAATTTGTATTGATGAGAACTTTACACCTAGATGTGTTGTGACTGTCATTAGGGGATTTTATTTTTTTAAGTTTCCTGATTTTGAAGTCGGTTTTTTTTGTTAAAAATTATTTACAATAAAAAAAATTAGCTGCCGGAACACAGCAATGCTGCAAACATTAATATTTCGGCGACATATTTAGATATGATGGTGGTAGCTAACTAGTCCGACAAAAACAAGCCCTGCCACCAACCAAACCGAGTACACAAACATGTACACCCCACGGGATTTAACACAGGACTTTAGTTATCGGGCTGACAGCTTTGCCACTAGGCTACTGAGGCGCTTTAACAACTTACTACTACAGATATTAAGCGTCAAACAAACGCGCTCATAGACAACCCCTCACGGGCACGGAACCTCGCAACAGCAGCGCTCGGATTGTTCCGAGCTGCAGTGCTATTCTCTAAGCAAAACAGCGTCGACCTCGACATTGAACTCGCTCATAACTTGCAAACGAATGTAGACTTTATTATTATATAAAAGTAGGTTGAAATTCATTTGCAAATTATGAGCGAGTTCAACGACGAGTTCGACGCTGCTTTGCTTAGAGAATAGCGCTGCTGTTTCAAGTTTCGTGTCAGTGCTAGGTTCTATGTGCGTTGCTCGAGTGTGATATGTATGAAGGTTACTTATTTTGTGTTACTACTTACCTAATAGTAGAATAGGGAAAGTAACCATAAAGTAACCGCTTCTGTGGTCTAGTGGCTTAGACCACCGGTTTATACCCCTCTGGGTATAAACCGGTGGTTTATACCCAGAGGGGTACCGGGTTCGATTCCCAGTGAAGGGTACCTACATGTTTGTGTACTCAGTTTGATTGGTGGTAAGGCTTGTTAGTCCGCCTGGCTAGCTACCACCATCTTAGCTAAATATGTCCCATAACATCGATGTGTCGTAGCATTGTTGTGTTCCGGCAGCTAGAGATATGATAGCCAGTGCCTCACTAGTTGAGATTCCCGGGTGAAGTGCGCTTCCATCATTGACCTTATCATCACTTTACATCAGGTGAGGTCGAGGCACTGTGCTTACCCGTAAAATATAAAAAACAAAAAAAGTGGAGCCATTATTACGCCTTTACCTTCTTCTTGCCTGAGACATTTCGTCTAGAACAAAAATTAAACTTTTATTTATTTTATTCATACGTAGCACGGCAAATGACTCCATTTCACCTGATGTTAAGTGAATATGGAATCCAGATGCGACGACAACTGGTGCAGCGTGAAAACATCGCAGCATCAGTCACCTTCACTCTGCCAGCCCACAAGGTACCTCTTCACGCCTCGTTTAAAGGACCCCATATCATAGGAAGGAGGGAAAACGTGTGCTGGTAAACTATTCCATGTTTTGGAGGTGCGACAAAGAAACGAGTCACCAAATTCCTTGGTGCGCGATGGAATATTGAAGCGATAGTGAAGTGGTGACTCCGGAGAGCAGCACGTGTGCTCCTATGGAGGAAGGAAGAAGGTGGGATGAGGTCAAAGAGCTCTTCAGAGCACTCGCCATGGTATAAGCGGTAAAACACGCTGAGTGAACGTTAACGTTTTTTAAACGCAATCATGGAACAAATATACACACTATCGTTGCTCGCTGACACCTGACCCTTGCTATCTCATCGAGTGGCATACAAGCCGTTACTCTCTCCAGTTATCTACAGAGAAATTGCAATGATGTTTGTTCATTCCCTATAGTGATACCTGTTATACTGATAATAGAGTGTACGACAAGTGTGAACAAATCACCCATAAAGTATGAACATGTTTATTCACATTGCGAACATAGATTACATAGAGCAGCTCTTCAATTTTAAATATATTAGTTTGTTCACAGTTAAACAGTTTCAACAGTTAACTTTTTGGATAAATATTTTGTGTAGGGCATGTGGAGAGGAAACGGAGTCAATGCAGCACCTACTGTGTGACTGCGACTCTCTGGCTAGGAAAAGAATAGGACTCCTGGGGTCGGCCTATCCGAAACCGGAGGACTTCAGGCTCTTTGCTCTTAAGGACGTTGCCAGACTTATAGCATCTATCTTTACAGACGAGGAAGAGTGAAAGGATGGGGTTGCACAAAAGATCCCGATATGTCGAAGTGTTACTGACAGAGGGAAACCTCAGCAGGCCCCACTAAGATAAAATAAGATAAGATAAGATAACATTTTGGATTATAATAATAATAACTTAATTCGAATCATGAAAATTCATATATTGTTAGTAACATTTTTGACTTAATACTTAGGGTCAGTTATGACAGCAGTAAGTATACAACAAGAAAAAGAGGCAGAAGCAAAGGTATGTATGTCGATTTCCATTTATATTAACTCATGAATAAAAATCAACACACACACACACACACACACCCTATCCACTGTCTCATAATGAGACAATCGACACAGGTCGCAACCGTATTTAATACACTGTTGGTGCTGTCCCGCATTCGCTGCATCAGAGATGCTGTACGTTTTCGCATTAGAATAGATTTTGTCTAAAAAGAGATATCTTTCAACAAACTATGGTGTCAGTGGCACGACATAATTAAAGAAGCAAACTTATTATACACGTTGTACGGCATTTCTCGATATAATGAATAATTATTAAAATAATATATCATTATTTTGTAGAAGGTAGAAGCGCACTTTTTATGGAATCTGACACTACACAGGAGCAATTCGCTCGGTATCCTCAACTACTAAGGTACTACTTATCTTATCGATAATCTTTAGAACACAACAATATTACTAACATTTTTGTTTGTGTGTGACTTGTATAAAATATAAACTAGCGGCCGCTCGCGGTTTCACCCGCGTGGTTCCCGTTCCCGTGGAAATATCTGGATAAAAAGTATCCTATAAGTTATTCCAGGTTATAAACTATCTGTATGCCGAATTTCATCCTAATCCATCCATCCGTTGCAGCGCACAGTGTCGCGAGTCCATACTACAACTTATCATAATTCTAAATTTTAGGAAATATTTTTTTTTATAATAAATTAATACAAAACAGGTACATACATATACATATGCATGTTTTATTCACAATACATTATTCTATACCTGAGAATAGGGTCTAAAATAGCTTTTTTATTTTTGTTTCCCGATCTGATTGTTGAGATTAACGGATCTGAAGTCAAATAACATAACTGTAATTAGGTCGTGATTAGTATGTGGTCTAGAGGTCATTCGTGTATGTTTTTCTCTAAAATTTTTTGCATCTTTGTGTCTTCCTTCTAAAGCATCTTCAGACAGTTGTCCAATTGGTAATATAAATGACTGTATCAATTCAGGTGAATGAACTAATATTGTATGAATAGATGTTGGTATACTGCATGGTACCACGAGTATAAGCTTAAATATAGATCATTTGTTTCCTTAAGTATTTCTTGAAATTTATCTGTATTTAATTTAAATCCACTTTATATTATTCTGTTGATAAGATAAAATTTTTCAATTAGACTCTGCTCAATTCCGGTTATTTCACTAGAAAGCGTACAGTTTTTTAAAAATGTTCTAGCTGTGTAGCCGTAATTTGTTGAACCATACCCCGGCTCAGGTTTATCGACTATAAGACCCATCTTTTCCTTGAACTCCTTTTGAATTGTTTGTTTATTTTCGTTTAAATATTTTTGTTTGTGCCTCACCTCGAACTTGCCAATACTTCAGAGGTAATCTATAGGAAACATGAAGACATATTTCGAAACACTCAATATTTTTAATATGTTGTGAGTTGTTGAACCTAAAAATTAATATCTCATAAATCGCAAGTAAGCGCAAATTGAGAGTTTCTTAGCTTAAAGTATACACATTAAACTACAAAATATAAAAAAATTGAAGATGTATTTTGATGTATTTTTTCAATTTCAGACATATTGGATGATTTAAAATAACAATTTATAAAGAATACTAGTCCCTTTATACTAATAAAATAACTTTAAAGTGATAAAAGATAAACTTATTACGTATTTGTAGCAAGCAAGTAACCCGTTCGCACAAATGATTTTAATGTAACATCAAAGTTATAAGTTTACTTACCCACACAAGCCATAATATTAATGCGAAAAAATTTAAACTACCTTTATTGGTTGGACATATTATTCAAGATTATGTTACCATATGATAAAGTCAGCTGCAAAAATCTTCGAAAAACGCATTTATGATAAAGACTCGCGACACTGTGCAGCGTGAAGAAGCAACAAATATACGAACATACACACAAACTTTCGCATTTATAATATTTGTAGGATAGTATATAGTTAGCCAGGCGAACTTAATACTAGCCCTTCCACAAATTTTTTGATCCGATCCGAACTGACTTAACCCTTTAAGTTTCTCGCTGCCCGTGCCCCCAAAAAGTCCGGTGACGCTGAAAATGCAACGTGCAATCGGCAAACTCTCAAAAAAATTAGAAAAGCCTTCCTCCAATCCCAGTACAGTACCTATATTTTAAGGAGGAGACTGTATCTCATAACACGGGGTAAAACCTTATATGAGATCACATGTACTGTATAAAGTGTTTATTTAGTAAAGAATATTTGATATTTGAAATATATTTTAGTCAGTACACTCGGCTACTACTCAACAACAAAGGCAAAAAGACTTGCGTTCTTTCTTTATGTTAGTGACCGCAAAGATATTTACTTGTTTCATTAAAAAACAACGACACAAAGTACACAAGTTATAAATTAGTTTCAGCTTCACAGTGTCCTAATAAACCTCATAGAAAGCGCGCCAAAGCATTTTCAATGGGCTATTCATTTCCCCCATGAATGGTATCATTAATTATATTTTCCGTTTCATTATTCTCTATACTTGAATGTTCATTTATAAATGTGACTTTGAATATATTAATAACGTATCAGTCAGACGCGTAATTAATCTTGTACGTAGCAATTAAAGTTCAGTTGTGCCGTTTGACATCGACCACTCGTATATTAATGCAGTTTCCTGTTTTAATATTGTGTAACTTACACTCACTGGCAGTAGTAACGTCACTAATTGAATCGTTAAATATTGAACGCGACTGATAATTGAGTGTAATATTGCTCTTGTGTTTGTGTCTCGATGAACTAAAGAGTCATCATTGAAGACATTTCTTTTGTTTTTATTTGTAGTCCAGAACGGAGAAACGACACTAGTGCGACACTAGTGCTTTAAAAGCTAGGACATCGGCTCGGGTTGACGGAGTCGTAAGGGTTGAATATCCTGTATTTAATAACATGGCATAACTTAAAGCGACGACGTAAGGTTTCACCGAAATCAAATTATCCCGATACCCACCCGCTTATTAAACAATGGAAGGTCCCACAATAAACCATCATTACTTCCATAACAACAAATTGTATTAGTCATCATATTTTTCGTAACCATTTAAAATGTGTGCTTGTTCAATCATTCATCGCGCTGTTACAATTAGTTTAGTAACGCTACTCATTAACATAAGTTAGCGTACGGTAAGATATTTGATCATGGTCAATAAAAGCTAGCAGTATCTCACGATAACATTAACTGCCTCCGTTTGTGGTTAAGAAGTCTCTCTGGCCCAGAGGTTTCAATTACCAGTGCCAATTAAATTAGATTTTTTTTTATATTAACGGGTAAGTACAGTGCTTTGATCTCACCTCATGTTAAGTGCTGATAAGGCTAATGATGGAAGCGCACTTCACCCGGGATCCTCAATCTCTTATATCTAGCTGCCGGAACACAACAATGCTACAAACATTGATGTTATGGCGACATATTTAGATAAGATGGTGGTAGCTAGTAGTAGTAGTAGTATCGTCGCTCTACCTAGGTAGAGCGACGATCTCCGCAAGGTGGCTAGCAAGAACTGGATGAGAATGGCAAGTAAGTCGTCACTTGCTCGGTACGAGCACTTGGAGAGGCCAATGTCCAGCAGTGGACTAGTATAGGCTGATGATGATAATAATGATACCTATATGAAATAGCTAGCCACCACCATTTCATATAAATATCTCGCCATAATACCAATGTTGTGTTTCGAAGATTACACACAAGATAAATAGCCAGTTCCTTATTAGTTAAGGATTCTGTGTGAAGTGCGTTTTAAGTAAACATTTTAACCTGATAGGCTAATGCTGCTAGGACACTGTCAGCCCTTGACCACAGTTGGATCGGATTGTTTGCTTTAAGTAAACCTTGTTAAATCTTGAATCTATTAAAGTTACCCATTCGAGTCCGAACTTCTTACAGAGGTACTGATTCATCGTGCACGTTGTCACTTAGGCCCATGCTTATTGATCGGGGTTCGATGCTCGCCGCTAACAATACGGCTTGCATGCTATTAGCTCCGTCTTTTGTTTTTTTTGTCTTTGTTTCTGATTTGTCAATGGCTTATGTTTGTTTGATTGATGAGATTAAATTAGACGTTTTAACTAAATGCCTCTCTGGTCCTGTAAATGCTGTAGGTCGCATATAATCGTAAGTAGTAAAAGCAAATTAAATAATAATTATCGTTATTTCAGAATTGTTGACTCAGGACTTTTGAAAATTGTAGCTGAAATCATCGTTACTTCAAAACTTTTGAACGTATCAGGACTTTTGCAAATAGTTCGTTAGTGTTGTAACTACAATAAATAACAAAGTTCAGCCAAAATAATATTTTTTACATTCCACATTAAGAAATCGCTTGATGGTCTTTATCTCTCTGATCTGGTGTAGGGTATCTACTTATAATTTTTCTATTTTAGATAGATATATACTAAATAAGTCACACATATGTCAAAACAAAAAACAGTTACTTATAATCTTAGTCTTATCGCTAAAAGCTATCTGTACCGACAACCTTTGATTTAAGAACCCAAGAAGGAGATAGAGGATATGAGCAAATTTTTTGGAATACATTTGAATAATTGACCAAGACGTATATAGGTGTATGTAAATATGTTATTTTTTATTATTATTTAGAAACGTGTAATCTTTGTCGAAGTGATAATATTGTTTCATATTCTTCCTCATTTTCTTATAAAATATTGCGTGGGAAAAAAATCCGATTCCAAATTCATTGTAACTTTGTGGCTGTTCAAATTGATTTTCAAAGGACGAGGATTCTCGAGTGGAAGTTTGTATACAAACATTATATTATGATATTTTGGTGGCGAAACTCGCGTCACAAAGGAGAAGAATAAAAGATTAATTATGATTATGTTGAGGAAAATATAGTTGAAAATTGATTTTTCGTAGGTTTTTTTTTAATTGTTAGTTGTCGTTGATTTTTCAACAGATTTATCTTGAATGTCAAAATTAATACAACAATATTACTTTAATTCATCTCATAAAAGCCCTCACCTAAACCTTAAGTCACATTATAATAATGAGTACTTATAAGTCCTTCCCTTGCCTAGGCTTTTTTCAAACAGTCATTTTTTCGGTCTTCTTTTTCCCCAATAGTTTTAAGTTCATCACCTTTTTTCACATGCTTATCATTTCTACGAATAATATGTCCACGCACATAAATTCAAAGTCAAAGTCAAGGTCAAATCATTTTATTAATTATAAGCCTAAACAGACACTTATTGACGTCAAAACTATAAATCAAAAAACTAAAAAAATTGTTTAGACTAAACTACTGAATATATTTGACGACCTCCTTGGCCGAGTGGTTTGTACACCGGTTTTCATGGTGTCGCCATCTCTGAGATCCCGGGTTCGATCCCCGGTCGGGTCAATTTAGAAATTATTGTTTTTTTATATTGTCTCGGATCTGGGTGTTTTCTATGTATAATAAGTATGTATTTAAGTATTTTAAGTATGTCTATCCGTTGTCTAGTAACCATATAACGAGTTTCATAACGAAGCTTCTCTTGGGCTAGATAATTGGTGTAAGTGTAGAAAAGTTTATTGTTTATTGTTTTACAGATTTTTTTTTATATTGACAGTCTGCAAACGCGCAGGCGGGCCGCCTGATGGTGAGCGGTCACCGCCGCCCATGGCCATCAGCAACATCACAGATGTTGCTTTTGTGTTGCCGACCTGAGAAAACCCTCTTTACACCCCTTTTAAAAGAGTTCATGTCGTAGCTTAATGGGAAAACCTCGGATGGCAGCTCATTCAACAGTTTGATGGTACGTGGAATAAAGTTTAATTCAATTTAATTTAATCATTTATTGCTCTCCATAAGTAAGTTCTTCTGGAAACGAACCGCTCATTCCACAGTTTGATGGTACGTGGAATGAAGCTCCTCTGGAAGCGAACCGTTCCAGCGAACAGCGGCTCCAGGAAGTGTGCGTGTGCCATGTTCCGATGGCAAGCGGTGCGATTGTAGAAGGAGGAAGTGAGCACCAAATCAGTTCCTCAGAGCATACCAGCTACCACCAGTTCGGATTACCATGACATAATAGTTTGACTTTGCTTTTCTTAAACAATTTTTGATTTTTACTAGAGTACTGTACTGTAGTGGTACTGTATGACATTGTGGAAATTGAAACTTTTACGTCAACTTAGATTTTTTATTTTGTTTTTTTACATGTTATATTTTTTGTATATTGTATATTTTTTGTATATTTTTTGTGTTTATTTGTAATGGAAAGTGTCCTGCTATGATATTTTATATTTATGACGCTGTAAGGGAGAAAAGAGCTTGACACTTACTGAGTTACTTTCCAGTTCTTCTCAGTACATGATATCCCGCCCAGAGTAGACTTACGAACCGATGGCATAGTGACATTCACAAGAGCTACTTGTAGTCTAATCTGAATAAATGATTTTGAATTTTGAATTTAAAAGTATTCTTGTTAACCTCCAAATAATGCTAATAATATGCTCGCGTAGGGTTCACGTCAGTTATCTAACGAAGCTAGGGGGAATGAACCATAATTTCTCGCATACAACCCGATCATCCGTTCAAATACCGACGCTTAATTTCTTCTTTGTTTTTTCCTATATTTTTTCTAACCACGTGTGTTACCTATTCTCGCTCTATCTCTTTCTAACACGGCCCAACTAACCGCAGGAACTACTCAAAATCGTGTACAGCATTAGTTTCACTGCTCCCAATTCCGTGGTAGGTATGTGTCAGCAATTAGAGCGGATGCCGTCATCGGCTACAAAGCAGTATTGTTCCCACTTTGATAATTACTACACGTGTAATAGCTATCGAATGGACGTCAGGTATCACTACACTCAAAGAGTGTGAGTGAACAAATTTGTAAATGGTTATAAGTTATTTTTATAAAGGTTTGCTTACTCTAAAAAAAAACAAAAGTACCTACATTGAAAATACGAAATATTTTGTTTTGTTATAACAGCTTTTGACAAACTCTTTGGTAGAGTGGTCTGTACGCCGGTTTTCATGGTGTCGCTATCTCTGAGGTCCCGGGTTCGATACCCGGTCGGGTCAATTTAGAAATTATTGTTTTTCTAAATTGTTTCAGGTCTGGGTGTTTACTATGTATAATAAGTATGTATTTAAGTTTTTTAAATAAGTTTATCTGTTGTCTAGTAACCATTTAACGAGATCATAACGAAGCTTCTCTTGGGCTATATAATTGGTGAGTGTAGGAAAGTTTAAGTTTCGTTTAAGTTTAGCTTACAGATACAGTTGAGAAATGAATTACTAATATAAATAATAACGAGCGAGCCTTCCCTATGGATAAAAGTACCACAAGAAAGAGCCACGGGACGGGATATTTTATGTTTAGTTAACGAAACTAGCTAATGAGTACAGGTAACTTTGTTATTCCATAAATAGTAATGTTACCAATGACCAAACATAAAAATTGATCTTCATTGATTGTCGCATACATGTATCATGAATAAACTGTTTATTTTTTTAACTTCGAATTTTTCAATTACATATTAATTGAAAACTCCTTGCACTCTCAAGTTCGAAACACAACCTAACAAAATGATCTTCTCTGTCACAACAATGCATGAAAATTATGACATGATAGTTAACATGCAACGCTCGTTCCCAATCCCAAGTCAAGTTACAAGCACCATCAAACAATAACAGTTGCATATTCAACTCGAGGCATCTGCGTGAGCACACAAACCAACAGAACTAACCAAAACGGTTTTAAATTATTCAAAATTAAACGGCAACTCGCAGGGCCAACGGTTAAATCTCAGCCGTTCATTAGAAGTTCGAACTAAACCGTCTGTTAGGATTCTCACTCGAATGGCGAATTAATTTGACGAAGTCGAAACGGTTCGAGTACACTTGGTCGCGTCAAGACGAGTGTCAATTAAAACGAGTTTCAATAGTATCGAAAAGCTCAAGTCGCTATACAGATTCAGATCGCGCGGGAATTTAAACGATTTTTTTTAAGTTGTCGTGCCTTGGAATAGATAATTGTTTAACTGTTCTGTGTGTCGAGTAGATTCGTGTTGAATTATATTACGAGTGTTGTAATTTTTTTTATTTCGTTAAGTAATTGTTCTGATTTTAAATTTGAAATGAATGTGAAACATTATTTGAAGCCACAATTACAATGGCAATCCAAAGGGGCAATGTTGCCAGCATTCTTGGGACCGTTCCCATGAGCCCACAGTTGGAGGACATCTCTTATTTTTAATTTTCTAATTATTTTTCTCTGTTGTTTTTTTACGTTATTTTGTATTTTTAGTTATTTCTTATATGGGTACGCACTAGGCCTTCATCGCATCTGACGTATCTCCGCTGGAAGTCAAACCTGGCACCTCTCAGTCTTTGATCAATGGTATCTTACCCTAAGCCACAGGCAGTCAAAAGTTGACTAAAATCCGGTATTCAAAAGCGTTAACTACTGCGCCATCAAGTTCCTCTAAGAATACCTTTCTCTTTATGCATTACTCGTATTTATATTTAAAAAAATAACCAAGTAGAGATTTACGTAAACCACAGAGTACTTAACTAATGTTAAACGCGATCAAACTTTACACTTATAACACGAAGAAGGCGAAATAATAAAAGACTACAAGCTGCTGACGATTTAGAATACTCCAAAGTATTTTTATGGAATGCCAAATCATTTGAATATTACATTTATGTTAAAACCTTCATTCTTGAAAGTTTTCTTACTGGCTGGCGTAATCATTTGATTTTGTTTTTATATTCTGACGTTGCCATGGTGCAAACCTTCACTTCAAAAATTGTAAAATTCTACTGAAACCGTAAATTATACTAATCAGTATATTAAATATTTTCGGTGAATTTACATTGTTTTTTGTTATTTATATATATATTTAGTTAATATAATATTTAACATTAAGCACAGTCTCCACCATTTAGAGTCGCATACGTTCACGGGAGCGCCACGAGGGAAATCTATCGGGAGCCGTGACTAGCGAAGATTGCAAAGCCCTAGCAAATGGATCTAAGTTTTCACACTTATGTAGTCAAGAGGACTGCGACTGTGTCTGGGACGGTGGAGCATCGCTGTCATGAATTCACCACAGTTTGCTTAGTATGTCAGCTTAAGGTTAGGTTTCAACCGCTTATGTAGTGTAGTATTTGAAACCACCGGTTTAGACCCAGACGTCCCTGGTTCGATTCTCATCAGGTAAATGTTTGTGTACTCGGTTTGGTTGGTGTTAAGGCTTGTTAACGAGTGGCAGAGTGCTCAGCCAGATACCCGAAGGTCCCGGGTTCAATTCCCAGGTCGGGCAAAATGTATTTCGGATTTCTCGATGCATAGCCCGGGTTTGTGATCACCAACCCGCATTTAGCAAGCGTGATGATTAAGCCATTACCCGTCAATTGTAGCGATGACTTGATTTCAATGATGGAGGCCTTTGCCCAGCAGTGGGACAGTTATAAGCTGTTTACTAGGGCTTGTTTGTCCGCCTGGCTAGCTACCACCATCTTATCTAAATTATGTTGCCATAACATCAATGTTTGTAGCATTGTTGTGTAGATAGCCAGTGCCTCAGAAGTTGAGGATTCCAGTTAAAGTGGGCGTCCACCTTCGTCCTTATCATCACCTACCATCAGCTGAGATGAAGGTCAAGAGCTTACCCCTAAGATATAAAAAAAGGTTATATCATTACATAGGTACATACAGCAGAAGACACCCTGCCTTTTAAAAAATAAAGTTGTGTTTTGATTGTTTTCGTTGTTGTTTGTTTCTGACTAACTAATGACTACCTACATGACTTAGTGCCACTTTCACCCTAGTACTTAGCATCGATACTTCAAAGTCAAAGTCAAAGTGCTTTTGAATCGTCCAAAAATTTTTTTACCTACTACCCATTCAGGACGTTTATTTTTTAGCTGTGGAGAAGAATGGGCGCAAGAATCTCCACAGCCTTAATATAATATGTGACGACATTCACAAAATTATATGCCGTTACCAAGTTATACAAGTTTAAAAAACCTTAACAATATTTTAAATTAGAAATACCTGTTGGAGTGATTGGAGCATTTTAAAACCATGCAGTAGACTTAGCCAAAGTAACATTAGAAAACGACAGCGAAGTTCGAAAAGAATAAAATGTATGGAATTGACATAAGCCGCGCTAAATCACGTGGTCAATCTTATGTCAATCCCATACATTTTATTCTTTTCGAACTTCGCTTTCGTTTCCTTAATGTTACTTTGGCTACCGCCACTGTTTTGTCTTCAATGTAATCAGACACTTTATATTAAGCTTTTTTATAAAGCTTTTCTTTAATGGCGCTTTAAAATTTATTAATATCAAGTTTTTGGTTAATACTAGGAACTTTATTGTAAAAACGTACACACATGCCTCTAGTTGAATTATTTATTACTGTCTCACTGCAGGCATAGGCTTTTATCATTTAAATCCAGTTATCGCTTCAAATATTTTTATTTATTTTATTTATTAGTTCGTACACAAATAAACATTTACAGTGGTTAACATTTTGGATCGCAATAGTACAGGTAAGCTTATCTCTAAAAAGAGATTTCTTCCAGCAGACCATGGTGGCAGGATAGTATGAAAGTAGCTAGTTAGACAAACTGCGCACAGAACTATTAAGAAAATATGATATTTATATAACACAAAGACAACCACACATTAAACTACATATACTTACACAAAAATATGAATATACTACTAAATGTAATAGGTATATACTCTAAAAACATAACGTGATTCAGTGCCACTCAAGTAACCGATAGTAGATAACATTTAAGTTGTTTTTTAATAATACCCACAGTGCGACATTCTCGTAGTGGTATTGGTAACTTATTCCAAAGTTTTAGTTTTTGTATTTATGGGTATTGCGTTGATCACAACGCTTGCCAAATGCGGGTTGGTCATCAGTCATCACTAATCCGAGCTAAGCCTCGGAATATACGAACATATTAACCGTTGATGGTGATGTGATTCATCATCATCATCACCAGCTCATTTTATGACCCTACTGCTGGGACACGAGTCTTCAGTTTTGATAGTTAGGGAGAACGGGCCATAAACCACAACGCGGGCCCAGTGCGGATCGGTGGTTGTCAACAACAGCTTATGCAGGCGGTACCAACAGCTTTGCGTGTCTTCCGAAACACGGAGGAGCTCGCTCGAGATTATACATTTTTTGTCACCCATCCGATGACCGGCCTTAGCGTAAGTTGCTTCACCTTAGCAATTGTAGACCGGGCGTGAGACCACTACAGTTTCTGCCGTGGGAATTAATCCTAGAACCAGTTTTAAAATAGTATAATCGAGACTACTATAAAACGAAAAACGGTATAAACGATAAACTCTTAAGGATAATGTCTCAAAATCTACTATTAAATTCCGGTAAGAAGAAATGGCAATGCAAAAAGTACGTTCTATACTTCGATCACGACCAACGCGTAACGTGGTACAAACTAAACAATGCGCCATGACTCGACGTTTCGTTCTAACTACTTTTAAAAGACGTAAATAAGAAACAAGCGTTTTTATAACATCGTACAGGGAAGTCAGAAATATTGGGATCCATTCTCTGTTGACGTGTGAAGTGTGAAGGAATTAGTATTAAAAGTGACAGAAAAGAGGTTCACGTTTCTTTATAATTATTAAAAAAAATATCATTCGCAATTTCTAAAAAAGGGCGTTCAACTTCTGTTACCTTAAAAATTTGTATAGAGATGAAAAGTACAAGAAAAAATTCTATAAAGTGAGCTCTCTAGAAAGTCCACCGTTCTACACAATGAAACACCAAAGAAAAAATTACAAACACGAAAGATATACAATTCAGAAAGTAACGTAACAAAAATAATTTCATACAAAGTAAGTAGTTAGTTGTAAACATCGCCGCTTCCACACCGCAAAGCCGGAACACAAAAGTCCGATACTGTCAACTTGTCAACAATGAATTTTCTTTAACATAACAAAAAACTTACATTAAAACCTTCGTAGTAGACCGCGTAGCAATCCAACACTGGCACAAATAAATTACACAAGGAAAGGAAACGAAACCTTTTTGGCGCGAACTTTATAAAAAAACAAATCAGAACCACGTGCTCGCACAAATGCGTAAGGAACGGGTTCGTTCCTCGGGAGATTCTTAGCGACTGGCTGGCTGGAACGGCTAAATGGCTAAAGGGTTGACTTAGCATCGATGGGATATTGAAGAAGGAATTCTTTGTATGCGACACGTATACTTGCCTTTTTAATAGGTACCTACTTAAATACTGGTATCGAATAAGACATGACGTCATAACAATGTGTTACCAAGCTATAGATTGATTAAATTCACAATAGTCAGCATACAGCCACGTTATTCTAATTGTTAATGTACCTTGTTCGCATTGCCTGACAGTGTGGGCTAAACACGCAACTAGAATAATATTTTGTTTTCAAAATTATACCTAATTAAGTTTATATGTTCTCACAGCCGCATTCAAAGTCGTCATACATGCGCGATTACTAGTAATTATAAATCATTATGCCAAAATAGTGCTTCGTCACCATCATCATCTCAACAAATATCTCCAAATATCTCCACAAAGACTACAAAATAAAAAAGAAAGAATGCTTGCGGCGTGATTAGAGACTTTTTACAAATCAAAACCAAAGGGGCTATAATAGTAATGACTTAGCCTAAGAATTAACTCTCAGAGACATCGATTACAGTTAATATTTATTAATTGTAATCGATGTCTATGAGAGTTTATTCTTTTTAGGGTTCCTTACTTCACTGTCCGTCTACACTGTCTGTCGTACAGACGTACGTCTGTCCGACTGTCTGCCAAGACCCTTTATCTCGGGAACGCGTGAAGGTATAGAGTTGAAATTAAAACCATATACTCAGGTCTGCGGTTCCTTGAAGCTGTGAAAAAATCGAACTTCTTAGTTAACGAAAAAAAGATACGGCAGTTTATGTCGCAAGAAACGTATATTTATATACGTTTCGTACGTATATTATTTATATATAACGTACACTCTCATGGGAATCAAAATTCATAGGGTACTTGCCGTCGACCTAGAACTATGAAGTTTGGCAAGTAATATCGTCTTATACTACAAGTACAGGGAAAAATCTAAAAACTATACATATTTAATTAAATCACAAGAAAACAGGGTCTTTATGCAAGGAACGGGAATTGTATGACAGGGCTTCATTTCATCTGCACAAGCTTAAAAAGGTTTTTAATTATTTTTATGATGTATACCTAGTTTTCGATTTATGACGAAGAATGAAAATACCTTGGAAACTGAATTTCGGGAAAAGATCGAGACTCGATTCCTGAAATATATGTACCCATAAATTTGTACGGAACCCTCGGTCTGACTCGCATTTGTCCGGTTTTTTATCAAAACTCGAAAATGCTTAATAATCCGCCATTGCATTATGCATAGCCGTATTTCTAGAATATCTCCAGCCAAACACAAAACTATTTTAGTTGACTTCAAGAGAGCAAACGTTATTTCAGTGGAAACCTTACACCTGTCTGAGTGTTGGAAAGACAAATAGTGAACTGAGAAATATGAGATGTGCGCTGGATTCGAAAGCGTTTGATGTTTAAGCACTAGCGCTTAATTTTCGCACGTACAGAATGGAATAGAAAACGTGTTTACTTGACCAACATAAAACATACAAAAACATAATGAGATTTATACCTATAAACAAAAATTGGTATAAACTTAAAATTATTCTAACATAGAATCATCGTCATCAGCTCATTTTGATGTCCCCACTGCTGGGGCACGAGCCTTCCTATGGATGGATAGGGAGAACGGGCCATAAACCACCACGCACGCCCAATGCGGATTGGTGGTTATTAACGACATCTAATGCAGCCGGGACCAACGGCTTTACGTGCCTTCCGAAGCAAGGAGGAGCACGAGATGATACATTTTTGGTTACCCATCCGATGACTGGCCTTTGCGAAAGTTGCTTAACCTCAGCACTCGCAGCACCGGGCGCATAACCACTGCGTCATCGAACTTCTCACAAGAAAATATTATGTTATAGGGAAAATTGAAAACCAAATAAATTTTAAAAAACGACAGCAGCGACGCGTAGATAGAGCACTCGAAAATTTCCATTTTTTATATGTATAGGTATATTTAATATAAAATAAATGAAAGCCTATTAAATATTTAATCAATATTATTCCCAAATTACGTGACTTGAAATCAGAATAGTATTGATAGTTATTAGAATGCAGCAAAAGCCTTGAAAATGGAGCATACATTCGAAGAACGAGTAAATTGTGCCATAGGAAACTAAAACTAAGAGGCAGTCATCATCAGCCTACATAAGTCCACTGCTGGACACAGGCTTCTCCAAGTGCGACCCACTGAGCACGATTCGCGGCTACTCTCATCCAGCTCTGGCCAGCCACCTTACGAAGATCGTCAAAGTAAGTACCCATGGATTTTTAGAGGTGTTTTATTATGTTTATAAACAAATTTATTAGCAAATAGCAGAGCTCGAACAGTGTTTTAATGGAAACTAGATACCTTCCCGGCGAGACTAAACAGTGAGAATAAATAGCGCACTGGGAAATGTGAGAGGTCTATAGACCTAACAGTTGGCGCTCCAGACGTTAAGGAGTGCTATTCGTGGGACTTTAAATAGGTGTAATAAGTAACTTACAGTTTTTTACTCCTCAAAATTAATTATATTTAAACCAATTGAGTATAGTAGTTCCGTAACTTATAAATATAATTAATAGGTAGGTATATCAATGCGGGTACTGGGTACAGTGTCATATTATTAGGAAATGTTTGCCGTAAAGAGACTCTTTCCGACAATAAAAATCAAGTCCAGTGACGCTGAAAATGCCGCCTGAGGCTATCAGCAAATAATTGATAAAGAAACGAATCATTAGCTTCACTTTTATACTGACATTTAAATTTTTATGTATGACTAACTGCCGTACTCAGAGACGTCAATTAATTTTAATGACAAATAAATGTCTTTCCTTCTCTATTTAGCACTATACATAAGAACGTGACAGCAAGAGATTTAATTGTCATTAAATCTCTTGCTGTCTCTGATTACGGCAGTAAGTGCATAATCCCATACAAAATAAGAAAGAGCGAAGAGAACTGTCATGAAGTGTGTTAGGAATTGTGCTAACAGATATTTTTATCAAGATATGCATTTCATTTTTGCCTGCCAAGCGTGGCGATTACGGCAAATACCCCTCATATCCTTGGGGGAGGCCTTTGTCCAGCAGTGGACGTCTTTGGCTGAGATGATGATGATGATGATGATGCATTTCAGCCGCTGGATGCGAGGAGCACAAAACCGGTCGTTGTGGAGATCCTTGGGGGAGGCCTTTGTCCAGTAGTGGACGTCTTTTGGCTGAGATGATGATGATGATGATGATGATGCATTTCTTTACATTTTAATCTTGTACATACGTAATGCTTATTCTGCCCGTCTTTCACATAGAATTAACATTTTCATACATTAACGAATAAACATTTTGTGAACGTGGTTATGCATTATTATTCAAAGCAAGTTTTCAATGTTGTTAAAATTGGTATTTCATTTTTAATTCTACATCAAAGATTCATTTTATATTCAGAAGCTGCGGTATGATTATAAGAATGCCTTTTATAAGCCAATAATGTCGGTACGGGAATAGGCACCTTTAGAAGCAGTTATTTAATGCTTCGTCGCTCTCAAAAGAATCGAGCTACTGCAGGATGCCATTTATGTTGCTAAAAGCGGGGCTCAGAAGATAATACAGCTCTCTCTATCACGCCTTTTGAACTCATTACAAGAGCGAAAGAGATGGGGGAAGGTTAAATAAAATTGGAAATGCATTGAGGGAAAATAAGGTTCGCCGAGGGGTTGAGTAACCTTTTTTGTAAATACCATATTCCGTGGTAATTAGTCGCTTCGCAGCGAGATGACTGATCGAGTTTCCGATGCGGGTCGTCGCAATTGAGTCAATATTGTCGCTGCATCGATGGGATAGCTAAGGGCACTGTCGCATTGTTTATTTTAATATCTGTTTCCCACGATTTAAGGCGATGCATTGGAAATTTACGTGGCAGGGATCTTGATTTTTCCCAACAATTACAAAACATATGAATGTGATATTTGATGACATGTCATTTAATTGTCTTTATTTTGCTAGTTGCAGAAACACGATTTGTTAACTTTTATAACAGAGAAAAAATATCTAAGTAACCTCAAACATAGATTTGCATTTTACAGGCAAACCAGACAGATTTAAGCAACTAAATTTTCTTAGTAGATTAGTTCAATATGCTTGTTAATATTTTTAAACTTATTTATAGTTTCAATTGGAAAGACGAAAAAAAACAGTTTTTCTTATAGCACGGGGCGCAAACACTCCGTATTAGATTAATTGTTTAGCGATGCGTCGCCTTAATTCACATTGACTTGGGATCCCATTGTTTACTGTGAAAGACTCCTCACAGAGTACTCGGGGTTCCGCAAAAGCGGTAGACGGGTGTCGAGCGGTTTAGTGGGTCGGTCACAGCCCATCAGGTGACCAACCCCACACACCTCCCGGGCTTGCAACAGCCCGGTCGAGACGGTCTGGGTGCAGATTCCGCTCGTAAAAAAAAGAAAAAAAAGAATCCCATTGTTTAGGAATATTATAAGATAGCCAGTGCCTCAGTTGTTGAAGATTCTGGTTGTGCGCTTCCACCTTTGGCCTTATCATCACATAACATCAGGTGAGACGTTGCAAAGTGTTTACCTGTAAGATATTAAAAAAAAACCTATGGGGGAGGCCTTTGTCCAGCAGTGTACGTCTTTTGACTGAGATGATGATGATAATGATGATGTAATAATCGCGTCCCTTACGGAATAAATGAATGATAATTATATTCAATTATTAATTAATTACCTAATTAATTATTATTATTAATTATATTCATGATATTCTATAATTGTTTTACCAGTCGGTCCAGAAAATTTGCGCACTAGTAAAAAAATTATCCTGTATGTGAATTGTTGTAATGCAAAATTGTATTAGCTGTCGTGACCTAAGATCCACAGTTGCACACTTTTTTTCTTTTTTAAGTGGATAATGTCGTGGGTTACAATATTGTACGAGTATTTATGTTAATGTGGTATGATTATACCAGATTTGTAAGACTTTAAGTTTGAATAATATATTGTAACTGTTTGTTGCCCCGAAATAAATACAATAAAATAAAATAACCTAAATAGAGATTTTTTTTATAGTGGCACGCCAAAATGGCCTCACCCTGCCTGATGGAAAGCAGCTAGTGAAGCCCAAGAAGTGAAAGCGTTCATCACAGCGCTACCACGCTATGCCGAACGCTCACACTATGGCGGCCTGCATAAATGCTTTTTCACGCCCCGCTTAAATATCCCGGGAGAGAAAGAGGAGGAAAACGTGTGCGGGAAGCGCATTCCACATACGGACATTTCGGCAAAGGAACGATTGTCCAAACTTTTTGGTACGTGTCTTGATGGTCAGCACGGTATGAGGGTAGCTTCTCAGACCTGCACGCGTCGATCTGGAAAGGAATGGAGAGGGATAACGTAGTTCTGACTAATTGCCTAATTAATATTAATATGCCTCTGTTACGGATTTATTTATGTGATATTTGAAAGCATTGCTTTTGTTTTCTTTTTTTAAATATCTCTATAACGGTAAGCAAAATGCCATGAGGCGCGGTTTAATTCAGTTACAGCCAAAGTAGATAAGTCAGACTCTAGGCAACATAGTACCACTAGGCACGCTTATTTAATATATCCACTAACGACTAATTTCAAAACCAGAAATATTTCTAGTTTCAGCTACTAAGCGGGGCTGACGTTAAATCGTAGTACACATATCTACACATCATACTACCACAAAATGTCAAATTAACTCAATAGACTTTGACCTTTATGTATAAGGGATACGGTTGCACATTTATTGAAGATGTTTGACAGTTTTGCATAGTTTGATGTGCTGGCGTCGGTACTCAAAGCTATATAGTACTGGTTACGGATAGTGTTGCCCGCTGCGATCGTGATAAATCTCGGTCGATATCCAGTGACGGTCCAATTACATTGTGCAGGTACTCGCGGGCTGGCGTAAGGGCGTGTTCACACTCGCCCGTTTATACACCGTTCCTTTTTGACCGTCTTAAACCCGCAGGTGGGTTGAACAGACCATGAAACTGAACAACTTTCCCCAAGAAACATAGGGCAATACACGAGATATTTTTTTTACTTTCCCATACAAAGCCTCTATTGCCCGAGCATGGTTTGCCTGGGAAAGTAAAAAAAATATCTCGTTTTATGATCTATGTTTCTTGTTCAGTTTCACGGTCTGATCAACCCACCTGCGGGTTTAAGACGGTTATAAAATAACAGTGTATTAATAAGGTGTTAGTATTTCTTAGTATTAAGCTGCTGTATCAAAATTATTTGTGAACTAGTGGCCGCTCGCGGTTGTACCCGCGTGGTTCCCGTTCCCGTGGGAATATCTGGATAAAAGTATTCTATGTGTTATTTCCGGTTATAAACTATCTGTATGCTGAATTTCATCCAAATCCATTCAGTAGTTTTTACGTGAAAGAGTAACAAACATCTATACAAACTTTCGCGTTTATAATATTAGTAGGATTAGTGTGTATCCTGTGCATATAAATCTTTATTCGATTTATTAAAATAAAATCATAAGGCAATAAACGCCCCACAGCTGAGTTCAAACCTTCCTACATTAACATTAACATCGTCGCATATTGTGGAATACTTGTTCCGTGTTTTGTCTGTTTTTCTTTAGTCTGAAATGAAGTTCACATTACAGTAACAAACTATGGAATATCGATTCCAAGTTCGTTATCTGTTTTTATTTGTAAATCTCATATAATATAGCCAAAGTGTATATACTTTCTAGCAAAGTTGTGTACACCTTTAATATAACTTCCATGTAGTGTCTCCCTTTTTGTGATGTAATGTAATGTAGATATATATTTTAAATTTTGTTTTTTTTTTCTTTATTTATACGCATAATTGTCGAATTTGGTCAAATTGTGTACATTGTTAGGGCTCGCATCCCAGTTCAGTATTTTGTCTTAATTTTTGTGATGTATTTTTGGATGAGACCTGATAATGTACCAATGTAAATGAATAAAATAGCAAATTAAGTATCATACCTACCCCAATTTGTTTTTTTTTACAAGATAAAAGTAAATAGTTTCTTATTTTCTAAAAAACTGCTTTTATAAAAATCGTTTGCTTCTTGTCTTGCATTACGGCAAAATGTAAACGCACCCTAACAACACTCGTTTAATTGTAACCGTAACAAATTTACGATGCGTTCGGAATCTGTTATCTTGTATCTGTCGTGGCATGATTTGTTTTGTTCGGTTTATATCGTATAATATCGGATGGAGCTCTATCGAGAGTGATGCGAGTCATTGATTGTACCCTTGAGATATTCAGATTTCGTTGTTAAAGGATATTTTGGAATTGAATCGTGTCATGTAAGAAATAAACGGTGTATTTTGGAGGATTCACGGTTGACTTCAAAGTGGTTACCATGCAAAAGTTATAAAAACTGTATATCTCTACTAATGCTACCTTTTATTTTATTTATCCTATATCATCCCACTGTTGGGCAAAAGTAACTACATGAATCATCTCGAATACTACTCTATACAACGTGTAACAGAAAGGTGTGTTAAAAATGAAAAGATGCATAGTGTATCCGATCTACATCGTGTATGCAGAGTTACTAAGACATAATTACTAACTGTAATTTGTTATGCAATTTTTTATTAAATGTTTCTATAGTGACGTCACATCAAAATAAACAAGTCCCAGCCCTAGTAGTTTAGTAACCTCTGTGTACTTACATTTACGAACACTAGTACTATAAAAATAGATATTTATTTACAATTGTTTAACAAAATAATGACTCCATTTCACCTGATGTTAAGTGAATATGGAATCCAGATGCGACGACAACTGGTGCAGCGTGAAAACAACACGCAGCATCAGTTACCCTCCCTCAGCCGGGCCACAAGGTGCCTCTTCACGCGTCGTTTGAAAGACCCCTTATCATAGGAAGGAGGGAAAACGTGTGCTGGCAAACTATTCTATTATTATTATCTATTATATATTATGTCTTAGTAATGATAACATATACAAGATCTAGATCGGATACACTTTGGATCTTTTCATTTTGACCACACCTTTCAAGTGAACAATATTATGTAGCTATCAAAATAAACATGAATAAAAGATTCGGTAGGAAGCGCCCAACATTTAGGACTTAAGTGTCAGATTTACCAGTATAAAAAATGAATTAAACTAGATCAAAGTGAAATATTGACATTCAATCGAGCAGGACATGATCGATTTGTCGCCCAAATCGATTGCCGATCGATACACCTAACTCGCATTCATCATGGACTGTCGTATGGACGTCGATCAATCATGTCTTTTGCTTTCTTAGAAATAAATCGGTAGATAAAAAACGGTATAGCGTATTATGACAATGTGACAGTAATTGAGTGCTTTTTATTGTTAATGATAACCCCTGCTGGGACACGGGGGCGACAATGAAATGAACATGTTATTACTGTGACGCTTGTCGGTTATAAATCTGCATGCTTGATAATGTTGTCAGTGAGAAGAAAACAATTGCGCAGAATTTTTTTTATTCTTTAAATTGAAAACCTTGTATATAATTTCATTTGATTTAATCTATTTATTAAATGAAAACGGTAACAAACACCAATTGCATTAATTATTAATAATACAAAACATAAAGACAAACCTAAAAATAAAGCAAATTCAATTAAAAGCAAAACGAATAATTTCAATTATACAATAAAATATTACAATTCAATCCTTCACATTTAATTACAAGACAAAAATATATAAAATATAAAATGAGTTTAATAACAGCTTAAACAAGCTCTGTTTTTCTGAATTAGAAAAAGTCTTATAAACACGAGCAACCAGCTTTCAGTTCCAATAAGCTCTGCTTTCTTTAATTACATAAAAGTCCTTTAAACAAGATCATCAAACTTTCAGATGGATAACGGTTACCCAGTTCCAGGCAACAGATGCGCGCCGCGCTTTTCCCTGCTGGGATGAACTAGCACTGAAGGCGAGGTTCACCATCAGCATCGCTCGACTAGACAACATGAGCACGGTGTCCAAAATTGACGCGATAAAATAATATAATAATCTAATCTTTTTTTATAACATTTTAATTGATTTTATTTTGATGTGTTGAAATTCTGATTCTTAGATTCATAAAAGTATTGATTTTAGGGAATGTACTTTTGTCTGCGCATATTGTTTTAAATACGGTCCCACTGCTTGTGCATCGTTAGCAATCCGTCAAACTTATCACTGATCTGTTAATAAAACATAAAGAGCATAACATATCCTAGAGTTTGATTTTTTGAGCGTAATTTTAATAAGCTTTGCATTAATTAATAATAACTTATCAAAAGCACAAAAGTTGACAATAGTAACGCAACGCATGACACAACGACAAAGCTTAGATGATGACGTCTCATGTCAACACAGAATTTTACCTCCAAAAGTGTCAAAAATCGTACGATTTTTATAACGTCGCCACCCCACTGCTCAGACCCGCATGGCTCATTGTCGTTGTCGTCGCCTATTAGCCGGGACAATTAACTAGATGATCTTGCGACGGGGCGTGATGTTTGAAAGCGGTGGGAAAGCGTTCAATTACCTTTTCATTAGGGAAAAAAGTGGATTTTTATTGGGGTGACTTTGTGTATGATGACTTATTTGTGACGTCAATTAGAGATATTTTTATTGTTTTATTAATTGAAATAAGACAAAGTATTGGAGAAATTCCACGAGCGGGATTCGAACCCGCACCCATGACATGCCGGGTCAGGTGCACTACCAACTATGTTATCGTGGCTCTAAGGCTCTTTTATTAATTTTGGTACGTCAACAAAACACATATTTTATGATTTTAATAATAATATTTTGTGCTTAGCCCAATAGCCGGAGGTTTTGGGTCCAATTCCCAGATTGGATGATTTTCAGATTTTATTTTTAATTAGTAACTATTTTTAATGACTGTTTCTTCTTTTTCCAACTTTTTGTCATAAAGATAGATATAGATAAGATAGAGAAAGACGTATATTTTATTGCCTAAAAAGTTGCATGAATTATGAAACTGTTACAATTATAAAGTTAGTATGGGCTAAGGCGGCAGCGCCTTTTTTATTATAGTCCGAATGTTATGAAGAAAGACAATAAAATTATAAGCAATATACTTAAATATTATAATAATTAAAATGCCGTGCATCACCATTTTTCACGACCTGTATTCAAACAACACCGATACGCATTAACTACGTCTTTGTATTAAAAATATTGGTAATAAAAGGAGTTCGGCACACGATTTCGAATTTTAAATTAATTATCGTAAAATATGGCTGTCAGTAACAGTTTTAACTTGCGCACGCGCCGACATCTAACACGCCGTGCGTAAGCAATATGAGTACGATATCATAGATTAAATAGTTACGAGAGTGAAACAGACGCGACACTTGCAAAGTGAAGAATTTTGCGTCTAGATTTCTATAGAGTCACATGACGATACTTATCACTTGTAAAATTCGATAATAGTAAAGTTACTTTGCTGTTATGTTACAGAACAATTTAACTAAAAAAAAGACTCAGTACTAACTATGAACAAACTGCAAAATATTGACAAGGAAGTGTAACACTTCTAAAATAATATACCTTATATGATAATAAGCAAAGCAATTTCTGCCGCTTCTGCTTCGTCTGGTCTATGCACACACTAAATCAATAGGGCTCAGCAGAATATCAGCGTTGCAGGTGATATAATGATATGTTTTAATGTCTGTATTTTGAATTTTATTTTTGTTTATTGGGGGATTCCATCACGCTAGCAAGTTGTCCTCCCTACTAGATTCTCCAAGGCATTCGGATTAGATTTATAAAGGTATAATACCTACTGAGTGACACTAGTAGAACGTGTCGTTTCTACAACTTCAGAGGATTTGCCGACGGCCACCGGCGTGGCAGACGTGACGGAAGCGTCGTCGCCTAGTGTTGCTGCTAGTGGAAGTACGACTACTGCCACATAAGTCATCGTGTACTTTTAAAATAACAATGTTTTCATGTTTGTTTCTTGTTTGAACGTCTGAGGGTTTTTCAATTAAATTCCATTCAATTAAATTCAATCATTTATTGCTCTCTATAAGTATACATGAGTTGTTACAATATTAGTTAGATATAACGTTATGGACCAATTACATCAGCTTTTTAACACCGTATACTTAAAAGCTTATTTATTTAATTTGATGTAAATCATATCAATCAACCATTTAAAGTGTATCGTCTCATTTTCTCTACTGCAATAATACTTCTGAGCTCTTGATCATGGTAAGGCCCCTGCTCTGTAGATTTCGTTCCATAATTTAATACCAGGCATACCGTTTGGAAAACTTGGTCTAGCGCATTATTTACGACAGCGCCGCCGTTCTGTTGCTTACGATATTAAGGAAGTTCTTAAAAGAAGTGTTATTCTTTAATAATAGAAGATTACAGGTTCTCGGACACGCCATCTGGGAGTTTAGAGGCTCGCGTGAGGCCATCGCGCGGCCAGTGGGCTATTAAAGCAAACTGTGCTTGCAACAGGGGTTAGCATAAATTGTGCTGCGACAAAGCGCTGAATGGATGAAGCGGTTTAAACGATAGGTACTGTTTTTGTTCCGTTTATAAGCACTTCCTCAGTACCTAGGTGATTCTGGAAATCTTAGAAGCTCGATGGCGCAGTGCTAAGGTTAAGAACTTTTGCAATGGCTGGTCATCGGATGGGTGACCAAAATTTTTTTGTCTCGAGCTCTTGCTTTGGAAGACACATAAAGCCTTAAGTTGATCCCGGCTGCATTAGCAGTCGTTGACCACCAATCCGCACTGGGCGCGCGATGGTTTCACGCGAGACTCTAAGCTCCCAGAACCTTGCTCTAAAACCTTGCTACAGCAAGCACAGTTTGGTGACAAACTATTAAAGCAAACTGTGTTTGCAACTGATTATAGACTACTTAGCCAACGTATTTTTTTTTGTAAGGAACAAATGGTATCTGGTAATCAGGGGTAACAACACATACTTACTGTATTTTCTTAGAGAATTTCAGGGGGTAACATAACAGCTCTATTACTTTGATCGGGGTAAGGCGACTCATTCAACTTTCATTAAACAGAAATGTAGTTTGACTACCCCGCCTTTAGCAAAACAATTATAGGTAAATATTTATAATCTCCCCTACATACAATTACCCTGGTTGCCCCTTACATAATATAGAAAAGGAGTAACTTTGTGTAAGCAACTTAAGACAAATTATTCACCATAGATTCATAATAAAACATAATGGTTATGGCACACAGCTAATGTTTCATAAAATCAAACGTCCCATACCTTTGTGGCATAAAACATAGAAATACCTTCCCAGCTTGCAATAACCGTAGGGCTAAGACGGGGGCGGTAGGGTTGTCGCAAGCAAATGTGTTATAATACCTATAAAAAACTTGCAGGTCAACTTTTTTTTAAATCTGTAAAATTTTACATTCTTGATTTAATTTAACCCAATTAGTCCGACCAAGTGTTTGTGTGTTGTTGTAAATAAAACTCTAAAAGTATTACAGTAGGGTACATCTACTATATAATACTTTTAGGGGTGTTATAACACCATGTTGGAGCAAGTGCAAAAAACACTGGCTTTCACAACACGGTCAACTAGGGCCGAGATACAACCGTTAAAAAGCGCCCTCAAGCTCTTAAGCTTACTTGAATCAGGTACCCCGGAAAACGAAGGTATGGGAAACAAGTTCGCATGATGTTCAGCCTTAGAAAAACTTCGAAATTATTTTGTCACCAAGTTTAGATTTAGATTTACCACCCATAGATTCAGTTAAAATTTAGTTATAATGGCAAAAAGTAACCAATAGCAATGTCGTAAAAAATAAAAATAATGTAAAAAGTAAGTGTTGTATAAATTTACTACACATAAATTTTTTTTACGAAAATGTTCGTAAATATTTTTTTTTCAACACTTGTATTTCAAATTAGAATTTGTTGTCAACAAAGCGTAAAATTATATTATCTTAACATAAGTATAAAAAATGGCCGGAATAATTTAAAGTGCATTACAAATATATTAATTAATTGGAAAACATGTATGTTATTTTCTCAATACAAACACATCAACCATGATAAGCGAAATTCTATGCAGCAGAGCCATTCAAAGCATCTCAGTTGGCTACCTAAACGTACTTAGTTAAGTATAGTTAGACAATCTAGTTATTTAACGAAATAGGCAGATATCCACTGATGGACAATAAACTCTAAAATGTTTTGAAGTTCTACAAATCAATGCGAGTCAACCCTACGCACGAACCGATTTTATAACCTATATTTGCACAGGACAGGGTTTGGCACACACTGCATTGTCCCAAAACCTGCCCAAATCACATCTTGATGTGTGTTTAATATATTAATGAGTTGAATCCCGTACACTGCCGCTTAATTGCTTCAAGTCACAACTTATTAAGTAAAGGTCTCGTATTTGGTCTCCATTTGTTATTCTGTGCTTGTGTTTAAGGGGTCTTGATTATTTTAGTGATTGTCACTGGATTTAACGATATTTGCACAGACACGTGTTCCAAAGTGATTGTGTGAATATTTTGTGTGATTCGCTAGTTTAATTAAATAAGCAATTAATGTAAATAATAAAGAGGATTAGTAATTTTACGACATGTTCTGGACTGAAATTTAATGCTTATTGCATGTTGTGGATCTAGTTTTTAATTATTGGGATATCATTCATAAACTTTTTATTACACTACTAGCTGTGCCCCGCGGTTGCACCCGCCGATCTCGTCGCCCGAATGCGCTAGTCTTCGTATTTCTGCTCGGCTCTTAAGAGCGTTTACGCCGCACACTAGCGCCGCCAATGAAAAAAAAAACATATCTAGTAATAAGAGATAGAAAATCAAATTATGCTCAACAAACTATCTGAATGAAGTAATTTAGCATTTTTACGTCACCTAATGAACACCTGACATGTTATGGTTTAGTTAAATATGGCGTTATAGTTAAAAGTGGCCGTAACGTCTTATTTAACTAAACCATAACATGTGAGGTGTTCATTAGGTGACGTAAAAATGCAAAATTACTTCATTCAAATAGTTTGTTGAGCATAATTTGATTTTCTATCTCTAATTACTAGATATGTCTTTTTTTCATTAGTGTCGCTAGTGTGCGGCGTAAACGCTCTTAAGATGTTAAGTAGCCTTCCACAAAAATTGGGCTATCAAATACAAAAATATTGTTTTGAATCCGGCTGGTAGTTCTAGAGATTATCATCGCGTCCAAAAAAAAAAAAACAAACTTTTCAGCTTTATTATTAATAGTATAGATTATATATCTAATGCGTACTAAACTTGCTAAGAAAGTTAAAATATTATATGTACCGATTGATTGTACTTGAAAACAAGGTAAGTAAAATTTGAAACACCCACGATTTTTTGACAATTTAAAGACTTTAAATGTAATTCGACTGCCAGTTATTGCCTTCGTTGTACCTTCGGATTTTGTTTCAGCACAATAACATTTTATTGTCTCGCGGGAAATTAACGAAGGTTATCGAGGGGCTTCAGACCAGATCTTTTTTAAGATTTAAAATTTATCTTTATGAAAAAAAATTAACCCTGTATTTGATTAAGGTCTCTATTTCAACATAAGCTCTTAAACTTCAACATTCCTTCTCTCATAATATTTTTTTAATTATCGATATTAACTTAAACGTCAATGGAATGCCATGGGCTCGATTTCCATCTGTATAAAATGGCATTCAGAATGCAAAACAACACATTTTATATTAATTGTCGTCAATGTAAGTTTTGATTGAAACTTTTTACTGTGTCACGGTCATTTACATAAAATAACCTAATAATCAAGTGATCACTTAATGTTTTTTGTTCCGAAACTGTAGGAGAGTTCCATGCACCATGATTAGTTATGAGGCTCAATATGGCAGTTAGTCTTTAAAGTATTCGACAACAGATTTGGCTTAAGTAACCGACAAAAGCCCTTGTTCCTACATATTTATGGGCCAACCTCCACCACCCATGGTGAAACGGCCAACTAATAATTAGGCGTGTCGACAAAATGTAGATTCGATAAAAAAAATTTGCATCGCTTAACTACTTTTTGTATTGTTCCAAAAGATCGGGCCGTTTGATGTGGCAACTTCGGTACGAGCGCAAAAAACTTTAACAATGCGAAATAGATAGCTCGCCTGCGCATAATAGGAGGGGGCGTGATGGACCGAGAATTACTATGCATGGCGAATACAGTGTTGTCGGTAGTATTGACTGCTGTGTGTCGCCCTGGTCTATTGTACCGGCATTTGCCTCAAAAATATGTACTAAATATGATCAATATTTCGTATATTTCACTTTTCAATGTGTTCTAAAAGTATCGATTGATCACATTTCGTATCTTTACTCTTCAGAATAAGCAGCACCATGTTGTCTCTTTTAGTTTCTACGTTAGGTTATTATATCTTCGAATAAAAGTCATATATTTATTAACGTCTCTCGCCACTTCACTTTTCGTGCTAAGTTCATTTAAACGAAATAATGTTTACGGAACATAGATGGGTGACTTTTTGGACTGCACTATTTATTTGTCAAATACTTACTTACTTACTTCATCATCATCAACTCATTTTATATCCCCACTGCTGGGGCACGAACCTTCCCTATTGATAGATAGGAGAACGGGCCAAAAACCACCACGCGGGCCCAGTGCGGATTGGTGATTGTTAACGACTGCTAATGCAGCCGGGGCCAACGGCTTCACGTGCCTTCCGAAGCACGGAGAAGCTCGAGATGATACATTTTTGATCACCCAACTGATGACCGGCCTTTGCGATAGCTGCTTGACATCAGCAATCGCAGACCGGGCGCGTTAACCACTGCGCCATCAATGTCCACATTTCTTAATACTTACTTTTTTCGACAGATGTTAGTTATTGCGTTAAACGACATTTTTGGCGTCACCGGACTTAAAACACTTACTAGCTTACTTCGCGATTTAGATCTTAGCACAAACTAGGGAAGATTGGCGTCTTGTTGTGTCGGAACACAACAAGACGCCAATCTTCCCTAGTTTGTGCCCTCTCAGTCAACTGGTCGATCTGGAGCCATAAAAGTTAAAACATATTGATTTCTAACAAAGAAATCTATACGTACACCTATCTTCTTTATTCTAAGAAGGTATGAAACTTTTTACTAATTAGTTTGCGTTTAAATTTCTTTATTAACTATGGAACGCGAAATTTTAAAATATATTTTCTTTTCTTTACATTATTTTCTTGTTGACGGTTACATATTTGTTTGAACTTTTTTGAGGAGTATTATAGCAAAGTAAGTAGTACTATAAGTAGTAATAGGTTTATCGTGAACGTTTTCATATAATAATGTCTGAATATAATGACAATCACTATTTCTTGTTCCTTTGTACTTAATAGAACAAGCTTATTAATAAAAAATAACATATTGATGGTATTTTCTAAAATGAATATCTTTTATTACTACATTGCTTCTAAAATACATTTACCAGTATAGACAGAAGACAAAGTTTACAACATGTTTTATTTAGTATACAAAATTAGAATATTATACGGAACAATATTTATAAATGAAATTACAACGCTACGCTACGTTGTGTTGTGATCGAACGATTTGAGTGAAAGTATTGGGATTGTGTTTTATAAACGTCCCCTACTGGCCGACTGAATAATAACGAAATGTTAGAAGCTATTATGCGTACTCAGTTGAAATGTTAACGATATGATCCTTAGAGAGTTTAGAAATGAAACTAAAAAGTGTTTCCTAAAAGTTGGGGAAACTGGGAATCACCGCATTGCTAACGCAAAACTTTTTAATTTTTAACTTTAGTAACACACATTTATTGCACACACATTATAAGTAGATAACACACACATTTATTGCACACACACAAATAACATTTTTTTTTATACTGAGGTGGGTAAAGGCGGTCTTATCGTTTAAAGCGATCTCTTCCAGACAACCTTTGAGTCTTAGGACCTCTGAGCGGAAAATGAGAAGTAGTACAGCAACAAGCAATTTAAATTATATAAAGATCTTATGACATAACATTTATTTATTTATTTATTTATTATTTATTTTCACCAATGGCCAATTACATTAATATTAAAAAAATAACAAAAATTATTAAAATAAAACAAAAAACCCGACTGCTAAAACAACTATATAAAAAATAACTGCAAAGAGAAAAAACGAAAAAGAAAAAAACAAGCTTTCCATAAACTTTTTAGTTTTGTTGGGAAACTATATATTCTGTAAATAAAGTTCGTTATCACTAACACACGAATAGAGCTGATTTACACCAAACAAAAAAAAAACATTCCAAACATAAAAAAGGTTCAACAACAAAACGTCTAGCGTCGTGACTCACGTTACGGATCCTCTAAATATGTATGAGAAAATTAAAACATACAAGGGGAAAGTAAGATATGGGTTAGTCGTATTTAAATAACACGGTCTGACCTTCCGTCTGTATGGACACCGCCATTAACATAAAACATGGGTCCTACGTTGTTATAGATTTTGGGAGCTAAGGTTAAAGAAGGATTTGTTACAACCCGGAAAGGAGATTTTAGTTTAAGAAGATTTTGGTGTAGATAATTTTCTTTGCATAATTTATGTATTCAAATTCAAAATCATTTATTCAGTTTAGGCTACAATAGCTCTTATGAACGTCATTATGCTATCAGTTCGTAAGTCTATCTGCTCTGGGCGGGAGATCTTGTACTGAGAAGAACCGGCAAGACACTCAGCAAGTGTCCAGCTATTTTCTCCCTTACAGCGTTATAAATATTGGAAAATGCCCTATCATAAAAGGACACTTTCCATCACAAATAAAAACACAAAAATAAAAAGGACAATCACAACATGTAAAAAAACACAATAAAGGAAAAAATAAATAAATATTTAAGTTTGCAAAAACATCATTTACCAGTTAAATTTTTTACAATGTCATACAGTACTAGTAAAAGTCAAAACTAGTCTAAGAAAAAACAAAGTTAAACTATAGGTAATAATAATAAAAATAAGACAAGTACGCAAGAGCAGACCAGCCTCCACAGGCGGCATCCGAGGATCGTAAAAGCCTTTCGGGTGTATAGTACGATAATATAGCAAGTTAAGTTTTATTAGCGCTTGGCCTCTCCCTCGGCTACCGAGCTATATAAAGGTAATAGTGAAGTGACAATTACATAAGTATAAAATGTGTACCATGAGCTTCCATAGGCTGCGGTGGCAGCTTCCCATCAGGCGGGTCATATGATCGTTTGCAGGCCCAGGAACATCTTACAACAAAGTTTAGTATTAGTAATAGGTGCATACTCAACAGTTCATCAACATCATCATCATCATCAGTTCATTTTATGTCCCCACTGCTGGGGCACGAGCCTTCCCTAAGGATGGATAGGGAGAACGGGCTTTCAAACCACCACGCGGGCCCAGTGCGGATTGGTGGTTGTTAACGACTGCTAATGCATTCGGGACCAACAGCTTTACGTGCCTTCCGAAGCACGGAGGAGCTCGAGATGATACACTTTTGGTCACCCATCCGATGACCGGCCTTTGCGAAAGTTGCTTAACCTCGGCACTTGCAGACCGGGCGCGGTAACCACTGCGCCACCGAGCTCCTCAACAGTTAAGATCTACTCAACAGTTAAGATCTCATAACAATACATTTTCAGCAAAGTTATATAGAAATTAATTTAAAAAATTATATATTTTTTGCATAAGTTGACTTATGTCAATATTTTGTATCAAAGTGTAAAGCGTATAAGAATATGTGTCAATTTGCGTATGTTATTTTGCGTAGACACCATGTGTCATTGTGCGTTTGGCTACCTAATTGTCATTATGCGTGTAACCCGAAATTTTAAACTTTTATTTACGATGTTAAAAAACAACATCTAATGTTGTCTGCGCGTTCTCGTACATCAATTTCTCAACACGAATAATTCAAGCGTTTAAACGATTCGAAAAGTCGTTCCGAATTTAAAATTGAAGATGGCGTTGATCGATCTTTTGGCGCGAACATTAAAAGAAGTTAAGCGCATTCTGAAATCGAATTGTCTAAAGGGGCTTGTTAATGAAAAACGTCAATCAACGGTGCGTCGTAACATTCGACTTAGTTTCGTCAACGCCATAGAGTGGTGGCGGAGGCAGAAGTGGCAACGTTCGTTAGAAAAGCAACAGTAGTTCTATCTATATATTGTAAGAAAAAAAATTGTTTAAAAAAACTCTGTGCTGAGTTTTATGCTTTGCCGTTTGGATCCATTGATCCGACTTGTACAAATCTCAATCAGTTTCAAAGTAAATTACGTTTTCTTAGTCTGAAGTTGTTATTGGAAGAATGTAATTTTAGACATACTTATGCTGTTTATGCAGATATAAACTATTATTATACTATTACTTAATAGTAAAAGCGTTTATTCATTGCAACACAAAGAAAACCAGTTGGTGAATACATAAAAAAACCTTTAAGCTAGTGGCCCTGAAATGGCTCCCTCAGCATAATACCAAGGTACCGGATTGGCATCACGACCCTGGTCTTCCGTGGGCACCGGAAGAATTTAATCGATACTGCTAAGTTTAAAGCAGATGCAAAAGGCACATCAGCCGTTCTCTTAATAATTAAATTTAAACTTCGTGCTCCTGTTAGATAGCCTCGACACCCCCATTTTGCCTCTGTCCCCCCCCTCCCCCATAGGAAACCAACATTAGGAATGAACTCACCGGTACCAAGGTTGTGTAGGCTACTTAACGAACATAGTCATCAGATAGTCACCCGGATTATTTACCAAGCTATTTCGATATTTGCCAAGCTCAAATCATTGCTGTCGCAGAAGTGGCTGCACAAACTAGTAATTTTTTATTTGTGTATTATTGTTTCATTTAACCTCTCTAAAAGTTCATTTTTTTCTTCAATAATACTAGTCTTTAAGTACTTAAATGTTCCTATTGCATGAGGTGTTTAAAAACCTTAAAGTGTTTGCAACATTATGTTACGTAATTTGTATTTGTAAGAATATATAAGAATACTAGGTGACCAGCGGTATTCGTACCGCTTTGACAGTTTCCATGACAACAAAACAAACAAATCATTCGTCCGCTTATGAACACTCCTATCTCATGATGGACCCCTACAGCAGTGCCACCTACCGGGTCCAATTGAAAATCTAAACCATTCTCGAATCCACTTGAACACGCACAGAATACTTTTATATATAAAGATATTATGTTAGCAAATGTTGGTAGGCCTATAATAAATAAATTTAAAAAAACCCAAAGGTAACTAATGATTTATTGTCATAGTGGTCTCGAAGTCTTTTCTGCGACGTCCACAGTCTATGCGCCACTGGTTTATTGTTGGAAACAAATAAATCGTCAAATTAAAACTGCTTTAAGTTTACGGTCGATATAGTGCGAGCCGATTTCCTCCCGCCTTAATGAGACAACAGTTTTACAGCATTTACAAAGTTATCGCTATTGGATCACGTACTTAAGTTGATTTATAGGGAAATAACTAAAAATAATAGGTAGGTACGTAAAAAGAGATATAGTTGAAATATTAATTTACTTGTTAATTAGAGGAATTATTGTATCACCTTCATTGCAAAAGAGGTTCAAAATATTGTGTCATTGAAAATTTTGTAAATATTTATTATATCCTCTTTTCAGCAACTCCCGAATATTAAATCTAATTTTCTTAAAGTAATTATAGCCATCTGTTAATAACCAACATTTATTTATTAAATAGTTAAGCCAACGTTTGTGTACACATGGCGGCAGATCAACCTACCCAAACCTGTCAAATTTCTCCAATGAATATTGATCCTTGTAACCAAACACTAAAGTTCATAATTGATTGTAGAAATATGACAGTTTAGGGTAGGTTGATCTGCCGCCGTGTGTACAATAAAACTTACATCTAGTTACAAATACCAATTTTTATTATTATTAATTAATTAATATTCATTCATTCATTCATTCATTCATTCAAATATTCAACGAAAGCGAAATAGTCAAAGTAAACTAGTTATATGTTAAAGTGTATTATCTATCTGTTGGACATCTTGATACATAAAAAAGTGCAGCTTCCTTTTTATTAAGTTATAAACCACCAAACTTTGATGGTGTATTTGATAAAAAAAGTTGCTTCAAGAAATTGATATTGGTCAGTACAAACTCAAGTTTCATAATTTATATTGTTTTTTGGTTATTAAAGGTCAAGTTAAGTGTGACTCATGTTACAGCAACCAAACTGTTATACATTGATTAAGTATACAGTTAAAGCAGTTTCAAATTCTTAATGCAAAGAAATATGGTGTATTTTGTATTCAAAATGTTCATGTTTCAGACATAATAACATTTTATTAAACTGTAAAAATTAAATCTAAATCTTATTAATCACCAGACAAAATAATTCTACTTCAGCGATACTACTGTTAAAAAAATATAATTAGCTTTTCTTAATTAATGTTGAAAGTGCCTTTGTCAAACGCGGTAGTAAAGTTTTGATCCCAAACAAATAAATAAAAACTGGCACAAACGATAACGAGAATCAGAATGTACCTAAACCTAATTAACACAGACTTAAAATTAATTAAACATTTTGATTTAGCTCCACGATAATGTCAACTTCCTTAAAAGTTTATTCGAGATACTCACCTTGAGATCAAAGAAAAAGGCCAGCTAATACCGCGAATAAAGATTGATGAAGAATCAATCGCCCCGAGTCCCACAGTAAGCCAACGTCCAGACAATCAATTTTAATCTGGGAACTCTGCACGTGCTTACACACGTCCCTGTCACTCTTACGAAGAATTCAAAGGGAACGACAGAGACGGATACATCAATAAGGCTTGTACAGATTTTGATGTAGCAGCCATTATAGCGATGACGTCGCCCTACTTACGGAATTAAAGTCTGCTAAGGAAGATTGAACAGAGGACCTTATCAGCTAAGACAATGATGTAAGCGAAAAAACTGATGTATTAACGGCCATAAAAAATAATGATGCAAGATAACATGATGCATCGACGAAAGCTGATGGAGTTAATATTTTAAAAATCGACGGTGGTCTTGTGAGATGGACTTTTAATATCTTTTGCAATATTCTAAGGGCGATTGGACAATTAAAATTGCCAAGTTCGTTGTGGTGTTTTTCGAAACGATTAAATCAATTAACATGAAAAGTGTATATAAATCCGATACCGCTGTCCATCATTGTCAACTTGTCATGTTTCAAAGCGTACAAATTAAAAAATAAACTTGTACCACAATGAATAACCGTTTGATAGTCGGGCTGTATCGTTGCAGCTTAAATATAAATTACCTCGCCTATAAATCTATCCGGATTAAATCGATTTGTTGCTTGAAACCAGTTACACGGAGTATTTGCTTTCTGTATTGATGTGCCATGATTTATGATGGATCGTACATTACCACAAGGCATATAAGCTTTCACCGTTATACCTTGAGCTGTGTTTCAGTCTTAAGTAGTTGTGACGAAAGTTGAATTTATAGCAGCAGCTATGTCAGCTAGGATCCGTATTTCAATTGACTTTTGACTCGTATTTTAGCGTGTTGATTTTCTTTATGAATTCAATGTTTAAAATATTAGAAATATCAAGAAGTAAAGCAGTAGTTTTGTTACTGTTTTATGAAACTCAAATATTTTTCAAATATAAAATAAATTCGTGAGGGATAAATACCGTGGTAGTGACATGCCATATTTTCGTTTACGGCCTGACTCGTGAAACTACAAAGGCAGGAAGGGGACTGTCAGTTATTATTACAGAGACAGTGCCCTTTTTCTGTCTAGACTTTTCGCTGTACAACTATAAATAGACATTCCTGATTATTGTATAATTCCTGATTCCTGAAAATAGGTGGTACATTTTTATCTTTGTTATTTAGGCAGTCGAAAATTTTATACTGATGCAGAATTCTAGTAAATATTCATAAGAAACTAATTTCGATTCGATTGTTAAAGCGAGAAATACGATTCAGGAATTTTATGATAATTATTACACATTCACTTGTAATAAAAGAACGTGAATTAATTTATTACTGCGTCTCTCGAAAATCGACTAATTTCAGTTGAAATTTTTACCTACTAGTTTTGTTTCAAACCGAATAAATTCTATTACATGTTTAATTACCTGTAAAATAGATAGTCTTTGCAATTTGACAACATTTAGCAGTAACGTTCCACATACAAAGCATTCGTTCTAACGCTCCACTTGGCTAGACTAACTGTTAATAAAATTTTATTGTCATAATGGCTTTTAAAGTGTGCAGTACATCAAGCAAGTTCTAAATTGAATGGTAGAAAATTATTTCAATGAGAACCGAACAGCCATCGCTTCGTCAGTCTAGGAAAAGCCCCAACAAACCTAGTAATTATCCTTTTGATATTGACAGCTGATAATAGACGGGAAGTATGTATTACGTTGTTTTAAGAATATCTGGACTAAGGAAACAAAGGGTTGGCTTCCATACATAATGAAACGTATCATACGAATTAAAGGGCCGGCTTCGTTTACAATCGGCTTGTGGAATTGCAGGCTGTTTTAACGTGGCGTTTACTCTGGCGACCCCTGAGAACCTGCCAGATGTGCTGTAGTGTTTGGTACGACGCGATGTCGGAGCTGAGGATTGGATGTGGCAAGGATATTACTTTCATTCAGACTTCGCAGAGAATATATCGTTTGCTTAATGTAAATCGTCATAACACCAATATCTCATTACATCATTAATTTTGACAAAATTATTTTACTACAAATTATATTACCTTATTATATTGCTACAAAAACTTGAAGGATAGTCTCTGCTCATCGTTTGGCAAAACTTATACTGTGGGACCAACACTGAAATACTAAGTAAGTAAGAAGGTATATATTAGGTATACTAACGGAAAAGGAACATCCTAACTTTCCTTCTTGCATCCACGTCAATACCAATGGACGTTTATTAGCCTTTTCCCTAGCAAGCAAGCCGGTGTTTTTCCAAGGGGCCGCAGCACCCCACACCATAAAAAATTTACACTCCTCACCTAAGTAGCCTCCGGTAGCAGACGTTTTCCTTTCCAAACATTATTGAAGTTTGGTATGGATTTTAAATTTTTAAGATTCAATTCTAAGAAGAATTTGTTGGTTAAGTCAATGAACTTGGCGTTGCCGATGAAAAGAAAGAAAAGTTGGACGGTACGTTAAGTGTTTGTTTTGACTTCCAAAAAAAAATAGCGGAGTTTTCGAATTGATTTTGGCTAAAGCTTCTTGGTAACAAGTAAACAGAGCAAAATAAATAGTTAATATTAAGGGGGCAGGAATATTTATAACAAACTTAAAATCTTAAATTAAAATTTAAAAAAAAAACCCGCCCGCTATTTTTTGCTAGTCGTCAAAATTCAAAATTCTCATTTATTCAGTCTATGCTTCAAATAAGCTCTTATGAATGTCGCTATGCCATCGGTTCGTAAGTCTACTCTGGGCGGAAGACCTTGTAGGTACTAAGAAGAACCGGCAACAAACTCAGCTAGGGCATTTTTTTTCTCCCTTACAGCGTATATTGGATAATGCCCTAAAATAGAAGGACACTTTCCATTATAAATGAACACACGAAACATATAAAAGACAGCTACAGCATGTACAAAAGATTTTTTATAATTAATTAATTTATTTCTTGGTACACACACAGAGATACAATAACAACGCACAAAGCAAACGACAAAAACAAACACGATATATGTTGCGGCTCCAAAAATTAAAGTAATAAAAACATCTAAGTTAGTAAATTATAGGTATCAGGTACCAATTTCCCCTATGTCTTACAGGTCATACAGTACTTACTGGTAAAAATCAAAAATAGTTTAAGTAAAACAAAGTTAAAATTTATAGTTAATAATTAAAAAAAGACAAGTATGAAAGAGCAGACGCTGTCCTTTCAAGCGGCACCCATTCACGAGTATGACATAATGAATCAGCCATCGCTTCGCTCAACCGAACATCTGCGTAAAGAAAACAGTATTCCTTATTGATTTTACAAACTCTATATTATGATTTTTTCATAAAGATAAGATTAGCGAGCTAATCTTGATCCATGATCAATGGCAACTATGAAAAAGCTACGACGCGGTCAATAAGGGCTGAAGTTCTAGTCTTTAGAGACGCCGCGCTGTAGACTTATCCGCTTTCTTTAACCGAATGAAACGTCTCAAAACATCTGGTAGTGGACGATACCATCATGCTTGCATTTATGACCGCAAATAAAACCTATCAAAAAAGGAGTTATAATAAAGTACGAGACATACCTATAGCGATATTTGGGAGAGACCTTTGTCTAGAAAGACAGAAGACAAAGCAGGGATAGATAAGAAAATAATTATTTAGTCGTAGTAACTTGACGTCAGCACCGCACACCGGAATATCATCTAAAAACTGTTCAATATGCAGGTATAACACTCTAGCGTAGTACATGCAACAGGCGTGGTTCGGTATTCAATTAACTCTCTAGGTGTGTCGGGTTCTATTTGAGACCGAGTGATGAGTTAGTATATTTTTACTATCATCATCTCAGCCAAAGACGTCCACTGCTGGACAAAGGCCTCCCCCAAGGATATGAGGGGTATTTGCCGTAATCGCCACGCTTGGCAGGCGGGTTGGCGATCGCAGTAGGTTGAGGGTAACCTCAGAGAGATGCTGCTGCCCATCCTCTGGAATGGTCCCTTAGTCGGCTTTTACGACACCCACAGGAAGAGATGGGGTGGTGCAATTCTTTATCCCCGGCACCACACAGGGAATATTTTTTTTTACTATGAAACTACTAAATACAGTAATGCGAGTAATCATATGTTTGTAATCTTCATTTGTTGTTTCATATTTATTTCTAACGTTAGATAAGTTCGTATTTTTAGGTAGAAGCACATAATAAGTAGAAGTTCGCCCAGTGGTCGAAATTCGACCGTAATTTTTATAAAAAGCTGTTTACTAAACAATATTTTATTAAGGCTGCACGAATTGTATCTAAAGCAATGAAAAATTAAAATAAGATAGAATGTGAGTTTGGATTGGCATTGACAGATTTAGGCCACTCCTCTTCCATTTTTAAAATTTTTGAAAAATATACGAAACAATGTTTAGTTAATTCAATGTATTTTTTATGCATAATTTAAAAAAAAAATTAGCATTTTGCACTCCTTCTCTATATAAACTATAAGTGTGCGAAATTTCATACTCCTCCGTCCGCGCAATTTTCTTAAAAAGGGGTACAAAGTTTTTGCTTCACGTTTAATTATAAGCCTGTAGTGTCCCATTGCAGGTCAAAGGCTGCTCTACCTAAGATCTACCGTAGCATTTAGCAAGCATAGGTCCAGCAGTGGACGTGTATAGGCTGATGATGATGATGAGCAAGCATTCTAAAAAACATTAAAAAAAACAAAAACTTTATGCCATCCTTGCTAAAAATAAATGCTTGCCATCTGATAACTAACTTGTGTTTGCAAAATTTGGTTAGCATTTGCATCTTTATCCGAACGTCGCCATTTAAAATATCCACGAGTAAGTTGCTTAGAATAGTTTCATGTCATGCCAGGTTGGTTGTTATTTATAGCAAATAAATCAATTTGATTTTGAATTTGAATTCTTTCTAGAACCTGACTGAATGAAAAGGTACTTACTTGTTTCTGCCACCAAACAGCAGTTATAATGATTTTATTGGCTTTAGTGTAATTCAGGACTGAAGACATGCGCTGCGGTGGCCGTTTTTTCATCGTTTGGCCGTTAGCTCTTTTGTCGGTTCAATATAATAAAAAAGGGAACGAGTATCTAGTAACAAGTGGAGCAAACCCTGTTTCTGCTCGTCCAACACGCCTACCAGAGCAGAGACACACGTCCAATTGTAACATTAATGAATTGGCCGCGTCCATTGAAGCACGCGCATGTCGAACTGTATGTTGAGATATTTGTTGCTTTTGTTTAACCCATTTAGACCTACCATATATTTATAGTGTTTCGTTTAAGATAAATATATTGTTAATAATATTTTTATATAGGTATTTCAATATTAATTTAAGTAACTCAAGTAAGAAAATTTAAGTAAAATCAAGTAATTGCTTGAAATTTTAAAGTTAATTTAATAAAATTATCTATGTTCACGTCCATCTAAATCGACTATTGAAACACCTTTTTTGGATCTAATAGCGTTTATTTATTAACAGATTAAGGAACGACCAACAATCACTTCCACAGGGAGAACCCTTTACAGGTTTCTTGATCCTATGACCACAGCAGGATAAAACCATAATTTTAATTAAAAAAATAAACACGTGTAGAAACGTAAAGAGGAGCCCGTGGGCGCGCCCGGTCTGCAAGTGCTGAGGTCAAACAACTTTCGTAAAGGCCGGTCACCGGATGGGTGCTCAAAAATGTATCATCTCATCTCTCCGTGCTTCGGAAGGCACTTAAAGCCGTTGGTCCCGGCTGCATTAGCAGTCGTTAACAACCACCAATCCGCACTGGGCCCGCGTGGTGGTTTATGGCCCGTTCTCCCTATCCATCCATAGGGAAGGCTCGTGCTCCAGCAGTGGGGACATTAATGAGCTGATGATGATGATGAGATACGTAAAAATAATTTGATTTCAATGTGCAGTGTTCACGTACCTAAATTTTAGAAAACAATAAATTTTCATAGAGTAAGTAAACAATGAAAGCATAATAGTATTGTTACGTGTTAGAAAATTCTACTGACAAAACAAAACATTCAGACTTTGAATAAACCAAATTGTTTACTTAAAATATATGGTGACAGTGCCAAGACTTACGAGCAAAACATTTTAATTGATTTGCATCTATTTTAAATATTGTATCCAATGGTTAATGCTAATTGTAACGAACTGTAATATAATAACTAAAATGGCTGCCTTATGCAAGTTTATGGTCTATAAATGCCAATTAATATCATCATCATCATCATCATCTCAGCCAAAAGACGTCCACTGCTGGACAAAGGCCTCCCCCAATTAATATGCATTTAATAAATTATTTAATATTTAAATGACTTTATATTTACACTTACTGGCGCCGTTGGGCTCTGTTATGTCTTGTGTTAGTATATATAGTACTGCTTTTTAATTATGTATACAAGCCCTATGTAATTTTTATTTTCTTTCTTTATTTAAAGATTCACCATACATATCATACTCTAAATATAATATAATTTAAAAATTGTTCTGATAATGTTGTGTAAAAAATAAAGGCCATGCTAATCTAAAATTTACTTCTTTAAACTGTACTTCGGTATTTCTGTTTTCCGTTTCGAAGATTGGCCTCAAAATTACAATGACATAAAAATTTAAGCTGGAAGCGGCAACTTACAGATAGTCTTTGTGTAGCAAGCGTTCAAAGGCTGCGGAGGACCGCTTCCCATCAGGTGAACTGCTTGCATGTCTGCCGACTAAGTCATATAATAAAAAAATAGCCAAGTTTACATTTCAGTATTTGAGGGTTCTGGGTGAAGCTTCCACCTTCAGCCTTATCATCACTAACACCATGTGAGATAAAGGCCGTGTTTACCAGTAAGATATTTAAAAAATTACATCCAAAACTATCAAATCCGATAAATAAACATTCGTGTTTTATTACACTAGCTGTGCTTGCGACTTCGTCCGCGTGGAATAGTGACTTTCGGCAGTATTTTTAATTTTTTAGGCTTTTTTTCCCGTTTTTGCAACATTTTTCACTGATTCTTCGCTCCTATTGGTCGCAGCGTGATGTTATATAGCCTAAAGCCTTCCTCGATAAATGGACTATCCAACACAAAAATAATTTTTCAATTCGAACTTGTAGTTCCTGAGATTAGCGCGTTCAAACAAACAAACTCTTCAGCTTTGTAATATTAATATAGATATATCAACATCGGCTGACACGGCCGAACTCGCTCATCTCACTGCTGTCTCCGAGAGAGAGTCAGGCCACTGGCTCCAGGCATTGCCATCTGCCAATGTCGGTCCCTTGTTGAATGGGCCGTCTCTTACTCTAGCGGTCTGCCTCTGTTTAGGCGTCAGATTATTCCCCTCTTACCGCTGTGTGTGTGTGGGAAGGCTGTTGACGAGCTTGGCCACCACGGCCTCTCTTGCGCTCGTAGTGCTGGCCGTATGATGCGTCACTCAACGCTAAACGTCTAACCAGCTTTTAGAGTTGTACAAAGCCCAAGTAAGACCACTCATGGAGTACTGTTCTCACTTTTGGTCCGGGGCTCCTAAATGCCAGCATGACCCTCTTGGATCTTTGCAGCGACGCGCCATTCGACAGGTCAACGATCCCAAGCTTTCAGACCGGTAGCCTTGCAACGTGACATCGGCGCGTTGTGTGTGTTCTACCGCCTGTATAATGGAGAATGCTCTGAGGAACTTTTTAAGTTGGTGTTCACATCCTCGTTCTACCAACGCACCACTCGCCATCGGAACAGGGCACACGCACACTTCCTGGAGCCGCTGTTCTCTCGAACGGTTCGTTTCCAGAGGAACTTTATTCCACGTACCATCAAACTGTGGAATGAGCTGCCATCCGAGATTTTCCCATTGAGCTACGACATGGATTCTTTCAAAAGGGGTGTAAAGAGGTTTTTCTCAGGTCAGCAATACAAAAGCAACATATGTGATGTTGCTGATGTCCATGGGCGGCGGTGACCGCTCGCCATCAGGCGGCCCATCTGCTCGTTTGCAGACTATCAATATTTAAAAAAAAAAAAACAGCATCATCCGCAGTGCTTTTGCCACCATTGGTTTACCGGCTGTTTTAGAGCCAGCTGGTATCTCTCGCAGTGATGGCAAGAGACCTGACGGAATTACCATTGGGCCCTGGAAGCTTGGCAGGCCGTTGGTGTGGCATGCAACCTGTGCTGACACCGTGGCTCCTTCGCATGTACGCGCCACTTCACTTCATGTGGGGGCTGCTGCGGTAAGCGCTGAAAATAGCAAACGGCACGAATACGCAAACCTAGGTTGGAAATTATTTATTTGTTCCATTTGCGTGGAAACAATGGGTCCTTGGGGGCCGGAGGCAAAGCAGCTTGTTAAAGAGTTAAGTGCTCGCCTTAAGGCTGGCAGCTACCTCTGCCAGCGTGTTAGTTTGGTAATCTCAAGGGGCAATGTTGCCAGCATTCTTGGAACCGTTCCGATGAGCCCACAGTTGGAGGACATCTTTCATTTATAAGACTTTAGTTTTTAATTTTCTAATTATTTTATGTTTTTTTTTCCAAGTTAGGTTAAGTAGTGTTTTTTTTATTGTATTATTGTGATTGTGATTGTAATAGTACCATTATTCAAATGTATGATATAAAAAAAAATATACTTAACCCTATAAACAAACACTTTCTTTAAATAGGCATTAAATCGTTTGAAAAATCAAGTAATCAAGTAGCCACGCTTGAATGCAAACTGTCAAAGCTCCCATTTAATGACACTTAAAGGTGTCTTAACAAATTACAGCTGGGGCATTAACTAGATAAGTCGTGAGATTTGGAACAGCTTATTACCACGATTACACCGCACATATTACCGCGGTAATGGTAATATCCACGCGATGGTAATTAAGACGATAAAACGTTTGGCGCTGACAATCGCTTAATTAATTAATCTGCCAATTACATTGTTAGCCGGCAATTAAATTGATTGGTCAGTTTAGAATCTAGGGCTGTGGAGTGAGTTGTGTGAGGCTTCTGTTTTATTGGATTTTAGTGTTTTATTGGTTGTTGTAAAACAGAAGCCGTGCTGCGGCTACTGTTTTTATGGTACAGGAATATGTAGCTTAATATGTCTTCAAAAAAATGGGATATATTCTGACTTTTTACTAGTGGCAAATACGGTGTCGATGTTAAGAATGTTATTGTTATTTGCAAGTCTTGCAACTAATATTTCATATCTAAAATAGAAGAAAAATATGACATGACACAGTAAAACAGTGCCCAAAAATGTAATGTAATGTAGATCTTGGTGCTTGGATCGTGGATCTTGGATCGTGGAGGCCAAATGTAATGTGGATCTTGTGTATATTTACGTCCCAAGTCCTATGGTCGTTCTCTACGAACGAGGAGACTGCCGTTATAACGGTGCGGTTGTAACGCTCAACTGTGTTAACTTGTGGGCAATACACCGGACCCAAATGGACCTGCGGAATATTATACTTTGTGTATAACGCTCTTTTTAAAACTTTTTTAAATATATATCATACTCAAGATAGATATATAATCTTAGGTAGCTAAGTTTTGAGTATGATAAACATTTAAAAAAGTTTCATCATCCATATGGATCTATCCTTAGAATATCCATATAAAGTGCATTGTTAACTTTTTATTAAGCTTTCTTGACACTTTTGTTGCAATAAATTGGAAGAAGCCGCTGATTCCTCAGATACTGGCATTATAGCCTAGTTTGGGTGTCAGAGTCTAAATAGAAATTTTTAAATAACTTTTATATCAATAAAGAATTATTATAATAATTATTAGATAAGATTATTATTTATTTATTATTATTATTATTATCATCATCATCACCATCATCATTATTATCATCATCGGTTGATATTTGATAATTAGTCATCTAACGTATAAAGTACTTAGTAGTACTGAAAATACTTTTCTATGAAGCAGTCAACAACTTTTATGAACCCTGTGTAGTACTTACCTATTGGCGAAAATATATAAAGAATTACCAATATTTGTTTAAACAATAACAAAAAGTCAATTACATCAACCGAAGTAATCGAATGTAGTTATCCTAAAATCTTATTTGTCTAAATATTTCGTTAATCTCTTCACTCGCCACAGCCGCCGGCTTTAACTGACGGCTTGGTGATAAGAAGCATCCTGCTAGCTAATCACCCCTCATAATCTGTGCCTACTGAACGCCTCCGTTACGCATTATCTGATTCCAAGTAGGTGGTATATTGACGCTAAGATTTACAGATAGGAGTTAAATATACACTGCTGCTTTAATAATTATTGAAAATTGAAAATGTAATTTTTCATAGTTTGTTGTCTTGACTTGTTTATTAGATTTGTTTGCCGGAATTACGCGCAAATATACAAAATAAACACAGTCATTATATAAAAACTATCACGGTATGTAGGTAAAGCAGCGTTGTAATCAAATAGTTGGGTAATTTTGTAAAAAAATTACTTCAACTTCATAACATTAAATTTTCTTTTATTTCAATAATGTGTTATAATTTCAGTACTAACTCGCACATTTTGACAATCCGTTTTAAACCGAGACGTGAAACTTATTGTTCTAAGCGTGAAACAGTGAGATTACCTTCCACTCTGGGCTTTGCCACTGGTCATAGTGCAGGATGAAGGCCAAGCTGGCCAAGCTGGCCACGCGCATCCTCATTTTGAGATAAAAAGTAAAGTATCTACTTGTAGGTTACCATGATCATCCTTTAAACGACTAGTAGTTAGATTAGTCTTCCCCCATTGTTTACGGCACATGAGGAAATCGAGCCATAACCTACTACGCTCCAGCCACATGCGGTTTGGTAGATGTCAAGAACGCCATCTTACGGCAACCGGAACCATTGAGTCAAAACAAATAATAGATACAGAATGTCGCAACTTTATCACGATTCCATCACGCGATATCAAATTGTGAAATACCGACCGGATCGCAAGACACAGCGCCGTTTATTCCACAATAAATTGGCGCTTATTATTTACTACAAATAATAATTTATGCGAGTAGGTACCAAGTAGCAATTCCTACGATAGTTATTTTAGTTGCCGGCGTCTAGGAATTGATTAAACGTTTATCGCATTGGCCACAATCGGTAGCCGGAATGCGGTCACTTGATATTTTATGCTATTTTATGTGTTCGATAAAATATTTTGCCAGTAATTTGTGTTATTACTTCGTGCTGGCCACTATTATGTTGATATAAACTTTTTAGAGTTGGCACCTAACTATTTGTATTTAAACATTGATTTCATTTGACTTGAGTTATTGAAACTGAGAGGGCTTAGTCGTACAATTAGCTTAGCTGTAAGGCTGTTTTTCAACTAGAGTTGTTCGAGGTAGCTAAGCAGTGCGCGAGTTAAAAATCCACCAATAGAATTACTCCATTTTACACCGCAAGGTAAATAAAACAATCCTATACACTGCTTGGATCACCAATACTGTATGTCTGTCTATTTGTTTTATTGTAAACAAACGTCAAATAGTATTAGTAAAAATAAAAGTAAAAAGTGGGCAAAGGCCTCCATTATTGAAATCAAGTCATCGTTACAATAAATGGGTAATAATGACTTAAGGCGGGGGTTTCCAAAAAAAATGGTGTTTTTAAATGAGTTTTATTCGAAATGTATAAGGATTTTAAATCTAAAAAAAATATAGGGAGAGTAACCTATATTGTACCGACTCCTAAATTGTACCACCTTCAAATTTCCCACTAAACGGTGTCATTATTCTACACTAGCAACACAAAACGAGGCGACTACAGCTTCACTGTCACTGTGCCATTTTGTTTCTTTTTATGACAAATGATACGAGGGTGAGAGTAAAAACGTTTTTTTTTGTGATTTGATGTAATTTTTTCGTCTATTGTCTAAGAAGGTAGCTCAACAAAAAGTTAGTAATCATTTAACACTGTATTCTATAAGAAAGCACGATTCCTACTGTTTTTAAACATCGCGAGTACAAATCAGTTGGTTAAGGTTATGTTGTTGTTTTTTTAAGTTTGCTATCGAACTACCGTGTACCCTATATTGGACCTCTTCGAGGTTCCAAATTTGGACCGGTACAATTTATGCATTCTACTTTAAATGAGAAAAATAATTCAAGTTATTGTATTGCTTTAGATGGAGATTGTTCAGAAAAGTCTTATAAATGGAGTGAAGAAGATTTAAAAGAGGCATTACGAGCATATGAAGGAAAAAAAATGGAATTAACGAAATCTCCAGACGGTTTCAAGTACCAAAACAAACAATTTTACGGCACGTTAAACTGCAGAATAAGTTTGCAAATAAATATATTACTCATAAAGGAAGACCGACAGTTTATAATAATTAATAAATAATTATGATTAATAATTTCGTATTATTTCAGATTGCTACCTAAAATTTATATAATGGGTTTTCTTTGGTACAATTTAGGCATCCCGTGGTACAATTTAGGTTACTAGTTCCGTAAATTGGACCGAAGGACAACTATCAGTAGATTAATAATTTTAAATAGTTTAAACTTGATAAGAATCTTAAGTGCGTAATATGTTGTAACAGGAATACCAAGGTATCACCTAAGTCAGATTGGGTTTCTCTAACTTACAAGGTTTAGGTATTTTTTAGTGTTATGTCAAAAGTGGTCCAATATAGGTTACTCTCTATATGTTATTTATTGGCCTTTTATGTAGTATAATTCCCGCTGGTATTTTCACGATATTTTACAATTTCCTGCATCGAATATGATATCAAACATACGTCTTTTTAATAAACTAAATATCCATTTTATTTAGGCTATACACCGTTTCAGACGAAGAAAAATATACCAAACCAATTGTCTTTGAATATGTAATAGTTGTCGGCCATTATAATTTTAATAATAAGTTAACGTTCAATGAAATCCACATTATTGCCTAATTCGACGCTCGCGCCATCATTCAGTCCCGAGCGGAACGCCTTGGAAATCTCACAGTCGGAAACGCTCGCCTTAATCACAACGCTTAAAAATTTTGGGTGGTGATCACAAACCCGGGCTATGCATCGGAAAATCAGAAACACTCTTTGCCCTACCTGGGAATCACACCCGCGACATTCGGGAATCCGGCTGAGCGTTCTGCCACTCGGCCACCGAGGCGTCACGTTCAAAATTCAAATATTTTTCAAAATTCAATTCAAAATTCAAAATCATTTATTCAGTTTAGGCTACAAGTAGCTCTTGTGAATGTCATTATGCCATCGGTTCGTAAATCTACTCTAGGCGGGAGATCTTATACTGAGAAGAACCGGCAAGAAACTCAGCAAGTGTCCAGCTTCTTCTCCCTTACACCGTCAAAAATATTGGAAAATGCCCTATCATAGCAGAACACTTTCCATTACAAATAAACACAAAAATTATATATAAGACAACGACAACAAGTAAAAAAAAAAAAAAATGTAAGTTAACAAGTTTACATCAGATAATTATGTAAAGGTTTCAATTTCAAATGTATTATCTTAAAATGAATAAAGTAAATCAATATTATGTTACGAGGCCTATCACAAAATGCGCGCTTGCGTTTTACGAGCGGCCGACGCATCGCAAAAGTAGCATATTGTGCAGTTGTAATTACATTTATTTGAAGTTTAATAGTTTTTAATCGTTAAAAAAAAGTATATAATTTGAAATCTTATAAACTAACGTTAATTCTGGTGTACATTTTACTTTATAATGTTAATGGAGTAAAGAGATATTTACAGCTAAATCTGAACGTTTTATGACTTTGAATGGGATATTTTTGTAGAAATTCCATTCATATTTCGAAATTCCGAGGCCGCTACGAATTTAACCACTATTTAAGAGATATTATTATATATTTTTTATTTCGTTTGCTTAGTGAAGTAGTTCAATCCATGAGCTTAAAAATTGCCGTCAGCGTATTTAATTGAAAACTAGCTTCGGAATTTTGGCTTTATATAAATATATAAGGAAAAATTGCAGAAAGCGAAGCCGCTACGAATTATACTAATAACTATTCTCCACCATACAATAAGTAAAAATTGTCTAAGGGTTTCAGTTTCTTTGAACAAGAACGCCGAAGTTGGGCATTTTATGCAAAAATCACGGTCAAAATGTAATAGGCCTCTTAAATCAAAATCAAAAAAAATCTAAAATATTTTATTTACAAAAAATACAGGTTTGGTAAATACAGGTGGACTCCCTCCTTTTAAGTTAAACAATAACCTGTATTGGGAGAGAGCCGCTCCTCACTAAGAATAACTACACAACTGTATTTAAAAATGAACAGAAATGTTTATTTATTTTAGGCGAACTGAATTTATATCATAAGTGATTCAGCAAAACGGGAGAGAACCTTTTAATACGTCTTGAATTTTATAACAGAAACAATTAGTCATATCTCATATAAAGAATTCACAATAAGAGGACCAGCTTTATCCAAGTGACAGGGGGACCATTTGATAACGGCAAATGGTCGCTCGACGTAAGACCGTACCGTAATATTTTATTCAAATGTACATTCGAATCTGGTGATAATAAACGGGTGAGGTGATAAAATAGAGTGTAATGCAAAATGTGCACGGTACCCTAATCGAGAAGATACGTTTCAGACAAATCCATTAGAAAATATTGTGCAGGGGACAGACTTCAAATGTTTTAAAAGTACTATCACCCAGCTTAGTTAATGTCCCCACTGCTGGGGCACGAGCCTTGCTTTTGGATGAAATCACTACAGGGTAAATGGGCCGTAAACCACCACGTGGACTCGATGTGTACCTAGTGTTAACGATTGTAAATGCAGCCGTGACCAACGGCTCCGAAGCGAACACGAAGCGAAGCATGAACTAAGACTAATTTAGATTTTTTTGTTTTCATAAAAAAAGCAATTAAATAATTCGGTTATGTGGAACCCAAATCTTCTTTGAATTATCCATTTTTGAGTATTTGAACATCGGACGGTTGGGAATTTGCGTCAGCATTTGTCTTTGTCAGTTGTGGTATTAGTTTTAACACTCTTTGTTTTATAAACGCAACATATTTAAATGAATACTAAAGAGTTTTAATTCCTTTGATCTGAGCATTACCTGTGGGCTAACTTTGATGGTATTGTAGATTGGAGAGATCTTTTAGTTATTCGGAGTGTCGAGCGAGACTCTTGACAGATCCTTGAATTTCAGTGGCTGAACAACGGCTTTCAAGGAGCATCAGTTTGTAGTAGTGTTTCCATACTGTACAATATTCCTCTTGAGGCGTCTTTGGCTAGCTCGGTCCTTGTTAACTGTGTCGTGACATGGAAACAATGTAAATGTCTAAAACAACTTTAGTGACAGATTTTTTCTCAGTGATAAATTACTAGAAATATTATAACTACTATATTTTCAATTGGCAATCATCCAAACTTTGTTAGCGTTTACATTATGTAATTAGTAGACGTTTTTTATATTCTAAAGTGTCAAATCTATTATTCGGGATTGCGTCCAAATCTTCTTCTTTCTTCTTCTTCTCATTTCCCTTTGTTTTTTCTTTCTTCTTTTTCTTTTAATGTTTTTTCTTTTTCTTCTGTTCTTATAGTACACATTGTAAATAAATTTCAATCAAGTCAATATTTTATGAATTAGTTATCGTAGTTACCGCTTGCTTCTTTCCCTTGACAAAATTACTTAAGCTGTTACCCACTAAAAATAGGCGATTAAAAACAATAAAACATCCTGTCTCTTAAACTATTTCGTGACAAACAAACCAACAAGGGACAGTGATTAATCCCGCAACATAGTTAACAAGAATTTACTCCGATCGAGATGGCTTGACTGCATATAAAATGGTTATTTAAGCTGTAAGATGTACGGAGTAATTGACAATCATTTTGCTCGATGATTAAAACGTCCTGAGACACAGTATTATTATTTTACTATAATTTTTATACACGTAACATATAACAGGTTAGGTGTGTAAAAAAATACTTGCCTATATACCTATTCAAAATATCGTTTAGGTTTGTTTAAATTTATTTAGATGTGCTTGTAGCAAATATTTATAATAACCCTCCTTCCTTAAAGAATAGCCAATTTAAATCCAAACAAAAGTAATTTCGTTAAATTAAATAATGACGTTTTATTTAGTACTAGAAGTGAATGCCCGTGATGGTTCTACCAACTTGGAAATCATCACAACTTTTAACAATAAAACATCAAGTGAGATCTCACAAGTGCTTACCTATAAATCATAAAAAAACACACAATCTATTTTCAATAAACGTGAAATCGTTTTCATTAATAAAAAGTGCTCCGATAACCCCACCCCTTATATTCAACTACAACTGATTCAATTGAATAAACAAGAAAGAACTTTCCGTTACAGATAAAAGGTACAAATGAGATTTGCCATACAAACGAGGCCGGTGCCGCAAGCTATTTCCAAACATTACCACACAATGTCCCAGTGCTGTCCTTTTATTATGGCAATACCGTAAACTGTGGTCTAAGATCAGCCCACGACCTTCGCCGAACAAAACAACACCGTAAAGGTACCAATAAAAGGCTATAGGTTTCTTGTTACCTTAAAGAAGACATTTCGCTCTTAACTACCTTGCAAAGGGACTTATTTGTGGGCGGTTTGTAATGATCCTTTTTGTTTGGTGCAAGTTAAAGGATTGATGCGGAAACTAACTGAGCTGTGTTTAAAACTGTAGTAGGGTTTATTCGTAAATACTGATTATAAAGCCACTTATAGCCAAAAGACGGAGTTACACGATATGTTTTTGAATTCTGTTCTAACACTTGATTTCTTGCGGTTTTGATGCTTTGATTTTATTAATAAGTATAAACTCATCATAGTTTTCATGGATTAAAATATAATTAATGCATTTTGAATACCTTTTGAAGTTTTAGATAAAACAATCACAAACTCTCAAAAATGAGGAGCTCGATGGCGCAGTGGTTAACGCGCCCGGTCTGTGAGTGCTGAGGTAAAGCAACTTTCGCAAAGGCCAGTCGTCGGATGGGTGACCAAAAATTTATCATCTCGAGCTCCTCCGTGCTTCAGAGGGTACGTAAAGCAGTTAGTCCCGGCTGCATTAGCAGTCGTTAACAACCACTAATCCGCACTGGCCTCGTGTGGTGGTTTATGTCCCGTTTTCCCTATCCATCCATAGGGAAGGCTCGTGCCCCAGCAGTAGGGACATAAAATGAGCTGATGATGATCACAAACCCAAGCTGTGCATCTAGAAAACCGAAACACACTTTGCCTGACCCGGGAATCAAAATTAGGAAGATCTCTTGATATCCTTTTGCTTCAAGACGTTGTTATAACCTGTTTAAATTGTAGCTTTAATCAGTAGCTTAAGTGAGTTAAAAATGAGCGGGTACCGCCACCTACCTTACTCATAGTCAGCACAGAGCAATATATTGTCAAATGTATTTTTTTAATATTATTGAAAAAAAAAAAAAAAAAAAAATGTATTTTTTTAATATTATTGTTTTATTAACTTGTATATGGTGAAGCTGGTAGTTTTTAAGTGGGATGTAGATATCAATAAAAGTGGACTGTACCTATAACATAGACTAATTTATAAAATATATAACATTCAATAAGACTAGCCCGACAATGATCAATACGTGCATGCGAGGCCCTGGGTGTGGGTAGAAGTCCGTGTCCGCAGACCCCGCGCCGTCGTGTATTTTGGTGTTCCTCGTCCCGCGCGCGCTCCTGCAGATCGCGGCGGCGCCGACGACAGTGCCCCCATGCGCTCAGTGTTGCCATAACCAGTAACTATTATGTCCCGCTGTAAGCTTATAACTTAAACGCCGCCGCTCTCAATGCTGCACCGGTAATCAGATTTTGTGCGTAGATTAAGCTATACTGTCTTTAACATTACCTTTAGTATAATACTGTTGTGCGTTATTTACAACCCTGTACTGAGGATAAACCGAGCATCGAACTAGCACTGTCTGTCTGCTCGTGTATTTCTATAACAGTACCTTCTAAGTGTGAGCTTAATCACTTACTTAGAAGAAGACTTTGTTTCAAAGAGGAAATAGCTTACGATGAACTTGGGAAAAGAATATGATAAGAGTGTACCTATGCTAGTTTTACATTGTAGCAGTTTAAATCACTATTTCTTTTCTTATAGCAGATGATTATTGCACACAAAATAAAGATAGGAAATTGAAGAGTGCAAGTAACTTAGCAAAGTAGTAATAAAATATCATTTGAACGACATATTCAATCGATGATAGCTTTCGGAGGCAGGGTGCGCTGTAGCACCAATAGCATCCTGAACGCCATTGCTGATAAGGTGGATTGCCCCATCCAGAAATACTGGGTGGGATTAATCATAGGTTTACACCTATGATTGATCTCACCCAGTATTCCAAGTATTTTTATGTAATTTTTATTTTTATTTTTATCTAATTAAATGCTTTACTAACATAGCCTGTAAGAATGTATTAACTAACACATGTATGGATACTCACTGTCTGAAATAAAGTTTATATTATTATTATAATTAAGAGTATAGAATAAGAATATACACTTTGCAGATATATGTATTATGTCTAGCTGTCTTCGCATCTGGTCTGGACTCGGCTTAGCATCAGGTAGAGCGTAGACATTTGTCAACTCCACCAAAAGTAGGGCATTATATCACCATTATTTTCCTATAACAATCCAACTTCTGGGCTACAACCTCCCCACAATAGCACATTGAAAGAACGTTTTACAGCCAACCACGTTTTAGTTCAATGTAGTTTAGCGCCATTGCTTAAACAACATGTATTTCTAAATCTGACAACGTAGCCTTTTAAAGCAGCCTTATGCAAAGGCAATAGAGTATAATATATCAGTGTAGTTACACAATGCTCGGCTCATTTACATACCTATATAATTCAGAGTTCGGTAAACAAATAGTCACTACACGATTCTATAAAGACGTCAGGATCGCGCGTTACAAGATTGTGTAACTCTCTGCATTCAATGGGTCGGGCTTAAGACCTTTAGTTTATAGTACTTGCTGTATGACAGCACAGTAGCCACTGATGTCACTGCTTAATCTAGTTCATGAATAAATAACAGATAATGAATAGGTAGTGTAGGACGTCGGATAGTGTGGGGCGACGGTATACGCAAAGTGGCTCGTAGCGTTTGGATGAGAAGAGTCGACGACCGGCTTAAGTGACATGCTTTAATACGTGTATAAGATTTAAATGTGTATAAAGATTTGTAGTTATAAAAAAATGCGCTTTTGTTGCGAGCAAATTATAATGAGTAGAAAAAAATTTAAGGGTCGAATATCGCCATGCTATGCGTTAGCCTGGTATGTTAGCCCATTGTGGTAATTAGAAGGCGCGAGTTCAAATACCACTCTTAAAAAAAATAATTAAATCAATTAAAATAGATATGTCGCCCTAACATCAATCTCAGTAGCATTTTTCCGGCAGCTAGAGATAAGATAGCTTCAGTAGTTAAGGATTTCGAGTTAAGAGGCCTATTACATTTTGACCGTGATTTTTGCATAAAATGCCCAATTTCGGCGTTCTTGTTCAGAGAAACTGAAACCCTTAGACAATTTTGACTTATTGTATGATGGAGAATAGTTATTTGTATAATTCGTAGCGGCCTCGCTTTTGCAATTTCCCCTTATCTATATATATAAAGTCAAAATTTTCAATTTTTTTTCAATTTTCAAGCTCATGGATTGAACTACTTTACTAAGCAAACGAATTAAAAAATATATAAAAATATCTCTTAAATAGTGGTTAAGTTCGTAGCGGCCTCTAAATTTCGAAATATGAATGGAATTTCTACAAAAAAAATCATATTCAAAGCCATAAAACTTTCAGAATTAGCTGGATGTATCTCCTTACTCCATTAATATTATTAAGTAAAATGTACACCAGAATTAACGTAAGTTTATAAGATTTCAAATTATATACTTTTTAAACGATAAAAAATTATTAAACTTCAAATAAATGTAATTACAACTGCACAAAATGCTACTTTTGCGATGCGTCGGTAGGCCCCTTAAGTGGGCTTTCACTATTAGCTTTATCATCACTTAACATCAGGTGAGACGAAGACTTTGTGCTTATCCGTAAAATATTAAAAAAACACTTTTTAAACAGTCAAATGTAGTGATTTTTATGTTTGCTAGGTATCCGGATTTGACAATAAATTTTCAGTTTTTTTTAGAGAGATTGCTGATTGCCTCAAACGGCATTTTCAGCGTCACCGGGCTTTTTTGGGGGCGGCGAGGTACGTAAAGAGTACCTCAAGCCGTGTTGAAACGAATCGGTTCGGATCGGATCGGACAATTTTCAGTAATTACACCATCTAGTAAGAACTGAAATTATCGTACGTAGTTGTTAAAAGCGCATGCTTTATTATACCGTATAGTAGCCGAGTAGCAAACACGAGTAAACGAGAATCGCACTGCACGATGACCCGTTCAGGCATAGCAAACGACATGTCAAAGGCTTGTCTTACACAGGAACTGCATTAAACCCCAACTAGGCACAATAAAGGTAAATTATCTCAAAACTGAAACCTTTTGACGCTGCCAGCACACACGGTAAGCTTTTATGGTAACAAAAAGTACATTGTGTTGTAACAAATGACTACACTAAAACGGTAATGTTTACGCGACACGGAGTCGCCTTAATGAGACAGGCCGACACTCCTTGGGCTAGATTGGGGTGGCCGTGCGTTGTGGATGTTGCGGGACACATCCTTTATAACCGCCTCTGTGGTCTAGTTTAAGACCATCGGTCTCACAGACGTCCCAGGTACAATTCCCAGCGGGGGTACATGGTTGTGTACTCTCGGCTTTGTGGACCAAATGGATGGGCGAGAAAGACAAAAAAGGCGGCGCGGGCGATGTTATGCTATCTGACGAGGTCGTCAGATAAGGACAAGAAGGTCCTTGGTCGAGTGGTTTGTACACTGGTTTTCATGGTGTCGCTATCTCTGAGGTCCCGGGTTCGATCCCCGGTTGGGTCAATTTAAAAATTATTGATTTTCTAAATTGTCTCGGGTCTGGGTGTTTTCTATGTATAATAAGTATGTATTTAAGTATTTTAAGTATGTTTATCTGTTGTCTAGTAACCATTTAACGAGTTTCATAACGAAGCTTCTCTTGGGCTAGATAATTGGTGTGAGTGTAGGAAAGCTTATTTAGTGGACTGTATTTTTTTTACTAGGATAGGGGAGGTTTGAACTGCGAGGAACGGTGATGTGGACAACTAGGTGATCGTTCAAATGAGGTGGGTAAGGAACATAACTTTGAACAGCGACAGCGGCCGACGAGACGCATGGGCGCAGGCGGGCGAGCAGTCGTAACCGGAACGAGGTTGGTGGCCGGCAGACGCACTTTGCTGGAATACGGGCTAGTGGAACACCAGCGCGTGGTCTCTCGCAGGTGTAACACTTTAAACGCGGCTATTTCGGATTGCCGAAATGGAAATTCCCAATGGAGGAGCGGCGCGAGTATCTCCTTCAAACGTATGGTATGTCTGGTGGTATGGCTTTTTTTACGCCTGGCTAGCTACCACCATCTTATCTTATCACAATGCTATATATAGTTACAAGATAAAACTTTACTAGAATATATATTATATTAACCAACGTCAAGTAGCTCAGCGGTCAGAGCATTGGACCGGTTATCCAAAGGTCGTGGGTTCGATTCCCACTTGAGCTTCTAGGCTGGTTGATATTTTATTGTAAACTTTTACCTTGTAACTTATTCTATATTTTTCTAAGATTTACGCAAGCACTATACATTTCAATAAAACTACTTTTACGGATATACATATTATTTTTATAGTACTTTTATTCAGTCGTTTATTGAACCCTTTGCACGATCCGTGAGCGCAGGGAGATAAACGACCAATGTGTAAAATCAACGAAAGTAGATCCTTAATCGTTTATGTAAATTATTTTAAATTAACAACACACTAACATTGAAGTTATGGTGATTTATCTCGTTTGGATTTTATAATGATTACGTAAAGAATTAACATAATAAATTATAATAAAAATACATACTTTTAGCGTTGATCTATATTGATCGTTATTTGTAATGAAACCCCTTACGAAGAATCAAGAAAAAAAAAACATATTTTTATACCCTGTCCCGTTTCACGCATATCATGTACAGCCACTAGTTGAGGCGCTAACTAAAACCCGTGACTAGCCCGGAGAAACAAAAGGAGTCAGCGAATAAGTGTTAAATGGTCACTAACAAACTAACAGCTTTCGACACGAAGAAAGTTCTACACAATAACACTTACTAATAAAGCTGTACGTACGGACAACAGCATCAATCTATTTAATGCTAATTTATTTGTTAACAAAATCGTAGTGTCACAAAAGAGCTGAGATTTACGACAGACAGCCGATAATTTATGCAAGAAAGTTAACAAAACACGCATTTTAGAATTGAAATGTTTATTTCATTATGCTGTTTCATAGACACTCCACACGCATGAGAATTTATCTGGACAGGTGTACAAACTGTAAGCGTAGACATTGTCTTTCTTATTTCGTATGTTTATGACAGAAAGTGTCTTTCTGCGATATGTGACATTTTCCAATGTTTGACTGGTATTTTCACTACACGGATGTACCACCATAGAATTACCAACCAATGGCTAAGGGTTATTATTAGATTAAGTTTAAAACCCAAGTCAATTTGGGTAGTTGACTTTTTTTTTATTATTGTGAGATGGGCTTGCTCTTGGCCTCATTCTAATCCCTAGGCTAAGAAGAGGCCGACGATGGGACAAGCTTGCCCAGAAATAGCCTATTCACTCGGGCTTTAAAAACTTTAGGGTTATATGCACTCGGGAACACAGACGCCTGTAAGTCAATACAGAAACTTTTTAGCAATTGTTAGAATCATTTTTTTTAAATAGAGATTGTATGGGAATGATAACCTATGACGTCACTATTTTGTTAACATTTTAAGTTACACAAATTCATGCGTAAGTCAAATAAAAATAGGTCGTAAAACTGTTACGTGATTTCATTTGTTTGTTTCATGTTCTGGAATAAAGCAGAATTGTGAACTGTGTAACTTGATACCTATTGTTTTCTAAAGTTAACGATACATTAAGCACTTACTTATACTTACAAATATACCAATTCCAATCCTGACCTTTCGAGTCTACGTACCACGATTGGGTCCGTGGTCCGAAATATTAGTAGTACCTAAATAGCCTATAACTGTCCCACTGCTGGGCAAAGGCCTCCAGCATTGAAATCAAGTCCTCACTACAATTGATGGGTATTGGCTTAATCACTACGCTTGCGCTTGCCAAATGCGGATTGGTGAACACAAACCCGGGCTATGCATCGCAAAAAATCCGAAACACACTTCGCCCGACATGGGATTTGAACCCGGGACATACGCGTATAGTGCCGATCGCTTGGCCACTCAGCCACCGAGGCGTCAATTAGGATTCTTCTTCTTAGTCGGTCACTCTTGACAGAGTGGTCGTGGTCAATGAAGGGTCGCCCTTCGTGCTCGCAGCTGTTGCTGCCCTTGCAAGCCTTCTCCACCGGTCTCTGTTGGCCGCATGGCGAACGCACTCCGTCATAAGAGACCCAGTGACGGACTTTATAGTGTCAGCCCATCTCGTTGGCGATCGGCCGCGGGATCTTTTGCCCTCGACTCTGCCCTGAATAACAAGCCGCTCCATTGAGTTGGTTTTACGTGTAACGTGTCCAAAGAATTTCAAAATCCGCAATTACACAAGCGATGACAGTCTCTGCTTTATTTTGATTTCCTTCAATATGGACACGTTGGTGCGATGAGCGGTCCAGCTTATTCTAAGCATGCGTCTCCAGCACCACATTTCCAGTGCATCGATCCTACGTCGGTCTTGGAGTCGCAGCGTCCATGTTTCAATTAGGATAAGAATTCGAAATAGTAAGATAGCGAAGAACCATACAAAGTATTTAACTTCAATGATCTACTTGGTATTTTGAATCACCAAATGTAAGTAAAAATGGTTATGATTCCCACGTCCGCATGATGTGAATACAATAATCAGGTCTCCGAATAGCAACAGACAACAGACTGTATCGATTGGTCTGCCATCGCCATCGCATTGAATATTACATAGAATCGATGTCTTTGTCGTTTATTACACGCTCGTGATACACGGGTCGATTCTTACGGTTCTCTTCGAAGTCAATTTGTCTACTATCCCCCCCCCCACACAATTGATATGGCAGCGAACTTAAATTTAGATTTACCCCAGGGGGGTACCTGCACCTCCAGTGTAGGAGAATCCCCCCCTGAGCGTCCACGCTCAGGCTGCCCTACGTATTCTGGGGAGGGCAAAAGTCCGCTCGTATCAGCACATGCTGCAGAGGAATCTTCAAGAAACGAGCCTATTCCTTCCTTAAAGGCCGGCAACGCATCTGTGATTCCTCTGGTTTTGCAGGTGTCCATGGGCGGCGGTGATTGCTTTCCATCAGGTGACCCGCCTGCTCGTTTGCCTCCTTCTAATATAAAAAAAAGCTACATATTAATTAATACAAATTGATAGACGTATATATCTTTGAAGAAATTTTCTATGCTATGGTTGATATCGTTAAAGTACCTTATAAGTGTAGCTCGAATAAATTAACTAATGCCCTAAAATATGCATTACTTCTGTAACTGTGCAGTTTCGAACATAATGACGTTCTCGTATCGTGTCCGAACTTTTAGAATCTGGAACTAGTTAAGAAAATGATTTGAATTTGTATTTCTATGGATTGTTGATTAAAACGAAAACTGAAATAGTACTACTTACTTCTTCGATAAAAATGAGCAAGCAAATATCATCTCGAGCTCCTTCTTACTTCGGAAAGCACGTAAAGGCGTTGATCTCGGCTGCAATAGTAGTCGTTAACATGTACTGTAGGCTTAAAAGAATAAAATGTATGGGATTGACATTAGCCGCGCTAAATCACGGGGTCAATCTTACTTCGAACTTCGCTATCGTTTTCTTAATGTTACTTTGGCTACCGCCACGGGTCCGCGTGGTGGTTTATAGCCTGTTCTCTTTATCCATCTATATGGAAGGCTCGATGATGAATTAATTTAAATTTTCTATAACAAATTTTAGAACAATTTTCAAGTGAAAATTTCCACTCGTGAGGACCGAATACATGTTTATGCAAAACTCCAGACTATGGTAATTCACACCTGTCAGTAGCGACACATCGGATATTTTAATAGCAATGGGATGTGCCAAACGGCATTCTTATTCAACACCGATGATACTTCGAAATAAAATGTGGGATTTATAGTAATACTGAGACAATGTATTACTGATTTTACACTCTATTGACGACCTCCGTGTGTTGTCGCCGGCAGTCTCGTTATAATACTAGGACTTTCCTCGCGACTTCGGCTTTAAGATTTAGAAATAAAAACTTTTTAAAATAATATTAGGTCTTTACCTATGAAAGTGGAGATTTGTATGAAGATTTATTTAATATTTTTTTTTTCCATATTTCCGTATTTTTTAATTTTCTAAGCATCTATTTATTTTAACACTATAAAAATTGTAGAGTGTAGTGTGTTTGTTTCACTAGCTAAAAATAGCAGACATTAAAAAGAAAAAAATCAAGTCCCTTCAAAGCTACAATGAAACAAAAGGACAATGCCGCGACAAAAAGTTAATCAATTAAAAAAAAAAATTGGGCGATAAAGACACAAAATTAATAATCATTGTTATTACTGAAGCCTAAGAAACATAGTCCTAATTAAAGGTGTATAATAATATTAACAACCGATATTGACTTTTAGAAGTAATACACCTATTAATAACTGAGAAGGAAAACTCCAATTTCATAGGTAAGGACCTATTATAAAGCCTATGTTACCCGCAAGAGATGCGGCATTCTATCAGTGAAAGATTTTTTGGAATTGAACCATTAGTTCCAGAGTATTACAGCACCATTAGCCCCGACACACAAACAAACAAACAAAGTCACTAATGTTGGCTCTTTATTAATTAAATAATGAATAATATCACAGGTTTTGAGTTAGATCCTTACCTTATTGTTTCTTTGAACAATTCTTGTCAAATATTTAGTTTTTGATTACCTACCTTTATTTTTTGGTTCGTAGTCAGCGTATTTGTTCCGATTCAAAATTCAATTCAATAGCAATGATCGTCCGATAGACTGTTGAGTATTGAGCCAACATATGTATTATTATTATACCAAACATATTTACCTATACAATTATAGAATAGAATAGAATAAATTTTTATTTGGTTCATAAATATAGTGATAAAAATACATTAAGCTTAATACACTTATAGGTTCCAGAACCAAAAAGGCAACCGCTCAGCATGTGTCAATTATATATATTTATTTACTTGAGTAGCATGGTTACATACACCAATTACCTACACTGACCAACATAAAAATACAATAAATAAAAAAAATAAGAAAAAACTATTTAAAAACAGATAACATGTCCTATTAAAAATATAGACATAAAAACATGCTAATGGTAATAATAATAGAAAAATCATCTGCGAAAGTTAAGCGAATATATAACAAGCGTCTCTATAGCGTTGACCACGTTTCAATAATGAGTCATCTTTTTGGACAGATATAGGATAGCTAACACTTTTATTACAGAGCGCCATTGAAAACCAGTAACAAATAAGGGGTCTTCTCATTTTAAAATCATAATAAACAGTCAACAAGTTTTGCAAAAACTGCAATATCCTTCGAACCGTCACCAAACCTAACTGAATAATAAACAAAACGATACAGTTTCCCGTAGGTATTCGTAGCAAACATGGAGCCGGCTCGAGTGTAAGGCAAACGAACGATACGTTTAACTTAATTGAATGCTTAATGACTGTCGCTGATTCACAATAGATAAACAAACCTAGTGACGACACAGTGCAAGTGCAGTAGTAAGTAGGTTTGCTCGTTTTAGCTCCTACCGTCGTGGGAGATGAATCGAACAGACATTGTGTTGTCTATAGCTTCGTGAGCTGTGAGCTAGTAGAGTTCTTTATATGTATTTGCATTTTATATACTAACTACAGCTTATATTGAAGTTTGTGCGTCAAGGAAACAGCGAGTATGTGTGCTCTAGATACAAAATTTGAGCTGACGGTACACTTATAATTTTTTTCTACTTGGTTCGGATGCTTTTCTACACTACAGGACGAATGATCTTATGAATGAGATTAGTTAGAACCGAATCTGTTGAAGAGCTATTTTCTCATACTAGATGTAGTACCTAAAAAGAAAACATGTGTGGTGATATCTAAAAAAAAGTTGAAAAAGTTAAGTATCATAATTATTGAGTTTTGTTTTATTGGTTCGGTTAAAGATAACCTACTTTTACTGAGTCTACTATGTCTATTTGATACGCCAAATACTCGATATGTGCATGTATGTAGGACATTTAGATTTAAGTAAATATTGCTTGCGTTAAATTGGATTTTAATTATTGATTAAGTAACGAGCAGTATTCAAAAGAATTAGGGAAAGGAAAACATTTATAATAATGGGGAAGCGTTTGGCCTCTGTCTCGACCTTCGTCGTTTTCTGTAATATGTTTATTTGGTGCTAGCAACGCATATGTGGTAAGAATACGTGTGCCAAGTTCAGTGTGCTTTTTTCATTTCATTTATTTCATATAGTAAAAGTAAGTTAAAGCAAAAAGCCTATAACTGCCCCACTGCTGGGCAAAGGCCTCCATCATTGAAATCAAGTCATCATTGATGGGTAAAAGCTTAACCACCCTTACCAAATATGGATTGGTGATCGCAATAATAGGAAACGGGGACACGCTAGTGCGTAGATGCCATTGCCTCTAGAAATCCATTGACGGTGTTTTGTTTCACACGGCTTGAGGAACTTTAAGTTTTGTGCCACTCACAAAAGTCACAAGTCTTTGGGACTTTTTTGGGACGCTAATAACATCGGCTGAGACAATCAGCAAACATCTCAAAAAAACCAACATAAATTATTAACAACCAATTATTCAAGACTACTCAAAGGTTTTTTTATCGAGGATTAACACCAACTACTATGTATCAGGTATCATAGACACCTTTCAGTCAGAGTCAGCCCGCGACCACGACCGGTACAACTCGGTCGAAATGTCGGTTGGAATGGAACGCGATAGTTTAAAAGTGTGTATTCAAGAAACAGGTAGGTAGTAAAAAACAAAAATTTTAACAAAAAAAAAAACCGACTCCAAAAAATTTTACTGATAAAATTGCACTAAAAAGTAAAAAATAAGCGTTAGACTTATACAGACAATAAGTTTATTAAGAAAAAATATAGGTACAATTATTGTTATTTTTGGGGCCGGTGCCAGCCAACGAAGTTTTTGAAGCCGGTGCCAGTCCGCGTTTATAGTTAAAATTTCATGCATAAGATTGAATGTACTATTATGATTATAATATGGTATGTCGTTAAATGTTTATGTTAAAGTTACCTTGGCTGGCACCGACTCCAAAAGTAACAATAATTGTACCTATATTTTTTCTTAATAAAGTTATTGTTTGTATAAGTCTAACGCTTATTTTTTACTTTTTAGTGCAATTTTATCAGTAAAATTTTTTGGAGTCAGTTTTTTTTTTTGTTAAAATTTTTGTTTATTTTTCGCTTTTTAGTGATTCGTTTCGATCTATTTATCAAAAGCGACCTACTAAACACGCTGCTCGTATGAGACAGCGCCGTTTAAATGAGACAAGCGAAGAAAACGAGAAACGCCTATCTCAAAGTAGGAAATCAAAAACTGAGTTCCGGTGCCTGTCTTCTTTTGCTTTGTCATAGTCGCTTAACTATCTTAATCGAGATATTTTATCGCCATCCGTGAAATACTTATCATTGAGGAGTTCCGATGGCAATCTGTGGTCTTTTTCATCAGTTACACTTCATCAAATGATACTTTCTGAATGCAAATGCTTGACTTATTTCTGAAAATACCAAAATCGCGATAGATATGCCTACAATATTCGAGGAGTTCCCTCAATTCCTCAAGGATCCCATCATTAGAACTGGACCAAATTAAAATGGGACCACACGGGAAGCCCCAGCTTTCAAATAAAGAAAGAATCATCAAAATCGGTTCACTTAGTCGAAAGTTCTGAGGTAACAAACATAAAAAAAAAAAAAAAAATACAGTCGAATTGATAACCTCCTCCTTTTTTTGAAGTCGGTTAAAAACAACATCCTGCGCCTGCGTCGCTTATTAACTAATCTAGAAATTATATACCTATACCTCATACTTTATTTAAAGAACTCAAAGCACACACATTATTAAAAATACATTCCATTAATCATACTTAAGATGCCTCAACCATATCTACAAGCAATAGGTCAACTACCAAATTTAGTTTCAAACAAACCATTTAGCCAATGAGAGTCATATGTTACTGTTAGTAAAATATTGCTATAAACAAGGTTTCTTTAGAAAGCTAACGGTGGCGTTCTTAATTACGCGTTAAATGGACGCGTAATAAATCAATGTAAGAAAAAATTAAGCGACGTGCGAGATGAATCGGTCGTGTTTGTGATTTGTGATCGTTTGGGAGGCAAGTCCGGTCCGGCGGGCTTGTTTTTAAGCAGTCGTTACATTTTGTTCATAATGAGTTTAAGAATATGGTTTTCAGTTTAACTCCTGGGAGTCCTCCAGACCTGGGTCTGGCATAGGTGTTTTAGATATTTTCGATGGATTGATACGGTTTGTGATCACCTACCCTCATTTCAACTTGTTCAAACTGGAGGGTTCTAAGTAATGTCTGGGATACCACGCACCTATGTCTAGACTTGTCAGGCAGTACAACGCTCTCTCTAAAGCAGAAACTATCGATGTTTTCGCTGATAATGCTATGAAGACTAAAAGTTATTTTAGTTGCGATAAATTATATGGAAAATCTATAAAATCGATTAAATCTGGATCTAATTGAAAATTATGATTATAATTTTATTTGTAAATTCAATAATTTAATTTAATTCATTCTTATTTTTATTAGCTATTTGATTTTGTTTTGTAAACAGTCATTTAAGTATCAATTTAATTTAGTAATTGTGTCTGATATTTGTGTTAGACCTATTTAGTTTGCTCGCTCATTTTATTGCATGTAGTCCTCACCTGTAATTGCAGTGACATTTGGATTGTGTTATCATAGGTGCATTTTTGTTGTGTAAATTGTATTGGTGTTCACTGTGTTGGTGTCCGATCAAATATATAAATAAATAAATAAATTTGGCAAGCAGGGTGATTAAGCCAAAGCCCAATTATAGCGACGACACGCGATGACTTCATTTCAATGATGGCCCTTTGCTTAGCAGTGAGATAGTGTGTTGGCCGAGTGTCAAAGCAAGGCGTAGTACCCGATGGTTCTGTGTTTAATACACGGGTCAGGTAAAGCGTGTTTCGGATATTTTCGATGTGATTCCCAACCCAGTATTTAGAGTGCTAATTAACTCAGCACCCATCAAATGTTTTGATTGTGATTCATGAGTATTACTTAATATATATATATATATATATTAATGTTAATAGGAGGCAAACGAGCAGGCGGGTCACCTGATGGAAAGTAATCACCGCCGCCCATGGACACCCGCAAAACCAAAGTAATCGCGGATGCGTTGCCAACCTTGGAAAGGAGTTGGATCTTGAGGAGGGAGTAGGAATTGGGAGTGAGAGATGGGCCTCCGGTACTTTCACTCACCGAACGAAACACAACAGCAACGAGTGCCGTTGTTTCACGCCGATATTCTGTGAGAGGGTGGTGTTACGCCGGGCGAGCCGGCCCATTTCGTGCTGCAACGCAGCGTGGCTCTACCACTCAGACAGTGTTACTCATTTAGCACCACCCAGGGGTCACGTGTAGAGTCTCAAGGGTAAACCTACGGACGAGAGTAACTTTAACCCCCAAAACAATGATAATAATATTTTTATTCACTATGTATAAAAAAATACAAATTCAAAAATTTCTACACTGTTTGAGAACGGTAGAATATGAGGCACTCAAAAGTGTTTGAGATCTTGTTTACGATTTTCTAAGAAATAAATAAATTTGATTTGAATTTGTAGAGTAGACATAATTTCAATGTTGGAGGTGGCCCAGCAGTGATAGAGATTTTTTTATTTTTTGTTTTTCACTGTCGCTTTGAAATTAAATGAATAGCATTTACGTATAAGCTATATATAAATTTACTTTATTCTCGGCTGTATAAGTCAAACCATACCTACCAATGACGAAGAACGCGATAACTCATTTTTCTTTTCAAATCCCCCGAAATAAACGCACCTGAGGCCTTTGACTTCCGTTACGTGGGAGCCATCTTTGTTATTACCATTTTTCATTTCACCTAACGAGGGCCGCGTATTATTGAAATTTATTGCGAACGCTATCTTTTTGTACAAAAAATATAATATGTATCAGACTTTTTGTGTGATCACTTTGATGAGAAATATGCTTTATTTACGTCAATGGCTTTCTTAAATTAATTTCAAGTGTTGTCCTTGACAAATGTTTGCTTTAAATATATTTTTAATCGATGAAAATGACTCTTATCTACCTGATGTTAAGAATCAGAAGCAATAAGTAGAGCTGGGTTGTCCGACATCAATATCCTCACCTTGCCGACGCGCAAGTTGCTTCTGCATACCTCCTTTAGATATTGTAGGAAGATAGGAGTGCTGGGATAGAATTACATTCTTTGGTTTCCTATAGTTCTTTTGGTATCGTATATAAAATTAAATGATGTCTAATGTTTCCAGTTAGATTCCATTAAGAATACGACTGGATGGCGACCATTTTTTATAAGCAGTATTGTTGTACAATGATATATGTTCCTGTTTTAAGAGTGCTATGTTTTTTTGTAAGAGGTGGCAACTGGCATTAATTAGCAGGTCACCTAATGGATATCAGTCATTACTGCCCATGGACATATAGACTAAAGCAATACCAGAGGAATTACAGATGCGTTGCCGGCCATTGAGGAAAGAGTTTATGCTCGTTTCTGGAAGGTCCATATGTCGTAACGGTCTGAGAATACCGCTGCTGGAAGCTGGTTCCATAAGATCGTCGATCTAGATTTGGTGAAGTTATAAGGCATATAAGTTCTGAAGCTTCAGATTCGGCAAAACGCTCGTGAAACCCTTGATGACCGCTTGCAATCAGGAGAACCATATACTCGTTACCCTGCTCCCTATCATTAAAAGGCAATACGTCTTTAGACTTCAATAGCAACGATCTCATTTAATATTTTACGAGACAAATACCTTCCGAATCCCTATTTATATCTGAACATATTCCTTCCACCTCCGGTTATTAGGATAAGGGGAGGAACAAATTCGAGCCGCGATGGCCGCCCCGGACATTTGCGTTCCCTCCTCTTCAATTGGACGGCTCACCGTTTTTAGTAATTGGATGCCGGATACTTCGCCGGATTAATATAGACGGTCGCGAGTAAATCCAAAAATGAGATAAACATAAGTGAGTATGAAGTAGAGAGATAGATTATACTTTTATTGCAATAACTAGAAAAAAAAAACATTCAGGAAATAACAATCTGGCGGTCCTATCGCTTTGAAGTGATCTCTTTTAAGCAACCAGACCGATGCAGAAATCTTAAAACAGCTTATAACTATACATTTCGACTAAATATTAACTAGAACGAGTTACAGTATCTATTTTTTCAGTTTTCAATCAATTTTGCGCGATTTGTGAATACATTATTTACTGCCAATATGATTTAATGCAAATCAAAAGGCTTATGAGTAGTGTTTCTCTAGTGTAATAAATGTCACATGTAATTTTTATATATGTTTTGTCACTGTTCACACGTTGAGGCGGGGTCTTGTTGGCAATAATTGTCGTATGTGTCTTATGTTTGTTATTATTTATTTTTATGTTTATATTTGTTTTTTTTTAATTTTTATTAGTCAATAAATGTTTATCTCTCTTTCCCTCTTTCTAATATTGTTAAGACTTTTACTACTACTTTTACTTAGGATTACTTGACCATCGTTCTTTGCTTTCTGAATAGACAATGAGTTACCATCAAAAAACCCAGAAATAATATCTACCTGGTTGTAAAAACTGCCTTTGAAAGAGACAACTCACGCTTTCAGCACACTTCGCACAACAATACGAAGGTCGAATTTGATTTGAAACGGATAGTAAGTTAGCCGTTGACACTGTACTAATTGGCAGCATTGTTCAGGGACCTGTATGGCGGACAGCTCGTGACCGAAATACGGTTGCGTGGAAATGGGGCTGATATTTCATTAACAGTTTTTGTTTGTTTGTACCTCTTGTGTGTTGTTTGTGTAAGCTTCAAACTGTCTAAGACGTTTTCACAAACGAAAAGAACATTTGGTATTGAATGATTGTTTTTGGTACTTACAAATTTTGCTTTCAGTTATAGACATTTAGTAATAAGCTGCCTGAAAGCTTGAAATCTAGCAGAATGTTTTCATAACAAATCACTTATCCTTAAAGTAATATTTCGTCAGTACCATATTATTACAAACTAGCATTTAAAGACTGCTGCTGCATTTATTGACTTAATTTTACGGGGAGAATTCAGTGTTACTTCTAGGACACCTATTCTCTACCCGTGCAATTTTATTCAAATCTCTCCAGCCATAATAGCGTGTTTTATATAGACATGCATACTTTCGCATATTGAACACTTTTTACCAAATTTTCCTATTATTGTGGCTATAAATATGCTTACGAAATGATACCATGGCGTCGTTTTTAAGGGCATTCTTAATTGTTCAAGCTTCAATAATATTACTAACATTTAATGCTAAAGACAAGTTATATCAGATTGTGAGTCAGGTTAGATACCTAGTGTAAATATTAATCCAGCCAGTAAGTAACAATTTGTTGTTTAAGGACACCACGAACACCAAGAGAATGCTAAATAACTTGATTAACTGTAGAATGAAAATATTTGTTCCCGGTAAAACATTATATTTGGAGGCATCGGCAACAAGAATACAAAGCGGCCGGCAATGGCGTGCCCGAGCAGCAAGAATTTAATAAATCAAAATTAGTATTCCGACGCGAAATCGGTGCCTAACATCAAAATGCAAAGCTTGGACAACCATAACTCGGCCGTCCAATTTAGTTGAAGAAAACGGGCCCAAAGATGTTCATCTTGCACTCCTAAGATTAATTAGAATTGTAAATGATCCAACGGTAAGACCTCCTGATCCGTCCAGTTAACTTCGAATCAAAATGTTTACTGCAAACAATCCTCCCGAAGATTAGACGGCGTACGCCAAAGGAATATTTATAAGTGTATTTATAAAATTTTGATTTAACGCCTTATCGGTGAATTTCCGTGCTTAACTAAGACTTGAGATTGTTGAGTTAAACTTTGCTCGAGTTTACTGTTCAGCGGGCAGAGAAATTGCTTTTCTTTGGCTCCCCGTTATCGTTGCTAATATTTTGTTATATTAACAAAATAACCTTTTGAGAGAGATATTTAATTGAGAATTTCCATTTGAAATTGATTTGGTCGAGGACGATGTTTGTTTAATTAAAAATAGGCAAGCTTTGCCGTGGTAAAAGTTAATTATGTTCTGATTTACTCAAAAATCTTAACCAGCTCCTTCTATAGACTAAGTTGTGATTGCAAAACTGTTCCCTTAAATCTATTAAAGTATGTGTGACGTGATTCTAGATACTAACACTAAAATAAGAAAATAATTACTAACAAAATGATAAGTCTGTATATATGAATTATTATTATGCAGCAATTGGAAGGGATAACAGAGTTCTAAACTCAGCAGTGTGACAAAATAGGTAAAGGAATTTACATACAACGCAGATAATGAATTTCAAGTATCCTGTCATGACATACAGCTAACCAGACAGCTACCAATACAGTAATGGCTTCGGAATCATAATAGCGGCGTCTACGCCAGTTTGCTCAGATCTTGAGACACCATTCAATATTTGCAAATAGATGCCTTGCTTCCTATCTTCACGTCAGTCATGATTGCAATTTCTGTGTGTTGTTTATTTACTGATAGTGATGTGAATGTTCTAAGAGAATATGTCAATTGAACAATGTTGTGACAAACGTAATCTATATATATAAATCTGTAGGCTCTGTGTGTACTTAGATGGTCTTCACGTTAGTCTTATCGGATGTTGTTCAGTGCTACGATCAGAATTGGTATTATTTCAACAGGTTCACTGTTACTGAGGTGCGATATCGCAAACATATCAATTCCGAATTTTTGCTTTTTATTTTCAAGTGCTAATTGCTGCACTAAAGCAATAACCATTGGATAGATGGCGAATTGCAATTTTTCTGACAAATTTTGGGATAAATATTCATTTTATGACTCACTGACACCAATTCTACGATTTTTTTATTTTTTTTCTATCAGTCTGTCTGTCGTTTGTCTGTATGTCCTCTTATAACTTGATGAAAGTTTGTATGTAGTGAGAACATGCGATTGTGCAAATGATAGGATATTATTATGTTGGTAAACTTAATGTTTATTTTGATTAGCATTCAATGATCCATTATATTCGCACAGCGAAGCGGGCGGGTGACGGCTAGTAAATAATAAGTCTTTGATATATAAAAACAATCATCCCTTGAAGCTCTTAGTAAATTGTTATAATTTGTCGATGTCGAATACGACAACGTCCAGTAATTTCTACAGATTTGACTAATCTTATATAGGAACTCTTCTAGAACTAATTAAAGTCCATTATGTACCTAATGTATAAAATAATAAAGTTTAGCTCTGGCCTCTCATTTTAATTATTGATGCTAATAAAATTAAAACTCAAAATCGAAGAAATATTTAACTGTAAAATAATCCGCGGGTTATTATCACAGATAACCAAAACATGACAGATGAAACATTTTTAATTATAAATGATTACATAGACATGAGTTATCAATTCACACAATAAATTGCACAACACTTCAATTCCCTTTGTAAATCTCTAGTGTTTGGAGACAGCAACATTGTTTGTTGATGTTCAATGAAAGACGTTTATACGACTCTTCCCAAGCAAAACCTTTACGATAGCCTCAATACGCCTTACAATAGAGTTGAAAACCGAATAGCTTTAACAAAAGCAACCTTGTCAGTTACTGCTGACGAATCGTTCCAAGTTGTTGCAGAGTTTGCTATAACAATAAATGGTGTGGTTTCCGTTAATTTAATTTCCTACAGCAAACACAATGTAGCTTTAGTACCTTTCATAGTCTTCTGATGCTCAAAGTAGTAGGAAGGTCGTCGAAGCGATAGCGTAATTTAAATTAATCTCATCTGAAAGATAGTGTTTGTCAAGTTAGCTCCAGTAAAAAAAACATATATAATACCACTACGTAAATTTAAATCTGGTAATAGTCCTGATATGAATACGACTTACTCTTTACAACACTTATGTTTATTTCTGCCGCTAAGCATTTTTCTAAATGTCTTTGTAAAATGTTTTTATATTGTTATAATTTTAACGCAAATTTTGTTGCGAACAAATTACATAAACACAAATGTTGATTTCCATGAGCAGGATTTGAACCTGCACCCTTCTGACATACCGGGTCAGGTGCTCTCCCAATTGAGCTGTCTTTGTTTCAATTTGAAGCTTACTGACTAGACCTAGGTGGCTTCGGAGAAACTAAAAAAACTAGCAATTTAAGTAAATAAATAGCCTTTATACTGTCCCACTGCTCCGAAAAGGCTTAATCATTGAAATCAAGTTATCATCGCAAAATGAATTGGCTTTACCACCAATCATAGCGAATACGGATTGGTGAACAATTATTCAGTAACTACGCCAATTTTCAGTACATTATAATCATCATCATCAGCTCATTTTTTATGTCCCTACTGCTGGGGTGAGCCTTCCCCGTAGGGAGAACGTACCATAAACCACCACGCGGGCCCAGTGCAGATTGGTGGTTGTTAACGACTGCTAATTCAGCCGGGACCAACGGCTTTACGTGCCTTCCGAAGCACGGAGGAGCTCGAGATGATAAAATGTTTGGTCACCCATCCGATGACCGGCCTTTGCGAAAGTTGCTTAACCTCAGCACTTGTAGACTGGGCGCGATATCTACTGCGCCATCGACCTCCTCACAGGGTATACAAGTTACTAACTAATTATGAGACGACCAACACCTCAGTCTCCCTGTGACCACGGACCCTGCAAAGGGTTCGAATGTCAGGATAAACATTAATTAAAAGTAATGTATAAAATAAACACGAGTAGATCCGTAAAAGATTTTTCATTTCAATGTGTAGTGTTCGCGTAAACTTTAGGAAACAACATTAAGTTAATTCAAATTGTTGTTTTCAAATTGTATAAAACATCGATATTGAAACAACACTTGAAAATATCCGATGTTCAATGTTAATATTGTGTGTTCCCAAAATAAACATTGATGAAACAATAGCGGGACAAGCACAACACAAGCACTCGATAAATTTAACAGGGACACCAATATTACCAGTATCTCGGAAGCTTAATTAGAAGAGCAGTCTCTTTGAATCGCTTTATTCAGTCACACATGTATCCGGACTTGCGCGTACGAAACCAACAACTAGTTACAGTATTTTCGACAAACTTTATTATCTGCTTTTTTTGTCCCATCAGTAATTTATAACTAATGTCGCTGGGTCTAATAGCATGAAAGAGCACGAGATCAAACATTTTTAGTCAAGCTTATAGTAGCTGAACGAGGTTTTTTTTTGAGAGAGATTGCTGATTGCCTCAAACGGCATTTTCAGCGTCACCGGGCTTTTATGGGGGCGGCGAGGTACGTAAAGAGTACCTACCTCAAGCCGTGTGAAACGAATCACCTTCGGAGGTTTTCTAGAGGGAACGGCATCACACACTTAAAAGTGCGTGTCCCCGTGCCCTACTAGATTCTCCGAAAGGTTCGGATCGGATCAGAGCTGAACGAGGGAAGAAGAAGAGAGTCCCACATAACCCAGGGTTACCCCTAGCCCCGGTGTTAGTGCAAAGCATTTTATACGTTTTAGCAACACCTCCTCTGTACTCACATTTCAAATGAATTATCTCGTGTTATCTCTAAAGACTGCATGGCATAATTCAACCCGGTACGGAGCATAAATAATTAAGCCCCACTCATTTGTTTTAATTAAACAGAAGCTAATTTACGTGGTCGCCACAGAAATTCCTCTGCCCAAATTTCTGATCACCGCACGAGAATAATTTAATAACATTATCTACAGATCTCTTGGGCGCTTCCCTGATACGATCTGAGACGCATCCGTCAAGTTGACTTAGATTTTTGAACTTTTTTGGAACCAGTTTTAAACTTGTACGAGTTTAATACTTTAACTAAGAAATAAGAAGAGGTAATTTTAAAATACTTTTTATTCCTACAGTAATAATTATTATATGTGTGTATTATGTGTTCAAATAACTCAATAAATTGGCCATGACCATTGAACTTATATCCTACTAATATTATAAACGCGAAAGTTTGTAAGTATGGATGGATGTTTGTTACTCTTTCACGTAAAAACTACTGAATGGATTTAGATGAAATTCGGCATACAGATAGTTTTTATCCCGATATTCCCACGGGAATCACACTATAAATATACTAAAAACGACAATTTAATTTTCCAATACAAAATGATTTGTTTGTTTTGTTGTCATGGAAACCAAAGAGAATTTAATCACTTGATGGAAACTGTCAAAGCGGTACGAAGTCCGCCGGGTCCACTAGTAATTAATAAGTTCAGCAAATGACTTTGAGTAGCTTACTTACGCCTTACATAATAACGTCGTCTAAGTGAATTATGTCACAATATAACATGGTTATAATCCCTGCATCATATTATTACACACAGGAATTGGGTCACATTGCACGGTGTCTGCCGTGAAGTACGCCACGCGACCGATATGCGACGACCGAGAGTTATGGCACAACGTTAAATTTATGCTCCTTTGAGATACGATGATTCTTTCCTCCTTACGAGGGGAATATATTGCTCGATGTTAGATAAATTGGTTGGTTTGTTTTCGTGTTTACGAATTGCGTTATCAGGGTTTCGCTGACGGAGGATGTCCAGTGAAATGTACTTGAGCTGGCATAATAATATGTCGTCGACATCAACCTAGAAACGTACCACTACTGAACCGAAGCTTCCTACTGTACTGTATGTAGTAAGAGTTTTGATTGTTACACACACAAATTGATTTGACAAACATTTTACTTTGCCTTTTCTATTTATTTGATACAGTAAACTTTAATTTTCATCATACCTCGTGACTTTGCAGCTAATAAGTGACAATAATGCCGATGATGCAGGCCATAATATATATTTATTTTTATTAAATTTATATATTTGTGTATTCAAGTTTGTTTATAAATTAAATTAATACGCGTGTGCGTGTGTGTGTGTGTGTGTGATAAAGAGAGATTGTGTGTTGTTGTCTGTTCAACGTAATTGTGGAAACTTTACTGATATATGTGTTATTTTGTGTGTATAATTTTATATGATTTTGTATAATTGTTTGTTTCCCAAATAAATAGAAAATAAAATAAAATAAAATAATGTAGGTTCTCTACAAATTCTATAACTACCCCGTTGAGCGGCTATTGGGTTCCCACCCAAGTACCCAAAATTTGATAGTATTGGCGGCAAGTGGCCGCTCAACGGGCTACAGGACTTTTTTGTGAACGACAGGGGTCCTAAATTCTATTACTATGTTTTTTGAAAAAAAAAAAAAAAAAAAAAAAAACATAGTTATAGAATTTAGGGGTCCTAAATTCTATTACTATGTTTTTTGAAAAAACGCATATTTACTGTTCAACAAACCTAGATCTAAAATATTATAATATTTATATTTTAAATATAGTTTGATGTCATACAATAGTAAGCACAGGGGGATATTTATCGAAAAAGAGATTACAATTTTATTTAAACATTAAAACTTTTCGGTTTTTTTTTCAATACCTTTTCCGAAATCTACTTTGATTGCAAAAAATGTATGTAAACCCTTATTTATATCAGTTTATATGTAAATAATCATTGTTCAGTCAATTTTTAACCATATTCCATGTTTGTGGTAATCTAACGTGCCGGCATATAAAACTATGCAGTTTTTTCTCTGCAAATTTAGTAAAAACGTTTTTATTGTTATAATAATTCAAAGGTGTTTTAGTCCGAAAGCGTGTTAGTTCTAAAGTGTATTAGACCTAAAGCATTTTAGTCACAAAGTGATTTAGTCCTAAAGCGTTTTAGACCTATAGCGTTTTAGTCCTAAAGCGTTTTTTTAGTCATAAAGCTTTTTAGTCCTAAAGCGTTGTGGCCAGATGGGCAATGTAGGCAAATGAACTTTAGGCAAAACGCGATTTAGTCTAAATACGTTTCAGGCATACAGAGAACAAAGGGTTTAGATTATCTTATATCAATTTATTATGTCACTTCTGTAAACTAAACATTATTGACAACGTCAATGTGTGTTTGTAACAGTAATTGTGTTTAAGGACCTGTAAAAAACACGCAAAGTAACGATGCAAGGTAGCCTTTGTTGATGGGAGCATCTTAATGTTCCCCGGATGTTGTGATCCTTCAGAGAGCTCCAATCATAATTTATTCACAGATCCTATTTGACGTTCAGTTTGATTTATTAATCACCCTGTTGTATCGAGCTGGCCGCAGGCTGTAAGCCTAAGTAAACGTAGTGGTTTACCTTTGTCTATGCAAATGTGGAGAGCATTGGTATGCCAATACTGTCTTTACATATTGTGTTAAATAAGTTAAAATTAACCTTCAAGTAAGATGAACGCTCAAACCTGTAATTGATAAAGCCCTCGCGCGCCATATGTACGCGCCGTCGTACATATGGTCGTCGGACGTATATACCTATGGCGCGGGACGGCTTAAGAACGATGGAGATGTTACAATTTAAAAGTATCATCATCATCACCTTGTATTAGTCCACTATTGGACATAAAAGGCCTCTCTAAGTGCTGCCACTGAGCACCACCCGCCTAACCCAAAGGTGCATAGAAGTCTGCGGAAGTGCGGATCTAATCTTGTATGATACTTTACATGTACTTCAACTAATTATGAACAAATTATTAACTAACTAGCGACCCGCCCCGGCTTCGCACGGGTGCAATGCTGATACACGCAACCGCTATGTCACTGAATTTTAAATCTGTAATATCTTCGAAAATATACATTTAAATTACATGCTGTAAATGGCCATATTGATCTGAATTAAATGCACAATGTATTTAAGGTACTTAATTGGTTAAGGATTAATGCTGTTAGGCTTAAAATCGCTTCGTAAATAAGCCATTATTTCTCGTAAAAAGTAAAGGATAAAAAATGATTATTGTGGGTTATCCCTAAGAGATGGACATATACTATCGCGGACTTTTTTGTAGACTTTTTTAAGGTGTACAATACTGTAGGACATTATTTTTATCTATCTCGTAGGGTTCAGCCAGCGTTTGCAATGTAAGCGCAAAAAAATGTGAAACCTCTAAATTTATCAGTGTTTTTCTACTATATTATGCATGTATTTATACACATAAACGTTCCTCTTGAATCTCTCTATCTAATAAAAAAAACCGCATCAAAATCCGTTGCGTAGTTTTTAAGATCTAAGTATACATACATAGGGACAGCGGGAAGCGACTTTGTTTTATACTATGTAGTGATGCATAATTTATGTAAGTGAATTACCAGTTCATCATCATACTGATTGACTTTCGGACGTATATAAATAACATAAATACTAAAACTCACAGCGTAACAATTATACCAGAGGGTGGTAACTTTCGCATGGATTTCCTCCAAACTTCCGAAGTGAATCATCACAATGGGAGGAGGAACAATATTTTTCCTCAAATCGAAAGTTAAATCGAGAGGAAGAAAAAACTTGGGCCGTCCCCGTTGACACGATTTCCATAATGTGGTCATTTCGCTGTAAACTTAGGAATATCTTTGCATCGGCTTTTTTATTTTGTGGAAACGTTTTGCGCGGTTGTCGGAGATGGTTTGATGTTTCCGGAGTAGTTGTTTCACTGTTAGGTATTTCTTTAATTTAAACTTTTTAAACACATCAAAGTTTGACGCGATTGTTGTACGTACACACGCCTGCACATCAACCTATCCAAAACTGTCAAATTTCTTTAATCGATATTGACCTTTATACCCAAATGCTAAGGTTCAAAATTTATTAAAGAAATTTGACATTTTGTGGTAGGTTGATCTGCTGCCGTCTGTACATACGAAATTATTATTTGTAAAGTTTTGGATTTTTGCACTGTTTGAATTTATAGGAAAACTGAAGCACTAATCGTCTTGAAAATAATGAGTAAAAGGATATTTAGGGAAATATTTCTATGAAATTAACAGAGATAAGGGCCTAACCGGAAGCTCATAAAGCAGTATTAGGTACTGCAATATTATTGCAGTTGTGAAAACGAGATGCGTGATATGATAATGGCTGGACTAATACTGGTGGTATACTGTATGACATTGTGGAAATTGAAACTGGTGCCTGATGTAAATTTGCTAACTTAGATTTTTTATATTTTATTTTCTACACGTTGTGGTTTTCTTTTATATTTTGTGTGTTTATATGTAATGGGAAGAGTCCTGCTATGATAGGGCATTTTCCAATTTATTAACGACTAGCGGCCCGCCCCGGCTTCGCACGGGTGTACATTTTTATTATATATTTTTTTAAATATAGCCTAGCGCTAATGTAGCATTATAATGGTGAAAGATTTTTTAATCGGTCCAGTAGTTTTTGAGTTTATTCATTACAAACATACCTACACACATACATACAAAAATACATATAAATATATAATTATATATTATTCTTATTATTAAGAAGTATAAAAAAAAATTTTTTGAGGACATTTTTTTTTAATATAGCCTATGCTACTCAGCGCTAATGTAGCATTCTAATGGTGAAAGGATTTTTTAAATCGGTCCTGTAGTTTTTGAGTTTATTCGTTACAAACATACATACATACAAAAATACAAAGGTTTCCTCATTATAATATTAGTATAGATGTAAGGTAGATAAGAAACGCCCTTGCTGAGTGTCTTGCCGGTTCTTCTCAGTACAAGGTCTCCGACCATGGAACATGGAACGATACTTGTAGCCAAAACTGAATAAATTATTTTGAATTTCGAATTTTGAATTTTTAATAGATGTTAAAGGCTTAATACGATGAAAAGTGTATGATAATACTTCCTGCCAATCATAATAAAGTTTCCCGCGTTGAAATTTAGCAGTTGATATTAAAAAGTTATGAAATGGAACCGTAAAAGAAGAAAATAATTGCACAACGTAACAAGCGTAAAATCGGGTATGTAACAAAAGCACGACGAGTGGTGCGGATTTTGGCCGCCCGCCAGCGGCGTCGCTGGCGTCGCAACGACATGACATCTGTCACCGCACTCGTTTATTTTCAATGCACTTCGGACGCTGCATACAGCTATTATTTTCCTTTGATATAGTGTTGCGTTGATTTTTCCCTCCACGCGGATATGGTTTCATTAGTTGCACAGTAATTAAAATGTTATAACCGTTGCAATGAAACACCGCAATCGGATCTACGCGCGTTTATTTCACATTTTCAGTTGGTTTATGACCACGGACCCTGCCAAGGGTTTGATTCAATTGTGACATTACAATGTGACATAAACGCGAGTAGATCCGTAAAAAGTATTTACTTCAATAGGCAGTGTTTGCGTGTTTTACTATTACTTTTACAGTACCTACTGTGAAAGTTATGTTGTAAATAATAAATACCTACACTTGCTTTGTCGTGTCGTTAAAAAAGCATTTTACATATTGCATTTATGCTTGAAGCGCTTGCAACTTACGAAATGTCTTTATTTTTTATGCACTTTCGTATTATTATTATATTGACAAGCCGACAGTGGAGTGTAATATACTTTCGAAACAAATTACTTGTCATCGAAGATACATTGATTTTAAGGCGCGGTTAAAGTATTGACAAAATAGCGTTTAGAAAGTTTTATATTTAAAAGTAATTATTGATGCTAATGCATTTCAACATGCATAATAAAAAGCTCAAGAATTTAAAAATGAGAATAAGAAAATATATATTGACGAACATACAAACAATATAAAGGGATATACAATAAAAATGTGGAAACAGGATAACAATAATAACAAAACAACAATCAGGTAACATGAAAATTGTGCGTGAAAGCCAACAATTTGACGTGTTTAATTTGAAAACTTTAATTTAATTAATGTTTATCATGGCGAACAGTCTTATTTTAACACATGCATATCATTATTGGCATTAGTATGTTATTACTTTATTATACCTTCTTATAATGACTATGATGCCTAACAATTATATATAAGTTTAACAATCGGAGCTAAGATATTTTGCAAGAGCTATTTTCAGCTATAAATAAAGCATTGTACTTACATGAAAAATAACGGTTAAAAACATTTTTAAATTTTACCTACCTACATAAAACAAAATATTTTATACATTAACTTATTAATTTTTTTTAAATTCAAGGTCAGTATCAGTTTCATAAAAGTTTGAACAAGTGTAGTAGTTTATGGTATTGGTCATATAAATGTAAGTAAATATCCTCGCAGCCCCCGCTTCTCTCATGACAGTGGTCTATGTACAAACCAAACCGTGTAGGATCGCAAGCGATATTGAGATTTAATTAACTACGTCCCGATAAGGGTCTTTATTGATGCATAGCCATTCCTGCTGCGGCCATTTGTTACTGCAACTGTTTTGGGTGCGCTCATTGATTTCCGTTTCGTTTTTAGGAAAAGAAATATGTAGCTACGACTTTTGTAATTAATTTGAACGGCTGTATTTTACTGTGGCGTGCAAAATAATTACTTCACAAACATTGTTGTGGTATGGTCAGTCAGTAATTTTCACCTAACACAAGATATTGATACTTAAAATTTTAATTATGTTATGACATTTTAAGTACCTATCGATATCCAGACAAAACGAAAAATAAAAAAAATAAAATATAGTAAAAATAAGCTAAATCAAATCAAAATAAAATAAAATCAAAATAAAATCAAATAAAACCATATAAAAAAATTAAAAAAATCAACAATAAAAATGAAATAAAATCAACAATAAAATAAAATCATACGAACATGAGTATAGTTCATTGTCAAAACACAAGGTACGCCCCATATGCTCACTGATGCCCTATAGGTTTTGCATGCAGGTGTAACCAGTGTTCCAACAATGAGGAGTCCCATCGGTCAATTAACGCCATCGGGATGCTGTTGGAGCTGCATTCTTACAGAAGCTTTTTCTGGCGATGAAGATTAATTAGGTAAAAGTTTTTAATATCAATATGTCAATAGTTACATAACGGTCTAGCAAATACATATGTAGAACACTATGTATAATAGTTATATAAGTACGATTATAACAAATATGCAAAAATCATTTATAATCACTTATGTAGTTTTTCTTTAACAATTGTTGTGCTGGTTAGAAATTAGGTACGATTGAGCGTAAGCAACTATTTGTTCAAACAGCAACTTGTTGCTTGCCCATAAATAAATATGTACCAACATCATCTCAGCCAAAAAACGTCCATTGCTGGACAAAAGCTTCCCCTAAGGATCTCTACAACGACCGGAGTAAATATGTATAAATTATATTATACATTTATAAATTGTTGTAGGGCACTGCACAACATATAATTATATTGCAATGTCAATGTTTTAAGTGAGGAAGCCACAAGCAGCAACTAGGACGAATAGTTTTAATAATGGTAGTGCAACTTTATATTAGGTCGTTACCTATGAAATTGTCGTTTTTTTCTCACTTATTAAAAGGTCTAAAAGTTCTAAAAGTCAAAATCGGTCGTTAATATTATTATACACCTTTAATTAGGACTATGTTACTTAGGTTTCAGTAATAACAATGATTATTAATTTTGTGACTTTATCGCCCAATTTTTTTTTTAAATTGACTACTTATTATGTTCGTGGAATTGTCTTTTTGTTTCATTGTAGCTTTGAAGGGACTTGTTTTTTTTTTATTTTTAATGTCTGCTTTATTTAGCTAGTGAAACAATTACACTACTATACATTTTTTATAATGTTAACATAAAAAGATGCTAAGAAAATAAAAAATAAAAGTTAGTATGAAAAATAAAATTTTATAAAAAATCTTCATACAAAACGTCAATTTCATAAGTAAGAACCTTATATTATAGTACAAACCTAACCTAAGTATTCCTTCATGTTGAGAACAAATTTAAAATTTAGAGAAGTGTTTACTGTTTAAGGTTCCAGCTTTAGGCGCTCCACAGACAGAGCCACTTTGTTATGTTTTTATATCTTACGGGTAAACTCTTGGCCCTCATCTCACCTTATGTCCGTATTGCGGCAACAGACCAACTGCTAGCTACTTGCTGTTTCCATGTAACTTAAAGAAACTGCACAGACAAAGCTACTCTCTACAACAGTTTTTAGTAGCTGCACTCGACGATAGAACCAGAAACCAATTGCTGCAAGTAGCAACTGTCTTTAGTACTTGTTGTGTCAAACGAAAACTTTTAAAAAGTTGATAGTTTCTTCAACCAAAGTTGCTCAGTCTGCGAAGCGCCTTACTCAAAAAAGGTTTTTACCTTGTAACGTGCGAGATTACAACGGCCATCACTCAAAATTGTAAGCTGCTTGCGTCACCACTGTCACTTGTTTACAAACGGGGACGCACCAAGTTGTTGAGAAAATTTCTCAACACCCCAAGACAATAGCTGCTTTGTCGACGATTTAGGTTAGTGGCGTTCACTCAACTCGCGACCGCACTCCTGTAGGATACACAAACCCTTCCTCACCTACTGAACGCTCTGTGTCATCGCTTTCTTCTGTAACATCGCTTTCTTTATCATCCATTTCGTGTTCTACTCTAATGTTATGGGATTCTATAAGTGCTGTCGCTTCAATGGACTCGTTACCAGATATAAACTAAGAAGCATGGCGACAACCGAAACTTGATACTGCGGAACCTCATGTGGTTTACTCAACAAACACAATATGAAGTGACTATTGACTATTCCTGTTCCCAGGAGTCGTTTTTTTTATTTAATTTTGCGTTTTCAATGCAGCGGACGAGTTTCGGGTTACGTAAGGGCGTTGGATTGTGTTTTGCGGCCATTGTAACTAAGTGGGAAATAATAGAGTCCTTGTCAGTTCGGATCGGATTACTTATCTTTATTAATTTGATTGACGGTTGATTGGGCGTTTCCGTTTTTGTCGTTGCTGACAGACTTTTAAGTTCAATTTAATTCGTTAGACTTTATTTTAAGAATCGATAACGTTTTAATAATAAAAGTATATTTACCCATTAACAAGTAGTGGAGATGAGATTGTCGTAGGTAATAATTTAAGTTTTAAGTAACAAAAAAATAACAATCGAATACAACCAATAAGACCATGTTTATTATAGCCTAGGACGCGTAACCAAGAATTCAGCCCATGCAATAGAAACAAAATCTTTTCTATATTTCTGCATAGAAAAGAAACAACACCTTTTCTATATTTCTGCATAGAAAAAATCTTGATAGACTACCGGACACCACTAGGGTGTGGCAAATACAGCACGTAACTACCTCGAAATTCACAAAGTCATTGAGCCTGTTCAGTTCAGTAGCAAAATATGCAAATACTCATTACAACCGAGTTACTTACCTATGTATATGAAGCAGGAATAACCGCGTCAAAGCGACGCGAACACTGCCATTAATAAGGCTTTCGCAAATTGGACAAAACGGTTTAATAGCTTTGACAATTACGAGATAATTTAGACAACACATTTTTGTTTCATTAAGCGCCTCGGCGAAATGCTGGGCCCGATATTAGAGGTTTGTTTCAGAGATTCAAGTCTAATTTTGAAGTGTCAAGTAACCATACGGGTCAATCCTCGGTTTGAATCCTACAGGTCGTGGTTCAATCTCCATAGCTCCGTAAGACTACTGACCTAAACGCATGGTATTAGCTTTACATGTGGGTTAATAGGACGGAAGTTTGGGGGACGACCAGAGCATCCCGGGCGTCTCTCATCTGGCGTGCCGTTCCGGGGAGAGCTTGGTGCTTGGTGCTTGCCTCACGTGATCCCGAGCCGTCCCCGTGGCAGTCAAGCCGTCGAGCTTTTAGTAGCTGCCCAAGTAACACACAAGCAAGATAACAGTACACATATAGAAAACTTTACAGTTTAAAGATTAATATCGTTTGTATAAGAGCCTTAGAAATAGCAAAACGCTTAATTAAGTTGAGTTCGGGCTCTTAAAATTCTTAATGCTTAATAAGTTCTGTATTTTTGTACTTGATTTCTTTAAACTTAATAAACAATATTTGTTAGACTATTATACTAGCTTTATTAAGCATTACGCATTCTAGGTACCTTAAAGCTGAAAAAATGCCCCTATGGAAGCATTTATCTTAATAATTATAATCTGTATTGCTATTATTCAATAATTACTTAGCTAGTAGCGTTTGAATCAGCTGATTGCTGAATAAAGTATAACAATCTGAATAAAGCTATCACATAATGTTATTATACAGCTTGATACTGAATAAATGTAAAGTGAGCTAATTGTTTTATAATTAAACTGGATAAAATGCCATGTTTTACTAGTTATTCAGCTGCTGAATAAAGAAAATTATTTAGGCTTTTATTAAGTTTTCACCGGCATAACAGTATGTTTTAAACTAACATATTCAAATGAAAGACCACAGGTACGTTCTATTAGCGCAAATAGCTTAATATAAGCTTTGTTAAAAACTATTTGTAAGCTATATTTTTTATGTTGAGCATAATCGTGGATAAAACTTAAAAGAACCGGTAATATTAAAAGAAAAATGTTAAAAGAATATTTAAGAATCAATAGTACCAATCGTTCAAGTGTTTCTAGTCATCAAAAGATTTGTGATAATAGTATGAACAAAAATGAGCCGAGTTCCAGCCAGCATGGGTTGCTGTCGTGCAATGAGGGTTCCGTACATCAATTAAATCAAACAGAATTGCAATTCATTCACTAAGAGTATGCATCTGAAGACAGCTGTACAGATATCGAAGAAGAACAATGTACCGAACACATGAAAAATTTGAAGTTTCGTGAGGATATTACAAAATGGGCTGTCGAAAAAATATCACACAAGCAGCACTAAAGGATTTAGCAGTAATATTAAATAAAAGATTCCCAGATATTTTACCTAATGACCCAAGAACAAATTTAAATACACCGAGGCAAGTCCACATAAAATCTATTGGGCAAGGTGAATACTGGCACAATGGTATCATTAAAAAAGACACAAGACAAGACACTAAAAATATTGTAAATAACACAAATGTTAACACAATCGAGCGTATCGCAAATCGCAACAATACAGCAATAATATCGTGTTTCAAAAAATATATAGTTTTTATACGCATCGATATCGGATATTACAATATTGATCTAATATACGTTTCAATATCTATATATGATTTGGATTTGTATCGGCTAACCTTATTCCACATTAGAAAAAATTATTTTGATTATAGAACCCTAAAAATCGAAGTATTATAGAAATGTGGTCAACTATTCAATTGTTATTCAGAAGTTAGCGTAGTGAAATGACTCTATTCAAGTGAAATCTTAGTAACAAGACTCTTGTGCACTTTTATTCAGCAATGAAAGCAAAACAAGCGATCGCCATTTAAAATCTTTGTAAATAATTAAAATACAAGGAATTCACCAAGATTACCTAAATGCTTAATCTTACAACTACAACATTTTCAATTAGATTTATCGTATGTTGCATTGAAATTGCTAGAATTAGAAATTCCGCCATAAGTATTTTAGTCAGACCGAGCATGCATGTACGAAAATAATATTTACAATCACTTATCTTGATTATTCACGCAGCGCGTCAAAAATAATCGGAAGAATTATATACTATTTACGATAAAATAATTTGCGCACTAAGAATTAACCTGACTGTAGTAAACCTATAACTTAATTAATGAAAGTTTTGATTACCGTTTTAATAAATTCACCATGGTGAATGCATATGTCATACATCATATGTCAATAATCACTCACCGACATAAAAATGTCTAACTGATTGTCATCTAATTCCACGATTTGTATGAAAAATATCTGTATTATTGTTAACAAGAAATTAATGCTGAGTAAATTCTGAATATAATAACCAATTCGACATAACTGAATATTTGAGGTGTAAGAGCTTAATAAAAGCAATATCAGCTGTATTCAGAAGTTATTAAGATAATTGTACCATTACTACGTTATTAAGCTATAAGCATTTTAATTTGGGGCCTATTTTGTTTGAATAAAATCTGAATAGATGGTACTCAGATGTTATTCAGCTTAGTATTCAACTTATATTCTTAATGATTGCTCTTACTCAACTTTTATTCAGCACGTTTGTGTTACTTGGGTGTGGACGAGGGAAGGGAAGGAGAGTCTCACAACACTACCCAGGGTCACCTCTAGCCCTGGTGCATGCGCAAAGCATTTTAAAAAAGGTTGGTAAACAGAACTGTTAAGTATCATGTTAACAGCGCATTAATCAATAAAAAACGCCGGTTGAATAGATAATATTTTAGATAGTTATCGATGCGAAGCCCGATTTTGCGAAAACCAGCAATTGGGCAAACGTGAGTGGGTGATTCAGTCAATACCTAAATTAAACTAAACTAAATATATAAACTTTCCTACACTTATACCAATTATCTAGCCTAAGAGAAGCTTCGTTATGAAACTCGTTAAATGGTTACTAGACAACGGATAAACATACTTAAAATACTTAAATACAAACTTATTATACATGGAAAACACCCGACCAATGACCAGACCCAAGACAATGGAGAAAAACAAAAATTTCAAAATTTTCCCGACCGGGGATCGAACCCGGGACCTCAGAGATGGCGACACCATGAAAACCGGTTTACAAACCACTCGACGAAGGAGGTCGTCACGGTGGTATAAAGGCAATATACACTTTTTTATCCACTAAACCCTTCAGGGCTTTTAAGCAGGCTGTGGACAGTTTTGCTTGTGGCCTTTTCAACTTTTCAGCGTAACCAAGTTTAGAGGCGGCAAGAAACTTAGTCGTAGTGACCAAAAAATACCTGTATTCTTTACTAGTTCAGAGACGTTTTTTTTGTCAAATGAAGTGAAAGTGAGAAACTCAAAAGTATTATAGAGATTAAAAGGAAAATGTACGTTAATACTTAAGCAAAATATTTTTAAGTTTAAGCGAATAACGTACATCGTCTTTCCAATTTTTTATAGTTATTTATTGCATATTAAAATGATAACGAAATAAACTTAACTCTGCCGACTATTGTTTGCGCTTTACATAAATAGTTAGGCAATAAATCGGCACGGAAGTGGCGCTCCACATTTATATATTTAGATTTATACTTTTGTTATTCTTACAATACTATTGCCAAGGTCTTAATAGATTATAATTGCATGATTCAACGTGATCAACAATATTCTCCGGAAGTTCCAAATATGGCAAATCAGAATACTGTCCTATGAATACAGATCGTTGTGCCTGTACAAAATAAGCTATTTCATAAAAATGTATTTAAGTACTTCTATATAGCGTCATTACGTCAGTACAAATTCACAAAAACTAACAAAACTAAAATTTTACAAATAAGCAATGTTTAGCCCGTGATAGACTTCCTGTAGAATCGATGTGATGGGTCAGAATTGAAAAATTACCTGTTTAGGTATGACTGCCTATATCATACTTACATCACTAGTTGACTTCCTTAGGGTGACTTTGCTGTTTTAGAATAGAATAGACTATAATTATATTTATTTGTGAAAAGCAGATTACGTACAATGTCTTAAGTGTTAAACTTATTATTTAGTTTCAGTACACTTCCACATTCGTCAAGGCGATTTTTATGTGAATTTCTATGGCATTGTAGACATCCTATTATGCTACGGCCACACTATCGCGGTATCGCGAACATTTTCTGTTTTCACGACAAGTCGGGCCAAGCAATAATAACATTTTTGACCGTGTTCTGAAATGTGACTATTGCTTGGCCCGACTTGTCGTGAAAACGGAAAATGTTCGCAATTAGTGACAAAAACGGCGAGTTTAAACTTCACTATACACACTCTCGTTTTCGTTAACGATATCGCATGGATCTCACACTAAGAACATTATCTGAAAAATAACCTATCAAAGAGATCGCAAAGTAAAAAATTCACCGCTTAAGAGACACGCCTCTGCACAATTATCAGATTGCGCGTTTCGCCGTCAGATACAATTATCTGCAAATCTGATACTGATATAATCAACCCACTTCAAGCTGGTTTGTTCAAGCGATAAAAAGGCCTTAGGAAGTTTACCGAGTTTAGTAAGCATTTAAATAGCCTTAAATTATCATCATCATCATCATCATAATTATCAATATCACCAGCTCATTCCATGACCCCAATACTGGGCAACGAGCCTTCCCTAGATATGGAAACACTACCGGGAGCCGGGACCAACGGCTTCACGCGCCTTCCGAAGCGTAATCATCAATCAATCATCAGCTTGAGTAGCTTGAGTAGTGATCGGACCATAACCCAACACGCTGGCTGAATGAGGTTTTAACAATAGCCATTTGGGGGTAGCGAGAAACTTAAAAGGTTCCTCAAGCTGTGTAATCAAAACGATGTCAGAGGGTTTCTAGATGGTATGGCAAATCATCATCATCATCATCATCATGGCGTCATGCAAGCGAGTTCCTGTCTCCTACAAATTGACTGAGGAGTTCAGATCTAATCGAGAGCGGAACAACCCGAGAGCGCCTCTAAAGCTAGGAGTTCAGCTCGGGCTGCCTAGGTCGTCGGACCAACTGTTTAGCACGGGGGAAATCAAGATATACAGTTTGGTCACCAATCTTGTGATTTGGCATTGCAAAGCTTAACTTTCAATATTGCCAGCCCATCCATCTCACCTGTCTCCGAGGATCATCCATAGGGAAGGCTTGTGCCCCAGCAGTGGGGACATACAATAAGCTGGCGATGATGATCCATCCCAATTTGAAATAAAAATCATTATTTACAGTTATACTCCAATGTGGGTCAAATTGGCCCTTTCAAAAACAAACCTCAACGAATGAGGGTCCATTTTTGTACGTAACTTATTCATGCCACGGTAATTCCACAGTACCATTCTGTGTACTTTAGAAGGGATCAATTTTTGTCACCGCCAACCGACGTCACTGAGGCTGTACATTCCTTAATTAAGGTCATGAGTGATGTTGGGGTTTGGCATGACATTTGGAATTCAAAATTTTCGGCGTCAAAAAGTTCCAAATCAAATATAGAATTCCTTTCGCGAATCGTTGGGGGTGCTAATGAATCGGTATTTAATTGCTTATATGGATTTTCAATAAACAATAACATCGACAAAAAATATGCGCTCTGGAATATTCTAGGTAGTTAACAACAAAAGAAAGTGCCGAAAGCCTGTTCCCATTAATTTTAGAGTTTCGGGAACCCTATATGCGCTAAGTGCTGAAAGAAAATATATATATCAAGCGATCAGAAAACCATAATTTAAAATATATGAAAACAGTTCCAACTTCCTCTTAAAAAACACTTTCAAAGATAAAAACTAAGGACAAAAATATATAGCTGCTACTAAAATTTAATAACAACATTAATAAAGGCAGTAAATGATCAAAGAATCAATGAAAAGATAGTATATGGCTAACTTCTCATCCACTTTAACATTTGTAAGAGACAAAAACCAAAGGTATGGGTGACCGAGCCGAGCATAAATCATAATTACATTCTATCTTCACACGTGTACACGATATATATTAATTAATAATTTCATGGGGCATATTTCTTTCGTAATTAGGGACACACTGCGCTCATAGCATCTGTCTCCAATTACTCTGCGGTCGTAACGACCGTGAGAAGCCGTTACATGCATGCTTTCTATACTGCTTTTTTAGATTTAATATAATTTGTAACAAATTTGAAATTGCCTGTGACTTTCTTTATTTATTTGGTTTTCTTACATCACATACTTGTATATTAAATACAATTTCATAATATGCGGTGTAGCGTTTTCATAACAAAATGCTAGGTCAATCACAGGTAAACACGACTTGCATTCAACGAAAACTAAAAGAACACGAAAATTAAAATTATACAAAAATATAAAGTTGTAAAAATGTATTGAATACAATAACGTAAATAGAATTAAATAAGATGTTCTGAACTTGTTGTCCGCTAAATCATAACTTTTTTATTTTTATTTGTGATTACGGTGTGCATGTATTTTTTTGGTATTATAGTAAATAATAATCAATAAAGAAAACATCCCCAAAGACTTTTATCAAAAAAACATCCCAAAAACCTGGATAAATAAAATTGAAAACGCGTATTTCAATAGTTGGTTTGAAGAAATCTTATACTGAAAACGCAAATCTAAATATTACTTTTTCAGTAAAAGTATAAAGCTTTAGACGATTTACGAGTAAATGGTATGCTTGTAGGTCTTATCGATACAGATTTACTATGACTTACGTATCATCTATCTATCACGAAAAATCTAAATAGAGCAATACAGTATTCTATATTCAAAAATTCACATTCAACCTTCAACCGAAAATAACCTCAACCGAAATACGAATTCACTAGATGAAAGCCTCGGCCCGTTCTCAATTCAATTTCGTAAATTCACCTGGCCATTCCTATTTTGGCTGTTCTTTTTTAGACTGATGCCTAACGTATCAACCGAAATCCCTTAGGGTGTGTGGTTCACACTAGGTTGATACCATAACTAAGTTTATTAAATGTAACTTTTAAAGGAATATTATTATATGGGATATATGGGACGGGGACGACCTAGGCGGATGTTTCTCGAACAAATCGAGAACTTTCTAAATAACGGTCAGGTCATGAGTACCTTAAACTGGCGATTATGTATGAAGTAATTAATGAGAGTTGATAAAGCGAAAGGATTTTAAGAATCGTAGCTAGTGGCAAGAAGTGATCTCTGTCTACCTATGGGAGGCAGGCGTAACTCTGTGTATGTATTTAAAGGAAAATATGAACTGAATAGATACTATTCGAAGCCTCTAAGCATCTCTGTGATAAAATGACCCACAGAGACAACGTTGTCGTCGTTGTAGACAACAATACTTTTTGTACAACAATACTTTAATGTTTTCAAAATTTTACGTGAATGTAAAATTCCTAGTTTAAAAACCTATGTGAATGATTCGGCTACGATACGAAAGCACCGGCTTAATATTCCGAGCAGCTGTGAACATGATGTCTAACCTCCGCTGAGAAGAAGTAAAAATAAAACGTCAAGGTGTTTCAATCTAAAGAGAGGAAATGACGTATATACGTGCACAATTTTTAAACATAGCAAACAGTACATAGTAATCACATTTTTTTATTAGGCAAAGTTATAGCCGATGCCGGTACAGATATAAATTCTGCTGTTACAAAGTTAACAGCCCACAAAACAACTCAAAAGCAATAGCGGCCAACGAAACCGGAAAAAAACGTTTCCCCCGCCTATTAAAAAGTCAACATTTCATCCTTGTCATTAATAAATAAATACAACGGGAGGTCGCGTTGATTTTTTCCTACCCAACCCTCGTCAATTTTGTCAGGAAACGCGAGGTCGGATATAAAATTTGTGTTTAAGAATAAATAGGGACTAAGTAGTTGGTGAAGAACTTTTTAATCTGGTCATCATTATTCATTAACATGAATATAATTTGGAAAAACAGGTCGGACATGGCCACAATACTTATTGGTAGCGCACTTGATCCAGTATAGCAATGGGTGCGAGTTTAACGATTTTTTTCGAAAGTTTTTCGAATTGTGCAAACCTAATTCGATGTTCTCGATCGATATTTGTGATAAAGTTTTTAAACGAAGACCAATTGATTTTTCAAATAATGCAGCATTGGCTTTCATGGAGTTTTCCAACCTTCTTCTGACTTATTCCATCAAGCTATACTCGTAAAATTAACAAAGTCTCCAAGGACAAAAATCGCAGAAAAGCGAGGAAGGCTTCTCTGCCAATAAATCTAGTCGCCAATAAATGGGCGGCATTGCCTCCAGCCCAGCCTCTGAAGGTGCTGCAATTAAATCCCACGAGATTAAATGGGCTCCATCCATTTGTGGTCTTGCCCCGTTTAGAAGGATAACGCAAGAGAAGAGCATTAGCGGGGTAGGCTGCGGACGTCTGCGCCTGCAGCCCAAACCCAAAATGCAGCAAGGGTATTTTTTTAAACAGGAGAACTGGTTAATGGCTCTGTTTTTACCTGATGTGTAGAAGCACATTTTTGATTCTTTTAATTTGGTTGTAATTGACGGAATTGAAGCAATACCTAGGTAGGTACTTAGATTCGACTTATTTGTTTTTTTTATAAAATGTACTGGTATACATTTTTAATAGTATTTTTTTATAAATGGTTCATTAAAATTAAAAGCTTTGCGAATTTTGTAACAATATTTATTATATCTTGTTTATTTTTTCAGACTTGTTTCATGCATACGGGCAGCTATTATTTTAAACATAGCCAATGTAATTAATAAGCTTTACCATGATTTTTGTACACTTTGTCGGGTGTTCTTAAATAAATAAAAACAAAAACTAATTTCCAACTAATTTCCTTCAAGAAAAAAAGTTTCTGCGATAAATCTCCAAAGAGTTAACACCACAAACTCCCGTCGCTTACACCCGATGCCTTGATATGTCCAATGGCTAAGTAATTGATGCTTTCATGTAGCTTTCTTACGTACGGGCGCGACGGAACTGGCTGAATGAAATAAGTCGAACCCTTTTTAGCTTTAATAATGCGCTCATTGTCCGTTATTAGTTGTGTTGATTAAAACTCCTTTTTCATCTAACACTTTAGACGATCTTCTTGCATTGAACACAACCTCTTAGCAGGGTACAGATCTGTGGTACAGATTAACAAATATTTTCTTGATGCGTGGTTTCTGCCAGTTATGAAGTAGATCTACAGATAAAAATAACGGACCTATATTAAGGGACTTGAGTCTAGAATTTCTCTTTTTAGCTACAAATATTATTTATTACTGTAGGTATTTAATATTGACAGAAAGCGATATGAGTGAAATTTGACAATGCTGACTCTTATCTAATAAATATAAAAATTACACTGTTTGTGTACATTTTAAGCTAAAAAATATTAGATTGTGAAAATGTATAACTAGGAGCATAAATAGAAATTGAAATGTTAATTTTTTTTCTTTAAAGTTTTCCAAACCTGTCCTATTCCGACAGTTATTTTATTTAATTCCTTCAAAAAGTTTAATCAATTAAACTTGCAAAACAAAACGCTGGGACGAGGGCCAGTGTCACTACAAATAGGCCTTTATCGTGATTGATATCAGTTGTCGGCCACTGCGTCGACGCATGCTAATTTATGTAAAGCCTCACCAACCTAACTGCACAATAGAACGAACGATAATTAGCCTTAAACGTAAAGCAATACAGTTTAAGGTGCAGGCATTAACAGAGTGGTTGTTGGTAATCTAATGCCGTAGCCGCTGTTAATGTAACAGTTAACTATGCAAAGGAGATTCTTAATTTTCATTGTTCCTGTCTCAGTTGTTGTTTATTGGAATGGGGTCATTGGTATGAAAGCCTTAGCCTTAATTAACATGTCTGACGATACTGTCCCACAAGAAAGGCCTCCGTCATTGAAATCAAGTCATCGCTACAATTGATGGTTATTGGCTGGATCACGCTTGCCAAATGCGGGTTGGTGATCAAAAACCTGCTATGCTAAATATTTATAAAATTACAAAAACACAAATGTTGAAAAAATTTCCATCAGCAGGATTTGAGCCTGCACCCTTCTGACATACCGGGTCAGGTGCTCTCCCAAACCCGTTCCCAAAACTCTCCCAAAACTGTTGGATAGATGGCGCACTGTGCCGCTATTAGCACTCAAAAAATTAAAAAAGCAGTGACAAAATTCAGCGCTTACGTCAGCCTTCCCGGTAGCGGTCAGTGCAGCCGCCCGGATTGTGGAAGACCCAGGTTCGATTCCTGGCTGGTCGGGTAGGCGTTTCATTTTTTCACTGTATTTTATAAATTTTATAAATATTTAATCTAGCTTCAGTGCAGCACAAAGAAAAAAGTAAATGTAACCTGCTATGCATCGAAAAATATGATATAACGGTTTGCCTGACCTGCGATCGCTTTGACTTCGTGTGTGGTTTATGACGTCATCTTGTCGTTTCGTGCCGCCTATGAATGCAATATCGAAAGCTATAGCCTTTAGCTTCGATATTGCTTTCATAGGCCGCACGAAACGACAAGATGAAGTCATAAACCACACACGAAGTCAAAGCGATCAGTTAGGTGGTCGGGCCCCTGCTGGATTGAACTCGGTTCCAAGTTCAATCCAGCAGGGGCAGCAGGGGCAGGCGATCGCCTCGGGATGAGTGTTTAGCTATTCGGCCAATGAGGCTTAAGTTTGACAACATCAATTTTATGTCTTTTTCAACAGATGACATACAAGACTAAGAGGTGGTCGCTCACTATGGGCCTTATAAGAGGGCTCAAGGACACCCAAAGAGCAATGGAGAGGACTATGCTTGGTGTTTTCCCTGCGTAATCAAATCAGAAATGAGGAGATCCGCATAAGAACAAATGTTACCGACATAGCCCGAAGAGCGTGCCGGAAAACATAGTTTGGACATGGACAGGCCTTTAACAAGGTGGACCGACGATCTAGTAAAAGTCGCGGGTAACCGCCTGGATGCGATCAACACGAAACCGGTCGTTGTAGAGATCCTTGGGGGAGGCTGCGACTCTAGCACGTCCCAAGTATTTTAACAAGGCACTTTTCAATCGATGATAGAAAAAAAATTGTGTTTTACATTTTACATTTGTACCATGTTTTCCATATCACATAGTTGTTCAAGTTAGAGTAACATGAGTAATGGAAAACTGACTGCAATACTCAAAGTGGTGATAGGTACCTACTCCCTAATAGAATATTACAAGCTTCTTACCCGATAGAACATATTTAATGAACCTCCGCAACAGTATCGTCTATGTACAAATAAACGAATGCGCCTGCTGTTTGGCTTCGATCGACGAATATCAGCGGCAAGTAATTTATTTATTAAACAAATGCAGCCGCCCTTCGTTCGTCCGACCCACAGAGCCTTACTACGGTTTACTCGAAGCTAAAAGTGGTTTATGAAAATTTCTAAATGCAAATCGGAAACCACTATATTTGTCACGTCGTAGGTAAATACCCTTTTGTAAAATGCTTTTTTTCTATCAGTTTGCAACGTTCTTTGTTTTTTCCCTCTGTTCTTGTTTTGTTGTTTAGCTTAATACATTTTCATTTACTTATTTTTCTAATAATGATATACCAACGTTTAACTTTTCTTCCTCATTCCTTTATAAAGTGCAACTTTATTTTATCATTATAATTTATAAAAATATTATGTAGTTCAGTTTAAGTGGTAGGCTGACTAATACCCACCAAACCGGGTTTCGGGTTCGTTTTTCAGATAATAAACGCGGTTATATTTTACTTTAAAGTAGTGCCCCATTTTCTTACGAGTAATGAGTTTGCGTGACAGAGTTTTTATCCACTGTCGCGTAATATTTATGCAACCACTGCCACTCATGACAGTAACGGTATACTCTAAGGAGATGTTACATTGCTTATTCCTTCAATTTTTTTTTAAATCTTACGGTTATTAAGCACATTGCCTTAATCTCACCTGATGTTAAGTGACGATAAGGCCGTGGTGGAAGCGCACTTCACCCGGGATCCTCAACTACTGAGGCACTGGCTATCTTATCTGTAGCTATCAGAACACAACAATGCTACACTCTTTGATTTTATAAATGTTACATTAGTAGAGGTTCCGTTAAAACACGCCCTAAAGACAAATGTTTGCAGTACGTATGTTATTCATTGTAAGCTCCAACTGTAATGGAAGCTGCATTGTCTGAAAACTACCAACTTGACGATATCGAGAACCGTATTTTGAGTGAATACGAATTGTACATTTTGTATGTTAGGCAATAAGAGGATTATATCACGTACAATAGAATTTAAATTAACGTAGTCTCCACAGCTAGATAACTGAATACTATGGTTTACATAATTGTGAAGATTTGTTAATAGCATATGTCTATTTATTAACCTTAACTTTAGATGTTATTTGTCTGTAAATCTTCCAAGAAATAAATAAATGAACAATTGAAAAGTATTGATATTTAAATAACAACAAACAATAGAAGATTGAATTTGCCAGAAAACAAAAATCTTATATTTTGTCCTCGATCAGTTATGTACTAGAAAGAGGATTCGAAAGACAAATGCATCTCGAAAGTAATCCTGTTTGCTCATACCTATAAATACATTTAAATTTCGAATAACAAGATCTGAAAAAACATTAGATAGCATCAACAACTTCAGCTTACTGTGAACCTTACGACTTAAACATAAAGGTTAATACAGGTTGCAAAATATTTGTACTTAATATTTACTGTCATCGCTACAAACGTCATTGTGGCTCCGTCATCGTGTACCATTTTTTAAGCTAGTACCGAAGATTTTTGTTGACATATAATAATATAACATATTCTGGATTTTAATTTTTTTTTATAGTTAGCTCGGCATATGTCTTCACCCCACCTGATGTTGAGTGGAAATGGAGTCCAGACGCAAAGATAACTGGTGCAGCGTGGAAACAAACGTAGTATCAGTTAACTTCACTCTGCCGGCCCACAAGGTGCTTCTTCACGCCTCTCTTGAAGGACCCCATATCATAGGGAGGGAAAACGTGTGCTGGTAGACTATTCCATCTTTTGGAGGTGCGTCAAAGAAACGAGTCACCAAATTTCTTTATGCGCGTTGGGATATTTTAGACAGTAAAGCGGTGACTCCGAAGAGCAGCACGTGTACTCTTATGAAGAAAGGAAGAATGTGGGATGAGGTCAAAGAGCTCTTTAGAGCACTCGCTATGGTATAAGCGGTAAAACACGCTGATAAAACACGAAACGCTGAAAAAACACGAAACGCTGATAAAACACGCTGATTTTTACTTTTTTAGGAAACTAATTCTATTACACACATAATATTGATGGTGACAGTTATACTAAAGTTTAAGTTACACAAATGTCTAAAACACGTTGGTATATTGCGTTTGTAAAAATAAATAATTTTATGATTAAATTCCGCCACGGTGGTCAAGTGGCAGACCGCTCCATGGCCGAGGGTTCAATTCCCAGGTCAGGAAAAGTGTGTTCCGTTTTTGGCAAGCGTGGTGATTAAGCCATTACCCATCAATTGTAGTGATGACTTGATTTCAATGATAAAAACCTTTGCCCAGCAGTGGGACGGTAATATAGACTATTTACTTACTTTTTTAAATAGGCCGTTAAACTGTTGGTCCCAGCTGCTATAAAAAGATTGCAAAGAAATCCTTTACAAATCCCTTAAAAATAATAAAGACCTTTATCATGAATTCATGATAAGGCTCGTTAAAAAGCTACATTATAGTTATTTCAAGATCACAGGAACACCACACATTGAAATGAAGCACTTATGTCTACTTATATACCTTACCTATACATACACAGTACATTATTATGTTGTCTTAACTACTGAGTCTATCATACATAGTACATGAGTAAATCCGTATAAAGCGTCCCATTATAAAACTTTCAACGATCTAAGTTGTATAACGCCATGTATAACACCAAAGGCTCAACTTTCCTAAAGATTATAAAATCATTGACAAAATATTTAATCTTAGCATGCCATTCATTGTTAGTCATAATCCCTGTTGGGATGCTCGTTCGAAGTACACCAGATAAGGTCCGACAACATTACGAAACAATGCTCGACATTATAAAATTGTGACCTAATTACGATCTTATCGTAAGCCTGCGCACGAGCTTCAAGTATACAGCTATTTTTATAAAGAGTGTCATTAATTCGTGAGATTAATTTCAGGTCTGGCTTTACACTCATTAAATGTCTGAAACTGCAAATTTTTATTTTATTTTATTCTAATAAATTTCATAATTCACAGCTTTTATTAAAAATTAACAAACTTATATACTTAAACATACAGCAAATAACGAATTTTCTATCATACTAATATTATAAAAAGGAAAGCTTTGTATTTTTGTGTTTGAAACGAATAAACTCAAAAACTACTGGACCGATTTAAAAGAAGGTTTCACCATTAGAATGCTACATTAGCGCTAAGTAACATAGGCTATATTTAACAAAAGAAATTTCCACCCGTGCGGAGCCGGGACGGGCCGCTAGTATACTTATAAAATTTGTAAATAAGAGAAGACACACTTTTTCAACCTGATGGGTTTTTTTATTTCACTAGTATACCATACATGATGATGAGCTCAATTAGGAACAGCATAAATCTATCATTATAATATGTTTTCTGAAGACGATTAAAAACCGAATTTTAATCGTAATTACTCCCTTCGTGCAAACTTGCAGCTAAAAAGTTTTGTATGTCTAGTTCGGGTAGATGAAGTACATAAATTCAATGCCTTAGTTACAAGGTCGGCGCTATATCTATATCACCGTTGCATATTTCTTGAATACAAGAATTCACTTATTTTTTAAATATCACACTGTAGATGACTTTAAAAACTCACGCACACGCGCGAAAGCAGCGCAATGGAAATGTCACAATTTACAGTATTCTGTAACTTCCATCTATATTATACTTATTTTTCGGTATTTTTTTATTCGGGTGTGTGGTCAGTCGACTTTTTCTCTAATAAACGATTATCATGGTAATAATATTTATTTAAACACATTAAAGATAATGTAATTTAAAGCAATACCAATTACCTGTCAAGATTACTAAAATAATCACTTTTACCTAAGTATTTCTTTTTCTAAGTGCAGTGATTTCCTACTACAAATTGCATACCATAAATGAGCTTCTCGTACATAATTCACAAGAATGCGCTCATACAATAAGGCCGCATTACACAAGAGGACTCCCGGTCATTAGACCGCAACGGTGTTAGATTGCACAGACTTACACCGACTACGACTCGGCGACAGGCACTCTAGCAGAGCGCGTAGTGATGTGCTACGGTTCCACGTGTTTAGTCGATGAACTTTCAGAACTTAGAAGAATAATAATAACAAGTGTTCGCCCAGAGATCGAAATTCGCCTGTAGTTCCGAAAATATACAATCTTGTGTGACACAGACAGTCTCCTTCTCTATATAAACTTTAACTGTGCTAAATCTCACACTTCTCCGTGCGCGCAATGTGCTTAAAAAGTGCTTTCTATCATTATTGTTATAAATGCCGTAATAAATAAAATTACGAATTATAAATCTATTAATGTGGGATTAATGAGCTTTCAACGAAAAAGACGCAGATAATTTGGCAAAGGCTATTTTTATCCACCAGTTTTGTGTTACAGACATTAACCCCCTTACAAATAAACAAAGAATAAGGTTCGAATAGTTATTCCGTGTTTTGTTCCTGTCATGTAAACGTCATTAAAATAATCAAATTAGAGTAAAAGAGACAAAACACGGAATAACTGTTCGGACCTCAATCTTTGTTTATTTAAGGCCCTAAGAGTAGAATATGGCATGTTACGACACGCCATAAGCCATTACTATGATAATTTAAAATAAAACTGTTACAATACGATGTTCATTGTTAATTTTATATCAAAAATGATTATACTAAAATATAAATAAACTGAACATGAACTTCGGCTCTTCTCTTCCAACTGCTACCAGCCATTCTACATGAATCGTCGCTCCACCTAGCAAAAGGCTACTTGCACCTCATTTACTACCTCAAATACTCGTAGGTACCATTTTAAAATTTAACCGCAATCTTAAACACCACGATTTATTAATTTCAATCGATAAAAAAATCATCGTACCTATCGATTGTTGATGCATCTCCATCCTGAACATAGCCTAAGACCGCGCCACTCCAACTGATTACCGTATTTGGTGCACGTTTGGATCCGATTCTGCAGGTGCTTCGGATCCATCGATACTTGGAGTCGTTGCCGTGACGTCACAGCGTCGCAGGACGTGTGACACGCCACTCTCGAGGTAATTGCCGTATTTCATACTGCGCTCACTCCTTCGTACGGTTGTGGAGAGATTCTGGAAACTGGTAGCTAGGTAGAAATGCCGTCGACATTCGATATGCAGCTTCCTGTTATACCCTCCATGATTTCTACTAGCGTGGATTCTGATTGCAAACTTTGTTGTGTTTTATCGAATCCAGCTTTACGCATCCTTTGAGGCAATCAAACTTTTTGAAACTTTGTTCAGACGTTGTAAAAACAGGACATTAAAAACTTTGTAGAATGTACTTATTTCACTCTGCAACGCCACATACATAAAGGCTTTTTACATATTATGTGCAAAGATGCATCTGAAAGAAGTAATACTATAACAATAACTGAAACGGTAACAGTTATCTCTACGTTTTATTTGCCATTTTCTTGTATATTATTAATATTATCCATGTTGTAATCATCGGTCCCACTTTGGGACCGGTTAGGGCGTCGAGGTCTGGGCCTCATAGCCCGGGCTATCAACACGGGCAACTGTTGTTGCTCCAGGTCTAAATGGGTGGCACGGGAGGGGGTTACAGATGAGAATATTATCCAGTAAGTATTTAATTTAATAAGTACACACACAAGTACACTCATAAAATTGACAGTTTTGGATAGGTGCAGCGAGCCGGCGTCTGTACCTACGGTAGTCGTATTGTGTGCTTTAGTGATTGTTATTTTTTGTATATCAATATATTTCGTTTACAATTGATTAGACCCCTTCAGTTGTCCGATAAACTAAATAACTTTAAATACCTTCACAGAAATAATGCAGACATTATATTACTATTTCAATGTTTACATAAACGGTTCAGAATACGCCTCCTCAAAATTTGTCGCGACGTCGAACATAACGAATTAGAACTTACAAATATTGCTGGCAATTACAGGTGTTAATTAAGCAACCCCATAGCTCCATCTTCATCTGCCACGCCTCGCATGAAACTGGTTAACCTTCTTGCTTGAAGATTTAAATAAACGTGTATTTAAATCTTCAACATGAAGGTTGTGCATACTAGGTAAATGGTCGACTTATTTTGTTTGCTTACTTCGTTAAAAGCTCAAGCTTTCTCGGTAACACTAGGTATATTAAGGTTTATATTTAGTGAAGTGTTAACCAATAAGCCACAACCCAACACGCTATTATAATGTCGTCTTTCTTCAAAAGTTATCGGCGGCTTAAATGATCGTGGTGGTATTGTTCATGTAAAAAGTTTATCCTCAGCTTTTTTTGGTTTGAAGGTGATGATAATTCAAGAATCAAAAATGGACGTTTCAATGCGGGTGCATAGCGGCCGGGGGTAAACCGGACTGGAACCATAACGGCCGGACCCGTATCCATATGGCTATTTAGATATCAAGTCAATTGGAGCCTATTTGTAAAGCTTTCGCTGTCAAAATATTTTATAATATTTTTCAGATAAAGTATAGGACTTTGGCTACCAATCACTCTTTAAGGCAACGCACCGCTAAACAATAAATCTCATACGTTTTGATACGAGCGTTTGCGCCCCGTACCATAAAAGAAACTGTTTTTTTCCTTTAAAATTAAAACTACAAATTATTTAAAAAAAAATAAACTACAATTTTGAAGTGTGTGTTAAGACTAATCTACTAAAAAAAATTTAGATGCTTAAATCGGTCTGGTTAGCCTGTAAAATGTGAATCTATGTTCTAAAAGAGGTTACTTTGATATTTTTTTCTCTGTTATAAAAGTTAACAAATCGTGTTTCTATAACTAACAAAATGAAGTCAATTAAATGAAAAATCATGTCATCAAATATCACTTTCATATGTTTTGTAATTGTTGGGAAAAACCAAGATCCCCGCCACGTAAATTACCAATGCGTCGTCTTAAGCGTTAGTAAATGAATATCCTTTGCCCCCATATTATTTCCTACAGATTTTTTACCGGATCCGAATTTATATCTAAAATACTGAAAGCCAATATGATTCGTATAGGTAAAATATTAAACATCTTAGTCCTAACGCGAAATATTAATCTTCCCTTATTGCTCAGCTTCGGGTAGATATAAAAATATTTCGTAGCCTTTCGGGCAGACGCGGTTCAGTGATCTCGAAGGAATATTAGAATATTCGCATTGAAAATCTTCAGGTCAGAATTGGAAAACACGGCTTCCTTGCTTGTAGGCTATCAATTTCCTCTTTGATGCGGATATTTATGCAAATTGCGGAGCTACAAAATACAAAGATTAAGTATCACAATGTTTTAATATTTCGTTAAGTAATATGAAAGAGAGGTTGAAATCCTTTATTATTGGAATACGAAATCATGACGTTGACCGACTTCTTGAAACTAAAGCTTAACCTACTCGGTTACCTACAGGAATTTAAGACAACTTTTCACGGTCGGTCACAAAATATATTTTTGATATAAATATGGCTACAGATAGGCTATAGTGTTTTGGGCTGGTGATAGTCTAACATGGGTATAGGGTTATCCCATGACACCATGCCATAGCCACGCAATTTCTCGTTAACAGATGCTTTTACTGGTTCATCAGTCAAGCTGGCCAACTTGACAAGAAAACTAAAACTATATACTTATACAGATACAAAAAGTAAGCGCAAGAGTTTTTTTGAGGTGAACACTACATGCTAATTTATTTATTTATTTAATTTATGGCATACACAACAGGTAACAATCGTAGCTTATGCTAAATAGTAGCCTATACAATTATCAAATCTAGATCGAAACCCAAAAGCGTGTTCACACAGCATGACTAAGCATTAGCACGTAAATAAATATTATTACAATTGAAACAGGTGACAGACATGACTGGCCATCTCAGTTCAAGATTTCTTTTACCTTATATCTAAACGCGATGTGTTTACTTATACAAATATCCAGCTCGTCGTGTTCCTGTGACAGTTCATTGTACAAGCGACACATCCGAACACACACACACACACACACACACACACACACACACACACACACACACACACACACACACACACACACACACACACACACACACACACACACACACACACACACACACACACACACACACACCACACACACCCACACACACACACACACACACACACACACACACACACACACACACACACATTATTTATTTTTATCTGCTTTGTTTTGTCGCTTACCGCCGAATTGTGGGCTTAGGAAGCCCACAATTCAGGATTTCCTAGTGTGGGATTCACAAGCAAGACAAGCTACATTATCTGTTTTTGTTATATAGTTTTAAATATGCTGTTGTAATATTACTTGTTTAAATAAATTATTCTTCTTATTGTTATTCTTAGGCACAAACTTATGTTCTAGAGTGTACCCCGGGTAACCAAAGTAGGCCGTGCCAGTCGGACACTTGATTCGCGTCACGGTGAGAAACAGCAGCTCAGGTTTATCTGTCTCAAGGTGGTGATGATGAACTGCAACAAGATTTGAGTGCAATCCCCGAATGTTTGAGAGGTGCACTTTAAAAGTGAGGAAGTATAACCGCTGTTTACAATTTTTTCTTGATTTTGCCATTTTCATTTTATGTAGGTTTGGCGAACAAGCGGAAGAATAACAGTTGGGCAAGGCTGCGCTTCTTAGTCCAAGAGCATACATCATCATACGTGAAGATGACTGGTTAGGAGACCGCGGAGACGCCCGAACCCCCCCCGGGAAGGTCCACCCGGTCCACCCATCCGGTCGCCAATCGGCATGGTGGCGCATTCCGGGATTTTTCAACAGTTGATGTGGCAGCCCCCGTTGGGGGATCCCGCTAGCCTCCTGAACCAGGCTTTCGGTGTTGCAGAAATGAGCAGACTTAGTACGACTTTCAGAAACGGTGCTACTGTTCGGACCTATTCTCCCCAATTTGGCAACTCCACACATCGCACCGGAACATGGCCTTAGCCATTATGGCAGTACGGCTTTGTCTAGGGGTGGTAACAAGCCACAGCCGAAGCCTACCACCAGTAAATTTGCTGCCCATTTGGCACTACCCAGGGGCCACCTGACGGGTCTCAAGGGTAAACCGACGGAGGTGGGCCACTTTGACCCCCAAAACGTTTTATTTTGCGTTAATCCTCGTTGTGAAACTTTGATTAGTTAGTTTACAGACAATACAACATTTATTTTAAAGCCATTTGTCTTTGTAGGATTATGGTATTTGTCGTATATACAAACAATTTATATAAAATATAATATCATTTTTCAGTTCTGATTATAATGTAACAACGCTCATAACCGGATCTCAAAACGCGCGAAAGCCTTTGTGAGTGAAATATACAAAAGAGACGAATTTATTAGACATTTTCTGTATCGTACTAAAAGACGGAACCATCCGCAATGCATTATACCCATTCGTTCGTGAAAACAAAGCAGATTTGGTTAACAGAAAAAAACACCTCTGTCGCCAAAGAAAATCCCGTCTATTATAATATCGCTTTTGCAATCTAATTTCCATCCATCGAACGATGTATGACAAACAAGCGACGCGTTCGAGAGTTTTTGCACCGTATTGGGACGTAATAGAATTCAAAGTCGTCTGTTAACAGCCAACGAGGTTAATCTACCAGGAATCCGATACAAAATAGCTTCATTTTTTTCGGGTGAAATTTTGCGAGAATCGAAGCCTTCTTCTAAATATTGTATTAAGACGAAAACGTGACTCGCACTCGATTGAGCCGCCAATGTTTTGTAAAGAATTATTGTTTCCCTTCGAATGTAAATCAGCTAACTGTAAGAACCTGTAAACGCGTTCGTAAGACTTTTTAAGGAAATATTTTCGGTAGGATCTTGCTAAATTCTTTTTTCAATACTAAAAAAATCATTAAGTTATGTAATGTCGCTATTAAACGAGGATTTTACAAAAAAAAATCCATTTCGAGTAAATAAATAACCAATAAGCATAGAGAAATAAGTAGAAAGTATTACATAAAGTAAACATTATAAGAATTTGCTTAAATTTTCTCTGATTAGTTCATGTCGAGATAATGTCTTTTTCACATTTTTATGTTTTCTAGAAAACAGATAATATATTTTAATTTTATATTATTTTTGTATTTTACATTTTTGTGGAAAACGAATAAAAGTTCTTCTATATTAAAATTAATTTAACAACATCAACAGTTTTATAAACAGAGTTACAATTCGGCATTAAAAATATATCCATTTTATAAAACAGAATAAAGAAAAAGTAAAAATTAATTAAAAATAAACAATGAATCTTTAGAAGCAATAAAGGTACAATACTCAACGTCAATAAAATAAGAATATGAAGCACTTAATGTACAACACAATTATATTACGACCACACGTTGAAAAATTTCATACTTCAATCAGCTTTCCACCTCATTGTCGGCTCATCACATCACACTAATATCACAGTCTATATAGTTAACACTGTGCTAATATTATAAATGCCAAAGTTTGTGTGTATGTCTTTATATTTGTTCCTTCTTCACGCTGCAACGGATGGATGGATTTGGAGGAAATTCGGCATACAGATAGTTTATAACCTGGATTAACACATAGTTTCTATCCCGATATTCCCACGGGAATCACACTATTATCATCTCAGCCACAAGATGTCCACTGCTGGACAAACGCCTCCCCCAAAGATATCCACAGGTGTACATATCATCATGGAGGGTATTTGCCGTAATCGCCACGCTTGGCAGGCGGGTAGGCGATCGCAGTAGGTTGAGGGTAACTTCAGAGAGATGCTGCTGCCCATCCTTTGGAATGGTCCCTTAGTCGGCTTTTACGACACCCACGGGAAGAGATGGGGTGGTGCAATTCTTTATCCCCGGCACCACACAGGGCACACTATAAATATACTAAAAACGACAATTTTATTTACCAATACAAAATGATTTGTTTGTTTTGTTGTCATGGAAACCAAAGAGAATTTAATCACTTGATGGAAACTGTCAAAGTGGTACGAAGTCCGCCGGGTCTACTAGTATCAAATAAATGTTAGCGACCAAAATATTCTTAGATCTCATTCTCAACAGGTTCACTGTCCAAATTATACGTGACTCATGTACAGGGAAGTTGTTATACCGCGTGAAACCAGTAAATAAACCAGGTCTGAAACATTTGAAACAGAAGTTATTAATGCATATAGCGCGTAAAACCAGTAAATAAGCCAGCTCCGAAACATTTCTACGTCAGCGCCTCTCATAACGCGTGGCGTCTTTGACAATTTCTCTAATTTGACGACACAAATAGCGATTTCTTTTGTTTCGAATGAAAATACCTTAAAACGTAAAGCAGCAAGAAATTAATGCTTCTTTTTACGGATCAATTTACGTGTGCATTCGTAGGGAGAACTGCTAAAGTGTCAAAAATCAATTGGTGGGAAATTGAAGATAAAAGTTTAAATTTTTTTTATTTAATTTCCTACAAATTTATTTTTGGCACTTTAACAGTTTTCTCTTTATCCGAAATATTTTATCCTTGGAAAAAACAGAGCATTTTAATTATAATTAAAATCATAATTATATGTTATTATTATCAGCAAAGTGCTAATTGTTTTTGGCATAATGAATGACTTAAAACTTAAAAATTATTTTGTATAATTCCCAAAACGATTCCCAAGTCGATTCGATTCCCGTCAAAACAATAATGTTGAGATACATGATATATGATAGTCAGTTTTTCAATCAGTATAGTCGACAATGAAATTGCTGTACCACCTTAGAAGTGAAATTTGTTTGCATAAAATAAAACAACAAGTTCTATTTTTGGCTAAAAGACCAAGTGACAGGCACGTTGTCACTATTGACAATGAGCCTAAGCGAAATTTTATTGTAATGGAAGTTTTTGTCAAAAGTGATAAAGCAATTTCATGGTCGACTATACATTGAGTATTAGATTTGGTTCGTTGTAAAACTTGACTAAGGTTTAGTTTTACCTAAGTTAATTGCCATCAACAATGTTAGTAGCATTGTTGTCATCCCTTAATTGTAGATAAGATAACCGGCGCTTCAGTAGTAAAAATTCCGAGTAAAGCGCTTTATCTATCTTGTCACCACCATTGGGTGAGATCCTTGTTTTGAGAGTGAGATAAAACCCAAAATAAAATATATTAAAACTATGTCTTATAGTTTTCACATAATACTTGAACTGGATTATCAGTAAAACATCTAAAAAACTGACCTCTATTAGTCACGTCAAGATATTTTTTACAATACAGACAAGACATATTATCATAGGTATTTATAATTGTTAACAACGGTAGTGTACACAATAAATCGGGTAATAAAGGGTATTGCCAGCACAAGCGGCAACGTCCCGCTAAGCCGGGTACAGACGGCGTAATCATTTAATTAGCTGAGCCGCCGAGTTTGGCGGGATCTGGCTGTAGCCAACTTTGTTTATTAGCCACAACTTTTGTCGCGAACGGCTTAAGACCCAACGATCGTCTTTTATTTGTTTCTGTTGTGCGGCTATTCGTTTGTTTCATCAACAATTTTTTTATGACAATTTTTTCTCTGTGTTAAAATCGTTCGCCCTATCCATTCATAAGGAAGGCTCATGCCCGTGCAATGGTGACATAGAATGAGCTGATGATGATGAAATTCCTTCCCTCGTTGTTTAGTGACAAGAACGCTCGAGCTGGGAATCCGTTAAACCTAGGCTATTTACAGTTTGTTTATTTATAATGTCTTTAGAATTTTCCAATGCACAGCTGGGGTTAGTCAACAATATTTAGCAAGCGTGGTAATTAAACAAATACCCATCGAATTACTACACTTACTTGTTGTCTTCTGTGGTAACAAATCCGTAACTATTTTGATATATTTTTGAAACCAACAATTTGTAGGTAGCTGTACTCTGTAGAGCTCCTCCAACAAAAACCTGTAATCATCCCACCCTATTTAGGCAAGCGACGCGGACGTCACGTCAATCACATAGCTAATTGAATGAACGCTCTATCGAATTTCTTCTAGTCCCTATCCCGAGGGAAATGAATAGTTTCCGACCATCCCCCCTAAAGGCACGACTAGACGTGTGTAATGTGTAATGTAACGCGGGTAGTGTAACTAGCGTACGAACAGGACGCGAATTCTGTAGGTGCTTAAGTTGTCGTTTACTCGTGGAGAGTCACAGTCACTGCGACTTTACTCGTAATACCTTTCAAACTAAACATTTGAAAGCTATTCAAGAACTTCAAATTAATTCACAGGTGTCAGTGGTTGCGATCGCGAACATGAAGCTGTCTACAGCTTTATGATCGCGACGCGTTTTTGAATGATGTTGAATCAGGATTGTGATTGGGGTTGAAATTAGACAATAAGCCCTCTGTATCGTTTTATAAAGAAAATGTTTAACTTGATTTAACGCATAGTGCTAAGCAAAGGTATACTTTTAATAACCCGACGCTTTCATTGTATTTGAGATAATGAAAGACGCGCGAGCGTCGGCGCGGCATCCGTCGTCGTCGCCGAGTATTCGTGTAGGTTTGGTTGCTTCTAATAACAATTGCAATCGCTGACTATCCTTTTGTTATAGTAATGCTTGCTTGACCTTTGTTTGTCACAATAATGCTTTTCTTTTGGTTTATCTTAATATTGTTTATATTTGTTTTTTAGGATTAAACATGTTTCTTTTTGCATATTTTATGTTACACTTCAACTCAATAATTAAACAATAATCCGTACTAAATGACTAGATATACTAGATAAATAAATTTTCCTAATGCTCGTAGCGTGGTCCGTATGAAGAATTCGCGTTACATTACACTACACCTTACGTTACTCATTACACGTGTCTGTGATCGGCCTTAAATAGGGGGTTGCCTTGGAGATAAAAGATTATTATGTCACATGTATGGATTGTTAGAAGAAAGAGTATGTCAGTGCATGGCTTTTTTGGAGATGACATCTCGGACAAAGCTTGTCGTATTAGCGAATATTGTTAGTATGTGACACGTATTGTATGGTCAAATAAATAAATAAATAAATAAGATCGTTTAGTTAGCAATCATTCGTCTGATCGTATATTTTTTAGCTGAATTCATATATAACTAAGTGCGAGTATGAATGTCAAAAAGTGGAACAAAATTAGGTATTTATATCAATAAAAATGAAAAATAGATGCAAATTAAATTATGGAATAAAAAATAATCTTTCAGATTTCTAGTGCTTTTAATTAGGTCGTCGTAACATGAGTCACATTTTTTTCCACTTATCAAATATTTTTAATCAACATTGAAATCCCCAAAACACGGGCTAAGTCCCTGTCCATCAAAGGGCCTGTTTATGATTTAACAACATTAATATTGTAGACAAAAGTAAACACGTAAGAGGAAACTTATCACAGCTCCGGCCTAATGATGCGGTCACCGCTTACGGAAACATCAAATATTCAGTGGCTTTTATGAACAAGCTATGGTCCCTTCTATCTCCACTGTCGACATCATACAACAAGTTACACTTGCGCAGCGAATATGTACTGTATTGTAATGAAATAAGGTTGTAATACCTTGTTGTGGTGGTAAATATAAAGCGTCTGGTTAGTTTTATACATGTGCATGTAATATTAAACTCTGGTACGTCATCGTGGCAATGAGGACGATAATAGTGTGTGGGGACTAGATATATATGTTTATTTCATTGTATTAATTTGAGGAAAAAAATTACCCCTATGCGTCTTTAGTTAGTCCCCGAATAGGAACATTAACCTAAATAACCACATCATCGTGCTGCAGAAAACTTAATTTTACATCTCGTTTTATTGTAATTATAATCTTAACAATATACTTACTTCAAGGTTGGATTAAAATTGTATAAAAAAACAAATTCACAATTATAAGAATACTTACATTTAGTAGTTACTACATCTCGCAAATTAACTTTAATTCAATAGACATAACACCTGATTAATACAATTTTATTGAACACTAGCGGCCCGCCCCGGCTTCGCACGGGTGGACATTTTTTTTGTATAGCCTATGTTACTCAGCGCTATACTAATGTTGAAAGATTTTTTTAAATCGCTCCAGTAGACAGTGGTTAGTATGAGAAAAGAAAATTGTTGTTTTTACTTTTTTACGCTTTTTCTCTTCATAGGAACCTTTCTCAGATTTCATCAAACACAACAAAAAAGAAATCAGCCATATCAATTCAGCCGTTCTCGAGTTTTGCGATTAGCAACACATTTAGCGAAAAAAATTATTTATATAGATTATTGAAATGAAACAACTTTTACGGATCTACTCGCGTTTATTCAGTCTCCCTGTGACCACGGACCCTGCAAAGGGTTCGAAACGTCAGGATAAACATTAAATAAGTAATGTGCAAAATAAACGCGAGTAGATCCGTAAAAGTTGTTTCATTTCAATGTTTAGTGTTCGCGTAAACTTTAGAAAACAATATATATAGATTATCTTCGTGTTACTTCAGATTTACTATTTTCCTCTAAGCTTATATGCTTAGCACTTAGTTACTTAGTTTAGGCGTCCTTGTTTGGGCACGGCAGGCGCTTAAGGGTTAAGTTAATAATTTTTACTAAGCCTAAAATGTTAGTAGTATTAGAAAAGCCGCTTCAGAGCTGCATGTATAATATTGTATACAATAAAAACAATGTTTGATAATCGATTTTATTTAAATTTTTAACCTATCGCTAAAAGCGTCATAGCAGTAAAACATTTCATCGTCATCATCATCTTTTAAGCCCGTAAGCACCCATTGTTAGGTATAAAACATTTAGCTAGATACAACTATTTTCCGTATATATTGCGCTTTCAGCTTTCGCTTGTGAGCGCTTTGGGTGACTGTAAGCTTGCAAGACTTTTTTGAACAAATCTGCTTATTCTTCACAGCTTCACCCCCATTTCTTCACTTATTCCTATCTTGGGCAGTAAGGAACCAGTTGATATCAGCCTCCTTTTTGATTTCGTCCTTCCACTTAAGGCGACGCATCGCTAAACAATTAATCTAATACGGAGCGTTTTCCCCCCGTACTATAAGAAAAACTGTTTTTTTTTCTTTCCAATTAAAACTACAAATAAGTTTTAAAAAATGAACTACCATAATATTGAAGTGTGTGTTAAGACTAATCTACTAAGAAAATTTAGATGCTTAAATCGGTCTGGTTTGCCTGTAAAATAAAAATCTATGTTTTAAAAGAGGTTACTTTGATATTTTTTTCTCTGTTATAAAAGTTAACAAATCGTGTTTCTGCAACTAGCAAAATGAAGTCAATTAAATGAAAAATCATTTTATTTGATATCACTTTCATATGTTTTGTAATTGTTGGGAAAAATCAAGATCCCCGCCACGTAAATTTCCAATGCGTCGCCTTAATTTGTGAGGCGCTTTTGATACCATGGTCATCATTCTAGGACTCTCTTGCACCAGGACTCCATTTTTCGTGCAATGTGGCCAGCCCACTCCCACTTTAGCCTAGCCACTTTGAAGGCAACGTCCTGCACTTTGCTCTTTTCTTTGAAAAAATAAATAATAAAAAACCAAAATAAAACAACAAATCGTTATTTCGTAAAGGAAAAAATATTGAAAGTTGAATTTCTCATAGGACAACGCTGTTTTTCCTGAAAATCCTTAAACATAAGGCGGCGATGTGCCCTGGAAGCGTGATGAGGCTGTAATATTCGGGTCACGGGCGCACGGCGGGGATGTCTCGTGAAATTTGTGTTTGGCTCGCTTTACCACTTTTTAGGTCAAAGTTGGGCGAGCAATGAGCTATGCTATTTGTAAAAGTGTTTAGTTCGTAGGTGGATTAAATATGTTCTTATTACTTACATTATGGAATCTTAAAAAGTATCCTATGTCCTAGTCCAGGTCATGGTCTGTCTATGTGCAAAATGTCATCCAAATCCGTTCAGCCGTTCTAGAGTTTTGCGCATAGCAACATTTATTTTTATTAATATAGACTAGTTGTCGCCCGCGACTTCGTTCGCGAAGACTACACTATCCCACAGGAACCTGTTACCGAGATTAAAAGTATCTTATGTCCTAGTCTGGGTCATGGTCTGTCTAAGTACAAAGTTTCATCCAAATCCGTTCTCGAGTTTTGCGCTTTTAAAACAAAACTTTCTTTTAAGTAATAATAATCTATAAATCTACTGAATCTACCACCAGTTCGGATTAACGGACAGGTTCGCACAAAAGGGCTAGCAAGAAACTCGGGAGGCTGTTTCTTCACGTCTTCAACAAAATGACATTAAGACGACGCATTGGTAACTTACGTGGCGGGGATTTTGGTTTTTCCCAACAATTACAAAACATATGAAAGTGATATTTGATGACATGATTTTTCATTTAATTGACTTCATTTTGTTAGTTGCAGAAACACGATTTGTCAACTTTTATAACAGAGAAAAAAATATCAAAGTAACCTCTTTTAAAACATAGATTCACATTTTACAGGCTAACCAGACCGATTTAAGCATCTAAATTTTTTTAATAGATTACTCTTAACACACACTTCAAAATTGTAGTTCATTTTTTTAAATAATTTGTAGTTTTAATTTGAAGCAAAAAAACAGTTTCTCCTATGGCACGGGGCGCAAACGCTCGTATCAAAACGTATGAGATTTATTGTTTAGCGGTGCGTCGCCTTAAGGTAATATACCAACAATTTTAATACATTTCTGTAAGTATTGTAGTGATCGGTGTCACACGACATGACCTGAGTTTAAACGTAGAACGTTAGGAAAAAAGAAGAAAAAGAACAAGTGAAGATATTTTGGATTATTGATTTGGTGACAGCAATCTAAGGCTGGATTGTAAATTGTCTCTCGATAAAATACACAACTTGAGTTATTTTTACGTTCATACTGAAAAACCCCCACAGTATTAACAATGTTCAGGCTAGTGAACAGCCGAATTGTTTACAAATGTTTGCGTGCAACATAATAGGCTTCTCTATCATTACACGTTCGATGTGCATTTTAAATATAATATTTGTTTCAAACATTATTCCGGCTTTATCAATTTGTGTATGTTGTCGGCAGATAATAATCTGATTGCATTTTAATTGTTTTTAATGTTATTTATTATATATCCAAGTTCTTGGATTATGTAACTTTTTTAGTGCAAACCATTATTGCATAATAATTATGTACTTACCATGTAAGTAACTAAAAATAAAACTAAATAAATCTATTTAATTATCAACACACGATAACCTATCAACCAGCCATTGTTGCCTTCCCGAGACAAGTGTACCAACAAAAAAAAAAGAACAATTAGTGATGGGGCCATTATGCCACCAAACAAATTGAATCTCGATAATCGATTCGTCCATAATACAAATCAAAGTTTTATTTCCAACAAAAATAAATGCCTGTTTATTTGCAACACATGCCATTATATTTATAAAACATAGTAAAAAAATTGAATGCCTACCCGACCCAGCCAGGGATCTATCCTGGGTCTTCCGCTGCACTGACCATTATGCTTCCGGGAGGCTGACGTAAGTACTGACTTTTTCCACAACTTTAATTTTGACTGCTTCTTAGCGGCAGCGGCGACATTTATCCAACGGTTATTGCAACCGATAGGCTATGCAGATTCATATTTACAGATGAAATACCAATTTGATAACACAACGCTATAGCCTATAGCAATTATTTTTGCTACCATGCCTATATGCTGAGTGACAACCATTTATTTGGTCGGCAATACAAAAACATTAATTACTAGCCTAAAAATGTATACCAAGAACATTATAAACAGTATTTTTAATTTCCTTATTTCAAATTAATTATAAAAAAGAGTAATTATATTTTTTGTAGTTTTTATACTGACCTTAAAAAGATGTTATCCCAATTACCTGAATTACCTGAATCTATACTTAATATTATAAAGCTGAAGAGTTTGTTTGTTTGTTTGTTTGTTTGTTTGAACGCGCTAATCTCAGGAACTACTGGTTCGAATTGAATAATTCTTTTTGTGTTGGATAGTCCATTTATCGAGGAAGGCTTTAGGCTATATAACATCACGCTGCGACCAATAGAAGCGAAGCATCAGTGAAAAATGTTGCAAAAACGGGAAAAGAGCCTAAAAACTTAAAAATGCTGCCGAAAGTCACTATTCCACGCGGACGAAGTCGCGAGCACAGCTATGTTAAATATATATATTATTATTATTTTATATTCAAGTCCAAGATTCACCAACGTACAGATGCAAAAAACCAATTGTAATATAGGTATCTACATAGAAAAAAAATCGCAGCCCCAAGCGTTACCAACTCGAGGAAACTAATTCAATCGCTCTAGTGTGGTATCCCTGGGGGTCGGAAGTTCGTAACTTGCTTCTTTGTTCCGGCTTCTTTGCTTTTTGTGATATCAAATTGATACAAATTGCTTTTGGGATTTCACTTTGATTAGACTTGGTAACTTGGAGATGATGACTCTCTACTAGTTTCGGTAACAATAGTAAAACTACTTGGAATTATTTATTGTACATTTCTATTACAAATTGGTGTACTTACTTTATACTATATTTATGATATGTGTAATCATACTAATACTAATAACAATATTATAAAGAGGAAAGCTTTGTATTTTTGTATGTATGTTTGTAACACCCAAGAAACTACTGGACCGATTTAAAAAATCTTTCACCATTAGAATGCTACATTAGCGCTGAGTAACATAGGCTATATTAAAAAAGAAATGTCCACCCGTGCGAAGCCGGGACGGGCCGCTAGTGTAAATATAAATAGTAAATTGATAATAGCTTATTTAAAGCCAAAAGTTGGTGAGTTGGTGGTGTAAGTTGGTGATTACAAACCCGAGCGATGCATCAAAAACTATAGAGCACATTTTTTCGACCTGGGAATTGAGAACCAGGACCGCCGGATATCGAGTCGAGCGCTTTGCCTCTCAGCCACCGAGGCGTAGTATATACTCGTAGAAATGACTTTTTTTTTAGTTTATAGCTTTGTACGATTAGCACATTTAGCCAGTGTCAAAGTATTTTTTCTTACAAGTAATACATAAATAGACAATATTTCCTTTTTATGATTCAAATTCAAATTCAATTCAAATTCAAAATCATTTATTCAGTTTAGGCTACAAAAAGCTCTTATGAACGTCATTTTAAGCCATCGGTTCGTAAGTCTATCTACTCTGGGCGGGAGATCTTGTACTGAGAAGAACGGCAAGAAACTCAGCAAGTGTCCAGCTCTTTTCTCCCTTACAGCGTCATAAATATTGGAAAAAGCCCTATCATAAAGGACACTTTCCATCACAAATAAAAACACAAAATGTAAAGGACAATCACAACATGTAAAAAAACACAAAAAATAAAAAATAACTAAATAAAATATTTAAGTCAGCAAAAACATAATTTACCAGTTTAATTTTTTACAATATCATACAGTACTAGTAAAAGTCAAAAAAAACTATAGTTAATAATAATAAAAATAAAACTAATTGTAATGTTCAATGCAACGCTATTTTGTTATCTGCAGGACACTATTTATAAGTAGTATTATGTATATGTTATTTATTATAGCCAGGCTGTTTTATCTTCTAAATATTCTTTGACTGTATAATAACCTTTTTTTAATAAAGAAGACTTTACATGTTTTTTAAACTTATCTAAAGGTAAATCTAGTACAGTATTTGGTATTTTATTGTAATAGTGTATACCTTGCCCCAAGAAAGAACCAAGCACCTTCTGTAACCTGAACAGTGGCATTGCAAGTTTTGACTTATTTCTAGTATTAAAATTGTGTGCATCACTGTGTTTAGCAAATGAATTGATATTACAACGTACAAGAACTATACAATTATAAATAAATTGAGACGCCACTGTCAAGACATCAATTTCTTTAAAAAGATTTCTTAAAGAAGTTCGTGAACCTAGTCTATAGATTGCTCTTACTGCTCGTTTCTGTAAAATGAATATAGTTTCAATATCAGCCGCTGTTCCCCACAGTAAGAGGCCATACGACATGACACTATGAAAATAACTAAAGTAAACTGTTCTAGCAGTTTCAACGTCCGTTAACTGCCTTATTTTTCTAATGGCATAAGCAGCAGAACTGAGTTTGCCGGCCAATTTCGAAATGTGAGGATTCCATTGAAGTTTTGAGTCAAGGGTTATACCTAAGAAAACTGTTGAGTCTACCAAATCTAATCGATCACCGTTTATTCTTATATCAGTTGGTTCATTTTTGACATTTGGTAATTTAAAATTTAAAATTTAAAATTTAAAATTAAAAATTTAAAATAACGCGATGATGATGAATGATATTAGAAATGAAAAGTGAGTAATGATATACCCACCAACCCGTAGCTCAGTAAAGATGTGGGGCTTTACTAAGTCCTCACGCGGACTTCTTGAGAGAATTTGAAAAATGCCAGACTCTTATCTCTACCTGCCGGAACACAACAATGCTAGAAACATTGATGTTAAGGCGACATACGTAGATAAGATGGTAGTAGCTAGTCAGGCGGACAAACAGGCCCTACCTACCACCAACCAAACCGGGTCAGACCCTGGGTATGAAACCGATAATATATCGGGAGCTTTACAAAAATATAAAAATATGTTTTATTTAAAAAGGAAAACGATTGTTTCAAAATGTCATACCTTTTTATCATCATCATCATCATCATCATCAGCTCGTTTTGTCTTCACTGCTGGGGCACGAGCCTTCCCTATGAATGGATAGAAACAACGGGCCTTAAACCACCGTTCTGGCCCAGTGCGGATTAGTGGTTGTTAACGACTGCCTACTGACGACCAACGGCTTTACGTGTCTTCCAAAGCACGGAGGAGCTCGAGATGATAAATTTTTGGTCACCCATCCGATGACCGGCCTTTGCGAAAGTAGCTTAACCTCAGTACTTGCAGATCGAGCTCCTCGACCTTTTTTACATTAGCTTTTTCTGATATAGGTAATCGTGCCTAACCTTTTTTCATTAACCCTAAAGTGCTTTTTGTCGTGCATTTCCGCGTTCAAATAACACAAACACCGTTCAGATCCCAAATCCTACGCGACATTTTAAGAGTACGCCGCCGCCGCACATAATTCTGTCCGGGTAAAAATATCCCGGAATATATATCCGGGTCAATTGCTACGGGCCCGGTGAGTAAATAAATTAACCGCTATCGGATATCCGTGCTTTGCCCGGGTACGTTTACTATAAAATGCGAATGACCCTGTTGTGGAAGGGTTTAACTGTGAGCTGGTTTATGTTATAGGAACGGGTTAGGTTAATAGGATGTATGTTTTTCTTACGACTGGTGTTTTTTTTGTTGCAACTGAAACTGTCAACAACGAATAAACGTTCTGAAAGAAATCATTAGACAGAGAGATTTTTGTATGTAATTGACTTATACAACCTTATTTTTAGTTTATACGAAAACAGAAACACGGGTCAAATGTTATCATTTAAAGAATCAGTACAAAAAAAAAATATCTTGAAAACTCACGAAGTTACAAGCTTTTTGTGCTGGCCCGTTTGTGTGTTTTAGTAGGATATAATTTATTTGAGATATTGTAAATATTATTTGGTCAAAATGTAACATGGTATAAAAAATATTGAAATCGATTCTATTACTGATTCTGAGCAATCAGGAAAATGAGTTTTCAGGTTTCGTATAAACTAAATATAACATTGTATACTCGTACCCGACAACTCGGTCGAAACGTCGGGTATAAAGGTTTTTTTTATATATACCTAGCACGGCAAATGACTCCATACCACCTGATGTTAAGTGGAAATGGAGTCCAGACGCGAAGACAACTGGTGCAGCGTGAAAACAACGCAGCATCAGTCAACCTCACTCTGCCAGCCCACAAGGTGCTTCTTCACGCCTCGTTTGAAGGACCCCATGTCATAGGAATGAGGGAAAACGTGTGCTGGTAGACTATTCCATCTTTTGGAGGTGCGACAAAGAAACGTACCTATGTTTATGATACTTTTAAAGTAGTTTGCGTAAATCCTTGTTAAAAACCTGTTATTTTAGAATATACTGGAATATAATAATTAATTAGTCCGTTATCTTTTAAAGGCATTTAAAATATACGAGTACCTATTTACATGAGAGGCTTTCGCATCATTATTTATGAATCTTCAAAGATAAGGCTCTAAACTAATTCAATATTGAAAAAAAAATATGACACAAGTTTCTTAAAAAACACAATATTTTCATTTAACAATATAAATAAATATATAACTAATATTTATAACCATTGCGCTAAATCATGTTTAACGAGGAAGCATAAAGCTATGCTGGCATATCATTTGACATCAAAAATGGTGTCCCGTTTCCATACCAAGCTCTATTGCTAACTAGCTTCCACCCTTGAAATTCAGTCTGCCATGAAATACCGGAGGATTGAGATGTTTTCCCGTTACAAAAAGTAACCTATGCTCGGAACTATCTTTAAGCAAAAAAGAGCGTCGATAATGTGCTTCGTTTTGCCGTGAAGAAAAAACAAAACAAACATACTTACGCTAAAACACAAATGTTGAAAAAATTTCCACGAGCAGGATTCGAACCCGCACCCTTCTGACATACCGGGTCAGGTGCTCTCCAAATTGAGCTATCGTGGTACCACCACGATAGCTCTTGTGTTTTTGTAATTTGTTCGCAACAAAATTTGCGTTAAAAAATTATATAAACATTTTAAACATATGCTAATTTTAAAATAAATTAAAGTACCTGATGAAGGGTTTAATAAAACCCCAATAGCACAAAAAAAATAGAATATAAAGAGAACTAGAAAAATCATACAACTTTCAATTGCATTTTTCAAAAAAAAATTAAAGTAAATGCTGGCATTATGTCTTGACTTGTCTCTAAGGAAATATATTGTGATATAGCTGTTTCGATTGCTCCTTTGTACAAGTAATCTCTGAATTAAGTTTACTGCTTCATAACTATTAGTTACTACTCACGTGAAGCTCGACCGCGATTTGCATGTCAGGTTCGAATACTAAATAGAATAAAATTTATATGTTTAGCCGGCACAATGCCACTTTTGATACCCGAGACCTGAAATATACCATTCAAAAATTAAGCAAAGTAGGCGGGAGATATATACCATTCAAAAATTAAGCAACGAAGGCGGTATATAAACGCGACCTCCAATAATGGTTTTCCAAACCGCTATTTTAATGATTAAACTAAAATTTCACCGCTTCCAGTTGGCAGGGTGAGGCGGGCGCCGGCCAACAGTTCGCTAGAACTTTTCGAAGCTCAACGATAACTCATTACTTGCCGTAAGTGATGGGGGAGAGCGGAAAAGGTGGGCACAACGTAAGAAGACCCCACAAGGTAAGCTTAGTGCATACCGGGATCTCGGACCATCTCCGACCAGTCCGAGCGCAGCTGTTGGAAGATTTATTTTTGACGTGTAACATCTTTCCGCCCGCCTTCTATATATACAATTTATGGGAGTGATTTCGTTAAATGTGACGGAAGTAGGTGTAACAGGATGACAGGAAGTCGGGGAAGTGCGCAAGTGCGCGCCATTTTGTTAATTTAAAATTGATGAACATGACATATTATTATTATGTGTGACATATTGTTTCATTTGACTATCAAAGGTCATTTTGATATGTCAAATGGCTTCTAATAAGTATTTACTGCATTTATTTTATAGTTATGAAACTATGTAATACCTGACCCATTTTTTTCAGAATATAATGTTAATATTGCTTATTACTAAGGTGAGATGTCAAATGTTACACATCATATATCATATGCGACTTCTGTAAGGCTCGCTCGTTTTTTTTTATATCTTAGGGTAAGCACAGTACCTTCATCTCACCTGATGACAAGGTGATGATAGTGAGTAAGGAGGTGAGGATAAGGCCAATGGTGGAAGTGCACTTCACCCGGGATCCTCAGTTACTGAGGCACTGGCTATCTTATCTCTAGCTGTCGCAACACAACAATGCTATAACACATTGATGTTATGGCGACATATTTAGATAAGATGGTGGTAGCTAGCCAGGTGGACAAGCAAGTCCTACCACCAACCAAACCGAGTACACAAACATGCTACACTTACTCTTACAGGAGTACTCCTGACAAACGCTGTACAAACGCTGGGAATCAAACCCGGGACCTCTGGATCTGAGACCGGTGACCTTAACCACTAGACCAAACAGGCGATTAAATCCTTTATATAGATCTAATTCTATTTGAGTTAGTTTGTTTATATATAATTATTTCGTACTGTTGTTTGTGAAAAAATATAACACGAGCTGCGCCTTTTAAAGTGTTTCATATGAATAGTGTGTGCTTCAGTAATCTTAATATTTTTTAAAAGCGGCCTGACGCAGATAACGTGACTGCTGGATGTCAACCAAACCAACCAAATTGGTCTAATGCGGCGGTGGACAGAAGAAAGTGAAAAAAGGACAGTGCTTTATTATTATTATTATTCAATATTCGGCCACGTTAATCATAACGAAAATTACATCTAATATACTAGACCCCAAAAAGATCAAGCTGGATATGAGTGACGTACTGACGCCCAAAAACGCTGTTTTCTTTCACTTCCACCGTGCCGGTTTTAAAGACAATACAAAATTTAATTAAACTTTAGTCTAGATAGTTTATTGGTTCTTTACCAAGGCTCACTTTTATGAGAGTAGTTCTCTGTCTCCGCCATTGTAGTCCGTTGATTTTTCATCACTATGCAAATACCCGCTTTCCACAAGTCCAACTTTGTTTAATTCATTTTGTTCGGACGGCTTCCTATTCTGATGCTATTTTCTGATGAGCAATAACTTAACATAAAGCTCATTGTTATTTCGCATGATATAGTTTGCCTTTACAAACCGTTGGTCCAGATGAATAGGGTATTATCTCAAAAACAGTGATTTTTCAGGAGAGCATTTTTTAAGTTTCGTCTAGGTATATTTTAGCCACTATTATTATTTGGCTGACATGACCAATATATATTTAAACCCTACACATTTCACAATATTTTTTATACTTTTTACTTATATTTAGTTAAGTGGTTTTGAGAAAATCCTGAAATTAATCAGAGAGGTGTAGAATAATACCATTTTTAACTTAAAATATTTGTAAAACAAAGTTTTAACTCAAAACTATTTATTTCTATCAAATCTAATTCTGGGGTTCCATTATTACTATGATTATTTATTTTTTGTGAAATTAGTTGTAACTAGTAATTATTTTAGCGTTAGTATTTATTTTCACATTAACAAGTTATTTATTAAGTCTTTAAAAAACAAAATCTATAATATTACCTTGTTTCTAAAATTTTTAGTACTAGTTCGAAGATAATACCGATTGAAAACCAAAATATTGTCATAAAAAGTCTTTATTTCTTCGTACAAATTATATAATTCTCTGTGGTAATCATTAAAATCATTACAACAACCAAATTTCTTGGCACATGTCTTTTGTTTTAATAATATATTTGTCATGATTGACATTGGTAGAGTACCTAATAGGAATCAGTTAAACAACATTATTCTTATATAACAACGAATATCAAAACTAAGAAAAGAAAACTACAAAAAAATGTAGTTATTATAAAATAAACTCTTGTCATCATTGACTTAGTATGTACCTAGAGTAACAGTAATCAGTACAATATGCTTGGCATCATTAATCTTAAACTAAAATAACGAATATCAAACAAAGAAAACAAAACTATTACCAAATAAAATAATTGTTATAAACTCAACATTATGTAACTCCTCATAATCACAAAAAAAGCTTTTAACAGTTTTTTTATTGTAGATATATTTATTATCTTTAAAATTTACTTATGCAATATTCAGTACAAAATATTTGGCAATATTATTTTAGTCTTTTATCGAATATTATAAAAATAACATTTAAAAATAAACCCGTCTAACCATAAAATGGCTTTGTTACTTCTTAGATTTATCTATTTTTTATCTGGTCAGACATAGCTTTAATGTCAAAAAAAGAGTTAAATGACAATTCATTTTAGACGAAAGGCTTGCTACTTACGTTTTCTATAAAATTTTGAGTAACATACTAGTATCTAGTTTAATTCCGTCGTACTAGGCGGCAGAACGCCCGAGACGTGGCACGAAGGTATGGTGGTACTGTTCCTCAAAAAGGGCGACAAAACCCTGCTGAAGAACTACAGGCCCATCTCACTTCTAAGCCACGTCTACAAGCTGTTTTCGAGAGTCATAACGAATCGTCTCGCACGCAGGTTTGATGACTTCCAGCCTATCGAACAAGCCGGTTTCCGAAAAGGCTTTAGCACCATAGACCACATGCATATACTGCGGCAGGTTATACAGAAGACCGAAGAGTATAACCAGCCTCTTTGCTTAGCGTTTGTGGACTATGAAAAAGCCTTCGATTCGATTGAAACATGGGCCGTGCTACAGTCTCTCCAGCGGTGCCAAATTGACTATAGGTACATCGAAGTGTTTTTTTTTTTTTTTTTTTTTTCAAGTGTTGAGGTGTTTGTATGAAAGCGCCACTATGTCAGTTCGTCTTCAGGACCAGAGCTCGACACCTATCCAGTTGCAGCGAGGAGTGAGACAGGGGGATGTGATTTCTCCGAAACTGTTCACTGCTGCACTGGAAGATGTTTTCAAGCTTCTGGACTGGAAAGGACCCGGCATCAACGTCAACGGCGTATACATCACTCACCTTCGGTTTGCTGACAATATAGTGGTCATGGCTGAGACCCTGGAAGACCTCGGCGCAATGCTCGGTGACCTCAACAGAGTTTCTCAATAAGTGGGTCTTAAAATGAACATGGAGAAGACGAAAGTTATGTCGAACTCACGTGTCGTACCCACTCCTCTGAAGGTTGGGGACTCTGCCCCTGAAGTTGTGGACGATTATGTTTACCTGGGACAAACGGTCCAGCTAGGTAGTTGGACCAACTTCAGCAAAGAGGTCAATCGTCGAATCCAATTAGGCTGGGCAGCGTTCGGTAAGCTCAAAATATCTTCTCGTCCGATATACCGTAGTGTCTCAAGACGGAAGTCTTTGACCAGTGTGTGTTGCCAGTGATAACATACGGGACTGAGACGTGGTTGCTTACTATGGGCCTCATAAAAAAGCCAAAGGTCACTCAAAGAGCAATGGAGAGGGCTATGCTCGGGGTTTCTCTGCGTGATCGAATCAGAAATGAGGAGATCCGCAGAAGAACAAAGGTAACCGACATAGCCCGAAGAGTTGCTAAGCTCAAGTGGCAGTGGGCAGGGCACATTGCTCGCAGGACTGATAGCCGCTGGGGCGGGATAGTCCTGGAGTGGCGACCGCGTACCGGAAAGCGCAGTGTGGTCAGGCCTCCAACAAAGTGGACCGACGATCTGGTGAAGGTCGCGGGAAGCCGCTGGATGCGAGCAGCACAAAACCGGTCGTTGTGGAGATCCTTGGGGGAGGCCTTTGTCCAGCAGTGGACGTCTTTTGGCTGAGATGACGATGATGATGATGACCAGTATCTCAAATAAGTACCATAACAATTCAATTAAAACTATCGTAGAAAAATATTATCTCGAAGTTTGCCTTTGTTTTAGAAATAGATAACAACTAATTCGATAGAACTTTGAGCAACATAATAGTATATCAAATAAGTACCCTGTACTGTATAAAAACCAATAATAATTAAATTAAAAATCATCGTAAGGAAGGTATTATCTCCAAATTCGCCTTTGTTTTAGAAATTAATAACAACTAATTCGATAAAACTTTGAGCAACATAATAGTATCTGAAATAAGTACCCTATTCTGTATAATAACCATAACAATTTAATTAAAAACTATCGTAAAGAAGGCAATTATCTCAAAGTTCACCTTTGTTTTAGAAATAAATATTTTTAAAATAAACTTACCTTTTAATGAACACAGCACTTTTTGAATTTAATACAGTGTTCACGAAACGAACGGTGACCTTTGACTCTAGCTTTACGCGTAAGACTGAACAAGACTGTCTTGGTCAAAGCTTAGGGTCTATACGCGCAAAAAGGACGGAGATACTACCATACCCCCGCGCCATTTTACCCCCGATCGTTGTAAGACCTTGTTCGTTAGAAAGACCTCGATTTTTTGATTATGACTGCATATAAAAGTCAAAATTCGAAATTTTTGAGTTAATACCCTGTTCATCCAAGTCAACGAAACAGTGGTAATTAGAAAATTTTCAAAAATTTATTAAATATTTCAAAAATACTTTTACTATGCCATGCCAATATAACGCCTCGGTGCTGGTTGAGTGGCAAAGAGCTCGGCCTGATACTAGAAGGCCCTGGGTTAATTTTCTAGGTCGGGCAAAGTTTGTTTCGGATTTTCGGGCTTTGTATCGAAAACCCCGAAACATGAAACGCTAGGGGTGTTTAGGCACCACCAGGTTCAGAAAGAGATAATAATAAAAGATGTAAACTGTTACAATCAATTTATTCCCCAGGGGTGGGTTACGTCGGACGCTATAAAACTCAGTACTGTCGCGCAGATTTAGAAGAGGACTTAGCTTCAAGGGTCTTGAGTTTCGTGTACGCAGTTCGGCTCTTAGGTCAGCTAGACTCTGGCCGTAGACTGCGCCTGTGGACTCAGGAACCGAAGCTGGATCGCCGCAGTAGCTGCCTCCGGAGGTACAGGCGGGTAGACGCGTGTAGAGAGCTGCCTCCGAAGACGCCGGTGGTTAGCACGAGACCAGGGGTTCCGTTGCCCGGTAGAGGGACCCCGAGGTTGGGGTTGAAGATATAAATATAAATTTCACTAATTCCACAACGGAGTGTTCGCAGACTACGTAGGCGTAAGTTTTTTTTATAAGTTATTTCTTTTTTTTTAATATTTATTATTAACTAGCTGTGCTCGCGACTTCGTCCGCGTGGAATAGTGACTTTCGGCAGCATTTTTAATTTTTTAGGCTCTTTTCCCGTTTTTGCAACATTTTTCACTGATGCTTCGCTCCTATTGGTCGCAGCATGATGTTATATAGCCTAAAGCCTTCCTCGATAAATGGACTATCCAACACAAAAAGAATTATTCAATTCGAACCAGTAGTTCCTGAGATTAGCGCGTTCAAATAAACAAACAAACAAACAAACAAACTCTTTAGCTTTATAATATTAGTATAGATTTATACATGTTGGTTTTCTGTTTTTTTTTTGTTTTTTGTTGTGACGTCACCGATTAGGCCCCTCCAGAATACCAGCGCTGCAGCGGCCTCATGTCGTTGTAGCATGTGCTGAGGTTGGGCCTAGTTGGCCACACTTTGTCTCCTGTTTTTATTTTTTTATTGTGAAAGTACTTTGTTTTTCAATATGTATATATATTGTTTTTGTTGTGCAACAGTGTGCCAATAAAATGTATTTCTTTCTTTCTTTTCTCTCTAGACTGAATCGTTGATATAGTATTGTAGTGTTCAATTGTATTGTTCAGTTATAGTGTTCAATTGTAGTGTTCAATTGTAGCGATGACTTGATTTCAATGATGAAGGCCTTTACCTAGCAGTGGGACAGTTATAGGCTTTTGACTATGTCATAATCCTTACGGTGGAAACCTTGTACCGAGAAGAAGCCACAAGAAACTAAAAAAAGCTACTTCTTTCTCCGGTTCAATGTAAAAATTTATTGCTACAGATTTAACAGTAAGAAAAGATAAAGATAAATTTATTGCTGTATAAAAAAACTTAGCCTAGATACAAAAGACTTATGTTAAGTAATTGGGGTTAGTGTATATATATATAACAGAACGTTAGTGCTTATCACACTAATATTATAAATGCGAAAGTTTGTGTGTATGTATGTTCGTATATTTGTTGCTTCTTCACGCTGCAACGGATGGATGGATTTGGATGAAATTCGGCGTACAGATAGTTTATAACCTGGAATAACACATAGGATACTTTTTATCCAGATATTCCCACGGGAACGTGAACCATGCGGCTGAAACCCCGAGCGGCCGCTAATTCTACAATAAAACATTTACACAATAATAATGACTAACTATTTTAAATGCGGAACTGGAAAGTACTTGAATAATATTATTAATTGCTTTAATTAATTAGCATTTTCTACATTGTCTTAAAAATTATGTAATTATTAATAATAAGTTCTCTGTGTCATCATATGTTTTCCCCTTTTACAGTACCTATGTGTAGTAACATAACGGTTATTTGTCGTGCACAATTTGTATTATGTTAAACTCTAGTTATATCCATTCTATACCTTTACTCATCAGAGTTTTCTAAAATGTCCTTTACAACATTATGTGCAAGTTTATTATAAAAAATGTTACACATTTACTCGAGAACGAGCCACCTGTTTTATGACGCCTGAAACTTGGGACGGCAAGTTTATTTTTATTACGAGTGTTAAAACTACCACTACAACAACTGTCATAAAAAAACACTCAAATAAGAAGGAATTAGATAGAAAGGTGGAGTAAAGAAAGGCCTTTAAAAAGCCCAAGAGATCTTTAAATTGTCCTTAGTATTTTTTTTGGGCAGGCCCAAAAATTATATTAACCTCAGAACCGATAACCGATGGGGTCAACGAGTTCTTGAGTGGAGACCGCGTATCGGCAAACGTAATGCAGAACGCCCTCAAACTAGGTGGAGCGACGATCTTCGCAATGTGGCTGGCAAGAGGAGGATGAGAGTAGCCGCGGATCGTGCTCGGTGGCGTGCACTTGGAGAGGCGTATGTCCAGCAGTGGACTAGTATAGGCTGTTGATGATGATGATTTTTTTACGCTTCGAGACCTTTTCTTTGAGGCTACAACCGCATTTCGTGTGTCCCTTTCAGCATGAAGGATGCGTTTCGGCGCGTTCTGATCTAGCGTTATGACCTGACGTAGTTGGTCCCTTGTGCTTGCGTAAGGATGTCTGACACCTTTAACTTTATAACCGCCAGGTTGGTAGGGGGTGTCAGTATAAACTTTAAAGTAGTGTGTAGCGGAGTGTCCCTTCCAGCTCCTTACTGCAGTAAGTGACTGCAGTACATCCGTGATTATGAAACCTAGTACTTCCAACGAACCTGTGTTTTTTTGAGAGTTTGCTGATGGCGTCTGGCGGCCTTCAGATGTCAGAGGTTTTTAGAGGGAATGGCATCACGCAGAAGTGCGTGTCCCCGTTTCGTTTCTTTGTCGCACCTCCAAAAGATGGAATAGTCTACCAGCACGCGTTTTCCCTCCTTCCTATGATATGGGGTCCTTCAAAGGAGGCGTGAAGAAACACCTTGTGGGCCGGCAGAGTGAGGTTGACTGATGCTGCGTTGTTTTCACGCTGCAGTCTTCGCGTCTGGACTCCATTTCCACTTAACATCAGGTGGTATGGAGTCATTTGCTAGGTATTAAAAAAAAGAGATTCTCAGAGGGTTCGGATCGGATAGGGAATGGACCAGCCGAGGGCGCCTCTAAATGTTAGGACCTCGGCTCGGGTTGACCTGGTCGTAGCGTGGCGTAGATGTGGGGAGAAGCGTCCAAGTACAGGTCACAGTTCTCTTGTTCTATGAGTACGGTGTCTTGGGCCTATGCGAGTGCTCATGAGAATGTGTCGGGCGGAGCTAAACTTTGTACAATAGTACTGCTAAAGAAAAGCCTCATTCACAGTAATTCCAAATACAGAAGTTCGTAAAACTTGCGAGCCAAGCTACAATCAATTGTGTTTATTCCTTCGTGGGAATACCAATGCACCCCTTCCATTCCTGCCCTGAAAGTTTCTTTGAGCAGTTGTCGTTGACAACATTCCTTGTAATTTACTCCTTCTGGGACAGAATAAATTTCCTCCCGCGCTCAGCCTCCGTCCGCAACAGATGTTCAGTTTCACTTTCTACGTTGGAGAATTTTTCGCTTGACGTGCGAGTTTGAAAGTTTTATATATGTCACGGTTAAAGCGACTTTCGGATTTATCACTCGTTGTTAGAGTCCATTTTGGTTATGTACTGTCTTATTGGTGTTTTTTAAAGTTTTGTTTTGTTTTATTGTATCGAAGATTTGGTATATTGTTAAAATTATGTCGTCAGGAGTTAACTAAAGTTTCTCACTAACGATTCTTCAAATATATAATATAGAATTTGTTAGCTTGTTGTGTGTAAGTGTTTTATGTTATAATGCACTACTCACTCATTCTTAGTCAATATTATGGTGTTGATTTCACTTGCACGAGATGTGTGAAACTACGATAGCCTACCGATACATAGAATGCCAAAAGGGTTCACATTTTGCTTGTTAGAAAAAAACTACTTTATAAAATTTAAGTATATTTTAGTGTAGGTAGGTACCTACACTAAAATATACTTATATTTTATAAAGTAGGTTTTTTCTAGGTAGGTACCTATATTGACTAAATTTGAAATTATGTAGTGATGTGAATTACAAACAAACTTTAGTGTTTGTGCAGAGAGAATTTTTCAATATTTCTGCAGCTAATAAGAATGAGAATAATAAGAATAAATTTATTTGCTGTGAAAACTTAAGACTAAATACATAAAACTTATAAAATAACATTTATCTACATAATAATTAATGCATTACAAGAAATCATTGAAGAAGCTTATTTGTAAAATTTTAAAATTAAGGTTAGTAGTGCAAAATAACCGAAGTGATTTCTAAACTAAATAAACTAGTTTACCCGTATCTCAGGTATCTAATCGGTGTGTTAGCGTTTAAATTTGAATGAATTTTATTATTTTTAAATGTAAAATTTTTGAATTTAATGAATTTTATTTTTTTAATTTTTACTATTTAGATTTGAATTTTTTTATTTATGATTGTTTACTTTCTTTATTTTTATTTTATTTTTTAATGTATTGTTTATTTGTATTTCCTACACAAAATTATTTGTTTGTGGAATAAATGAAATGAATGAATGTTTGCTTACATAACATTTCTTAAATAGAAATAAATTATCATTTGAATAACATTTTGCTTATGCAGCATGTTGCTGCCATTGTATACCAACTTATGTAAACATTACCTTGTCATTTTGACATACTAGACATTCTGACACTTGGCCCAACATACCCCGGAGGCCTAATAATAGATGTTCGGTGTCATTGTAGGTTTTCCCTGTAAAAGAGTTGTAAAAGAGCTGTAAAAGATGTATAAGAGAGGGAAAAAAACTGACTCGAATCTCTTGAGTTTCTTACAAGTTTTCTGTCATAGATTTACAAACCAATGCAGTAATGACTTTTTCAAAACAATTTTTTTTTTAAAACGTTTCTTAGCCAGTTTAATAAAGAATAGTACAGAGCACCATTAAAAGAAGGGAGTAAATACAAAAAAAATCCAGCATTAGAACTCACACTGCATCGCTACCATTTTAGAAAACAAAAATGTGTTTTAGTGAATTTGGCTAAAAACACCGTTTATCCCCTTCTTCCAATTGGCGGTTAAATTAAATAATAAATCAAGCCATTACATTCTTCGCAGCTTGAATGTCTCGTCTTATTGGAGCGAGATCTATTGGCTTCGAAACCTTTCAAAGTTCTGAGTCCTTTATGGCGCCAACAATACTATAGCGTAGTTATATTTTTCATTTCGCCCGACTGCGAAATACAATAGCCTTTGTATAGTACAGTTTACGAATATAATTAGATAAAATGTATGGCAGTACGTTTGGAATATTTATAGTCGCACTAAAATCTTATTTCGCGTTTTTGACTTCAATTACTTTTAATTATTATTGTTTTATTAAAAATATATCCTACTAATATTATAAACGCGAAAGTTTGTAAGTATGGATGGATGTTTGTTACTCTTTCACGTAAAAACTACTGAATGGATTTGGATGAAATTCGGCATACAGATAGTTTATAACCTGGATTAACACATAGGATACTTTTATCCCGATATTCCCACGGGAACGGAATCCACGCGGGCGAAACCGCAAGTGGCAACTAGTTCAAAATATAGAGAGGACCTCGATCGCACTTAGGCTAACGCGTCCGGTCCGCGTTTGCTGAAGTTAAGCAACTTTCGCAAAGACCAGGCATCAGATGGGTGACCAAAATCTCGAGCTCCTCCGTGCTTTGGAAGGCACGTGAAGCCGTTGGTCCCGGCTGCATTAGCAATCGTTAACAGAGCCACGCTGCGTTGCAGCACGAAATGGGCCGGCACGCCCGGTGTAATACCACCCTCTCACAGAATATCGGCGTGAAACAACGGCCGACTCAACGTCCGGTGAGTGAAAGTACCGGAGGCCCATCTCTCACCCCTCCCCCCTCCCAATTCCTATTCCCTCCCCAAGATCCAACTCCTTCCTCAGGGTTGGCAACGCATCTGCGATAACTTTGGTTTTGCGGGTGTCCATGGGCGGCGGTGATTGCTTTCCATCAGGTGACCCGGAGGCAAACGAGCACGTTTGCCTCCTTTTTCCATAAAAAAAAAAACAGCAATTCACACTGCGCCCGCGTGGAGGTTTGTGGCCCGTTCTCCCTATCCATCCAGGGAAGGCACGTGCCCCAACCGTGGGGACATCTTATTGATGGCGCAGCGGTTTGTGCTACCAAATTATAGTATTTCGAGCTCGGCTTTTTGATATAATATATATTACTAGCTGACCGGCAGACTTCGTACCGCTTTGACAGTTTCCATGACAACAAACAAACAAATCATTCGTCCACTTATGAACACCCGTATCCCATGATGGACCCCTATAGCAGCGCCACCTACCGGGTCCAATTGTAAATCTAAACCTTTCTCGAATCCACTTGAACACACAGGAAATTTCATCCAAATCGGTCCAGCCGTTTAGAAGGAGTTCAGTGACATACACACGCACAGAAGATTCATATATATAAAGATATCTATTATAGGTACACATATTTCCAGATAGTATCTAAATGTCTAAAGACAACACTAACACTAGGATGACAATGCTATTTGAACTGTTTGATCCTATCGTATATTTTTATAAATAAATAAACTGAACATAAAAAAGTAGTCCATAACTTTTTTTGGTACTACATTATTAATTAACAATAATAAAAGAGTAGATTACAGTATTTATTTTTTAAGTTCGGGTTATTTGATATCTAATATTTTTGTTAATTAAATTTGATTTTAAAAATAAATAATTGAAGCTGAGATTCTGCGAAATCTTTTACTGTGGCCGCGGTCTGGCGAATGCCTTCACTTGCTTACACTTTGTGAAACTTCAGAAGCCTTTCAGTGGATGATGAGGCTTTGATCAAAGAAGTTACATCGAGTACTTGCAGAGCTAATGCAACGGAAGCCATATAACGTGGAACTCTACTGATTTTATAGTTTTACATTAATAATTGAGCATAATAACTATGGCTTGTTTTTTTTACTGTAAAGGATTTTAATATGTTATTTTAAATAAATAATGTAATGTTGAAATATGAATTGTCATGAAAATAGCATAATATTACATGCATGCATGCAATGCATACTGAATGCAAAAAGTTTTTTGTTTTGAGTAATCAACCTATTTATATTATTTATATTACGTATTTTTTATCTCATTTTTGGATTAGATTTGGCGTTCATCAGTCAGTGAGTGAGTTAATCAGGGCTTTTATTTTAATCATCATCAGCTCATTTATGTCCCCACTACTGGGGCACGAGCCTCTCCTATGGATGGATAGGGAGAACGTGCCATACACCACCACCGGTGCGGTGCGGTGGTTGTTATCGACTGCTAAAGCAGCCGGGACTTAGGTACGGCTTTACGTGTCTTCCGAAGCACGAAGGAGCTCGAGATGATAAATTTTTGGTCACCCATCCGATGACTGGCCTTTGCGAAAGTTGCTTAACCTAAGCAATCGCAGACCGGGCGCTATTACCACTGCGCTGTCGAGCTCCTCCTCCTAATTTTAATATGTTTTAAAATTTTAATAAGTTTTTGTATCGATTTACTCGTGTTTACTATTATAACTACTGGAGAGACTGGATGTTGCTCGTCTCAAAATTAATTTGTAACATGCTACCGTCAATTATTTTTAATAGGGTGCGTTCCGTTTCTCGCAAAATGAGCTTATAGTGTGGTGTCTTCGTATATATTTCCGCTACAAGCTGTAGTGTCCTGTATTCCTGAGCTTCGGTTTGAAGAGTTAAATTGCTGGGTATATTAGGCTTTCGGGGTAGGCAACGCGCAATTTCACCCATGGCATATTGTTGTAACCGTCAATATACTGCCGTAAATAAAAGTACAAGGTACTGTAACGAGCTGAAATTTGATAGCCTTTTTATTATTTATACCATAATGTGTGAGAACGCATTATTAATTTAATTCATATTCTCAATACTCATTTCTCTCGGAAGAAATTAATTTTGAAAACTGTCAAGATCGCTAGTTTGACTTAGTCAGAGAGAAATTTCGAATGAAGGAAGATGATAAAATTGGAAATTGAGACTGAAGAAGTTGTAACAGCCATAATGGAATTATGCTTATGGGAATCGAAACGGATATGTGAATTAGTAAAGTCGATCTGGAGCTCCCTAGTGACTCCTTAAGAGTCTTTTACAATCCAACAGATCACTAGAGGGCTCCTAAGGCTTTAGTGTTTATATTTAGTTCTTGAATAATGAGTTTTTAGTAGATATTTTAATAATTGTAAAATTAGTTAGTTCGTAACTAATATTAGTTTCCTGTACTGTCAAAACTTGTAACAAGTGAACAACGTTGGACGAGCTGATGCGGTTTCTGAATGTTGAGGAAGAGCTTTCTTCAATTATAGTACAGTTTGTTAGTAGATTTGATTTATATGGTATTCAATGCAGAGAGAAGGGACTTTTGGTGTGAACCATTTAATTTAATGAAGGAAGATGTATTCAGATCTTCAGGTTTCAGGTATCCATTTTATGTTATGTAGATTTGTTGTGTGTCCTTGTTTCTGTTTGTCTCTTTATGTTCAATTAATTGAATGAAGCGATTGGAAAACCATTTTTATTAATCGCCGTCATTAACATCCGATCATAATATTTTTACTAATACTAAAGATCAGTTAAGAAGTAGGCAAGCTAATTATAAAATGTTTTGTTTATATAATTTTTAACGCAAATTTTGTTGCGAACAAATTACAAAAACACTAATATTGAAAAAATTTCCACGAGCAGGATTTTAACCTGCACCCTTCTGACATACCGGGTCAGGTGCTCTCCCAGTTGAGCTGTTGTGGTTCTAATCAGCCCGCCGAAATTATTCAACACTATTTACTTCTTTTACCTTGAAAGCCAAAGACGCCCATTCAATGTCAACAACTTTATATTTACATTCGTGAAAATAAATAGTTTATATTGACATTTGTTATTTGTAACAGATTTATAGTTTTATATTCATACTTGTTAAGATTAATTACATGCATCATTTAATATTTACATGGTGTTGTGATTAATGAAATTGTATTTACATTTTAAGCCTCATAGTTCATATATACATTTTTTGTTCACAAGTTGTCTTTGCGAAAACCACCAAAGTGTTGTTTGAATTTTGTTCTTTTTTTGTTTTAGTTTTATTTATATTGAGAAGTGCATTCCTTCAGTAATGTTCTTGGTGGGGGGCATGTTTAATACGCTCAGTGCGATACAAGACTGCAAGGCCTTATGCATGAACTCGCAGTCAGTGCGGAGCGAATATACAGCGTTCTCCTTCTGGTGCGACGATTGTAACTTAAAGAGTTTTCGATTAGTGATAAGGACAAATATACATTTGAGATCGTCTTTTGAACGGCTACTCATTTTTGTAATAATATTTATGTCAGGCCTTTTGACCTTGTACCGCACAGGAGGAATAATATTGCCATTCCTTGCGGATACAAGGCCCAAAAGACCTTATGTGAAGCAAAACGCCTATCAGCCTTATAACGCACTGATTGATGAGTCAAAATAAAACAGTGTTGTGTTGACAGTCTTTGTGGATTAATGTACAGTGCATTTGAGTGAAGAAATCAATTACCGTGACATTGATAATTTGTTACTAACTACTTATATACAATAGAAATGCATAGAATAAATAAACGTTGTCGACAAATGCTAGATTTATCTTTTTAAAAAAATTAAGAAGAAGTGGTTGATGACGCTCCAAATAATAGCTCGATTAACAGTGCCAGTTCGCAAGAAAAATGCCAAATCAAAATCCTTCAAGATATTATTGTTAACATTGTTATTATTGTTAACTCAAAAAAAAACAAAAAAAAATATCTTATTGCCTTCAGTGTAATAAAGGATACTGTGCTAAGTGTTTTTATGAAATCATTTGTAAGGTTTAAAAATAAAATATAAAGTTGATTTCATTATTTAACTATCGTTTATGATTTTTCCCATCACTAAAATTTTCTTAGTTGCACCATTAACTGGGTGCGGTAATGGGTCGATAAGCCTTATATTTGTTTTTCCTTTGTTTTTTTGAGGTATCTATCGGAGTAGATTGCGACAATAGTGTAGTATAAGTTCACTTTTTAACAATAGCCTAGTTACAAAATTTATTATATTTGGAAAGTTTTCGCTTAGTTATTAAAGTTTGAACTCACCCATATCTAACAAGGCTTTTTGACCCATTAACGCACTAATGGAAAGTTTAGGTCAAAGGCCTATGTACCTTGTACCGCACTGGAGTGATAGTGACTCATATACTTCCCGCATATAATTAGTACGGAAAGTCATCAACAGATGGCGCTGTATCATAACCTGTGCATCGCGGTATGGTTTCGTTTTGTACAAATCATATATACTTTTGAATTTCAAGGGAAAGTTAACCAGCTAAGAACAGAACCATATTTTATTTTGTTTTATTTATTCAAAATAAATGGAGTTCATCATTAGATCAGATACCTCCGTTGGTATTGTTCAAAGCACTGGCACAAATTTATTCAGGAAAATTTTGCAGTAGGTCTAGACCTACTAATATATTTGCGAGTTGATCCGGAGATAGCTTACTACCAGCGAATTCTTACCAGAGCTCGGAAGGAAGAGGCAAACATTGAGTTAGCCTATTTCAGAAAATTACATGACCTGCATGAAGTCTGGCTAAAGAAAGATAATTGTTTGGACTCGGGGGCTAGGATCCTCACTATTAATGCAAACCTCTCGGAGTAGAATTAAGACCAAAGTTTGAACAAATTAAAGAAAATATAGTAATGAAACAACTTTTAAGGATCTACTCGCGTTTATTTTACAAATTACTTTTAATTAATGTTTATCCTGACGTTTCAAACCCTTTGCAGGGTCCGTGGTCACAGGGAGACTGAGGTGTTGGTAGTCTCATAATTAGTTGGTAGCTTGTATATTGCCTTACCTCATTTAAATTTAATCAGGTGCGTTCTGTTTTACGCAGAAAAAGCTTACAGTATCTTTTGGTCTAGCAGTATGGTGTTGGGGCTGGGATTTAATATTTTGTATGATGGGATCCCAGGCTGGTGGTAGATTCCAACTATCTTCTCTATTAAAATTAGGATGTTTTTTAATTTCAACATCACCTGTCCCTGTATCAACTGAGAAAAGACCAATAGAAGAGAATCAACCAAGAACTGTTACACCAAATGTGGAATCAGTCAGTTTTAAACTAGAGATGACTAAAGGAGACGCCCCTACTTTAGTTGAAAAATATAGAGGGCTTCGTTTTATGCCAGGGGCGCGAATAATGATCAAGATGGGTTGGATACCAGGACAAGGAAGGACCAGGGAAACAAGCACATGGTAGACTCTTCCCTATCTTCTCAGCTAGACGAACTAGATTGGGTAGTTTTTCCGAGTTAGGCTTTAAAGACAATGTCACTGGGGTAGAACCAGATGAGTAAAGCGAATTTAAATTAAATAGGGGCGAGGGTAAATTTTGGAGTAGATTCTCTCAGGAAGTTTGAGACTTATCTTAGAGGAGCTGAGGTCATTATTAGAACCGATCACAAAACTTTAGTATTTGTAGACAAGTTAAAATTAGTCAATAATCGAGTTGCTCGTTGGATTGTTTATTTACAACATTTTAAATATAGAGTAGAACATGTTAAGGGTTTGACAATCAGGGAGTTGATATTTTATCACGATATCCAAGTGATGGTAGTATCCAAGAAAATAAGGTGCGGATACCAGAGATTCTTTATATGGGAGTTACATCTAATTCAGATTTATTAGCTAGACTGGGGCGTTTAAAGAATTTACAAGATGTGGATCAAAGTTATTAGAAAAATTAAAGGGTGTTGTCAATAAATATGGTAGAATTAAGGAGATTAAAGAAACAATATGAATGGGATTTGGAACAACAAATATTAAAGGAATGAGTTATTATTGAGTTTAAATTAAGGTATATGGAGAAACATTCATACCCACTTGTACTGACGAAGAGCCAGTAAATTGAGGGCTGTGATATTTTAGATATGGGAATGATAAAAATTGCCCACTACATCAATAACATTTTGGATAGATTTTTTTTTAAATTATAGCGGATATTGATAACGCTCCATGCAAGGGGAGAAAGATTATATCGGCATTATGAGCTTATCTTTGGAGAAAGAGACCCAAGATCTGGATAAATGAAATTTTAAAAAATATATATGATTGATGTTTTGTTGTTTATATTTAGTTTGTCTACCTAAGGAAGAAGGGAAGTTTGTTGATCTATTGGGGCGTAGTTTATGTTTAATATTTAATTAATTAATATAATTTAATGTTGTTATGAAGATATTCGAATCTTAATATGTTTAGTGCATTTAATTCAAAATTAAGAAATGTTTAATTGAATATTTTAATAAGCTGTTTGTTTATTTAATTACTTATTTTATAATTGTAAAATTAGTTAGTTCGTAACTAATATTAGTTTCCTATAGTGTCAAAAGTTGTAACAAGTGAACAACGTTGGACGAGCTGATGCAGTTTCTGAATGCTGAGGAAGGGCTTTCTACAATTATAGTACAGTTTGTTAGTAGATTTTATTTATATGGTATTCAATTCAGAGAGAAGGGACTTTTGGTGTGAACCATTTAATTTAATGAAGGAAGATGTATTCAGATCTTCAGGTTTTAGGTATCCATTTTATGTTCTATAGATTTGTTGTGTGTCTTTGTTTCTGTTTGTCTCTATATGTTTAATTAATTAAATGAAGAGATTGGAAAACAATTTTAATAAAAAACTTTGCAAATGTTATCAATACCAAGGGAACAAAATTATAATGGAAGATTACATGGTAAGGATCTTATTATCCATTTAATTTAATTAATTCTTTTCTTTTCTCGGGTTCTCTATTAATCTCTCTCTCCTAACAATTCTAATACCCGAACATTGAACAAATCTTAATTATATTTATTTTGCACGGGACACACTCTTCGAGCATAAAATAAACTCTATGTGTGCTACGGAGTTTGCTGAGTGACGGGGTCTACTGTTCATCAACGACTCAACGATCCGGAGACTTCGGGGTTGCTGACTTCTGGAGAATGTTTGTTTAATAAGAGTCAGGAAACTCAGGTACAAGTTTAATTAGTTAAATCAAAAAGGCGAAATTGGATTCTTCTAGCTAGAGTAACATCTAATGAGGGGGTTTCTCATTATTGTTAACTTTCAAATATCAATCTAGGTTAGTGTGGCGTTTATTGTTCTGTTTAAAGGCTGGTTACTCCATTCATACCATTTATTAATAATAAAGGTGTAGACATCGTATTGTTTAATTTTATGTCATTTCTCAAATATTTTAAAAAAAGCATAAAGTCTTATGTCATTTATAAATTACTTACAAATAAAAGTCATAGTGTTTGTTCTTTGAACTTTGTTTCACATTAGAATAAAAAATAATAAACAAAACTATATTCTATTGTCTTGGTCACTCAAGTGGTTGCTGGTGTAGATTGAGGAGCTCCAGAACAGACCTAGGACTGATTATCTGTAAGCTGAAAGACTTTAACTGATTAGTAAATAATATAACCATTTCTCATCCGTCCATACTGAACTCTTTTACTTTTCTTCTGATTATTTTCTTAATTTAAACTCAAAGCAGATTAGGACATTTTACCAATATTTTTCTAAAAGGAATCTTTTGATTACATGATTAGTCAGTCGAATTCATTTCATGAATCTGACACTATCTTCCTCTCTCTCCGTTTACTTTTACAAATGAAATAATGCTTTTGGTGATTAGGTTACAATCTACAAAACCAAATCTATCTAATAAACGTAATCACCAGATAGCTTGCGTGAATCCAATTGAAATTAGAAATTTTATTTATACAAATATAGTGATTTATCTCGACTGAGAATATTTACAAACTAATAATTTACGAATGGAAGTATGTAATCAGTTTTTTTTTTAATGTTATAAGGAGGCAAACGAGCAGGCGGGTCACCTGATGGAAAGCAATCACCACCGCCCATGGACAACCCGCAAAACCAAAGTAATCGCGGATGCGTTGCCGACCTTGAGAAAGGAGTTGGATCTTGAGGAGGGAGTAGGAATTGGGAGGGAGGAGGGGTGAGAGATAGGCCTCCGGTACTTTCACTCACCGGACGAAACACAACAGCAACGAGTGCCGTTGTTTCACGCCGATATTCTGTGAGAGGGTGGTATTTCGCCGGGCGAGCCGGCCCATTTCGTGCTGCAAAGCAGCGTGGCTCTAACACTCAGACAGTGTCACTCATTTAGCACCACCCAGGGGTAACGTGTAAGGTCTCAAGGATAAACCTACGGACGCGAGTAACTTTAACCCCCAAAATCTAATAATCATAATTCCATTTACCAATTTTATACTGACAACTTCCGAGGCTTAGAGACCTATTAAAGGTTCTGGTATGCCTGGGTCCATTGCAGTGGCAGTGGCATGTCAGTGCGTCTATTGGGTAATACGCGGAGACAAAGGTTCGATTCCCCTTTGGCTTGCAACAAGCGAGTCAATAGCTCAAAGGGAGAGCCCCGACATGTGCACAAGCCTGTAGAAGCGCCCATTGTCCGAACCAGTTATACCAGTGTTCATTTCATTCCTCGAAGCCTCCCGCGTTCTTTTCCTAGGTTTAGAAATAGGAAAAGTATGAAAAGATGAATGTTCGTAATGTCCCCTTTTAAATTTAATTTAATTTGCTTATCTTTTGCTTATGTTACTTCATCTCCAGGAGAGCCCCAGAGTATTATATGTGGACCCTTTCACTGCGTCACCCTACTATATATCTAGAAGCTGGTGTTGTCGTCTTTCGGGGCAGACGGGGCGTGTCTCTACAGGGGCACGCTGGCATCTACTCTGTACGAATGAACTTTCTAAGTAAAATATAATCAAAGTCTTTTGTTATCGTTCCTTTCTTTCGCGTTAAATGTCTAACTTCATGATGATGGTTTGAGAGTTAGAATTAAAATAGGGCTAGGTTTGTTTGGGTCCTGTAGGCCTGGTCAGGTGTTTGACCTAGAGGCAGCAGGATAGGTGCGTCCATGGGAGGCCAGGAGGGGACGCTTATGTTAAACATCACTGACCCATTTTAGAAAAAAGAGTTGCTCTCACACCCGAGGACTCAAATAAATTGCCAAGTTCCGGTATTATTCCCCTTTATAACAAAGTTAGAGAAATAAAGGAGAGAGAAAGGGAGAACTTATCCGCCTATTCAAACAATCTTGGTATAACATAATTTTAAAAAATCACAACGTAGAGACTACCAAAATTTACATCACTTGCCTATAACAAAGATAATCTTTGTTACCTCTAAATCTTATTATGGTTTATTCTTCATGTTGCTTAACAGTTAATAATGAGCTGACTTAGTATACAAGTTGACTTCTTCATAATGGTGCCTTTTGATTAAATAATATTTTAATTAATTGACCCAAAGTACGGATCGTTACAGTACCATCAAGCTAGTTTTAGAAAAAATTGTTTCTGGTATGTTATACACACGTCTGCTTAACAGACTGTCAAATTTTCTCAATAGACTTTGGACTTTATGTATACGGAATATGGTTGAACAATTATTGAAGAAGTTTTACAGTTTTAGATAATCTTATGTGAAGGCGTCTACCTTACCACATTTTTTTTTATAAAATGACTAGCTGACCCGGCAAACGTTGCTTTGCCATGTAAAGAAAAATTAATGTTTTTAATAAACAAAAAAAAATAGGGGTTGATTTTTCTATGCTGTGTCAAAAAAAAAAATTATCTAAAAAATAAAAATAAAATTAGGGGTGGACCACCCTTAAAATTTAGGGGGATGAAAAATAGATGTTGTCCGATTCGCAGACCTAACCTCGGAGGAGTTTAATTACAAACACCGTGACACGAGAATTTTATATAGATAATTAGAAAGATTGCTAGTTAGAAAAGATACAATTATAATTTACTAATAAATTAAGGTTTACCTCAATTTTGTGGTACGAGAATAAACTAATTAAATAGAAACACCAATAGGGATACAAACACTTCCCTATACTCGTATTTCCTCAATAAGCCATCGATCGTCGTTTAAATATTAAAAATCCCCACCGCAAACCGATAATTTAAACGGCGTAAATATTTTAGTACACTGTGTCTTTCCTGGGGGGGGCGTACTTTTCTTCGGATGTCTTATTATGCATAGTTGAAAATACCTGCCGTATAATAAGTTAGATCTAAAATATAAATAAAAAATGCCTCAATTTTTTACTAAAGATTAATTATAAAAATGATCAAATTGCCTTTTATCTGTCTTGTTTTAGGGTTAGTTATCGTTTGTAATTTATTTCAAAAATCAAAATCATTTATTTAGTTGTACTGTGAAGAACCGTCAAGAGACTCGACAAGTGTCAAGCTCTTTTCTTCCTTGCAGCGTCAAAAATATTAGAAAATGATAGGGTATCATAAAAAGACACTTCCCATCACAAATAAACACACATAAAATATAAGACAATCACAACACAAAAAAAAACCACAAAATAAAAAATATCTAATAATATAATATATAATATATAGTATGAAAAAAATACATCAGGTACCAATTTAAATTTCACAATGGCATACAGTACTAATATAAGTCAAAAAAAATCTAAGAAAAACAAAGTTAAAGTATACGAGTATAATATTAATAAGAATATGATAAGTAAGCAAGAGTAGACCAGCCTCCACAGGCGGCACCCGTTCACGAGTATGACATATGAATCAGCCATCGCTTCACTCAACCATATCTTATGGCATGTAACGACCCGACGCACATGCCACCACCGCTTTTTATCTTAACACTAACAATCCTTCATGGCCACCACCACTGTGAAACTAGTTTTTTTAACCTCTACTTATCTGTTGTATCGCATTAAGCTATATATATGTTATAGCGTACGAGTATCATCATCATCATCTAAGCCAAAAGACGTCCACTGCTGGGCAAAGGCTTCGCCCAAGGATCTCCACAACGACCGATTTTGTGCTGCTCGCATCCAGCGGCTCCCCGCGACCTTTACAAGATCGTCGGTCCACCTTGTTGGACTAACTAACCTTTAGACGCTATATTATATCCATGGGCGGGTCGCCCATAGATATAGTATAGCGTATACTTAGACCTAATGACATGAAACCATGAGGACCTCATACAAGAGGCATCCAGATGATGAAATTATTATTTTTTGGAGTTTCTCTTTATCCAGGAAGGCGCGTTTAGCCATATGATGGTAGTTTTTGAAACCCACCATCCCACTTTTGGGTTAGCGGGCGATTACCAGGGCAGAGGGTCGTAAACAAGCACGTACCTGGTAATCTTCTATGCTAAACAATCATGTTTAGCATAGAAGATTACCCGACTCCTTGTGCTATTCATGTAAGGTGACCCGTCTCCTGAAATTAAAAGTTTATTAAATTAATTTATATTATCTTTATTTAGTTATTTATTATTACACTTTTGAATTTAAAAGTTAGGTCGGTACTTTGTTTTGCGGCGGGCCACGAAAGACTCGAATACTCGGGGTCCCGGCCGGCGGCCGACGGAAGACCCTGGGTTTTGGTGAATCGGGCAGACCATCGCCCGTCCCCACACACCTCCCGGCGATTGCAACAACCCCCGGTCGAGACGGTCTGTGAACAGATTTTCCAGGGTTAAAAAAGGTTAGTACTTTGGTTACTGAGTCTATTGTCTATGGTAATTATGGTGGACATAATGATGGGAATACCTCGCAGCCTGATCGGCGCCACACGCCAAGTCGAACGTCGGGAAGTTAAATAATACTGTAGCAGACTTTGATACGGGGATTTGCTGTTATTATTAGCTAATAGTATAACTTGATAGTTAAAGGATCCATACTTACTTAACCGCCACATTTTTACTGCAGTATACAAATAAAAACACCTGTCTGACCTTGATAATAAAGGTAGTTGAATTTTTTGAACCATGCAAAAACGTATGGCTGTATGGATCTTTGTACTTTTGCTTAAAAAATTGTTAGAACTGTTGAGTTATGGAAGAATTACGCACAAATAATGCGTTTAAGCAAAGATTAAGCAGAATATTGAAAAAAATTTAAACGACTTGTCTTTGTTTTAATACATTTAAAGCAGTATAAAAAAACTTCTAAATCACAATAGATACAGAGATTTCATTTTACCATCCTGCTTTTCCCAAGAAAAGGTCACCAATGACAAATAACTTTGCTATTTGACCACACCCTTAACTGTATCCCAGCAACAATTATAGTAAATCCTGGCCCACATTGCAACCTACCTTGTATGAACTAATTTAAGTTTGGACGTTGTTAAGACCAATTCGCACGGAGGTCGTAAATTTTGTGGGCGTAAGCAGACAAGGTAGGTATCTTCGCAAGGTGGCAAGAGCTGGATGGGAGTAGCTGCGGATTTGCTCAGTGACGTGCACTTGGAAAGGCCTGTGTCCAGCAGTGGATCAGTTTATGCTGATGATGATGATGCTTATACCATGGCGAGTGCTTAGAAGAGCTTTTTGACCTCATCCCACCTTCTCTCTTCCATAGGGGTACAAGGGCTGATCTCCAGCGTCATAGCTTTACTGTCTCGGACATTCTATCGCGCACAACGAAATTTAGTGATTTAAATTCAAATTCAAATCATTTATTACATATCACATTACAATAGGTATAATAATAGGTGAAATACTTATTAAGGTATTCATGTGACACCCTGCAAGGACACAGCTACAGCATCAGAGAGCTAATTAGAAAATGTACTTACTTATCTAGTTGTAATTATACAATATCTAAAGTATATAGTAGATTCAAAGTAATTTCAAATTTTAAAAATTGTATTAATAATTGTTATCGGTTTTATATAAAGGTTACCTATTAACAATTTCAAACCATTTACAATTTATTCATTTCTTTATCGCACCTCCAAAAGATGGAATAGTCTATCAGCCACACGTGTTTCCTCTTTCCTTTGACATAAGGTCCTTCAAATGCGACGCAGGATATGGACTTATTTTGCGTTGTTATCATGCTGCACCACTGTTTCGTATCTGGACTCAATTTCTACGTTACATCAGGCGGAACGGAGTCATTTACAAAGCTAGCTATAAAACTAATTGTAAGCAGAAAATAATCCTCCTTTTTCTTGGGTTAGTCTTCTAAAAGCGCTTCTCCACAAACAACACAAACAGACTTTTCAATAAAAGAGTTTCTGTGCTCCGCAAAAAGAGCTCGTTCACCATTTCCGAGACGTCTTCCTGCAAGTGTCATAAAATATTTAACAGTCCAATAAAATGGGGACGACCTACGCTGCAATAATTTCTATTAAAAACTACGAATGGAATTCTTTAACCCCGCCCTCTTTATTGCCGGGACCATTTTCCGAGGTTCCTACGCAATATCTTTTGAAATCTAAACGAGCACTATCAAAGGAGGAACCATCTTTTGTGAGCTGAACGGAACATCACTTTGTTTCAAAAGTACCCAACAAAGGCCGTCTGAACAAGCTGACAACTTTACAGACACAATCGGAAAGCTTTAAAATGGACCTTAAAGTCTGGAAGATAAAGTCTTCGTTGATGGTGAATGGTATAATTGTATTGTCCATTACAGTATTCTATAATGTCAACTGAAATCTACGAGTTGTTACTAATAGTTAACGCTTCGTGCTCAAATAAATTGTTCGTGAGACAGTCTTTCGAGGTATTACAAAAAATATAAAAACGCCTTAAATTAGTCTAGAGCTCAAATTATTCCACGACCTTCATCTGACCTTGTAGTAAGCAAGATAAGGTCAAAGTGAAAGCCCACTTTACCCGGAATCCTTAACTACTGAAAAACTAGCTATTTTCTCCCTAATTGCCGGAACACAAGATAATATAATTTATTCGGTAAATTACAGCCACACAGAGCACAGTAAATACTGTAAGATCTGTGGTTCTAGCATATCCATAATAAAACTAGATTAAGAATTTGAAACAAAAATGCACCATGAAAATGACCGAGTTCATCTTATAACCAGTGATCTAAACAAAGGGGGCTAATTTACCACCAAAATTCTGATAATTTTTTTTTGTTGAATTCCGGAGCCCGAATAAAAAAGATTTGGTCGTTTTAAACCCTCTTAGTCTTGTTTTATCGACAAATTTTGGTAAATTAGATCCCTTCATTCCGATAGCTAATAACATGATTTTAAAAAGGTTTTTAGCATCAACAGCTAACAAACCTTAAATCTCGAACCACCATCTTATCTTAATATGTCGCCATAACATCAATGTTTTTATGCTACAATGTTGTGTTCCGGCAGCTACAGATAAGATAGCCAGTGGCTCACTAGTTGATGATCCCGGGTGAAGTGCGCTTCCACCATTGGCCTTATCATCACTTAACATCAGGTGAGATCATGGCACTGAGCTTACCCGTAAAAAAATAAAAGTCAAATTAAGGTCGTCAAATATTTCAATACTCAATACTGTAATCGACCCCTAATATCAAACATGGCCACCTAAATAAAAATGACAGGCTGTATACAAAGATCAATGTTTTCCGCCATCCATATTTTGTCATCATCCCAAAAAAGAGCGACGCATACAGCGTCAGGTGCAAAAAGTGTAGTCAGCAAAAAAGTGCCAAGTAATTACACATTGTACGAACAGGACAAAACGCTCGCACGACAATGCAGCGTAGGGTGAGCACAAGACAAAAGCTTGCTTTACTTTAATATTTCACTGCTGTCATCGCAAAAGATTCACTATGATTAAAATGTTCTTTTTATTGCGAGCACACACTTTTTTTGTTGTAAATAAAACAGGGGATGACATTTGTTTTCAGTGTATTTAACAAAAAGTTTATTTTTTTAATTCTCTGAGTAGGAATGTTATTTTAAAACAAGCAAGCAAAGCATACACTAATTTGCAATAAAATACCGCTATTATACTTATTTAAACATGGTACCTAATTACTAACAATACTACTGTTTATACACGTAGAATACTTACCGTGTGATAGTGTCGTTATAATATGATGTCACGACATATATTCAAGACAAACAATATACTATACTTGTAAAAACCATCGAAAATAGATTCAAACATCACAACTTCATTTGTAAAATGTTTACATTTTTTTATAAGTATTTCTGTAGATATGATTTACGTTCCACACTTAAACTCAATCCTTTAATAATGTGTTATTTATCCCTGGGCCTTACAAAAAATTGAACTGATGACAAGAAAAAATAAAATTATGTAACAAAAATCAATATTGAAAAAGATCACAAATTCACTATTAAAGGTAACGCTATGATAAGTGGTAAGTCAGTTAAAAAGCTAAAATACCTAAGAAATAATTAATGGAATCAGGCGTTATTTTGCGGAAATCCATAGTACAAAAAAATGTAATTTAAATAATATGTAGTGTTAATTCCGCTAACTCACTCGTTTATACAGCTTGGATGCAGTACGCATGCACCGCCCTCCCGCCCGCAAAAAGTATGCACATGCAGGAGAAACAATGCGTGCAAGCGAAAATGCACACCAACACCGATACCCGACACGTGTTTCGCCCCTCCACGGGGCATCCTCAGGAGCTGTTGACTGGTCGAGAGCTGCGCACCGACTGTTACGGCTACGCAGCTCCTGGCCGCTTTTATAAAGCGCCATCGTTTGACATTTGTGACGTACTACCCGCGACAATACGTAATAATGGGGATGGAACTAAATTTGTTTGGTCATTCAACAGCGCATGACTGTCATTATTATGTTTCATTATTTCTAATTGCTCCAACACACACAACCGAAAACTTTTATTACAAACATGCAAAATATTATAGCTGTTATTGTCGCACAAAGAATGGCCGGTATCAATTAGATGTTTTGCGAAATGTGATTTATCTGCGTATAGAAATGGCCATCCAGATGCCCCGTGGAGGGGCGAAACACGTGTCGGGTATCGGTGTTGGTGTGCATTTTCGCTTGCACGCATTGTTTCTCCTGCATGTGCATACTTTTTGCGGGCGGGAGGGCGGTGCATGCGTACTGCATCCAAGCTGTATAAACGAGTGAGTTAGCGGAATTAACACTACATATTATTTAAATTACATTTTTTTTTTACCTAAGAAATATCAATACAAAACTTTCATTATCCTGAGATTACACTGATGTAAAGGTGAGTCCTCCACCAAATCGTTACAAATAACTCATACGCGACGCTACGCTAGTGACTTTCACCCCTTCATTTACGGTACCAAGTGACGAGTAAATCCGGGTCGACCCATAGTTCCTTTCCGGACCATTTAATTAATTAAGGCTCATTACAAAAAGGTTTCGCCGGCCAGATTAAGGTTTTTGCAGCCATGTCAAAAGGTAATGACCTAGAAAGGTTTTATTTTCGCTGGCCGGGTTCTGGATGTAGGGTTTTGGTACTTTGGGGGGAAAAATCTATAATATTCTATGACTAGCTGTGCTCGCGACTTCGTCCGCATGGAATAGTGACTTTCGGCAGCATTTTTAATTTTTTAGGCTCTTGCTCCCGTTTTTGCAACATTTTTCACTGATGCTTCGCTCCTATTAGTCGCAGCGTGATATTATATAGCCTAAAGTCTTCCTCGATAAATAGACTATCTAACACAAAAAGAATTTTTCAATTCGAACCAGAAGTTCCTGAGATTAGCGCGTTCAAACAAACAAACTCTTCAGCTTTATAATATATAAAATATAGATAAAGACCATTCAGTAGGCATCGCAAGAACAACTATGTATTCATATCGTAGCGAAATATAAGACACCTGTATGGAAGTCAAAGATCTCATCATCATCTCATTTTATGCCCCCACTGCTAGAGCACGAGCCTTCCCTATGGATGAAAACAGCACAAGGAGAACGGGCCTTCAACCACTACGTGGGCCAGGTACAGTGCGGTGGTTGTCAACGACTGCTAATGCAGCCGGGGTCAACGGCTTAAGCATGGAGGAGCTCTAGATGATACATTTTGGTCACACACCCAATGACCGATGATAACTTCAGCAATCGCAGACCTTCAGATTTCTCTACTCTTCAATAAAAAAAGATCGATGGTGCGCGCAGCTATTGAGCATTTAGGATGCGATCGTCGAAGCTGAGCAGTTCGCAACGTCGGGTCACCGGAAAGTTGACCAAATAAAAATATCTCCAGCTTCTACGTGCTTTGAAAAGCAAGTTGATATCGCAGGATCCAGATATAGTCAATAGATGGCAGTTGTTAAAACTACTAACACGCGTTATAGATTTAATCTTCTATTACGAGTATTACGAGTATAACGAACAGTAGATATAGTCCGGGTGTCTAATACCCATTTTCACCATTGACCCCTAAGTTTTAGGTGACCTTTATGCCAATTTAGGTGACGGTTTTGCTCTAACAACTGTCACTTAACATGGCTTAGGGGTCACCTAAATCTTAGGAGTCAATGGTGAAATCAGGCATAAGAAACTTAAAAGAACGATCGAAAATACATCTAAACTCAGAGTGTATATTATAAACAATACAATTCCATATATTTTTTTTAATTATTTTGTAATTTTATATAAAATTTTCCTCTCGAAAATAAATAAATAAGTATAGGTACATTTCGAGCGTAGAATCAGAATTTGAGCTAAATACAAACTTCGACCTGTTAATGAGGTACAATTCGTCGTTCTACAGAAGGTTTCGCTCTGTTGAAGGTTCTAATTAATGGCTTGAGTAGAAAATGACCTGAAACGGTACACACGAAGCTACGACATGTACTAAGGACTTATTTAAACAGGACTGTATACGAGAAATTCTGTATTAAACTCACTAATGTGTTACGTTACAAGTTATATAAAAGTGTTTCGTTGTAGTGTTCTTTTACTATGTGGTGTAATACAAAGTAAAACAGAAAAATCTTTCAGTTGAAAGTTTTAGTTTTACCGGTAATTATAAACGCATATTAGTTTAATAATAGTTAAGGAACAAATACCTACATTTTAAATGAACCCCGGACCTACGAATATTGAACCGAGCGAGTGTTATGTTATGATACTTTGCAACCGAGGCGAACAATTAATTGTAATGAAATATTACAAAAGTGCGCAACTATAGGTGTTTAATAATAATAAGTTAGTTAATAATAAGGCGTTATATTTTTTTATTAATTTTATTATAAATTATTATTATTTGTTGCGGAAACCCACAACACACACTATGCTACTGTTTAAAATTAGGTTACACCTTAAAATCTACAAAATCCACTCACAGTTTCATGCCGCTCCCGCCGTCCAGAACGGGATCCATATGGTCTGATGGGGCCGGAATCCGAGTCCGGGTTATCTCGGGTTCCCTAATCACACCCAACGACTATCCCATGTGCACTTTTCCCCCGAGGAAATACCTGCTTTCTCCAGCAGCGGAGACGCCGACATCCAAACACGGATGGCGAATTGTACTCCCGATGCGATTCGCTTACGACGTACACACACACAAAACACAGGTTGCACAATACACTTAATTAGAGTAATACGGCTCCAAATGCCCTTATTACTGCTTAAAATCTATTTAATTATCAACACACGATAACCTATAAACCAGCCATTGTTGCCTTCCCGAGACAAGTGTACCAACAAAGAAAAAAAGAACAACTAGTGATGGGGCCATTATGCCACTAAATAAATTGAATCTCGATAATCGATTCCCAAATCAATCCGTCCATAATACAAATCTAAGTTTTATTTCCAACAAAAATAAATGCCTGTTTATTTGTAACATTATTTTTAATAATTTTAACCGCCTCTGTGGTCAAGTTCGATTCCCAGCGGGGGGTACATAATTGTGTACTCGTTTGGTAGGTGGTAGGACTTGTTTGTCCGCTTGGCTATCTACCACCATCTTATCTAAATATTATTATTATGTTGCCACTAGCTGTGCTCGCGACTTCGTCCGCGTGGAATAGTGACTTTCGGCAGCATTTTTAATTTTTTAGGCTCTTTTCCCGTTTTTGCAACATTTTTCACTGATGCTTCGCTCCTATTGGTCGCAGCGTGATGTTATATAGCCTAAAGCCTTCCTCGATAAATGGACTATTTAACACAAAAAGAATTATTCAATTCGAACCAGTAGTTCCTGAGATTAGCGCGTTCAAACAAACAAACAAACAAACAAACAAACTCTTCAGCTTTATAATATTAGTATAGATAACATCAATCCCAAGTGAAGTGCGCTTCCACCATTGGCCTTATCATCACTTAACATCAGGTGAGATGAAGGCACTGTACTTACCCTTAAGATAAAAACCGGACAAGTGCGAGTCGGACTCGCCCACCGAGGGTTCCGTACAAATTTATGGGTACCGGAAACTATACATCATAAAAATAATTAAAAAATCTGTTAAAAGCTTGTGCAAATGAAGCCCTTTCATACGATACCCCACATGATACGGTTTACTTACTTCAAAATTTGGACCCTGTTCCTTGCATATAGACCCAGTTTTCAGATTTTTCCCTGTAGGTACTTGTAGTATAAGACGAAATTACTTGCCAAACTTCATAGTTCTAGGTCAACGGCAAGTACCCTATGAATTTTGATTCCCTTGAGATTGTCGAAATATACGTTTCTTGCGACATAAACGGCCATATCTTTTTTTTTCGTTAACTTAGAAGTTTGATTCTTTCACTGCTTTAAGGGACCGCAAACTTGAGTGTATGGTTTTAATTTCAACTCGATACCTCCACGCAATCCCGAGATAAAGGGTATTGATAGGCAGACAGACAAACGGTCAAAAAAGTGATCCTATATAAGGGTTCCGTTTTTTCCTTTTGAGGTACGGAACCCTAAAAATAATGCAATTGTTGTTTTAGCCTGTTTCCATGTTACCCAATAAATAAATCCATCATCCTCCCCTGATTTGCATAAGCACGGCCGTCATGTCAATTGATGCGCGGTCCAGACCAATCCGATATCACTTAATCGAATCAATAATTAGCATCGCGCCCTCACAAACAGCGCAGCGGGATCAAACAATTCCCTGATTAACAATCGCCAATTTCATAAATGAACTATTTACAATCTGTCTGATGCTATAACTTTTTATGAGGTTTTTACGTAATTAACTCATGATGACACGCTTCACTTACAACTGATATGGTGAGCGATGCTTGTTTTGCTATTTTTGCTTTTTTGCCTAAGGGCACTAAAACAATGGTACTGTAAGTAGAACACCATGTAGGGTCGGCGGCAGATCAACCTACCCAAATCTGTCAAATTTCTCCAATGAATATTGATCAATAAAATTCAAAATTGATTGTAGAAATTTGACAGTTTTGGGTAGGTTGATCTGCCGCCGTGTGTACTTCAATGACATGTATGTATCTATACTAATCTATACTAATATATAAAGCTAAAGAGTTTGTTTGTTTGTTTGTTTGTTTGAACGCGCTAATCTCAGGAACTACTGGTTCGAATTGAATAATTCTTTTTGTGTTGGATAGTCCATTTATCGAGGAAGGCTTTAGGCTATATAACATCACGCTGCGACCAATAGGAGCGAAGCATCAGTGAAAAATGTTGCAAAAACGAGAAAAGAGCTTAAAAAATTAAAAATGCTGCCGAAAGTCACTATTCCACGCGGACGAAGTCGCGAGCACAGCTAGTAATATTATAAAGCTGAAGTGTTTGTTTGTTTGGTTGAAAGCGCTAATCTCAGGAGCTACTGGTTTGAATTGAAAAATTATTGTTGTGTTGGATAGTCCATTTATTGAGAAGAAGGCTATCGGCTATATTTCATCACACTATGACTATTAAGAGTGGAGCAGCAATAAAAAATGTTGCAAAAACGGGAATATATTTTGTTTGAGAGCTAATTATTGCGGGTGAAACTGCGGGACACAGCTAGTACTTATTACTTAAGTTATGTTCATGCGCACTTGGTGTACACACTGCACATCAAACTACCACATACTGTCCAATTTCCTCTTAGACTTAGACTTTGAACTTTATGTACCTAATACATACATACATACATACATACATACATACATACATATACAGTTTTGGATACGTTGATATGTATGCGTCTGTAGAATATATCTAAATTAAACAAGACATTTTTATTCCATATATATGGTCTAGACTTCTAGGCTCTAAAATTCAAAAAAAATCAAAATTCAAAATCATTTATTCAGTTTAGGCTACAAGTAGCTCTTGTGAATGTCAGTCATTATGCCATCGGTTCGTAAATCTACTCTGGGCGGGAGATCTTGTACTGAGAAGAACCGGCAAGAAACTCAGCAAGTGTCCAGCTCTTTCTCCCTTACAGCGTCAAAAATATTGGAAAATGCCCTATCATAGCAGAACACTTTCCATTACAAATAAACACAAAAAATATATATAAGACAATTACAACATGTAAAAAAACAAAATAAAAAATGTAAGTTAACAAATTTACATCAGATAATTATGTAAAGGTTTCAATTTCCACAATGTCATACAGCACCACTACAGTACTCTAGTAAAAGTCAAAAATTGTTTAGGTAAAACAAAGTCAAACTATAATTAATAATACTAAAAATAAGATAAGTATGCAAGAGCAGACCAGCCTCCACAGGCGGCACCCGTTCACGAGCATGACATATGAATCAGCCATCGCTTCGCTCAACCATATTTTAGGGAACGTAACGACCCGACGCACATGCCACCACCGCAGAGACAGTAAAGAGAGCATGACACATTCAAGATACTCTAAATAAAAACTTAATGATGTATTTAACGCAACGCTGTTTGTTATCTGTAGGACAATGCTGTTAAAATAAAAAATGTAAGTTAACAAATTTACATCAGATAATTATGTAAAAGTTTCAATTTCCACAATGTCAAACAGCACCACTACAGTACTCCAGTAAAAGTCAAAAATTGTTTAGGTAAAACAAAGTCAAACTATAATTAATAATACTAAAAATAAGATAAGTATGCAAGAGCAGACCAGTTTCCACAGGCGGCACCTGTTCACGAGCATGACGTATGAATCAGCCATCGCTTCGCTCAACCATATTTTAGGGAACGTAACGACCCGACGCACACGCCACCACCGCAGAGACAGTAAAGAGAGCATGACACACTCAAGATACTCTAAATAAAAACTTAATGATCTATTTAACGCAACGCTGTTTGTTATCTGTAGGACAATGCTGATAAAGGCTGTCATATCAGTATAAAAAGTATAAAAAATAATTTTAATAAATTGATTCAAATATAATATGTGATTTTTATTATAACCAGGCTTTTTTATCATCTAAATATTCTTTGACTGTATAATAACCTTTTATAAGTAATAAAGACTTCTCATGTTTTTTAAACTTATCTAAAGGTAAATCTAGTACAGAATTTGGTATTTTATTGTAATAGTGTATACCTTGCCCCAAGAAAGAACCAAGTACCTTCTGTAACCTGAACAGTGGCATTACAAGTTTTGTCTTATTTCTAGTATTGAAATTGTGTACGTCACCGTGTTTAGTAAAGGAGTTGATGTTGCAACGTACAAAAACTATACAATTATAAATATATTGAGATGCAACTGTCAGGACATCAATCTCCTTAAAAAGATTTCTTAGGGAAGTTCGTGATCCTAGTTTATAGATTGCTCTTATTGCTCGTTTCTGTAAAATTAATATAGTTTCAATATCAGCCGCTGTTCCCCACAGTAGGACGCCATACGACATGACACTATGAAAAAACTAAAATAAACTGTTCTAGCAGTTTCAACGTCTGTTAACTGCCTAATTTTTCTAATGGCATAAGCAGCAGAACTGAGTTTACCGGCCAATTTCGATATATGAGGACTCCATTGAAGTTTTGAGTCAAGGGTAATGCCTAAAAATACTGTAGAATCTACCAAATCTAATTGATCACCGTTTATTCTAATATTGGTTGGTTCATTTCTGACATTTGGTAATATAAATTTAATACATTTTGTTTTCTTAGCGTTAAGCTGTAAATTATTAATAGTAAACCAATGGAGTACTTCTGAAAGAGCTTTATTTACATTTTCATAATTAGTCCTACACCTAGTCACATTAAAAATGAGTGAAGTATCATCTGCAAATAATACAATTTCACAGAAATTCTCTACAAAGAATGGTAAGTCATTAATATAAATCAAGAACAGAAAAGGACCAAGAATCGACCCTTGTGGAACTCCCATTTTTACATGAGAACCAGATGATTTAGTACCATTTATATCGACAGTTTGAGTTCTAGAGCTGAGATATGACTGTATTAAATTTAGTGCAAAATCTTCGAGACCGTAATAATGTAGCTTCAACACCAGAGTCCGGTGCTCAACGCAATCAAAAGCCTTGGACAAGTCGCAAAAAACTCCAAGAGCATTTTGAGACTTCTCCCAGGCATCAAATATATGTTTTATTAGAGCAACGCCTGCATCAGTAGTAGAACGACCCTTAGTAAAACCACATTGCTTACTATGTAAAAGGTTGTTTGTGTTAAAATATGACATCAACTGTTCGAGTATAATTTTTTCATAAATTTTACTTAGCGCTGGTAATATTGAAATGGGCCGATAGTTACTGGGGTCTTCTTTGTTTCCTGATTTGAATAAAGGTATAACTTTACTAAACTTCATAAGATCAGGAAAGATTCCCTTATCGACACAGTTATTAAAAATTTCAGCAAGATACGGTGCAATAGAATAAATAATATTCTTAATTACTTTAATAGATATACCCCACAAATCACTCGTGTTTTTCATTTTAAGTGATTTGAATGTTTTAATAATATTCATTGAATCAATGTATTTAAAATGAAAGGAAAGATTACATTTTGGTACATATTTTTAGAGTAAAGTTTGTGCAACTTCCGGTGATGAATCTAAATTTGATGTTGTTATTACAGGTATATTTACAAAAAAATCATCAAAAATATTAGCAATTTGTGAATCTGAATTGACTAAATTGTCGTTTACTTTTAAAGTGAAAGTATTATCCCGTGGTTTAAATTTACCTGTTTCACGGTTTATGATGTCCCAAGTGGCTTTGATTTTATTGTTAGACTTTTTAATTTTTTCTTTAATGTAATTAGATTTTGCTACTATGCACACTTTCTTAAACATTTTCGAATAATTCTTTACATATTCCGTAAAATTAACATTTTGGTTATATTGTTTTAAACTATATAAATCATACAATTTATTTCTACTTTTATATATACCAGTCGTGGCCCAGTCACAGAACTTAAGTTTATGAGTAATTTTTATTGTTTTTGGTGTAAACACCTGGTTGTATTCGGTCTTGATTAAGTTAAAAAGATTACTATAAAGCACATCTGGATCATCTTGTACAAAAGGCAATGCATCTATTTTACAAGCTATACTATTTTTGAAACACTCCACTCGCTCTTTTGTAACTGGTTTACAGTTCACTATTATTGGTTCATCCCTAATATCAAAATCATAGGTCACCTTCAAACCGCAATGGTCAGACGTAAGATTATTAATGAGTGACTTAGAAACAGGGTCATAGTCTGTAAAAATATTATCGAGACAAGTGGCCGAATGTGAAGTTATTCTAGTGGGTTCGAGAAATAGATTCAAAAGATTAAAACATTTAAATAAGGCAAGAAGACGAACACTCGTTGGAGTGTTTTCTAAAATATTTATATTAAAATCTCCACATACTAAAACAAATTTCTTTTTTAGTTTTTATTTTCTAAGTACGTCTTCCATTACTGTTTCAAAAATATTGAAATTGCCCGAGGGGGGTCGGTATACACACACTATTACAAAACTATTGAACTCCACACACGATAGTTCAATGTTACGCTCCACTGATAGGTCTACAATATCGTTGCGATTTTTGTATTTAATATTGCTTCTTACTAATATTAGAGAACCGCCGTGAATAGCTGAGCTTCGCACGTACGCGCTTGCTAGTTGGAAGTTATTTACATGGAACGATGTGTCATGACTTTTTAGCCAATGCTCAGTTATACAAAATACATGAATTACCTGACTTTTTGCTAATAATTCTAATTCTAAGTCCTTGCCAGCCAAACCCTGAATATTTTGATGTATAATAGTAATGGATGTGGGCTTGGCTTTTGTCTTAGACCTCAGTTTAAACCTGAGGTTGTAACCTTATTACTAGATGTAAAAGTTGCATTAGTAGAACTACTAATGATTAAGTTATTATCATGAAAAGACTTAGTTATACCACCTATAACTGTATCATGTATATTAAAAGCTAACAAATTAGCTATCTGAGTCCTATATTTCTTAGAAAGATACATAGTATCTGACGTCAAACTAAAGTTTTTAATAAATTTATTTATATCGAAATATAAAATAGTGTCACTATGACGACAAATTAAATTAAAAAGTAATAAATTTAAGTCATAAATGCGCTTATTTTGTTCCCAGGTTAAATTTGTACAATAGGGAAAAGCACTAACTATTAACCTGCAATTCGTATCTGATTGCAGTTTAATCAAAATATTAAAATTATTTATAATGTCGCGTTTCTTCGTATGTGAACTGTCACCACACAATATAATAACATTAGTGGAACTATTCAGTGTATCCTGTGATATGTTATTTACTATAGCATTAAATGATTGACCTGGAGTACAAATATTGGTCATTGAATGGTTAAGATTTGCATTCATAAGCAACCCTAAGCCCTGACCAAGTTTATCTGAGTACATTACTGTTTTTCTTACTAATTTAGTTACATTAGGTTTATGTATTGTTTGAGGAGCGGCTGATGTAGGACCGGGAACCAAAACAGACAAGTTTGGTGACTTTATCAGAACATTAGAGTTCAGCGATAAAGACTCTTTGGTTATGTTAATTTCATTACTAATTAATGAGTTGTACCGATCAGCATTGTACTTGCACAGATCAACTAACTCTGTGGCTGGTTGTATATGTTCCTCAATCTGTTTTTGGGAAATTGAATATTTTTTGCTCATTATGTCAAGTGACTCGTGTAACCGTTGGATATCAGTTTGTAATTGTTTAGTGTCCCGGTCATACATTTGCCTACTTTCTAACAATTTACTATTATATATTTCCAAAGAATCAATAAGGCTAATACGTTCCTTTCTAAGAGCAATGTTCTTGTAGAAGCAGTTGTTCTTCTTTATCAACTTCTCAGTTTTCCTTATAAATTTATTAATTTTTACATACTTTTTAATTTTAATTTTGCTAATACTAGTTTTTTGGTTGATTTGCGGAAGTTCCTGTACTGATATTCCACCAGGTGATGCTATAAGCTCATCAAATAATGATTGTGTCTGATCCACTTCATGCTGTTTCTGCGACTCAATGAGTTGAGAAATCTGGTGATTGACCGCACTAAGGTCTCTTTCCAACTCAGTGATGCGGTCCAGTGCCCTCTCATAGGTGTTATATTGCTGCTCAAAGGTGGAGATCACATCTTGAAGTTGGTCACGCTGGTGAAGCACATCCTGGTGTTGAATATGTAGTTGGCCTAATTCAATTTTGAGCTGTGAGTTTCTGTCAATTATGGACTTTATTTCCATCTCACTCTCGTCTCTCTCCCGTAGCAGCTGATTACATGATTCTTGTGACGCCTTTAACTCATGTAGTGCCTGTCTAAGCTTGAGCTCAGTACTTTGTGTAGCAGCCTTACGGGTCAGCATATTGAGTTTGGTCTCTACCAGTCTCTACCAACGGTATCAGGCTTAAGGTGCCATAGCATAACAACCCAGTACAATATTTCTCAATTAAGTTAGTGGTAGGGCTTGGTCAAAAATTTAAAATCGCTCAGCGAGCTATGGAAAGGGTTATGCTCGGAGTTTTTCTGAAGGATTGACTTCGGAATGAGGTGATCCGACAGAGAACGAAAGTAATCGACATAGCCCATCGGATCAGCAAGCTGAAGTAGCAGTGGGCCGGTCATATTAGCCGCAGAACCGATAACCGCTGGGGTAAACGAGTTCTTGAGTGGAGACCGCGTAGCGGCAAACGTAGTGTAGGACGCCCTCAGACTAGGTGGAGCGACGATCTACGCAAGGTGGCTGGCAAGAGCTGGATGAGAGTAGCCGCGGATCGTGCTCGGTGGCGTGCACTTGGAGAGGCCTATGTCTAGCAGTGGACTAGTATAGGCTGATGATGATGAGGGCTTGGTCCAGTTGTAGCTGATGAAGCAGGGTTATGCCTTACTAGCCGATCTCATCTTGCCGCCCCGGAAGCTTTTTCTTCGCACCTCGTTAGGAGCCCATGTTGTTGGATACTTCCAACAATTTAATTTTTTTCCTACTGGAAATACTTGCTAGGAGAGCATTCTAATTGCATGCATTAGGCATAAACAGAAAGCCTTTACCACACAATAAGGAGAGCCAGACGTTAAGCTTAATATAGCAACTCACGCATTAAGGAATTTTTCGAATATAAATAACAACTTTATTAATTTATTTTATTTATTTATTATTATTACCATACAAATACAAGCGTCCCAGATACAAAGGAAACTTAAAACTAGTTAGTGCTAAATAGATAGAACTAATTTTACGTTTTGATACAGGTGCATAGGGAACTGTTTTAGAATTTTACAGCGGCCACTACACAAGACCCTAAGTCTGAATCGCAGGAACCATCACTATTATACGTAACTGAGCAACTTAGTATGTAATATGATATGGAAATATTTCTTACAATTAATATTAATATATATATTAATATTATGGGGAACGCTGCCAGTATTTTCGGAATCTTGCCTAAAGGGACTCCTTTTAATAATATATTTTAATTATTATATTATATATTTTTTTAAGGTTTTTAGTTATAGGTTCATTGTTCATTCTATATAAAGATTAAAATTAAAAAAAAAAAAAATAGTAATATTTATGTAATTGACATGCAGATAATTTAATATGTTATATTTTGTTGGAATTATACTATTAAGAATTTATTTTATGTTGATTTGTTAAAAAAAAATAATTGAATTGAATAATTGATTTTTGTATTGTTCCATCTAGGGCTCTGGAGCAAAAATTCATTTACTTAATTGCTATGCCCTTGCAAGGCGTCACATATATGACATAACTTTTTTTTAAGACCTAAATACTTGTACTGTGTAACTTTTGTGACATGCAATAAAGATTCTGATTATTCTGATTATTCTGACATTGGCTGGTTGCACGGACACGTATCTCGGAACAGCTCAGAACAGTCCAAGCGCAGTTGCGAGAGTCCGTGTCCGTGAGAGGATGTCTATGTGTTTTTTTTTTAATAATTTATGTGTAAGCATAATGCCTTGATCCCACCTGATATTAATATATTATTTACTAGTGGCCGCTCGCGGTTTCACCCGCGTGGTTCCCGTTCCCGTGGGAATATCGGGATAAAAAGTATCCTATGTGTTTTTCTCGGTTATAAACTATCTGCATACCGAATTTCATCCAAATCCATTCAGTAGTTTTTACGTGAAAGAGTAACAAACATCCAAACAAAATTTCGCGTTTATAATATTAATAGTATTGCACAAAAAACACACATAGGTACAGAGAACAGTATTTTTTTGTTTTTTTTTTAATATATTAGAAGGAGGCAAACGAGTAGGTGGGTCACCTAATGGAAAGCAATCACCGCCGCCCATGGACACCCGCAAAACCAGAGGAATCGTAGATGCGTTACCGACCTTTAAAGAAGGAATAGGCTCGTCTCTTGAAGATCCCTAAGTCGTAATGGTCCGGAAATACCGCCGCTGAGAGCTGGTTCTACAGCACTGTAGTTCGTGGTAGTTTACAAACAATGGAGAGCAAAGGTGGACTTATCTCTAAAAGAGATCTCTTGCAGCCAAACTAAGGTGGAATGGGAGCATCATGTTTAAAAGGAAGCGACAAAAGTGCAAACAAAAATATCTCTAGACGTTAAGTGATGATAACCAATAACGAAAGCGCACTTCCCCCGGGATCCTCAACTAGTGAGCTACTGGCTATCTTATCTCTAGCTGCCGGAACACAACAATGCCACAAACATTGATGTTATGGGATATGTTATTTGTGATGTATTTTTAAATGATATAGTGGTAGCTAGCCAGGCCAACAAACACACACCATGTACCCTCCGTTGGGAATCGAGCCCGAGACCTCTGGGTCTAAACCGGTAGTCTTATTAGACCACAGAGGCGGTGTGCGTTGCTCGAGCGCATTTTTACGAAGGTTACATTCTGCAGTCTGCAATTTGTGCATATACTGTTACATATGTTACAATATAATGGCATAGCCCTACCTCAATTCCGTAGTTGTGAATATTCATAGTCCGCGGCCATTGGTGGACGCTCTCTGTCTTGTCATTAGCCAGCATCCACAATTTAGGGGAGGGCTAATTTGCATAGGCGTTAATTTAAAGCTATCTCAATTGAAATCGGAGTGCAAATAAAGCACTTAGATTTCAATTACTTTGTCTAGAAATTTGAATAACCACATTTCTGAACACTGGCACAGTGAGAGTAGTTTGCGTGAATACTTGTAAAGACCAACAAATTCCATGCTATAAGACACGTGGGTGGAAGCACACTTCACGCGGAATCCTCAATCATTGAGGAACTGGCTATCTTATTTCTAACTCAACCAGAACACTAAAATGTTGCTGACAGACAGATGGTGATAGTTACCCGAGCGGACTTTTAACAAGTCTTACCTACCACCAACAAACCCAAGTACTTAACGTATCCCCGCAGGAACTCAGGCTAGGGACTGTCGGGTATATATCCGCTGATCACGTAGACAGCTGGTATACAGATACCTCGTTGGTAAAGAACTCGATATTATCTGAATTTGAAAAGTGAAATTGGTTGTAGTCAAATGCTAAGTCATATTTACTTACCATCAGGTACCATAAGTGTCTTGGAACTGCTGGGTATGGAATCGAACACACGACCTTGTGAAACGAAGCACCTTCGGAGGTTTTCTAGAGGGAACAGCATCACGCACTAGTGCGTGTCCCCGTGCCCTACTAGATTCTCCGAGGGGTTCGGATCGGATCGGGGAGCGGAACAACCCGAGGGCGCCTCTAAAGGCTCAGACCTCGGCTCGGATTAACCGGGTCGTGGTTCAATCCTATTAATTTAATAAACGCGAAAGTTTGTTTGGATGTTTGTTGCTCTTTCACGTAAGAACTACTGAATGGATTTAGATGAAATTCGGCATACAGATAGTTTATAACCGTAAATAACACATAGGATACTTTTTATCCCGATATTCCCACGGGAACGGGAACCACGCGGGTGAAACCAGGAACCGGGGCGATGTTTTGACACTGATTTATTACAATAAAATTATACTTAACACGTTTTTGTAGGTCAGAGAGCGCTGACGTGAAAATGCTTATACGAACTAATTAAACCTAGTTAAACACATTGTACTTTGCTCTGTACAACGCGGGTGAAACCGCGAGCGGCCACTAATATTATCTAAATTGGAAAAGTGCCATTGGTTTTAGTCACATGCCAAGTCATTATTTACTTACCTGATGGTAGACCATCAGAACTGCTGGGAATGTAATGTGAGATCGGTGGTATACCAAGTACACCAAGACTGAACAGGCGGTTTAAGGATATTATAATTCATGTTTGTTTGTTTGTTTGTTTGTTTTTGTTTGGTACCAAAGCCGCATCTTGCCCCACTTACCGATCCGCAGTAACACTGTGACCCACCCAGCAGTGTTTGCCAAAAGCATTAAGCGGTTGCTAACTCAATTTTATGGGTGGAACGAGTTTCCAAGAAAAATAGGGGACTCGTGCTTGACGGGCCCTCGACGAGATTGGCTTTTCACATTACCAAAGAGGAAATAAAGCGATGCAATATATGAACCAAATTTGTCTGTATTGAACATTTCCTGTTGCATTTTGGGCACTGTTGTTTTGTTGTTCCTGTATTGCATGTTGCCACGTCTATGTATTGTTAAATAAATATATATATAATAAAGTTATTTTAATTAACGTCTGTCTACAGGTGTCTTCTAAGTCACATATCACATTTCAGCTTGAAATGTTTCAATTGGATTACCCATCCATCATACATAGATAAAAGCAGCCAAACACGGAGGCCGGGTATCAAATCTAATGGAGTCCACGATCGTCAGTTTCATTCAAGGAAACTATATTGACATGCGCACACATGCACGCCGCAAACACGCACGCACGCTCTCATACACACACACACACTCACACACACATACACACACACACACACACACACACACACACACGCGCGCACACACACACACACACACACACACACACACACACACACACACACACACACACACACACACACACACACACACACACACACACACGCACGCACACACGCACACACACACATATATATATATTTAAACGTAAACGGATGCAGTTATTATCGCACACTATTGTTAATGTAGGTACTCAATGTACCAATAAAGCCTTATTAATAAGTCCATTCCATTCCATTCCGCCGGAGTTAAGTTCATTTCAGTGGCGATAAGAGTTCAACGTAAAATTTGCGATGTATTCCCGAAATACGTATTTCGGGATAATGGGCTCCTATAGCCAATACGATTTTGGGTCGTAGCGCCATCCTATTATTGAATAAACAATAATCTCCATTGATTCTACGAACTCTTTCAGAGCTTATTAAGTATGCATTGAAGCACCTTTACCCAAATAAATGCGAAGTTTTGTGTTACAGTAAATACCATTACTTTAAGAGCATTGACTCAATGTACCTTCCGAAGTCATAGTCATAGTAGTAGTTAAATAACTGAAAACACATTAGAATTGTCCCATTCAGGACGTCTTATAACTGTGGCAATGAATAGACGCAAGAAGCTACACAACTTTATATGGGAGTAACGGTAATTACAAAAAATATATGTCGTTGCTAGTTTAATAGCGTTTACGCCGCACACTAGCACCGCCAATAAAAAAACATAATGTAATTGGAGATACAAAATCAAATTATGCTCAACAAACTATTTGAATGAAGTAATTTAGCATTTTTACGTCACCTAATGAACATCTGACATTTTATGGTTTAGTTAAATACGGCGTTATAGTTAAAAGTGGCCGTTTTTAGCTATATGTAACGTCTTATTTAACTAAACCATAACATGTCAGATGTTCATTAGGTGAAGTAAAAATGCTAAATTACTTCATTCAAATAGTTTGTTGAGCATAATTTGATTTTCTATCTCTAATTACTAGATATGTTTTACTTTACATTGGCGGCGCTAGTGTGCGGCGTAAACGCTCTTAAGCAATTCATATTTATAGAATGTAAGAATTATTATGTTTAATTTAAAATACCTTTTCAGTGCGGTTGAAGTGATTGCAGCACATTTCAATCTAAGCTATCTCGTCTTCTATATAATAAGTAAGTAGTAAGTAGTTCTATACGTAACACTTATAATAATAAGCTTATTTTTGAAGCTTTTCTTTTATAGTGGTTTAAATTTTATTTAAATTAAATTGTTTTATGTGACAGAAGCTCGTGAGAGCTGGAGGTGTATATTAAGTCACCTATACGGTGACCCTGTATTGCGAAGGTTACTTACTTGCAAGATTGCGACCCGAAAGCGCAAACCGCTTTTCGTTATAGAGATTTCGTATATCGAAATAGTTTCAATAACCTCCGTTCTCCTCTATCGCTAACAGCCCACATCAACCAACTGTTGGGTATAAGCCTTTTCTATATTGCGAAAATTTTCACAGTACTATGCCAGCTGGCAGCCGCATCCATAGAGATCCAATGAACTGTATAACATCAAGAAACATTGTCGGTCCTAAAAAAAAAAAATACCATTGATCGTAGATACTTTATCTCTAGAAACAGAAGTCTCCGGAACATCAAAGATAATATGTGGTTTCCTCAACATGAGGACTCTTCAAGTTTCGCCAATAAAAAAGGGTGAAGTGGTATCTCAAACGGCATATGGGACTTTGAATTTAATCACATGCTTTTGGGTTAAGGAGCCCTCTTCCCTATGTTTCTTGACTTTGAGGTTTTCATTGATTACCTTCGTCCTTGGGTTATTATTACAAATTTCTTATTTTTTTTTAATAAAAACGTCATACTCCTAAAGCAGAAGAGAGTAATAATAAAAATAATAATAATAAAATTTCCTACACTCACACCAATTATCTAGCCCAGGAGAAGCTTCGTTATGAAACTCATTATATGGTTACTAGACAACGGATAAACATACTTAAAATACATAAATACATATTTATTATACATAGAAAACACCCAGACCCGAGACAATTTAGAAAAACAATAATTTCTAAATTGACCCGACCGGGGATCGAACCCGGGACCTCAGAGATGGCGACTCCATGAAAACCGGTGTACAAACCACTCGACTAAGGAGGTCGTCAAGTCGTCAGTCATCGTCGTCAGTCAAGTCGTCAGGTCGTCAAAAGAGTCTTCTTTAAATCAAAATGAGATTAATCAAATGAGATTTATAGAGTTAAAATGTAGCCTACAATAAATCATATTAAAAATACGCATTAATTAACAGCACTTACACTCATACACAGCTTAAAGCATGCTTTACTGTATGGCAATACGGGGTCCGAAACTAAGATCAATGACCAGCAGTTATATTGTTACCGGAAGTTCTGCTATTTAAAATCAATAATTTAATAAAGATAATGAAAAAATGTGATGTTATAATAAGTCTTTATACATTTAAATATAGCTTGTTGTTTGCCCGTAAAATCTACTTCTTTCAAATAAAAATGTTTTTTTTATATTTTTGCGGACAACGATTTTTCTTCAATGCTCACAGAAATGTTTCGTAGAGAAATAACTCAAGTAATTTCCGAATGATTAAGTGTAAAACTTTGGACAGCATTATCGAATATCTGTAATACGACATGAAAAATGACACTTCACGGTCGAGTGCCGTTAGCAAGTCATCTTATTGGTTCCGCCATCAATCTCTACGGATACACTCATATAGATTTTATTGAAAGACGATCGGCCATCGCTTTTAGCACGATTATTGGTTTTACTTTCAAATTTTCTATATGTTTAAAGTGATCAACATAAAACCTAGTTTTATTAAGCTAATTAGATTACCTATATAATAATAATTTTTCTAACTATATTTTTAAATCTACATTTTTTTTTATCGCATACCATCAGGCGAGATTGCGCATTTATACAAATACAGAGATACATTACCTATAAATAATTTAAAATATATATATATATCATGTTTTCTATAAAGTCATCATAATAAAACAATCCTTATTTCGTTTGCAGCAGTGGAGTTGGAATTGCCTTCCGTTGCTTTGTCCTTTTAATTATTATTATAACTAATTTACTTATTTGAAAAAAGTAAAAGTGTTGAAACAATTCCACGAGCGGGATTCGAACCCGCTAATTTACTTATTTTCGTTCTCCATAACAGTTTAGTTTTGCTAAATAACGCGTGAATAAACTCTTGGTGATGTAGCAGAACTAAAAATTACCGGTCCACAAAAATAATTTCAAGAAAAACACTAAGTAGTAAATTGCCCATACACATCCACCATTCCACTTTCAAACAAAGTCATGTTGGATGTAAGAAAACAGCCGTTTCGAAGAATCCGCTTCGACAAGCCGACTCAGTTCAACAGCGTCGCATCTTGAAATAATTTCGCAGCTCGTTACCGTACCAAGCCGGGCGTGGACTCAAAGCGCACCAATGGCCTGTGACAGTGCACCGTGACGTTTGTTACTCTGACTCAGCTTTGAAGTGTCATTTACGTATTGTCACGATTACTCACGCATTGGATGAATAGTGTCTCGAAACAATAATGTCACACATAGGAAGTGGATGAAACGCATGAAAGTTAGTAGTCACTTTTATGGAAGGAATTTGGTGGTCGGCGCTCACACCTTATTTAGAGGTTCCGTGGTCAAAAGAAGACTAGATGGTACCAAGCCAAGCTAGACTCAAAGCGCACCGATGGCCAGTGACAGTACACCGTGACGTTTGTTACTCTGACTCAGCTTTGAAGTGTCATTTATGTATTGTCACGATTATTCACGCATTGGAAGAATAGTGTCTCGAAACAATAATGTCACATATTAGGAAGTGGCTGAAACGCATGGAAAGTTGCATGGACGTTAGTAGTTACTTTATGGGTGGAATTTGGTGGTCAGCGCCTTTTTTAGAGAGGCCAAGGTGTAGACTCAAAGCGTACCAATGGGCTGTGACATGTCATTTATATATTGTTATTACTCAGGCCATGCTCACCCATTGGAAGGATAGTGTCTACATAGTGAGACAAAAATAATGACCCACATTTATGAAGGGGCTGAAACGCATGGAAGTTAGTGTTAGTAGTTTACTTATGTGGAATCAATTTGCTAATCGCTGCCTACGTTTTCTGTGGTCAAAGGAAAACAAGGTGGTACCCAAGCCAGGCGTGGCTGAAAGCGCACCAATGGCTTGTGACACTTCACCGTAAGGTTTGGTTCTCTGACTCAACTCTGAAATGCTTTGAAGTATCATTTATATAGTGTCACGTATAGAAAGAATAACGCCTCGTATAGTTAGAAAGCAATAATGACATCATCATCTTCAACAGCCCACTTCCTCCCACTGCTGGGCATAGGCCTCTTCCCTCGCACGCCACTCTTCACGGTCCTGCGCCATCCTCATCCGTCCCCTGCTCGCCACCCGGACTAGGTCGTCGGTAAGGGAGTGGTGGCCAAGAAATGCTCTTCGATTGGTAGGCAGACTTCCAGTTCGAAGGTCGGACGGCCTAGTCCAATATTGACACAAAATGTAAAACTAGTTAGTTCAAGTAGTTTAATGAACTAGGGTAGTTCATTATGGAAAGAATTTAATGGTTGCCATCTACAGTTCTGTACAGGTTTTCACTTTACAGGGTTCAGGTTTGAGGTTTGGGTTCAGGATTCGATGTATCCATGATGTCTCTAATATAATTTAACCCAGCCCCAACACCCAGCATGGTAAGTGATCGAAACGTCAGGATGAAATAATATGCTAGACGCGGGTGAATTCGTAAACTCTGTTTTTTTAATATGTCATTTGTGCATAAGCTTTAGAAAACAATCTGTGACAAAAGTTTGGAAGTATATTGATTAATCGAAAACATAATAGAAACGATGACCGATTAATTAGTCGGTTAAAAAAAAACGTATGGAATTATATGTTGCAACTCACACGTCATACAAAAAGTCTTTCACAAAATCGGTACTAAAACCTCGACGAATAAATCGGTCCAATTATCGGTACTACAAAAAGTCGGTCGTGGGCCGTTAGTTAAGCTACTGAACCAGAGGCATTTGCACTCTACTCGATTCCTCATTCAAGTAGAAATGTATACAAATGTCGTCTATTTATCAATTTTCGATTAGTCACGACTCACCCCATGAACCAAAAGATTTTCTGCCCAAATAACCAATATAGCAGTTTGTACAAACACTTGTGAAGCAATAACCTGCACGTGTCACATCGTATCTCAATTCGATCGCGTCTTATTGCCCTCGAGTATACCGTTTAACACTTCAATATAGAACTCTATTCCCTGCGAATAAGACTTGTTTTATTTGCGACAAAGATCAGCGTTCAAGATGAATTAATATCCTATAAAAGTGACTAGTGCGCTACTTTGCGATATAGCCACGATGAATATTTATTTTTTGCTAACGTATAGTGTGCTGCATTGGCGGTTATTATATCATACGTGGTCTTCATATCACCTGATGATAAGTGATGATAAGGACGAAGGTGGAAGCCAACTTTAACTGGAGCCCTTAACTACTGAGAAACAGGAGGCTTAACCAAAGTAACATTGAGAAAACGATAGCGAAGTTCGAAAAGAATAAAATGTACAACATAAGATACGATACGATTGTGTACAAAACCAAGTATAATAATACGCACCCTTTGCTGGGTACCAAACCCAGGACTTCTGGGTCTGAGCCTGGTGGCCAAACTACTAGACAACAGGGGAGGTTAAGATTTTTGTGCAGCAAGGATAGACAGCGATAGTTTATTAGGAAGTATCAGAAACTATTATAGAGCCAACGGAATTTGGCAGGTAGATTTTTAGAAAATTAAATTTAAAGTGTAATATTAAATCAAAACACTAAACAAGATAATTTTTATTATATTCGGTACACGCGATAAAGCGGGTTGTTGTACATTCGCCACAAAGTTAGTTTGCCACGTTTTTGTAACTCCATACATTGAAAGTAAATTCGCCACAGGTAGGTAAGGGTTATTGTAAATTCGCCACAAGTCTTCATAGTACATTATTTTTGCATAAAGTACCGGTAGCAAGGAAAGTTCGTTTTGAGCGCTCGAAATGAAAGGTAGTATTTTATTCTAAAATTATTGATGTATATAGATAACCTACGAAAAAAATTTAAATCAAAGTAACCATAAATCTCTCTATTAAAAAATTATTTATAAATAACGTTTTTACTTTACTTAGTTATGAAAACTGCGCTTTTATTCCTGTAAGATACACATTCGGCTTGGACACTTAAATGTGTGTTTTAGATGAAAACGAAAAATAAATAAAGCGTAATTAACCAAAATTAAAGCTTTTATTCCCCAGAGATACACTTTCGGCTTGAACACCTACATAAAAATGTGTTTTAAATGACAAAAAGTAAAAAAATATATTATTAGTGCACTAGATTCAATACATCCAACATAAAGTACCAGGCTACCATAACTATGCAGGAGATTGCTTATTAGTATAAAAGAATAATATAGTCTTGTAAATACATATACATATAGCAAAGATTATAATAATATTCTTTTATATTAATAAGCAATCTCCTGCATAGTTATGGTAGCTTGGTACTTAATGTTAGAAATATTAAATCTAGTGCAACATGTAGATAAAAAAGATTGTTTGTGCCTGTGGTTCATACATACAAGTTATTTATCTCCAGCAATTATTTTATACACAACAGTACCTAAAAGTGTATCTAAGAGGACAAATTGGTAGGGTTTAAAAAAAGTGTATCTTACAGGAATAAAAGCGCAGTTTTATTAAAAGTGTCTCTACGGGGAAAGTGTATCTCTGGGGAATAATTCAATTTTTCTGCTGTCTGTATCGAAAATAAGAGTGTGGCGAATTTACACATACTTTTTTCTGTGGCAAACTAACTTTGTGGCGAATGTACAACAACCCGATAAAGCCGCTAGTAATTTATAAATTACTAGTGGCCCGCTAGCGACTTCGTCCGCTTAAGAACACCCGTATCCCATGATGGACCCCTATTGCAGCACCACCTACCGGGTCCAATTGTAAATCTAAACCATTCTCGAATCCACTTGAACACAAACATAAAATTTCATCAAACTCGGTCCAGCCGTTTCAAAGGAGTTCAATTACAAACACACGCACAGAAGATTTATATATAATATCAAGATAAATTAAGAAACATGAATGAAAAAAGTGAAGCAAAATAAACGGTGCAGTATTTCCATAATATAAATCCTGTATGACAATTAATAAGCGACCTCATTTAGTTTTTAATATAAAGTTATTTATTTTGCGTGATATCATTAAAAACAAACAATACGCCATTTAAATTTTCTGCAAGGGATAATTTATGGACATTTATTATTGCGTGCAATATGCAGTATAACTTGGCAAGCAATTTCGCCATTTAAGTAGCGGTATTTTATTCGCTTTTATGTGTTTTAAATTTTATAAAACTGATTTTGAGATTAAACATTAATCAGTTTATGTACCTAATTATATGCTCTTTTTGCTTAAGCAATATCATCATCAGTTAAGAGCGTTTACGCCGCACACTAGCGCCGCCAATGAAAAAAAAAAACATATCTAGTAATTAGAGATAGAAAATCAAATTATGCTCAACAAACTATCTGATAGTGTATCGGCGTTATAGTTAAAAGTGTCCGTAACGTCTTATTTAACTAAACCATAACATGTGAGGTGTTCATTAGGTGACGTAAAAATGCTAAATTACTTCATTCAAATAGTTTGTTGAGCATAATTTGATTTTCTATCTCTAATTACTAGATATGTTTATTTTTTCATTAGTGGCGCTAGTGTGCGGCGTAAACGCTCTTAAGCTGATTGCGCATTAAAAACAAATTTAAACATGTCAATTTAATAATTTTAATTGAGGAGCTCGATGGCGCTGTGGTTAACGCGCCCGGTCTGCGAGTGCTGAGGTTAAGCAACTTTCGCAAAGGCCGGTCATCGGATGGGTGATGATGATGATGCACGTAAAACCGTTGGTCCTGGCTGCACTAGCAGTCGTTAACAACCACCAATCCGCACTGGGCCCGCGTGGTGGTTTATGGTCTGTTCTCCTTATCCATCCATAGGGAACGCTCGTGCCCCTGCAGTGGGGACATAAAAAAATGAGCTGATGATGGTGATGATGATGATGATTATTAGTTAGTTAGTAGTTAGTTACAAGTTTATAGTCTTACTTTGATTTCATCATCTCAGCCAAAAGACGTCCACTGCTGGACAAAGGCCTCCCCCAAGATGGGGGGGTATTTGCCATAATCGCCACGCTTGGCAGGCGGGTTGGCGATCGCAGTAGGTTGAAAGTAACCTCAGAGAGATGCTGCTGCCCATCCTCTGGAATGGTCCCTTAGTCGCCTTTTACGACACCCACGGGTTGAGATAGGGTGGTGCAATTCTTTATCCCCGGCACCACACAGGGAACTACTTTGATTTATCTATGAATTAAATTATTTTGAAAATAAGCCGTTATAAACATGACATAGAAGTAAGTAATCAAATAGCCAATGACCGTCCCACTGCTGGGAAAGGGCCTCCATCATTGAAATCAAGTCATCACTGCAATTGATGTGTAATAGCAATCACCACGCTTGCACAAAGCGGGTCAGTGATTTCAAACCCAGGCTATGCATCGAAAATACCAAATACACTTTGCCCGACCTGGGAATCGAACCCGGGATCATCGGGTATCAGGCCGAATGCTCTGCCACTCGGCCACCGAGGTGATACAAATGACATTAAGTGTAGATATAGGTACCAGGTGCCACGGTTCAGGCATTGCAATAACAAAGCACATGGGAAGATATAAATACAATGGATTTTAGTAGTTTCTTCAATATCACAACAATTCAATCTTGAAAGACGACGTACCACAACACATGGTTCACTACGATCAAGTGCAAGTTTTAGTTAAAATAGTATCTTACCTGTAATTTTAGATTTTACTTAAAAACTCATTAAAAACTATTCACCTTAAGCATATCAAAGTACACACACGCTAGTCTAAAGCGGTCGGGTCTTAATTTAAATAACTGCCATCTTACAGCAACCGGGACCAACGGTTTAACGTGCCTTCCAAAGCACGGACAGATTATAATAAAAGTAAAACTTATTGCAAATATTTTTAATGCCTTTCATATTTATGTTTTGATCACAAGTCATTCTTAGAAAGTCGTAATTAAATATTATATTATGAAGTTCTTTTAAAAGTAAAAAAAATGTTGCTTCTTCATTTCGCTTTCATATTCAAAGGACCGACAAAGAGCACTAATATTACAAATACGATATTCATTCATAAAACAAAGAAAAATACAAAGAGCAGGATGTGTGAACCGAAATAAATGTGGATGTGAGCGAATTGAGCGGTTTGCCGGGCCGTTTGCTGCAAATGGACTGTGCTACCCGGGAACGCTCGGCCCGAGCCCTTTGGTACACACCTATTATGTTTCTGTTATATTTTTTTTATAGCACATCGAAGAAAAAATATTATTCTTTTATTCTAGAAATAGTAAGTACCCTTTAGTTTTAGCCTGTGCCACAATTTCCCGGTCTGGTCCCGGGTCCCGGGTTCGATTCCCGGTTGGGTCAATGTCGAAAACAAACTTTTCGATATTGTGTCGGGTCTGAGTGGTTGTGGTACCGTCGTAGATTCTGATTTCCATAATACGAGAGCTTTAGCTACTTACTTGGGATCAGAACAATGTACCTATGTGGTGTTGTCTAATATACAGGGTGTCTCATTGAAATGGGTCAGTATGAGAAAGTCTGAAACTATAAGACATACGAAGATCTGTTCTTAGGAACCATGTCATCGAACTTAACAAGAAGAAAAACTGCATTCATACAAATTAAAAAAACCTGTACTCAGTTCGGGAATCGAACCCGGTTGTTTTGGACTTACACTATTTCTATTTAGATATCGATTGTGCTCATCATACTTTAATTTATTTTAGTAGATGTTCGAAGTGACCACCGTTACATTCAACAAGTTCAGGCATGTAAAATTGTCTCTATGGTTGTTTGTACCTCTTTGCTGGTTTTGTAATTGTAATATCGTTACCTAAACGTGTTGAATATTGTATAGAAAAAAACGGTGGTTACTTCGAATGCCTACTAAAAGAAATTAAAGTATGTGAAAACAATGCATTTTATTTATTTTAGACATCAGGTTTCATAGAGCCATTTACTGCATAAAATCTACACAATCGATATCTAAATAGAAATAGTTTAAGTTTATTTTTTTCAAAACAACCGGGTTCGATTCCCGAGCTGAGTACAGGTTTTTTTAAATGTATGAATGCAGTTTTTCTTCTTATTAAAATCGATGACATGGTTCCTAAGAACAGATCTTCGTATGTCTTATAGTTTCAGACTTTCCCATACTGACCCATTTCAATGAGACACCCTGTATACAGGTTGGAATTTTATAATGCCACATGAAGGGAAAGTACTCTTAATACTGTAGATAGAAAATTTTACTCAAAGAAAACATTCCTTTATTTTTAAAAAGAAAGAAAACTGCATTCATAGATTTTCAAAAATTCGCTTGCCACACCCGTGAATCGAACCGACTAAAATTTGTAAAAAATACACTCTGTACCTACTTATATTGCATTGATCGTTAGGGTCAATTATAAGGATACAATCTCTCTAACAAACTTGATAAATTAAATGAAAGGAAACCATGAAATGTTAAATTATTTTAATTATTTACAAAAAATGGTAAACTTTAAACGTACGGACCCAGAATACGATTTATAATATTCACCACAACACGTTATTAAAGCTTACTAGAAATGAATTCGTTAGAAGAATAATTAATTTGTGTATCCAAGAAAATGAAGCCCATTTCGAGCATTTAATTAGTTAGTTTACAAGTTTTTGTAAATAATTAAATAATTTAACATTTCATGGTTTTCTTTCATTTAATTTATCATGTTTGTTTGAGAGATCATTCTTAAAATTGACCCTAACGGTCGATGCAATAAAAGTACAGGATGTAATTTTTACAGATTTTGTCGGTTCGATTCCCGGGTGTGGCAAGCAAATTTTCGAAAATCTTTGAATGCAGTTTTCTTTATTTTCAAAAATAGAGGAATGTTTTCTTTGATTAAAATTTTCTATCTACAGTATTAAGAGTACTTTCCCTTTAGGTGGCATTACAAAATTTCACCCTGTACTGCTTGTTTGTGTATATATATATTATATACCTGTAAAAACTGTAAAAGGCTTTTTATTTGTAAGAAACACTGAACTATTGTTTAAGTAAAATAGCCGTTTGTTTCCCACGAAATAAAAATAAAATAAAAAATACATGCATATCAGTGCAGCAATTAGCACTTAAAAACATTTTTTTTCTTAATTAAATTATAGATAAATATTTTTAGTACCTATATTACTGGGGTTCCCTACAGAGTAATTCCGTATAAATAAAAATAACCGTTATTGGCAATGCCTCTTTTTGCGGACCTGCTTGGATGATATACCAAACTAAAAAAACAGCGTATTACGCTCATTTATAAAACTTTTTGTGTTGCTTGTTTGTGTTTATATCAACTTTCAATAATATGTTTTAAAAAAAATATTTATTAAAAATAACATGTTTCCAAACCACCTTACCGATACACCGTTTCAATTTCATACACATCGCTAATCGCAGAGATGTTACGGATCAGAATCCTGCAAACCAAACTAGCTCTTGACAGTGACGAGTAGCTACCACGCACAGTAATCCATTACTCGGCATACATAACCGCCACAAAATTGGTATTAATCTGCATAACTCGCCCATACAACTGTCATTAAGTAGTGCACAGAGGCAAGCGCCTCCGGACAACTTATTGCCTATTCATAACCTCCAAACCGACTTGGATTTGCAATCAACACACGCAAGAAGAAGTCTTAACACCAAATTCATAAGGTAGACATTAACTAAATATACTGTTTTTGACAAGCAACACGAAGCTTGTACTGAAACTTAACATGTTGGCGTCGTGCTATTCGAAGTTATTTGAAAATGAGCTGTATCGTAATGCAATAAAAGTTTTGCCGTTTAACCTTTAACAGCAAATAGTTTCACAAGAAAGAATATGCGTTTAATACAACCGCCGCGCGAAGCCGACACTTGAGCTTGTCATTACGAACTATTTGCGATGGTGCTCACTTCGAAAGTTCCAAGTTTCATGCATTTTAATAATGTACGAGCAATAGTTAACTGTACGCACAGCTTAAGGCCTAATCGCTTTGAAATTGTCTGTGAATACTTCGGTGTTCAACGGTACGTTCGTCTTTATGAAGTGTAGAGCATTTTAGCATCGTTAAATGTTATCTGATTCTTGCAAATGATTTGTTTAGCATTTATTTTAGGAATATGCACCCTGTTGGTAATTAAACTTTCGAAGCTCTTATCTGGGAGCATTGGTCTACCACTAGATCACAAGCGCGGCTACTAACTGACTAACAATAAATTAGTAGAAAGCTTTGGTTTCATGAAGCTCAAAAACAAAATAATATAAATCCATCATCATCATCATCATCATCATCGGCCTATATTAATAACTCTTGTTTCTTTATTGTTAGCTTTTAAATCTTGTATGAAATAGAGATGTCATCATACCATTGGTGCCGTTCAGATCGACTCGCAAATGTCTACTCTGGTTGGTGGTAGGATCTGTTTGAAGTCCACCTTAAAAGTATTTTATCTTATCTAAGACTGCGAAAACAACAATGTTATAGCATTGCTGTGTAATGGCTTCTAGCAGCTAAGAGATAGACAGCCAGGTTCTTATTGGTTGTGGTTTCGGGATGAAGTGCGTTTTCAGCCTCGACGTTATCGTCACTTTCATCAAGTGATAGATAAATAGTGACGATAAAATAAAGGACAACCGCAAACTCATTGCAAATTTTAAAAAGCTTTTTTCTTTTGACCGAGTGTCATAACTCTCACCGCAAAAGTCACAGCAAAACCAGGCCTGCCTTTCATCTCTCGACGTTTGATATACAACGTCGATGTGCCGATAACGATAGACTGCGCGTCCCGCTGCTTCGCCGCTGGGCGTCAATTGAGATTGAGGATCTGGCTAGCACAGGCCTATTCCGAATTCATTAGAATTCGGGCGAATGGAGTGCGAAGCCTTGATATTATTATTAACCCTTTAATGAGCACAGCATTTTGAAATGTTTTATTGGTTTCGACTTCATGTTATGGTAATAAAGTTAAAATTATGGTGTCCAATATATCAAGAGAGCCCTATTTTAAGGGTTAAAGAAGTCGTTAGAAGGTTTTTAAAGGAAATGGCATCACACAACCGTCTTTGACGACACCTTTACCTACTAGATTCTCAGACGTGTTCGGATCGGAGACGTTGGTCGTGGTGCAAGCAACAGTGCAAAAATATACGATGTGTAACTACTGACACATAAACAACAGGATAATGGTAATCATCCATCTAAAACATCATCTAGTGTTGTTAAAGAACGTGTTCATGAAAGTTAGACGAATAGATTCTAGGATTTCGTATTAAAGTATATTGGTGGTGCTTTGGGTTATTATCACAATAAACACCCGTACACACCCGTACTCCATCGATTTTTGTATTACAAATCTTGTCTTGGTAAATTATGAACACAACAAAAAATAAATCAGCCAAATCGGTCAACCCGTTATCAAGTAATGCTATGACAATATATGTGGCAATAGATTTTATTAATATAGATTTAAACAGTTTGTAGTGCAGTTGTCACATGCTAGGTGTATGATGGCGATTCACAGTTATAAATGAAAATGCTAGTTTTTAAAGAATATAATTGAGCTTAATTTCTTGTGAAGATATATTTACGGAAACGTCTCTAGTGAGATGACGTTGAGAGAATAGAATGAACCACACTCTCACTGGTAGTTGCGTATAAATTTGTGTTGTGTAACATGCCGCCACAATTATAAACAGTGATCATAACTTTAAAGTGGTTATTTTCACCAACCTTTTTCAGGACTTAGGGCTTAACATAGACTGTAAAATGCTGTAAAATAAAAATGGAATTAATGAGGAGTTTGTAATCCAACTTTTGGCGGTTTGGTGGTAGGGAGGTTTCTTTAGTTAAAACTTAACCACTACTTATTAGATCCATTCAATCCACATCTCATGTCTTTTAAAAACAAACAACATAATAGAGCCTCCTTCGCATATTGCCTCCCAAATAAGGCGGCCATGATTTATATCACGCAAAGGTTACGCTAACATTTGTCGCTCGGAAACTGGCTCACGCGCCGATGTTCTGTAAATGTGGACCGATCGTGTTTTGTTATCTGCAATATTTATGCGCGCGTCGAACTGCGCGCGTTCACACGTGCTCAGTCTTTACTCCCTGGTTCTATTTATAAACGTCCGAAGGTTTTACATGCCTCTGTTGTCTAGTGACTAAGACCACCGATATAAGACCCAGAATTTGACTCCCAGTGGGGGATCATGTTTGTATACTCGGTTTGGTTGGTGGGGCCTTTTTTGTCCGCTTGACTAGCTACCACTTTCTTATCTAAATATGTCGCCATAACATCAAAGTTGATAGCATTGTTGTGTTCCTGCAGCAAGTTATGATAGCCAGTGCCTCAGCAGTTAAGGTTTCCGGGTGAAGTGCGCTTCCATTCCACCATTGGCCTTAACACTTAATATCAGTTGAAATTGAAGCAATTTGCTTACCCGTAAGTTACAAATAAATAAAAAAAATGGGGTTCCTAGGTCTTTAAGTCTTTGCTGTTGCTACTAATGTACTCGTAGGTACACATCATACATAATCAACATCATACATCATAGTCAAATAGTCAAATCTCTCAATGCAAAATTCCAAAACCAATTATAAGTTTATTTTTATTGTTTTTACTAGCTTTTCTTTAGTTTCACCTGTCCCGATGTTTATCTGTCTGTAATCAAATCTTGCGAGTTAAATTTGATCCACTTCCCGGTTACCGATTGAGCTGAAATTTTGCATGCATGTGTAAATCGGATGACAATGCAAAATTATTATAACATGGAGCTGATCTGATGATGGAACCGGAAGGTGGCCATAGGAACTTGGTAGTTAAACGACACAACCCCATCGAGTTTGGACTCGTTTGATCCGTCTTGACGAGTACTTTGGTGGTAGATGGTAACCAGGGTCTGATGATGGAGCTGGAAGATGGCCATAGGAACTTGGTAATTAAACGACACAACTCCATCGAGTTTGGGCTCGTATGATTCGTCTTGACGAGTACTTTGGTGCTAGATGGTAACCAGGATCTGGTGATAGAGCTGGATGGTGGCCATAGGATCTCGGTAATTAAACGACACAACCCCATCGAGTTTGGGCTCGTATGATTCTTCTTGACGAGTACTTTGGTGCTAGATGGTAACCAGGGTCTGATGATGGAGTTGGAAGATGGCCATAGGAACTCGGTAATTAAACGACACAACCCCATCGAGTTTGGGCTCGTATGATTCGTCTTGACGAGTACTTTGGTGCTAGATGGTAACCAGGGTCTGATAATGGAGTTGGAAGATGGCCATAGGAACTCGGTAATTAAACGACACAACCCCATCGAGTTTGGGCTCGTATGATTCGTCTTGACGAGTACTTTGGTGCTGGATGGTAATTAGGGTCTGATGATGGAGCTGGAAGATGGCCATTGGAACTCGATAATTAAACGGCACAACCCCATCGAGTTTGGGCTCGTATGATTCGTCTTGACGAGTACTTTGGTGCTAGATAGTAACCAGATTCTGATGATGGAGCTGGAAGATGTCCATAGGAACTTGGTAATTAAACGACACGCAACCCCATCGAGTTTGGGCTCGTATGATTTGTCTTGATAAGTACTTTGGTGCTAGATGGTAACCAGGGTCTGATGATGGAGCTGGAAGATGGCCATAGGAACTCGGGAAAATAAGTTCGTTCGTTCGTACGTTCCGTTTGTTATGAATGTGAATTCTGTCTTTGATTAGATGGATTAGATGGATGACCCAATGCCAAGGTGAGCACGTGCTGAGGCCTGAATGGTATGAGGGTATGAGGGTGTATAAACATGTCATATCGCTAACGTTGCGCCTCAGGGTACCAGGACGAACCCTGTTGTACTGAAGCCCTTATCCCCCTACAAAAATACTAAAAAGTTAAAAATAAAATTAAAAGAAAAAAAACTTTTTAAAAACAAGTTTTTATTACTTGTTAATAAAAAATAAGTCTTCTTAGTCGTTTCACTGTTGCCAGAGTGGTCGTGGTTACCACGTTCCGGTAGGTTGGGCAGTAGGCAGTACCCGCCTCACGTCATCCCGTCACCTCTGCCTGCTGGTCGTTAAACGGAACAAAAAAGAACTAAAAAGTTAAAAATAGTTTAAACCTGATAATAAGTTTTTTTTTTTATAAAAAAAGCGTGTTACATTGTGATTGCAAAAGAAAAATAATGAAGGTGTAGTAATATGCTAAATGTTCTTTAATGTTCCATCAAAATGTACATGTTATAAATTTTTTTTCTTATTATCAGGTTTAAATTATTTTTAACTTTTTAGTTCTTTTTTAATAACAAGTAATAAAAGCTTGTTTTTAAAAAAAAAAAAATCTTTTTATTTTTTAATTTTGCATTCACAATGCTATATAATTAGTTACAAGATAACTCTACTAGAAAAAATCGGACAGAGCATTGGACCGGTTATCCAAAGGTCGTGGGTTCGATTCCCACTCGGGCTTATGAGGCTGGTTGATTTTTTCTGTATGTATGTATTAATTTTGTGTCCTTTTATTGTAGTGCTAGTAGCGCTAGCAATCTTTGTACAGACGCCTGCACATCAACCTATTCAAAACTGTCAAATTTCTTCAATAAATGTTCAACCGTATGCCATTCACATAAAGTTCAATGAGCAAATTTGACAGTTTTGTCTGATGAGCAGACGTGTGTCTAGCCTGCCCGCTTCGTCCGCTTGAACACCCATATCCCATATTTTTTCTTATTTATACGAAGTGTTACCTAGAATCAATTCAATAGTTCCACTGATTACCCTCTCCATACAAATAACCATAATTCACTTACATTCTGCATTTTTTATTTTATTTTTGCCAGCACTTACTAAACTATAGTAATCATTTTTATTACATTTGGGTCTTAGTATTTATAAAATTTTAATTTTCTTTATTCTAATTGTTAATGAATACTTCATAAACTATTTATTCTTGTTTAATTTGTTAGCACTCATTAGAACTTCTTTTATAAAGTTTAGCACATCGTTTCTAAATTTCTTATTTATAATAAGTACAACTGTATTTATCCGAGCTACATGTGGCAAAGGTTCGATGAGCCTACCAATTGGGGCGTCAACTACTTTTAATTAATTAATTACTTTTAATCATATTGTGTATACTAACATAGTCTTTAATGTTACTAATAGACTAATAATCTATGGATCACAATGGTCTGAAAATAAAAGATTTTTTTATTTATTTTTTTATTTTTATTTATTTATATCGACGAAACCGCGAAGTTATAACAGAGACCGTTTACCACTAAAGCGTGGTTATTCACGCTCAAAACGCCAGTTAAAGTTCTCGACTCTCAAAAAAAACTGACAACTGTAACAAGCAATCGCCTACAAAAACCTTTCAAAAATCGTTATTGCCTCTGGCAATTCACACTGCTGCCGGCGCAACTTATTCATGCCCCAAAACCACATCAATAAAACACCGATTTGCAGCTGAAATCCTTCCACAAACCCTGGATATTAAAGTCCTAAGTCCGCAGACGGGGATTGGAACCGGGATGAGTCCAAATATTAAACTTGTTTCAAAGAAATATATTGCGGTAACCACAGGATTAACTGTCAGTGTCAACACAAGCAGACGGCTTAGCGCAGTTTACAGTGGCGTGCAGAAAAATTGGTTGCATAATTTAGGATAATAAAACCGTCAATTCTAGTTTCGTTTTAGTGATAATGAGGCTGTAGACGAGCATACGGCACTTCTTATTCTTCCATGGAATCCTGGAATTCCTTCCTGGAATTTCACTGGATCTAAATTTCCCTTCAAATGGAATACAGTAAGGTAAGAAAATGTTTGGCGGCAGAAAATGCTATTACAGTGTTTGCCATAGTCGAATTATGATTAGAACCAGGTTAATAACTTAAACGTATTTGAAAAAGTGTTGAAACTGTTCCACGTGCGGTATTCAATCCGCACCTTTTGGCATACCAGATCAGGTGCACCAATTTTTCAACACATAAGTTAGTAACAAAATTTACGTAAATTATGCAGATTTATTCATAAAATAATAAAAAAAACCGGTAAACCGGTCGTTGTGGAGATCCTTGGGGGAGGCCTTTGTCCAGCAGTGGACGTCTTTTGGCTGAGATGATGATGATGATGATGATTCATAAAATTAAACGTAGGTAGGTAATTCATAATTTAAAACATACAAATTCATTTATTTTATGGAAAAAACTTAGTTCTTGAATTCTGCCTGTAGAAACATCTAAAATGTAATCTGATTTAAAATATCTGTTAAGAGCGTTTATACCGCACACTAGCGCCACTAATGAAAAAAAAAACATATCTAGTAATTAGAGATAGAAAATCAAATTATGCTCAACAAACTATTGGCGTTATAGTTAAAAGTGGCCGTAACGTCTTATTTTACTAAACCATAACATGTGAGGTGTTCATTAGGTGCCGTAAAAATGCTAAATTACTTCATTCAAATAGTTTGTTGAGCATAATTTGATTTTCTATCTCTAATTACTAGATATGTTTTTTTTTATTGGCGGCGCTAGTGTGCGGCGTAAACGCTCTTAAGTGCGTACCCAAATACGCAGTAGGTAGGTATGTTAGTTTCTATGCTCTCCACTACATTAGGCTTACAAGACTTAGTCAAATGGCGGTGGCAGATCAAACTAGGTCTGTTGATGTTTGGCTGTAATTTGTATTTGTATAGGACTTGACATAAATTGTAATTATTGTGAAATGCTTTGTGTAGTTCTGTTTGTACAGAACTGTAACTGCGATTGTAAACACTGTCTGTAGCTTCTGCTCTTTCCGATAGTGAATTTACAAAAAATCAAACGTTTACAGATACAAAAATGACATAATTCATTGTTTTACACCACAGTCCCCGCACTATGCGAGTGATATTCGTAGGTGTGCTTTGTAGAATAGAAAATTAATAATTTTAAAATTTAATTTAAAGCACACCTACGGGTGTGCTTCGTGGAATACTTTAGTTGTCCTTCGTCTGGGTGTGCTTCGTTTAGGTGTGCTTCGTGGAATACCTCGTTATTATATAATTTGAAAAAAAAAAGACTGTTGAAAAAATTCCACGAGCGGGATTCGAACCGCACCGCACCCCATGACATGCCGGGTTAGGTGCATTGCAAACTTTGCTTTTAGTTAGTATACGTATCAGTAAACGAAAATTTAAACAAAAAAACGACGGGTTGCACTCCGGGAGTGCCGGCAGAAGTGAAAACTTGAATATTAACGTTGTGCATTTTTGATATTTTGGAATGGTTAGGGAATAATTTTGCACGAATTGCTTCAATTATCAGTATAAAAGTACTATCATTTATGTGGTAGAATACAATATTGATTTATTGCGCTATCATACACAAACATGACAATTTATATTACATTAAAAAGCACTCGAACATTCGCGCAAGCGCCCTGCGCCGCCTAAACAATACAGCAGGCATACATTTTCGCCGCGCCGTAGAAAGAGAGGGGGATACTTCCTCTCCTACGTCGCGCCGGCTGTCATCCGTCTTACGAATTTTCGATCAGACCACGTGTCCCGACGGTCACGTGTCCTGACGCGAATTAAAACATTTTTTACCCATTACAAAAAAGTGTACAACGCCGCTAAAGAAGTTTTCGCTTCAAAAATCTTAAGCTTCTTTCTTCTGTCAGTCTTAAAAGCCTCGGTCGACGAATGGCAAAGCACATGGCTCGATATCCGGAGGTCCTGAAATCAATTACTGGGTTGAGCAAAGTGTATTTCGATTTTTTCGATCGTGATTATTTTGCGTATATTTACCCACAAGGGTAGTGATTCAATCAACACCCAATTATAACAAAGGCTTGATTTCAATAATTGAGTTTTTTATATAGTCTGAATATAGGCTACCTACTTCTTCTACCACTACTAAAGATTAGAAAATATCAAAGTTATTCCAACAGCAGCTTATACACTATAATCACTTTGTTCTACAAACAAGCGCTCGATGACGGAAACGATAGAGATTTTTTTGTCGAAGAGTATGTGACGGTGTGAAGATCGTGTATGGCATTATAAGATTGGCGCAAAAACTGGCAGCGCTACTGAGAAGTGGCAGGCACAAAACAAAAAGACTACAGAAGGCATGCTTCATACAAAGGCGCTCAAGCAAAGCACACTTACACCCGTATTTATAGACAAGCCACTACTTAGCAATTACTTTGTTCTTAGAAATCAATCAAAATCAAAATCAATCAAAATCAAAATATTTATTCGTATTAAATGCGGTACATAGTGATGGTAAGTTTGAGGTTAAGAATCGCACATTTAGCTAACATGTTAGTATACAAATATTAAATTAAATTGAATATAATTAAAATGAAATGGAATTAGAATTAATTAGGTATATATGTCACAAGATTGTATGTCAAGCATTAGATTTGTTATTCATAAATTCATCAACAGTATAAAAAGTATTTTGTAATAACCATTTTCGAAATGACAACTTAAATCTAGTATATGGGAGTTCTTTTATATGTACTGGTATTTTATTATAAATTTTTATGCACATTGCGAAATGTCACTAAGATCTAATTTCGTTTTATAAATAAGTAACGTTTATATTAGAGTAGAAGTTTTCTTAATGAATTAAATAAAAACATTATAAATATTATCAAAATCGTAAATTTTATATTATTTTAGAAAAAAACACAAACTTTCACACGGAATATAACCTCAAAACTAGCTTGTCACAAGTTTAAAGATATTGGTGACTAGTGCTTGGCTAAGAATTCTAGTCTTTTGACGTTTATAACTTCATCGTTTTACTAAAGAATATAAAATGTTACTTAAGCAATTACTTTGCTTCAGTATGACCTTTCACTCGTTTATAAATACGGGGGTTAAACAACTTCTCAGGGGGTCATGGTGTGCGTCGTCGCTCGAGCGAGGTATATTTTAAACTTGCTTTCTGTGTCTCTTTTTTTTGTGTATCGGCGTTTGAGACTGACCGCGATACTGGTAGTGTGTCTATCCGAAGTCGGGGAGGCCTCACTTGAATACTTTGCGAATTATTGAGAGCTATTTTTGATTCAGCGTCCCATATAAACTTTCAGGACCTTTCAGGCCTGATGGTATGTTTATGTTCCGTACCACGTAAGACCGATAGAAATATACATGCCGTCACACTTTGATTCAAGACTGAAGCTTAATTTTTACTTAGCAATTGGGACCCATCGTCCCAAACGGTTCTCACATTATCATAGAATAATATTTTTTTAATTTTTCATTCTAAAATGAAATTTAATCCATATTTACTTAAATTATACAGATAATTTGAAAAATTAGTTTCAGTCCTGGCACTGCACCCCCACGCCGAACCGAAACGGTTAAGGCTCTAATTCTATCAAACCTCTATATCGATGAAAGACAGAGATATACTATATAAACTATCATGGCGACTTGCATTAGAGTAATTATTAACGGGATTCTTACCATGTTTATTATAAGTGAGTATCCGATATTTAGGCACAGTTGCATGCGCCATGATCACGGAATTCTTTGATTATGGCGCATTAATTAATCGCGCAATAATTACTCTAAAGCCAGCGATGTTGACAGTTCAAGAAAAACTTTTTCAAATTACGTTTGTGTTATATATACGATTTAAAGTTTATTTAACACTACTGAAAATTTTAAAACCGCATAAAATCAGTGAACAAACTATTTTTTCTTATTTTCTCAATCTCTTTATTTCCTTTAAGCATAAAAAAAATATTTTTATTTTATTTTTTAGTAGGTATATTAAAATTGGCTAATTGGGTTGAAATAATAAGAGCTTTGCTAAGAAGCCTATTGTTTGTGTAAAAGTAAAAAAAATATTATAATTATATTCTTTATGAGACAATAGATGTCCAGTACCCCACGTGTTTTTGGCGCGATGAGATTTTGACAGAGAGTTGAGTTGTTTTGTGAAAAATACAGAGTTTTATTACAACATCTATTGTATACAAAGCCTGTGGACAAATTTCACCCCGGATGCGAGCCTGAAACCAAAGACACACAACTGGTCGATTTTCATTTATTAATTTAATTTAGTTTAATTTAATTTACCATTATAGTTTTTTAAGATCTTTATTCTAACACTTATGGGGAATGTCTAAAACAAATGTTTTTATTTAATTTAAAATCTAATTAAAATTGAATGAACACAGCGGGAGTCCGAGTGTGACCACGCCTAAACAACTGTAACAAGACAGGGCCGGATAAGGCGCGGCTAAAGGAAAAACTCGCGAAACTTTAAATTGCCGCACTTTTATCGAGAACTTTTATTACTCCGCTTTTAATGCTAATGACTCCACGGCAATTACAACTTCTGCGGAATAAAAAGAAACTAGCCGATGCTAATTCGCTCGGTATTAAGGGCGAACCGTTTTATTGATTGTTATGGGATTCATCACGATTCTGAATACGTCTCTGATCTTATACTGCATTGCTGCACGGTCTTCTTGTACAGGTATCTTTTTTATATTAACGAAGATTATTTTTTATTAATTTATTGTTATTATTATATATTATATATATTTATATATTTATATGTTATATATATTTAATAAGATTTTTCATTTCATTTTTTTCACACCACTGCCACGACTTTGTAATGCGTCTGCAATAAATAAATATTTTTACAATTCCTTCGTGTAAATCCTTTATTGTACTCATACAAATAAAACATAGGTAGAAACACACGTTACTTACGTCACAGAATAAGTAATCTTTCGTAAGATGTTTTCGTAAGAAACGATCTACTATCTTAACAGTTTACAAATACATACAGCAAGTCGTTGATTTTATAAATAACAAACAATATCCAGTAGGAATATTGCTGGACATGTCGAAAGCGTATGATCAAATCCAGTTTGGTATACTACTTGAAAAAATACATGGTTAGGTATATTTAATGAATAGAGAACAATATGTAGAAATTGAATATCATGATGAAATTACTTAAGAAAAAAAACAGTTCGCTCCGATGGTAAAATAATTAATGCATCAATTCCTCAGGGCAGTGTTATTGGTTGTTTATTGTTTCTTATTTACATTAACGACTTGCCCAAAAATATAGAAGATACATGTATATTATTCGCCGACAATATTTCGATACTTACTTCATCTCCAAATAGTTGTAATATAACCGAAAAACTTGACTCAATATTAGCAAAGACACTAAATTGGATGAATAACCACAATCTCGAAATTAACTATACTAAAACTAAAATAATGACCTTTCAACCCTATCACAAAAGAACCACTTGAAATAAACTATCTCTTGAATGGCACGAAATTGAAGGTTGTCCAGGAGTTCCCTTTATTGGTTACTAGCTGTGCTCGCGACTTCGTCCGCGTGGAATAGTGACTTTCGGCAGCATTTTTAATTTTTTAGGCTCTTTTCCCGTTTTTGCAACATTTTTCACTGATGCTTCGCTCCTATTGGTCGCAGCGTGATGTTATATAGCCTAAAGCCTTCCTCGATAAATGGACTATCCAACACAAAAAGAATTATTCAATTCGAACCAGTAGTTCCTGAGATTAGCGCGTTCAAACAAACAAACAAACAAACAAACAAACAAACAAACTCTTCAGCTTTATAATATTAGTATAGATTATAATCGATTCAAATATTAACTGGAAGCCACATATTAAAAAAATAAAGACTAAATTATTTAAATTCACCTATGCTTTCTATGAAATAAAAAAGACAACCGACTTCCAAACAGCCTTGTAACCTATTATGCATACGCATATTCGTGGCTGAGCTACGGAGTTATAATGTGGGGGAAATAGCACCGATGCTCCCAGCTTATTTACTTTACAAAAAAAAATTATCAGAATCTTAGTAAACATTGGTAATACAGACTCTTGCAAACCTTATTTTGAAAAACATAAAAACTTACATTACCTAGTATCTAGGTGTATAATAGAAATCTGCAAATTTGTAAGAAAATATCCAGACTTTTTTAAAAAGCGTATAGATAGTAACCCTAAATACACATTACGAAATAAAAACAAACTAATTATACCTACCTCTCGACTTAAACTACATTCATCAAGCACACAAGCCATGGCTGTAAAGACATACAATAAACTACCAGAACATATAAAAAACATAGACGGGGAAATAGAATTCAATAACAAACTTAAACAATTACTAATTAGAAAAACATATTATACAATTACTGAGTATTTAAGTGATACATTTTAGAAAAACATATTTGAATAAATCATCTATTTTTATTTTATTTATTATTGTTACTTTAATAATAAAAATTTATAAATAAATTCTAATAAATAATATAATTAATTAACAGTATAATTATTATATAAAAAATAAATAAATAAATCTTACATATTTTGAATTATATTAGCAGTAGAATAAGATTAGATATTAATTTCCTCTCTAAACATTGTCGTGCCCAATCCGGGCCCATAACGTTGTAACTAATATTGTAACAACTCATGTATACTTATGAAGAGCAATAAATTATTGAATTGAATTGAATTGAATAAGACATGATAGAAAGGCGAGCTTATCCCTAGCAGAGATCCAGTCAGAAAGCCTCTGTTTTTTTTACCCAGGTCAATGCATTACGGATACGAGGGCCAAAAAAGAGAGTTACCTATTGGATAGAAAGGAAGTCTAGGGGGCTAAAATCAATCATAAGTTAATCTAAGTACATGTAATGTAATGTACCCTAATCTGGTTTTGTGAAATAATAGATGTATTGTTTTTCTTATTAGAAGCAAGCGACCTCTAGTATTTAAATTGAATGCACTAGTTATTGTAAAAACTAAGTATATTTAAAAAGGAATATAAATGAAAATGTAAAAAGATGTTGAAAAGAAACGAGCTCATGGACAATTATAATTTATATTTACACAGGTTTTCATTAATATTCACTATTGATAGTTAATAAGATATTAAACTTATCTTACCTAATGGTAAGGTGGCAATATGGCTGAAAACTCAAGGAAATTTGGTGACTCGTTTTTAATTCGCAATCCAAGAGATGGATTAGTCTACCAGCACACATTTTCCCTTCTTCCTATGACTTATATCATCTCCTATCTATGATTTGTTTATTTAACTATCTATGGCATAGGACTTATATCCTTCAAACGACTCGTGAAGAGGCACCTTGTAGGCCGGCAGAGTGAAGGTGACTGATGCTGCGTTGTTCTCATGCTGCACCAGTCTTCGCGTCTGGACTCTATTTCCTGTTAACAGCAGGTGGAGCGGAGTCATTTGTCACTCTAATTGTTAAATTAAAAAAACCGGACAAGTGCGAGTTGGACTCGGCCACCGAGTGTTCCGTGCAAATTTATGGGTACATATTATATAGTTCAGGAATCGAGTCTTGAACTTTTCCCGAAATTCAGATTCCAAGGTATTTCTTTTTTCATTATTCGTTATAAATCAAAAACTATACATCATAAAAAAAATGAATGAAGTCAAAGACCCTGTTTTTTGTGATTTAATTAAATATGTATAGTTTTCAGGTTTTTCCCTGTACTTGTAGTATAAGACGACATAACTTGTTAAATTTCATAGTTCTAGGTCAACGGAAAGTACCTTTTTAATTTTGATTCCCTTGAGAGTGTCAAAATATACGTTTTTTGCGACATAAACGGCCGTATCTTATTTTTTTGCTAATTTAGAAGTTTGAATTTTTCACAGCTTCAAGGGACCGCAGACCTGAGTATATGGTTTTAATTTTAACTTGATACTTACTGAGATAAAGGTTCTTGACAATCAGACAGACGGACAACAAAGTGATCCTATAAGGATTTCGTTATATCCTTTTGAGGTACGGAACCCTACAAAGATGAAAGCGAACTTTTACTTGGAATCTTCAACCTTTGAAGAACCAACTGACTATCTCATTGGTGACCAACGGACCACTAATATGCTGTTTACATTGTGTTTATGGAAACAGCCTTAGATAAAATTATGATTGCAAAACCAGAACTTAAAACAAATAAGGACAAAGATAACAATTAAACAAGAAAATCTTTAAACAAATCTTGTACAATCACCCCTACATCGGTCGAAGACCTGAGGCCTTTCCACTAGACTACAGAGGCAGTTTATTAGCTATAAAAAAGAAAAAGCTATAGGGGTTTAGAGGTACGACAGTGGCGAAATTTCAAAAAAACTAAATAAAATAAAAAATCTATAAAAAGATTTTTAAGACCAGGATTTTTGTTTAATGCCTGAATAGTTTAGAGATGACTCCACCTACCCCCTTATTTTCGTATGCTCAACGATCTGCCAAACACCCTGTGTAATAGTTACAAGATAAATAGATCACAGGAAGCAGAAGTGGGAATCGAACCCATGACCTTAGTATAACCGGTCCAATGCTTTGTCCGCTGAGCTACCGAGGCCCAAGAAATAAAACATATATGTAACTATACAATATGTAAATAAAAACCCTGTCCGATCGCAAAGGGTACATTGCTATACAAATATCAATAACAAAAAAAATAATAAACAAATATTATTCATGAAAATAAAAGAGTTATCGTAATTTAAAACTCAAGTTTTTTGTACCGAAACCGCTCAAATTATCCCAAAATCTAGATAATATTATAAATGTGACCATACTTTCCATCAACGGCGGCGTCGCCAAAGCATCTGTGCTAATAGTTACTAGCCAAAGGTCCTACCTACCGAAGTGCTGACAAAAGTATTGCCATGTAAGTTTTGTCAATTAACAAAAGTTTTGTTTGGGTTAATTTTTTTTCACATATTTTTTTTAAATGAATACGTAAATAGAACTGAATATTGATACCTAATAAACCTTAACGGATCAGACAGGGTTTTTTTTACATATTGTCTATAGCATTGTGAATCATTGTTTCAATCATATATTTTTACTGTTATTGTGTGTACTCATATTATTTCACTAAGTAAGTAAATGGTCCCACTGCTGGGCAAAGGCCTCCATTATTAAAATCATGTCATCGATGGGTATTGGCTTTATCACCACGCTTCAATGCAAGTTGGTGAGCACTAACCCGGGCTATGCATTGAAAACCCGTAACACAACTTTACCCGACCTGTGGTGCGAGCACGGATCTTACCGATCGATAAATTTATCGGTAGTAGACAAAACCGTTTATCTATCGAATTTTATCTACAACCGCTAGCACGGGACTCGGATCGGTAAGTTTTATCGTGTTCTATTTTAGCGATATTTAAAAATGGCAACACGGCAATTTTATCGTCCCGTTCGTTCATCATTCATTCGAATCTTATATTTTTAATTGTTTGTGATTAAATTATCTTTGTTTTGTGTTCTATTTCTTATCGTGTAGGGTTTTTAAAGGAATTTTAATATTATCCATTTATTTATTTATTATTATTTTACCATATGTCCCATGCTAGCTTTTAAACTAAATAGATAAAATTTACCGATTATATCTACGGGTCGATAAAGCAAGTCCCATGCTGCCAAATTTAATTTGTCGACTTGAACTGTCAAATTTTATCGTCTAATGTCACTTTATCAGTCGATAAAAGATCCGTGCTCGCGGGGCTGGTAATTAAACTTTGGACCTTCGGCCACAGAGACGTTTATTTTAATATTTTTAAATTATTAAATAATTATATTTTTGAAAAAAAAAAAGTTAAAAAGTTTTTTTTTAAGTAGATACTTGACATTCATAAGTGCCTATTGCATATTATGCCTAAATTGAATTTAATTTCTTTATCTCCATACTAACATTAATTTATAAGTCAGATTAATATTATACTACCGCTATGGAACCTGTTTTCTGAAATAAATGATTTGAATTGAATTGAATTGATTTCATGTCATTTCACGTCACTACCGTCACACAAATCTTCGTAATCCGTCTGCAAATATAACAACCAAGTTGTTCCGTAAATTATCTTAATGATCCTGGGAGTTCCCACTTTGTTAAATAAGAAAACTTTTCAATTATGGTCTCTGAGTGTTTTCTTTGAGACACAGATAACAAAGAGACAAACGGTACGCCATATCTACTTTAAACTATCACCTTATTTACTGAATTTGTATGAAATTTATACATTTTTTAAACCCACCTCTGTGGTCTAGTGGTTAGGCCACCGGTCAAAGACCCAGATGCCCCGGGTATGGTTCTCAACGGGGTACTTTGTACACGGTTTGGTTGGTAAGGATTGTTTTATGTACTCTTGGATAATTTATTTAATTATGTTGTTTATCAATAATTTTAGAAGCATTACAATACAGTTAACCCGTAATACGGCTCTGTCGATGTATTGGACACCATAATTTTTATTTTATTACCTATATATATATATTTTTTTTAATTAAACATTTCATATTTCCGGACCATTACGACTTAGGGATCTTCAAGAAACGAGCATATTCTTTCCTTAAAGGCCGGCAACGCATCTGCGATTCCTCTGGTTTTGCGGGTGTCCATGGGCGGCGGTGATTGCTTCCCATCAGGTGACCTGCCTGCTCGTTTGCCTCCTACTAAAAAAATACATAATTATGTTTTACAAAAAGGTACAGCATAAACTAATATATGTAATCACTACATAGTATAAAACAAAGTCGCATCCCGCTGTCCCTATGCATGTATGCTTAGATCATTAAAACTACGAAACGGATTTTGATGCGGTTTTTTTAATAGATAGAGTGATTCAAGAGAAAGGTTTATATGTATAAAACATGTATACAATTGGACCCGGAAGGTGGCGCTGCGCTGCCATAGAGTTCTATAGGATACGGGTGTTCACTCAATCGGACGAAGTCCAAAACCCATAAACCATAGGCTAGTTGGTAGTGTATCTGATCCGGTATGTCATGGGATGCGGGCTCGAATCCTGCCCCATGACTATGAGCTCTTATAGCAGTATTATTGCAGTTGTGGAAAAGAGACGCGAATATCAAGTCTCAAGAGCTCGTGGTTACCCATCTGGACCTTTTTCAAAACTTTGTTCTTTTTCGAAATTCCATAATCCATTAATTTGGAGCGATGGAGTGGCGCGAAAGAATACCCTTGTTACCAAGCCATTTAACTACGTCGATTGCGTGGCATCGCCCCGAGCGGTGAATTTCCGAACATTCCAAAATCCATCTCTTATTTGGTGATGGAGTAGCGCGAATGTAGCCCGTGAATCCCCATTCATGGACTCTGGATGCATTGCTTCCACTTACGACTGTATCTTCAGTTATCATTAGGGTGCGAAGTGTGACTTTTGTTTACTCTCCGTATATTCATTCGATAACGTTTACGATAACGAGACTTTTGTATGGCAAAATTTTCTCGTATGTCGCCATACGCTGCTTCAATGCCATACTAATCACTCAGGTGAGATCACGGTCAAGCTCTTCTACGTTTTAAAATATAAAAAAAACTATACATACAGTTGTTAGTTACGTAAAATATAAGTTGCCTAAATTATTTTGTAACAATATAATAATTTCAATATAAATGTTAACAATAGAGACATAACTCACAGAACCCAACCAATGTACATAAGTTTTTCTATAATGATATTTAAATAGCTGCGCATTTCACTTCCTCATTGTTTTTTTTAGGTGTATTAAGTATATATGTGTGTATATTATTCAAAAGTAGGTAGAAACACACACACACATACACACACACCCTCTAACACCCACACACACACACACACACACACACACACACACACACACACACACACACACACACACACACACACACACACACACACACACACAAAACTTACTTATTGTCTTCCATAAACACCTGTCTACACGATTTTTTTTTGTTTATTATAATTATTATATTTTTCTCTTTTTAAACCATTTTAATGTATCTTTGATTGCCTACTTGAACTAAAACCTTCTTAAATCACTATTTTGAATTTGGTACCCAACTTAAACAAATCCATGGCGTTGTAGCTTCATTCGGGATGCGATATTGCATAAGTTAAAGCGCTTAATTTATGCATGGTTTATATAAGAGTAGACAACATACAACGACAAAAAAAATATGTTAAAATATGAAACTAGACGAAGAAGAAAAAAAATTATTACGAGTCGTAAATAAGTGCTGGTGTTGGTTAACATTAACAAATGGTTATATTTAATCAAAGTAAAATATAAAGCTAACAAAACAAATAAACTGACAGATACAAAAATAAAAATAATAAAAAAAACGCAATAACTAAAGTTACCTTGTTTTAGCTTGACACGCTAATCAGCTGTAGTATATATGTAGATTGTGACTCAACTCGAAGAAACTGTGCAAATAGTTTTTATTAAACCAAGGAACCACCAATGAGCAACAAGGTATGTAAATCTACATAATTTTTCGTTATAAAAAGGAAGCAAGCGTGACTCATTAACACAGTCAGGTAAAAGTTGTAGAGGGTTAAATAAAATGTTGCTTGTTGGAATACTTTTGTTGACAGTGTCCCTTTTGAACGTCGGTGGCGAAAATAATGATGCAATACCGTACGACTCCTTCAAAGGGTGTCCAATGTCCAATACTCAATTTAGAGAGGCTGTAAAGAAAAATGTTACTTTGTAAGTACCTTTTGTATCTTTTATGAAAGAAGATTGTAAAACAAATAACACATAACTGTTCTCCTGGCTGTTTTTTTATAGTAAGTGATGATGAGGAGCTCGATGGCGCAGTGGTTAACGCGCCCGGTCTGCGATTGCTGAGGTTAAGCAACTTTTGCAAAAGCCGGTCATCGGATGAGTGACCAATATCATCTCAAGCTCCTCCGTGCTTCGGAATGCATGTAAAGTTGTTGGTCCCGGCTACATTAGCAGTCGTTAACTACCACCAATCCGCACTGGGCCCGCGTAGTGCCTTATGGCCCGTTTTCCCTATTCATCCATAGGGAAGGCTCGTGCTTCAGCGGTGGGGACATAAAATGAGCTGATGATGATGAAGTGATGATGCGGCCTAGTAAAGCTTACTAGGAAATAATAATAATACATACTTAATCGATATTGGCTTCAAAGTGTTGATATTTTGCTGGGTGTGATTGCAAAAATATTGCATTCCTGGAAATTTTATTTTATTTTATTTTGTTTGGGGAGCTAACATCATTATTCACAATTTTTACTCAACATCTAACAACGTATAGGCTAATAACAAGCTACCACTAACCATTCTTCTCCACAGCTAAAAAATAGAGGTTCTGAATGGGTAGTAGGTAAAAAATATATGGACGATTCAAAAGCACTTTTCGTAAGTATTTTTGATTAAAAAACTTTGTCTTTAGACAGGCTAACGCTCAGGCACCAGAATCTCACAATCTTTATTTGTAAAAAGCATTGTTTTTGTATCTTATGAGATGATGTACGTTTAAGGTTGTGGAGAAAAAGTAAAGAATTACTTAGGTACATACTTACTACAGAATTACCAACATAAGATGTTAGCTCCAACCACATTCTACGATGTACATTTTCAGCGAAGTCCTCCTTCACCATACAAATACAAGCGTCCCAGATATAAAGGATACTTAAAACTAGTTAGTATATAATTACCGTGTAGTATGTAGTGTTAATTCCGCTTAATCACTGATTTATCCAGCTTGGATGCAGTAGGATACATGCATTAGCGGAATTAACACTACATAATTAGTATTTTAATTAATTTTTTTTAAGTTTATAATATGTTTGTAGTTGGTGCGTCAATGAGATACAGCCCTGCGACCCTAAGGAAGGGCGGCGTGTGGACGGATCTTGCAACAACTTGAAGTATCCTAGCCGAGGAGCCACGCATACACCCTTCTACAGAATGTTACCGGCTGTTTTCGACACAGGTATACATTTGAAATACTACGGTGGCTGTATATAACGGACCCGGACGGGGGGCTTATTGTCTAATTTCAACCTCTATCACGAGACCTTTCAAAGGTGTTTTTTTGATGATTATTTTGTGAATATACCAGTGGTAACAACTTTTAATTTAGATTCATCATCAGAAGCTGCACAATCTTTACTCAAAAAACATGTACCTAAACCTAATCTATCTTTTCAATTTGAATACATAGATTCTTTGACTATTATAAAAACATTAAAATCACTTAATATTAAAAACACTAGTGATTTGTTGGGCATAAGTATTAAGGTAGTAGTAGTTACGAATATTATATATCCTATTGCACCCTATCTTGCAGACATTTTCAATTACTGTATCAATATAGGTATCTTTCCAGATCTTATGAAATTTAGTAAGGTTATACCTTTGTTTAATTCAGGGAGCAAAGAAGACCTTAGCAACTATAAGCCAATTTCAATATTACCAGCACTAAGTAAAATTTATGAAAAACTTATACTCGAACAAATAATTTAACTCAAACAATCTTTTACACTTATGTAAAAGATTGTTTGAGTTAAATTATTTGTTAAAACAACACAACAACAATTATTGTTTAAACAATATGGTTTTACTTAGGGTCGTTCCACTACTGACGCAGGTGTTGCTTTAATAAAACTTACATTCGATGCCTGAGAGAAGTCTCAGAACGCTCTTGAAGTTTTTTGCGACTTATCCAAGGCTTTCGATTGCGTTGACTAAAATTGATACAGTCGTATCTCAGTTCTTAGATACAAACTGTCGATATAAATGAAACTATATCTGGTTCTCATGTAAAAATGAGAGTTCCGCAGGGGTCAATTCTTGGGCCCTTCCTATTTTTTTTTATATTAACGACTTGCCATTCTTTGTAGAGAACTTCTGTGAAATTGTTTTATTTGCAGATGATACTTCACACATGTTTATTGTTAATAGGTCTAAGAATAATTATGATGATGTAAACAATGCTCTGGCAGAAGAACTCAGTTAGTTTACAGTTAATAATATACAGCTCAATGCAAAAAAAAACAAAATGTATCAAATTCACACTACTTAATGTTAAAACTGAACCAACCGATGTGAATTAAACGGTGATAAATTAGATTTAGTAAATTCTACAATCTTCTTAGGTATAACACTTGACTCAAAACTTCAATGGAATTCTCATATATCGAAATTAGCCGGTAATCTTAATTCTGCTGTAAGCAACTTATGCCACCAGAAAAATAAGACAATTAACAGATGTTGAAACTGCTAGAACAGTTTATTTTAGCTATTTTCATAGTGTCATGTATGTCGTATGGCATCTTACTGTGGGCTACAGCGGAAAAAACTATATTTATTTTATAGAAACAAGCAATAAGAACCATCTATAGACTATGTTCCCGAAGTACTCTAAAAACAGTAGTAACAGTAATAACAGTAGTAAATAAGCTAGCTATACTGCCTCTGTTTGCTATGCCCTTACGGGGCGCTACATTGTTTATTTTAACACCTTTTGTAGCTTTTTATTTAATTACTATGTACACCAATGTGGTATGCAATAAATAATTTTGAATTTGAATTTTAATTATTTTTAAAGAAATTGGTGTTCTTACAGTTGCATCTCAGTTTATTTATAATTGCATAGTCTTTGTGCGTTGCAATGTTAACTCATTTACTAAACACGGTGACGTGCACAATTTCAAAACTAGAAATAAGAAAAAAACTTATAATGCCACCGTTCAGGTTGCAAGAGGTTCTGGGCTCTTTCTTGGGGCAAGGTATACACTACTATAATAAAATACCTAGTACTTTACAAGATTTACCATTAGATAAGTTTAAAAATCATGTAAAATCTTCTTTACTTAAGAAAGGTTATTATACAGTCAAAGAATATTTAGATGACAAAACAGCCTGGTTATAATAAAAAATTCACATTTTGATTTATTTGAATCAATCATTATAATTTAATATCTTAGCGCTGATATGATAGCCTTTATCATCAGTGTCCTACAGTTTACAAACAATATTAAATTTATGTTGCGTTAAACAATTCATTAAGTTCCTATTTAGAGTAACTTGAGTGTTGAAATTGGTACCTACCTGATGTAATTTTTGCAAACCTAGATATTTTTTTATTTTGTTGTTTTTTGTGAGTTTATTTGTGATGGAAAGTGTCCTTTTATGATAGGGCTTTTCCAATATTTTTGCTTATATTTTTGACGCTGTAAGTTAGAAAATTGTTTGACACTTGCCGAGTTTCTTGCCAGTTCTTCTCAGTACAAGGTCTCCCGCCCAGAATAACGAACCGAAGGCATAATGAAGTTCATAAGAGCTATTTGTAGCCTAAACTGAATAAATTATTTTGAATTTTGAACTATGAATTTTGATTTTTTTTAATCACTGACACTTGTGAATTAACCTGAAATTCTTGAATAGCTTTCAAATGTCAAATTGGAAGGTATCGTCATAGAGGTTGAAATCTATATTTATTATCTATATTAATATTATAAAGCTGAAGTGATTGTTTGTTTGACCGCGCTAATGTCAGGAACTACTGGTTCGAATTGAAAAATTCTTTTTGTGTTGGATAGTCCATTTATAGAGGAAGGCTTTAGGTTCATCGATTTAGAATACCTAGATACACCAACAACGCCTCACACGCGACTTGAATCAATTGTGCTAAAAACGCGTTCTAGCACAATTGCACTCGTAGTCGCGCGCCGATCACCGTCAAGTCAACATGCTTAATTGCTCCGTGAAAAAGTGCAAAAATAATACTTCAAATAGCTTAAAAAAAGATGGGGTTTCGTGTTTTTGCTAAGTATTCATTCAAGGTTTCATAATGTAATGAATTTGTGGCTAAATTTACCTTCTACCTAAATAAAAACATTATTTTTCTAAAATAGTTTGAATAAAACGCGTACGCGGTCGTCCCTTTCCCTCGCGTGACGCTATTCACGTGTTAAAAGGGACGAAAGATTCATAAAAGTAGAACATAGTTAAATACTAAATATATAGAGCCGCCTGTTTAGCCGCTTGTTCGTTGAAAATTTTATATGATGGTACCATCTAGCTGGTCTGATGATGGAGACAGAAGGTGGCCATAGGTAATGACGTAGGCTGCAGTAAGCGGACAGATTATTGTGAAAACAACGATCGTTGGCCTAAGTAGTAGTAAACAAGTTCGGTGACCGCATTCGGTGAAAGAAATAATGTAATTGCCATTTTGGCCATGTTAGCGGTTTGTGTTACGCGTCTAATGATTTATACCTAATTTGCAATGAATCTGAAAAGATCATCAGGCACTATATTAAAATAAGTGGCGGAAGTACACTGTTAAGGCGGTATAATGGTAAATTTTTTAATGATGCAAATACTGCGATGTCTAATGCACATGAACCTATTTAAAAATACAGATGCTCATACAAGTGATCAATTTCACCATATTTATAAACTGACAAAATCAGCAGTCCTGAAATATGTGGATGTGCGTCTGCATTATATTTATAAAAAAGAAAACATTAAAAAAAATTACTTCGAAACGACAAGTTAACAATATGTAAAATTTTGTTTCAGGGTACATAAACATATATGTTTTAATAATAAGTTATTTGTTTTATTTTTATTATAATTTATAAAAAAAATAGTGCAACTAGCATTACACCAGTTTTATGAATTGTACAATACGTACATGAAATAATTTTGTTGAACACGACTCCACTTACTCTATTCCTACAAGAGGCGGAGATCGTTAAATTTTACAACTTTCGCGATGATCGCATTTAGTAATGTCACAACCGCCTAACGCGTGCAATACAACTAAAACCTTATCTGTGGGGAATAAAGTTGTATTTAATTTTTATAAATATGGTCTTAGCACATTATACGTTTTTAAATTGTCTACTATACACGTATACTTACAACTAAGCGAGTCGGGACACTTTTTCGACGTGAATTTGTAGGTGACGGTGTATCTAGGTATTCTAAATCGATGTTTAGGTTATATAAACATCACGCTGCGACCAATAGGAGCGAAGCATCAGTGAAAAATGCTGCAAGAACTGGAACAAGAGCCTAAAAAATTAAAAATGCTGCCGAAAGTCACTATTCCACGCGGACGAAGTCGCGAGCACAGCTAGTAAGACAATAAGCCCCCAGGTCATCGGGGCGACCCCGAAGGGAAGTGCAAAGTTTTAGTGGCTATTTTTTTATATCGTACGGGTAAGCATAGTGCCTTCGTCTCACCTGATGTTGAGTGATGATACGGCCAATGGTGGAAGCACACTTCACCCGGGACCCTCATCTACTAAGGCACTGGCTATCTTAAATACTATAATAATAACATTATTTATATTTTTGTTTTATACCTATAACTTTGTAATAATTTAATTTTATCCAAATGAGTTATAAGTAGTATCTACTGTAATAAGGAAGTAAGGAACAGGAAACAGCGAGCTAATTAAGACAAAAAGTTTAATTACAAGTAAATTTATTCCTAATGATTGTTACGTAGGTAAATACCTGAAAATGAACTACCTAACGTCATAAAAGATTGCGATTTCAAAAATGTCTTTAAAAGTAAACTTAAGCATAATTTGTATGTGTGTACTTTAATCAGAAAATCCTAAAAAAAATGTCAAGTCTTGTTTTTGAAATTGTAAGTTGTTCCCAACACTAATTGCAAAATTGAAAATTACAATGTGTATTTGTAAGCTAAGGATACCTGTCTCAGTAAGTTACTGAGCTAGGCTCAGTGCTGATTTTCAGTCTGGCCCTTAGGGTGGATTGGATTGGATGGGTGGTCGGACAAGGGATAAATAAAGATGAATGGATGGATGCATGTGAGGTTTATTTGTATTTTAAGTTTTTACATGTGCATTCTAAGTTGAAATCAATATATTATGTTGATAAATGATACCTACGAGTTTAAGTCCATTGTTTCAATTGTTTTGTAAATTAAGTATTTAATCATACTTATTTTATTTTTATTTTCGTCTATCTCATTATAATACTCAATGAAATTATTAAATGAGAGATAAAAGTCTGTATGGCTTTTTAACGCTGTTAAAGGATTATTAAAATCGTTGTAACAACGGGTCTTGATGTTACATTACCTCTAATTAGAGATGCAAAATGACGCACGAGAAATGGGATCCTAATTATATTGTATTACCATTGTACAATAATTAATTTAATTTTGACTTGTATCCGTGTGATAAATGTTATTGATGTATGTCATTTTTATCACAGTAAATAAATAAATAAAATAAATAAATAAACCATATAACTTAGTGATAAAGTTCAAGGTCTTTTGAGGACATTTGACAGTTTTGTATAGGTTGATGTGCTGGCGTCTGTACATGTATTCTGTAATTCCAAGATGGCGGTGGTTTCGAGCCTCGTAAAGCGAATGATGGAGGTCCCCTGCCGCTCGCCCGGTACTTACGCACCAGTTTAGTCCCCGAAGGCAAAGTCCCCGATCAGACGTTCACGCATTTGGCCACCAACTTTCTGGTGTTCCACACATCTGATTTAGTCTCGCTTCAAGATACAGGTAAGTTTTTTTTACTATGATTTATTGGTATACACTTTTGAATTTACGCATTCCGTTTTAATCAAAGGTTAAATTATAACAGGGATTTACACAAGCTACTTTATATAGGTATCATAGACATACCTTCATACCCGACGTTTAGACCGTGTTGCACCGATCGTGATCGCACATCAGTCAGCCGGGCTGACATCAGTCATCTGATCATCAGGCAGCCCGCCACCACGACCGGTGAAATTTATTATAGGTGGATAATAATCCATAGGGAGGGCTCGTGCCACAGCTGTGGAGACATAACATGAGGTGATGTGGTGATGATACGATCCTTCCATTTCTAGTCAACTACGTCTTATGGAAGCCTTATTGCTGCCTCCCGAAAGGAAAGACCGACCCTCAGTGCGTGCCCAATGAAGTACCGGTTCTTGACCCGGTGCACCGGTTCTCTGGCATTCGTTGCCTGAACATGACGAGACCGGAGTCCTTCCAGACATCAGGATGCCTTAAAAACAACACTTCACCCGAAAGGGTAAGTAAAAGACATCTAATTACTCAAATTTGAGAGTCAGAGCAAAAGGGTTAGCTAGCCTATTCACAGTTCTTTTGTGGCAAGGGAAACTGCTAGTTGTGTTTTTTTACAACCAGAAGTGAGCATGCTTATAGCTCCGGTTACCTATCTGGAACATAGGAAGTTGACTATATATGTCAAAGTCAAAGGCAACTTTTTTAATTCAAATAAACTTAAGAAAAGTGCTTTTGAATCGTCCATACATTTTTATCTACTACCTATTCAGGACGTCTTTTTTATAACTGTGGAGAAAAATGGGCGCAAGAAACTACACAGCTTTAATAAAAGTAACGACATTTACAAAAAAAAAGTATGTCGTCACCTAATTATACAATATTTAACATAATACATTTACAATTATTAAAAACTTTCAAGAGCCCGGAGAGCCCGGAGAGCCAGATTTCCATGGGGCGACTCTTTTGAGCCACTAGTCTTATAAGTACTGGTTGAGGAATGCGCTTCGGCGAGTTCCAATCTGGCGTTATTGACTGCTCATACATAACCGGCTCATTTTGGAAGTTTTTTTTTTTAATTCATCTGGCTATCTACCACCATAGTTTGCTTATCTTTTTCTATTCAATACAAATTTCAGATAGTTTCCGCAACACCGGTATTAGATTTATCAACTATGTATGGAAACAGTCTAGAATCATTGTTGAAAAAAGGCAGATCATTCAAAAAAGGTATGCTCAAATTTGAAATTGAAAATGGAAGAATATGGCCGCCGAGTACCAAGACTAAGATCGATTTGTGCCTGCTCAACCAGAAACCAGCTGAGACAAGGTGTCATGCTACTCGTAAGTAATTTTATTTATGTACAAAACAAACGATGGCCGCGGGAAGCCGTTAGATGCGAGCAGCTCAAAACCGGTCGTTGTGGAGATCCTTGGGGGAGGCCTTTGTCCAGCAGTAGACGTCTTTTGGCTGAGATGATGATGATGATCATCATGATGAACGACGGCATGGGATTTATATCTAGTATCATCACAAATTAATGAGTCCCTAGAAGGGAAGCTTGATAGATACTGCGCTCGAGTAACGCACACATAGGACACTCTCAAGGAGACGGATCTTCGCAACAGCTGCGCTCTATTGTTCTGATCTGTTCTGTGCGCGTTTGTATAAAGCTTACCTCCTGCATTCTTCTTACTTTGAAAATTAAAAAAAAAATCAAAATAATTTATTCAGTTTAGGCTACAAGTAGCTCTTGTGAATATCACTATGCCATCGGTTCGTAAGTCTACTCTGGGCGGGAGATCTTGTACTGAGAAGAATCGGCAAGAAACTCAGCAAGTGTCCAGCTCTTTTCTCCCCTACAGCGTCAAAAATATTGGAAAAGGCCCTATCATAGCAAGACACTTTCCATTACAAATAAACACAAAAAATATAAGACAACCACAACATGTAAAAAAAAAAATCTAAGTTTACAAATTTACATCAGATTATTACCTATATAAAAGTTTAAATTTTTTGAGGGACCATCTCCCCGCCCGATTCTCTAAATGCCACTTCACATTTACAGAGTACAACATGCACATTAGTTTAGGCCCAACTCGTAAAACAAAGGAACGACGCGTGGTACGTGGTACGGTTCACACGAGCTCTAACCAGGGTACAGACCTGGGCGCTTCTACCCACCCCCACGACCTGGTCAACCCGAGCCAAGGCCCTAGCCTTTAGAGGCGCCATCGGGTTGTTCCGATCCCGATCCGATCCGAACTCTTCGGAGAATCTAGTAGGGCACGGGGACACGCACTAGTGCGTGATGCCGTTCCCTCTAGAAAACCTCCGAAGATGATTCGTTTTACACGGCTTGAGGAACCCTTTAAGTTCCTCGCCAAACAAGCCCGGTGAAGCTGAAAATGCCGTCTGAGGCAATCAGTAATCTCTCTCCAAAAAAAAAATGGTGGTACCATGTCCAGGTTTTGACTTATACCTTCTGTAAATACAGTCGTCAGTCGTATATTCACAAGTACATGTCATAGGCTATATAACTGAGTGCGCTTGTTTATGCTTTAGACATATACCAATAATTATTAAGGTAGTTTATGAAAAGAGAGTTATGGATACTGTTTTATGGGTTATGTCTCAAGTCTGTAAACAGACTTTACAGAACATAATTATAGTTACGTAGCATATATTTCTCCACAGCTGAAGATGGCACCAATACTCTTCTGGGTATCAATATGTTCTCAATTTGGTTTTGGAGGAACCACAACCGTATCGCCGAAGCCCTCGCTGACATCAATCCTTGTTGGGACGACGACAAGCTCTTCTACACCGCGAGAGACATCAACATTGCCACAGCAGCACAGATCGTGTTCTACGAACTGTTTCCACTGCTTATGGGTACCTACTCATTACTAGTTCATTTTATGTCCCCACTTTTTGTTTCCCATAAAGGACTTTTCACGGGCCCAAGTGGCTATAATGATGGCTGACCTCCAATAGGAAATGTCACGATGAAGAAGAAGAAGAAAGGACATATCCTCGTTTCTTTTTCTTTTGATATAACCTGTAATTTCTAATTTACCATACCAGATTATGAACTGTAACTTTCTTTTACCAACCAACCCAAAAATTTATATTTTGAATAAGTATCATTTCATACTGAAACCAGCTTTATCGTTTATCGCTTCAAAACGTAAAGGTTATCTGTTGATACCGTTGTTGGTTACACAATTAGTAATAAGTTTAGTTTATAAAACTCTTTGTATGCTTATTTATATTGTAGAACCGTTTATTATCCCAAATAAAATAAAAAAAATTAAAAAAAAAATTAAAAAGTTAGGTATCGATTCAAATTATTCAAGATATCAATAGTTCTGATTTCTAATAGAGTAAAACTTTAAAGTTTCTAAATTTAGGAAACATTATGCTTGACTTATTGTTCATTTCATGATTCCGAATTAAAATTAGTTTATTAAAGTTGTATTAACATTTTAGGGAAAAAGAACTTAATCAGAGACAACGTGATATCATCAGCACCGGGATTCAGAGATCTTTACAATGAGCGAAATGTACCTCAGGTTGCTTTAGAATATCCCTACGCGTTACGGTGGTTCCACAACATGCAAGAAGGCACACTAAAGTAAGTACAATACTAAATAATCTCACAAAGTATTTGGTAAAGAAGCAAACTAAATATGCATGTTCACTAGATCCTGCCAACTTGGTGCCAGTTAACGGAAACTGGGTAACTATAAGTTACATAAAACAATCGCTAAAACAACCACTTTGAATCTTAGCTGTGCTATAAACGCTAGTGGGCTTTTTTCTTAAGGCACAGGAGGCCAAGGATAAGATTTTCAAGGAATTGACATAAACCTATGACATATTAGACGACCTTAGACGACCTCCTTGGTCGAGTGGTTTGTACACCAGTTTTCATGGTGTCGCCATCTCTGAGGTCCCGGGTTCGACCCCCGGTCGGGTAAATATTATAAAGAGGAAAGCTTTGTATTTTTGTATGTTTGTGACGAATAAACTCAAAAACCACTGCACCGATTTAAAAAATTCTTTCACTATTAGAATGTTACATTAGCGCTGAGTAACATAAGCTATATTAAAAAAATATCTACGCATGCGAGCAGGGACAGGCCGCTAGTCTTTAAGAAAAAGGTAACGATTGTACATTTTTCAGGATGTACGACAAGGACGGATATTATCTCAGGGACTTCCCAATAGTGAATTTAACATTGAGGACAGGATTCCTAGCTGTAGACGATAACATAGACCATCTGACACAAGGCAGCTTCAGACAGCCCTGCGCAAAAAGCGACTATATTGTTGACCCCGATGTAAGTATTCATCATCGGTCTATACTAGTCCACTGCTGGACATAGGCCTCTCCAAGTGCACGCCACTGAGCACGATCCGCGGCTACTCTCATCCAGCTCTTGCCAGCCACCTTGCGAAGATCGACGCTCTACCTAGACTGAGGGTTACACAGTTATCCAATGCAAGGTCCAAGGTAGTTTACAGGCTCTTGTTGACCGGCTCGACTTGGTAGTTGAGCAGCACTGGTATGCTATGGAGTGATGCCAACTTTTAAGTTTCCGGGGTAGTTCGGTCAAAGAGGAACTACTAAAATTTTCGATGTCCATTACAGCGATGTAAGGTGGTTATGGCAAGTTTCAATGTCTTTTTTTAAAGTACTCCGTCCAGGTTTTCAATTTAAATGATGCTAGCGAATACTATCCAAAAAGTATTTAAGTATAGTAGGAACAGATATTTTCATAAAAAAAATCTAATAAATTTTGTTGGTTTACCTACAACGTTACAATATAATAATATTTTTATTATTTTTTAGATTTCTGAGGTCGGTTTGGGTGGAACCCAACTTGTGTCAGATATATTGACAAATGACTTGGCGAAAAACAGATATTTTGGTTTCAAGCCTTATGTTAAATATAGGAAGTTTTGCTTTGGCACTGAACAATTGGATGATGCTTTTGACCCTGAGGTAAGCTTCTTACATTATCTACATTAAAAGGTTTTAGTCATTACCATCATTATTTCCAGCTCATTTAAGTTTCCACTGCTGGGGTACCTACGAGCCATCCCTATGGATGGATAGGGAGAACGGGCCATAAACCATCACGCGTGCCCATTGCGGATTGGTGGTTATTAACGATGCAGCCGGGACCAACTGCTTTACGCACCTTCCGATGCAAAGAGTACCTAGCTCGAGATTTTTGGTCGATCATTCGACGATCTTGTTACATTTTTATTATAGTATGTTAACCACGAGCCCTGAACGAAATCCCTTTGCGACGCGAATTAGCATTATTATTTTTTCATGAACCAAACTCATATTATATTAAAATTACAAGGTTATTCAGAATTGCTATCTCTCATTCTTTAAATACACTCCATAAGATATGTTATGCATCATTTATTTATCATTTACTTACCAATTTCATTTTATGCAGTTTATATATATATAACATAGTAAGAAATTCCTTATTTGCCAATGTATGTGCGTGCAAAGGCGTACATTCATTACTTATATTAACACTTGATACAATATTAATCTATGTAACATCAATTAATGTTTTGCATATTGCATGACCTAACATGAATACCTACAATACAACTATACATTAATATGACATGAGACTTAAAACTACTTATTTTTATTTTAAATATTCGCACTTTTGACTAATCTATTAATAAAATGTAGCCATTAGCTGGAAAACGTGCCGTGGCACTTTGTAGCACTTTAGACCTTTTCGGTACAAAACTTTCTTTTGAAATGCAACAACTTAGGGTTCGCATTTTTTTTTGTTTTCTTTTAAGATACAGCGTTATTTTGCAAACTTGTACTTTAACTAATGTTTCATTTTACTCTTTCCGTGTATTATGTATCCATTACATCACATTTTGTTTAGAAGTAAGTTTGAATAAATCGCTCGTGGAATTTTTTCAACACTTTGACTTTTGAAATGAAACTACTTTTACGGATCTACTCGCGTTTATTTTACACATTACTTATTTAATGTTTATCCTGACGTTTCGCACCCTTGCAGGGTCCGTGGTCACAGGGAGACTGAGGTGTTGGTCGAAACGTCAGGATAAACATTAAATAAGTAATGTGTAAAATAAACGCGAGTAGATCCGTAAAAGTTGTTTCATTTCAATGTGTAGTGTTCACGTAAACTTTAGAAAACAATACTTTGACTTTTTTCAAATTGTTCGCAACAAGATTTGCGTAATATTATAATATGTAAATAGTCATAGATATAGCTTGCCTAACTGATCTTTTAATATTTGTAAAAATATTAAGATCGGATGCTGATGACGTAGTTGATGACATTGAATAGGGCTCCTTTGACTTACAGAGTAAGAGTAGATAGTGTTCCATAATTTCGGCGAGTTGGATTGAGCCACGCTAGCATAGTTGGTAGTGCACCTGACAAGCATGTCATGGGGTGCGGGTTCGAATCCCGCTCATAGTATTTTTTTACACTTTTTCAAATAAATTTACATGAAATCCGTAAAAGTGGGTTCATTTCAACGTGTAGTATTCGCGTAAATTACCTATAGAATTATTTTATGTTTTTTTTTTACCTAACTATGGTCCTTAATTCTGCTATTTAGAAACGTCCAAAATCGTGTCTCAGCACTTGGCTTTATCTGAAGGCTGATATTATGTCGTCAGAAGTCAGATGAGATAAAATAGTTTTAACTGGCTACGTGGACTTAAAACCCTACCACCACCACCACCAACTAAACCCAATACAACACCACTGCAAAGGAAACGAACCAGGGACCAATGGGTCTGAGGCCGGAAATCTAATCTCTAGACCACATAGACGGTTGTAGATCTATAATATAATATATATAATTTTCTATTTATATTTTTTTGCTTACAGAGACTTGAACTCCTCCAAACTCATTACAAATCCTTAGAAGACATCGACCTTATGGCTGGCATATGGTTAGAGAAACATATAGATGAAGGCTTTATTCCGGAGACCCTGTACTGCATAATGTCCAAACAACTGAGACGGACTATAGTCTCGGACAGGCATTGGTACGAAAGTCCGACTAGACCCAACGCTTTCACCATTGGTAAGTTAAAATGTTATCTTAAATTTATTATTAATAAATCCTTATTTAGAAGAATTTAAAGCATGATGTGTAAACGTTACGTAAACGCGTGTGTGTGCGTGAACGAGTGTGCATAATACAAAAATACATGTACTAAACATAATGTTAGACCATTTAATTCCTACCAACCAACCTTAATTTTTTTAGCGTCATCGTAGGTAAATTAAATAAAGACAATTTTATAAAAATTACATACAGATATACCTGCCATGTTACTACTAGTTAGTAAATTATGTGTGTTTTTTTATTTGGCGAGCATATTTTATTTTATTAGAACTTTAGCCCTTGTTATTTTAATCTACATATTTGTAAAATTTTCAGAGCAACTGTCGGAGATAAGGAAAGCCACTGTATCAAAACTGTTATGTGACGTTGGCGACACAGTCAAACAAATACAACCGAATGGATTCCTAAGAGACGGTCCTGAGTAAGTTTTACTATACATGTAAATAGTCTATGTCTGTCTTTACTATATACAGGGTCTAACAAAATCAATAAGCGAACGTTTAAGGGCGGTATATATACACCATTCTGAATACAATGACAAAAAATGGGCTCCAGTTTTATAATTATTTTTCAAAATTATGTTTTCTAACAAACTAAATCAATTAAAATAATGCACATCATGAAACATGCTGTATCTTTACTAACAAGCACGCAAGCGTCAATAAAAAGATAGTGTCTACACGCACACAATTGAAAAACCATTATATGACATTCATACACACACGGCTATCTTTGTGTGCGTGTAGTACAGCTGTACGGGTTTGGAAAGGGTGTATTTTTGGTAAATTATGATAATGTTTTGTTGATTATCTCGGTAACGAGCCTGTACTTTTGGACCAAATTTGGCGAACATGCTCAGTGTGATGTATAGGTGCTCCCCTTAAACGTTCGCTTATTGATATTGTTAGACCCTATATTTAATAGGCCCCGGGTTCGATTCCCAGTGAGGGAGTACATATTTGTGTACTCGGTTTGGTTGGTGGTAGGGCTTGTTTGTCCGCTTGTCTAGCTACCACCATCTTATCTAAATATGTCGCTCTAACATCAATGCTTGTAGCATTGTTGTGCTCCGGTAGCTATAGATAACATAACCAATGCCGTGGTTTCGATTCCCACTCGAGCTACCTGAGACTGATTGATTTTTTGTAATAATTTTTTTTCTTGTTACACACATAGTGAATGCAAAAAAAAACATAATTTTTATTTATTGAAAAAATACAGTTTTAAAAAAAATTTCACGAGCGGATTCGAACCCGCACCCCACGACATGCCGGGTCAGGTGCACTACCACGGGTTCCCATGACCTCGTCAGGCTCCACCTTGCCGGCTTTCGATGCGTCCTCCTCAGATGAGGACGACGCAATGATCGCCGGTCTGCTGGTTCCAAGGTGACGAGAGGACATCGCTGGGTTTTAGTGAGTAGGAGTCTCTCACACCCCACCCCCTCCCTCGGGGTGTGGATAGCCCATGAAGACTTTTTACACTACCACACTATGTAGTTGGAAGCCTGCTCGTGGAGTTTTTTCAACACTTTGTCTTATTTCAATTTGTAATTTGCAACTTGAGCAAAATTATATGTAAGTAATCATAAATCCCCATCTCTTCCCGTGGGTGTCGTAAAAGCCGACTAAGGGACTTCCAGAGGATGGGCAGCAGCATCTCTCTGAGGATACCCTCAATCAACCTACTGCGATCGCCAACCCGCCTGCCAAGCGTGGCGATTACGGCAAATACCCCTCATATCCTTGGGGGAGGCCTTTGTCCAGCAGTGGACGTCTTTTGGTTGAGATGATGATGATGATGATGAATCATAAATATTTTTTTCAGCAATGAAATATGCAACTGCGACGAGTTACCAGAAATCGATCTGAGCGCCTGGGAAGACCGCACCTGCTCTGACCTTCAAGGCGGTTGCAAGCAGAGATAGTGCTCATGTCACTGTAGAGAAATAATAAAAGGAATACAAATTGCTAACAACTGGAACTTTAATGCTGTTTTGAAAAGTCCAGAGGCTCTAGTTTTGACATTTAGAAAACTTTACTTGTTATTTAAACAAGATGCTCATATTCGCGTAAGTTTCAACATTCAAAAGAGTCAGTCTCAGTGGCATGATTCTGACATTTTCCTTGCAAATAATGAGTCACAATCACAGTTGCAAAATTCTTTAATAGTTTTAAAAAAATTACTTTATTCATAATTGTTTTTTACCAATTTGTAATGGACCTTTCAAATAAAGTGTTTTATTCTGAGTCAATACTTATTTTTATTTGTGCTTTCTACTTTTCCTTGTCCCGACACTAAACATTCTTATTAGATAGTCTCTTCAGCCTATTGCCGTCCACTTCTATGAACGTAAGCCTCCCCTTAAGAGCGCCAGGTCCTGCGCAGTCCGCATCCATCCAACATCCGCCATCTTTTTCAAGTCATCGGTCCACCGCGCAGCAGGGCGTCCTACACTGCGTTTGCCTAAACGCGGTCTCCACTCTAGAACACGTCTGATGTCTAAGGACTGTCCAACGATCATCGGATCAGGCTGTGATATATATTTTTTGTAGGTCTCGTATTTTCCTTCCTCACTTGATGTTAAGTTACGGTATGGCCGAAGGCTCATGAATCTTTAGCTGATGAGAAATTGGCTACCTATCTTATCTCTAATTGTTGAAACGCAACAATGTTACTAGCTGTGGTGCTTACGCCACACCGCTACCAAGATGGTGGTAGCTAGTCTGGCGGACCAAAACCTAAAAAACCAGCTCTACCACCAACCGAAATGCTAGGAATCGAACCCGCGACCCCTGAGTCAGATACTAATGGTCTTTATCACTAGACCACAGAGGCGGTTAAAATTGCTGCAACGATGTTTTTGTTACTCCACCTAGGTACCTAGGAAATACGGATTTAGATACAACACAATAAATGGTACGACCATCACGAACAACAATAATGTGGTAAATTTTCAAGCGAAGCTAAAAGTACCTATTACATCAATCAACTGTGTCAATCAAACAACTTCACATCATACTTGAGGCATGCACATTGGACTCATGTTTAAAACAGACCCTACATGTTTGTATGACGTATGCGCTTAACTATGAAGGGTGCAGAACTGTGTTTGACGTGTTAAAAGTTATTTGCAGGCACTGCCAATGGACACGTGTAGCTCGTTAGGCGGAAACCCTCTATTAATAATGGGGAAAAATTGCCTAAATTACAGATGAGAGTGGTTGCTGTTACACTGTGACAATTTTATTTATTTATTTATTTATTTATTTATAGGAAGACCAACAGCTATGACACAACTTAAAAACTTAAAAATAGTAACAGGAAGCCAATTATAGATCCTCACTAATAAAAACAGAATTAATAACAATGTGATGCACTTAACAAGAAAAACACACACTTAAAGTTATTCATTAAACTACTCAAAAAATAACTGGCTCATGAGCCGTTTCGCTGATGCATCGCTTGTGTTAAAAAGGTCAAAATCTAGTTTTTTAGATAAGGCATTGAAATTGTTACTCGCACGCCAGATATACGTGTTTTGCCTATAGTTGGAAAAGGAAGGGGGCAGATATAAAAGCGGGCTAAACCGAAGGAGCTTAGATGGCGCTCTGAGAGTGATTTAAGACAGTAGATCTGGACAGTCAATGGAACCAGAAGCAGCCTTTAGTAGGAACAAAATATCGGCAATTTCACGGCGGTCCTCTAAAGGAAGTAGGAGGTAGTAGTAGTAGGAAGTGATGTTTTTTGCAGAAACCAAGATATTGCGTTGAGTCATACCGGTCTTTGGAACGAAAGCAAAGATACTTGATAAACCTTTTTTTGAATGTTCGCGATATATACATTTGGTATCTTGGGTTCCACACTTGAGACGCATACTTCAAGTTGCTACGAACAAACGTACAGTATAAAATTTTTAAGGTCTTAATCTGAGTAAAGTCTTTAGAGTTACACATGACAAATCCGAGAGCTTTGGATGCTTTAGATACTATGTTGTTGACATGAACATCAAACAACAACTTGGAGTCGTGGTGTACTCCAATGTCTCGTACAATAGTTTCTCGTTGCAAATTAACTCCTTTTAGCGTAATCTGGTGTTTTAATTAAATAACACCAGATTACGTTTGTGGCTGAAAGTGACAACACTACACTTGGACGGGTTCAGATCTAAATGATTTTGAAAGAGTCTTCATACAATTCGATATTCCATTCAATCTACGAAGCAATTTAATATGCTTTCAATGAGCTAAGTTTCGAGGGGCTAGATGGCGCAGTGGTATACGCGCTCGGTCTGCGCTTAATGACTTAAGCAACTTTCGCAATTGCCGGTCATCGGATGGTTAATCAAAAAATTATCGTTTCGAGCTCCTTTTTGTTTCGGAAGGCACGTAAAGCCGTGAAGGTCCCGGTCCCGTTAACAACCAACAATCCGCACTAGGCCCACGTGATGACTTATGGCCCGTTCTCCCTATTCATCCACAGGGAAGGCTCGTGCCCCAGCAGTGGACACAAAAAATAAGCTGTTGATGGTTATGTAATTTAAAGAAAAAAGCACAAAAATTTTGCCACATATCCAGATTGCTAATAGAACGCCATTCTCAAAAGTAATTCTCCTGTCAAAATAGGTAGGTAGCATGCAAAAAAACGAATTCTCTCCCCTGCCACGTGACAACACCATTAGAAACAGATGCCTGGTCCAGCGTGCGCATAATTATTATTGGGGTGGCTAATTGACAGGGCGACGGGTTTTGACAGACCGACCGTGCGGTAACGAGAGGCGACGTCGCGCCGCGCCGCGTCGAAACTGATGGTACCTAATGATTGTTTTTATGCAACTAAAATTAGTGATTCGTTTTTATGGAGTCCGGATGCTGTGCTGAGAGCCTAGTGTGAGTTTCATTCGGCATTCGACCACGTTAACGAAAACGAGAATTAATACGGATAGTAAACAAATCTTACACTATAGGCACTCTGGTTGATAACATATTTGATATCCCTATTGTTGGGGCACGAGTTTTCCTAGATGGTGGTTGTTAACGACTGCTCATGAAGCCGGGACGTTGGTTGGTCCTATGATCGCTGATCGGCATTTTCAGCGTCACCGGGCTTTTTTGGGGGCGGCGAGGTACGTAAAGGGTACCTCAAGCCGTGTTGAAAAGAATCACCTTCAGTAGGTTTTCTAGAAAGAACAGCATCGCACACTTAAAAGTGCGCGTCCCCGTGCCCTACAAGATTCTCCGAAGGGTTCGGATCGGATCGGGGAGCGGAACCACATGAGGGCGCCTCTAAAAGCACGGACCTCAGCTCGGGTAGACCGGGCCGTGGAGGAGGACAGAAGCTCCCAAGCACATGTACAGACATGTACCTGGGTATAGAGCGCGTGTGAACCGGTTCTACGTATACCCTTGTTCTACGGATACGTTGTCTTGGGCCTAAACTAGTGTGCATGTTTAGTGTATTCTGTAAATGTGTAGTGACATTTAGAGGATCGGGCTGGGGCTGACCGAGTGCTACACCACTGCGCCATCGAGCTCTTATATAACAGGTTTTATATTATTTGAGATTTTATGTAACGAAACTAGCAGACTAGTTGGTGTTGGTAATCCTCTACATTATTGGTGAAATAAAAGATATTTTACGTTCTTGGAAGTTGGACGCTAGGTAATCTTGAGGGCCAAGGAGGGAGAAAACGGCAAGTTAACTCCAGCTCGCCTTACGAATCACAAGAGTAACCCGTGTCTCTTACAGCTTTGCTCCTGTTTTTAAATGGCCAGATTTGAATGGATATTGGAGAGGGATCTAGCTATGATGGTGATACTACTCGGTGCTTACTATCTTCAACCCCGAAACAGGCACGAGACATACACTAAGGTTTTTACTAGGTAGGGGCATCTTTACTAAAATGTCCATACGAAAGACCAGCGCTAAGTATTTACAGCCCAGGACGTTAGTTAGGACGTTTTTTTTCAACAAATTTTGTTTACCGTCTTTCTTTCATATTGTTTCAATATAAGCACTAACGCAAAGCCACCTTAATAATAAATAAATAACTTGTAATACAGAAACTGCATTTGAAAACATGTCATAAATTATTTAGCAAACGAGACGTCTAAGAAACAATTTGTGATACCGTCGAGTTAGGCTTTCCCATTAACAATCGAACAGTTCGCGTCACAATCCAGCCCCGATCTTGTGGTTTGTATCTGTCTCCTGCGCGCCAATTTGTGGCAGAGCGTCACTAATTGGCCGCCACAAATTAGTAGTCGCCCGCCCGTGTGCTAGAGTGAACTAATGACACCAATGTCACAAAATAAGCAGACTGCAAGCAATAGGTAAACTTTATAAAAACGCGTTTGACACAACCGATCCGATCCGAACCCTTCGGAGAATCTAAAACTATTGGTTTCTATGTTTTTTTTTATGTTAAAAGGAGGCAAACGAGCAGGCGGGTCACCTGATGGAAAGCAATCACCGCCGCCCATGGACACCCGCAAAACCAAAGTAATCGCGGATGCGTTGCCGACCTTGAGGAAGGAGTTGGATCTTGAGGAGGGAGTAGGAATTGGGAGGGGGGAGGGGTGAGAGATGGGCCTCCGGTACTTATATTTCACTACTATATGTTACTATGTATTTCTATGACGACGACGCCGAGTGACGTGTCGCTAGCTACGGAGGGAATTTCGTAGAAATACATAGAAGCCTGTAGTGTGGCGACGACACGTCGTCTGCTGCTGCTACGTGGAGTTGGCTACCATTTGGTACCTTAAGAGGAGCGTCGTCGCTGCCATTAGCGTTTGTTTACGACCAAAAACGGCAATAAGCTACAAAATATTCGTATAAAAAGAGGGACTCAAAAAAGCACAAGTTATTACACCCGTCATTCTCAGTAATTGAGGATGACGGTTGAAATGCGCTTGCTACTGAAGCCTTATCCATCCCCATCACTTTAAAAAAAGGTGAGATGATGGCCAAATCCTAACCAAGCTCAACTCGTAAGAAATAATAAGAAAAAGTTCCCAAACACAGAATTTATTTACTAAACACCCGTAACCTATCAAGGTTCTTCTAACTGGGAAACCTTTGTGGGTATGGGGAGAACAACACATTTATACATGATACATATAGATTTTATATCATTATCAGCTTACACATAGAAAGATCAATGTATGTATGAGGGCAAGAAGGATTGTTAGGATGTCAAAGGTACTAGATCCAGTGGCTTAGTTATGCAAAGAGCCAGAAACATAGGAACTGAAGCTTCAGTGTCGGCAACATGTTCCTCAATATTCGTAATACCCTTGGTTGCCCTTTCCATCAGGTGGGTCGTATAATAATGGATTGCTGGCTAAGTAATATAAAAAAAGTGTGGTAGCCATGACATGACTTGATCTGTGCCCTTCACCGGCTAGATACATACAGTAAAACCTCCTCAGTAATCCAGGATTCAAGGTGAAGTGCGCTTCCATCCTTATCATCAATTGAGATTAAGGCCAAGTACTTACCCGTACGCCTCGGTGGTAATGTGGCAGAGCACTTGGTCCGATACCCGAAGGTCCCGGGTTCAATTCTCAGGTCGGACAAAGTGTGTATCGGATTTATTCGGGTTTGTGATCACCAGCCAAGCGTGGTGATTAAGCCATTACCCATCACTTGTAGCGATGACTTGATTTCAATGATGGAGGCCTTTGCCCAGCAGTGGGACAGCTATAGGCTTTTTTTAACTTACTCGTAAAAGAATAAAAGACATTATTGCAAACAAAAGTGGCTTTACAATATTCTCAAGAACGTAAATATTGCATCTGCTAGTGTCTTTAAAATTACTCGAATCACAATAAGGAGACATCTTATGTTACTGCAATATCATGTGAACGAGGGGAGTATGCGGGAGCCGGGAACCTCGAGCACAGAACCTTTGTGGTCAGGATTTTTCATTTTAATATCAAGAGTCAATGTCTTTTCTGTTATTGTACGAAAAGTACCGAAATGAAAATTTTACTTTATTGTACAGTCAACAGCAAAGGTAACTGATGATTGGTCAAGTTTCCAAATATGAAGTCAGTATGAAAATCAAAGCTTTTTAAACCCATATCGAAAATCCTTCGGGTGTCTACTAGTACAGATTTTGACTGTAGTTATATAGAAAATACCGACTTACACTATCGAAACTTAATTTTGAAATCTAGTATACATTATCTACTTTTACTGTTGACTGTACACCATACAAAAAGACAAACAGAGGACATTACAAAAAGTGGTACAAATTACGCTAACCTTATCGCTAAAAAGCAATTTCTTCCAGCCAACCATTTATATATTTATTTATTTTATTTATTTTATTTTATTTAGAAAACAACACAGTAACGAAAAACACAGATAGACATAAAAAAACATAACAGAGTACACAATTATAATGATTTCACATATAGAATGTAGGTATACCATGTAGGTATTGAACTGAACAAAAATAAGTATGTAAGAAACGGGTGGTGTACTGAGAAATTACAGAAAAGTACTGAGTATTTTGAAAGATACAATAATATTTTCTCATCATCTTCTTTAAAGTAACAATAGCTCATAAAAAATAAAAAGGCTGCGGGCTGGTTAGAACCACGATAGCTCAATTGGAAGAGCACCTGACCCGGTATGTCAGAAGGGTGCAGGTTCAAACCCTGCTCGTGGAAATTTTTTCAACATTTGTGTTTTTGTAATTTGTTTGCAACAAAATTTGCGTTAAAAATTATATTAACATTTATAAATAGCTTGCCTACTTCTTAACTGATCTTTAGTATTTGTAAAAATATTATGATCGGATGTTAATGACGGTAGTTGTTAGCATTGAATGGGCGCCTTTGGCTTTCAAAGTAAAAAGTAAAAAGTGTTGAATAATTTCGGCGGGCTGGTTAGAACCACGATATCTCAATTGGAAGAGCACCTGACCCGGTATGTCAGTAGGGTGCAGGTTCAAACCCTGCTCGTGGAAATTTTTTCAACATTTGTGTTTTTGTAATTTGTTCGCAACAAAATTTGCGTTAAAAATTATATAAACATTTAACAGCTCACTACCTCTGTTTTTCTTTTTACTGGACCTGTACTGTACAATTTATTAAATTACTAATTATAGTTTTTTTTAAAGTGCTTATTGCTGCACTAAATAACTATTTATAAAATACTAGTAGCCCGCTCGCGACTTTGTCAGCTTAAATAAATAATCATGGGACAGCATCACATACATTGTTCTGATCCATGATTGTTGTAAGTAGCTAAAGCACTCGTTTCATGAAAATCAGAAACAACGACGGTACCACAACAACCCAGACCCGACACAATATCGAAAAGTTCGTTTTCGACATTGACCCGACGGGGGATCGAACCCGGGACCTCAGAGTTAGCGCTGCCCAAAGTCCGGCGTGCAAGCCACTATGCTACGGAGGTCGTCTTAAGAACACCCGTATCCTGATCATGATGACCATGATGATCATGATGGACCCCTATTGCTGCGCCACCTCCCTTGTCCTCCTTTGTCCCTATCTACTGACCCTGATGGGTAGGGTATGGCAGCTGGAACTACGGGTCCGGCTGTCTTTTCAAGGGTACCACGGGAGTTCCGGATCCTAGGCCGGTTATGCCTTTGCGGGCGTCTCCGGCAGGCCTCGGACATGGGTTGGACTCGTGGTGGCATGTGTTTAGCTATAGAAGTGGGAATGTTCATCATTCAGTAAAAAAATAAAATGCCTACCCGACCCAGGAATCGAACCTGAGCTATCATCATCATCATCATCATCGGCCTATATTAGTCCACTGCTGGACATAGGCCTCCCCTAATGAGCGCCATAGCGCCCTGTCCTCGGCTTATCAATAATACTATATGCTGCACTCAGAGACTTCAAATTTAATTAACGAATTTACTGTATTTTTAACTCTGATATAAAACTGTAAATTAGGTAATTTACATTCTCCGTTATACAAGTACATAGTTCCTAACAAAACTTTTGCAAAAATAATCTGAACCTAAAATGAACGGTAGGGCACTTGCGTTTATTTCAAATGTTGTTTATTAATGATAACGACAATTCTTCTGAAAATACTTAACCGTACTCCCACATTTACAATTTACATTAATACCTAAAAATAAAAAGGTAAATCATTTAAATTTTTACCAATTACAATTTGAACCGAACAATGCCATTAATTTTCATTTCTGCGTAACAAGCGTTGAAAGAGATCTCTGAGAAAGTTTGTTCTTGTTTGCCGCTGATTAAAGGGCGAATCAGTCGACTCAGCCGCAAACATTTGGCGGCCCCTGTCAAATTACAGGCCATTCATGCAAAAGGGGATGATTCGGCAATTATTTGAGTTCATAAAACGAACAGATTTTGCTCAGAAGTCAAGCATAACTTTAAGCCACCACTGACACAGAACAAAAAAGTGCCAAAACGGCGTGGTTATTTTAAAACTACAACAATGAAACGTTTGGACTTAATCTCTTTTTTTTTGTAGAGCTGATTGCTTCAGACGGCACTTTCAGCTTCACTGTGCTTTTTAGGGAGCGGCATGAAACTTAAAGAGTTCCTCAAGCCGTGTGAAACGAACGAGGTGTTCTACGGAACACGGAACGGCATCACGCACCAGTGCGTGTCCCCGTGCCCTACTAGATTCTCCGAAGGTTTCTGATCGGATCGGGCCTTAATCTCACTTTATGGTACGTGACTCAAAGGCCAAAAGTGGAAGTGCACTTCAATTTGGTACCTTACGTCTCACCCCACGTCATGATAAGAAGGTCGAAGGTGAAAGTGCACTTCAGTTTGCTACCTTACGTCTCACCCCACCTCATGGTAAGAAGGTCGAAGGTGAAAGTGCACTTCAATTTACTACCTTACGTCTCATCCCACCTCATGGTGAGAAGGTCGAAGGTGAAAGTGCACTTCAATTTGCTACATTACGTCTCACCCCACCTCATGGTAAGAAGGTCGAAGGTGAAAGCGCACTTCACCCGGAAAACTGAACTACTTAGGAACTGAACTAAATTAATATGTATGTGTAAATTAGTTTGTTATTGCAATGTTTGTAATATTTTCTTTTTTATAATTTAAGTGTCTACAAGGATGCAGTAGTGCTCTAACACTTTGCGGTGTCCTTACAATGTCATATGTCTTATGTACTTAATTATTTTTCTTTTACCTTTGTAATACCGTGTAATATGCAAATAAATAAATATAAATATAAGTATAAACTGGCTATCTTAGCGCTGGCAAACCAAATGGACTTGTAACAAGCAATATTAACAACCAAACAAATAACAAGACAATTATTATTGTGTAGGAAGCGCATCAATACTAATCTTGAAAAAAAACCAGTACCTTCAATTAAGCCCAGAGAATGCCAGCTAAAGTGAAGCCCTCAGTGGAGCTGCCACTAGACCGCACGGAGGTAATGGAGACGGTGGAGGAGCCACCCCCGTCTCCTAAGGTCCCTACGACCGACTACCCCAATGTCTCTCCCTCGAGTCAGAGACACAGGGTCGGAAGGCGGTAGGGTGGTAGAGGTGGAGGACCCGGGTGGAAAGCCCGAGCGGGTCCACCACTCCCGCGTGGGACAACCCCCGCGCGCCAGACGGGCGGTTCTGAAAAAGCACATGCATCTGCTTTGCTTGCATACCGTATTGTGAAAATCGCCTTCACTACTTCTTGATACCAGGGTAAGTCATAATAGAAGTTGTTTTTTTAATTTCAAAAAGAAATAAGCTATCATTTCTCCTATTATTCATTCAAGCTATTTTTCATTAACAGTCCGTTTGTATTGAGTTTATGTAACTACCATTCCAATTTTCTCTCTAAAGTTCTAAGTGTACAGCGATGTCATAGTCCATCAGAGGCATTCGTGCCGTTGTCATAGCAACCGCTTCCCTCGACCATGCTGGAAATGCCTCGACCTACCCTACTATGGAAAAATCTAATAAAAACAACTGACAACGCTCAACCCTGCATTGTCGTATACCTTAACAGTAAGCAATTACGTGCTAAATTCCTTTGAAAGTAAATTATTCTAAAATGAATTGTATTGACGGAGAAACAGTTTTTCACCCTAGTTTATTGAGTAATACAATACTTTGTTTATTCAAAGAGAAAATGTGTGTTGACATTTCACTTGTTTGAATGGACGGAGATGAGTCGTACAGCGTTTACCAAGATCGTTAACGTCGGGTCATTTCCCCCTTCTGGAAAGTATTTGTTGAAGTGGGATCCAATGGCATGCAAGAATATGGAAACGAAAGCTTTCGCAAAGATCTAAAAGTAAGATGTTGCCGCTGCGACTGAAACCGTTTCAGAGTCGTAAATTATTAGTAAATTGTTTGTTACTTAAAACCTTTACACCTTAAAAAAAACATTTTTTTACTGAATCTACCATCATTTTGTATTTGCTTAAGACTCTCAACTAAGAAGAGATGTCAAGAAACTCAAGAGCTTTTTTTATATTTTCAAACGCGAATGCAATTATAGTTGTGAAATTCAGTTGTGAAAACGAGACGCCTGTATACGCTGTTACACGCGTCTCGTGTCACAGCTGCATTAATCCTGTTTGTAAAAGTATTGGAAAAATTTCCACGTGCGAGATTCGAACCCGCACCCTCCGACATATCGGGTCAGGTGAATAATCAAATTCCCAACAAAGTTTGCGTATATTTTATACTTATCTATATACTAATACGTGAAGCAAAAACTTTGTACCCCTTTTTTACGAAAATTGCGCGGACGGAGGAGTATGAAATTTCGCACACTTATAGTTTACTAGCTGTTGCCCGCGACTTCGTCCGCGTGAGCTAAAGGCTGTAGTCTGTACAGTTTAATTTTTATGTAGGTATCTATTTAAGCTTATTAGGGTATAATAAAATTATATGCATCGGAAATTTAGAAAATTGACATCGTATTTACCGACATACGTACATCTACTCACTCTTAATATCCTTTCAGCTGGGAATGCTGAGATAGACAAAGACAATCGATCTCCATTTAGTGTGGTTCTGGCATACTTCCTGTGTCTCCTTTACGTCCATCATTATTTTTCATACATTATCTCTTATTCTTTCGACTATCATCTCTGCCATGTGCATACATATATTCAGTTTGAAGCACAGAATCGTCACGTTCATACAGATTCTCACTCAGTTTCCCGTTTCAATTATCCCTCCACATACATTCAGTATACAACACCGTTTCTCGGTGGGTTGCGCGTATTTGCTACGTCATACAAACCTGAAATGGGTTTACTGACGCTCAATTATATGTAATAAAATTGGTATTTTACAGCTCAGGTACTCGTCCGGAGTCGTCCTAGGCGTATCTTAGCTAAGATGTGTCTACTGTTATACTGTCCAACCACGGACTTCAAAATTTTTTTTGCCTTGTCCACCGAAGCCTGATATCGAGTAGCAGGTACAGGATTATTGGTTGTCGGCCAGAAGGCACAAAAAACTATTTACCAACTATGTTCTTATTCGTAGATACAAAATATCAATAAATTGAGAACTGTAATGAATTATATTATTGTCTATTAGGTAATACAGTATAGTATTTTATGTTACATACTTGCGATAAATTTGAACTTCTTCGTGGCATCTTGTTAGGTAGGTAGCTTTTTAGAGGTAGATCACAGGACACAGAAAGAAGTTACCTCTAATAAAAAAAAAACTGAAGTCCGTGCCTCTAATTAAATTATTCTAAAATCTGTCAATGCCAATCCAAACGCACATTCTATCTTTTTTAATTTTTATTGCTTAGGATACAATCCGTGCAGCCTTAATAAAATTACGGTCGAATTTCGACCACTGGGCGACCACTAGTACCATAATTGCATTAACAGTACTCACGGTAAGCTACCAGGTAAGTACATAAGGTAGAAACACCAATACCTAAATCATCCCCGATTGAATAAGTACCTATACGTGCACTAGACACAAAATAAATATGTATGGCACAGGAAATTAAGTCGGCCCGTCCACACGTCATTCCGTTCCGGTGCTGAATGAAATACGTTATCGCGAACGGGGGAGTCGCATTGTCACTAATATCCGCATTGAAGGTAGTTTTGAAATGAATTTTCTATACGTTATTGCGTGTGTTTTGATCGGTTATTATTTTTCGTTTCAACCACGTGGACTACAGTGAAAATTTTACTGATGATGATGATGAACTTTATGCTTGAATGATGTAATAAATGTGGGACTGTGTGTGTGTGTGTGTGTGTGTGTGTGGGACTGTGTGTGTGTGTGTGTGTGTGTGTGTGTGTGTGTGTGTGTGTGTTAAAATATGCCATAGACATAATGATGACAAAAATGTAACAGTAATGCAATAAAGTTTTATTCTATTCTATTCTATTAGGTATATCACTCTACTGAGGAAACAGGCGCGGGTGCCAAGCCAAGACACGCCGGGTAAAGTCACGGCCGCCGGTCGCTATTGAGTTAAACGAACGACGTATCGTTTATACTCGTAAATATAGCATCAACATATCGGCTTGGTAACAAAACTTCTGAATTCATTATTCATTATTAACTATGTATTTGCTCAAATAATCATAAATAATGAGGAGCTCGATGGCGAAGTGGTTAACGCGCCCGGTCCGCGAGTGCTGAGGTTAAGCAATTTTCGCAAAGGCCGGTCATCGGATGGGTGACCAAACATTTTATCATCTCGAGCTACTCCGTGCTTTGGAAGGCACGTAAAGCCGTTGGTCTCGGCTGCATTAGCAGTCGTTAACAACCACCAATCCTCACTGGGCCCGCGTGGTGGTTTCTGGCCCGTTCTCTCTATCCGTCCGTAGGGAAGGCTCGTGCCCCAGCAGTGGGGACACAAAATGAGCTGATGATGATGATGATGAACCGACTTCATAAAAGGAGGAGGTTTTATGTTCGACGCGTATATTTTTTTTATTCTATTTTTTTGTCATAAAAAAGGTTTAGCTTGAAAATTTCAAACAATTGAACATCTGCAGAACCTGACCAAAATGGCCAAGCATATAACTCAACGTTTCCACGCATAGTCCATAACTCATGGAAATGAAAGATATGAGTATCATACAAACTTGGATCAATGTAAATATCTAAATAGAATTTACTTTTGGCTGTGGTACAAGCGTTAGACGGCGGCAAATATAATAAATAAATATAAGTAATTGAATTTTTATGTGTTGAGTGTTCCTAATCGTAGAGATTTTTACTAGTAACTTATTTTGTATGTCAGGCCACATAAATTTACATATAACACACATAACTACCATAGCTAAGGCGAGGGCTATGCTCGGGATTTCTCTGCGTGATCGAATCAGAAATGAGGAGATCCGCAGAAGAACAAAGGTAACCGACATAGCCCGAAGAGTTGCTAAGCTCAAGTGGCAGTGGGCAGGGCACATTGCTCGCAAGACTGATGGCCGCTGGGGCGGGATAGTCCTGGAGTGGCGACCGCGTACCGGAAAGCGCAGTGTGGGCAGGCCTCCAACAAGATGGACCGACGATCTGGTGAAGGTCGCGGGAAGTCGCTGGATGCGAGCAGCACAAAACCGGTCGTTGTGGAGATCCTTGGGGGAGGCCTTTGCCCAGCAGTGGACGTCTTTTGGCTGAGATGATGATGACACCGAACTTTCTTAAAATTCAAAAAAATTCAAAATTCAAAATTCAAAATTCAAAATTCAAAATTCAAAATCATTTATTCAGTTTAGGCTACAAGTAGCTCTTGTGAATGTCATTATGCCATCGGTTCGTAAATCTACTCTGGGCGGGAGATCTTGTACTGAGAAGAACCGGCAAGAAACTCAGCAAGTGTCCAGCTCTTTTCTCCCTTACAGCGTCAAAAATATTGGAAAATGCCCTATCATAGCAGAACACTTTCCATTACAAATAAACACAAAAAATATATATAAGACAATTACAACATGTAAAAAAAACAAAATAAAAAATGTAAGTTAACAAATTTACATCAGATAATTATGTAAAGGTTTCAATTTCCACAATGTCATACAGCACCACTACAGTACTCTAGTAAAAGTCAAAAATTGTTTAGGTAAAACAAAGTCAAACTATAATTAATAATACTAAAAATAAGATAAGTATGCAAGAGCAGACCAGCCTCCACAGGCGGCACCCGTTCACGAGCATGACATATGAATCAGCCATCGCTTCGCTCAACCATATTTTAGGGAACGTAACGACCCGACGCACATGCCACCACCGCAGAGACAATAAAGAGAGCATGACACACTCAAGATACTCTAAATAAAAACTTAATGATGTATTTAACGCAACGCTGTTTGTTATCTGTAGGACAATGCTGTTAAAATAAAAAATGTAAGTTAACAAATTTACATCAGATAATTATGTAAAAGTTTCAATTTCCACAATGTCATACAGCACCACTACAGTACTCTAGTAAAAGTCAAAAATTGTTTAGGTAAAACAAAGTCAAACTATAATTAATAATACTAAAAATAAGATAAGTATGCAAGAGCAGACCAGCCTCCACAGGCGGCACCCGTTCACGAGCATGACATATGAATCAGCCATCGCTTCGCTCAACCATATTTTAGGGAACGTAACGACCCGACGCACACGCCACCACCGCAGAGACAGTAAAGAGAGCATGACACACTCAAGATACTCTAAATAAAAACTTAATGATCTATTTAACGCAACGCTGTTTGTTATCTGTAGGACAATGCTGATAAAGGCTGTCATATCAGTATAAAAAGTATAAAAAATAATTTTAATAAATTGATTCAAATATAATATGTGATTTTTATTATAACCAGGCTGTTTTATCATCTAAATATTCTTTGACTGTATAATAACCTTTTATAAGTAATAAAGACTTCACATGTTTTTTAAACTTATCTAAAGGTAAATCTAGTACAGAATTTGGTATTTTATTGTAATAGTGTATACCTTGCCCCAAGAAAGAACCAAGTACCTTCTGTAACCTGAACAGTGGCATTACAAGTTTTGTCTTATTTCTAGTATTGAAATTGTGTACGTCACCGTGTTTAGTAAAGGAGTTGATGTTGCAACGTACAAAAACTATACAATTATAAATATATTGAGATGCAACTGTCAGGACATCAATCTCCTTAAAAAGATTTCTTAGGGAAGTTCGTGATCCTAGTTTATAGATTGCTCTTATTGCTCGTTTCTGTAAAATGAATATAGTTTCAATATCAGCCGCTGTTCCCCACAGTAGGACGCCATACGACATGACACTATGAAAATAACTAAAATAAACTGTTCTAGCAGTTTCAACGTCTGTTAACTGCCTAATTTTTCTAATGGCATAAGCAGCAGAACTGAGTTTACCGGCCAATTTCGATATATGAGGATTCCATTGAAGTTTTGAGTCAAGGGTAATGCCTAAAAAGACTGTAGAATCTACCAAATCTAATTGATCACCGTTTATTCTAATATTGTTTGGTTCATTTCTGACATTTGGTAATATAAATTTAATACATTTTGTTTTCTTAGCGTTAAGCTGTAAATTATTAATAGTAAACCAATGGAGTACCTCTGAAAGAGCTTTATTTACATTTTCATAATTAGTCCTACACCTAGTCACATTAAAAATGAGTGAAGTATCATCTGCAAATAATACAATTTCACAGAAATTCTCTACAAAGAATGGTAAGTCATTAATATAAATCAAGAACAGAAAAGGACCAAGAATCGACCCTTGTGGAACTCCCATTTTTACATGAGAACCAGATGATTTAGTACCATTTATATCGACAGTTTGAGTTCTAGAGCTGAGATATGACTGTATTAAATTTAGTGCAAAATCTTCGAGACCGTAATAATGTAGCTTCAACACCAGAGTCCGGTGCTCAACGCAATCAAAAGCCTTGGACAAGTCGCAAAAAACTCCAAGAGCATTTTGAGACTTCTCCCAGGCATCAAATATATGTTTTATTAGAGCAACGCCTGCATCAGTAGTAGAACGACCCTTAGTAAAACCATATTGCTTACTATGTAAAAGGTTGTTTGTGTTAAAATATGACATCAACTGTTCGAGTATAATTTTTTCATAAATTTTACTTAGCGCTGGTAATATTGAAATGGGCCGATAGTTACTGGGGTCTTCTTTGTTTCCTGATTTGAATAAAGGTATAACTTTACTAAACTTCATAAGATCAGGAAAGATTCCCTTATCGACACAGTTATTAAAAATTTCAGCAAGATACGGTGCAATAGAATAAATAATATTCTTAATTACTTTAATAGATATACCCCACAAATCACTCGTGTTTTTCATTTTAAGTGATTTGAATGTTTTAATAATATTCATTGAATCAATGTATTTAAAATGAAAGGAAAGATTACATTTTGGTACATATTTTTGGAGTAAAGTTTGTGCAGCTTCCGGTGATGAATCTAAATTTGATGTTGTTATTACAGGTATATTTACAAAAAAATCATCAAAAATATTAGCAATTTGTGAATCTGAATTGACCAAGTTGTCGTTTACTTTTAAAGTGAAAGTATTATCCCGTGGTTTAAATTTACCTGTTTCACGGTTTATGATGTCCCAAGTGGCTTTGATTTTATTGTTAGACTTTTTAATTTTTTCTTTAATGTAATTAGATTTTGCTACTATGCACACTTTCTTAAACATTTTCGAATAATTCTTTACATATTCCGTAAAATTAACATTTTGGTTATATTTAGAAATACGGCACAATAGCACACGTTTAAAGATAAGATAGTCACAGTCAGTACGCCAGTAAGGATTCCGAGTGAAGTGCGCTTCCACCATCAGCCTAATTTTTACATAACATTAGGTGAGATGAAAGACCACATAGCTACATAAAAACAAACACGGAACTACTTTACAAGCAAAGCTGTTTAAGTGTCAATTTAGAGAATTTATTATTATATTGAATGACATAATGTTGCTTTATTTATATTACTCTGGGGTTCGGCAGCTTTTCGTTTTTTATTAATTTAGTAGTAGTTCTAGAAATGACGCCCTACATACAATAAAACATATATTACTCCTTTATAATATCAGAGTAGGCCAATGTGTCAAGTGAGTTACAATGCTTAAAAAATGCAGTTTTTCCTTCTTTAAAATTTACACAAACTCTCCATATTTGCATGCAGTAGCGGTCAATAATAGAAGGCTGTATTTAGCATTTAAGATATTATTGTGTGTTACATAGTTTTTATTTAGTACAAGTTTTCGCTGACTGTCTTAATTAAACAAATTTAAACGGGGATTAACGCAAACAAATTAGTAAAAAGGTATCATACCTTCTTCATACCCGACGTTTCGACCGAGTTACAACGGCCGTGGTCACTCTGCCTTAAGTTTTGTATATAGTAAAAGTAGAGGTTTATCTTCCCGCTAGCGCTTAAACTCGAGACCAATACCCAAAAATAAAATCATATTTCATTTTAAATTTACAACTTCTCATTTCATATTCTAGTTTCAGTCAACAAGACACATATTCGCTTGCACTCAAACTGGAGTCACAAACAAATGTAATATTTAGTTTTCCAAGGAATATCGCAATCACTCATCCCTATGGTGTGTGGCGTGTGAAAGATTAATGAAACGTTATTCTAATTAGAGTTTAATCTAACTCTGTCCAGTCTTAGTTGGCGGTCTTTGTAATGTTTGTGAGTTATATAGTAAGTTAAAAGCACTATTATGCGAGTTTTTGGGATTACGTGGTATTTTGTTCTTATGTAGTCTTGCGGTTAGCTGCGGTCTTGTATCCACAGGTTCCTTTTTTGATTTACGTGTGGTGGGACTTGTTGGTGGGATCGTCCGCCTCATCATCATCATCAGCTCATTTTATGTTCCCACTGCTGGGGCACGAGCCTTCCCTAGGGATGGATAGGGAGAATGGGCCGTAAATCACCACACGGGCCCAATGCGGATTGGTGGTAGATAACAACTGCTAATGCAGTCGGGACCAATGGCTTTACGTGCCTTCTGAAGCACGGTGGAGCTCGAGATGATACATTTTTGGTCACCCATCCAAATGACCGGTCTTTGAGAAAGTTGTTTAACCTCAGCACTCGCAGACCGGCGCGTTAACCACTGCGCCATCGAGCATCGTCTGCCTAACTTGATATACACAACAAAATCTTTTTCGTGGTATAAAAAAGAAACCTTAAGTCTTGATAAAACCACCAAAGAGTAATCTTACCACTCTTCTGGCATCATAAGGTTACTCTTGCTTGCGTCTGCCTATCCTGTCATTTTTCTTGCTCATTTTGTTATCTTCTTTTAAACTCTTTCACTTTAAAATCTTTCTAATGCTAGAAAGCTTTCTTCTTTTGCTTGCACAATTATCAAAGTTTGAAAGATCTACGACACACTCGTCAAAACTGCATATTGGTCAAGCGATGCCAAACTCTTATTTTTACTGTCTACTCGTCAAGTTCTTATTTCTGCGTAATCGTCAAAACTGTATATTGATCAAGCGTTGCCAAACTCTTATTTTTACCGTCTACTCGTCAAGTTCTTATTATTTTCTGCGTACTCGTCAAAGCTGCATATTGGTCTAACTTTTAGAATGAGTTGGAATATTTCAATAAATAAAACTTTATGGCGCGAAAGCTAAGCTACTTACAAATAAGTGAAATGATGTTAAGTGAAAATACTTCATACGCTAAAAACGTGATGTTCAAATCCATTCCATCCCAATCCCAATCCATTGCGATCCGTCGACGAATAAAATATGAGTAACATAACATACCAATTCCGACCACCGTTACCGGCTATGTTTTGGAAAACATCCAAATCATCCGCCGGATACCGCCCATACCGTGTTAAGCGCCTCGTAAAGAACCACGAGCGATTTCTTCATTTCCAACGATATCTGAACGGTAAAGAGTGTGTAGGAAGATTTATTACATTTTTGCATTGCAATCTATGCTATTAATAAAGAGGTAACGTTTCTGACTTTGTTTGTTTGTTTGTGTGTCGGGGCTAATGGTGCTGTAATGCTCTGGAACTAATGGTCCAATCCCAAAAATTCTTTAACTGATACAATGCTACATTCCTTGAATCCTAAACTACTTACAGCACTCACTAGTTACAGCGGCTGTTTTAAAACCTACTGCAGGATTAATAAACGAATTTCACGAAATGGACGAACTGCATAAAGACGAATCTCGAAATGGACGAACTGCGTGATGACGATTCACGAAATGGTCGAATCAAATTGTTGACGAATTGAGTAGTAGGCGAACGGCAAAATGCGAAATGGACGAATTGCGTATTAGACCTACGGCTAACAAATCCCCAATTAGTCATACCATCAATGTTTGTAGTATTGTTGAGTTCCGGCAGCAAGAGTTAAGATAGCCAGTGGCTCACTAGTTGAGGATTCCGGGTGAAGTGCGCCTTCGGCCTTATCATCACTGAACATCAGGTGAATTGAAGGCCCAAGTGCTTACCTGTAAAATGTAAAAAAAGTCAGCTTTTTTTTTAATTATTTTTTTTTGAGTCACTGATATAATTAACTGTTGGTAAGTCAAAAAGGTACAACAAGACATATACCTATGACGAACTTGGCAACGTAGGAGGTTACTAAGAACACAAAGCCATCTTAATCATAGCTCCGGCTACACACACAACAATTAGCATAGACTCACAATAATTTACTAATTACCGTTACCGATATGCAAATATGTAAACGTATGCAAAACAGTTTTAGCCTCAGAATACATTAGCTAATCCCAATGCTTACGACGTCACCGGCATACTGCAAGCATATCAGCCTTACTGACGACCCGAGACGGAGTTATTAAGTCAAGTTTTGGAGTTAACTGAATAATAACGCATCCAGAAAATTTGAAAAATTAGAAAGCAGGTTGACTTAAGGATACAAAGTAATGATTTCCGACGTAGAAGCTCATGATGGTAGTCTTAATGTATCCTGAAGAGAGCAAAGAGTTTTTATATGAGAAACCTCTTTCAGTGAAATAAATAATTTCAGATAATGGTTATAGACAATCTTATCGGTGAAATATTAGCAAATTTGTGTTTGATACAATTTGTTAATATCTTTAGTATCTTTGATTTTGTTTGAAAGTAAGTTTCACCGGGTTCCACGCTTGAAGTTATGCCTGTCACAATAGGTGCCCCCGATAACATTAAGAACAGCCAGAACTAGTTCTCAGTCGTTGTAGATTTCGGATGAATAGCGTTTCAATCTTCGGCTATAATGTCACTTACCATCAAACTAAGTTAAAGAGCGCTTTCTCGTTGTTGACTACAAAAATAATAAAGATGCTACCTAGATGTAACTCATTGATGGTTTGATGAGTCTTTTTGAATTGTTAGCTTATGGTAGACTTAAGGTCAGCAGTAGACGGCGATAGGCTGAAAAGAAGTATTTGGAACACAACTTACTCCATTTTGAAGAACTATCACAGTCAATTGCTATCAAGAATTCAAGAGTTATTTTATAGTTGATATAAAAAATGCATTGTAAATAGAAATTAACGAATAAAGCTTAACACCATCGAGCCCCGCATTTCCAACATGACGGTGTCGGTGACGCCCGCGCCAATCTATAAAGACTCAGTCGTCGACGGAAACGAAGCAGGATCGATAAACAATAACAAAAAAAACTTCAATAAAAAGTCGAATGGTGAAGCATTAAAAATTTATGTTATTTCGTTTCCCAACCCCTTGTTATTCCAAGGAAATTGCTATGATCCCCCCGGAAAGCGTACCTACTTGGACGCATTAAGCAAACTTTCCTTTTTACAGATAAATATCGTTTCGTAATAAAGTGATGCATTATTAAATTTGGTACGTTTTGATGTGAATAAAGAAACGATTTTGTTTATTAAATTTTACGGGTACATGATTTTTGTACTACATACTCTCAAAAAGCACATTGTCTTTTATGTTTGAAATAAAACTTAGTAAGCTGAACCAACCGATCTGGTGAAGGTCGTGGGAAGCCGCTGGATGCGAGCAGCACAAAACCGGTCGTTGTGGAGATCCTTGGGGGAGACCTTTGTCCAGCAATGGACCTCTTTTGGCTGAGATGATGATGATGATGATGAAGCTGAACCAGGCATTATTCTTTTTAAAATAGTTAACAAATTTATTATCAATCTAATTATTATTTTAAGACCAAAGTACACAACAAAGAGCAACAAAAGAATTTGAGTTGAATTGAATTGAATTGAATTAAGATTTGTTTATATTTTTCAAAATTCCTACATCGAAATCGATGCATATCTATCAAAGTTCTCTAATAATAATCAAACCAATATTAATTCCACTGCTGACACATTTTTACAATATTTAACTTACAAAATTCTTAACATACGGAATTCTTATGATCGTCTTCTATAACATCTAAAGTGTGTAAAATTAACGAATTAACTACGTTTCAAAAGGTTCCAGGGTGCCTAGTGTGAGTTTTGTTTACTATCCGTATCATCATCATCATCATCTCAGCCAAAAGACGTCCACTGCTGGACAAAGGCCTCCCCCAAGGATCTCTATCCTTATACAAGCGTTTACGCCGCACACTAGCGCCGCCAATGAAAAAAAAAACATATCTAGTAAGTAATTAAAGATAGAAAATCAAATTATGCTCAACAAACTTTGATTTTCTATCTCTAATTACTAGATGTGTTTTTTTTTCATTAGTGGCGCTAGTGTGCGTCGTAAACGCTCTTAAACGAAAACGATAATCGGTATGGCATTGAAGCAGCGCCTCCTGGCGCCATACGAGAAGACTTAAAATTTTGCCATACAAATTTTCGGTATCGTAAACGTGATCCAATGGCGAATAAAACTCACTCTTGGCACCCTGTAGATGTTTTTTTTGTGAACAAATCTACCTTATACACTTCTGTATTATATCAAGTATTAACAACAATAACAATTTATTAAAATGTTTGACTACATCAGTCTAAGAGTACAGTCGTCTACATTTATCTCTACCCAAACTATTAGTTCCATTAGGGTTCCGTTTGTAAAGCATCCGAATCGCTATTCAAAACAACAGGGAGTTCAGGCACAGTACAGAAAAGAACAGTAAAGTCATAATCAAAACCACTTGATAAAAATTGATGAAATGATTTTTTTTTGTTAAATAAGTTATCTACTAAATATGAAAAATTTGATAGAAAAGAATAATTGGAAATGTTTGTTTGTTATTTTATTCAGTTGCTATTTCTTAAGGGTAATTGTGAGGTTTTAAAAGAGGAGAGATAAATAAAGAGTAATAAAAAGTAGAATTTTTCGTATTAAAACACATTTACAGGAGCGCCAATTCACGAATTGAGTTTTTAAAGATTTTAAAGATAGATAGCATTTGATAGATAGATAGATAGCATTGCATTTTTAAATATAGATAAATACGAGATATTTGCGCTATAACATCAATAAAAAATGTAAGATAATTTAAATAGGTAAGTATCAACAACAAAAATCGTTTTAAACATGGAGAAGCAGTAAAGGTTATAATACGTGTGTAGCCGCAAGCGGAAGCGAGTTTATAAAATACTAGCTGACGCGGCGGACTTCGTATCGCTTTGGACTGCCAAAGCGATACGAAGTCAACGAAATAGAAACTGTTCTATGACAACAAAACAAACAAATCGATATATAGTTTACGCGTGAAAGCGTATTAAACAAACAAACAAACTCCAGAGCAAAGAGATCGGACCTCATACTACAGCTATGAAGTATGAAACACAAATATCTAAACGCACCTATAAATATTTGACAACCAAGTGACAAATTTTTATTTCTAAAAAGACAAAAGACATCAAATGTTTCACAGCTAGGAACATTTTGTATTGGAAAATTAAATTGTCGTTTTTAGTATTTTCCGTTACTTATTATTTATGTTTCTCACCGTTACACCATCCACAAATATTTCAAAATCAAAATTAGCTAAATCAGTCCAGCCATTCTCGAGTTTTAGCGAGACAAACGAACAGCAATTGATTTTTATCTATATAGATTTGTTTGACTTATATTAAAATAATCATTACCATCTTACCTATGATCTTACCAATGATAAATATACCTAACATATTTCCTGCTATGTATGACTTGCACTGTGGCAATGATTTTAGTTTTATGATTTAAGTAAGTATTGCTTTTAAGGAATTTTATTGGTGTATTTTAAGTTGTTTCTTATTGGATTCTTTTTGTTTTTCCTTTGATTTAAATGGTTTCTTTTAATCTGAGTGCTAAAGAAATGTTTATTTTACATAAAATCGACTAATTAGCATGTCAATTATGAAGAAGGAATCAGTTTTAAGGCGATATAATTCTCTATTATTATGACTATAATGTTTTTCTAGTGGTTTAATAGCTATTTTATATGAGTGTGTGTGTATGGCTTTGAGTAGGTACACACGCCTGCACATCAACCTACCACAAACTGTCAAATTTCTTCAATAGACTTTTGTATTAAAGAATTAGTTCTAGTCCGATTTTTTGGCAGTTACATTAAGACATAACTTCTTAAAAAACAAAAGTCTTAGATAATTTTACTTTTTATTTTTAAGTGCTAATGGCTGCACTGAAGCTGAATAAAATAAAATAAAGTGAAAAGTTGTGTTGGCAAATGAAACAAAACAGTGCAACGTCACTTTTCAAATTCTCTCAAGAAGTCCTCCTGACGACTTAGTAAAGCCCCACATCTTTACAGAGATACTCGTGGGGTTGGGGGTATATCATTCTCACTTCTCATTTCTATTATAATTCATCATCATCATACAGGAAGGAAATATTATTTATTTATAATGCTTAAGTTGTAAGAAAAATAACTTTGACACTGGCTAAATGTGCTAATCGCACATAGCCATCAACTGAATGAAAAAAATATCATGTAGGCAGGTACATGTGGTCTAGCACTGTGCACTTTCAAGCACCTTATTTGGTTAACATTAAAGTTCGATTTTCAACCAGTTGTAACAACAAAGTTGGCAATTGAGAGACAACTTAATGTCACGCTGTAATGCCACAGATTATGCAAAGTAGCCAACAATATTTTTTTCTATTAACATAATAAGCGTGGCATTATGTTTGATGAAATAAAGCAACGTGGGAAAGGCTAACAGGGCTTAGGCCACACACTTTATTTGCAATTGTCATTGGATTTAAAACCTTACTATGATATTAAAACGGATCATCTGGTTTTCGATAATAGATTTTTCGTTATATGCGGGCGTGCGTTTGTTCGTCGAGTTCCATTTCTCGAATTTCAAAGATATCGCGTTTCTGTGCTATGGTCGCTTTTTTGTTTTGGCGTATAAAGAGGGGTTGTGTTAAAGTTATTCTGTAACTAAATACGGAAAGTTATCATGGTTAAGTTGTTTTGTACTTATTAAATAGATAGGTTAAAATAATGTATAAGACAACTAGTCACAAAACATGTTTATGTATCATTGTAAAAGCTGGATAGAATAATTGTAGCGTTTCTATTGATTTGTAAGAGCGTTTATTAAATTTTAAGATTGTTAGTTCTATGATTCAATAGATTTTTTTACAGCCTCTGTTCTCTAGTTGTCAAACCACTGGTCTCAGGCTTAGATGACCCAGATTCGATTCCCGCGTGGAGTTAATGTTATTGAGCTCGATTTGGTTTTTGATAGAGCTTGTTTGAAGTCTGCCTGGCTAGCTATTTGCTATCTTATCTAAGTCTATCACTAAGCAGTTAGTAGCTTCTTATGATTCGACAGCTAAAGGTAAGATAGGCGATATTCCTCAGCAGTTGAATTGAAACTTCAATGCGTTATCATTATCACTTAACGTCCTTAAAATCTGCGGGGCGGAGAGCGGTGACGCTCTACGCATGCATTGACGAGAGACCGACCTCGTCGACAGTGGGAGCGGAATCCTCTAAATGCCTCTACACATTTGCAGATACACTAACATGCGCACTCGCTTAAGCCCAAGACACCGTACTCGTAGAACAAGGGTGCGATGACCCTGTTCACATGTATAGTCAACAATGAAATTATGCTTTACCACCTTAGAAGTGAATTTTGTTTGCATATAATAAAACAACAAGTTCTATTTTTGTTAAAAAGACCAAGTGACAGATACATTGTCATTATTGACAATGAGCCTTTATCATCATCATCATCAACGGCCTATCTTAGTCCACTGCTGGACATAGGCCTCCCCTAATGAGCGCCATAGCGCTCTGTCCACAGCTCAATGAGCCTTAGCGAAATTTTATTGTAATAGAAGTTTTTATCAAAAGTGATCAAGCAATTTCATGGTCGACATGCTCTAAGTCGACTATACATGTACCTGCGCCTCTCCCCGCCCTCACGACCCGGTCAACTCGAGGCGAGGTCCTCGCCTATGAGGGCGCCTTCGGGTTGTTCCGCTCCAGATCCCATCCGAACCCCTCGGAGAATCTAGTAGGGGAACGGGGACACGCATTAGTGCGTGATGCCGTTCCCTTTAGAAAACCTCTGATGGCGCTTTGTTTCACACAACTTGAGGAACCTTACCACTAATGCCTTACGAGGTAATCAGCTAACTCTCCTTAAAAAAAGGTGCGACAAGGGAGAGGTAAGTCTCACGAGCGGCGGGCGACTGTATGTATGTCGAATATTTGAAGTATTCGCTGCCTTTGAGGACAGGTATTACCGCTATCCGCCCCGCCACCGCTTCCGCCCCGCTCAAGGTAAACAAGGACGCGGCTTTACATCAAGTTAGATGAAAGAGAATAACAAAACAAGTTTTTCATTTCCCCCAGACTCGTCACACACATGTTACGTAAAATGACTCAAGTAGCCTTTTAAATTCACCATCCAATTTTAATGCAGTACAAGTTTTAGTTACAACTAACTAATTAGTACATCCGCGTACAAAGTTGGTTAAATTAAAATTAAATGTCGCGTCTCGTCGCGCTGCTCGTGCTGCGTCGCGCGACCGTCCGTCAGAGTAAATGTTGCGTGCGTACTTAGAAGTACAGTCGCGAGAGATCGCGTACATTAACTTTAAAATAGTGTAGTTGCCTGGGACTGGGACGTGTAATGGACAGTGGCGTTGCGAGATTACCACACAAGTTTATTTATTTGTTATTATTTGATTTTGAACTGTCTAAAGAAATTTAACCTTAAAGTCATGTGTAGGCTACAATGGTTTAATACAATCTTATTTTAGGCCAGACAATGTCGTTTAATTACTCTTTTTCGTTGAATTCTGCTTTGGCTTTATTGTTAAAAACAAATAATTATTTATAATACCTAGATTTTATGTTATTCTTAACATACAAGAAGAATAGCACACAATCATTATATCAGTAAATCGCATTAAAAGTTTCAACCATTATTTATTGAAATCAAAACTAAATTGAATTTATGAGTACGAGTTTATACACATATTTTTAGTTAAAATAAAATTTCGATTTATAAACATTTTACTTATATCGAAAATTGGAATTCAATATTTCGGAATATTTGGGTATTAACTGCTACTTATACGAGGATAGGGTTATTTTTAGCGGCATTTATTTCCTTGTAATACACATGAATAAAAACGACCAATAATAACGATAGACAAAAACCAATTTTCTCTATAGCTTTTTCCGTCGAATGTACCTACTCAGACTCACCTTTTCAAAAGCATGAATAATTTATTGTTCCTTCAAATCTAATTCCGAGCTGATGGTACATTGTGGAATGTCATGTGCGTTAGTCACTCGTCCCCTTTAATTGGCAATGGTTTACCACTCCTGCCTGCCTTCTGCTTATTGGGTTTAGAGGAACGATTGATATTTCCGATGTAAAAGCTGAAGTCTAGCAATGACGTTTTCTATTTCGGTTTGTAATATTTTGCAAGTATTTTGAACGGTGAGTAAGGACTTCTGAGCTACTATTCAAAATTCTAAAATTCAAATTCAAAATCATTTCAGTTTAGGCTACAAGTAGCTCTTGTGAATGTCACTATGCCATCGGTTCGTAAATCTACTCTGGGCGGGCGATCTTGTATTGAGAAGAACCGGCAAGAAACTCAGCAAAAAAATAAATAAAAAAACTCAAAAATATTGGAAAATGCCCTAGCATAGCAGGACACTTTCCATTACAAATAAACGCAAAATATATAGAAGACAACCACAACATGTAAAAAAAAAACAAAAAAAAATCCAAGTTAACAAGTTAACATCAGGTAAAAGTTTCAATTTCCACAATGTCGTAAAGTACCACTACAGTACTTTAGTAACAGTCAATAATTGTTTAAGAAAAACAAAGTCAAACTATAGTGAATAAGACCAGCCTCCACAGGCGGCACCCGTTCACGAGTATGACAAGAATCAGCTATCGCTTCGCTCAACCATATTTTAGGGAACGTAACGACCCGACGCATTCAATTAAAAAACGTAATAATAATTCTTCTTTCTTTGGGATTCCTGGTGAAGTGCGCTTCCACCATTGGCCTTATCATCATTTAACATCAGGTGAGATCAAGAACTGCGCTTACCCGTAAAATAATTTAAAAAACAAAAAAGTCCCCAAACGAAAAACTTTGTGAAAAACTCTGTCAAGAAATCAAAAAGCAGTAAAACACAATAGTCCAATTATTTCATCTTCGCCGTCGCGCGCATCGTTCCGTTATAATTAATTTTAATTAATTTTGTATCAGTGTAAAGTTACATTTGTTCCTGCAGAAGTTTCTGATGGTGTTAATTAAAAAGCGTAGAAAAAGTCTCTCTTCAGCTTTGTAGAATTTAAAAGTTGTTGAAAATTATGTTTTCTTGCGTGTGACACTGCTCTAGTTTGTGTAACTCGCGAAGTTTTAATTGTAGATTTTAACAAAACAAACAGGTTTTTTAAATAATTCTAATTGATGTTCTTCTGTGATGAATTGAATTTTGAACAAGATTACCACTAAGCTACTTCACATTCCTAGAGTAATTATTAACGGGATTCTTACCATGTTTATGATTTGTGAGTATCCGATATTTCGGCACAGTTGAATGCGCCATGATCACGGAATTACTGAAGGTAAGAATCCCGTTAATAATTACTCTATTGCAAGTGACCATAATAGTTTAAATAGTTATATTTACATGCCCAGTTCATTCAATGTGTTTTTTTAACTAGGACATCATTATGAGGCAGTCCGAAACCATTAGAGATACAAAGAAACTATCCTAACACAGTTTTCGACTTCTACAGGTAGTATGTGGATTAAAATTTTGTATAAGTATACTCTAGTTCTTGCAACAAACAGTAAAAATCCTTAGATAGTTTATTATATCTTCTAAATCATCTCAAAAATCTTCAAGACATCTCTGAAACACGTAACATTTATTTTTTCGATCATCTATTCAGTGATAGTGTTAGGGAGCTCGATGGTGCAGTGGCTGACGTGCCCGGTCTGCGAATGTTAAGGTTAAGCAACTTTCGCAAAGGCCGGTCATCGGATGGGTGACCAAAATTTATCATCTCGAACTCCTTCATGCTTCGAATATCACATAAAGCCGTTGGTACCGGCTTCATTAGCAGTCGTTAACCACCACCAATCCACACTGAGCCCGTGTGGTGGTTCATGGACCGTTCGCCCTATCCATCCGTATAGAAGGTGCCCCAGCAGTGGGGACATAAAATGACAGCTAGTTTATTTATTTATTTATTTATTTATTTATTTATTTATTTATTTATTTATTTATTTATTTATTTATTTATTTATTTATTTATTTATTTATTTATTTATTTATTTATTTATTTATTTATTTATTTATTTATTTATTTATTTATTTATTTATTTATTTATTTATTTATTTATTTATTTATTTATTTATTTATTTATTTATTTATTTATTTATTTATTTATTTATTTATTTATTTATTTATTTATTTACTTATTTATTTATTTATTTATTTATTTATTTATTTATTTATTTATTTATTTATTTATTTATTTATTTATTTATTTATTTATTTATTTATTTATTTATTTATTTATTTATTTATTTATTTATTTATTTATTTATTTATTTATTTATTTATTTATTTATTTATTTATTTATTATGGACAGTCAGCGAAAACTTGTACTAACACAAACTATGTAACATACAATAACATCTTACATGCTAAGTACAGCCTTCTATTATTGACCGCCACGGCATGCAAATGTGGAGAGTTTGTGTAAATTTTAAAAGAGGAAAAACTATTTTTTTTTTAAGTAATCAGTAATAACAAACTTAACAATATAAATAAGAGCAAAACATATACAACTCATTTCAAATGCTAGTAAGAATTACATAGGGTCTACGCAGCTCTCAGACATCAGTTTTCTAAATTTGTAGACACTTAAATGAAATATGTCAATGTCAGCGTTGGATCGTGACAAGCGTTCTTGCCACAAGCGATAAAAACCTTAGATAGTTTATTGGATCTTCTAATGGCATCTCTGAAACGCTTGTTTTCGATCATCCAGTGATAAATCTGCTTCAAAAGTTCCTCTACATTTAACATTGTAGAACGGGATGCCTTTAAAAGGACTATTATTACGTGTGTGTACCCACTTACAACTTAGCAAACATCTGTGTTAAAATTTTCCACAGAGAATAGAAAGAACTAAATCATACAGAACGCTTCAATGAGACTCGTAGACATTTCTAATAGCCCTTAAGTCCCCCACGAGTGAGGCAAACAGTTTTACGCTATTGTCCACTTCACTCGACATTGTTATAGTCAGTACAACCTTTAATATGCTATCCTGACCAACCAAAATGATCCTTAAGTCGTCGTCATACAAGCTACAACGACTGCACAACATTAGTCCGTGCCGTCGTCATAGCAACGCGCATTGACAAAAAAAGTCCCGTCAATGCAATTTCATCGTTATGATGTTCCCAATTGGGTCCATTCGATCTGTTCCGAAAGAGCTCGGAAAATAGCGCTTTCCATTGAAATCATGAAAATATTCTCTCTGCAATTGAAATCTTATATTTTGTTGAACAACGTATCAGTCGGGCAATGGCGGAGCTTTAAAAGTAAATTCTGCATAATATTTTATACAAATAATTATGCACAGTCAAGTTGAATTAAACCGTATTTACTTTTGAAACATCATTGAAGAACACCAAGTAAACAGACAGAATGATACAATGATGATTATGAAAAATTATTGAATGCGTAGACTTGAAGCCTAGGTTTTTTAAGTCTTCAACTTTTAACCGCTCTGTTACTAACCAGTAGTTAGACCACTGAACTGAGACCCAGAGATCTTGGTTTCGATTCCCAGCGGGGATACTACAGCGTTTGTTTCCTAGCCTAGCCTGGCTACTACGATTAAAATCAAAGTTTTGAAACTTTATCAAATATAGAAACAACAAACTCCATCAAAATGTAATGTATGTATGTAAATGTATGTGCTGTGCTTGTGAATAAAAAACCTTCCATTTCAATACTTAAAATGTGGATTTTCAGTGCAGAAATAACTCTTGTTAACTTTAATAAAGTATGGGCTATACAGTTCTAAAAACTCAACGACGAAAACGAGTAATGTCCGGAAGAAAGTCGCGGGACTCTCTTCCGGACATTCCCCCTTTTCGAGAAACGCTCCTCTTCTAACCGGAAAATTAGATAAGTATATATCAAATGACTTAAAACTTTCTTAATCATATCTTATTGTAACAAAAATGTAGCGAGTCTTACGATATACCTATTAACATAGCAAATATAAATAAATTATCTACGAAGGTAGAGGATAAATCTTCTAGTTTAATACTTTTATGCGAAAGTGATGGGTGATAAATCGCGACTGCGACAACGAACTGAATTGTGCGCTCAACTAGACACGCCGTGAGCTTAAGGAGACTACTCACGAGTGAAGGCCAAATATTTACAGAATTGAATAATTCTCGCAAACTGAAATGTCAAAGTGAAAGAGCAACCACAACCATAGACGAATTTCCGATTTTTTTAATAATTTGTCAATGAATCGTGACGTTGTTGCCGCTGTCGTACGTATACTCGTAGTTATGTCGACCTTATTCTAAGTTTATTTGTAAGAAATTATTTTGTTTTTTATTATTTTATTTTTTTAAAAGCGTGGCGATTACGGCAAATACCCCTCATATCCTTGGGGGAGGCCTTCTTTGGCTGAGATGATGATGATGATGATTTTTTCCTTATTCTTACCTTACACTGATCATAACTATTCTCAGTTCAACTATAAATTAAGCTCGGTGTATTGAGTTTTTATTTGCAAGACGGTTAGTATTAAACAGTATTTGGGTAAAGAGTCTATCCTTCGAGGGCTAAATATTAAAACCAGGCTTTTCACTTCTTGTCTCCGAAAGATTTTGGAACATTTTGGTCACATAGCCCGAAAAGAAAGTTACAACCTCAAACAGCTTATGGTTATTGGCAAGATCGAGGGTGAACGACTGAGAGGGCGCAGCCCAACAAGATGGTAACCAAATCAGCTCAACGCCGAACACCAAGCTTTTATTTATTTACTGTTTCTTTTTCTTACTAGTAAGTATTTGATCTTCGTCCCACCTGATATTAAGTGACGAGTGACGATAAGATAAAATAAATAAGATAAATGCACTTAATTGTACACCAAAAATAAAACTTTTGACAAAAGAAACTACATAAAAATACACGTACTAAGGGCGGTCTTATCACTAAGAGTGATCTCTTCCAGAGAACCTTTTTATAATGATAATTCACCTGAAACCTCAACAAATGTTACTTAGCTGCGAACGATAAAGAAATACTAACTTATTTGATAACATAATAACATTAATTTATTGTAATGAGTACATCTGTGTCTAAGGTATATGCAACTGTGACATTAAATCTAGGCATCAAATACTCAAAGAAACAAAACAATTCCGGTAGCAATTTTATTATTCTAATGTTAGCATAGAATCAGTAAGTGTAAACATTCTCTTATATTGAAATATCTACGCTTGATATTTGTTCCGAGTTTCCCCTGGATAGCTATTTTGCCTCTAAATCACATGCTTAGTTAGTTTTGTAGTGTTGTCGGTAAAATCGTGATATACTCCAAATATTCTTTGCAGACCTATTAATATAATTCATTTGAAGTTAACGCGAACGCTACACAATAAGGTTTTTCTACATAAATTTTCATCCCAAACACGTTATGAACCCTTTACAGGTTCGATGGTCACAAGAAGTCTGTTGTCAGTAATCTTGTGATAGCAAGGGTTCAATACATAAGATTAAAGTAAGTAAGTAAACAGCCTATAACTGTCCCACTGCTGGGCAAAGGCCTCCATCATTGAAATCAAGTCATCACTACAATTGATGGGTATTGGCTTAATCACCACGCCAAATGCGGGTTGGCGATCACAAACCCGGGATATGCATCGAAAAAATCCAAAACACACTGCTTGACCTTGGAATTGAACCCGGGACCTTCGGGTATCAAGCCGAGCGCTCTGCCACTCAGCCACCGAGGCGTATAAGAATAAAATAAAAACAAGAGTAGATCCGTATTAAATATTAAATTTCAAGTTACCTTAATCAAAACTAATAAATATGCCGACATGGGACTTGCTTATTGCTTATTGCCGGAATCATAATAATATATTTTGATTCATAATTGGAAGCTAAAAGAATCCGAACAAAAATGTTTCATTTTTGTGTGTTCGCGAATTATTATTTAGGTAACTACTTCCCTCTTTCTAGAGTCCCTTCTTTTCCTCCTTCAATGAATATAAGCTAATATCAATCCATAGCTAAAACAAATCTTTTGATTTTTAACCGTTTATATTTAAACTAGTGGACTCTCGCGGTTTCACCCGCGTGGTTCCCGTTCCCGTGGGAATATCTGGACAAAAAGTATCCTATGTGTTATTCCCAATTATAAACTATCTGTATGCCAAATTTCATCCAAATCCATTCAGTAGTTTTTACGTGAAAGAGTAACAAATATCCATACTTACAAACTTTCGCGTTTATAATATTAGTAGGATATATTTAAACTGTTGAAGGGAAAGGTAGCTTTTTATAATGAAACATAATGAAAACAAACTAAAGCGATGTGTGAGTCCAACAGATGTTGGATTGCATCAATTAACGGATTATCACACCCCCACCACCTCTCCCCTCCTCCTCTCCCCCCTCTTCAGCCGATTACTTCCTCTGAGCTGACATGAACGGCGGCATGGCCGATTGTCCTATGTGTCTTTTTAGTAATTCCTATTTTAAGCAGGACTTCTTTCAAAAGTTTTCAAATTATGGCTAAATATAATTATTAATCCATTAAACATTGAATCCGCTCATTCTACGCCACATACGCCATTTGCATAATTAACCTAGAATCAAAATCTAAAATGTAGATTTTAATTATCGCAAGAATCCAACGCTGAAATTAATATCGTATATTTTGATTTGATATAATGTCATAGACGTCTTTCTAGCGGGACTCAACAGCCTATTATTTTGTCATCGCAAAAGGTCAAAATTAATCAAATTAGGAAGGAGCGGGATTACCTTAATCCGATTCTGGCTAATTGTATAACGTCTACCGTTACTTTAAGGGGAAATGAAGAAAACTTCTGAGAAAATTGTACGTACAGGCCATTCTGTACTAACCGCAATGTTAATACCTTCAGAAAACCTTTATTTGAAACTATTCAATTGTTCTATTGTCAAAGCAATGAAACGTCACTTTTCAAATACTCCCAAAAAGATCTTTATTGAAACCCAAGGACTTTGGGAGTAACAAATCAGTCAACATCAATGGAATCATTGGAATCATCATTGCAATTGTCTCCACTATACTGGGACAAATGCAAAAAAATTGTACATATAACAAATAGGAAACAAAGATGAAAATAACTTGATGTTACAAAAAAATAACAAAGATGAACTATAAGGACTAGTTCATGTTGTGCATTCTATTTGAAAGGTAAATTTGTTAATGAGTAAAAAGCAGTATCTTGATTGATTATTTTAATAAAGAATGGCAGCAAGTCTAGTGTTGCAAATAAACAGGCATTTATTTTTGTTAGAAATAAAACTTTGATTTATATTATGGACGAATCGATTATCGAGATTCAATTTTGTTTGGTGGCATAATGGCCCCATCACTAGTTGTTCTTTTTTTTATACTCTTGTCTCTGGAAAGCAAATATGGCTGGATGATATTTATCGTGTGTTAATAATTAAATAGTTTTGTGTAGTAATAAGGGCATTTGGAGCCGTATTGCTTTAATTAAGTATATTGTGCAACATGTGGGTGTGTGTGTCGTGAGCGAATCGCATCGGGAGCACAATTCGCCGTCCGTGTTTGGATGTCGGCAACCACGCTTCGAAGTGAATCAGGTATTTCCTCGGGGGAGAGTGCACTTTGGGGTAGTTTGGGTGTGTTTAGGGACCCTAGAAGACCCGGAGCCGGATTCGGGCCCCATCGGATCATATGGATCCCGTTCAGGACGGCGGGAGCGGCATGGAACTGTAAGTGGACTTTGTTAATTTTAAGGTAATTTTGATGTGTAATTTTAATGTGTATTTCTAAGCAATAGCATAGTGTGTGTTGTGGGTTTCCGCAACATTTTGGTAGCAGAGCGTAGTTGTGGGTTTCCGCAACATTTTGGTAGCAGAGCGTGGTTAATACCGGACCTCTAGGTTAATCGGTGTAATTCTGTGTATTTTTTTGTTAGTTCGTAATAGGTTAAGCTCATTTCGTGTAAAATCGCACTTCCGGGACAGGTGCGGTTAAATTGTAAGGTTGGTAGTACCGTTGTTTTGTTCGTTCATTCATTTGGGCTGGGACATTTCTCAGAACGTTAATTTAATTTAATTTCGTTCAATTGAAAGCATCGAGTTGATTCGGGATAATCGATTCCGTGTTTTCATTGACTCGTTTTAATTTTGTGTTTAGGTTTATTTAGTTTAAATTATTTATAATGACAGCGTCACGGCAGGAGTTGGCTCAGCAGCTCCGGTGGTTCACCGGGCTGCTTGCATTAGTAGATCGGCCTAACCGGGAGGACGCCTTGGAGACGCGTTCGAGGGAAATGCAGGCTCGTTTTTTGTTGGCCGAGCGGTCGGTAACCGCCCTATTGTCAACCGACCCGGTCGGGGAGAAGGAGCTGGCCCTCCACGCCCAATATGTCAAGGATCTGGAGCACATCCAAGACATCTACGACGAGGTCCTTCAGCGGGTGAAGGACATCGAGCGACTGCGGGAGGGGAAGCCTGTTGCGCGCCCCGCTTCGCTCCACACCCCTGGACCCAGCGCCATGGGAAGATTGGGTGCCCTGGAGGTCCCGCATTTCACCGGATGTATGCGGGACTGGGCTGGATTCCGGAACATGTTTTTGGCCTTGGTGGATACTCGGAAGGATTTCACCAAGGCCGAAAAGCTGGCATATCTCCGTTCCTTCCTAGACGGAGAACCCAGACAGCTCGTACAGCATCTGGAGCTGCAGGATGCGAGCTACGACACCGCCATGCAGCTGCTGGAGAAGCGGTACGAAAAGCCGCGTCTTCAGGCGGACGCGCACGTGACCCATCTGCTGGGATTGCCGAGGGTCAACCATAGGGCTCAGTTGAGGACGCAGCTGATCACCCCGCTCACAGTGTCCTTAAACGGGTTAAGGACGCTCGGACTGCCCGTCGACCAGTGGTCCTTCCTTCTTCTGCACATAGTTCTGGCCAAGTTGTCGCAGGAGATGAGGGACAAGTTCGAGCGGAATCGACTGGTCCACAAGGATCTCGGCAGCGTTCTGCCCTCGATAGGGGAACTTCTGGAGTTCCTGGAAGAGGAGGCTGGCCTGCTGGAAAACCAGCTAGCCTCCCAGGAGGCTCCGACAAGTGCGCCGGCCCGCACTTCCGGAGTCTACGGCGCCCAGCCGCCACGCAACCCAGGGAAGGGTCGCGGCAGGCTGGTGGCTGCGGCCGCCATCAACCCCGGCTCTGGATGCCGGATTTGCGGACAGCAGCACTTGGAGCAGCTATGTCCAGCAATTCTCGGGCTGCCCACGAAAGAGCGCCGAAACCTCGTTCGGACACGAGGATTGTGTTATGCCTGCCTGGGAGGACATAGGTATAATGAGTGTCCCCAGGCGAGGCCTTGCGATGTGTGCGGCGGACCGCACCATCGCTTACTGTGCACCCGTAGTGCTGAGGGCTCAGCACCGGTTCGGGAGAGGGGATCTCCCACGGGTGGCGGTTTGGGGCCGGGGTCAACTCCGCCTCCGGAAAGACGGAGTCCGCCACGGCCGCCACACTACAACCCCTCGTACACCCCGGCTCAGGTGAGTTGGGGACCGCCGGAGCGGAGCCGGGTTCTGGCTACAACCCGGCACCCGGCGCGACCAACACCAGGAGTTGGTGCCTCTAAGGGCCACTGGGTGCAGGGACCCCCACCTCCGGACCCAACACCCGGATACTCGTACCCTCCGCCGCCGTTACCGGAACAACAGCGACATGAGAGCCGTCAACAGTTCTCACCGGTACAGCACGAGTACCCGAGGTTGGAATACCACCCACCCTATCACCGGTATGGTAGGGCAGCTGGATACGCACCACCCCGGATGGTGGCCTGCACGCGTCCGACTTACTGGCCGAGTCATCACGGTTCGACAGGGTCGGCTGCTGGCTCTGACGCGTGACTAGCCTGTGGTCGGGCTACGTCGGAACCGAGGACGGTTCTTTTGCCCATCGCGCAGGTACGCGTTTGGGGACCTAGGGGGGACTTCGTCCGGATACGAGCCCTCCTAGACACTGGGGCACAGGGCTGCTTAATTACTACGAGGGTAGCGAGGCGCCTACGTCTGGAGTGCGCGCCTCCCTCAGCTCCGATTCGGGGAGTCGGAGATACAGAAGTGGGGGGTCTGTCCGGTCAGACCCACATTTCCTTCTCTCCTGTGCATTCCGCTTCGATACGGATTGCGGCGGCCGCGATCGTACTCGACAATCTGCTGGGTTGGCATCCACCGACAGACATTCCGCGGGACGCAATGCCTGACACATCAGGTCTCATGCTGGCAGACCCTCATTTCGAGGAGCCGGCTCCGGTGGACCTCATATTGGGAGCGGATGTACTGGGCTGGATCCTTTTAGGGCCTCAGCGGAGTCTGGGCCGCTCTTCGTTGGTAGCTATACCTACCATCTTTGGACACGTTTTAATGGGACCGGTTTTCGACCAGGAGACGCGGGATGTCTCACCTGTCGTCGCTACTACCTCCATCGCTAGGACGATGCAAAAATTCTGGGAACTGGAAGAGCCTCCCATGGTCTCCCGTCTGGATCCGGAGCATGTGGAGTGCGAAACCTTTTATAAGGATCACACACGCCGGATGGCGTCGGGTAGGATCGAAACTCGACTGCCCTTTATCGACTGTCCCCCTCTCTTGGGAAAATCGAGGGCGTTGGCAGAGAAACGACTCTTGTCCATGGAGCGTCGTATGTCTCGCGATCCGGTACTTCGGGAAAAGTATATCGAGTTCATGCGAGAATACGAGGCCTTGGGGCATATGTCGCGGGCGACTGTCGACTGGACAACGACAGATCATTTTTTCTTGCCTCACCACGCGGTGTTGAAGGCATCATCTGGAAAACTACGGACTGTTTTTGACGGATCGGCACCGTCGTCGACTGGAGTTTCACTGAACCAATGTCTCCATTCTGGTCCGAAATTACATCGGGACATTGTCGACATCATTTTAAATTTCCGAAGACACCAGGTGGTGTTCGGTGCGGACATCCGGATGATGTTCCGCCAAACAGTAATACATCCTGCGGACAGGAGGTTTCAGTTAATACTCTGGAGGGAACGTTCGGAGGATCCCATCACCGTCTACGAGCTCAACACCAACACGTACGGCCTGAAGTCGAGTCCCTTCATTGCCATCCGGTCACTGCTGGAACTGGCGGAGCAGGAACGGGCTCGCTTTCCCCGGGCAGCCGCTGTACTGACACGTGACGTGTTCGTAGATGATATCTGCACAGGGGCAGCCTCTCTGGAGGAGGCGCTCATCATCAGGAATGAACTTATCGGACTCCTCGCGGCTGGTGGTTATGAGTTGAGAAAATGGTTATCCAACGAGCCACAGCTTCTGGTTGGGATTCCGGAAGATCACCAACAGAATCCTCAGCTATTCGAGGACGCAGGAGACCCGAACTCTATCGCCGTTTTGGGAATTAAATATCAGCCGGTTCACGATATTTTCACATTCCGGGTAGAACTGGAAACTACAAGAGTTTGGTCGAAAAGGACGGTCCTTTCCACCATCGCTCGGATGTTTGATCCAAATGGATGGATCAGCCCGTGCATTTTTATGGCGAAGTGTTTATTGCAAACACTGTGGACACTCGGAGTCTCGTGGGATGAGCCACTGGTAGGGCTCTCACTCGACACTTGGCTCGCTCTGATATCTACGATCGAGGCGATCAATCAGGTGGCGTTGCCGCGGCAGATCTTGCCGCGGGGCAAATACAGGGCAAGCCTACATGGCTTCTGCGATGCGTCAGAACGAGGGTATGCCGCAGTGGTGTATCTGCGAACGGTGGACTCGAAGGGTCGAGTCGCCGTCTCCTTGCTTCTGGCTAAAAGCAAGGTGGCTCCCCTCAAAACTAGGCTGACAATCCCGAAGCTGGAGCTTTGCGGGGCGCATCTATTGGCCAAACTGTTGTGCCACGTGCACAAGGAACTGACGTCTACGGTGGACATCCGGAATGTCTACGCCTGGTCTGACAGTCAGGTAGCTCTGGCATGGCTACGCGGGGCACCCCACGTATTGGAAACGTTTGTGGCCAATCGGGTATCTCAGGTACAGAACTCGGGCATCGAAATTTGTTGGAGGCACGTTCCCGGCCCCTGGAATCCTGCCGATTGTGCCTCTCGGGGCTGCACCGCGCCGGAATTGGTGCAGCATGCCCTCTGGTGGGGTCCAGAGTGGTTAAAGGAGGGTGAGTCATCATGGCCGGTCACCATGATCGATGGCTCTCTAGGGATGCTCCCTGGAGTAAAAGTTTTGGTGACAACAAACGAGTCAAGGCCAGATCCGAATTGGTTGACGGCTCGATACAGCAAACTGGACAAATTGCTAGGAGTAACTTGCTGGATCCGGAGATTTCTACATAACTGCCGCCATCCAGACAAGAGTGGCGATCACCCGTGGCGGGTGCTGAGGAACGCAGGAGTTCACTGTTGGCCCTGATACGGCTGGTTCAAGCTGACCGGTTCGAGGACGAACTGAAGATTTTGCGCGTCGGTCGCGCAAAGCTCAAGGGAGCGATCTCTCGGCTCAACCCATTTCTGGATGCGGATGGACTGTTACGCGTTGGAGGTCGCCTCAAAAATGCCGACCTGCCCTTCGGTAGCCGTCATCCTCTGCTACTCCCCAAAGGAGGACCTTTGGTAGAACTGGTGGTCTCGGATAGACACCTGAAAAACGCTCACGCGGGGTGTAATGCGTTACTGGCGATATTATAGAGGGAGTTCTGGATTTTGTCCTCTCGGAGAGTGGTTCGCAGCGTGTTATTTAAGTGTGTGGCTTGTTATCGGGTGAAGGCCTCCACTATGCAGCCACAGATGGGGGATCTCCCTTCTGACCGGGTTTGTCAGACTACTAGGCCGTTCGACGGGGTCGGTACGGATTTTGCTGGACCGTTTCTGGTGAAAACCACAGCCTATCGTAACACTAGGGTCACGAAAGCATACCTGTGCGTTTTTGTCTGCCTGGCCACTAAGGCCGTCCACCTGGAAGTGGTTTCGGCTCTGTCTACGGAAGCCTTTGTCGCCACGCTGGATCGTTTTGTTTCGCGACGGGGTTTACCTTCTCTCATTCGGTCCGACAACGGTACCAACTACCGAGGCACTGCCAACTACTTAAAAGATGTGAACGATTTTCTGGATAAAAATTGTAATAGCATAAGTCAAGCTCTCGCACAGCGGGGAATCACATGGCGATTTAGTGTGCCAGCCTGTCCCCACTGGGGCGGGATATTTGAAGCCGCGGTAAAATCGGCAAAAACCCACTTGCGCCGGGTAGTCGGGGAAACTACCCTCACGTATGAGGAACTTACAACTGTGTTTTGTAAGGTTGAGGCGGTTCTCAACTCGCGTCCGCTTTGTCCACTCTCCTCTGACGCAAATGACATGGAAGTCCTGACCCCTGGTCATTTTTTGGTCGGTCAGCCACTCACTGCCCTGCCTGAGTATCCCTGGAAGGATGAACGCAGACACCGGATGTCTCGTTTTCAAATGATACAACAAATGAGTCAGGACTTGTGGCGTCGTTGGTCACTGGAGTATCTGCATTTATTGCAGCAGCGTGTAAAGTGGACAGACCGGACGTCGCCCCCTTCGGAGGGGGATCTGGTTTTATTAAAAGAGGCTAATTTGCCATCGTTATTTTGGAGACGAGGTCGCATTTTAAAGTTAATCTGGGGCGCGGACGGGACTCCGCGTGTGGCGCAAGTGTTGGTTGATGGATCGGTGCTAAATCGCGCGGTCGCGACCTTAGCTCGATTACCGGTTGACTAGTTTAAGATTTCAGGCTAGAAAGCGGTACGTCCGCTTTGGGTGGCGGGATGTTGCAAATAAACAGGCATTTATTTTTGTTAGAAATAAAACTTTGATTTATATTATGGACGAATCGATTATCGAGATTCAATTTTGTTTGGTGGCATAATGGCCCCATCACTAGTTGTTCTTTTTTTTATACTCTTGTCTCTGGAAAGCAAATATGGCTGGATGATATTTATCGTGTGTTAATAATTAAATAGTTTTGTGTAGTAATAAGGGCATTTGGAGCCGTATTGCTTTAATTAAGTATATTGTGCAACATGTGGGTGTGTGTGTCGTGAGCGAATCGCATCGGGAGCACAATTCGCCGTCCGTGTTTGGATGTCGGCAACCACGCTTCGAAGTGAATCAGGTATTTCCTCGGGGGAGAGTGCACTTTGGGGTAGTTTGGGTGTGTTTAGGGACCCTAGAAGACCCGGAGCCGGATTCGGGCCCCATCGGATCATATGGATCCCGTTCAGGACGGCGGGAGCGGCATGGAACTGTAAGTGGACTTTGTTAATTTTAAGGTAATTTTGATGTGTAATTTTAATGTGTATTTCTAAGCAATAGCATAGTGTGTGTTGTGGGTTTCCGCAACATTTTGGTAGCAGAGCGTAGTTGTGGGTTTCCGCAACATCTAGTTTGTATTACTTTCGACTTACTTAACATTTTTTTTGCAAATCAACTTTAAAATTAACTGTGATCATAATATTTTAACTTTAGTAATCCAAGTCAATTATTACAATATGAGTGCGACTTTACTTCATATTTGTTATTTCATATTTGTTACGTCACAAAGAAATGTAACAAATTCGTAACAAAAAGGAACAAAACACTCGTGTGTACAACCTAAAATGTGTGATAAATACTAAGAGATGTCTTTGAATCAAACTGTTTATATGTTTCTAAATATATCATGAAGTATCCTTGAAATAAACTATATTGAAAGCTATACATACACTAACCAATTAGTTTAATGGAATGGTTATCAAGATGAAACTAATTTGTGTATTTTTCCCGCACAATTTAGTAAAATTTTTGTAGACCGTCTAACCAGAACTCCAGCAAAATGGCCGTCGTGCAGAACTAGCGCCACCTACAGACGTTATTTATGATTTTAGTTTTGCCAGGTAAAAACTTATTTTTCTACTAAATAACAATAAACAAAGCTGAATAACAAATATGAAAGAAGTTACGGACGACTTTAAAAATGATATTCAAAACAGTTTTTAATAGAGAGGCCTGATTTATTGTTTAAAGTATTAAAATGTATGTAGTATTCTGTAAATAACTAAAAATATTTAACAGTATAAAATCACTCAACTGTATTTTTTTCCCCATACACAAAGCTGAACACAGACGAGAGGGACACGCGTACTTGTATGAAGAAAACTAAACGTATCCTGATGATTTGATTTTTATTTAATTGATTTATCGGAAAAATATTATTTATTTCTTTTAGTTTTTGTTATAATGTAATTTTGTAAATGTATTTAAAAAAATATATGAAAAGAAGTTATGTATTGAACGTTTATTCTAATAGGACGTTCACGCATTCAGAAATGTACAATTTTTTTGCATTTGTCCCTACTATCAACATAAAAAAGTCCTGAATGAATCACTGAATGACTCATCAGCGCCCAGCCCTAAGCCTTGGACCTTGGAAGCTAAAATTTTTCGCAGTGGTCCCTTTATGATATTTTTTAAAAAGTGGACGCCAGATTCTTCCTTACAATTGCGTAGAGATATTGCGTCACTCAGCGTCTTCTACGGCTTACACCACGGCGAGTGCTCTGAAAAACTCTTTAACCTCATCCCACCTTCTCCCCTCCTCCATATGGGTACACGTGCCGCTCTCCGGAATCACCGCGCTTTACCGTCTCTAATATTTCATCAAGCACAAAGAACTTTGGAGACTCGTTTCTTTGTCGCACCTCCAAAAGATGGAATAGTCTACCCTTGGATCAATAATATACTAGTTAAAGGATCCGGGACAAAAATAAAAGTGGGCCCGTTTGCTCATACCTCAACATTTTAAATTTTGAATGACAAAATCTGAAAAGACATTGGATAGCATCAACAACTTCAGCTTACTGTGAACCTTAATTAGTAACCATAAAGTTTAATTAAGGTTGTAAAATATTTGTACATAGTACACACTAACACTAATGTCATCGCCACAAACGTCATTGGGTCTCCGTGTCCTCCAAATCGCCTACCGTTTTTCAAGCGCTGCGCTCATCGGGAATTCAGTACATTATTGATCGAAGAGTCTACCGCATACGTTTTCACTCCTTCCTATGACATGGGGTCTTTAAGACGAGACATGAAGAGGCACCTGGGGGCCAGCAGTGTGATGGTGACTGATGCTGTGTCGTTTTCATGCTGCACCAGTTGTCTTCACGTTTGCACTCCTTTTCTACTTAACACTCCATTACACGCGCGTTCTACCGTCGTAGAACAGACATGCATTTTGTTTATTTGTTAAGTATGTTGAAGGTAGGTAACACTGACACTCTTTGTATACTTCCTCGAATAAGTAATGAACACAATTAGTGACCACACAGCAACCGAAGCGATCATACGATTGACATATTTTATATTGTTTTCTAAAGTTTACGCGAACACTACACATTGAAATGAAACAACTTTTACGGATCTACTCGCGTTTATTTTGCACATTACTTATTTAATGTTTATCCTGACGTTTCGAACCCTTTGCAGGGTCCGTGGTCACAGGGAGACATATTTTATTTCAAAACTAAAATTCTACAATAGTAGAGCGCGCGGGTATTCGCGTAACTTTTTTATCGAGATATTTCACTGAGTTTACTTATGTGCGGTAAGTCATTTTAGTATTTTTATTTGGTGTTTATTATTAAATATTACTTATATATATTATAAATAATTGAATATACAATATATAATTACAAAGAGCACACTAATAAACCAAGGAAAGATTATTTGTATGAAGTTGGTTTTCATCTCGTGGCTCCTCCATGCATAAATCGCAGGATTGCGCTAGAAATCCTTCCAAAATCATTGAAAATAAAAGGCAAAATGCTATTGAGCCTGAATTATCCACCTGAGCCGCATCAACATCAAGTACCATTTCAAAATACTGGGCGTGTCGAAAAATGTTCCTTTTGTGGAAGAGCGCGCAATAAGTCCACCAGGAAACAATGTTACACATCAACAAATGGATTTGTCTCGAGCATCAGTTTCTTCAATGCCCTGACTGTAATGAAACCGAAGAAAGTAGTGTAGAAGTAATAAGTGAACAAAAATAAAAGTGTTTCAAGCATACATGTCATAAAATTACTGATTTTCGTCAAGTTTTCTAAGAAGTCTGTTAAAAAGTTCCTAATAAATAAATAAAGTTATATTTTGTTTCTAGTAGATTTTTAATAAAGTCTGTTTTGTTATTAGTATAAATTATTTCTTTTTATTTATTCATTTTCACTGAAAAACAAGTAGATGAAATTGTTCTACGTATGTAGAGCGCGCGAGTACTGGAGTTCCAAATAGAGGCGCGTGTACCGTAGTGTTAACATCATCTTAATTATGTACTCAAAAGTGGAATCAATTTAGCATTACCATTAGAATCAAAATACCAAGTTATTAAAAAACAACGGGATTAGGGGATACGGCTGCTTACGCGGACAAAATCGCTAGCGATCGCTGATTTTTAGGGTTTCGTACCCAAAGCGTAAAACGGGAACCCTATTGCTAAGACTCCGCCGTCCGTCCGTCTCACAGTATTTCGCATAGAACAAGCTAGGTGAACAAAATACATGACACGATTTCCAGGAAATGATAATTAACTATTGTTTAGACACCTCAAAACACACGATTCCAGTTTTTGTTTTGATCTAATATTCCAGAGTAATGAGTTATAGGGTTTAGAAGCCTTAATAAGGGTAAGTGCAATAATTAATGAATAATCAGTTACATTTTCGCGACACATTCTATAATACGTTTTTGTAATTACTTATAATTTGTGTAAGTTTGTTGTGATGGATTTTATTTCCGAGGGTGAGTACTATATTCTATCATATGATTTAAGTTCTATCACGTCTACATTAATGCTATTTAACTTTTTGAAATATAATGAAAATTTTGTATTATTTTTTCTTTGTTTTCTGACTTTAAACGTTCAGGAGGAGCATGTTCCCGCTTGTTTCCGGGCTAATTTTTAGATATATTATATGAACAACCTTTCTCTTCACAGTGTAGTTTATTTTAGCGTGCGTCTGCATGGACTTTTTGCGTTTGCGAGGGGGAAAGTCTCCAATCTGAAAGTGATGCGTCAATATGGAAACTGATAATGAAAAAGGAAGTGGCCATAGAGTGGAAGTTAGATTTTTACTTTTTTTTAGATAGAAGACAGATTACAAAATGAAAAAGAACCTCTTTTTAAGAGCTCTGGTAAGATAAATACTCTTACATATGATACGTATTTCTTAAAAAGAAATATAAAAATATTTAATCTAGTAATATACATTAAAAAACATTTTAGAGTCGGTAAAAACCCTAACGTCCATATGATTTTAAATATAGAAATATTTATTTATTTAGTTTTTTTTTACTACATAACAAAATTATAATATCACTCTTATGTTAAACTTGATTTCATAATTTTTTTGGGGTTATACTTATATTCCTACCTATAGCTATTTTGTATCGTGGCAATATTATAATATACTATCGATGTTTCCTGCACTAATAGTCTGCGAAAAAAACTAACAGACCTTAAAAAGCGGTTGATCCAAAAAGCTTCTCAGCTCACGAAGCATGATTTCAAAACAAGCCACATAATTTCTAAGCCCACTGTCGCGTCAACAAGCTTCCCTATTCCATATTACCGCTCGATTGGCGACCACACTCGCGGCGGGTGCGCAAGCCGCCATTACCAACATACAAATGACAATTATATCACCTTGTAGCGAGTCGTCTCGCGCCGCCCGGGGCACAACGGGGCCAATTTGAGAGCCGCAAATTGCCAACTCCGGTTAATTAACGTTTACTTTGCCAGTTAAACGGTATGGCCATAAAGTCAGAGGTATTTGTTAAATGTCCAGATTAGTGGCGCCCAACTGGTATTGCTTCGAGAGCTATTTAGAAAATCCTGACACCTCACGCGAGGTCCGTCGAGTTAGTAAAAACCTAAGTGAGATAAAGAAAATACACCATATATTATCATAATATGACATACTACACTTCAAAATGGATAGACCGCAACAGCAAAAAGTTATTGCGATATTTGGCTGTTCACATTTAGTAAATGTGTGTATTTGTTATTCAGTTTTCGAATGATTACGGATAATAAACTACAGTCACACCACTACACGGTAGAACAAATAATTTTAAACGGGGATTTCTTTCTTACTTACTTACTCTATTGGCGCAGGGACCCAAAGTGAGTCTTGGCTTCCGAAGCGAGAACTCGCCACTAAACAGGGATTAACGCAAACTAATTAGTAAAAGGTATCATTCTTTCTTTATACCCGACGGACGTTTCGACCGAGTTACAACGGCCGTGGTCAAGAAATGACTACTGTTGCGATGTTGCTTAAAAATTAACTTCTAACAAAGCATTTCCTGAACGTCAAATCTAAGCTTAGTAGTTCCATAGAAGACTTATTGTTTTTGTTATCGAATCCTAGTACCAGCATCACACTTTTAAACCAAACATCTCTTTAATGTACCCTGGAGCTCTGGATCTGTCATCAGTACCACTAATACCACAGAGACGGTTGGACAAAGGAGTCTTTAGCGGTTGTTAATACTTTTTAGTGGCCCGCCCGTCGCCTTTCCAGTAAATTTGTAGCTTCGACTTCTTCTTCTACACGCGGACTGCAACACGCTATTTTGATCTGCAGGCGACAGACTGACAACAACATGCGCGGTGAAACACACCTGTGAAGTAACGTGGAGGCACAGAGTAAGGAGGATTCAGATGGTAAGCTTAAGAGTAAATACTAAGGTCGACTGAATTTAATAATATGTATGGAAAGTAGATAAAATAACGTTTCGAAGTCCCCTGATTCCTCCTCAAAAACTGGACCGATGTAATTACTTTTTCCATTAAAAATTAAAGAAAGGCTTTGGCGGTCTCCCTATGTTTTGCTTTTTTTTAAGTATAATACTCTCGTCAAATTTGGTAAACACAGCGGAAAATCTGGTAAATTTTTAAGGTTTTTAAAGGTTCATATCTTATTTAATAATTAATTTATGAAAAAAAAAAAGCAAAACATAAGGACACAGCCAAAGCCTTTCTTTAATTTTTAATGAAAAAGTAATTAAATCGGTCCAGTTTTGGAGGAGGAATCAGGGGACTACGAAACGTTGATTTTGTCTACTTTTCATACATATTTTTCAATTCAGTCGACCTTAGTGTTTCCTCTTAGTACATTCCGTGCCCGTGCCCATGAGAGGTTATCTGTGTGCGTTACTCGAGCGCGTTTGTATGGAGCTTGCCTTCTGTACTCTCCTTAATTTGTGGTGGAGGCTTAACTGCATTTGCGGGCGTGGCAAGTAAACGAGTTGTATTAGCAAACGGTGCATGTTAGCGCTGTTTATTCTTTCATTTTATTTTATGACTCGATGTGGTTAGTGACAAATTAGAAAAAACTGGCCGGGTTCCGTACCATCCTACTAATATTATAAACGCGAAAGTTTATATTTGTTGCTTCTTTACGCTGCAACGGATGGATGGATTTGGATGAAATTTGGCATACAGATAGTGTATAACCTGGAATAACACAGAGGATATTTTATTCAGATATTCCCGCGGAAACGGGAACCACGCGGGTGAAACCGCGAGTGGTCGCTAGTTATCCATAAAAACGGCAAAGAATCATGTCTGTTGTATTGGAGCTCCCTTAAATGTTTTTAGTGTTTGTTGTTATAGCGGCAACAGAAATACATCATCTGTGAAAATTTCAACTGTCTAACTATCACGGTTTATGAGATACAGCCTGGTGACAGACGGACAGACAGACATACAGACGGACAGACAGACATACAGACAGACGCACAGTGTTTCGCGTAGAACACCCTAGGTGGACAAAATTATTTTTTTGCCACTTTTGTGTAGCACTGCCTTGACACATTAATATAATGACTATTTGGATAATTTTATTAACTTTACGGAATGATGATGTATTAAAAACAAGAAAAAAGACGAAAATCTTAAAATAAATATATGGGCATTTCTACGGGTAGAGCAGATTGACCTACTGGAGCGAACAAAGTACCTTTAACGTCTAATCACGTACTTGAAAAAAATCACACATGTTTATAGGACTCTTGACCTGATGGAGAGCATATCTAGAAAATCGTCAAGCTTTATATAGCGCCAAAAAAAATCCTAAACTTTAAAAACGGGCAGAATTTGGTTTAAAATGACGTGTGTAACTTTCAAAATAATAAGTTGCTAATTATAATTCCACCATTTACAGAACAAGGGATAGATAATAAAGCCATTTAAATAATTATATTTATTGTGAATTCATGGATTTTAATACAATAACATGTTTTGATCTTGTCCGAAGCGTATGCCTCAATTCGGTATAATTTAGTTTTATCTATCTACATTACTAACTACGCGCAGTACGAACGTCACTAGCTAGTTCCCGCAACCTGCCAGTTGCGCCCGAGCGGCCGAGCAATGTGGACGGAAGGACTGTGCTGCAAAGGAGCATTTTTCGAAGGAATGAAATTATTCGGTGCTTTTGGGGTCGGGTCATTTCTCAAAACGGTGGACGACATTAATTTTGTTTATGAAGTATTTATTGAGATTTGTGCTAAATTAATTGAATATTCAAGTGATGTCTTGGTAGACATACTGGTGTATGTTTTGTAGAAATGGTTTCCATTTATAAAGTTTACAAGTTATTTGATGAAATGTGTTATTTTCTCAATTCAGTGGATCTCAATTCCATGGAAAATGCTACACCGAATTGAGAGAACTTACACCGAACTGAGATTTTTCAATAATAGAATAGAATACTCTTTATTGCACACCATATTCATAATAAGTAAAGCGGGCGACCTTATCGCTAAAAAGTGATCTCCACAAGGCAATAATGTTGAAAAAGGTTGTCATGATGTTTTATTAAGATTTTAGAATTATTTTTTTGGAAATCAAACGCGAGAGCTGCTTGAGCTGTTTTATTTCGATATTTTTTTTCAGATGGGCAAACTGAGTGAAGCCGAAAAAAAGGGAAAGAAAAGGATTGCGGAGAGAAGGAAAAAGGAGAAAATAAAAAATGGTTCGATATTATATGAGAGACATAAACAAAAGTACAGGGAAAGATATGTAAAAAGAAAGGCTGAAGGTAAGGTAAAGAGAATGAGTGAAAGACTTCATCGTGAACAAAAAGCTTTGAGGAAGTATTGCAGAGAACATTCGAAGAAAAGTTACGAAATGAAGAAAAAAAACTTACTCAAAGTTCTAGACGAAAAACCCATGTCGCTTCCTTCTGATCCTGAAGTTTTAAACGATCACGATTCTTTGAGTGCATCCCGTACCCTTGTTACGAATTCTCCAATATGTGTTACAGAGCCTCAGTCTCCGATAAATACCTTTACTAATTCTTTAGTACCCGTTTCTCCTACTATTTCTGATTTAGAATCAATTGGAGCCCTACGTAATGTTACGCCAACTTCACTTTCATCGGAATGCTTAAATCCAATAACAGCCACTTCACCAAACTCTTCAAAAAGTCGCAGATTACGTTCGAAAGTTCATAAAGACTTGATTGATGCAGCCAACAACAGTATCACAGAAACACCCAAGAAACAACCGTGTGCGCGAACGTCATTCTTTACAAATACAGGGTAAATAAGGAGTTTAAATTACTGCATCATAGGATAGCTGAATTACAAAGAAAGAATCAGACATGCCAAAGAACGATACATAGATTAAGAAGTAAAAAAAATAAAGTCTTGACGACATTGACAAAAAATACATCAGAAAATTCAAGTAAAGAAGAATCTGCGAAATTGAAAAAGAGATTTACAATGTCCTCGGTAAATATAAAAGAAGCAGTAGTAATTTTTTACGAAGACGATGAAAATAGCCTCATGTATCCTGGAAAAAGAGACTACAAAGTTTAAAATAAATTAAGAAAACAGAAATGATTATTAACAATTAAGATATTCAACCGACGATCTCGTGATTACTAAGTTTTAAAATTAGGTATAGCGTGAGGTATATATATTTTATTACTAAAATGGAAATAAAGACTGATCAAGCTAAATTAAAATAAGTACCTAGGTAGGTAAATAATTAATTAGTACAAGATTATGACTCCTTTCTTTGTTATTTATTGAAAAAGAATATGCACACTAATTCTAATTTTGTTTTTTTTTATTTATTTTTTTATTTCAGAAACATTACTATAGGCACTTAAGCCTGAAATTAAACATCTGACTAATAGACCATCAGTCAGTAATCAAAAAGTTTTTAGGTATTTGTAGTTTTGGTCATTCATCACATAATTTCTATATTAGGTGACAGCGTTTCTAGATTGGCTGGGCTATTTCTAAATACGGTGATTCATTTTCTGAAGTCGCTGGGCCACTTCTCAATTCGGTGATTCATTTTCTCAATTCGATGCGTTCGCAATTCGGTGATTAACTTTTCTCGTAAACCTCTTCACAATATTTAGTCCCATTGTCATCATTAGATTCAGAATGGAATATACTTCAATCTTTGTCATTAAACTGCTTATAAAAACCAAATATTAATTTAACCACCGAATTGAGTAAAATAATACCCTTCTGTAGAACTGCTCATATATAATACTAGCTGACCGCCGGACTTCGTACCGCTTTGACAGTTTCCATGACAACAAAACAAACAAATCATTCGTCCACTTAAGAACACCCGTATCCCACGATGGACCCCTATAGTTGCGCCACCTACCTGGTCTAATTGTAAATCTAAACCATTCTCGAATCCACTTGAACACACACAGAAAATTTTATCTAAATCGATCCAGCCGTTTAGAAGGAGTTCAATAACATACACACGCACAGAAGATTTATATATATAATGATACATATAATTATTTTTCCCTTATCTAAATCGTAGAAACAAATTACAACATACCCTATAATAATACTCTTATAATTTAAATATGTACAAAAAGAAACATAAATATTTAAATAAACTCTTCAGTGGAATCTTCGACTAAATAAACTACTCTCTCTACGTTTCTTCGTCTTAAATGACGAATCCTCAAAGTCTTTTCGATGCCTTCCAGCAGGACTCATATCTTGAAATGATGTAGAAGGTCTTGGCTGGATAGTGCGTACGCTAAATTGTATGTCCACAGCATTTAGCCAACTTTCATTTGTAGTTAAAAATCGCTCCTTTGACTTTCCTGCGGCCAACCATTTGGCAGCAATTTTATTCGAAAGACTTAATTGTTCTCTGACAATCTTCAGTAATATCGCCAAAATTAAATCTATGTGAAAAAAATTCAATAAGACGCAAGTTTCTTTCGTCTTTCGTGTGCTCTCTTCTAAAAACTATTTTCTTAAAAAAGAGTGAACCTTCTCTGAAAAAAAAAAAAATATATATATTGTACTCCAGAGCCAGACATCAAACACAACATCGGTACGGTATATCACATGCATTTGTCACCGACACACCTTTGACACCTGTTTTGAATGCGATCCATTTGCCTGAATTGAACCTTTTCGGGTAGGGCTAATAAAAAACTAGTAAAGAGTACAATTTGTTTGAAAAGTCAGAAGAGAAGTTAATATTAGAAGAGCTCGTCATAAGAGAGGACGATACATAATGTAAAAAGGCAGAATTTGTTTGAAATTACTGAACACAAGTTAATATGAAGAGATAGGAAGGTCGAAATTGGTCCATGTAGGATTATGCATTTGGGAAGAGTAATGTTGACGATGCTTAAACTAGCAGTTTATTAAAATAATTATCGAAGTGATAGATATTTTTATATATTAGAAGGAGGCAAACGAGCAGGCGGGTCACCTGATGGGAAGCAATCACCGCCGCCCATGGACACCAGCAAAACCAAAGGAATCACAGATGCGTTGCCGGCCTTTAAGGAAGGAATAGGCTCGTTTCTTGAAAATTCCTATGTCGTAATGGTCCGGAAATACCGCCGCTGAGAGCTGGTTCCACAGCACTGTAGTTCGTGGTAAAAAATTACGTGAGAAACGCACAGTAGTAGATCGCCATCCATCAAGATGGTGTGAATGGAAAGACAGTCGATTGCGTGTAGCGCGGTGAAGAAAATCAGCGGCAGGGATCAAACCGAACAATTCCTCAGAGCACTCCCCATGATAAAGGCCAAGATAACAACAATTTCTAAAAAAGTCCTGCTAACCGCCCCTGTGGTCTAGTGGTTTTTTTTTTTTTTTTTTTTTTTTTTTTTTTTTTTAATCTTTTCCCCGACGTGGGTCATGTCGGAGATCTTATGTACTACTTCTCTATGCCGTTCTCTCTCGGCTTCCTACGCTAGCAGGTTAGTGCTTACATTTTTATTGCACCCTGTGTGCCCTATGTTACCGTATCCTATGCTATCCTTTTACTTTCTAGAGATTTTCCATTTTTATCGCACTCTAGGTGCCCTATTCATTCTTTCTTATTCTATTTCCTACTTATTTATATACATTTTTCATTGCTTTCTTATGCTCTGTCCTATTTTAAACTATTCTTTTTTGCTTTTTCCATTTTTATCGCATTTTACATGCCCTAACTCTTATTATATATTACTTATTTTCTATCTTACACTATTACAATATGACGTCCACATTACATTAACACATTATCGTACACACAATATCACAGATAATTTCCAACTTAATTAAAACACATAAACATCACATTAAACTTATCGCTATGCCATTTTGACTATTTTTAGACTCATTCCTTTTTTACTTTGTTAATCCTAGTATATTGAATATACGGGTGAAAACATAAGTACTGTAAGGCAGTGTATTTAATCTAAGTCTTATTCCTAGTAATTACTTTTGATGCAATATTTTTGCAAAATTCCAAAAATATTGGTCTAATGTGCTTATTATTTACAAATTTAGCTACATTATCTTTATTAACTTTCATGCCGATCTTTCTTTCATACTTCATTCTTTCATACTCGTGGACTGGGCATTCTGCGATTATGTGAAGCACGGTTTCCTCTATTTCGGGATCACAGATGCACGATGGGTTATCCTTGCACTTGAAGCGGTTCAAGTACGAGGAGAACCCACCGTGCCCCGTCATCACCTGGGTTAGTACCCCAGTCGGCTTGATCTTACGGACCAACCTGTACGCGGCTACCGCGTCTGGGAAGAACATCTTCGTCACGGAGGCCGTCGTTCCACCCTCGTATCTCCGAGCCCATTCGCCAATCGACTCATCGCGGATGAATCTCTTGGCGAATGAGATCGGACATCGATCATAGACCGGCTTCCTCCGCGACGAAGTCGCAGCCTCCTTCGCGAGCACGTCCGCGCGCTCATTCCCGGGCAATCCTGCGTGGGCTTTCACCCAGAACAAATCTACACGTTTGCTTTGCGTGGAGGCCTTCTGCAAGTTTGCCCGCGAATCGAGCGCTAAGCGGTGGAGCGAGCTACGGTTTGTTACAGTTTCCAGTGCAGACCTGGAGTCGCTGTAAATACCGTAGCTCCCTTCACCCCTCTTCAGGATCTCCGCAGTCGCCCTGGATATGGCGAGGAGTTCGGCTTGGTACACCGTGCAGTAGTCGGCAAGAGGGAGTTTGATCGCTTTGACCTCGGTTCCCCCCTTCCAAATGGATAGGGAGGCTCCGACGCCTCCGTCGATCTTACTCCCGTCTGTGTACACTTGCACCTCCTGCACGGCGTACCTATCGAGGGCCTCTTGGTCCCCGAGGGCCACGAACTCACTCCCCACATTCCTGGCGGGGTGCGGGATCTCTGCGAAGCCAACAGGCGCCTCCATCTCCCTGTCCTCCGGCAATGCCCGGGACCTGCCCCTCCTCGCGTCATACAAGGCCGAAGCCTCAAGAATGCGGAGGTCTAGGGGCAGAATCCCGGCCAGTAAAAGTGCCGAATTGAGGGAGACTGTTCGGTATGCGCCGCAGAGCTTCTGGACGAACCCGCGTTGCACCGCTGCCAGCTCCTTCCGGGTACCTATCTTTTGGGCCGCGGGGGCCCACGCCGCTGCTGCGTAGGTGACGATTGGTTCTACTGCCATAATGTAGATGTGCCTCGTCACCTCGGGATTCAATCCCCAACTGACCCTTGCTGCTGTCCTCAATTGTTTATAAATGTTAAGGGCCTTTCTGCAGACATCCGCGACGTGTGTATTAAAGGTGAGTTTCTCGTCTATGGTTAGACCCAGGACCTTCATCTCTCTTTGCATAACGATGTCCTGCCCCCCCATGTTTAGGATTGGTGTGTCATACTTTAATTTTCGGGTCACTGTCATGGCAACCGTTTTATTGGTTGCGAACCTCAATTTATTTCCTACACCCCAACTCCAAACATCTGAGAGCGCCCCGTTAGCCTTCATTGAGACTTCCAGTCCCGAGTCTCCCACAAACACCATCACCACATCGTCAGCGAACGCCTGCACATGGTGTCCTTTCCTGGCCAATTGCCACAATAATGGGTCCAGCAGCAAGTTCCAGAGGATCGGTCCTCCGATCGACCCCTGCACACATCCTTTGCTCGTGACTCTTTTCGCCTTTCTTCCTCCGTACCTCACCTCTACGCTCCTATTCTCCAAATAACTGTCTATAACCCTTCTCAGATTGATAGGGCAACCTTCCTCTGCCAGCCTAGTTTTAATTTTAGGCCACCAAGCTGCATCGAAGGCTCCCTCTATGTCCAGTGATACGATGGTTATAATCTTTTTCTTTTTTAAGTTGCTTTTAATGTAATTCATCAGGACATAGAGGGAGTCTTCAGTGCTCTTCTGGGGCACAAACCCGTATTGCCGTGGACTGAACCGTGGGACCAGGTAAAACCTCACTCTGCTCATAAGGAGCTTTTCGTAAATCTTCCCTAACACCGGGAGAAGCCCGATGGGTCTGTAGGATTTGACTTCCGTATAGTCCTTTTTTCCCGGTTTTCGTAGAATGACCACTACTGCCTTTTTCCATAAATTCGGGAAGTGCCCTATCTCAAGACACTTATTTACAATTGCCAAGAAGGTCTGGGTCTAGTGGTTAAGAACACCGGTCTCAGACCCAAAGATCCCGAGTTCAATTTCCAGTGGGGGGAGAACATGTTTGCGTTCTCGGTTTGATTGGTGTTAGGGTTTGTTTGTTGGCCTGGTTAGCTACCACCATCTGATTCTTATCTAAATATGTCGTGGTGTCGCACTAACATCAATGTTTGTAGCATTGTTGGTGTTTCGGCAGCTACTTAGAGATAAGATAGCCAATGCCTTAGTAGTTAGGATCCCGGGTGAAGTACGCTTCCACCATTGGCCTCATCATCACTCAACTTCAGGTGAGATGAAGGCGCTGTGCTACCGGTAGGGTTGCCAACTATTATTCAGGAAATTAAAGTAAATCTATCACTAACTAGTATAAAAAAAGGATTTGTAGAAAAAATAAAGTATTTTCCAAATTTATTTATTTAAGCGGTGCGTTTCGTTTCACTTCACCTAGGTCTGAGTATCATTCAGTAGTTCAGAAATTAAGTCAACAGGAATATTCCGTTCAAACGCACGCATTAGTCGGAAATAAAGTATTTTCCATACTTTGTTTATATTAAAAATAATAAAGTATGGGGATGGAAAATAACGTAGGGTACGTTATATAAAAGTATGGTTGGGAACCCTAGCTATCCACCCGTAAGAAATAAAAAATAAAAAAACATTACTTATTATGTATACCTAGGTACTTGTGTTAGGTTAGGTTACGTCAAACGGCGCTCTGGAAATCGATTATGCTTTTTCATATTCAGCAGCGTCTATTTATTCTGCTGACGACACTTTTTGTTATTTTACTTCTCAAGTACTATTAAAATTTAAAAGAAAACATGGTTTTCAGGTTTAGTGTACATACAGGGTGTCTCAAAAATGGCACGCCAGGCTGACTGGAGATAACTTAGCTATAAACCTATCAGATAAAAAAAAATAAAAAAAATAAAAAAAATATAAAAAATTAAAACAAACTAAAAGTAGAGTTTTTAGAAAAGTGGCATTTTCTCCAAAACTAAGAGACTTTTACTAGAGTCATGTTATTTTTATCTAATAGGTTTATAGCTAAGCTATCTCCAGTGTCAGCCTGGCGTGCCATTTTTGAGACACCCTGTATTAGACAACATTACATAAAGGTAAGTAGCTCGTGTTATGGAAATCAGAATCAACGACGGTACCACAACCACCGAGACCCGACACAATATCGAAAAGTTCGTTTTTAACATTGACCCGACCGGGAATCGAACGTGCGACCTCAGAGTTAGCGCCGCCCAAAGTCCAGCGTGCAAGCCACTCGGCTACGAAGGTCTTCAAAGTGTTTAACTACTAAAAATAATGTTTTCAATACGTTCAATACGATATACACGATTAGATACGGTCATGGACTACTTACTTCCAAATCCATTTGAAATCCCACAACAAGTCACCACCAGTATAGCCAGTTGTGACAGCTGAGACCCGTCACATATACCTATGTCACGCCTCATTTGCCAGGTGGTGTAGCGATCGGCCCAATATCCGGTATTCCTGGGTGCAATTCCCAGGTGGGGCAAAGTGTGTTTTGAATTATTAGATTTGTAGCCCTAGAGTGTGACCACCAACCCAAATATGGCAAGTGTGTTGGTTACTTGATTTCTTTGATGAAGGACTTTGACTAGCAGAGGAAGAGTTTTAAGTATATTTATTTACTATTAAAATAATAAAAGGTAATATAAAAAAATATCCATTCAATGTGTGTTGCGTTGAAAAAAGGATACTGGCCTTTGCCACTGTATAAGCTGTATACTTCACATTCTATAGTATCACGATGATGCAATCTTACAGCTTGTCAGTCACAATTCTATATCAGTCATCGTCCCACTCAGATTACAAAGAAGATAACACTGTAATGCTCCAGTTGCATTGAACGAGACTATTGTGCCAGTGTTGCCCGCGTTCACACTTCACTGTCACTATACTTATTGCCCTTTTTCGCATATTTTGAACACCTTTACGCTTTAATAAGAGCCACTCTGACGGCTGGGGCTTGGGGTGCCAAGTGTGGGGGAGACACGTGACAACCAACGCTGGGAGCGGTGTAGTGTGCCGTTGATGTCGAGTTCGGAGATTTGTTTTACGGAAGAAAAAAGTAAATAGTGACAAAATAAGTGACTACCACTGTACCTGTTCTCTTCCGAGCGAACTAACTATATAAACAATATTTTTTAAAGAGATAGATTTTCTAATTAATGTCAGAAAAATCATTAATTTTATTTATTTTGTTAAACTTGTTCATAACTAAAAATGGTTAGACATAGCAAATTAGAGTAGAGTTAATTACAAATACAAAATGAAATGAAAGAATGATCTCTTTAAGATAATGTATGCCAATCCTGATTAAAGAGTTCCAGTACATGTCACATTACATAAGTCCACAGCTGGACTTTTGCCTCTCCAAGTGGACGCCACTGAGCACGACCCGCAGCTACTCTCATCCAGCTCTTATACCAGCCACCATGCGGAGATCGTCGCTCCACCTAGTCTGGGGGCGTCTGCTTGTAATCTAATTCAAAATAAACGAGCAAACTTTCAGTATATATAATATGCTTTTCACAAGTACCCCTAAATAAATAAACAAATGAAATCTGAACCCCCATCACTAACAAGACGACCCAACAGCAAACAACTTAAAATCGAATCTGTCACTTTACTACAATTCCAAAACTTTCACAAATATTCTACATTCGCACCCTACAAAACCTTTATCATACAGTAAACATCCAAAATGATCCCTATTTCTTGTACCCTATGATGCATTTGACATTAAAACCGTATCGCAAAAGCCATTCTAAAAATTCCTTGAAAAATAAATTCTATTCAGGAAATGTTAAGTTTCAAATTGACTATGAACAAATCGATTGCAGAGCACTTTTACTGGACGCATAGCTGTTCTTTTAAAAATGTTTCTTACCGCTCAGACATTACGGGCGGTTTTTACTGTATTGTCTGTTTCGGTATACCGAGACACCCCAGACGCATTGTTCGCTAAGACGTTTAAGGAGAATGTCGCAGCGATTTCGGATATGTCAGTCGCGGTACTGTCACGTTACATTTGAAGTACAAGGGTGCGTATGGCTATAGAATGAGCGATATCTGACCATTTACGAAATAAATGTTTGCAGGGTTGTATTTACTAGTTCTGCTAATCACCCAGGTAACGCATGCACTATAGCATAAGATCATGACGTAGGGTCTTGGTAATTAATCTAAAATATACTAGGTCTACTGAATCTATTGAATTACAGGGAATATTAGCTAAAAACTTCAGAGCAAAGGGCAAAGAGCACTTTGTGTTAAATGAGTCCTAGGCTGCTTTCTAGCACGCAAATACGGATGTTTGTTGGCCATATACGCGCTATTTGGCGGATCTCTTCCAGTCTCGATATTGCTTGTACGCCTCTAACAATCTAGAAACGCTACTAATGCACATCATCACCGTCATCAACAACAGCTCATTTTATCCTCCTCTGGACGGATAGGGAGAACGGGCCGTAAACCACCACGCGGGCCCAGTGCGAATTGATGGTGGCTAACGACTGCTAATGCAGCCGGGACCAACGGATTTATTTTTTAATGTGTAACATTTTTCCGCTCGCCTTCTATAATATGACATTTGTGGGAGTGATTTCATGAAATGTGACGGAAGTTGGACGTAACAGGACGTAACAGTGTGACAGGAAGACAGGGAAGCGCGCAAGCGTGCGCCAGTTTGTAAATTTGTGACATATTGTGTCATTTGTCAAATGTCTTCTAATGAATATTTAATGCATTATCTTTATGATTTGTAAAAAAATATACGTAATTGTTAATTATATTTTTGTAATATTGATTTCAACTATTTCGTGTGTAATAGACTTTTAAACTATATTAATAAATATTTACTGATGGTAATAAGTCTCAATAAAGTGCAAATTATTGATAAAAAATCCAAGTAAGTAATAATGAATAATTATTCGAATAAAATATTTCAGTACATTTAAATTTTGAGGTTAATTTCTGTCACTGCTTAATGGAAAAGTTTCCGTATTTTATGTTTACACATCATATGCGACTACTGTAAGGTTCGTTCGTTTTTTTTCACCCATGACCTTCTTGTACGCATTGCAGTGCATCAGGGATGCTAGCAGCAGCTGAAGTTGATAGCCTCTCAGCTATCATTAAAAAGCGCATCGCGTCGCTGATGCATCGGGTGCGGGGCAGCGCCAACAGCATCCTGAGGACAGTCGCGACGAGACTGGACGTGGACAGTACCATTATGCGGCACTGGACCTGCGTCCACCTCGTCAAAGACACCAAAATTAATTATAACAACTTTGTACAATAAATAATATGCACTAGCATTGGAAATTTAGGTGGCGGGGATCTTGATTTTTCCCAACAATTACAAAACATATGAAAGTGATATTTGATTACATGATTTTTCATTTAATTGACTTCATTTTGCTAGTTGCAGAAACACGATTTGTTAACTTTTATAACAGAGAAAAAAATATCAAAGTAACCTCTTTTTAAACATAGATTTGCATTTACAGGCTAACCAGACCGATTTAAGCATCTAAATTTTTTTAGTAGATTAGTCTTAACACACACTTCAATATTGTAGTTATTTTTTTTAAATAATAATGTAGTTTTAATTTGAAGGAAAAAAAACAGTTTTTCTTATGGTACGGCAAACGCTCCGTATGAGATTTATTGTTTAGCGGTGCGTCGTCGCCTTAAGTTAAATAATGTTACTAACACTATGGACCCAGGTCTGAAATAAATGATTTTTATTTATGATAACTAACTTCCCTTTAGAAAGAAATTGTTTACTTTATTATTGTACGGTAATATGATAGCATTCTCTCTATTTTGTCGCTTCTCTCCTGGCCGTAACATGTAAACCCCCACAAGTGATTGCTAACGGTAGGATGGATTGAATAACGCTTTGTTTATTTTCGGCCCGTGTCTATGGGCAAACAGTCTCGGTCGGGATTATGGAGGTGATTCGGATTTTTGTGGTGATTATATGATTTGCCTTGGTATTAGTTCCTACGTTCATAAGCTCTGTACACTCCAAAATATTTGGAAGTAAGACAATAAGTAACTAGTTAGTTGATTTGCTGTTTTATATTTGAAATAAATAATAATAATACATATCTGTCTCCATCTTATTACAGATTGTAGTAGAGCTAGACAAAATAAAGAGACGAAAATGGTCACCGATGTAATGAAGGCCAAGTGTTTCTCAGCCTCCTCCTCCGTCTGTCCAATGGAGCGGAGTCAGTCAGTTAGATAGACACCCACCTTACTCCGTTTACTATTGCACCTAATTATTATTAGTCTTTAAATTAGTCTCTACATTAATTAATCTTTTTTTTGTATTATTATTATTAGTTTTAAGTATTACTTTACTTAGGACCAGCATTGTTGCGTTTCAAACTATACTCAAAATGTCATGCTGTGTACACTCCTTTTGGATTACCGTCTAACCAGTAAGGTTAACCAATTATGTTACTGTACTCATGCAAGGATTGTAATCTGTTTGTGTACCTATAGAAATAAATAAATAAACGAAATGTCAGGTTAAAATAAGATATTACATGTTTCATTTGCATGTGTTGTGTAGTGAAACTATGGAAAACTAGCGGCCGCTCGCGGTTTCACCCGCGTGGTTCCCGTTCCCGTGGGAATATCGGGATAAAAAGACCTATCCTATGTTTTACTCCAGGTCATAAACTATCTGTATGCCGAATTTCATCCAAATCCATCCATCTGTTGCAGCGTGAAGAAGCAACGAATATACATACATACACACAAACTTTCGCATTTATAATATTAGTGTGATAATTGGTAGAGATTTTATTCATTTATTTTGTAATTATGATTTTAAAAACGCTCTAAACATTAAAACAATATTGTAAGGTACTTTGCTTAATGAAAGCTTTCGATGATGCACTTTACACGTAGTTGCCTATTGGAAAATGTTATTATAAAAAATTGCACTCCATTTTTGGGAGACGAAAACCTGTATGTAATCTTTGGAAGGAACCGCATTTTAAATGGTTCAAAACGTCAAATTAAAACAATATGTCCAAAATCGCAAGCAGATCCACATAAAGTTACTCATTTCAACGTGTAGTGTCCGATAAAATTTTAGAAAACATCACTCAGTTTACTAATCAAACAGTCGAAATTGAATTAATCCAGAATCTGTTCTAATTCCCTAATAAACAGCGACATTGCACCAGTTAATTGTCGTGCCATCAAAACGAGTGATAGCATAACCATACATACGTTACTGCCGTCGTTTCAGTTGGGACGGGTTTGTTGGGACACACCCGTCCAACTATCGTCAGTCATGCATCGACAGAACACTGTTTGTATATTTTAACGTTCAGTTTGAATAGTGCGACTGCGAACTTGGCGGCTTTTATAAAGATGTGCCGACTTTTACAAAAACCGCCAAGTTTTTAGGAGTCGTTCAGGAAAAACGACTATTATTTTCCTTGTGAAACACTACAAATAAGTTTGAAACGTAACAGGATATTGCCATAACGCCTTGTGGTCGAATAGCATGATAGCCACGACGCGGATTTCGCTACGTGAACATTCTGTGTTTGCCACTACGAACGTGTCATGGCTGTTTCAAAAGAGCCATAACACGAACTTCGCGTTGTGGCTGTTTAACAATGACTACGGTGCGTTGTGGGCTGTTTCTTCGCTTAATTAGCGATTTTGTTCTTAAAGCTTAACATAATATAAACTTTTAAAAAAGTTATTAATGCTCCGTATAAAAATACATCTCTAACTTATAATAGAGTATTTTATTGCATTATTGTTACATTGTTATTTACGTAGTTGCTATTCAAGGATTAAAACTACTGACTTGTTGCCAGGTCCAGTGTGTCAAATTTCGGGGCGGAAGCTAAAAATAATCGGAACTTGGGATTTCAAATCGGGACAGCTACAATTGATAAAAAATGCAGATTTTTGTGAATCGTCATGATTGGATGAAAACAATGAGACTAAAACTAGATAAACTTCTACATAGGTATTATAACAACATGAATTCTCTCTTCTTCCTGCCAAGGGAGAGAGAATTCATTATTGCTGTCAAAATTATCGAAATTACTCACTAAGAAGGTTAGTAAAAATCGGAACATTTAACGTCCCGATCAAGGATAAACCGGGACCTGTCACCAGACCCCTAAAAATCGGGACGTCCCGCGCAAATCGGGACACCTGGCAACGCTACGGTGTTGGAAGTCGCACAGTCACTCTCAGTCAGCCAAGACCACAGTATAAGTGGTGTCCCGTCCGAGAAAAAGTAAATCTCTAACAGCTTCTATTCAGGGATTGATACACCCGTATTGGTATTGATAGTAATCCAGTCACTCTCAGTCAGCCAAGGCCACAGTCTCCGTGGTGCGCTGTCCAAGCTCTGTTAGGGTAAATTGGTAAATTACCCGCACTGCATTCCCCGGTATTTACCTTCCCGCCCTCGCCCTTTTGTGAAACGCTTGCACTTTAGCTCAACCCGAAGTATTGATTGACTACACTATGCGATAAAGATTCGTATTGAGTAACGATTCCGCATAGTCACGCATCGTGGTAGCATGAAATATTTCTGATCTGTCAGCAGTAGTTTATAAAATTTGCTTAATAAAGATTACAGTTGTTAGTAGTCGTATGTATTTAATTACAGTTACAGATACAGTTAGCCTGTATTATCCCATTGCTGAGCAAAGTCGCTTAAAGTCGCTCAGCGAGCTATAGAAAGGGCTATGCTTGGAGTTTCTCTGAAGGATCGACTTCGGAATGAGGTGTTCTGACAGAGAACGAAATTAATCGACATAGCCCATCGGATCAGCAAGCTGAAGTGGCAGTTGGCCGGTCATATTAGCCGCAGAACCGACAACCGTTGAGGTAAACGAGTTATAGAGTGGAGACCGCGTATTGGCAAACGTAGTGTAGTACGCCCTTAGACTAGGTGGAGCGACGATCTTCGCAAGGTGGCTGGCAAGAGCTAGATGAGAGTAGCTGCGGATCGTGCTTGGTGGCGTGCACTTGGAGAGACCTATGTCCAGCAGTGGACTAGTATAGGCTGATGATGATGATGAAGATGATGAGAAAAGGCCTCCACTCCAATTCCCGGCACTCTTCACGATTTTTGTACGCCACCGTATGTATTTATTTACAGCAGAACATTCAGTGACAGTGTAACTGTACTGAACGCGTCTGGATCATCATAATTATCATCATTAACTTATGGACGCCCCGCTGCTGGACATGTACAATCTTCTTTTTCTTCACATTCTCCATTTTTTTTGAGATCTTGCCTGCCTTGGGAGAATTGCTCGATTGCTTGTAAGCCCGGTGTATGCACAAGACAGTAATTTACGTAGTTCAAAAAAAGTAAAACCGTATTATGAGTTTTCCAACACAGAAAAAAGTTCATATCGTGATTTTATAATTAACTAACTCATCAAAAACAATTGACCTGATTTCAGATGTTCGGTTGTAGTTGCGTCTAAATGGTTCGTCACGCTTTCCAAAAAGTTGATACAAAAGTGGTTCAATTAATACTAATTAAGAAGTTTTCTTTGCGTACGAATGCATATAAAGCACAAACATGTTGAAACCTGTTACTTGACTCACTATATAACAATCACTAATTTCTCTACCAATTAGCTTTTTATAATGATTTACCAGCCAGTAATAATTAAGAATATTGTTAGTTTAAAAGCAAAGAAATGTTACATATATTTATGTAGTTAAACAGTGATAAATATAATAAGTAACTGTTTGCATGGTATTGTAAAAAATAAGAAATTTTCTATTTAAAGGTTGGGTTTCCACATTGATTCTTGTCTAACAAACACTAGTAGTCAGCACTAGGCTGCTGTATTGTAGGTGTTGTTCGTGGACAAAAATGTAAAAATACATTTGAATCCACTAATAGCACCTGCCAAAAATATCAATAGGTGCAGAATGTGGACTAGGCCAGGTGCTATTCCTTCAGGTGCTATTTAGGCGGGTGCTCAAAGTGGATTACGTCTCCGTTAACACTACAGTTAACACTTTCATTAAATACTAGCTGACCCGGCGGACTTCGTACCGCATTGACAGTTTCTATGACAACAAAACAAACAAATCGTTAAATATCTAGGAACATTCTGTATTGGAATATTAAATTGTCCTTTTTTAGTATTTTCCGTTACTTATTATTTATGTTTCTCACCTCTTAAACCTTTCCTGAACTTCCACAAATATTTCAAAATCAAAATTAGCCAAATCGGTCCAGCTATTCTCGCGTTTTAGCGAGACAAACGAACAGCTAGATTTTTATATATGTATAGATAATCCACTACAATCACAGAACACAGAGGAATGATAACTTAGGATGAATGTTGGCAATGCGCAAGATATAATTATTCTTTTACGAGCGACAAATAGACAACAGTGAAACGGTAAGCCTGTTCGGCAGCACAATCAAGCTAAACAAAATTATCTAAAATATTCAATAAATATTAAAAACTTACGGCTGGGCCTGCCTGTGCAAAAATAAGCATCCTTATGAGGAAACACTAAGGTCGACTGAATTGAAAAATATGTATGAAATGTAGACTAAATCAACGTTTCGGAATACCCTGATTGCGCCTACAAAACTGGACCGATTTCATTACTTTTTTCATTAAAAATTAAAGAAAGGCTTTGGCTGTGTTCCATTCCCGATCCGATCCGAACCCTTCGGAGAATCTAGTAGGGTACGGGGACACCCCGCTGCACACGACTTTAAAGTTTATACTGATACCCCCCACCAAACTTACGGTTATAAAGTTAGGTGTCAGACATCCTTACGCAAGCACAAGGGACCATCTACGTCAGGTCATAACGCCAGATCAGAACACGCCGGTACGCATCCTTCATTCGGTACTTTTAAGACTAGTGTATCGAGCTAGATGCCCCGTGGACACGTATAGTCCACTACCTAATATCCAGATAGGTTACCGGAACTGTAAGCTTGCTCACTTCTCGTTGCACTAAGAGTACAACTCGCAAATTCCTTTGCTTGGGTCGTCAACTCTAAAGTCGATTACTAAATGTCCTCTTTGGTGACGGAATTGTAAGTCCACTCACTTCTCAGTATCCATCCAGACCTGATCAATTCCAAAATCCTACGCGGCTGATTCAACCGGAGACTTTGCATCTAGCGGGTGCCTCTACTAGATCTCCAGACTAGTGCTGGAGATGTTGGAAGCCTACTCAATAAAAACCACCGAGCAGTACAACCAACTACGGACAATTCACGTGTCCCGCAGATCCTTTCACTTCAGGCCCCCTCGGGACCGCTACTCGGACCCGCTCGCTGTGCTCGGACCCGTTTGCTGTGCAAAACGCACTAGTGCGTGATGCCGATTCCCTCTAGAAAACCTCCAAAGGTGATTCGTTTCACACGGCTTGAGGAACCCTTTAGGTTCTCGCCGCCCCCAAAACAAGCCCGGTAAAGCTAAAAATGCCGTTTAAGGCCATCAGCAATCTCTCTCCAAAAAAAATGATTTCCTTATTTTGTGCTTGAATTGAAACAAACGCATTTCCGTGCGCCCACTATTTCTCAGTAGTGTCCCTTATTAATACAAATTCGTTGTGATACCGGAATTAATATAGGCAAGCGGTAATGGGGACGAATGGGCGCGCTTTGTCTTTCTCGCGCGAACAATGAATCTGGGGGATTTTCTCCAAATTTTCCGGAGTAAGTACATAAATTACCTACTGCGTTTTTTTTTTTGCTTTGATTAGAAGTCGATGTTGTGATGATTTTAGGTTCAAATTTAGATACCTACCTAAATTTCGATGCTATGAAAAATCAGCAACAAAAAATATATTCTTGAATATACAGGCTGACTTTTTTATCACCGTCCAAATCTTCAGAGATGACTTCCGCGATACAAACGACATTTTGGTCGAATGAATATTGATGTTTTGTATGGAACAGCTGAATTTTATTTTCGAATTAGGAAGTTGGTCCAAAAGTAAGTTGTTCGTTTGTCGTGATACAGTAAGAGTATCACGACAAACGAAACGAAACGGAGTGTAGGAGTCACCTCAGAAGGTTTGGACGCGGTGATAAAAAAGTGATCCTGTATATTAGAACATCAACTTTTTTTATTACTTACCATTTAGCACTTGGCCTTCATCTGACCTGATGTTAAGTGATGGAAGAGCATTTCACCCGGAATCCTCAACTACTGAGGCGCTGGCTATCTTATCTCTAGCTGCCGGAATACAACAATGCTACAAACATTGATGGTATAGCGTATTTAGATAGGATGGTGGTCAGCCAGGCGGACCAGGAAGCCCTACCACCAACCAAACCGAGTACACAAACAGCTTGGCATCGAACCCAGAACCTCTGAGTCTGAAACCGATTGTTTTAACCAGTACACCACAGAGGCAGTTATATTATATTATTATTATATCCCTCCTTAATAAGAATGGCAATTTTAAATTAAGTGTGAAAATTCCGCTTTCACACAATACAATACGGTAGTTCTTGTGCAATTTTCAAAATCTCCACGTTTTGCCGCGACGTTTTAAAGCCGACTACAAAATTGCAAACACCATTCAATGGGCATTTAATACCGACAAAAGCCTATACTTTGTTGGTCGTAAATGTACTACAATTTTGTTGCGAACATACAAAGTACACTTACAAAGAATACTGCAAGTTATTAAAATAATCTCGGAACCTGATTTGTGTAGTTAAGTAGAGACTATAAGTGATATGACCTGACAAACATTTGTTTGTTAATAACGAACTTTTTTGCGATTTTTTAAACTACTCTATTACCAATTTGCTTGCTCTTGTGTTCCACGATTTATTTATTTTGTTGTCATAGAAACTGTCTAAGTGGTACGAAGTCCGCTGGCCAGCTAGTAAAGAGCAGAGAGCTTTTAATGTTTTTTTTATTTAACCCATTTCGACCCACTGCTGGGCAAAGCTCTCCTCCAAATCTCTCGCTCTTTGTCGGTCTCCCTCCAAAAAATAAGCGAAAATTATTTATGTTAAAATTATAAACATACAGCACTTGGCTGGATTTCAAGTTCTATCAAGAAAACCCATAAAAAAAGAAGCCCTTTTCAAGGGGTTGTTGCACTCAATTTTTTGAACGTAAAGCCAAAAGACGTCTACTGCTGGACAAAGGCCTCCCCCAAGAGTATCATGGGGGGTATTTGCCGTAATCACCACGCTTGGCAGCCGTGTTGGCGATCGCAGTAGGTTGAGGGTAACCTCAGAGAGATGCTGCTGCCCATCCTCTGGAATGGTCCCTTAGTCGCCTTTTACGACACCCACGGGTTGAGATGGGGTGGTGCAATTCTTTATCCCTGGCACCACACAGGGGAACATACAGTATTGAAATTTAAATAAATATAAATATTAGCAGTGTGATTACCAATAATATGTTGCCATTAAATTCTGGCTAGATCCTTAGTATTTGTAAAAGTATAAAGATCGGATGTCGATAACAAAATAATTAACGATAACTAAGGCTTACTTCAGCATTCAAAGTAAGTAGATAACTATATACGAAATCTATGGTAGATAGTGTTGACTTAATTGGACAGGTTACGTCTAACCGCGACAGCGTTATTTTTAAGGCCAGAAGGATTAAGTTCGAACACTGGTCATGATTAAGGAAGAGAGCTTATCGGCTTAATCTCTTTTATTAAAATAAGTTGAAATTAAATGAAATTTATTTATTTATTTATTTATTCTGATGCACAAAACAGGTGACAGCCACCAAAAGGTTACAAAACCACATGCGATATTAAAAACTTAAGACTAGGTACCACCCTTAATTATGTACATACTATTTATCATCTACTGAGCAGACAATAATTGGAATTTTACAATTAAACAAAAACAATTAATTCAACTAATTAATTACACTATAAAAATACAAAATTAAAATAAAATTATAATTATACCCATTTCATTTAATTAAAGGATAAAAGAAAATGTAATGTATTGCTAAATTAAGTATTAAAATTTAAAGTTCAGTAAAGTTCAGTGATTGAAGTCAGGTGACTTCAATAAATTTTACTAGGTAGTAAGCATAAAACTGCCTGTAACAAGTGACTTCGCTCTTCTATAGCTAATACATTTATATTTAATAGACAAACTTAATGCAGCTAAACAAAATTATTATACAAATCAAACTTATTAAGTAAGTATGTGTGTTTGTGAGTGTTTGTGGGTATGTTTGCGTGTGTGAGGGTGTGTGTGTGTGTGTGTGTGTGTGTGTGTGTGTGTGTGTGTGTGTGTGTGTGTGTGTGTGTGTGTGTGTGTGTGTGTGTGTGTGTGTGTGTGTGTGTGTGTGTGTGTGTGTGTGTGTGTGAGGGTGTGTGTGTGTGTGCATGTGTGTGTTTTATTTAGTATGTTGTAATAAATTCTCTGTATCCTCATAACTTTGTGGTGTAACAAAATTAGTAACTAGTTTCTTACATTCTTTTAGTGTTTTACGAGATGCTGATCGACTGTTTTATTGCCTGTAAGCAAATTCCGTTTTTGTTTGAGTCAGGGTAAGAATATTTTTTCTTCTCTTTAGTGTTGTGCTAGGGTCATAGATAAAACTTTACTGATAAAGTATAATCTGTCCGTTGGGAATCTTTTTTGTTTAAAGTGCATAGTTATCACCCGCCACCGGTCAGTTTGGATAGGTTCAATCAATTTCTCGAAAATGCGAACAATGTAACGCACAATATTAGCCATCTTGTTGTGTTGGGAGATTTTAATCTTGGCTTTGTTGAATGGGGAGGAAACGACAATAGAGACGCATATTTGGTCCCTGTGAATGTTAGAAGCGCATTGGGACAGTCTTTGGTGGACTTCATGTCTACGAATAACTTGTCTCAATTAAATAACATATTCAATTCTAGTAAAAGGATGTTGGATTTAGTTTTTAGTAATGTCACTAATGCAACTGTATCGTTTCCCCTGGACTTAATTAGTAGGTTGGATTTCTTCCATCCCAACTTGATGGTACAGTTGCCCTTCATGAACACTGGTTATTTGCAATCTCGCGCGGGAACAGTATACAACTATTTTAAGGCGGACTATGAAGGTGTGAACCGCGAACTGAGTGCTGTCAGGTGGGACGATGAAATGGCAGATTGTGGGGACGTCGATGACATGTTAGCCGTTCTTTATAACAAGTTACAACCTATAATTGACACATTTGTACCGAAGTGACAGCCTAATAAGAAACGTTATCCCCTATGGTATACCAAAACACTATTGAAAATGTTAAACGAACAAAATAAACTCAGACGAAGATATCGCAAATATGGGAACCCTTGAGATAAACTAGAATTCGATTTGGTAAGAAGCCGTTGCCATGCCTTGAACCAAAAGTGTTACAAAAACTATAAATCTGGAGTTGAGGACAGTTTATCGACCAATCCTAAGACATTTTGGAATTTTGTGAATAGCAGGCGCAAGGGAAAGTCTTCGATACCGGCAAACATGCAACTTAATAACTCGTTTGCTACTTCCAATCTTGAAATCTCCAACTTATTTGCAGACCACTTTGCTTCAATCTTTAACAAAAATACTGGTCAATGGACATGTACTGATCATGCCGCATCTTCGCAGGCTCTTGGACACATTTATGTATCTGAAACAGACATCACTAAACATATGAAAAAACTAGACATGTACAAAGGAGCTGGTCCAGACAAAATACCTCCAATATTTTTAAAACGTTGTGCAGTATATCTTATCCGTTATTTTTAATATTTAACAGGTTCCCTGTCCCATATATCACATGTGATACATAACAATTGATTATCTATTGTTTTAATTTTTGGACAGCGAAACTGTTAATAAATCTTTAACAGACGGTAAATTTCCTACGGAATGGAAAAAGTCTCGAGTGATCCCAATTTATAAGAAAGGTGATAAGAGCAACATTTCCAACTACCGACCAGTTTCTATACTCTCTAGCTTACCTAAACTGTTCGAGTCGGTGGTCTGTCCAATCATAACTAGCTTCCTGGAGCCTCAACTCTGTGACTTTCAGCATGGCTTCCGTAAGGGTCGGTCAACTGAAACGAATCTGGTTTCCTTTACATCTGATATCTCACGAGAGATTGACAAAGGCTTACAAATCGACGCCATATACACGGACTTTTCAAGTGCCTTTGATAGGGTAAACCATGATTTGTTAATTTTGAAACTTGAACATGGATCCTTGCTTAATTGGTTGAGGTCGTATCTAGAAAGGAGGTCGCAGTTTGTGGTCCTTAACGGCTACGAATCTCGCATTTATCTGACCGACTCCGGTGTGCCACAAGGGTCACACTTAGGGCCTATCTTGTTCTGCCTGTTTATAAATGACATTGCTACATGTATTAAACACAGTAGATTTTACCTTTTTGCGGACGATCTAAAATTGTACAGGAAAGTTTGTTCGGATGCAGAGTCTGCTCTCTTACAGAACGATCTTAAAGCAATATGGAAATGGTGCAAGTCCAATGATATGTCACTCAATCCATTAAAATGTCAACATATAGTAACATCTCGCCAGAAGCGCGAGCATTACCAAGCCTGGACTAATGCGGTGTCATCAAAGGATCCAAGTACCAGTGTGCTCAAAAAGAAGTACAACTTTGCTGCCAGGTCTTTTAAGAAGGACATTGCCAAGGCGAAGTCATCATTTATAGGTAGAATTGGGGAGGCTAGTGCGTCTTCCTTCGGGTACGCGTGCATTCTGGTCTCTCGCCAAGGCTGTCTTGGGGAATTTCTGTCGACCGTCACTTCCACCACTGCACAAGACCGATGATTGCCTTGCCCATACTGCAAAAGAGAAAGCCGATCTCTTGGGTACTCTTTTCGCATCAAACTCGACCTTGGACGATGGGGAAAACTCGCCACCAACAATACCGTATTGCGCTTGTTCTATGCCAAACGTTCGGTTCCTGCAAAGGTCAGTTCGTAAGGCTCTTTTTTCCCTTGACATTCATAAGTCGAGTGGGCCTGATGCAGTCCCTCCCATTGTGCTTCGGACGTGTGCTCCTGAGTTGGCGCCGGTTCTAACGCGCCTCTTCCGGCTCTCTTACACGACTGGCGTTGTCCCGAGTTCTTGGAAGACAGCCCTTGTCCACCCGATTCCCAAAAAAGGTGATCGCTCAGATCCGTCCAACTACAGGCCTATAGCCATCACCTCTTTGCTCTCCAAAGTAATGGAGTCCATTACAAACTGCCAGCTCTTGAGGTACCTAGAAGAGAATCAGCTACTAAGCGATCGCCAGTACGGTTTTCGCCGCGGTCGTTCGGCTGGTGATCTTTTAGTGTACCTCACTCACCGATGGGCGGAGGCAGTCGAGAGGAAAGGGGAGGCACTGGCAGTTAGCTTGGACATAGCGAAAGCCTTCGACAGGGTATGGCACAGGGCTCTTCTCTCGAAACTTCCATCATACGGGCTCCCTGAGAAATTGTGTGCGTGGGTCGCCAGCTTTCTTTCTGGGCGTAGCATCAAAGTCGTAGTTGACGGATCATGCTCTGACCTGAAGCCCGTGAATGCTGGAGTCCCGCAGGGGTGTGTGCTGTCGCCTACACTGTTTCTTCTGCATATCAATGACATGTTGCATAACAACAGCATTCATTGCTATGCAGACGACAGTACTGGGGATACGCTTTACACCGGACGTACTAATATTTCTCTGGAAAGCGTCATCGAGAACCGGAATAAACTTGTGACTGACACTGAGAACATGTTAAGTCATGTCTCGAATTGGGGCCGACTTAATCTAGTCCATTTTAACCCTTCCAAAACACAAGTTTGCGTGTTTACCGCTAAAAACATCCCTTCGTCGTATCTCTAAACTTTGAAGGAGCTCCCCTTGATACCAAACCGACCATTGGAATCCTTGGCGTCGATATTTCGAGTGACGTTCAATTTCGCGGTCATTTGGAAGGTAAAGCTAAATTAGCTTCGAAAAAGCTGGGTGTGCTCAATAGAGCGGGACAGTATTTGACGCCGACCCATCGCTTACAGCTTTACAAAGCACAGGTCAGGCCTCATATGGAATACTGTTCCCATCTTTGAGCTGGAGCGCCCCAGTACCAACTCCTCCCATTTGACCGCATTCAACGCAGAGCTGCTCGAGTTGTCGGCGACGTGGTAACCTCTGGTCGGCTCGATCCACTGGCCCTTCGGAGAGACGTTGCATCTGTCTGTATATTTTATCGCCTTTATCATGGGGAGTGCTCTGAGGAATTGTTCGGTTTGATCCCTGCCGCTGATTTCCTTCACCGCACTACACGCAATCGACTGTCTTTCCATCCACACCATCTTGATGGATGGCGATCTACTACTGTGCGTTTCTCACGTAATTTTTTACCACGAACTACAGTGCTGTGGAACCAGCTCTCAGCGGCGGTATTTCCGGACCAATATGACTTAGGAATCTTCAAGAAACGAGCCTATTCCTTCCTTAAAGGCCGGCAACGCATCTGTGATTCCTCTGGTTTTGCGGGTGTCCATGGGCGGCGGTGATTGCTTTCCATCAGGTGACCCGCCTGCTCGTTTGCCTCCTTCTAATATAAAAAAAAATATATATATACATAAAATTTACTAAAAAGAAACTATTATTTCCCTCAAATTACCGAATTGGTGACGATTTTTTAGCGGAAGTAAATGAAGTAAAAGATTTAGGAATAATCTTAGACTCTAAACTTAAATATACCTCCCATGTGGAATCTATTGTATGTAAATCTAATAAGATGCTGGGATTCATGAAACGAAATACAAATCAATTCAGTGCTAATACGAAAATTATATTATACAATAGTTTGGTGCGCAGCAATCTGGAATACGCCTCATCAGTTTGGAATCCATCTTATGTAACACATTCACAACGTGTCGAAACAGTTCAAAGGTCCTTCACGAGACACCTTGCATTTATTTCGCCTGGCATTTCTCACAGATGTCCTTACGAACAACGATTGCGACACTTTGACATGCAATTGTTACGAGATAGAAGGACTGTTCATGATCTCCTTCTATTACACAAAATTATAAGCGGCCATACAGGTTGCTGCGCTCTTCTTGATAGTTTTTCACTTAATGTTCCCTATAATCTTCCCAGGCACCCTATAACGCGAGTATTTCGTTGTCTTTCCGGTAGAACTAATGTTATGTCGCACTCGCCCGTTTCTAGAATGTGTCAGTTATATAATAATATAATGTCGTCTAATAGACGGCTGGATGTGCTCGACGTCTTTCATAACTCCTTTTTAGTTTTTAGGAATTATTTAAAGGAAATTGTTTACAAAAATTGTACATAATTGGTTAATTATTTTAAACTTACTTAACTTAATTAAAGTAAAATCAAGAATGATGTGTCACTCATAATGGAGCTCATATCAGAATTTAACTAATATTGATTGTATCATATTCATAATGTTTAATGTGTGTTCTGCGAGTGTACCTATTTCAATAAATAAATAAATAAATAAATAAATAGTTAAGCATAGTTTATGCAGTAGTTTCTTATATCCTTCTAGCGAATATCAAATGTCACCGTAATGATAAACCAGATTTAATCTTTGTATCTCTAAATCACTCACAGCTTTTCTCTCGAAGTATTTAATAGCAATTCCTTATGACAATTTAAGTGTGCTCTATAGAAATATTTAACACTTCAGAAGCATGCGAAGTGGTTCACTTCCTGACAGTAAATCAGTTTAACGCGTCTTTTGAGAAAGCTGAATGGTCCTTGGAAATGACGCGAATGGCCGTGTCTTGAATATCAGACGGAGACATGACTATCGGCAATGTTTAATAGTACTTTAAGCTCTGTTAGACGTTGGTCAAGTCTACAATAAACAAGTAATTGCAATTAGGTTTGTTACCGGATTTTAACTAGATTTGCTTAGAATTAGAAATGTTAATTAGTCTGAAATGATTTGTGTTTTACCAGAAAACCAGTATTTTCTGGATGTAGTAAGAGTTGTGTACTTATAAGGAACTACTTATACTGTATAGGATATCCCATCTTGAATCAACATTAGAAATAAGCTTTGTTCCGTGCAACCTTAAGTATTACTGGGCTTGGACACATTGCAGCTTAGACGGAGGTTGCAACTGTTAATTCACTATTGTCTACTTCTGCGGAATGAAGTGGACAATCCGGTGGCTGCTGAGCGTATAGGACTGTACGTTCCGCAAAATTATACGAGAGGTGGTGGTCGGCGTCGGCACCAGTTGTTCGCTCCTCTAAAGCTACGCACGTGCCATGGTAGTAATTGTCCAACAGCTCGTGCAATGATCTTCCTATATTCGTTTGTAAATCACTTCCAGGATGCTGACATATTTGCAGACACTCTACCTAGTCTTATAGATAAATGCAGGATGTACTTATCTCATCTATAGTTTTATAATATATATATATAGTTATAGTTTCTCAATGTTGCTGTTATTGTTTTTATGTTTGGCTACATTTTTTTCTATGGGTATTTTTTTTGCAATGTGTTTTTATGTTATTATTTTACATTTAAGTACTTGTTTTTGTTACTAGTAGATTAGTTTATATAGCATATAAGCGCGTTGGCTGAACAGGCTGTAAGTTTATGTGATGAATTTTAAATAAATAAATAAATAAATTACCAATATAAGGTGCGATGATTTGAAGTAAAACAAAATAGTCTACAGAAAATGTATTGGCTTAAATACTCTCACTTTACTCTCAGTTTGTTCTGCACATAAGTACTATATATCATTTAAAGACCGTGAAACCGGCGACTTTAATTAAATAAGAGAAGTTGAAAAAGAGTAAATGGCGAATAGTATTCTTAATAAACTTGTCACGCGAGAGGGTGAAAGTTAATTTCCTGTTTAGTCCAGTCTAAGGGTATAAGCCGTGTGCTCCATTAGCAGCTATCATATCAACACTCGCTTATTTAGCTTCAGAGACTCAGTATCATACTCGTATACTATATAAATCTTCAATCTATGTGTATGTCACTGAACTCCTACTAAACGGCTGATTTCACCATTAATATCAAGATGATATCAAATTGACGACCTCCGTAGCCGAGTGGATTGCACGCCGGACTTTGGGCGGCGCTAACTCTGAGGTCGATGTCGAACCCGGGTTTGATTCCCGGTCGGGTCAATCTCGAAAACGAACTTTTCGATATTGTGTCGGGTCTGGGTGGTTGTGGTATCGTCATTGTTTCTGATTTCCATGAAACGAGTGCTTTAGCTACTTACCTTGGTATCAGAACAATGTATGTGATGTTGTCTCACATCAAATATGGGTTTCTGATTACAATCTTGGACGGAAAACTGTAGCCTTGCGTGTGAACCTAGGATCTTCGGTCATCGGGCCAGGCACTTTGTCATTCGGCCATCGAAGCAATCATAATATGAAAATAGATATTCAAAATTAATTGAAATAAAGGTTTGCTGAAATTGAAATTTTTATTTGCTGGCGATACGAATTTATATTTTTTTCAGTTTTATTTTTTTGTTCGTACTTACAGTGCTTACAGTAGCGTTTTTCGCTTCCCATAGCCAATCTATTAGTGGACCACTAACAGGAAAGAAAGGAAGAATTAGTGTTTTATGGGCGCCCGCAGTTCCGTTGCTTGTCGCCGTGTTATTTGCTACAGGGTGGGGATTGTAAAAAGTTTGTCGCCTTAATGCGATTTGGGTAGGGAAACGCGATTTCCTTTCGTTAAACGCTAAGACTCTTGGAACTTGAGAAGTTTGTGTTTGTTCTTTGGGAAGAAATAAAAAGTGTATCGCTTCTTGTCCAGGATTTCTGTCTGTTGTAACTTTTTACTTTTCTAATCAACTTGGCACATTCTGAATTATCTCAGCGTTAAAGTCATTTTTGATTTTAAAATCATTTCAAAATTTTCATTATTTAAAGTTTGCTAATAAATAACCCCTGAATGAGTATGCTGGATATGAGTCGAAAACCTTCTCTTTAATAGGGCCACTGGCTGAAGAAATATTGTTTAAATCGTTTTGATTTAGTCTCTTTTAACATGCAACTAAGATAGAATATAAAAATAACTTAATATACTTAAGAACTAATGTACTACTTTACAAATTATTTCTTTATAATTTTATTGGTAAACTGTGGCAATATTAAATTACATATTTTACTGTTCTTGGTTAACACAAAAAATAATAATTCTTTAAATTAGCGACTACCTCAATTAGCTCTCTACCTCACGCGCTAAACAGGATCATATTGTTATCTAAAGTTTACGCGAATACGACACATTGAAATGAAACAACTTTTACGGATCTACTCGCGTTTAATTTACACATTACTTTTAATAATGGTTATAGGGAGACTGAGTTATTGGTCATTTCATCAGTCACGACAGACTGTGACCACGGAACCTGCAAAGGGTTCGAAACGTCAGGATAAACATTAATTAAAAGTAATGTGTAAAATAAACGCGATTAGATCCTTAAAAGTTGTTTCATTTCCAACAGAATCATGTTATCAGTCCGTATACTTTAAACAGAGCTAAGAAAACCTCAAGCAGAAATTAAAAACAAGAAGTCACAATACAGTGAAATATGTCAATAAATTTAAATACAAAATCAAACATGCAATTTAAGATACAGACGGTATTCAGGGACCACCGGCATCAGGGCGGCGCAAAGGGTACAAAGAAGCACATAAAAAAGTTTATGAAAATCCTTAGAGAATACAAGGTAATGACAATCTCCAAAGAGATGTTTCGCTCACGACAAAATTACACTTTTCAATACATATTGTGGGGTGTTTGCAATCAACCCCCATTGAGGACGGGGAATTACGGGGGATGCTGTGATTAAAGGGTTCCATCCATGGTTACTGTATCTGTAATTCCGGCGTGGACTTACCGACCGTAAAATTGGAAGAGTGGCAACTCTACACTATCCTTGTGGGAAAGAATTTGACGACAGCCATGAAAAAATATAATTGGCTTTGCAGAAATTATGGGAAGTAAATAGGTAATTCGTGATTTTAATTCAGTTCGCATCTTTTCTGATTTTCGACAATATAATAGCCGTGAGGTTAGAAAGAACTTGTGAAGCAGTCTGTTTTAATAAGCTAACATTTACATTCTATCGTACACACAAACACACACACACGCATACCACACACTAACACACTCACACGCTTAAACACTGCTCGGTGCGTACCACTGTTTTTACTGTTTTTACTGCTTTTCTGTTTTATTATTATTATTATTATTTATTTATTTTTTGTATTGAATCCTGCCCTTTTAATTTATTTGTTTTTTAAATTGTTTTTGCCGCTTCTAAATTATTTGTTGTCTGTCTGTTTTTGTTTTCTAATTCGTTTAAGCGACATATTCAAAATATAGTGTTACAAAGTAGGGATCTGTAATATGTAAAAACTTAGTTTTAAAGGTGCTGTAGATTCTATGTTCATAAATAAATAACGAAAAAAATACTTGTAATTGGTTTTGATTAATGTTATTAACTGATTCTGATAATATTTAAACCATTTTTGTATGTACTAAAGATTATTAATAAGTAAAAGATAAAACACATGGCTAAGGAAATTTATTACAAGACAACAGTGAAGCTCTTGACTGTATATCCTCCTTGATAAGTGATGTTAACGCAGAAGACGAAATTTATGCATTTCACCCTGAATTTTCAACTACAGGAACTGGTGATCTGTTTGTAGCTTCGGTACACTACAATGATCCTATCATAGTTATAACGGCTAGAGATAAGATGGTGATAGCTGACCAAATCGAGACCAATATTATACCACGGGATTTCTGAGTCTAACACTGCTCCGAAAAGACTTACCAAGCGTGTAGTCCTATCTGATCTAATGCGTATTTTTGATCCGCTGGGTATGTTGTCACCTCTCACTATCAGAGGTCGCATAATATTTCAAGATATTTGGCGTGCAGGTACCGGCTGGGATGAAGACCTTAAATATGAATTAGAAGACTGTATGTAAGTAGGTAAAGGCAAGTAGAAGACACGTTTAGGGTTTTAGGGAATATATTAAATCTTATCACACCTATAAGCAAAACAAAGACTCGCGTGTTAGACTCAGAAATCCCGTGGTATAATATTGGTCTCGATTTGGTCAGCTATGGTGGTCTCAGTTGATTCTTCCAGTGATAAATACCTAAGTGCTTACCATTTCTATGGAAGTATAGAAATAAATAAAATATTTTTATGAGCTGATAACATAAACGACCGATATTTTACCAGCGACATCTCTGTTATTTTTGCAGTATTCCCACTATATCATTGACGCCGACATATTTTCTAAATGGGTTGAACAACTAAACGAAATCGTTAAAAGCCAAGATTGAGTTAACATTCGCTAAATAACTTCATAAAGCGGTTAATAAAACACTTAATTTATGACGAGCGTTCCACAAGCTCAGATAAAACCGCTGCGCTGGTGAAATTCGACGTTTATGCGGCAGTTAAACTTTAATGGTGGTCAATGGCATTGACACGCGTACAATGAAGGCTGGTCGTTGGGACTGTTTCATATTTCTTCCCTTTTCGTTTGAGTCTTCGGTGTTAACTGAGGCTGTTGGAGTTGTGGGTTCGGTGTCATCATGTAAACGTTTATTTTTTTAAACTCGTTTGTCACTAGTAGGCCCTATTTTATTTATGCTGCGGATACCCTGGATAGCACATCAGACCAACGCATCGATACTCAAAGAGCTAAAGATCACTAAGAGATTATCCACCATCTGCATTCGAAGGATCCTTGAGTTTTTCGGCTATATAGCCAGGAAAAACGGGGACAATCTCGAAAGACTGCTTATTACTGGAAAATTAAACGGCAAGATACTAAGAGGTCGCAGCCCAATGCGTTGGTCTGATCAGATCCGCACCACCATCGACACCAAATTTTACGATGCCCTCCACGTCGCCTCAAACAGGAAAAATGGCGGAACATCGTGAGAGACAAATTATATCCTGAAGGTCACGACCCTCAGCATTGAGGAATACGATGCTAGGAGGGAGGTTATTTATAAGATTTTAACAAAATTTCGTTAATGTGATGGTGGAATGGTGGAAAAAACTCGACACTGACCTTCCCTAATTATATTTATACCGACATCTCGATGGCGTGAAAATCATTATTAAAGAAACAATAGTGTTTTTAAGATTAAAATATCACTATATATTTTAATTCAACTTCTATATTTTTAAATATACATTACGTATGTAACGTTTAATTTAACCCTTTATTTGTCCAATGAAAGTATTTTTTCCGAATCAAAAAGTTGAATTCATATTTTCTGCCGTTTGCGGAATCATCTTCTACTTTGTGCATTCGCTGTTTCGTATCATCATTAGGTACCTACGTGGCGTATTCGCTCCGAACACCGAACATAATGCAGTTTGAACTGTCAGCATTGTTTGTTCGAAACTCGAGCGCGCCCGACAGCGCGCCCGGTTCGATGACAAATGTCATAATTTCCGCGGCGCGGGATAAACAGTGTTCATTGAGAGTTGAATCGTGTGTGCGTACAGACGAATATTAATGCAATAATGCGAAAATATATGGAATAGAATAGAAAAATATTCATAATATTTTTACAAATACTAAAGATCAGTTAAGAAGTAATCAAGCTATTTAAAAAAATATTTTTTTTGATTATCTAATTTTTAACGCAAATTTTGTTGCGAACCAATTACAAAAACACAAATGTTGAAAAAATTTCCACGAGTAGGATTTGAAGCTGCACCCTTCTGACATACCGGGTCCGGTGCTAAAAACTATATAAACAAAACAAAAACATTTTATTATTTACTATAGTTTGATTTTGTTTTTCTTAAACAATTTTTGACACTAGAGTACTATAGTGGTACTGTATGACATTGTGGAAATTGAAACTTTTACCTGATGTAAATTTGTTAACTAGAATATTTTTATTTTGTTTTTTTTTACATGTTGTGGTTGTCTTCTATATTTTTTGTGTTTATTTGTAATGGAAAGTGTCCTGCTGTGATAGAGCATTTTCCATTATTTTTGACGCTGTAAGGGAGAAAAGAGCTGGACACTTGCTCAGTTTCTTGCAGGTTCTTCTCAGTACAAGATCTCCCGCCCAGAGTAGACTTACGAACCGATGGTATAGTGACATTCACAAGAGCTACTTGTAGCCTAAACTGAATAAATTATTTGTAATTTTTAATATTGAATTTTGAAAAAATAAATGCAGTTTTCTTAGACCTTTTATTAGCGTAGTTTTTATTTTTTTGCGCATGATTTCAAAGTGCTAGTTTATTCACGATCCGATCACGGTATTACGTTGAAGCAGCGCCTCTTAGTCACAAACAAGATGAATATCAATTTTGTCATACACACAACATTCGGCAGACAAGCATGACAGCTTTGACAGCATGATAGTTTACCAAATCTCTACTTCAAGTGCATCCATCAGTAAGCAAAACATACTGTTACAAACAGTATGCAAATGGCGTGGAGCATGTTTCGTGTGAGTGTTATTTGTTTATTTATTAAAAAGGCACGGCCACAATGAACAAACCAAATAAAACAAAAGAAAAACATGTTTTGTTTTGTTTATATCAAAAAAATCTAAAGCAATCACTATATGTACGACCACCGCATTGGACGCTTCTGATGCGTGAAATGACGTCTAATTAACGAGCTGCAGGTCATTAGGTGCTATTGATATGACGTATTTACGTTCGCGCGTTGCGCAGGCACCCGAACGAAACTACTCTGACTCGGAGTGGTGATGAAGTATTATTCGGGTATCGAATTTACTGTCCGTAATGAGCGTGCTTACTGTTTCCGTGCACTATTAAGTTACAGCTGGGATAATTTATGGGTTGTTTATACAATTTAACCCGTTATTACTTGTAATATAATCATTTCACGTTGAATCTCTGTAGGTACATAATTTATTTAATGGTAATGATTTGGTAAAATTTTAAATACTTAATGTGACAGTCGAATTCTATGATAGGTAGAAATATGATCACCAGCTCATTGTTTATCCCCAGTGCTTGTGCCTCAGGAGGTGCCTTCCTCTTGGATGGTAAGGAATAACTGGCCATAACACTACGCAGGCCCAGTGAGGATTGGTGGTCGTTTACGACGGCTAATGCAGCTGGGACCATCGGCTTTACTTGCCTTTCGAAGCGTGGACAAGCTCGAGATGATAAATTTTGATCACCCATCCGATGACCGGCATACGCAAAAGTTATTTAGCTTCAGCAATCAAACAAAGTGTATTAACCACTGGCGCCATAAAGCTTCTCATGAAGGGTAATCAAGACAATTATGACACCATTATGGCCGCGACTGGGGGTGTTTCTTTAAACGTATTTTAAATGTCTAAAATCTATTTACTGACTATTGTAGCCAAACTAAACAGTGACAATGACTAAAAGGTCTTTTTTTATATATATATATCTAAAATCTGAATATTTTTATAGCAATTCACCTAAAGTAAGTATACAACAGAACAATAGGTAGTTAAATATTTTCGGAAGTTAATTACAGAGTATTATACTTTCCTTAGTCAGGCATATCTAATCCACTGTCAGTAATAGGATGCAATCGTGTCGATACAAACGAGTAGAGCCAATCGATTCTCGTCTACACCAATGCAATATTGAGTGGATCAATGAATTGTTTGGTGATTGGCACGCGCCGAAACACTTTGAGTGAACACCTTGAATTGCGTATTTTGGGTTTAATTGGAAGCTTCTCGAATGCGGAAACTCTTTGATACTGAAAACACCTAGTTTTCAGTATCTACCTAACTTACCTAGCCCTGAGGTATCTGCTTCTAATAGTTAAGCTCAGGCCGGAGTCAATGCAGCACCTACTCTCTGGCTAGGAAAAGAATGGGACTCCTGGGATCGGCCTATCCGAAACCGGAGGATTTCAGGCTCTTCGCTCTTAAGGACGTTGCCAAACTTACGGCAACTATCTTTACAGAGGAAGAAGAGTGAAAGGATGGGGTTGAACAAAAGATCCCGATGGGTCGAAGTGTTACTGGGAGAGGGTAACCTCAGCAGGCCTCACTAAGATAAGATAAAATAAGATAAGCTCAGGCCGGATATCTACTCGTATATTGGGTCATTTGCGATGCTTTCACACACATTACAATTAATATATAAAAAAAAATCTAAAAATATTTATTTCAGTCTATCATATTATATCATATTATTAGATACTATGTATTGAAGTAATTCAATCAGTTGAAGTATTCTAAAGTAATAGTTAAAAATTATTTAAAAAAAATATATTTTAAATATGTTGTTATTTTTTTCAATTACGTCGAATCAGTTCAATATTGGTAACTTAGTTCGACAATAATTATTATAAAAAGCGTACCTTTATAAGCAGCATACATGATTTCCAGGCAGAAGCTTTACTGTCACATAGGTGGTGATATTGAAAGGTGTGAAGCATGCAATGTTCCGCACATTCCCGGCTGTCTCGAACCCCCGCTTCCCGGGTATGAGGGATATGTCAGAGCGGGATACGTCTCAGAACTGCATTAGTGAGCTAAAATGACGCTTCCGTTGTAAGCGATGTATGCTAAAAGAAAACAATGATAACAGCAAGGACCTTGGAAATAATCCGCAAAAGATTTCAAAACTTTGTTTTTGGGTTTTATTTTTTTAAATGTGCCAGAAATCAATAAAAGTGGTGTTTAATAATGATTCAATAAGTGGAACTTTAAGTTTTAAAATCTCTGTTTTAGGCTTTTAATAACGTATTATGTAAAATAATTATATTACCTAACTAGTTGTAATACTTAATTATATTTTCTATACCATTTCGATAGCCATATCATAAAGCCATGACACAAAGATAGTCAGACAACGAAGTGACTCTATAAGAGTTCACAATGAAGTATAGAACCCTTATACAGAAGAAAACAAGAAACAAAAATATTAAATTATGTACTTATTCCAGCAGCAATTTAGCCACAAAATCTACAACGCCCGCAGTAGGCACGTCGACTTCACTGCGATTGGACATCTCCGAACATTCTGCCGGTTATGGAACCAAATATCCCAGATAACCGATAAGCTAATCTTACACACAACACGCGACTTTATACCGCTCTTCGTAAAGCCCAAAATCGAATGGCTGCACCATAAATATATCAGACTGATCAAAAGGAAATACCTTCGTAGCAATACCAGCTCGACTGCGAGATCTGTTTGTTATTAATGAAATCGTCCTTGGAATATTGGAAACTGGGCTTACCTTTGTAGGAAGAAATGCAATGACCTTAATCGGAATCTTATCTGTTTTACCTCTTTGCAATTTGGCGGTATTAGTGTAAGGTTTAATCCGTAAACCTTTGTTTATACGCAACATACAACAATAATATTCGTGATATCTCATAGACACATATAGATTTTTGTAATTTTTTTTGTTTTATTTTTCTGTTTTTGGAGTCAAATATCTCAGAAACCGTATCACTTAGAGATTTAATCACGGAACACTTTTTGTTTATAATCACTTACTCTGTCGATTGACATGCGTTTCATCACTGGCCGCCGAAACACGTATTTTTCAAAATGGCGGACATGTAGGTATGCCAAAGAGGTTAGATGCTCTTTAGAATTTTTTTTTTTATTTTTGTTATTTGAAAGCATTCACTCGTTTAATTTTTATTAACTTAGTTTTTTATAAAAATATATGAATGTTTATGTAATAGCAGCAAAAAATACTTATTAAGAAGTTTGGTTTGTCTACGCAATAACGACCTTTGTGACAAACTAAAGGACTCTTCAGAATTTCCCGAAGAGCTTAATTAATTCTAAAATAGTGGGCACTAACTACCGTAAGCAATAAAACTAGACCCTTCCCAGACATAATATTCAACGGAAGACAGACGTGTTTGCTCAGAGCACACCGCCACCGCATATTCATTAGGCTAATTGTGACGGCAGCTTCTCTTGTTATCTTATTACCTGAACGATCGGAGTACCTAAGGCTGTATGCTTAACTCCCCTTTGCCTAGTAGACAGCGTTTTTAAAAAAATCGTTATATCAAAGAATTCAATTTCTTGTAGGTACCAATTTTTTTTTCCCTTAGTTATGGCTTCGTGCAGCTGTGTCAAAGTATTTTTCATACAAGTTATAGATAATTAATTATAATAGAAATAAGTAGTGATAAATCATATTCCCCCAAACCCTTGAGTATTAGATAGATACTTGGACGCCCAATGTAACCACAGTGCCATAGAACAATTGAATTTCTATTGTGTGTGTATGAGAACAACGTATCTTCTTGACAGAATTTGAAAAGCGACATTGCACTGTTTTGTTTCATTTGCCAGAACACGTTCCACGTTCACGAACACTTAACGGTTAATAATCCACCTTTATTTCACATTAATGTTCGACTTAACAAAAATTTTAGAAAATAAAACATAACCGTCGACATGGTTCTTCGCTTTCCCGTCAAGAAGTCGTACCTATATTTTTCTCGGGTCTTCTTGGCGGAAAAGTATAGTATATTCATGCTTGTTTTCCTTCAAGACGGCCTGAAAATAATACTAATAGCTACAATCATGCAAAACATATACAAAGCACATATTATTTTAGCGGTCGTGTACCCGCCACGTGCATTTCTAACGAGCCCCTCTAATTGATTGATTAGTTGTTTCCAGGTCGTTGACCTTTATGCGTCCTAAACTGCTAATATAGGAATAGGCATCAATCAATGACTTTTAATTGGTAAATTACGTATGTTCTGGTAGCCTTACTTTTGCTACATCGGCAATTCTGGTAAAAGCTACATATTACTCTTTGGAGTTCCTTGCAAATCCTTACAATCTTGATAGGAAATTACATAAGTTGTTTGAAGTGTATTTTTTTAGATATTAAGCTAATTTGTTATATGAAAATAATTTTGCCATTAATTATAGAATACCGTAACTAAAAGTTTCGTTTCATAACTAACTGCCGTACTCAGAGACGTCAATTAATTTTTAATGACAATTAAATGTCTTTCTTCTCTATTTGGCACTATACATAAGAAAGTGACAGCAAGAGACTTAATTGTCATAAAAACTTAATTGACGTCTCTGAGTACGGCAGTAAGTAATCATGATAACTTTGAAAGTTTATTATTACCACATAGTGGTAGTTTCAATATAGAAGAATACTTATGATGACTTAATTCAAATTGTCATACACCCTTTGTAAGTTTTAATAAGCTGCAATGATCCAACTAAAACACTTCTTACTTACTTCATTATCATTATCATCAGTTTACACTAGTTCACTGCTGCACATAGACTTACTTACTTACCACGTACTTATTTCTACGTAGACAGAAATAATGCTAATACTATACTGCTGTTATAAATTTAATTGTTAACAAAACCTGCTAGAACTTCCCTGCAATATTATAAACGCGAAAGTTTGTGAGGATGGACGCTTTATGTTAATATACCAACTATTAACTTTATGGATAGACGTTTGTTACTCTTTCACACAAAAGCTACTAAATGGATTTGAATGAAACTTTACAATAATACAGTCCATACAACAGAATAACATAGAGTTATATTATATTTATTCATACAACAGAAAAGGATATAATTTCTGAAGATATAGACGCAGACAAAGTCGCGGGTAATAACTTGTAAATAACTAGTAAATAATAAAGCTGTCGTTAAATTAAGGAAGAAGTATATTAAAAAACTAGCGCTCTATTTCAAAAGAAACACAAAGACACTATTCAGCTTTGAGTCACATCATCCAAAAATAGGACCTTATTACTAACTCATCTCTATGATTCAAAGAAACTGTGACTAATTCGACAAAAACAACGCGGTTGCTAGCTGAGTCACAGAAAGAACAGGAAAGTAAGGGAATATAATTTAGGATTACACTCTATAATCCTGAATAGACCACTTAACATCAGGTGGGATGAAGTCATTTGCCGAGCTATCTATAAAAAAAAGAAAAGGAGGTTTGATTAATTTTATATAGCTTAATTAATGGAAACTTTTTTTTTCTTTCTTTTAGTTGATGGCTTCGTGCGAATAGCACATTTAGCCAGTGTCAAAGTAATTTTTCTTACAAGTAATACATAATTAAACAATATTTCCTTCCTGTATGATGATGATGAATGATAATAGAAACCCCTCGAGTATCTCAGTAAAGATGTGGGGCTTTAATAAGTCATCGGGCGTACTTCTTGAGAGAATTTGAAAAGTGACGTTGCACTGTTTTGTTTCATTTGCCAACACTCATGCACACTCACAAACACTTAACGGTTAATAATCCACCATTATTTCACATTAATATTCGACATAACACAAATTTTAGAAAATAAAACAAAACCGAAAACATGACTCTTTATTTTCCCGCCAAGAAGTCCAAACTATAACGTTGTTAGATAAGCAAATTAGTTTTTTTTTCAAATTTAGGGTAGTAATAGTACCTAACGCTTTTGTATTTTCAGCTTACCTCAGGATCACGTCTGCCATTAAATTACTAACTTTGCTTATTATTACGACCTCCTTGGTCGAGTGGTTTGTACACCGGTTTTCATTGTGTCGCCATCTCTGAGGTCCCGGGTTCAATCCCCGGTCGGGTGAATTTAGAAATTATTGTTTTTCTAAATTGTCTCGGGTCAGGGTATTTTCTATGTATAATAAGTATGTATTTTAAGTATGTTTATCCGTTGTCTAATAACGAGTTTCATAACCAAGCTTCTCTTAGGCTAGATATTGGTGTGAGTGTAGGAAAGTTTATTTTATTTTTTTATTAATACGAATTATCTTAGTGTTGTTGTTATTTCGCATACTAAAGTAAAAGTAAATACCCTATATATATATTGCCCCACAGCTGGGCAAGGGCTCCACCATTGAAATCAAGTCATCGCTACAATTTATGGGTGTTGGCTTAATCACCACGCCCCGATCCAATACCCGCTTTGCCTGACCTGGGAATTGAACGCCGAACCTGCGGTTATCGGACCGACCGCCTACACACTCAGCCACCGAGGCGTTAAGACTAGCATACTATTTGTCGAAATCAAAATAACCCTTTTCAATCCTACAGAAATAAATGATAAAATTATACTGACAGAAGGATACTTTGAACCCGTGTTTTACTCGTGTAGTTTGACTAATGACGTCGTACAAAAATAACAGTTTGATTTGTTGAGCACTTGAAATAACAACCCTTTACACGTTGCGACACGATTCCGACACGATTCCGACACGACTTTTCACAGTGTTTTTTTTTATGAAACTGTTTGATTAGCGTTTAACTGTTTTGAATTAGAAAGAAAGAAAGAAAGACTTGGAGATATTAAGGTGAGCAGTGAAACAGTGGAAAGAAGTGCCCGGCTCAGCATGTGTCCCGGCAATAGCAAAGCCATCGCCATGACACTGATTTTTAGACGGAGGCCGAGTTGCATTTGTACTACGAGTATTAGTTGTCCCATGCATCAATGGATTGTACAATAAAATTAAAATAAATAGGTAATTAGTAATTTGATTGGTCGAATAATATATAAATTTAAAATGTCAAATGAGAAAATACTTACAGTGAATTAGGTCTGTTTGAAAATGATGATATTTTCGTTATATTAGTTATATCAATTAAATATTGTTTTCTATGCGAACACTACACATTGAAATGAAACAACTTTTATGGATCTACTCGCGTTTATTTTACACATTACTTATTTAATGTTTATCCTGACGTTTTGAACCCTTGGCAGGGTCCGTGGTCACAGGGAGACTGAGGTGTTGGTCATCTCATAATTAGTTGGTAGCTTGTATACCCTCATTTAAATTTAATCAGGTGCGTTCCGTTTTACGCAGAAAGAGCTTACAGTATCTTTTGGTCTGGCAGTATGGTATTGGGGCTAGGATTTAATATTTTGTATGATAGGATCCCAGGCTGGTGGTAGATTCCAACTATCTTCTCCATTGAAAAGAAATCTATCTCTATATAATCTATTGAATTACATCTATATTAATTCAGATAATACAAAACAAACAATGAACACTGAAGAACGAAACCTTCCTAATATTTGGCAACGTCATGTATGTTATGTTAAGCGTGCGTGTTCAAATTTAATAATTAATCGAGCTGATGGGCAGTAAGTCAAGTCAACACATCTACTGCATTCACGTAATTTATATGATAGTAAAAAGTAAATCTTTTAATAAAATAAATAGTTTGCAAATAGATTTGTTTAACTTTGCTTTGTTTCGTTTTAAAAAAAATGTAAGATTTTTTGCAACTACTCATATGCGGTACCTACAGACTCCTCAGGGAGTGCGTGGATGCATTAATAAAAGTCACTGTTGTCACTTGATAATTTTATATTCTATAGGCACATAACAATATAAGATCTAACTAATTGTTTTTTTTTATATATTAGAAGGAGGCAAACGAGCAGGCGGGTCACCTGATGGAAAGCAATCACCGCCACCCATGGACACCCGCAAAACCAGAGGAATCACAGATGCGTTGCCGACCTTTAAGGAAGGAATAAGCTCGTTTCTTGAAGATTCCTAAGTCGTATTGGTCCGGGAATACCGCCGCTGAGAGCTGGTTCCACAGCGAGTGTACCATTGGCGTGACGGGGAACGACTGCCAATAGAGTCGGCGGCCGCGCACGCTTGAGTGTAATGTTAGTAAATGTATAGAGGTAAGCATTATTTGTATAAGCGGGCTCTTAAAAGTTTTTAATTGTCATTATTGTATGATTTGGTAACGACCAGTACTTTTTTTTGTAAATGTCGTTATTTCTATTAAAACTGTGGAGTTTACCACAGCTAAAAAACTGACGTCCTGAATTGGTGGGTAGTAGGTAAAAAATTTATGGACGATTCAAAACCGATTGTAATGAAGTGCGGTTTAATTTGTAAAAAAAAAGTAAATAAGTAATATCATGTATCTAACATAGAATTAGTTAATACTAACACATTATGAGTCTTGGTCACTTTAATAAATATGTCGGCGGCGAGGCTGGATTGTAGTAGGACGGTCGAGCAAACTCTGATTCGTCGATAACACAGTTCATCTTGAATCTTCAAAATAAAGACGCAGTCGTATTCCTTACAGTCACTTTAATGTTATTTTAATATGACAATTACAATATTTAGAAACAGTTTCCTGATGCAAATGGATTTTAGAAACGAAGTGAGTTCTGCGCGTGCGTACTCTCCGGCCGCTACCGTTCAAATGTTCTCCCCCGTCCGTTGTCGCGCCAACTGACGTTGACGTTTCGCGTACCATAGAGCATAGGCTGCGCAGACTACACTAAGTATAGACTATACTTGTCGTTTCTAAGCGATGCTAGCGCCACGTCTCCGACAAATAAATATTCTATTCTATTCTATTCTAAAACCACTTTTCGTAAGTTTATTTGAATAAAAAAAAAATTGACTTTGACTTTGACTAAGCGCTGGCGTCCCTTCACTCCATCCTTCTATTTCAAATTAACTGCAACTGCAACTGCAATGGAGTTTTCATAGTAATTAGTCTAAAGCTCAAACGGCGGCCTAAAATCTGGCCATTCTAAAAAAAGGTTAATCAATATTAATTTCACACCTGGATGGATGCCAAGTCTTTATAAATCACCTTCTGGTATTCTCACCCAATCGTCGACCTCATCTTGACTTTTTGACCTAGTTTGAAGTCAAAAACAAATCCATATTGTATAAACACTAATGTATAAGTATTTATTATAAATTTTTTGACCCTCACCGTAAAATCAGAATCGTTAACACTCGCCAAATTGCAATGGTTCGTGATGTTTACCTATCTCTCCATGTGGGAAGCCCTAAGCCCAACTGTGGGATGTTTAATTTAATAGTATTAACTGAAGAATATCGGTCTAAACTTATATATAGCCCTTTAGATGTTTCATAAAGACAGATTACCGTAATTATATTATATGATTTTTCCTAGCTTTCATCATTATATTCGTTACCCAGAAAAATACCAAAACATAATACATAGAAAGTGGCTTTTCAAAAACAGGTATTAAGAAGGTCAATAACACTTAAAAGCCGATCTTATCACACAAAAAATATCCTACAATACTCCCCGAATATATCGTAGGCTATAAATACCTTCGTTTGATGACTCCATACCCCTAATAGGGACCGAGAAATTAAGTACTGACACCGTCTTGGTGGTCCGACTTCTTAATTGATGCTTATAATTCCTTTTGGATGCCCCTCTAGACGTTTTATGTTACCGATAAGAGAGCTGGGATACTTAGAATCAAATATTATGTTTGGAATTTTTATTGTTCGTCTGCTTGAGTTACTTTGAATAGCTTTGGAATGGATGCAAAAGATATTTCAGTAACTATTTTTAAACATGTCTATGTTTAAAAATATGAGTTGATGCAGAGAGGCCTGGGCCATACTCAGATTCCGTCTAGAGATGGGTGCTTTATAATTTTACATTCGTGCTCAAACCATAAGTGACGCACATGTTTTTAAATTCGGATAGATCATTTAGGGCGCATATCTTCATGTATACATTTTTGACAATAATAGAAATAATAATAAAACAATAAACAACAGAAATACCAAAATATACGACTTTGGTATTCATTTTTATATTAGCTAGTGTAACTCACGTAGTAATTTTCTCAAGGCCTAAATCTCGCTGTAGTGAAAAAACAGATGTTGAGAAATGAAAGTTATTAAATAAAGTATTAAGCATCGTTTATTGTTTACAAAATATCACAGATTAAAATACAATATTTACATTCAGGCACTCCATAACAGTACCACCAATAGTTATTATTAATATAACAATCAGAACTTAATTAAAATAATAATTAAGTTGGCAGTAGACGAAGTATCAGTCTTAATGTAATAATTTTTAATAATTTTAATACGCTCACAACAAACTAACATATTTTTTACTAAAAGAAATATAAATTATTAAATTAAGCAAAATGTGTGGACAGACCTTGACTTAAATTATATTCTATGTTTAAAGTTCCTAAACTCAATGTCAATTAAATTAAAAGTGCCTCAAAAATAATTTACAACCTTTATTAAATTAGAAGGAAGTGCAAAAATGAGAATAAACTGAAGGGTAAGGGAAAATGAACTCTCATTTAACAATGGTTAGACAGATTTTGTCTCTGTAGCTAATGTCTAAGGGTGATGTAGGTAGCGTCACAGCTACGTCGACCTTTGAAACCGAAGGTGAAGATGGCATCAGCTCTGCCAACTGCGACGACGAGCATTCGCTGGACCGTGACGTCATTGTTTTGGCTGTCAACAATAAAGCTAGTTATGTAAAATGATATGGAGTAACAAAGTAGCAAACAAAACGTAACGTATTTTGATTGATAGCGGCTTCATAATAATCTGATAGAGGGGCGAAAAAGTAAATCAGCCCACTTTTTAAAATATACAAATAACTATGATGTATTGTTACTGCTAAGTAACAAAACGAAAAATACAAATACAGTGGTTATTTCTTCTTATAATTTGTAAGGTTTTACAACTTTACAAACTATAAGCAGAACTAAATATACACTAAATAAAACAGATAGAGCAGGCGGGTCACCTGATGGAAAGTAATCACCGCCGCCCATGGACACCCGCAAAACCAAAGTAATCGCAGATGCGTTGCCGGCCTTGAGGAAGGAGTTGGATCTTGAAGAGGAAGTAGGAATTGGGAGGGGGGAGGGGAGAGAGATGGGCCTCCGGTACTTTCACTCACCGGAAGAAACACAACAGCAACGAGTGACATTGATTCACGCCGATATTCTGTGACACGCCGGGCGAGCCGGCCCATTTCGTGCTGAAACTCAGCATGGCTCTCCCACTCAGTCAGTGTCACTTATTTAGCACCACCCAAAGGTCACGTGTGGGGTCTCAAGGGTAAACCTACTTACGCGAGCAACTTTAACTGTTTTACTTACAGTTAGTGTAACAACTGGACGCAGACTCCCCAGATGGGCTATAAGGCTTCATTTCGTAGTGATTACTGCCCGCTGTTGAATGCTGCATGCTTCGGTTGCCGAATGGAGAGGAGTAGCTACAGTAACATCAACGATTTGTTTACTTTGACATAACAATTCTATTGACTACTGAAAACAAACAAATATGTCATGGAATAGCGGGGCCTACCAGGGTTACAGGTATTCTAGAAGTAAGCTTTCTAGAATACCTGTAGCCCTGGTAGGCCCCGCTATTCCATGACATATTTATTAGGAACATAAATTTAAGTGATAGACTGAGATAATACAATTTAGATTTCGACAGAATGATGAATGTCTTATAACCAATCCACATAATAGAAGAAGTCTTGCAACCTGGAACCTTTTATATCTTGTACTAGCTGTGCCCCGCGGTTTCACCCGCGTTAATTAGCGAACAATCTATTAGCGTCATAGAGCCTTTAGCCCTATAGCCTTCTTCTCATTAAATGGACTATTCAACACAAAATTATTTTTTCAATTCAAACCAGTAGTTCCTGAGATTAGCGCGTTCAACCAAACAAACAAACAAACTTTTCAGCTTTATAATATTAGTATAGATTAAAATTAACAGTAACTGTAACTTAACGCAAATTTGAAGGCACCTTAAATAAAAACCCCTTTTCTTTAAATTGTTTCTTCTCGAGTAATATAAGCTGTCTGCTAGCTGTGCTTGCTTTAGACGCCACTTCGCTAAAGATCAGGCGGAACAGAGTCATATTAAATAGGTACAAAATACTGCAAACTTATTCCACCTCCACCTCATGCTCACCTGTCCCTGACGTGTGGCATGTCGTAGTGGTTGTCAGGCTGCTTCCAGTATTCGTTGCACGTGCGAGTCAGATCCGGGCCCGCGTGCCCTTTATTGCTGGAGTAAGTCTTGGGCACGCCTGCGCCAAGATTGAGAACAACTAATAAACTTATAACACAAACGTTTGTTCGCAAACCAGAACCAGTGGTACAGGGAGAATTGAATTAATTGACACATACTTATATGGTCTAAAAGTTTAGATTAGTTATTAACTGGAATCTTACCATGTTTTTTATTGTTTCAGTACATCTGTGATCATTGCGCGTTCAATTATGCCGAAATATTGGATAGTCAAAAACAACAAAAAGGCGTGGTATAAGTACCGTAATAATCATTCTAATGTAACCAAAAACACAAATGTTGAAAAAAATTCCACGAGCAGGATTTGAACCTGCAGCCTTCTGACATACTTTGCCTTATTATAAATAGCTTGCCTACTTCTTAACTGATCTTTAGTATATGTGAAAATATTATGATCGGATTTTAATGACGGTAGTTGTTGACATTGAATGGGCGCCTTTGGCTTTCAAAGTAAAAAGTAAATAGTGTTGAATAATTTCGGCGGGCTGGTTAGAACCACGATAGCTCAATTGGGAGAGCACCTGACCCGGTATGTCAGAAGGGTGCAGGTTCAAATCCTGCTCGTGAAAATTTTTCAACATTTGTGTTTTTGTAATTTGTTCACAACAAAATTTGCGTTAAAAATTATATAAACAAAACAAAAACATTTTGTAAGTAACCAAGATAGTTTAAAAAGGTCAAAAAGATCTTTTAGGCATTTGTGTTAGTAATAAAGAAATGCTGTTTTGTAACCCAAATAAAACATACAAAACACTTTTGAAAGTCCGTTGAAATTCGTTAAACCTGTTAATCGCTCACCTGTCCTGGCAACAGCGTATCTCGGCCTGCCCCTAAACCGCCACCAGACGAACAACAGCACCACCCCAGCCGTCAATATGGCGACCGTGATCCCAATTCCAACGTACGAGGTCGTGCTGTTAGTCCCTAAACAAGAGATTGTGCTAAGATGAACAGAGAACATGAGAACAAGAGATGAAAGAAACATTTATTGACTCTCACATATGTTTAAAATAGAAAAAAAAAAACAAAAAAGAACGCTAAAAACATCGAAAGAGGTTTGATGCAAACACGATAAGTCGTTGGTGATGATACAATATAATATCACGCTAGTTGGTTTGTTTTCGTTAGAAGGTGGTCGTTAAAACCAACCAAGCCATAATAATATCATAGTAGTGCCCAGCAGTGGGACGTTTAATAAATGATGATAATGATGAGTTGCTTTATGAGAAACATATATTAGATTTACGAACGTTTTGATTCATGGATCAATAAAATTTCTACAAATTGTAAAAAACAACTGGAGTTATGCACGTTTAAATTGATAATCAAATTATCAATTTAAATTATCAAATATAATAATAATATTTTACAATTCATATAAACATAACCTTTCATTAGTTTTATTCCGTGTCTCTTAGTTTTCTGCATTTCGATGGCCTAAAAAGACCATTAGTTACACTGCATTAGTTTTCTGATTTCACTTCTGTAATCTTAAGTTACTCCTATTCTCATTTTTATTCGCACTTTGCCCAACGTTGCGTTGTGACAAAAGATATAATTTTCTCAAAAAAGTTACCAGCTACATAATACAAAATATAACAACTGAAGCCATGGTAGAACTTACTGCTTAAAGCGCACATGCCATCAACACAGGAGGCGTGCTGCATTGCGGAACCGGAACAGGCGCCGGCGCCGGTGCATTCTCTGCGTCGCACTCTGACGCAATCGTCCCTACAAGGGGACCACGCGCCCCATTGTGACCAACCTCCACCTGTGACAAATGGTTGACCTTAGAAGTCTCACAGACTAAAGGACGATTCAGCCCAAAATAACAGAATAAAAAGAAAGCAGAATGTAAGCTTTATACAAACACGCTCGAACAACGCACACATAGGCAAGCTCTCACGGACACGGTATCCTAGCAACAGCAGCGCTCGGACTGTTCCGAGCTGTTTAAAGATCCGAGTCCGTGAGAGGGTCTAGGTTTGGGGGAGCGTGGTATGTATTAAGCTTACGCTTCTGGGACCCCTTATTTTGTGTTTTTATTCCTTTCAATCTTAGCTTCTATTTGGGAAACTAGTTGTAAGGTATAGTATAAATTTAACAGTCACACGTTAACAGTCCCCATACAAAATGGTCTGACCACCCGATAAGTTCAAAGAAATTAATAGGTAATTACAGTTGGTTTTATTAAACTTACCTGGAAAATAAATTTTCGACAAAATATTTTTCCATCTTCCCTCATAAGTCCACAAAATGACAAAAACCATACTTATAAGTCCGCTTTAAAATTGAGGAAGAAACATTCTAAGTCCTATGAACCCATATGGGGTCAGGGACGTATGGGTGTAATCTGCTATGACCCCATATGGGGTCATAGGACTGTCAACGTGTATTCGTAGATCAGTATTTATTTATTAAGGTGTTAGTTTACGCCTCAGTAGCATGCATTAATAATTGTAATTCTACCATCGCTTCTGAATGCACTATTCTAACAAAAAGAGCTTGAAAAGAATCTTGATAGTTCCTGATTTAGTAACAGACTTCTATTTGAATGTACTTTCTACCGCATTCAAAATTTGGTAAACAAAATCTAAGGGGAAAGCTAAGGGGAATATACTCAGTATCAACAATCATAATGATCAAACATTAAAATGTCAACGCCATAACAGCAGCAAAAGCCCAACCATTCAAAATATCAACTCTTCGTAACATTAACAGCTGATCATATGATCAACAGCCGAAATACAAACATCAGCTTTTTTAGAAATAAAAATAAAAACAACATTCAAATTCACTTATATTCAGTTTAGGCTACAAATAGCTCTTATGAATGTCACTGTGCCATCGGTTCGTAAGTCTACACAGGGCGGGAGTTCTTGCACTGAGAAGAAGAATTCGTTCATGAACTGGATCCGCGTAAATTCAGAAAATCACAATTTAAAGAGCAAGCACTAATTAGAAGCATTTTAATTGCATACCACTTTGGCACCTCAAGCAGTCGTCATCAGTCTGCGACGACGCGCCCATACAGGGTGCTCCGCCGTTGGCAGGACTGGGTTCCGAGCATGTCCTCGTACGCCGCCTCCCACTAGACTGGGTGCCGCAGTGGCAAGGAACCCAGGGTGACCACTCGGACCAGCCTCCATTCACTAAGGAGAACCATGGAAAGGAGTTTATAACTAAGTGTAACTTTGATCACAGCTGATGATCCTTAAGTAGGTAGGCACCTGTTAAAATTTGGTGTATAAATGCTGCATTCTAGGTGAATCAGTGTGAAAAAAAATACAAATTATACCCAGTATCGATCAAAATAAAAAGAATGTATTCAAAAACATAAAAATATTTTTTTTAATAATGATAATTTTTATTTTAGGCTAGTACACATCCATATCTTGTTAGTAACAAAGAAACTTAAAATCTGTGTTAGTACAATTAATTAAATCTACTTTGACATAATTTTATGTGTTCGATATAATAATACCTACTTTTTATTTACAAATTTGAAAATTTTTATTGAACTCAAATACGTTTTCAGATCTAAAGTAGCTTATTGCGTTAGGACATTTTAACACAGTTTTTTATATGTATGTATAACTAACTAATACTCCTAATCGAAATCGTATGAAGATTACTTTTACTTTTACATTATTTTAACACGGTTTTGATGAGCAAGATGAGTGGTCAACTACCTTCGTTACCCACACACCTCAGCTGGACTTCGATTAAACAATTGGTTACTAAGTAATTCCCTGAGACAGTACTATACATATGAATTGCCTTAAGGTTCATTAACTTTCACGATCGAATCTGTTCCATGTAACATTCCTGTATAATGATCGACTTCTTCCTGTTCGTTCTTAGTATTGTCAATGGCAGACACAAATTCCATCGTCTCTTGATGCAAATTAGAATGTGTTTCGCATACAATAAATCTAGTATTCTAGCAGACACAGCGTCTGTGCTTGCTTATACTGATAAATTAGGTTAAACTATGCTCGAAATGATGGGACAATGATTGGATTAAGGCTTTTGAAATGTCGATTCCATTTTTTAATAAATGTTTTTAACGCAAACTAACTTAGGTGATGTAGGTATCCTAGGCATACATTGCATGGTATACTTGCACCGCTGGTCTTTATTTTATTTATTATTTCTTTGTAATAACAAACAATTACAAAATGTTCTGAATAGTGACTGATCTTTTATATTTGTGAAAATATTAATATCGGATGTTAATGACGTCGTTGTTTACATTGAATAGGGCTCCTTCAGCTTACAATAGTGTTGATAAATTTTAACGGGTTGGACAAAGCCACGATAGAAGTTGGTAGTGCACGTGAACCCGTATGTCATGGGGTTCGATTTCCGCTCGTATTTTTAACATTTTTCCATATTGTAACAGAATTCAACTCACCATATACAGAGAGCACGGCGACATCCGATTCCCTCCGACCCACGATGTTCTCAGCGACACACGAGTAGTTCGCCATGTCCTGTTTATAAATTGTAACAACAATGACGTCATAATCCTGTTATACTCGTATAATAAGAAACACTCACTATTGTTTATAATGGTGTCTTTTTTAATTTTATTTGCGCCACTTTCGCAATGTTTAGGGTAAATTTTTCGTGGCTTGTACAGACAGTAGAATGCATATAAGAATAAAAAATAATTTCATTCGTCAATTTAAAAAAATATACTAACACTAAACCAGGCCAATTGTAAAAAGGAAGGAAAGAGCTAGAGTAAGTGGGAAAATAGGTCCTCATAAAAACAATAAAGCCAGTTGTGAAAATATACGCGTTTGATTTAGTGATACCCTTTTTTAACTAGTTAAAATGCTTTGCGCATACACCGGGGCTAGAGTCAACCCTGGGTAACATGGAACTCTCCTCTTCTTCCCTCGTAGAGCTACTAAAATCTCGACAAAGGGGAGGGGAGGTAAGACATTAACTTTCTGTAGGTACATGACAGTTTAATATAATAAATAGAGAAAATTAAAGAGGTATATCCACTAAAAACCAGGCATTCTACCATACTCGAGTTATTCTGTACTGTATAAAACACCTTTACTTATAATACGAGTATGTGTCATCGAATATAATAACTAACGTGTTGACTAAATAAAGTGCAGTCCATATTCATTATCCACCTCTTTCGTTTCTCCCGCCCTTACATGGTGACCGCCGAGGGCTACGCTTCACACCCTCGCGACCTGAAACTACAATTACGTTAAAGGACTGTGCATCATAAACAGTTTGTGCACACCCCCTTTTTTTATTCCAGGAAAATTCGCTTTCGGCGCTTTAACTCGGCGGGGTATGTGGGGTTAGCCTGATGTTATGGCCGACTCACCAAAAACCTAGGACACCCGTCTACCGCTTTGGCGAGATCTCTAAAACTATGAGGAGTCTTTCACGACCCACCACGGTGGTCCCTTCGGACACGACTCTTACTAAGACGCCTCACCCCACAGGTGCGGAGGACACGCCTCTAATCCTTGAGTAATTTATGCGGGGAGTGTGGGGAGGCTGGTGTTCCCCACCTCCGCAATGAGGCTAGAACAGGTGGAGTAGCCCGTGCAGCCGCCTCCTCCGACCACCCGTCGACAATGTTTCAATGTCCCAGCTCCACTACTCTACGAAGGCAGAAGAGATCGTAGAGAATGTACAGATCAAAACCAAATTCACTCTGAGGATCAAACGGATGGAGCCCCACCACAATGTGAATTTTAATTAATTTGTGGTAAGAGTACCGACTGGCTATCTATCGACCTTCATAAAAGAAGGTTTTAGCCGAAGGTGTCATGTTCCGGTGGTTCCAAGGTCAGCTACCGGACACCACGCTGCGTCACTAATCACTGTCCTCACGTGTTACATAGTTTTAGTTTTATATATAAATCGTATTTAGTGTGCACCTAAGGTATCTATAATATGAGCCTCTATGTTACCTTACCACCTATTCTTCTTACCTGCACCCCAACATCGGGTAACACCAGAACTTCGTCAGTGGCTTCAATAAGCGCACCGTTTCTCATCCACTTGATGGTGGCTAGAGGTGCTGCTGCAGGCGGAGAACACCTGAAGGTCACACTCCGACCAGCTTCTACCGTCGCTGATAGCGGCTGCTGTCTGAATTGCTTCTTTAAGTCTGCACAGTGAAAGCACATATTTGAAAAACTAAGTTAATATACATGTGCTTCACATTAGATCACATCATGTTATATCCCTGCTGCTGGATCACGAGCCTTTCTTATGGATGGATAAGGAGAACGGGCTTTAAACCGCCACGCGGGCCCAGTGCGGGTTGGTTATCGTTAACGACTGCTAATGCAGCCGGAACCAACGGCTTTACGTGCCTTCCGAAGCACGGAGGAGCTAGAAATGATAAATTTTAGGTCATGCATCCGATGACCGGCCTTTGCGAAAGTTGCTTAATAGCAATCGCAGACCGGACGCGTTAACCAATTGAACGCTATAGAATGTTGGTTAATAATATCTTAAAGATAAAGTAATTTCGTTGGAATCGAATAGGTTCGTCAAGATACTAACGAGGATTTCCAAAAACTAGTGGTCGCCCAGTGATCGAAATTCGACCGTAATTTTATTACTGCACGGATTGTATCCTAAGCAATAAAAAATAAAAAAGATAGAATGTGAGTTTGGATTAGCATTGACAGATTTCGGCTGCTCCTCTTCCATTTTTGAAATTTTTGAAAACAGTTTCTAAGCGTGTGTGTCAATACATGGTAGTGTGTGTAATGTTTGTTTTATTGATTTAATATATTGCACCTTTAAAAAAAATATTAACATTCTGTACTCCTCCTCATATAAACTATAAGTGTGCGAAATTTCATACTCCTCCGTCCGCGCAATTTTCGTAAAAAGGGGTACAAAGTTTTTGCTTCACGATTATAATATATCAATCATTATTATAAATAAATATTTTAAATCAACTGACAATATAATAGGCGTAACCGAAGGATCATTGAAATTGAGATGAAGATATTTACAATCGAAAACGGTCTAAAAGTTTTTTATGAATGATTGAATAGTAGGTACCTCTGTAGATCTGTAAATATTTTTTTCTTATAATTTATCTGTCTTTTTCTGGTTATGATTAAATATTGATATTAAATGACAGATAAATTCCCCTTCAGTGTATAAGTTACACGTAAAATCATTTAAGGGAAAGATTCATTTCTATATTCCTAACAAGTCGCACAGACATGTTACAGGAAACTTATAAATATTGCGTATCGCATTGCGTATCGCGATTCACGTCCCAAGTCATCCCAAATAAAAGCTAGTGAGCATTTATCAAGCAGCAAAGTACTTGAGTTAACGAGCGGAAATAATGTTTCCTTCGCGTAATGGTTCCGTGGTGTGGCCACCCTCCAATCGAGAAGGGATGGGGCGTGGTAAAAAACCATAGTTAAAAATTACGATACTACTAAACAATGTACAGTTGGTGGATCATTGGACTTATTTATGGAGATTTTTACGATCGCACCCTTGCGCTGAAAGGTTGAGTTCGAGAATGATCCATGTAGTATGTATTTTTTTTTAATTCCTAACGAGTAAGCACTTAGCCTTCATATTACCTGGGTCTTAAGTGATGATAAGGTCAAAGGTGGACGCACACTTCACCCGAAATTTTCAGCTACGAGGCAATTGCTATTTTTTTCTCTAGCTACAGGAACGCAATGCTACCAACATTGATGTTATGGGGAAATTAATCGATAAAATAGTGGTAGCTAGCCAGGAGAACAAAGGAGTCCTACCAACCAAACAGAGTACTAAAACCTGTACTAAGAATCAAACCCAAGACCTCTGGGTCTGAAACCGTTGGTCTTAAACACTAGACCACAGCGGCGGTTAAGCTGGCTTACTATACTTGATGTAAAGCGGATACAGCAAGGGTATTATTTACGCGTTGCCAACGCCAACCCTAAAGTTTCTTCAGTTAATACACTTTTTTTTTTATTGATATAAAGTAAGCCGAAACCAACGGACACAGACAACGGATACGAACCGGAACACAGATGAAAAAAAACTTGCTTGCCTGACGAAATAGATAAGGTTAGTCGCCATTCAGTAGGATTCTAGACAGAATTCTGCCATCAGGAAAATGACTTAAAAGACTTTATAGCAGTTCTGTTGGCGTGTATGACAGAAATAAAAATAAACTTAGTATTAAATCCACTAAATACCCACCGTGACATTTTATTTCGTTATTCATGTTACAAAATAACAAAATAACTTCACATTCATTGGCTAAGTTAATCTTCTTCCCCTTATCTTAAAGATTTTAATTAGTCGTAAATTCTTTTGTAGAGACAACACAACCAGAAATAACAATGCTATTATTGTCGTCTTCACAATGTTATTGGTCTATAATACTTGGTATGGGGTATATTTTATTTTTACTTACACTAAAGAATTTCAAATACAAAAGTCATAAAAAATTCTGTATCACCTTTTGGTTTTCTAAAGTTAATGCGAACACTATACATTAATATAATAATACTACTATGTTCTGTAAGTAATTTGACAAACGGGGTTAATTCGAAATAAAAAAAGAATTGTGATAGTCCATAAAAAAATTGTATCATCATCATCATCGGCCTAAACTAGTCCACATTATCCCCCTATTTCTACAGAGTTAAGGCTTCATTGTGATTCTGACACAATGTCTCACAATAGGACAGTCAAATCGTAATGCAACTGATAGCGAGCGGTGGACTGTAAGGATGGATGGTGTGTGGAAATGAAAGAAACACGCGTATTTTCTAGGCAATGTACTAAAAATCACAATAAAATAATATTGTTAGTTTGAATGACAGACCCGATAGCCAATCACAATACACAGACACGGTTGTCACCAAAATCTTAATAGACAAATTCTATTCAAGAGACATGACTTAGTAAAAAAGATCGCATCGCAGCCAGTCCACAACATCAACCATTTTTAGAATGCAATTAGGTACCACTAGGGATTTTGTTTGGTAAAGACTGTGACACAATATAGCAGGTCTGTAAATATAAATATGTATTTGCAACTCCTGAGTCATAGGCTGCTTTGTATTGTGTTATTTCTTCGTATTTATTATTTTTGTAGACAAATAAATTCTTCATGGAGCTCGATAGCGCAGTGGTTTTTTTTGGCGCAAATTTTATTATCGACCTACTCCGTAATTTGGAAGGCACGTAAAGCAGTTGGTCCCGGCTGCATTAGCAGTCGTTAACAACCACCAATCGTTAACAGCCGCACTGGGCCCGCGTGGTGGTTTATGACCCGTACTCCCTATCTATGCATAGGAAATACTCGTGCCCCAGCAGTGGGGACATAAAAAGAGCTGGTGTTGGTTACCGGATCTATTATAGAATTCAACTGTGCTATTAGGTATATAATTCACCAACATCCACATCAAACCGTATAATAAATTATGTCTCCACGACCGAGCTGATTGATGATGGTATGGTAGAAATGGTGATGAAATTCTTATATTATTACTTGCTGGCCGGCGGACTTCGTACCGCTTTGAGTTTCCATGACAACAAAACAAACAAAACGTTGACAGTTTCCATGACAATAAAATAAACAAATCATTCGTCCGCTTAAGATCACCTGTATCCCATGATGGACCCCTATAGCAGCGCCACCTACCGGGTCCAATTGTAAATCTAAACCTTTCTCGAATCTACTTGAACACACACAGAAAAATTTTATCCAAATCGGTCCAGCCGTTTACAAGGAGTTCAGTGACATGCACACGCACAGAAGATTTATATAGTGATTAAATATAATAACCGCCAAAAAATACTTCGATACCCTAAGCTCTCTTACCAAAAAAAATCACAGATTTCGTGCCTCACACGACTATCGAGCACATTGGAAATTAAACTACGGAATTCGAAAAAATATTGGTGAAAAATGTCGTTCTGACTTTTTGACTTTTTTCAAAAAGGTAAGGCTATAGGACAAACTCTTAACCCGATCGTCTTTGTTTTAAGCTCAAATTTTATCTGACAAAATTGTCCAGAGGAATTTTTTCAAATTTTTGATATCATTCTTCATTTCCAAAATATCGAGCGCCAACATAGAAAATTCGGAAAAAAAAATTTTTTTTTACTATTATGTCTCGTGAATCCTTTGAGCCTTTTTCGAATATCATATTTTCTCAACTCTCTCCGATATATAAGGGGATCGCCATTTTTCGTGAAATCGGAGCCTATACTGGAGCGAACGAAAAGACATTTTCAATAACACAAATGTTGAAAAAATTTCCACGAGCAGGATTTGAACTCGTGGAAATTTTTTCAACATTTGTGTTTTTGTAATTTGTTCCCAACAAAATTTGCGTTAAAGATTATATAAACATTTTGACATTTCCAATGTCAAAATATACTAAGCACCAAAAAATAAAGTCAAAAATTACAATAATTCTAGCTGTTTTAGTAACAACTGCGCTTCAAATTGTATTCAAATACCAAATTTAGTAAATAATCACTAAATCTTATCGAGCAAAATAATGCGCTATTTCTACCTAAATAATTCACTATGATTGCCATAAATAGTAATAAGCAACAACATAAGAAAGAACAAAGAATAACACTGAGCTAAATTGCGCATACAGAATTCTAGCTGGTTCGGATTTGAATTGTAAAAGTTATGAAAGGGTATGGGAGACCTTTGACGAGTACAAAGAGCAACATTTTAGCGAGTCGGAAGTAAAAGCCCCGAGAAAAAGAAAAGTGGCTCATGTAATTGCCAAAAGTTTCTAAAAGATTATATTTGCAGGCATCCCGTTGGATTGGCAATTCGCCTGAAGCATGTCCAGCCACCTTCAGAGGCAAGGGCTGTTCCGATCGGCATGAAACGCAAAAGATGACGACCAGCCAAAGCTAAGAAAGCATTAATTGTGCAGTAAATTATTACAGAAGACTGATTCTTCTTAAGATTTTAAAATTAGTACCTATTATTAGTACTACCCTGTGTGGTGCCGGGGATTAAGAATTGCACCACCCCATCTCTTCCCGTGGGTGTCGTAAAAGCCGACTAAGGGACCATTCCAGAGGATGGGCAGCAGCATCTCTCTGAGGTTACCCTCAACCTACTGCGATCGCCAACCCGCCTGCCAAGCGTGGCGATTATGGCAAATACCCCCCATGATGATTTGGGGGAGGCCTTTGTCCAGCAGTGGCTGTGTCTTTTGGCTGAGATGATGATGATGATGATTAGTACTTACCAATGAGAAGACTGATTCTTCCGTAAGAATTTAAAATGATTATTTTTAGTTATCAAGAGGACTGACTTTTTATGTTATAAATTTTAATAAAAGGGTTACTGAAATTGTATGAGTTTAATTTTTTAACACTTAAAATGTTTTTGTTTTTTTTATATAATTTTTAACGCAAATAATTTCGGCGGGCTGGTTAGAACCACGATAGCTCAATTGGGAGAGCACCTGACCCGGTATGTCAGAAGGGTGCAGGTTCAAATCCTGCTCGTGGAAACTTTTTCAACATTTGTGGTTTTTTTTTAACACTTGGTTAAATTAACGCAAGAAAGAAAAAAGTTTAGGTAGTATTTAATTAATTTAGAGACATAAAAAGCTTAGAACTTAGTAAACATTTTACAATAATATAAGGTATTTTAGGAGTTGCTTTACTAAGTTTGGATGAAAAAATATTTTTCTAGCGTAAAATTTACCTTAATAAAATAACGAGATGTTTATAATTTGCATGACATTTTAAATAAAAATGTGCAGTAATTTTTTTTTATTTTTGACGTTATATTTTACTTTATCTAGTGATAAGTTAAACATAAGCCATTTATACAATGTTAGTTGGAAGGGGGTTACTAACCCGAAAGGAGGGTAAAGTATAGTCATGATAGTGAATACCTTTTTTTTACTTTTTTTTGTTTTTTTTTTATTTTTATTTACATTTGATTGGTCTACAAAAATCTAGTAGGCTATGGTTTTGACGTAGGTTCTCAGCAAATAGGTTTACCTCTAATGTCAATGTACAGGCATTGTAAAGAGTCGAGTTTTCTCTTCATAATTGGACCAATGTGTCCAACCGTCAGGGCTACCACATCGTAATTTCTTTTGAAATCTTAAAAAGCTGTTAATCTAAAATTATCCCTTTTTAAGGAAAAGCTCTTAGGCAAAAGTTATTTACTATCATGTATACTTTACCCTCCTTTCGGCTTAGTATTCCCGTTTGTTATAAAAAATATAGAATAGTTATTTATATATTATAATTTTGATAATTCTTTATTTTATTTCAATTATAACATAAAACATAACTTATCTTACTCTTATATGATTTTATAGTGTTCAGTGTCAGTTACCTACTCCCACGTCATGCAAGGATTGTACTGAAAATCAGCGCGACGGATAATCCGTAGCTCATGCTGAGTGCGGACACTGTGCATGCAGCAACGTACGCATAACTAGAGAATGTACTGTTTTTGACGAACTCTTTGGTTGAGTGGTTTGCTCACCGGTTTTCATGGTGTCGCCATCTCTGAGGTCCCAGGTTCGATCCCCGAAATACCTGTTTTTCTAAATTGTTTCGGGTCTGGGTGTTTCCTATGTATGTATTTAAGTATATTAAGTATGTTTATCCGTTGTCTAGTTAACCATTTCTCGAGTCTTTAAGGAAGCTTTTCTTGGGGCTAGATAATTGGTGTGAGTGTAGGAAACATTTATTTTTTATACTTTTTTTTTCTTGTTTTTGTTTAGAAATGTTGAGTGTACAGTGTTTGTCAAATAAATACCTATTCTATTCTATTCTATTCTAACAGCTGGGGACAGTCCGAGCGTAGCTGTTGCGAGGCTCCGTACCCGTGAGTGGTTGTCTATTTTTGCGTTGTTCGAGCGCGTTTGTTTGAAGCTTACCTTCTCTGGGTCTTCTTACTTCGTGTCTGGACGTCTCCCTCCGCACAATAGGCGTGATCGTTAATTGTCATACTCTTTATTTTCGTCGACGCGTGCAACTCCGTTTCCTGTTTTCGAAGTTTCGTTGCATTGTCCCATTTTAATTTATGAACTGGATTTGTATTCAGGAATCTCTGTAGTGACTGCGTCTTAATCCTTATAGTTACTCGTAGTACCTATGTATGGCATTTTCTATTTCGTTCGAGAGAAATATGCAATTGGTGTTTTTGTTTTTTTGGTTGATTAACTAAGTTCATATGTTTCTAGTGTTTTATTTATCGAATTAATTTCTACCAACACGCATCGGGTCAAAGTGGAAAGTTTAACGACTGATGATGACTACGATGATGATGATTATAATAATTTATTGAACGTAACAGAGTTTCAAAAAGAAAAAGTTTGAAAAATGTGGCCAAAATTCCAAATTCAAAATTTAAAATCATTTATTCAGTTTAGGCTACAAACAGCTCTTATGAACGTCATTATGCCATCGGTTCGTAATTCTATCTACTCTGGGCGGGAGATCTTGTACTGGGAAGAACCGGCAAGAAACTCAGCAAGTGTCAAGTGGCCGCTCACACTTAGAGGAGATCTCCATTTTTGGTCGTTTGATAGCTATTACCGCGTTATGAGTGTCAAAACTGTGCGATACCACGCGCTGGTGGTCCAGGTCCGTGTTCCAGCCAAGTTCATCCACCGGCCACCAAACTGGTGCCGGTTCAGACTGGTCGCTCGCCTGCCGGACACGTGGTGCCTACTGCCGCTTGCTGATCAAGGTATTCCCTCCCTTTCTCCCTTGAACTGTTTACCCATTGCCCTTGTCGCCATCCCTCGCAGTTCGAAACATCGCCAATAAAAAAATACAGTCCACTATAAATTATAGCATAGCCCACGCCATCACTCTGTGGTGGTTACAAGTGGTTACATTTAGGAATTTTAGGAAGTTAAACCACATTTCATATTTACTACTTTCATATGAAAATACTGAATAATTCCTCAAACAGCTGTTTCTTTCATTAAAAAAGTGGTTACATTACAAAACTTTTTTTATAAAGTTACTTGATTAAGTCATTATCATAACTATAAACTACTCGTGAAATGCACTCACGCATATTAAACGTATTCCAACTTTATAGTTGTAATTAAACAGATATGAGACGGCTTTATAAGGAAGCCTACTCATAAAATAAAGTGGCACTCGACACTAGCCTCCGCTTGATATTCATAAAAACATTTTGTAGTGCATCAGGTCACCTTGAATAGGGAGTGGTGTTAATGTCATGGATGCTTTTTAAAAGCAATACACAATCTCTGTGGTCTGGAAAAAATAATTTAAAATTAATAAAAAATTAATAAAATTGCTTTTTAGCGACAAGGCTGCCAGACTCTTTGTATGCTACCTAAACAAGTATATTTTCATTTTATTAATTTTCATTTTCTAAGTGGTTATGTAAGCGGTCTCTGACCACAGGTCCTGGCTTCGAATCCCAGTCGGTGGTAGGGCTTGTTTGTCCCCCTGGCTAGCTACCACCACCTTATCTATATAACTATGTCGCCATAGATACTGGGGCGGGAAGCCTTAGGCAGTGACTTTTTCCAATAGATTTTTTTAAACTTTTTGTTGGTATTTGTGCCATTATGTAAGTATTTTCTTTTCTTCCCCATTTTCTTTTAGTATCAACCTGTGTATCCGTTTACCAAGTGACAAGAGCTCGGCGTTGGGTTTTACGGTGCCTTAATATCACAATTTACATATTCATCAAGTGCTTCCGGGTACATCGACATTAATCGGGCGCCTGTAGCCATACAATAAGGAGACTGCAGAAGGTACGTTTCATATAAACGCGGTTGAGCTACGCACACATACACAACTTCTCACGGACACGAAATCACGGAACAGCAGCGCTCGGACTGTTGCGAGATGGTCCGAGATTCCGTGTACGTGAGTGTCTTTGTGTGTGTTGCTTGAGCGCAGTATGTATTAAGGCGACGCACCGCTAAACAATTAATCTAATACGGAGCGTTTGCGCCCCGTACCATAGGAGAAGCTTTTTTTTTCCTTCAAATTAAAACTACAAATTATTTCTAAAAAAATTGAACTAGCATAATAAAGTGTGTGTTAAGACTAATCTACTAAGAAAATTTAGATGCTTAAATCGGTCTGGTTTGCCTGTAAAATACAAATCTATGTTTTAAAAGAGGTTACTTTGATATTTTTTTCTCTGTTATAAAAGTTGACAAATCGTGTTTCTGTAACTAGCAAAATGAAGTCAATTAAATGAAAAATCATGTCATCAAATATCACTTTCATATGTTTTGTAATTGTTGGAAAAAATCAAGATCCCCGCCACGTAAATTTCCAATGCGTCGCCTAAGAGAAAACACTAAGGTCGATTGAATTGAAAAATATGTATGAAAAGTAGACAATATCAATGTTTAGTAGTCCCCTGATTCCTCCTCCAAAACTGAACCGATTTAATTGCGTTTTTCATCAAAAATTAAAGAAAGGCTTTGGCTGTGGCCCTATGTTTTGCCTTTTTTATATATAATCTCGTCAAATTTAGGAAACAGCGGAAAATGTGGCCAATTTTTAAGGTTTTTAAAGGTACATATCTTTTTTAATATAATAAATTTATGAAAAAAAAGGAAAACATAGGGACACAGCCAAAGCCTTCCTTTAATTTTTAATGAAACAAAGAAATTAAATCGGTCAAATTTAGAGGAGGACTACGAAACGTTGATATTGTCTACTTTCCATACATATTTTTCAATTCAGTCGACCTTAGTGTTTCCTCTTAAGCGTAGCTTCTGGGTCCCCTTATTTTATGTCGAAATTACGAGGAACTTTATTCCGTTCAGTCTTAGCTTCTATTTGGGAATCTAGATGTTGGGTATAGTATATGTTTTAATTCATAGATCAGTATTTGGACACGGATAGAGATCCGATAGATAGAGATTCTATTCGCACTGCACTCGGACTCCTCAATAGCAGAGGAACTGCCCACCTTGTCTATCGTTTACAACAATGCTACTTTAGATGACACGTCTACCTAAATAAGATGTTGGTAGCTATCCAGGCGGTATTAAAATAAACCTCGTGTAGTTAATAGAGTACCTACAATACCTCCAGCATATAATCGAACCAGGGACCAGTGGTGCAGTATTGCAGGCTGCATTAGTCCCTTCTTACATGGTGTTCCGAGATATGTAGAATAGAATAGAAAGAATAGATTTTTTTTATTGACATACACACTTAATTATAACAATTATACAACAATAAAGGAAAAAAGAAAAAACAGATAGAGAAAAAAAGATTAGATGAGTAGTAAAAAATAAAATAGGTAGTGTGTGAAGTTAAAGGGCCCTGATGTGAATTAAAAAATGCAGACAAAAAGTAATAAATAAAATATAAATAACCAGTTACCGCACGCGGCTTCACCTGCGTGGTTCCCGTTCCCGTGGGAATATCTGGATAAAAACGTATCCTATGTGTTATTCCCGGTTATAAACCATCTGTATGCCGAATTTCATCCAAATCCATTCAGTAGTTTTTACGTGAAAGAGTAACAAACATCCATCCATACTTACGAACTTTCGCGTTTATTATATTAGTAGGATAAATAATGATAAGAAATTACAGATATGTGTCCGTGCAAGGGGTCTATGTGTGAGTGGCTCCAGCACGGTATGTATTAAGCTTACTTTCTAGGTCCTCCTTATATTTGCTGTAGCTCCTACCACGCACTACATACATATTGCCATAAATTAAGAGCTCAATGTGCAATTAAAAATTGTAAACGCATTTGTCGTTAAGTATCGCCAGGGGCAATTAAAGGCTTAGTCGAATGTAAAAAGTTTGAGGATGAATAAATCAGAGGAATAGACTGAGTTTTCAGATTGCGTGATTAGTAAAATAGAGAGAAATGAAACCATCATACATTAATAATGACATAGTTTAAGTGTTAGAGGAATCACGATTAAAACTACTGTGAAACGACGCATTCAGGTTATCCGTACAAATGATAACGTTATGTCAAAATTCACAGAAAAAACTTTGCCTATTCCGATTGGTCATAATGGATACATGGTGTCCAAATTAAAATATTCTTCGTTCTGTGGGAGGCACGATAAAGCTGTTGGTTCCGGTTGCTGTCGTCGATGTATTCGTTTGACCAACCTATAAAAGCCATTAACCCGCATTGGTCTAACGTGCTGGTTTACGGTCTGATCTATCAAGCATCATGCCCTAGGAAAAACCAGCACTTTACAATACCCGACATTTGCTAAGTTGGGCACCCGTTCGTTCAGTATATGGTTTTTCTAAACAATTGTGGCTCACAGTAATTTGTGTGCTAAATATATGATTATTCGATTCTTTTGTACTTATACATGGGAAGTTCTATTTTTACATAAATAAGTGAAGCGATAACTTCGTGCCCTTTTAAGCACATTGCGCGCACGGAATGTGATATTTGGTTAAAGTTTACACGGCGAAGGAGTCTCAAAATATAGAAATTAAAAAATGTATGCTAAAACATTGTATTTATCTACATAATGTATATTTTGTACACTACGGCATCTTATGTTATGACTACGGTTGCATTTCAACCACTGGGCGGCCACTAGTATTTATCATCACCATCATCATCATCATCATCAGCTCATTTTTATGTCCCAACTGCTGGGGCACGAGCCTTCCCTGTAGATGGATAGGGAGAGAGGGCCATAAACCACCACGCGGGCCCAGTGCGGATTGGTGGTTGTTAACGACTGCTAATGCAGCCGGGACCAACGGCTTTACGTGCCTTCCGAAGCACGGAGGAGCTCGATATGACAAATTTTTTGGTCACCCATCCGATGACCAGCCTTTGCGAAAGTTGCTTAACCTGAGCACTCGCAGACCGGGCGCGCTAACCACTTCGACATCGAGCTCCTCCCACTGTACTGTACTAGTATTTATAACTAAGTTGTTTTTTTTTTAATATTTAGCTCTGCAAATGACTCCATCCCACCTGATGCTAAGTAGAAATGGAGTCCAGACGCGAAGATAACTGGTGCAGCGTGGAAACAAACGTAGCATCAGTTAACCTCACTTTGCCGGCCCACAAGGTGCTTCTTCACGCCTCTCTTGTAGGACCCCATATCATAGGAAGGAGGGAAAACGTGTGCTGGAAGACTATTCCATCTTTTGGAGGTGCGACAAAGAAACGAGAATGAAATTGTCTACTTACAAGCGTACTCTATGAAGACGGACTGGCTCCTAATCCGTCCTTTGCTGTTCCAGGCGTAGCATTCACATCCAAAAGTGGAACCGAAATACTCTTCCACCTCATTCTTGGTCACATTGAGCTCCGCCTCCACCACTCTAACTCCATTGTGAGGGTCTACATGTTCTAGCTGCACCGTCTTCTCCACTCTATGACCGTTACATTTGAAATATACTTGTAACGCGTTTGCCGCCCTGCATAACAGGCTTGCAGGTTTGGTCCTTTGCACGTATGAGTTCTTTGGTTCTAGAAGGAATATTGGTAGACCGTCAATTGTCTCGTCATTTTCTGGTAAGGGTATGTAGTCGTCATCTTCGGCGATGGGCTTGAAGTCGGATAAATATGGATCGAAGTCGGATAAGCCATCTGGGTGGATGTATTCGGGTCTTGTTTCCTTCTGTGTTGAGTGTTCGGTGTCTGAAAAGAGGTTGAATGTTAGGTTTTCTTATTGGATAAAGTCATAATATGACGCAAAGAAAATTGGAACATGTTATGAGTTTTTTATTCTAAGTTATTTGGAAGATGTCCAGTTATTTGTTGAGTCTTAAAAAATATATATAAAATATTTTAATTTAAGATAGGATAACATTAATATTATTAGAATAATAAACAGTGTTTGCGTCGCATTTATTTATATATTTAGGTTGTTACTAATATAATTATTTTATTGCTGTTGTACGAGCAAGCAACGTACATTTTGCCTGTCATCAGTTTTAACTTGCCCTCATTTAGTCATTATTGAATATTTTCACCGTTTTCACTTTAGTATGCAATTAGCTATCAAGTCAGCCGCGCTTACTCATCTTATCAAGCAAATCATTTAATTTCGTAGTATTGTTTTAAGTTTTAAATATTTACAAATTATATTTTATTATCAAGTTTTCAAGTTTATCATTTATCAATCATTTAGTTTCGGTTCATCCCGAACATTGGTCCTTCAAGCCTCCGTTTTTGGCGGGATTTTGACGCGTTTCGGGTTCAGTGAACTGCTTTCGTGTCAGTCGTCTAGCGCAGCAACCTATTGGACAAAGTGCAAGTTTGTACGTGTTAGTGCTACTAGCCCCCTAGTTACGGAGTACAATCAAGAAGCAAGTGCCTACCGCGGGTTTCTCCGTGGTCGTTAACAAGGAGCAGCGCGTATCCAGATCGTCGAGCTCTGAGACAACAAGGTCTCAAGTTATCTGGTGCGTTGGTGGACTCGCACACAGTTGAAGAACACTATCAAGTAAGATCAGTCCTTTTATTATCTTATCATGTCTGTAATGGAGGACATCTTAGCTAATCAACAACAAATTTCAAAAGCGATTGAGCACGTCTTAACAAGTTTCAAGAAAGACGGCTCTGAGAGGAAGACGCCGGAATATTTACTTCGTAGATTAGATATTCTGGACAATTATTGGCTAGAATTTAGCAACAATCATGTAAGGTTAACAGAGTTCCGTATAGAATCGCATAGCTATTTTACAAACAAGGAGTTTGAAAGGGTATTAGGGCTCATTTCCAAGGTCATCAGCCTTTAGCAGCCGACAGGCCGAGAACCCCGGTCCTGAAGGCTCCAACTTTCACGGGCAAGTCAGGTGAATCGCTCCAACCATCACCGTCATCAAGAGGTACGGCAAGTAAGACCGAAGATATGTTGAAAAAACAAAGCAGCATCTTTAAAGCATTCCAACGCACAATAATGAACATTGATTTGGCTTCAGTGTCAGAGAAGTGGGAGTTCGATGATATACTACGAACGCTCCAAGCCCACTGGGTGGCTATTGATGCGCTGCATTGGGATCTTGACAGCGAGCTTGAAGGCTCGAACAAGGAACACGAAGAGGCATTTACAAGTTATGAGAAAACATACGATAATTTTAAGAGATCCATCAACAAGAAGATGTGGTCAGTGGCACACATGGAAAAGGCTACTCCGCAGATGGAAATACCAACATTCCACGACAACTATAACAATTGAGTTTCCTTCAAAGACCTCTTCACGGAAACCATTCACAATAATCCTTCTATTTCGAGTGCTCAGAAAATACAATATCTGAAGACAAAGGTTAAAGGAGAAGCGGAGAGGTTAGTACAGCATTTAGATGTGAGCTCTGAAAACTACAATACCTGCTGGGACATACTTAACCAGCAACTTATTGTTAGTTTGTTGAGTTAAAACACCCTGCTTATGTAATGTAATCCATTCCATCGAATGCGTCTCGTTAAGTGCATATTAATGGTATAAAGCTTCTTCATTTAACAATTTACAGGTTCATAAAATAGCTGAATAGATCTTTTTGCTATAGACAAATAACTGCTTACGATAAATATTGATTCATGTCAATTTATAACCACTTCTGTGGCTTAGTTGTTAAGACCACCGGTTTAAACCCAGAGGTCTCGGGTTCGATTCCCAGCGGGGGTACATGTTTGTGTACGCGGTTCGGTAGGGCTTGTTTGTCCACCTGGTAAACTATGACCATCTTATTTAGTTATGTCGCCGTAACATCAATGTTTGCAGCATTGTTGTGTTCCGGCAGCTAGAGATAAGATAGCCAGTGCCTCAGTAGTTGAGGATTCCGGGTGAAATGCGCTTCCACCTTCGGCCTTATCATCACTAAACATCAGGTGAAGAAGAATGCCAAGTGCTTACACAAAATACAACAAAAAAAGATAAAGATTTGATAAATTTAGGGCACTTATTAATATTTTGCTTACATCATGGACACAGTCTAAAGAAAAAATAAATTTTAGTATTTAAAATGACTTTTATTTTTGATATTGTCTTGGATATACGCACACTGGTTAAGACGACTTCCAAACGAAATACTGGAAAGAAATTACAACACTAGGGATACAGCCATTAATTATTTTGCGCAGAAAACACTGTCCCACGGAAGTGTAGAGTCATGTACGGCTATTAACTTGATTTAGCTGCTGGAACGTCATTGGATTTCTAACGTAGTGAGGAAAGGTAGATGCTTAGTATACGCTCACTTTTCGCTTTCGATTCTTTGTGAATGTACAACAAAACGCATACTTTACACCTCCTGATATTTTTTATTGTTCTTAGGTTGAGTTCGTGTACATATATGCTATATATGCTAGAAAACTGCATAAACCCATATCAACGTTTTTACTTGTTTGTATCTTAACAAAGAAGGAGCCACGATAGCATAGTTAGCAGCGCACCTTTTCTAATTGTAAATTTTGTTCGCAACAATATTTGCGTAAAATTATATGTAAGTAATCAAAAAAAGCTACTAAACAGATTACAACCAAAAAGAGTAATATTACATAATTTTTACTGACTACTATGCATTATTCTTTATCCTTGCATTCATTTTTAGATTATTTTCTAAGTATGAAGTGACGATAAGGCCAAAGATGACAGCGCACTGCACTAGGACTCCTCAACAGCTGAGAAACTGTCTACCTTGTCTATCGTTTACAACAATGCTACTCTATGACGTCTACCTAAATAAGATGTTGGTAGCTCTCCAGGCGGTATTAAAATAAACCTCATGTAGGTAATAGAGTACCTACAGTACCTCTAACAGGTAATCGAACCCGGGACCTGTGGACATGATACCAGTGATCTAACCACTTAATCACGGGGACCGGTAAATAAAAAAATGTTGCAGTGGTTCAGACTGCATCTGCGTTAGTCCCTTCTAACATGACGTTACTAAAAATAAACTAGTTACAAACGGTAATCACCAATGAGTATCTAGAATATCAAAGCTCTAACAAGTGTATTAGAGAATAGGAGAGCTCGATGGCGCAGTGGCAATTGCTGAAGTTTAGCGACAGTCGGAAAGGCCGGTTATCGGATGGGTGATCAAAAATGTATCATCTCGAGCTCCTCCGTGCTTCGAAAGGCACGTAAAGACGTTGGTCGAAGCTGCATTAGCAGTCGTTAACAACATCAATCCGCACTGAGCCAAAGTGGTGGTTTACGGCCCGTTCTCACAATCCGTCCATAGGGAAGGCTCGTGCCCCAGCAGTGGGGACACAAAATGAGCTGATGATGATGATGAACCGACTTCAAAAAAAGGGGAAGGTTCTATGTTCGACGCGTATATTTTTTCTATTCTATTTTTTTTTCACTATACCTGTACTGTACCTCACCAGTGGGGACAGAAAATGTGCTTGTGAATAATAATATTTCAATAGCGGTTCGGTATTAACAAACTAGTTTGTGATTGGTTGCGTTGTGTATGGTCTTACTGCTCTTTATCTCGGATCACCTGCTGAACTAAAAAATGCAGCTGACGTGGCAGTCAGGCTTTTAATAAGCAAACACAATTAGTTTCTCATCTGTCTGAACAAAAAAGAAAAGAAGGCTACTTCGTTTTAAAAGGCGGTTAATCGCCAATAAAATATCTAAATATAGGTATTTTTAAAATTTATTTTTTTTGTAAATCCAATTGGTGTAACAATGCCACGTATAAATAAACGTGTACTTAACTAGTTTAAAAGTTACCCAAGGGGGTGTCTTTTGAATCAAAATTTTGCTAAATAATTGGTAATGTAACATAAACCACCCATTTCTTAGCTTTTTTTGTCCAGTTCAACACAATCATGGTTGCCTGGAAGAAATTGCTTTTTAGCGATAAGGCCGCCATTTGTACTTCTTCTTGTATTGTCCTCTTTTTGTATTTTGTATGGTGTACAATAAAGCGTATTTTCATTTCATTTCATTTTTCATAACTCAAGTCAAAAGTCATTTATTATTTCGATATCACAAGTAAGTACCTAGTATAGGTTGTTCTTACGGGTTAACTTTATGTTAAAATATTGGGTTGAAATAGCGCCTCCAAATAAATATCTAAAATCTATGTTTAACTGTAACTCGCAATCTAAATGTAATCTATTCATGATGGGTATATAAACATTAAGGTTACATATTCAATTAGCCATTAAAATTTAGGTATATTACATAGGTATTTTGGTAGTAGGTAATAGGTAATCCGTTTTATTTGCACTGTAGTTTTTTGCAGTGGTCTTAACCTAGATAAGCGCATTAATTTAAACGTTAACGAAGTAGGTACTGTAGTAATAAAAGCTTTTATTTAATTTTATTTATCTGAAGTAATTAACGCTCTATAATTAGTATTTTCAATAGACATAGAATATAAAAACAAACAAGGGTCTCTACATTTTCTGCACTAAAAACATTAATAATTCTTCAAACTTATTAAAACATTGCATAATTACCTCCATTCCTGACGGTGCCAAACATTATCATTAGCAGAAACAATCCAAAAATATTTCCAAATAAAAACATCACTATGTAACGCAGCCCTTAGATGTATCATTCACTGAACTATTTAAAAACGTCACTATGCAAAATTCACAAACAATCAACTATTCAGTATCTCATCTCACTTTAGTTTGTTAACATTTTAAAAATAGAAAAAAGGTTTATTTCAATTCGTTTTGTTTACGTAAAACACGTGGTTCTAAGCGACTGGAGCGAGCGGCCACGTGCTATCTCGGTCAACTTTCGTGTCATACTGAACGAACTGGCGTAGACCGCGCGCATCCCATCCCGTTGCGAAAGAATAATTTGTGTACTTACGAAGCCTATTAGCGTTAACGGGTTAACTAAGTTACTACATCGCTTCGTTACTTTCTTTTGTGGTGGTACCTAGTATCTTTAAGTGTCTCTTAAACACGAGACTAGATTATTAGTAATCAATAAAAAAAATATGAATACCAAAAATACCTAAAAAAATATTGTTGAAAATGGGTATAAGTTTTCGTAGTGCACATCACATTAATCTTGAACTTAAAACAAAACTGTTTTCATCCCTTGTAATTACAGGTATGGTACTAGTAGCGCCACCATGCGCCGAGTGCATGAAAACTAATGCTACCCTGTATACGTAGCGTGCTTTGTAAAAGCATGAGAGCGCTTAAAATATCTTGTAGTACCAATACAAATCGGTAGATGGTGCAGTTCTACAAAAGCGCCATCTGTATTTGTGTTCTTAAGTCATTTGCAATTGAGCGAGGCCAGGGGGTTGAGTTATTGTAGGGAGGGGATGTTTTGACTCTTGGTCTTTTCATTGGTGTGGTACGTTTACAAATGTATTGAGAGTACTGGGGCAGATGGAGGCACTAGTCTATTTAAATTTTGATCATGATATGATGTGGTCTGCAAAAAGTGATATTTAACCGTCTGTGTGGTCTAGTAGTAAGACCACCTGTCTTAGACCTATAAGTCCTGAACAACAAATTGTGGTGTTACGATAGTTTAATTTAGTTACATACACATTTAGTTAGCAACTATCGCATTGGATTTAGTCTGTAAGGATAGTTGTGTATTTAAATATATAAAGTTTAAAGCTAAAATAGCCACTTCCTCAGTATTTGAGGATTCCGGCTAAAGTACCTACGCTTACTTCGGATAGGTACACGGAAAAACTACTTCGAGCTTTCGAAACTTTCAGTACAGTAACTTTTACCTAAACAAAAATACCTTTGAACTTTTACTGACAAGAACCGGTTAGAAATTTAACCTAGATGTTTTTTTTTTAAATCGTTAGAAATAGTCAGAATTATGGAAAATGACCATCTTTATTATAAATCTCCTGTACGAGTGTATGAAATTGAACTCCTTCTCAACGACTAAGCCGATTTGGATGAAATTTTCTGTGTGTGTTTAAGTGGATTCGACAATGGTTTAGATTTACAATTGGACCCGGTAGGTGGCGCTGCTATAGGGGTCCATCATGGGATACGGGTGTGTACTTTGTTGTCATGGAAACTGTCAACGTTTTGTTTCTGTTGTTGTCATGGAAACTGTCAAAGCGGTATGATGTCCGCCAGTCAGCTAGTAATATTATAAAAAGGCACTGTCTATTACAAAACCACATACCTATCTACAAGTAGGTAGATCTAATTTTGCAAATTAACATCGCTTGCTCGCTCCGGTAACAATCGATAGGTAAACACGTCTGCACATCAAACTACCACAAACCGTCAAATTTTTTCAATAGACTTTTAACTTTATGTATATGGCATACGGTTAGGGCTGCCATCAGCTAAATTACGGATCCAGGACAAAAACTTCAAAAATCCAGGACATTTGGGTGAAATAAAGATATTACCCCGGACTCCATCGAAAAAAATGACAATAAAATAAAAACTTAATTATATTTTTATTAGAAAATCAACTTCATTGAATGGGAGAACATGTCACGTAACGAGACTCACGAGTGCGCGGATATATTTGCCGCACCTAATAACTATGAAATGCTGTAATTTATAGCTAATCATTCCATTCTATCAAGTTAAATCCGATTAACTTGATAAAACTCTCCTCACATAAAAAGTGCCCGGGTCACCCGGACACTTTTTAGAAACCCCGCCTGGACAAATCCGGGAAAACCCGGACGGATGGCAGCCCTACATACGGTTGAACATTTCTTGAAGGATAGTTTTGATTAAATTTCTGAAAGCTAATAGTGTATACTTACGCGCTATCGCGGGCGCGAGCATAGACCTCCCACGGAGACACCTTTACCAAATCTTCAAAATTCAAAATTCGAAATCATTTCTTCAGTTTAGGCTACATGTAGCTCTTGGGAAAATGCCCTATCATAGCAGGACACTTTCCATTACAAATAAACACAAAAAATATAGAAGACAACTACAACATTGAAATGAAACAACTTTTACGGATCTACTCGCCTTTATTTTACACATTACTTATTTAATGTTTATCCTACAACTACAACATGTAAAAAAAAACAAAATAAAAAAATCTAAGTTATCAAATTTACATCAGGTAAAAGTTTCAATTTCCACAATGTCATACAGTACTCTAGTAAAAGTAAAAAATGTTTAAAAAAAACAAAGTCAAACTACTTAGAGTGAATAATACTAAAAATAAGATAAGTATGCAGACTTCATGATGTCTATCATGGTATCTACCTAGCGCTTGAAGAAAATATCAGCATTGATAAACAAAAACAAAAGCTTCAATTAAGTATGCCGAATGCCTAAACTGTCAAAATTATTCTCCCATTTGCAAAGTAAACGTCTTCGTTTGAAATTCCAAATTATTGATTTCAAATTCGAACTCGTCGAGCAGTGTTGCCAACATTGAATATTGATTGCACAAAAGGCGTTCGGCGCCAAAGCGTATTCTCAATTCAAAATTATTCCAAGGCGACCGAATCCTTTTGATGGTTCAAAATATGTAAGTAGCCGAATTTATCAGTCACATTTTTCTGGTGAGAACAACATTCTCTATCTCGCACGAACTCTTTGGAAATGCCAGCCATCTCCCTCTGACTGTAGGTACGGAAATTCAAATTTGGTGGATTTGCTCGCCTTTCCGTTATATATTTTCAAGTATAATGAGCCTCCAAAGGTGGGGCAATCAATGTAAATATCAAAGGCAAATATTTTCTCATCGATATTATTTACAGTTGGTACCCTTGACGGTCGTTAAAGGTCAATTATATAACCAAGCGACTAAGTCTATTCTACGAATTTAATTCACTACAATATAAATTAAATATTAAGTGTAAAGCCGAGATTACTGATTATTTACTTAAGTTGGATTATGGCATGACTGAGTCGCTTTTACTGACACCAAAATAACCAGACTGTCACTATATCGTCTAATGTACCTACTTTTAACTTAGAGCATTAAACCATTTTAATGATATTGTTTATTCATAATGTATGCAGTTTGATTTGTACAAAGAAAGGTTTAACTGCCTACGATACAGGTCTTCCTCGTGTAGGTAGTTGAGATTGATGATTGTATGTGCTGTTTTATGAAATAAATAAATTTATTTATCTGTATTATTAATAGGTACGTAATGTATTTGACACACACGCATAATAATCATTATGTATTTGACACACACGCTTAATATATTCTTTTCAAAAATTTGAAAAATTTGACTGGAAGCATGGAAGGCTGAAATCTGTCAATGCCAATCCAAACTCACATTCTATCTTTTTTAATTTTTCATTACTTAGGATACAATCCGTGCAGCCTTAATAAAATTAAGCCTTAATCGAATTTCAACCACTGGGCGATCACTAGTTATTATTATTATATCTAAATTGATTTCTGTATTTGTACACCGGCCGGCTGTTGTACGACTTTACTTCAGACCTAAACACCCTCCACATCATACTACCACGAACTGTCAAATTTCCTCAATAGACTTTGAACTTTAAACCTATGGGATACGGTTGATTATTGATTGAACATATTTGACACTTGAAATTTGATGTGCAGTCTGTACCTTCGTCGATACTACACAGCCAGGCACTGCAGTGCAAAGGTCTCTCTTCCGTTTTTCCAATATTCACGATCTGTAACTTTCTGGGACCGATCCTTCAAAAATGAGTTCAACTCGTCAAAAAGAACAAATAAATAAATCAGCTAATATAATAAATATAATATATATAATATATTAGCTGTCCCGGCAGACCTTGTTCTGCCCTATTTCTCTAAAACAAAGTAACATTGATTATTTTTTTTATGCTAATAGCTGCTCCAACAGATTTCGTTCTGTCAAAATTTATTGACCTGTCGCAGTCTAATAGAAATAAAATAACATTGAAAGACTTTAGTAATATCTAATGTAATGATATTTTTATTGTGATATATAACGATATTTTTGTTTGATTACTTGGCGCGTAAGTAAATAAATCTGACCTCTTCAACTTGAAGGCATACTAAAGATAATCCTAACGCGCCTTCGTTTTGTTTTGATTGACGTCAAATGTTTGACAGCTGGGGACAGAGTGGTTTGTATGGGAAAAGAAAATTGTTGTTTTTACTATTTTCCTCGTATTTGTTTGTTTTTTTTTCTCTCCTTAAGAACCTCCTCAGACTTCATCGAACACAACAAAAAAGAAATCAGCCAAATCGGATCAGTCGTTCTCGAGTTTTGCGATTAGCAACACATTTAGCGATTCATTTTTATTTATATAGATTATAAATAGCTAATAATATATCAGCTTGAACAAATAAATTTTATTTTTTTAAATATAAGACGAGCAAGCTCTTGGCCTTCATCTGGTGTTAAGATTATAAGGCTGAAAGGTGGAAGCGCATTTCACTCGGCATCCTCAACTTTAAAAAGGCTTATTCTTAAAGGTCCATGACTCTATTGTTCTTTTATTCCACTGGCTTTTATCTTTTTTAAACACTTTGTACAGTACCCCATGTTGTAAATTATATAGGTACTTCTCCCTAAAAATAGTTGTATGATATCTATTGCTATTTAATAAGTTAAGATAAGTTAAGATTTAGTAATAGTCGGCAGCAATGAATAAAGTTAAATCCGCATTGAACTTGAGAGGATAAATAGTGCACACACGATTGTTAGAGACACTCCACACGAGTAAGAACCGAGGTTGTCTGGAGGTTCGACCTAAAGACTTTTACAACGTACGATTTAAGTTGAAAATATTTTAATAATTATCGTAATCATGCTGACTGAGTTGGTCATTAAAACAAGGCTATTGTTATAACTAATACCATTTAATTGTCTACGATTCAACGATGCTAACTTATACCATCTTATTCTAAAAAGGGAAAGAATTTATAGAAAAAAAACATTAAATATACAAAAAAGCAGAAAAAAAGATCATTAGTTTTAAACCAGGTTCAACTTAAGTCCACGTTTTGGAATAACAGAAAACTTTTTACTTACTGCAGGATGTCTTTTAATCCTCACAATGTAAATAAAGAACGTAGTTTAGAAGAGAATTGCACAAGACTTATAAGAACTAGAAGTAGGTGCTCTGTAATGAAAAATGAGCCACGATGATACAACCAGAACTCTTTTTATAGTCTTATTTTATTTAAATTCATCATTTACGCAAGTTATGCTCAGTTATAACTGTAGACTCTATTAATTTACTTTAGTTGTTACTGACATAGAAAACCACAATTCGCTATGACACCGAATTTTATGGTGCCTACGGCTAACACTTACTTGGTAGGTACAACTAATTGAGTTAGGAAGTGTTATGCACCTGATACAAAAAAATAAGTAAGCTATAAAACTATCTGATGCAATAACAATTACCTTCTTTAACAAAAAAAATATGAATATTTTTTTTATGAAACTTAATTGAAATCGTACCGGGACATCAGCTGATCGCCGCACCTAAATCACGTTCTTATTCTTAGTAAAAATCTCACGCGCCACAAACGAGAGCCGCAGTGTTACCAATTGTCCGAATCTTGGGGCTAAAGCCTCGCCCAAACAGAGGCGGTCTGCGGTCGCGGGCACGGTCGCGGTCTGCCAGCGCGGGCACGTAGTTTACATTAGCGCGGTGGCGGTTCCGATCCGATCCGAATCTCTAGAAAACGGGGTCACGCACTAGCGAGTGATGCCATTTCCTATAGAAAATCTCTGTCGGCTATCTCGGCCCAATCAAACCGAGCCGAGGTCCGTGCCTTTAGAGGCGCCCTCGGGTTGTTCCGTTTTCTGACCTGATCCGAAACCCTCGCACTAGTGCGTGATGCCGTTCCCTCTAGAAAACCTCCGACGTTGCTTCGTTTTACACGGCTTGAGTAACCGTTTAAGTTGCCGCCCCCAAAAAAGTCCGGTTATTTTGAAGGTCTGAGGTAATCAGCTAATTCTCTCAGAAAACTGAAGTGGCAGTCGTACAGAGGCAATAGCATGGCTTGGGTTCCTAGACACTCACACATCAGGCAATCTGCTACCGACCCGTCATTGGTGTTATCATATTACACCTCGGAACCCTACTTTGTTTATGCTAAATGTGGTGTCGGGTCACTAATGGCGTGTATACTAAAAATTGGCGATTTCGATGCTCTGTTTTGAGACCGTACAGCCATGCTATTAAGAATAAGAATAAATTTATTTTCTGTATAAAACTTAGTCTACATATACATTAAACTTAAACGATTAAACGATGTTTTATAACTTAAACTTATAAAACATCGTTTATTTATATTATAATGGGATATAACTAATACGTACTAAATATGTACTGCTGATATAGTAAAGTTTTAATATTAAGATTAGTAGTGCAAAATATTCTAAATGATATCTACCTAAACTAAGTAAATTTCTTTACCCATATCTTAGGCACCTATTTGGTGAAAGTAGGTTAGTACTAACTTAACGTTTAATTAAATAACAATAAATTTATTTTGATAACATTCGATTGGTGTTTTTATCTTATCTAGCATGTTTTGAATTGGACTAGCTTAAGTAATAACTAATAATAGATTTTTTGTGTAATCATTATGTTTTTCCTTTTAACTAATTTTGTATGGTTTTCTTACATTTAATTTTATTCATAGGATAAATACCAAGTACTAGGTTAGGCCTATTATATAAAGATCTCCCAAGAAAGCAAAAAAATCTATGGGAGTGAGCTGTACGAAATAGCTCTGTAGAAAAACAATGTCGGCTCGCCTTTTGCTGGTTTGGAGTGCAGGGTTATATGGTGTTAGTGATTGCCTCTGTACGACTGCCACTTCTTTTTTTTGAGAGAATTAGCAGATTGCCTCAGACGGGATTTTCAACATTACCGGACCTTTTTGGGAGCGGCGAGAAACTTAAAGGGTTCCTCAAGCCGTGTGAAACAAAGCACCGTCAGATGTTTTCTAGAGGGAACGGCATCACGCACTAGTGCGAGGGGGAACAACCCGAGGGCGCCTCTAAAGGCTCAGACCTCGGCTCGGTCTGACTGGGCCGTAGTGGTGGGGAGAAGCGCCCAGGTACATGTGTGTACCTGGTATAGAGTGCGTGTGACCGGGTTTTCGTACTCTTCTTCTACGAGTATGGTGTGTTTGGCATATGTGTGTGCAATTAGGCAAGTTTAGTGTATCATGTAAATAAGTAGCGGCAGGCTTATACCGATATATTACCGACCTCTAAGTGACAGTCCCAATCGCAACAATTAAATAAATAAATAAATAAATAAATGTTTCCCACACTCACACCAATTATCTAGCCCCAAGAAAAGCTTCCTTAAGAAACTCGAGAAATGGTTAACTATACAACGGATAAACATACTTAATATACTTAAATACATACTTATTATACATAGAAAACACCCAGACCCGAGACAATTTAGAAAAACAATAATTTCTAAATTAATTTGCAATTTATCGCTACCAAAACACATATTTCGTATTACGGAACGTAGAACGGTACTGCAGCACCACAAGCGAGCGATTGAAGAACTAAAAGTGCATGACTGCACTCTAAAACCGACCGATTGTAGCAACCGCAACTAGAAGCAATCGCATTGCCATTGTGCAAATAGCCACTGGTTGCTTTTTCGGCAATAAGCCTGCGGGAAATTAGTGTAAACTACGTGCGCGGGCAGACCGCGTCCGTGCCCGCGACCGCATCCATGCCCGCTACCGCCAACCGCCTCTGCTTGGGCGAGGCTAACTCGATCAGCGTCGTCGCCATGCGATAAACCGCTTACAACAGTCCGCTGTTTATTTCTCGGGTGATTAGCGACGGATTGTGAGAGTTCTCTCTTAATCTGTTAGGAGACACTTGAGAGTTATTCGGCGGTGGGATAGATGTAGTCGATGGCTCTTGATACGTAGCAATAATAAAATGAGAAAATGATGAGTAAGCGTCTGAAGGACTTCTTACGCACACAGGTTTTCAAAGGTATTGACATCGAATATTAGGACAGAGAAAGTTAATGATGTTAGAGTAAGCTAGTGAATAGCTCCGGAATGAGTTGTAATACGTAAGCATAATAAGCACTTGTAATAAAATCAATTAGCTCACAATAGCCCACCATATAGCCTGATCTTTTTATATGCTATTGTTGATGTTTGAAAGCTAAGCTGTAAGTAATCTATACCCCAGACCACTATAATTTATTTCTCCTTTTTTATGCTAGTTTAAGTAAACAATTTTACAAATTGATTCATAACCAATGGTTTCCATTAAGCAATGTGCTTCTATTTAGTTTTCGCAATAATTATTAATTATTTGTTCAGGCGTTAGCTGTCTCAAGCCACAATACTATAGCAATATAATTGTTTTTGGCTTCAACACTTAAAATTGTCGTCATCCAAATCCAGTTACGCTGTAAAGGATATCCACAGCCAACAGCAAATACTTAACGAAGATTACCAAAACAGCTCTTGAATAAGGTTTTTCTATACTTCGCTACTTCGATTTATGTATCTAAGTTCTATCTACAAACATACATATTTGTAGATACTTAATCGCACGTTTTTCTTCCAATGTGGGGTAAAAAGAGCATCAAAATAACCAATTTTAAGTAAACACGCTCGACGCCACATACACCATAATCAAAACTAAGGATCCGAGGTGGAATGATAACACATCACATCACAAATAAGTTTTTTTATTTATCTCCCTCTCGCGAACAAGTGCAACGTTTCCCATTGGAAACAACTGACAATGTATTTATTAATATATTTTTTATAACGGAATTAAAACCTTTATCTGATTATTATTTGTCGCGTTCACAACAACAAAATAATTTTATTCTGCCCGTAAGCTGATGTGTTTTTACGCTGCGGTGGGTTTGTATTGAAGCTCCTTTTTTATTGTGAGCGGTTGTTATTCGTTTTTTTTGTTAATTATAAAATCGTGATAACTTATTGGAAAGTTTCTATTATAAAATGATATGAAATGAATCTGTATTCATGTAGACTTACTTGATAAACACTTTTGAATCGACACAAAATATTTTAAACCCTTGCAGGACGTCTTTTAGCTGTGGAGAAGAAGAGGGGCTAGAAAATGCTCAGATTTATATTGTAATGGCATTGACAAAATGATATTTAGTTACGAAATTATACTGTAAGTATACAGTTTTATAATTAGATACTTAAAAATATTTTAAATTAGATATACCTGTTGGAGTGTTTAGAGCATTTCAAACCCATGCTGTTTTTACATCTGTGTAATCGGACATTTTATAAGCTTTTTAAGAAGATTTCCTTTGATTGTGGTTTTAAATTCATAAATATCTAGTTTTTTTTTAATATGATTTGAAACTTTATTGTTATAATAGTAAAAATAATGGTGTTCCTCACATATCTACAATTGATTGCCTCGATTCTGTAGTGGTCTAATATTTACATTTGGGGCCTTCTTATAAACAGAGTTTGTAATAGATATTCCGTGTTTTACTCCGTCATGTAAACTTAGTCTCAAATTAAAGTAAAATACACAAAACACGGGATTAGTATTCGAAGCTCTCTCTGTATATTAGTACGGGGGTTGGACTTTAGCAAAAACGTGAAAATCAACAAAGTATCTTGTAATTTTACTGAAACTAATAGGTACCTTATAAACAGAAACACGGACATTCAAAGTCATGCTGCTGATTGCTGCAGAAATAAGAATCAGGGTGTTCACTTTCAAGTCTTTCAAGAAACAAGTACGTTTTTGGCTGTGACTTTAGATAACTTTAAACGTAAATCTTCGTGCGAATATTGCGAATATGTAATTTTTTTTTTAATAAACTGTAATAAACTTGCCCACACTCCCACCAATTATCTAGCCCAAGAGAAGCTTCGTTAAGAAACTCATGCATGCCTAAAAATACGCTATAGAAGTCCAAATAGTTGTATAGTTGAATCATTAAAGAATCTATTATTCGTACAATAATGAAACTAACAGACGAATGTCTATCACACGAAAGAAAAATAGAAACAAATCTTTAGACTTTAATAAGAGTAACAATTAAAATATCAATTTATCTACGAACAAAGGGTTCGAGACGTCAGGATAAAATGATATGTAAAATTAAACGTGAGTAGGTACATACTTCCAACTTTTAAATACGTAAAAAGCGTTTCATTTCATTAAAAAAAGTTATTATTAATAGCTGAAATTAAAAAAAAGCTTAGTTTGTCACATAAATCCTTTCCCCCGCTACAGCTAGTAGCAGCGGAACAGCGGAGGTATCGTTCATAATCTGTGAACATTCGCCGGCGTACACTTTAACCAATACGTGACCACTGGCATTAGTCACGGGGAGCAGGAGACTGCAGATAAGGCAAGCGCAAAGTTATTTAGTTAAAATATTTTTATAATTGTTATAATAAAATTGTTTTTACGTTTTTAATTTGTATAATTTTTATTGATTACTTATATTGATTTATAGTTGACATTATATTATTATTATTATTTGAATGTTTTTAAGTCAGTGGCATAATGTTTCTTTTATTTATTTTTTTAATTTATAATTTCAATAATTATTGTTGTTATTGTAATTTAACATTTGTATGCCTTAAAGGCCAAAACATGTTAGGACATCACTAGCTAATAACACCTGCACCATGTGTATACTCATGTTTTAACAAATAAATATATCTTTATCTTTATCTTTAGTTACTTACAATTACAACCCGCCCGTGTCTTCGTGAATACCCGTGTGCATAGTGCAAATCTTCTATAAATTCTCGTGTCACATGTTAGTTGCCATACTCCTCCGAAACGGCTCGATCGATTTCTATGAAACTTTATTTGTTTATTCGGTAGGTCTGACAATCGGTCGTAATCTACACTGGACAGCAAAAATAACGGGTCATTTAGAAAGACCGCGATATCTCCCAAAGTTATTTACATAGATCCCTCGTATAAATAATATGTTATAGGCAGATTTGTGACGCTTATTATACATATCAAAAGAGGTTGCATTTGAACAAGTTACAGCTTAAAAAAAAAGAAATTCCGATTTTTGAAAAATATCAAAATTCTAATTTTTGGAATAGAAAATTTTCTCGCGTTTGTTTCAAACCGAGCTGTCATCATAAATAGTTTTTTTGCTGGTCACAGTATTTTGTGCATCAACCATGCACCAACATGTCGTTATCTACTGAAGAATGTACACGAATTATCACCATGGTACAAGAAGAAAGGAGTCAGCGGAGTACTACTAGAACAGTAGGTGTATCTTTATCCACGGTCCAAAGAGTACTCTAGCGATTTCAAGAGACCGGCATGAACACCAGGAGACCAGGGAATGGCAGGCCAAGGTGTACAACTACACGAGAAGACCGATTCATCGTGAGCACTATGTTAAGAAATCGACATCTCACGGCTGTTCAGGTCCGAAATAGCCTTCAAGAAATTCACCACAACAATGTAAGCTCTGACACGATTCGGTGGCGACTTCAGGAAGCTGATATAAACCTTATAGGCCAGCAAATGGGCCTAAATTGCTCAGAGAACACCGAGTTGCCAGGTTGCGGTTTGCTCGAGAACACGTCCGATGGACAGATGAAGATTGGTCCAGGGTTATGTTTTCCGATGAGTCAAGATTTTGTTTATTCGCACACGATGGAAGACGAAGAGTATATAGGCGACCAAATGAACGTTATCGTCAAGCGTGTTTTGAGGAAAAGGTGCCATTCGGTGGAGGATCAATAATGGTTTGGGCTGGGATATCTTCACAGGATCGTACGGAGTTAGTAATTATAGAAAACGGTTCTCTGACAGCTCCCAGATATGTAGAGGAGATTTTAAATGAGCATGCTGGTCCTTTCTTGGTGAATATGGTCGCAAATTCCATTTTTATGGACGATAATGCGCGACCACATACAGCACATTTGGTCAACGCGTATATTCAAGACGTCGGTATCACCCGCATGGAGTGGCCAGCTCGCAGCCCAGACTTAAATCCCATAGAGCATTTATGAGACGAGCTCGGGAGATGCGTTAAACAACGCTCTCCAGCTGCAGCTAACTTACGTGAGTTAAGAAGTGCGCTAGTAGAAGAATAGTCAAACATAGACCAAAACCGTATTAGAAATTTGATTTCCAGCATGCCACATCGTCTTAATGAAGCGATACGGCTCGTGGAGGTAATACAAGATATTAAATTTACAGAAAAGCTTTCATTTTGCAGATTAACTGTGTTGTATATTTTTGTTGTCAAAAGTTAAAAGTGGTTTTTTTTGTATTTTTTAGTACCTTAATAAAATTATACAGTTTACAAGCGTGTTATGTATTTTCTTTTATGTGTAAGTCAGTCATCTATAACATACTACAGTTTCACTACTTTGTGTTGTGTAGTTAAGAAACTATCACACTTTTTATAAGCGACCCGGAATTTTTACGGCCCAGTGTATTTCTCATACCTGTAAGTAAGCGATAAGGGTGGTCCACCGCAATTTTTTTTTCTAATACAAAATGATGTTTCACGATTTGTTTGTTTCGTTGTCATAGAAACGATTTGATTGTATGGTTGACATACAAACTGTCAAAGCGATACGAAGTCCGCCGGTTCAGCTAGTTAAATAAATAATAATTATAATTTGAAAGAAGTGTTGAAATAAATTTCGACGAGCGATATTCAAACAACATTTTTTTCCAATTGTAACTTGGTTATATTAATTTGGCATTGGCGATTCGTTGGCCGTACAACTTTAGATGATAGAAATGGTAGGCTAGGATAGGCAAAGCTTGCTGATAAAATGTGTATTGATAGTAAAGTATGTAATTCTTTATTCTTTTTTTTTAAATGAGTTGTTGTATATGTTTTGCTCTTATTTATATTGTTAAGTTTATTACTGATTACTTAAAAATTTATGTAGTTTTCCTCTTTTAAAATTTACACAAACTCTCCACATTTGCATGCCGTGGCGGTCAATAATAGAAGGCTGTACTTAGCATGTAAGATGTTATTGTTTGTTACATATTTTTTTGTGTTAGTACAAGTTTTCGCTGACTGTCCTTAATAAATAAACAAATAAAGTAAATTGATACAAAATATGAGTGCACGCGATATGATAAGAGTGTTAATTGTGTAGATACTACCTAATTAATAAATTGCCGAGCGTCGCGGGTAAAGTCCTGACACAAACCAATGTTCAGTGCTTGCACTGTACATGATCCGGGGCACGAGAAGATTATGACAACATGAAATGTACCTAATATAATACAACAATTGCTTAAAAATAAGTTTATAAAAAAATTAGTAAACAGCCTATAACTGTCCCACTGCTGGGCAAAGGCCTCCATCATTGAAATCAAGTCATCACTACAATTGATGGGTAATAGCTTAATCACCACGCTTGCCCAATACGGGTTAGTGATCACAAACCTGGGATATGCATCGAAAAATCCGAAATACATTTTGCCCGACCTGGGAATTGAACCCGGGACCTTCGGGTATCGAACCAAGCACTCTGCCACTCGGCCACCGAGGCGTAAAAAGTGAGTTGAAGTCAAAATGTTCTCGAATAGTCTGTGACGTCGCCCGGTTGCCAACGGGTTTGCTGGACTGACGTAGGTCGGCGACCGCCGGCCGCGCCAGGACGCTCTGCAGCCGTAGCCCGCTCTGTGGTCATAGCGTAGACGACCGTTGGGTCGCACCGCTGAGGGTTTTTTTTTTTGAGAGATATTGCTGATCGTCTCTGACGGCATTTTCAGCTTCACCTGGCTTGTTTGGGGACGGCGAGAAACTTAAAGGGTTCCTCAAGTCGTGTAAAACGAATCACCTTCGGAGGTTTTCTAGAGGGAACGGCATCACGCACTAGTGCGTGTCCCCGTGCCCTACTAGAATCTCCGAAGGGTTCGGATCGGATCGGGGAGTGGAACAACCCGAGAGCGCCTCTGAAGGCTCGGACCTCGGCTTTGGTAGACCGGGCAGTGGTGGAGGAGAGAAGTGCCATGTCTGTACCTGGTATATTTATTTATTGCATATCACATTACATTAGACGAGGTGTTAAAAACATAAGCAAAGGTACATACATGTGACGCCCTGCTAGGGCACAGCAAATAAGAGGGCTAACTATTTTAAAAATCTAGGTCATTATATAATATAAATAACGCCAGTTTGACCAGCATGCATTACAATAACAACAATAGCAGTACAGTACAATACAATCTATATTTATCATTTGAATCTACGCACATTTATAATTAATAGAGACATCGAAATATTATTTAAGTAATTATATTTAATTATGAATTCTTTGTTAGTTATTATAGGAATCATTAAAAAATCTGACTCATTAAAAAAATATAGAGCGCGTGTGAACCCGTATCCCTTGTTACGAGTACGGTGTCCTAGGCCTAAACTAGCGTGCATATTTAGTGTATTCTGTAAATGTGTAGTGGCATTTAGAGGATCGGGCGGGGGCACCGCTGAGATGCCCCGTGATTGCGCATACATCGCCACACATAGAGAAAACAGTATAACCTACATATAACATACATACATACATACACTCGAAAAACATAGCCCTTCTTCTGACGCAAACGGGTAAAAAACGAGGATAGCGTAAGACAGAGAGAGATGGAAGTATTTAAAGGAGGCTTTTGCTGAAGGACAAGTTGTTGTTGAGAACGAATTCGATCGTCAAAGCTAATTTTTTTTTTACATTATTTGTTCAGTGTAACTGTATTTCAATAATTAAAAAAAACATTGTAAACAGCAATAAAGACTTATATTATTATATAAAGGTACTCTGCTGGGCAAAATACCACATCCAAGTTTCCACCATCCCCTCAACACCGGCTTGTCTGTCGTCTCCCACAATCGGCTCAGCGCGCACTGTGCCGTAAAATTGTGTTTGACGCGCGCTCGGACGCAGGGCGGGCGGCGCGGGCGGCGGTGGGCGGGCGGGGATATTAAAGGCTTACTCCAAAATCTCTGTGTTATGATTTTGCGGTGTCGAGATTATCGGTTTAAGTAACTATGTTACTGGATTTGGGAATTAATCTTGTCAGGTGGTTTGGACAATCGAAAAAAGTTATTATTTGTAATGAAATGCACAATCGTGCACCTAAGAACGTAGTTTTATGGAACTTAAAAATCACGTGATATGATTTTCCGGTTTCCCTCTGGGATTATCGCTTTAAGTATGTTACCGGATTCGGGGATTATTCTAGTCAGGTAGTTTCAAACATAGAAGAAAGTGTTTATTTGAAATGAAATGCAAAATTTGTGTTTAAATAAGGCACAATAGTGCACTTAATAAGAACATAGATTTATAAAAAAAAATATAGAAGTGGCATCATATTAGGTATTTTAAACTGATTCCGTTTTAACTGATGATAATGCTTAACTTCAAAATCTCCGTGTTTTCAAAATGTTGCGATGTCGCGCCGTGATTATCGCTATGTTACTGGATTTAGGTATTAATCTCGTCAGGTAATTTTGACCAATTTAATAAAGATTTTTTTTGTTTTGTTTGTTGAGTTAAATATATTTTTCGTACGAAACTGTCATAGGAAATATTTGTCATGAAAATTAACTAGCATTCAGAAAATGTTTAACGTGTTGGATACCTACACACAGTCACGTCAGACAGTGCGGATTAAAGTTTAGGTAAGTAAGCACTAAGTTTAAAAGCTTAATCGCGCCAAGATTATACTATTATAATAACTACATTGTATCGTTCATATCATTAAGGCGAGGGTTTCCAAAAAACGGTGTTTTTAAATAAGTTTATTCGAAATGTATAATATGTTATTCATTGGCCTTTTATCTAGTAACTAGCTGTGCTCGCGACTTCGTCCGCGTGGAATAGTGACTTTCGGCAGCATTTTTAATTTTTTAGGCTCTTTTCCCGTTTTTGCAACATTTTTCACTGATGCTTCGTTCCTATTGGTCGCAGCGTGATGTTATATAGCCTAAAGCCTTCCTCGATAAATGGACTATCCAACACAAAAATAATTATTCAATTCGAACCAGTAGTTCCTGAGATTAGCGCGTTCAAACAAACAAACAAACAAACAAACAAACTCTTCAGCTTTATAATATTAGTATAGATTTCGGCTGGTATTTTCACGATATGTTACAATTTCTTACATTGAATATAATATCAAACATACGTCTTTTTAATAAACTAAATATCATTTTATTCAGGCTATACACCGTTTCAGACAAAGAAAAATGTACCAAACCAATTGTCTTTGAATATGTAATAGTTGTCGGCCATTATAATTTTAATAATAAGTAAACGTTCAATAAAATCCACATTATTGCCTAATTCGACGCTCGCGCCATCATTCAGTCCCGAGCGGAACTCTTTAAAAACCTCAGTGTGGGAAACGCTCGCCTTAATGTTATTATAAGGTCTCACAATCGCGGCTAAGTATCATTTAAAAAACATCAGCAGTTGAAAATTCCGGGTGAAGTGCGCTTCCACCTCGCCCTTATCATCACTTAACATCAGGTGAAACGAAGCCAAGTGCCAACCCGTAAGATAAATAACAAAAAACATACGAAAGTCTAAAAACTATAGCGACCGAATGTGCATATACCTACTTATTTCGGTATCGATTTGACACATCGGCATCGGTCGGGGTGCCAAACTCAATTATAGGTTAAACTGGACGGAAGGGTAGCTGTTGTGCTTGCCTGCTTTTTGCACGCCAAGTGTGTTTTTTTAAATAGAGATTTTTTTATTTGTAAGAAAATACAATAAGCGTTCTGAACACACACTTAGCATTTTTCCAAATTGAAGGGAAAGGTAAAAGATGTTAAACACATAACAGATAGTACTTACTTTTTGTCCTTCAATACAGCTGAATATCCTTGTAATAATTATATTTTAGTTTTAGTTTTTAGCCGCGGTTCTATGCTGGTATTGTTGATTTTTACGGCTTCTTAAGGAAGCGAATCATCATCATCATCATCATCGGCCTATATTAGTCCACTGCTGGACATAGGCCTCCCCTAATGAGCGCCATAGCGCCCTGTCCTCGGCTTGACGCATCCAGCATCTGCCTGCAGTCTTTCGCAGGTCATCATCCCACCTGGCCGGAGGGCGTCCTACACTACGTTTACCGAGTCGTGGTCTCCACTCAAGAACACGTTTACCCCAGCTGTTGTCGGTTCTTCGCCAGATATGGCCGGCCCACTGCCACTTCAACTTGCTAATTCTTAGAGCTATGTCGATGACTTTGGTTCTCTGTCGAATGTATTCGTTACGAATCCTATCCTTCAGAGAAACTCCGAGCATAGCTCTTTCCATAGCTCGCTGAGCGACTTTAAACTGGTGGACCAGCCCTACCGTGAGTGTCCACGTCTCAGCTCCGTAGGTCATGACGGGTAGGACGCACTGATAAAAAACTTTCGTTTTTAAGCATTGCGGTATGGATGACGAGAAGACTCGACGTAGTTTCCCAAACGCTGCCCAGCCCAGCTGGATCCTCCTCTTGGCCTCCTTCTCAAAATTGTTCCTACCTAATTGCAAAATCTGCCCGAGGTAAGTGTATTCGGAAACGATTTCAAGAAGGTGACCATGTACGACGACCGGTATCGGATCAATGTGGCCATTGATCATGACTTTGGTTTTATCCAAATTCATGCCAAGACCGATGCGTAAGGAAGGAAGGAAGCGAATAGCGTTAATAAAATGCAGGGAGTTCTAATGGCATCCTGGCGGTAATAGCAAAGAAATTTGACTGTCCCATTCTTAGGCATTGAAACCGAGTGCATACGGGTGGGACTTTCAAATTTTTAAATTAGTGTGTTCTTTGGTATTTGTTGTTGTTTTTTTTTTTTTAGTATGTACCTATGTTACAATTAACTATGTATGGACTAAGTGGTCTGAATTAAATGTTTTATTATTATTTTTATTATAAAGTTACCTACACCTCTGAAACACTCATTGAAGACGTTAATGTGTCATTAATATAAGATGAAACCTTATAAAAGCATCAATTTATTTTTAGTAGTAGTATAGTTAGTAGTGAATAGCCTATAACTGCCCCACTGCTGGGCAAAGGCCGGCATCATTTAAATCGAGCCACCGCTACAATTGGTGGGTATTAGCTTAATAAATAAGTACACACGGCGGCAGATCAACCTACCCAAAACTGTCAAATGTCTACAATCAATTTTGAATTTTATTATTTAGTTATAAGGATCAATATTCATTGGAGAAATTTGACAGATTTGGGTAGGTTGATCTGCCGCCGACTGTACCTACCTGGATGACCGAGCATTGCTCGTTATTTTTTTTTATGATGTTTTCTAAAAATGAAACCTAGCTAGATCGATTTATCGCCCCCGTACACCCCTGCATACTAAATTTCATGAAAATCGTTGGAGCCATTTCCGAGATTCAGATTATGCTGTCAACAACGATGTTGAGTCGACAGATTTAAATAAACTAGTGGTCGCCCAGTGGTCGAAATTCGACCAATGGGCGACCACCGCTCGACGACCGCCACTCGACGACCACCACTCGACGACGTAATTTTATTAAGGCTGCACGGATTGTATCCTAAGCAATGAAAAATTAAAAAAAGATAGAATGTGAGTTTGGATTGGCATTGACAGATTTCGGCTACTTCTCCTCCATTATTGTTTTTTTTGCAAAGAGTATACTTATATGCGTTTTTTTTTTGAGAGAGTATTGCTGATTACCTCAAACGGCATTTTCAGCGTCACCGGGCTTTTTTGGGGGCGGCGAGGTACTTAAAGGGTACCTCAAACCGTGGGATACGAATCACCTTCGGAGGTTTTCTAGAGGAAACGGCATCACACACTTAAAAGTGCGTGTTCCCGTGCCCTACTAGATTCTCCGAAGGGTTTGGATCGGATCGGGTATTTAAGCGTGTGTGTCAAATACATATGCGTGTGATGTGCGTGTGTGTCAAATACATGGTAGTGTGTGTAATGTTTGTTTTATTGATATAATTTATTTTTTATTATTATTTAAAATAAAATATATTCTCTATATAAACTATAAGTGTGCAAAATTTCATACTCCTCCGTCCGCGCAATTTTCGTAAAAAGCGATCCTAAATTTTCGTTTTACGTTTTAATATATAGATTAGATAATAATAAATTTATTTATAATTATTTTTAAATATGCTTACACAATAAAATCAGATATGAGTATTAAAACAGGTTAAGTCAGCAAAAGAAAGTACTCAAAGAGTCATAGACCCAGAACCCTTCACAATACAATAAAGGAAAAAATAAATATTTTTTAACAAGTAATCAGAAATATATTACGAGAGTGCCAAACCCTTCCATATTCGGTACAGTCTGCAGCGCAAACCTCATGGGACACCACAAAAAGTGGCGCTTAAACGTCTCTCGGGCGCGCCGGCGACGAGAACGAAAATCATATTCTGTTAAATTCGTTACGTGTCCACGACTTGTAGCGCTGACCTGGCAAACGGCGGGTACCGGTGGATACGACTCGTGCAGTATAATAAATATTATTTTTAATTAATAACCCGCATTTGGAAATGCCATGGGGATGATTAAGAGCGTTTACACCGCACACTAGCGCCGCCAATGAAAAAAAAAACAAATCTAGTAATTAGAGATAGAAAATCAAATTATGCTCAACAAACTATCTGAATGAAGTAATTTAGCATTTTTACGTCACCTAGGGAACACCTGACATGTTATGGTTTAGTTAAATATGGCGTTATAGATATGTTCTTTTTTTCATTGGCGGCGCTAGTGTGCGGCGTAAACGCTCTTAAGCCGATACCCATCAACTGTAGCCATGACTTAATTTCAATGATGAAGGCCTTTTGCCCGCTAGTAGGATAGTGTATAGGGTATTTAATTTACTTCTTTTTCAATAACAAATCAATTACCCATGTAACAGTATTCTTAGACACATTTTGTAGTGACATGTTTCCATAAAGTGCTTAAATACATGCGCAAACTAAAAATTAACTAATCTTAACAAACAACTTACAAACGTATTGGCATGCACAGCAACCGCGTTAGACCTTTACGATTTATGTTAATTATCTTTATCTGAGTAACTAGCCGCACCCCACAATACCGAGTGTTTTTTAAGTAAACCCTTTTTTATCTAGACAATCTTTATGATTAAGCCTAGCGAAAGCCCTAAGAAAGCAACAGACAGTTTGCAAGTTTCCAGACTAATAGTTCCTAAGATTTTGTGATCAATAACACAGTATGTAAGTAACACATCAAGCAATCAATAGGATCGTATGTTACCATGCTGCCTATGAACATCCCCGAAAATATTATATAAAGTTATAAGTTTGTTGTAAAAGAACCACGCCGGCAATTTTAATTGCATATTTTTAATAATGTTATAAATTCTTATCCATACTAATGTCAGCACAGCTACTTCGCTGTGAAAGCAATACTGTATCGGGCTTTAGCGGCCGCAGGATTCAACTGTCACTTGCACAGAAAATATTGGGTTGCGAACCTTTTTAGCGACGCCTGCTAGCTGATTGATTTTTATATTGAACTGTACTTAGCTATGGTTGTACCTATGCCTTCTTTTTTTACTAAAGTGATAAGTGAGATTGAGTGATATTGCAATTATGTTACTGAAAGGCTGCCACTTTATTCTTATATCATTTTTTTATCGTTTTATTACGTATCAAGCAATCAGATAAGTATGACATCCATGGAAAGGGTACCATCAAAAACAAACTTGTAAAAAAACCAAGTCTCGCAACTCATTTCTTCTACCTCAAAAAGTTGTGAGATCCATACCATACCAAGTCGGTTAATTTATTCAGTCCCTACTTAAGGGACCTTCTGAAGTCTTAAGTTATTACGTAATTAGCTAACCTAACAACATCGTAATTATAGTGACCATATCAATATTACAAAGCGGCCGTGCCGCTTTTTTGCTCGACTTGGCGGGGGCACTGCTGTGGCCCCAGATACGGGTATGTTGGAACCTTAAAATATTTAGAATCACAAATTGGATGACCCGACAATTCCAAAGTTACTAAATTTGCAAGATCGAAATCTATAAGCGCTCAGTTACAAAAGAAAATCAGTAAGTAAATAAATAGATAGAAGAATCAAAACGCAAGTTTACAATTTAACTTTTCTATAGTGTTAATTCGAAATAAATGTTGAATGAGACAATAACCTCTTTTATCAAAGTCACTCTAACTTTCATAGCATCTTTTTCAGTATCTAATTAAGACCGACTACTCATGAAAGCTAACCATTTACTAAATGACACATGTCTTGGGAACCACAAAATTTTTCAATGGAGCTTACAACCCCAAATCACTGAATCCACAAGAGCCCTGCAATCTGTCTTAAGGTCAGTAATTAAACGTCACACATCCCAATATTCTCACAGGAAAAATATATAACAACCGTCGTCGTCGCATGCCACTTCGAAAACAGTTGGACCAAAACCAGAAAACTATGGAAAAACAAAGGGGATACTTCAAAACCTACCGAGGCGTTATCTTTTAATGCCAAGTATTTCTTTATTCATTATTTTGACCGCTAATATGTCAAGTGCCTATCACATTGCATCGGGTTACTAAAATCACAATACAAATGAGGGCGACACCACCCTTATTTCAAATGCAATAAGATTGGTTTTGACTGTGCGAAGTGCATATTTAATTTTGCTAAGGGGGTGTAAGTACTTTCAGAAAATATAAATGGCATTGAGTCGGTGTGTGAAGGACACTTGATATATAAGCTCAAGTGGGTTTCGGAACGATTTTGAAATTAATATAGACGGCTTCGTAGTTCGTATTGTTTGATTATGGGAAAGGCATTACATAATTTTCTGGTCGCGATGTGATTGGGGTTTCAAACTGATAGCGATGCTTGATAGCGAAATTACTGTATTAGTCGACTTATTAAGTTAAATTATTGCAAGTTTTGTTAAGAGTGTTTATAAATTTTAGGTATGCCATAGAAACTTTAAATAATTCGTTGTGGATAAGTTTGTAGGCTACAGTTATTTTATTTACAATTTATTATATTGTTTATTGTTTGTTACCATTTTTTTTCAGTGTTCGTTATTTAAAATTTCATTATATTCTAGACTTATTTTCTTGGCGGGAAAGTTAAGAGTCATGTCTGCGGTTTTGTTTTATTTTCTAAAATTTGGGTTAAGTCGAATATTAATGTGAATTACCTAAGTGCGTGAGTGTGCATGAGTGTTGGCAAATGAAACAAAACAGTGCAACGTCACTTTTCAAATTCTCTCAAGAAGTACGCCCGAGGACTTAGTAAAGCCCCACATCTTTATTGAGATACTCTAAGGGTTGGGAGGAATATCATTTCTCACTTCTCATTTCTATAATCATTCATCATCATCATACAGGAAGGAAGGAAATATTGTTTATTTATGTAAGAAAAATTACTTTGACACTGGCTAAATGTGCTAATCGCACGAAGTCGTTAACTAAAAGAAAAAAAAAACTCTAAAACGATTTCTTCCAGACAGATGTGGGGACCGAGTAAGATGGAGAGAAAAATGAAAATGATTAATCTAACATAACATAATAATGATTATGCCAGGCTTATGTATACATTTTAATAAAGTATAAAAATATGAACAACGACCAAAACGGCTGCCTTATTTGATACGCTGGCCGCCATGTTGGCCGCCATTTTGCGAGCGGAGGATTTGCCGCTATCTCCCGCTGCCGTGCTTTGACCGACATATTCTTAGCGCTGCCTTACGATTCCCTAGAAGAGAACAGAAAATCCATTGAGATGGTTGTGACAACTTAATTATATTTTTCGTTAGATTGCAACTTAACCAAGCAAAGTAAACCACCTAGCTTTAACAAAGAAAATTGCAAAACTAGTAGTAATGTATTGTTTTTTTAATAATTATTGCTTTGTAAGACTACAATTTTAAAAGTCATAACACCTGGATTGCCTTATTAATTTTGTATAGTTAAGATGTGATTACACATCACAACTAAAAGATATCTCGAAGCTTTTACCAGTAAGATTCCGGTCATCAAGTTTATTCAGCAATCAATTTTATTAAAAACATTATTGTCTATTGATTAGTAGGTATAAGCCCTGAAAAATAAGTGCAGCTTAACATTACTACGCATCTTCGTTTAAACTTGGAAATCTATTTTCATATTTATCTATTCCATTACCGTATTGTTCTTAGAAAAGAATATATTTTTATGATTCTCGCGCCATCTCACCCAATCCGATGAGTTAGTGTCGTGGAGCGCGGGCGACGTATGCTGTTCTATATTCAAATTGAACGGCACCAAGAACGCGACCGGGCGCCATTTTGTTGTCGTCAAGGCAGCGGCACTCGATAAAATGGCTGACAGTAAGGAGCTTAACGCGAGAAATTCAGAATTCGTTGTGTCAAATTGTGTTTAAAATACGTTTTCGAGTGGCACAATTTGAGATTATTAACTTTCATGTGATTTTCCTGGTGGCAATGCAAGCAATTACCATTATTTCTTTTTTAATTTAGTGTTTCTTATTGTAAAAAATAATCTCAACGGGGTACTCCAAGCACCAAAGTAGGTTTTTTTTATTTTGTTTTAAAGAAGTCGCAATGGCTAAAAAGTAATTGAAACTTTTATGCTATTAGAAATAGAAATAGAAATTCTTGATTGTTTAACTTTGTACAATAAGTTCTTAATTAAATAGTAGTATAGTATAGTAGTATTATTTGTTTTTGTTTTATTTGAATTTCACATACCTGTAAGATAAGACAATTTGGAAGAGCTGTGACGCCCTGATACAGGTATTATTATACTTACCAGGAAAGTCACCACAACAACATTTGTGAACATGTGGTTTGATAATGAAATTTAAAAAAAATATTTTTTTATTATTTAAAAATAGTATCAACATGGTATCAACAACTTATCCATTACGAACGTACAATTTTTTTGTGAGTGAATAGGTACCTATTTATCAGCATAGTATTCGTTTAAATTATAAAAAGCTTTTTGTATAAGCCATACTTTAAAAAAAAATAAACAACTTTTTTTACTCTGCCGGCAACTTATATTTTAATTGCACTATTATAGGCTCGCCTTGTGGAACATTACATTAGTACAATTAGATTTTAGTCAAAACTTCCTGTGACTATAGTCAAAGTCAAAGTCAAAGTCAAATATTCTTTATTCAAATAAACTTTAGAAAAGTGCTTTTGAATCGTCCATAATTTTTTTACCTACTACCCATTCAGGACGTCTATTTTTTAGCTGTGGAGAAGAATGGGCGCAAGAAACTCCACAGCTTTAATTCATTATGTAACGACATTTACAAAATTATATGCCGTTACGTTACCAAGTTATACAAGTTTAAAAAACCTTAACAATATATTGGATTAGAAATAGATTGGAGCATTTTAAACCCATGCTGTTTTGTCTTCAATGTAATCAGACACTTTATAATAAGCTTTTTTATAAAGCTTTTCTTTAATAGCGATTTTAAATTTATTAATATCTAGTTTTTGGATATTACTTGGAACTTTATTGTAAAAACGTACACACAGGCCTCTAAATGAATTATTTACTTTGTGGAGCCTAGTATTAGGTACTGCTAGTTTGTTTTTATTTCTAGTGTTTACATTGTGAGTATCACTGTTTTTAGAAAAAGTTTCAATATTTTTATATACATACATTAGGTTCTCGTAAATATATTGTGATGCAACTGTCATTATATTAATATCTTTAAATCTCTCCCTAAGAGAATTACCAGCTTTTAGATTATAAATTGCTTGAATAGCCCGCTTCTGCAGCACAAAGATAGTTTGAATATCGGCAGCATTGCCCCACAGTAAAATGCCGTACGACATTACGCTATGGAAATAACTAAAGTAAACAAGTCTAGCTGTTTCAATGTCAGTGATCTGACGAATTTTCATTACTGCAAAAGCCGCAGAGCTCAGTCTACTCGACAATTTATCTATATGTGGGCCCCACTGTAGCTTTGCATCCAACGTAATGCCTAGAAACACTGTGGTGTCCACAAGGTCCACATTCATATAAATCATGCAGTTGAAATATCGAGCTAGAAATAACCTAAAATGTCATCCCACCACACAATCCATAATAATATAACGTGTTTATTCTAAAATTACTCATAATAACTATAGTACCCAGCTTCAAAAAACCAGGAGCACTGACATATGAAACATCATTTAAACAAACGCTCGCTAATCTAATTGTCAACGTACCATTTGTTCAAGCGCATTATTCATCATTCCAGGCAACCCTATTGAATTGTTTGGTATGACAATGGGTCGGTTCAAATAGTTATCTATTTAAACCTGGATTAGCACTCGATAAACCATGATTAATAGATGCGCCGACGGACAGTACCGTTGGCAAAAGACATGATCGTTCTTTTTTTACATGTTTTGGGGAAATGTAAATTTTCAGCTGTGTGTTTAAAATTATTATAGCAAAATTGCTCTTATCATTTAAAGTTTATCTTGATTTTTTTAAAATACAACAATCATTATTTAAATTTATATCTATTTAACCATATTAAATATTCTTGAGTTGATTTTTACTTTGATTAATATTTTCTTTTGCGTTGACTACATTTTCGTTTTATCAATAGGTACAGACGGCAGCAGATCAACCTACCACAAAATGTCAAATTTCTTTAATTAATTTTGAACCTTAGGGTTTGGGTATAAAGATCAATATCGATTAGAGAAATTTGACAGTTTTGGATAGGTTGATGTGCAGGCGTGTGTACAATTTATTTGTTGTCGTTACCGTTTTGTGGTACAGCGTTTTTCACGTAGCGATGGTTAACTGTAGTGGTAGATGATTTTTTCGAGCTCTGCCTAGATTTGGAAAACAGTATATTTATTAGTAGGGGAACCTACTGTACATAATGTCCGCCATTGGCTAAGCGTTATGGTCCGAAGTCCTCATGTGAGATTGTTCATTCATTTTATTCAAGCTCCAAGCTGCATTTTTGTTAAGCGCTCTTCTTTGAACTCTAACGGCATATCCATAGCGCGCCGCGCCGCATCTAACTCTCTCTCTCGCTGCGGCGTACGGTATGTCAGCGTGGCGTATTCAAACTCCACATTCTTTTGTTGAAACTTACTTTTTCGCTTTTGTTTATTATCTTCGGCAAAAGAAAATACTGCGGTGGCGTACTTGCAGCAGGTCGCTTCAAATTCCACTTTTCTTTTGTTGGGGATAGCTTTTACGCTTTTACTCTCGTTTGCTATCGCTACGGCAGGTCAGGCGTGTCCGACTCGTATTCGCAGTGCGCGGCGCTTCAAACTCCACTTGTAATTTTGTTGAAGCTTTTTAACGCTTGCTATCGTTTCGGTCACTTGCTTGTTTGAGCTTTGAGAAGCGACAAGGTAAGCGCGGCTGAACTCTATTTAACTTTTGTTAAAGATGACCTTGACGTTCTTGTTTGCTATCGCTTAACGATGCGATAAATGTTAGCACGGCGTCTCCAAATTACACTTACTTTTTCTTGAAGCTAACTTTAACGCTTGCTACTGCTTTGGTCGCTTGCCTGCTATCTCGACAGGGTCAGCGCAGTGTCTCCAAATTCTACTTTACTTTTGTTGAAGATAACTTTTGTCTTCAAATTCCATTTTCTTATGCTTAATGATTATCTTTTGTGCGTGTATATGTCACTGAACTCCTTCTAAACAGCTAGACCGATTTGGATGAAATTTTCTGTATGTGTTCAAGTAGATTCGAGAATGGTTAAGATTTACAATTGGACCTGGTAAGTTGCGCTGCTATAGGTCCATCATGGGATACGGGTGACCTTAAGCGGACGAATGATTTGTTTGTTTTGTTGTCATGGAAACTGTCAAAGCGGTACGAAGTCCGCCGCGCCGGTCAGCTAGTAATGTTATAATTAAATTTAATGCTTGATATATCTTTGGTCGCTTGCTTCCTAATGCATCGAGAAACGACAAGGTCAGCGCTGGTGTATTCAATCTTTTCTTTTGTTGAACCTTTCGTTTGCTATCACTGCGGCGGCGGCGGCCGGCGCAGCGTGGGCCAGGCGTGTCCGCGGCGTATTTGCGGCGATGCGCGGAAGGTGGCGCGGCGCGGCAGCGTGCGGCGAACAGATAGTGGCCGCGCGTCCGCAAAAGTGCGGATTAACATGTCCGCCGTAATTTACTGCCGGCCTGTTACAATGGAGCGGATATGGCTGTTCATTTGTTTTTTTTTAAATTTAGAATTTAAGATTAGTTGTTCTAAAGAGGTCAAGCTTTTTAATTGTTTAAACTATGTTTAATGAAAACTCTTTAGTGTATTGAATTTTGTTCTAGGCATACCTTTTGAAATACTCGTCGTTTCGACCTAGTGGCACCTGCTGCCGTTGTTACTGACTAACACAAAGTTGCAGCTTACATAAAGAGTTACCGTTAACTGATCAGATCACAAACGAGTCATGTATAAAAAATACAAAAGTCCAATTTTTAAAAGCCTTTATAGCTTTCGGTAGGTATTCCAAACCTAGACACATACTACCATACAAACTGCAATATTTTTCAAACGAATATGTAAGCCATTTAAATCCACTAGGTATAAAAAAAAATAACCAACCTCTTTTTAAATATTGTCTTCTAACTCTCTACAGAGATCTCTTCGTATTTTCCAGAATTATTAAACGTTTTGATAATATTGTCTTTCTTCGTTATTAGTTTAAAATCTATTGTAGTTTGAAAATGCCATACCGAAATGCATAATGGTTACCCACTGGTGCAGAGTAATCTTACACCGAATACAATCATTCCCGCTCTATGATACGTTATTAGATTTTATTTTTTATGTTAGGTAACGGGTAAGCACAGTGCCTTGATCTCACCTGATGTTAAGTGATGATAAGGCCAATGATGGAAGCGCACTTTACCCGGGATCCTCACCTAGTAAGGTACTGGCTATCTTGTCTCTTAGCTGCCGGAACACAACAATGCTACAAACATTGATGTCATGACGACATGTTTAGATAAGATGGTGGTAGCTAGCCAGACGGACAAACTAGCCCTACCAACAACCAAACCGATTACACAAACATGTACCCCCCCGCTGGGAATCGAACCCGGGACCTCTGGGTCTAAACCGGTGGTCTTAGCCACTAGACCACAGAGGCGGATAAAATAAGTTATAACTTGGTATTTGAATTACCGATAACTATTTTGATTACTGGACGGTATGTAGGTAATAGAGTCAGAAATTACTACCTTATTCTTAGTGAAAAGAGCAATTTATTATCATTTCAAACAAGCAAGGGTAAAAATCGACACATTACATTTGACAAAATTCCAAAAATAATATTAATTTTAATAATATTTTTTATTTTTACAATGTTCGCTATTTGAAACTCGAACGCATCGATTCGAACCTCCTTAAACGCAAAACCGCACCTCAAACTTCGAACCTCCATTGAATATTCAATCAACTCGACATCGACAGTAGGTCACCTCGCCGAGGGGTTGTGACCTACACGTTGGTGTATGAGGTGTTTGGTATTCAGATAATCCTAGATTGAATTAGCTTGTGTGTAGCGGGGGCTTAAGATGAATAAGCGCATATGTATGGGAATGGTGTATAGTGTGTGTGTTAATTTGTAGAGAAAATTATAATTTAATTAGAAAATTATTATTATTATTTCGAGGTATTTTTTTTGTAAACCACAAAGTTGAATAAAAGAAAAGGAATCAAAATTATTTCTGCAGAGTTGCAGTTATGTTGCAGTTGCAATCTAATAAATAAATTTAAAAAATAACGCTTGACATAATACGTATCACAGAAAAGGCCGCATCACAGAAAAGGAAAGGTTGAAAAATGTATTGAGTTACTTACAATTGAACAAACGCGTTTTTTTTCAATTTTGTAATTATTCAAAGATTAGTTAGCTTACCAATATTGTATTAGGTACTACATAATATTGCACAAATGTCGTTAGGTACATAATTTTCAGTTCAAAAACTAGTAAGACTAAATAACTATGAAACTGAAATTAACACTGTTAACAAAATGCTCCATCGGTTCAGCAGTTTCAACGTAGATAAGTAAAGTCTCCACAATTTTCCATAATTAAACCAAAACCTTTACATACGTAAAATATTTATTCGTATATTTCTGAACACCCTGTACATCGCATTAAGATAGTCCGGCAGAAGAGGCTTATGTAAACTGAAGACGGTGGGAGCCACATGCCCTGCGACACCTGACGGACTCGGCGCACCCTGTAGATTAAACCAGCTTTAACTATAGTTATTGTAATTTGAACCACATCTGTATTGGATTAATTCTGTACAGTTTAATTAACCCTTCCAAGTTGAGAATATCTTAAGCTTACTTCGTAATTATTTCATCATCATTATCATCATCATTATCTCAGCCAAAAGACGTCCACTGCTGGACAAAGGCCTTCCCCTAGGATTTCATTTTCAAGAATCTCCACAATGACCGGTTTCGTGCTGCTCGCATCCAGCGGCTTCCCGCGACCTTCACCAGATCTTCAATTCAATATATTTATTGAATGCTTATTGAAGGTATTGACTATGTTTTATAATAGTTTCTGCTATAAAATAATTTTGACTTTTTACTACCTGTTTTGTTTTCTAAAGTTTACGCAAACACTACAATACATACATCATACCATACTACCATAACATCAATGTCTATAGCATTGTGGTGTTCCGACAGACTGTGACTGTGGTGAGTCGGTGGCTGTTAGCCTTGACATAGCCAAGGCTTTTGATCGGGTCTGGCACAAAGCTCTTCTCTCCAAGCTCCCGGCATACGGTCTGCCTGCTCAGTTCTGCAACTGGGTCGCTGGCTTCCTGCATGAGCGCAAAATTCGTGTTATATCTGATGGATGCGCTTCGCGGCTCATGTCAGTGAACGCTGGTGTCCCTCAGGGGTCCGTTCTATCCCCCACGCTGTTCCTTCTGCATATCAATGATATGCTTCCACTTGGAAATATTCATTGCTATGCAGATGATAGTACGGTCCATGGAGGATATAACGGTCACCCAGCGGCTGGGCGGGTCGAAACCGAAGTGAATCGAGTTAATCTTGTCATTGAGCTCAATCGGGTATTGGACCTCATATCTAATTGGGGCACCAATAATCTGGTTGAGTTCAATGCCAAGAAAACACAGGTGTGCGCGTTCACGGCAAAAAAGTCACCATTCCTTCCCCTTCCATCTCTTCAGGGTACATCTCTACGCCTGCAGAGCAGTATCAACATGCTCGGTATGACGATACGCTGCGTTCTGAACCAAAGGGACTACATCGAAGCCGTGATCAAAACAGCCTCACGAAAACTCGGAATTCTGAACAGAGTGCGGCGATTCTTTACGCCGGACCAGTTGTGCCTTTTGTACAAGACACAGGTACGGTCTTGCGTGGAGTATTGCTCGCACATCTGGGACAGTTCCGCTAAGTACCTTCTCGATGCCTTGGACAGATTGCAGCGTCGCGCTGAACGCATTATCGGCAATGCAGAAGTGGTAAATACTCTCGAATCTCTGCAATTGCGTAGAGACGTTGCGTCACTGAGCGTGTTTTACCGCTTATACCATGGCGAGTGCTCTGAAGAGCTCTTTGACCTCATCCCACCTTCTCCCTTTCTTCATAGGAGTACACGTGCTGCTCTTCGGAGTCACCGTTTCACTGTCTCAAGTATCCCATCACGCACAAAGAAATTTAGTGACTCGTTTCTTTGTCGCACCTCCAAAAGATGGAATAGTCTACCAGCACACGTTTTCCCTCCTTCCTATGATATGGGGTCCTTCAAGAGAGGCGTGAAGAAGCACCTTGTGGGCCGGCAGAGTGAAGTTAACCGATGCTACGTTTGTTTCCACGCTGCACCAGTTGTCTTCGCGTCTGGACTTCATTTCCATTTAACATCAGGTGGGATGGAGTCATTTGCCGAGCTAAGTATAAAAAAAAAAAAAAAAAAAAAAGATAAGATAGCCAGTGCCTTAGTAGTTGAGGTTTCCGGGTGAAGTACGCTTCCACTATAGACCTTATCATCACTTAACATCAGGTGAGATGAATGCACTGTGTTTACCCTTAAGTTAAATAAAAAAACTACAGTTTAATTTTTAAACAATTAAAAATATGCATGCTTCTTTACACGTTTTAGGTGGGGATTTTAGAGGACAATTAGGTTAGGATTATTATTATAGGTAATCTAAATGTCATACATTTCAAAGAGAATGCTGGTAAGGATTTAACAAATGCTTTGTATATTTTTATGCGTGAGTTTGACTTGCACTGGGCCGGCTTGTGTTTTTGTTTTTATTAGCAGGAGCTACTTTGTTTAAATTACTTACTTTCTTACAGTTTAGTATAGTCGACCATAAAATTGCTTTATCACTTTTGACAAAAACTTCCATAACAATCAAATTTCGCTAAGGCTCATTGTCAATAATGACAACGTATCTGTCACTTAGTCTTTTAAACAAAAATAGAACTTGCTGTTTTATTATATGCAAACAAAATTCACTTCTAAGGTGGTAACGCAATTTCATTGTCGACTATACAACCTAACTAATAGATGTGTATATTTGATTGTTTAGTCTGGCAACAATATTTTGTGCCATTTTAAGTTTTAGGTACGTGGCGTTCACCATACTTACTTTTTCCCCTCTTTCTTGACTTTACCATTTAGCATCAAACACATTTGAAAGTTTGATAATGTTTAAAAACTTGTGATTTAACAGCACTGCTTTATTGATTATACTTGTTCCATTGTCCTATTTAAAAATCAACATCATAGCTAGCTAGTATAACGATAGCATTAAATCGAATGTTCACAATTCAATTAAAAATAATACATTCAACAACGTCACTATAAAAATAACTAACCTTAAGTACCCCACAAGTAATCATAACCGTTCCGAACAGCCATTTGTTTAGAAAAGTCTGTTCGAGTGTAATCGATATGAAATCGAATTAAAATCGATGCCGATTGAATCGCGAGCTGTGGGTGCAATCGAGCGCGCCTTAATGGCGGGATTATGCGAATGCTTGTAACAACTGTTTAAAGTTGCCGTCACGTTTCTGAAGCTGTTTCTTGTTGGATATTTTCTACATTTATATTTTTATGTAGTACCTACTCATGTGTAATGTTGCGAGCACGAAATGCCTTAAAGCATTCAACCGAAATCTTGATCAGTGTTACTAACCCTTCTCATAGTATCAATATCACTTTTGGTAACATAAAAGTGTGTTGCTGTTCATTAGCGCACTTTGTGTGACAAAAGACAAAAAAATAAATAAAAGAAACAAACATAAAATACAAAACTCATTAATATATCCGCTTGCGTTCGCAACATTTAAACACGACACTTAAATATTTGTTCCGAATCAAATTGAAACCCTTTACGGGAATAAATCACATTTGAAAAAAGAATCGACTATCGCTTCAAAACGCATGCCACTAAGCGCGATCAAATCTAACAAAACATAAATTTAAATTTAGAACCGCACACCCTTTTGAATGCTCCCCTGCGTATTTCAAAAATCATCAAGCGAATCAAGCAACACCGTTTCACAATCGTTCTACAGCGGCTGGCGTAAGGTCGATTTCGGAATGATTTTGAATCGGGAATCAAATTACAGCGCTTTTTAGAAAGAGCCGTTTTAATAACGGCGTCCGCTTTAAGCGCTGTTTTCGCAAAAAAGAGTTTAATAGAATTGGGCATATCTTACTAATGGAACGGTCGTTGTAATGAAATAAGGTATTCCTGTGTTCGTAATGGCGAATGTTCCGGGGATTTATTAAGAACTGTACGCTTTTGCCAATATGCGACCATTTGTTTGAATCTGGTTTATTTTTGTTCGGACGCCGCCGATGCTAGCTTTTTTCATATTTCACAGTTTTAATGTGATCGAAACTTTTTAATAGGTATGCCATTTTGGAATTTGAATTGTTACCTACTGATTCAATGCTGAAGTTAAAGACTGAATGCGACATATTAGGTACCTATATTTTTTAATTACATTTTAATTTAAATAGTATTTAGTAATATGACAATGAATTTAAGTATAAGTATTTTCTTATAAATTTTGCTCTTAAGAATAAATAAACGAAGGTGATATATTTTCACATTTCACAGTTTTTTAAATTTTATTATAATAATTTCTTTGTTTGTTTTACTCAGTAGGAACATGTAATTTTAGGTACAGACTTTATCCTTACCGCTGGCAAACGTTTCTCCACCAGTAAAGCGGAAAAACCGTCTGAGACAATTAAGCGACTTATAAAAACACCTCGAGCGAATTATCTTAATCAGTTTCCATATACCAACTGTCAAGTTGCGGTAAAAATGGCGGGAAAAAAGCCGTCTTATCAGCCATCTCCCCACTAACAAAGGGGGAGGATATTTAGCATAATGAGTGACATCTCTGCGACGTTTAGCGAGAGCGGGACGGAGGTATTCCAATTGTTCGGAGTGCGAGTGAGACGGGGATAGGTTTTGTAGGAACAATATCCCAATCTTGTTTCTAGGCCATTTCCTTTAATTAGCGACGGAGGACGGCAGACCATTTATCTTGGCCATTATGCTGGAGATAGTGCTTCAGCATCCAAGGTTCGTTCTGTTAGCTGGTGAAGGGTTTGTTATTTATGATGTGCTTGATAACATGCATATATTAGCCGTGATTAACTGTGGTTTGTGTTTGAGAGTTGTGAGACTACAAACTGCTCATGGAACTATGCAGTGGAGCCGGACGACGGAAACTGTCGTCTTAACATTTTAAGCTATCATGATCACTACATAGTTTTTGGTTATTTATTTGCTTGTGACCTTTTAATAAATATGTTTCAATTCAATTCAATTTAGGTACCTAATTAATAATATCTAATATATACGCTGTGAACACGAATGTACTAATCAGTCATCATCATCATCATCTGCTCATTTTATGTCCCCACTGCTGGGGCACGAGCCTTCCCTCTGGATGGATAGGGAGAACGGGCGATGAACCACCACGCGGGCCCAGTGCGGTGCGGTGGTTGTTAACGACTGCTAATACAGCCAGGACCAACGGCTTTACGTGCCTTCCGAAGCACGGAGGAGCTGGAGATGATAAATATTTGGTCACGATGCCCAGCCTTTGCGAAAGTTACTTATCCTCAGCACTCGTAGACCGGGCGCGTTAACCTTTGCGCCATCGAGCTCCTCGTCAGTATTTAGTGCTGAAATATCGAATAGATACTTGAGATAGGTACTAAGAATCCTGTTTATATGTTTGTATCTACTCAAACCTACTGCATGGTAGAATAAAACAAAGATAAAGTATCGTTTAGCTCCGAAGCTTGATTAGACATTTTTAGGATAGATCAACTGATTTGCCATAGTATAGTTACAATATAGAATGCAAGGTTTACGTTCGGAAGTTAGATCGCACAAAGTTGATTCTAGAAGACGTAAATAAAAAATCCTATTAGACAACTTTCGTCTGATTAGAGAAAGATCATCATTATGGAATTCACTTAAAACTTAACATTAAATCATGTATGTATAATGTAAAAGGTTTGTTATTACTGAAGCTACGACTCATGCAGGATATTACACAGAATTCCCAAAACCCCTTCAAGATAAAGAAAAAGAGATAAAACCAAAAAAAACGCTAAGCAAAGATTTCCTATTTAAACAAACCGCATTATTCCGACCATTACCAGGGTTAACCAGGAATGTTTCCATTGAATTAACCCTTCGAACGGCGGCGGGTCGTAAAGACCGGGGGCGACACGGTTGTAACGCAAATTGAGACATTTAACATTGAGCAGTTGTGTTAATGTTTACAAGTGGTGAAGTAGCATCAGCACGACGATGGCACAGCGGCTTGCGCGTTGGGTTTCCAATCTTGCAAGTTATGCAACTTTCTCAACGTTGTGTCACCGGATGGGTGATCAAAATTAAATATTTGGAGCTCCACCATGCTCTAATAGGCATGTTAAGCCGTTGGTCCCGGGAAATATTGCAAAATTTGTAAGATACAACGGCGTAGTTGAGACAAGCAAGAAAACTCAAACCTTCCACAATATAATTTCGTTGAACGACCTAAAGTTAACGCCAAAAAAATTGGAATTAATTATCTCGCTTCTATCAATATGCTCTAGCATATAACACAGTTGGCAAGCATTTTCAAGGCGGAAATTCTTTGCTGCGGCGAAATCCGAAGAAGATCAACAAAAAATAGTTCATAAATCACAAAGGCCAGACTGCTCGCTGCTCTCCCTGGATTCGGAATAAGCAATGAGCCACTCGTAATTTGAGGGTTATTTCGTTTTTTCTCTCGTAAATGTACTCTCATCTTATAGCGATTGTCTGAAATGGAAGATCTGTGCGTTCATACGATTAATTGAAATTCAAAAATGATACATTAGCAGTGTTCCAGGTTTTTGAGTATTATCAGGTAGGTATTTACCCTAATGTTCCATGATGTAAAAAAGGGTGAATAAATTACCAGTATAACATTTGGTCATTTGTTTCTTTTGACTATAATAGATAACGATTTGAGCACCATCTTACCTGATGTTAAGTAAAATGTAGACTACAGTCGAAAACTTACCTAGATAGTGTGAACTCTTTCTAGCCTTGAAGGTTCCCAAATTATAATGTTCATGGAACAATCTATTCAGGGAGCAATCAGCAGGCTAGGTGTTTCATTTCTTAGCTGTTCACATTATAAAATAACTAGCAAAGCATTTATGCAGTTGGTTGAAATATATCAAACGACTGTAAGGGTATACTTACTTATATTTCTGCTAGAGACGACGCTGGTAGGATTTCTCAGGACAAGTGGGCGGAAGGAACGTCACAGTTTACAGTAGAAACTTTGCATGTAAAGAATGGTACCAATAGTTTCCCAATGATGTATGATATCTTACATGAACAGTTTTATAAACGACAGTTTCTAAATAAATAAAATAATAAAACAATGGATTTAGTTTACAAAAGTTATTTTGTCCTCATTTATACACCTGTTACCGTAACAGGCGACGCCAAACAATAAAACAAAACAACAGAAAAAAACAAAAGCAACGAGCTCACCGCTTATTAATATCATTGAAACAAAAAATAAAATAATAATGAAAGAACTCTCCAACAATTGCAGTACTTATTCACGCGACGCTTCCTGTGACGCCGCGCAACGTTTCCTCCCCCCCGCTTTTTTTCTTGAGCAAGAACTTTTTCTCTGTTCATTTGTTTTGTCCGTTTTTTGTCGGAGCAGGATTTCTTGATCCCATATTTTACGCTCATATTGTCCTGGCTCGGATACACCGCTGAATTTGTTTGTACCAAACCTCTTGGAGGTCGTAGTGCTTATTCTTTGTCATTTTCTTTAAAAAATGTTCTTTCTGCCTTTATTCGGCGTGTCTTTTAAGTGGACTTTGTACAGTGTAGCTCGATAGTTATAGTGACTGGTTTTGTAAGATTTTGCTGAAATGAAATATTTACATAACAAATAACAAGTATACAATGAGATTAACGTTCGCTATTGACAATTACTGGCTAGTATCTAAGGACATTGTTTGTTCAAAACGATCTTGTTTAAATTACTAGGCAACAAATAGTAAGACGAAACGTCAGGATAAATAAAAAAAATTAAATAAAACTAATGTATAAAATAAACGCGAGTAGACCCGTAAAAGTAGTTTCATTTCAACAATTAGTAAATTTAGAAACCTAAATCAATTCTCTGTTATTATTGTTAAACAGTCTTAACTGCGTAGATACTTGGACGCCCAAGGTAACCACAGTGCCATAGAGCAATTGAATTTCTTTTGTGTCTGGTTTTAGAACAACTGAGTGGGTAGACTAGAGGACCCATATCCTACGCTACCTTCCCCGTTAGGGCACATATTGTGCTACCATTTTATTTAAATCTGTCGCCTCAACATCATTGTTGACAGCATTGTTATGTTCCGTCAGTTAAAGATTTCTAATTTCCAGTCGAAAATTTCGTTTGAGGTGCATTTCCATTTTCGACCTTGTCATTATCATCAGGTGAGGATAAGTGTGAGACAAATATTTCCCTGTGCTGCTAAACGCTTAGTGCCTTACAAATAAACAAAGAATAAGGTCCGAATTGTTATTCTGTGTTTTGTCTCTTTTACTCTAATTTGAAATGACGTTTACATGACAGGAACAAAACACGGAATAACTATTCCGACCTTATTCTTTATTTTTTTGTAAGGCACTCAGTGTTAACCAAATTACCAGTTGTTTTACTAAACTTCAGTGGTTACTTGCACATAAAGTTTTTAAGAGTGTTAAATTATTTTTCGTTGCCTTTGATAGCTCTGTTGCGTACCTATGGAGCTGTTTCGCGCCACCGACCTCATTATGAATGACGTCACAGCTCCGTCAGCGTATACAAGTCTCGTTGCACCACATATGTCTAAGTGGAGGTCCGTAATTAAAAGCCGGCACTCGACGGGGGCGACTTAATGCAATTACAGAATTTTTCGCGACATATGGCCTGACGCGAGGGTGCGCATGCGGTTTTTTAGATAAACGCGATGACGCTGCCGAAGCGATTCGCTGATTGGCGATTGGAGTGCATTTTTGGCGGACGTTGCAAGTTATAAAAAATACTTTTTTTGTTGTCGTTGACAGTTTAAAATTTGATAGAGATGATACTTTCTGTTTAGGAAGAATATGATGATGTTAATGCCGCTAACATAAAGAGAATTCCAATTCCATACAAATTCCAACTTCTATCATCTTCTTCATGATAGAAATTGGAATTCGATAAACAACAACAACTTTCGATAAAGCTGCTAAGCTGACAAAACTTTAAATGAAACACTTCGGTCTCTCCTGATTTTATTAATGTATAGGACGACTTTAGTTAGCACTAATATTAATATTTATATTCGTTATTTTACATTAAAGGTGACATAAATCATACTTAGATTGTTGAAACGAATGAGGCTAATAGACAGTCAATAAAACGGTGACACCATAACTCCTAATTTATAATTTTTAAATAAAATCTGTATTGCCTCTTAAAAAATATATTTTAAATTTTTGATAATTTCTGACTTCAATACATTCAATAGTATTTGCCAAGTAAATATTGCCAATCGTATAACTATTGTAGAACTCTTAAGTGGACTCCCGTTTTCATTAGCAGGGGGCCAAACTCCCTAGAGGGTGCCTTAAGCCCAAAAGCACATATGGCATGTTAATGTTCCACGTATTTGTATGGACCCTCTGCACTGTTCTGTTCCGAGTGTGGTCTGGAAGCGGTTAAAAAAGGACAGAATATCTGCTAGCTTTCATTCTTGATAATGAACAATGTTACTAGAAACAAAATGTAATAAAAAATGGAACACATTTCATTGGTGTGTAAGCCCATGACTTACCGGGTCAGGTGCATTGGTATGTCACGGGAAGCGGGTTCGAATTCCGTCCGTGGCTATTTTATTTTATTTTATTTATTTATAACTTTTATTTTAAATGACTTTTGTTGTGTAAATGCGTTTTATATGTAGGGTGTATGAGGCGAGGATTGTGAATCACCTATACGGGCTAATTGTGATGGCAAAGAGGAGCCTAAAATGCTGGCAAGACCAGAAGAAAAATTACAGAACATAACCAATTACCTACTTTTATCCATGGACCATCAACAGAGTCAAACAAAATGCGAATTGATAACAAATATCTATATTAATATTATAAAGCAGAAGAGTTTGTTTGTTTGGTTGGTTGAACGCGGTAATCTCATGAACTACTGGTTCGAATGATAAAAATATTTTTGTCTTGAATAGTCCATTTATTGAGGAAGGCTATAGGCTATATTACATTACGCTATGATTAATAGGAATGGAGCAGCAATGAAAAATGTTGCAAAAACGGGAAAATAATTTTTTTCAGAGCTAATTAACGCGGGTGAAACCGCGGGGCACAGCTAGTTAAAAGATAAGGTACACACAACCCTACAATACATTTATTATGAACATGATCATAATCACGAGCTTAATTAGGTACAGAATCTGAGACCGTGCGTAGTTTGAACACAAGACCACAAGCTGAGGTGGTTTAGAGGCAACTTAAGGCGACACTGAAAATATGCACCAACTTTCGTAGAATAGGTTAAGAGACTATAATATGACTAACGAATTTGAAATGTTGGTATAGGTAAATTCATGTCTTTATTTTGAATTTGCTAGCTCAAATACACGATTGTATAAATTTTGTCTCGATCATAATTATTTTACCTTAATTATTTCATCACTATAAAATTACTATTGTTGAAATTACAACAAAATTACTTAATTTATATGCTTGGAAACTTAAGTAGTCTTAAATATATTGATAACATAATAACAAAAAAAACATAATTTAGGAGCTGCATATTTTGATCATGTCATTATGTTAGTCCGTCTTCAGGACCAGAGCTCAAAACCTATCCAGTTGCAGCGAGGAGTGAGACAGGGAAGTGTGATATCTCCGAAACTGTTCACTGCTGCACTGGAAGATGTTTTCAAGCTTCTGGACTGGAAAGGACTCGTCATCAACGTCAACAGCGTATACATCACTCACTTTCGATTTTCTGACGATATGGTGGTCATGGCTGAGACCCTGGAAGACCTCTGCATAATGCTCGGTGACCTCAACAGTCTCTTCAACAAGTGGGTCTTAAAATGAACATGGAGAACACACAAATAGAGGTGTCGTCTTAACTGATAACCTGCTAATCAAGGACATGAAACTAGCCAATAAGTATTTAATAAGTACTCTGATAATACGTTATTTTGATAGAAAATATCTGTAGAAATGTAGGTACCTACAATAGATTTGCTTCTATCAGTTCAATTATCATTCTATTCATTACATATTCTGGGTACATCAAAGTGGAGTGGTCGTATTACAACACATTGATAACTTATGTCCGTGGGGCTTCAACCCACATCCCACATCGCGGCAATTGCAATGATCAGATGGAAAGAGACCACCATCGCATATGTTGTGCGATTTTTTAAGTAGAGTTAGAATAATCTTGATAGTAATAGTACTTAAAATAAAAGTTATTTCTGTTTCCAGATCATGAAGCACGAGCTTATATGTTAATAGATGTGGAAGAGGTATCATCATCATCATCATCATCATCATCATCATCATCATCATCATCAGCTCATTTTATGTCCCTACTGCTGGGGCACGAGCCTCCCATATTGATGGATGAGCAGAACGGGCACTACACCACCACGCGGGCCCAGGGCGGATTGGTGGTTGTTAACGACTGCTAAGAAGAGAAGAAGAGGCATACGTCATCTTTATTTGACTATAGAAATGCTAACTAAGCACTGTAAATGTAGTTTCTATAATTAACTTTCGCCTACCTGATAGAATATTAAAAGAACCGAAAATGATGTCATTGAAAAGTGTTTTTAGTGACTTACTTTTTATTATTGACAACGATCAAATAAATAAGTCGTGGTACATGCTATAGTCAGCCAATACAATGCATTATTTGCTTCGAGTTGTGCAAATATCAACTCAACTAAAAAGTACGATTACCTATATTACCATGTCTATACTCAGTTTATTTTAAATTACTATTTTTACATTAGCTGAAAACATAAGCGTCGACTAATTGTCTAAATAAATTAGAGCTGGTTTTTCAATCCTAATCCAGATACAACTAATATAGTGTTTAGAAAAACCTTGATAAATCTTACAACATTCAGGACTTCTATCTATCTAATAACAGATACCTTTCTAGATTGTTGTGGTCTCTAAGTATCCTACTTTTCTAATAAAACTGGGAAAGCATGAGATTAGAAAGTTTTTTGGTCGGCCGAAAATTGATTTATGCATTATAATTAAAATCTAAGCTTAAGACCCTCCGTCTATCAGAATGTTCTATAAAAATAAAAACAATCTTAGTTATTTTGTTTTACTATCAACAAAAATCCATATTGATTTACATTAAACACTGATGAAAGTTTGATTCTACTTACATTTATTGTTAATCGTGAACAAAGAGCCATTAAAACAGCGTTTATTGATCCACCAGCTTTAGAGGTCACCCATCCCAATATGATTCTCTTGAAAACGCATTTAACGCGTCGCATATGGTAATGGTACCCTGGCATGGGGGCGCATTGTCCAACGCGGCTTTTACACCATATGGTCTAAAAATTTATAAACAAGTGCGTTCCATCCAGCTTTAATACTAACGATTATGCCTTTGGATTGGCTGTTAATTTCATTGGAATTGGATTTTGCACCCTAAACAAATCCGATAAAGTTGAAAATGGTATAGAGGCTTGTATAAAATCTAGTTGTTCCAATCGTTATACAAATATCGACATAGAAGTAGACGTAATAAGAGCCATTCTTCTTAATTCAGATAGAATGAAAGCACAGAGTTCCAGTGCAACTTTTAAACGCGACGGAACAACAATAAACGAACTTGTCGATCAGAAAAATACTGCAAACAATATTAAACTGAATTTTGCCGTCGGTAAAGTTGAATTTACGAGAAAGGACGTACTGAATGTGATTCTGACAATTAATAGGGTGACTGATCTACAAGAACAAACTATTGAAAGTATAAAGGGGATGATTATAGTCCACGTTGGGTTGTATTATAGACTATTGTTGGAAAGAGGACACCATATGGACGTTCTGTATTAGTTCTCCATTCGGAATAAAGGGAACCAGACAAACATATTTTAATATCGTTTAACGAGCAGGTGCATCTACTCATATGACCCCAGTTTCGTGTCGAGCTTCAAGCAGGTTGCTAGGTTTAGTATTGCCAACACTTGTGTGTTGTTAACAATGTTAACCTTTTCAAATGAAGGTTTTTTGATAATAATATAAGGTAAGTGAAGGTCTTTGTTTGACCGCTGCTGCGAAAACATATCGTCCTCTGACGGGGGATCCTCTCCTCTGGTCGTACTCACAGTGCACCAAGAAGCTCGAGCCATATTTGTTTTGCTTTGTTTTATTTTTAATACTTTTTCTTTTATAATCTCTGAACTTAATCAGAAATAAATTTATTAAATTATGTTATCAACACCTTTATGGTTTTCACACAATCTTTCACATTCAGTTGATTTTTTGCCAATATAAATTTTTATATCCAAGTGTATTGTGAGGTGAAGTGTTCGTTTTAGATATGAATATTTCATTTCAAGTTTTTAGCAGTTACATTGTGTGCTTATCAATTTTTTTTATACAAATTATTTTTAATGTGTATTATTTTTCCTCCTTCTTTAAATACTTCGTACCTACAATCAAGAAATGCGATTATCAATAACGTCAATCCTCTAGGTGAACACGATCCAATCTAAAAGAATATTAGCGATCACGCCAACTAATCTGTCGCGGCGTCGACAGTCGCCGGCGAATCCTCCTGGGTACCCCCCAATCAAAGTTGCAGATGCGGCCCCCAGCCGGCCATCGCTCACGTGTCCGTTTGTTTGTGTCTAACATTTATTTGTGACAAAACTGTTAGGTTGGAGAAAAGCAATACGATTGTATGTATGGAGCTGGATGATGTAGTATGTAGATGAGAGAAATTAAGAAACTTACTAAAATTGTATTGAGAGAAATTTCGATTAAAAAACTGTTGTGACATGATACCTCGTACTGAAGACTCCAAGCACAAGCGTATTAGCTGTTTAGAGCTAACCGTTATTAAAACCAATAATTTTATTCCACTTTACATTTGTGACCTATTACTACTACGACGAAAATTATCAAAACGTCAGCTGTATAGCATCTCCCCTCGGATTTTGCGCAAAAGCCGCCGCGTGCGCACCAAGCCAGGTCGCGTGCCGCTCATTACTTATCGCCGGCTGATCCAGGCATTGACTTATAAAATAGCTTTAAATCCGCTCAAGAAGGATTTATCTCAATAGCGTTATAAATATTTACATTCATATGCACTATGCCGATAAAAGTATTGTACAATCTCTTTAGAAATGTATGACTTGCACAGTAATTATAATTCCCGTTCTAAGTCCAGCTTCAATTTGTTTGGTTAATAGTCGTAGAAAGACTTCTTCTAAGTCCATCTTAACTACGTCGGTCACCGTAGTAACCAGTAGTAACAATGACAGTAGCATTGTAGTGGTCCGTTTAACCCTAAGGTTATAAATAGTACTCTACAGTAGTTAAGGATTCCGAGAGAACTGCATTCACAATTTTGGCCTCAGGTGCGATGAAGGCCAAACGATACTCGATAGTGGAAGAATAATAAAAAGTAATTTCCAGAATCAGGAATTCCCTTCTTTATTTAAAACAAAAGACATTGAATCTTGCGAAAACCCTTTCCAGAATCAGGATTTCCTTTCTTATGATCCATCAATCTCGTACCAGCAGACGTGACGTCTTATTAAACGGGAGCGACAAATGTCGCGGCGACATCAGTGGGGCAATTGACTTGCTCCGATTGATCGATGATACTGCTACTGGTACGGCTCGAGGACAACTTGATTATGTCCGAAATACTTGTACCGACAGATACATAATAAAGAAGTTCTGTCTTGTAACTTTTAACCAACTATATGCAATTAGATAGTTAGTAGGTATTTTTGAAGCAATTTTTTTATCTGAATCATCATCTGTCTATAAACGTCCTATTGCTGGGCGTCGACCTTCTTACATGATGAGGTCCTTAGTAATGTTTAAAATAAGGAAGCTAACTAGTTTTTCAACAGATACATTTTTAAATATCTGTCAATAGGAAATTTTTCCAAAGAAATAGCATATACTTACTTACACTTAGGAATAGTAACTAATGTCAATATTATGAATATGGCTCCTTTGGCTTATAGAGTAAGAGTAGATAGTGTTGATTAACTTTTGCGAGTTGGATTGAGCCACAACAGCATTATTGGTTCGTTAAATTTTTTCAACACTTTGTTTTCTTGTCAAATTGTCAATAATTATGTTTATATACAGATTTTTTACCAGACAGGTAACAAAAATCGTATATAAGTCAATTTAAGAAAGGATTAATGTCTAGGGAAGCTTTTACGTGACGTCACATGTATTTTTATTATTATGGTGTCTAATGTTGTTTTTGTCAACACCCCTATTAGCGACAAACATAAACCACTGACATTTCGCATGTTACATTTGACGCGCGTATTGAGATAAAACAGAATCACTACCGAAGCTGTTATGTAAAACTACAGCAATAAAACATGAAGAGGCATTCTTCTAACAATAAAAAATGAATACTGAACTAAGCCACCACTCTCTTTTGTGCCAAAGACATGACAAATGGCCGAGCAGTGGGTGAACAAAAAATATGTGTAAACACAAGTTGTTAGTCGAGGAGCTTTTTATAACCCAAACAATATTTTATATTGGTCATACAAAGTTTTTCCAAAGATAATAATAGGTTATGGCAGTGAAAGTTTAGGCACTGAAAATTACAACAATGTAGGTAGACAAAATCATAGAAAACTTATTGAAATTAATAATTAAATTATTTGAGACTTTAGCAATGAGATAGAAGGTAATTAAAAACAAACATAAAGAGATGAAATGTTAGACCTATTAAAAAAATATTACGTAGCTTCAAACTAAAAATCCATAAAGAATTTTAATTCATCAGAAGACGCCAAATGATTTTGTAATTAAAACCAAAAACATTCTCTCGAAAATCTCATTAGTAAGCCCCAAAAATAAATGGAACAGATTTTCATTGAGTGCGAACGAATGGCGAAAAAAATGGCTAAAATCTGACAAATGGCTTTCCTTTAACGTCTGGGCCTATCTTATTATCGTTACCGACTACCGAACAAAACTCATTTGAGTCTTCTTTTTACTTCTCTATAACGATATTTTTATCCCAACTCAGACCTTTTGTCTCTAAGAATAGAGTAGCTTTTATTTTGTCAACGAATACCGTATCAGCTTCAACAACATCTACGTGAAACTCAACTGTATTATATACAGGGTAAAGCTTAAATTTGTCTGATTCCTTACTGAGTAGGATATCAATTTGAGAAGAAGCGTCTGTGTTAATAGCATTATTCGCAATCTCATCCATACACTCGGGGGTTAGGCCGACTATGGGAGAAGTATCATTTTTTATGCGACATATAAAACATATTTATGGCATTCATAATCGGCGGAGTTTCTCTACCGCCTTGTTTGGGCGGGGATATAATAAAAAATAATTGCAAGAAAACTTTTCTTAGGTAAAGAAAGTTTAGGACATTTGTTTCTGAAAATAAGCATACTACTCGTAATACAATTATTTTTAATTACATGTTTTTAAATAAGATTTTCATGACTTTAATGAAATTTGCTTTAGATAACTTTGATCGTATTCTTAAAATAAATAATGGCATTTGGAATTAAATGAGACATGTCGTAAAATACGTAATTACTCGAAATACGAGTATATAAGAAAATAAGACAAATAAAAAGCGCACTCCAATGGAAAGTTGTTATAATATAGAAGTCACTTAAAATATATCAGTAAGTTTTTATACAAATTGACTGCTACCAAAACCAGATGAAATATTTTTTGGCGGTCACCGGTGCCCCCATTGTTGCAGTAATATTTAAATACAAAAAACTATTTTACTATTTTTATCCTGGAATACGTCAATATGCTCACCCGCTTAATACTTTCTTACAATCTTCATTAGCATACTTATCAAACTAAATATTATTTTAAATTTATAACTTAGCACTTGTGCCAACGCTACGCAATACAAGAAGATTTGGGGATTTCAACATCATATTGCTATTGTCGTGCTGACCCTACCACAACTCAATGCGCTCTCAATTCGCGGCAGTTATTATTATCTTGACCCGGTGATTGAGCTCTCCTGCTCTTCTTCGTTCGGAAGCCTTCCTATTGGCTAACGAGACGCCTTCACGCCTCCCGCTCTTCACTCATTGGCGGAGCGGACCACGCCCATCAACTCTAAAGGCTCTGTTAAGGGTAGATCAAAACCCCACTTATATATTTTCCACCCTTATGTTACCCTCGCATTCGACGTTTAACTGCCGGGTAGCACGCACGCGTCTTTGCTCTTCCGTTGCGATATAAGTGTAAAAAGTTTTAGTTCGTGTATGTTTTATCAAATGTAAAAACAATGACAATGGACGTTCAGAATAACTATCAAAACTATAAAGAAGCTTCACCGGACTCTAAAGAGACTAATTTAAGTATTGAAAGTGCGAGAACATCTCAAGTGTTGAGGAGCGAAATGCATCCCACTGTCGGAAATCCTGGAAAAGCGTCGAAGCGATCTTTTGATGTCGCGTTTCTAATGATGCCGGATGACAAAATGCGATCTAAGCAGCCTGATAGGCAACTGCGGGTGTCAAAGCAGTTATTTAACAACGAGGAATGGGAGCAACCTACTAAAAGAATCCCCGAGATCTACAAACACAGTGAGTATTCAAATGATAACACAATGGACTCTAAAGAACAAGACGATGACCGCATTCGAGTGAACAACAACATTTCTCCCGGCTTTGGTTCCGATATTAACATAGATGTCGGTACGGATGAGTACCCGAGCAAATCTGTGTACTGTAGTGACTCTGAAAACTCCGACAGGTCAAGAAGCCGGCCTAATTCAAACGAAAGTGCAGCAAGACAACCGAAGTTTCTTCCAGAGTATAAGAATAAAATATTTGACGATCCGACGTTAATAAGTATGCAGTCAAGAGCAAGATACGAGAACAGATATAGTGATAAGCCGCCCGAGATGTCCCCTAAGAGTGCGTTCACGAAAGTCGCTAATTATGCTATGCGTTCCCCCAATCCATCAGTGAGCCCCGATAATCTGCTATATCAAAATTCTGTGAGCCCACCACTATCAGCCGCCAGTCCACCATCAAGTTCCTATAGCAAAACCACCGGATTCAACAACTTACTGACCCCCGCACATATACTAAACGGAAATAGCTTTTTTAAAGGCCACAATGTTCCATCGACTTCCCCAAACTATCCCGAATCAGGAATATTACAGCAAAGGGGCGGATTCAACAAAAGCGTTGAATATCAAGAGAAATCGCATCCTAAAACAACACAGATGTCACCGAACAAGTTAAACTTTTTGCCGTTTCGACCAGAGATACCGTATCTGCAAGCCGGTTCATCGTATCCATTTGCTGTACAAAACTTTCAATCGCCGAACTCAGATTTCATGAAGTTCCCTGTGCAACAAAGAGAGCCTGTGAGCCCGCTGATAGCCAATCCAGCAGCAGCTATTCTCAGCACGTTATTGCCACCAACGCTTGCCGCCTTTTCGTTACCAGCGCAGAATGTTTGCGCTAAATGCAGCGTTAGTTTCCGTATGACTTCAGATTTAGTTTACCACATGCGTACACACCACAAAACTGAGTCGACGGCCGATCCTAACAGAAGAAAGCGGGAGGAGAAACTGAAATGCCCCGTTTGCAATGAAAGTTTTAGAGAGAGACACCATTTGACTAGACATATGACAGCCCATCAGGATAAAGAAGGGGACATGGATGACGTGTCCCCTACACAAAATTTCAATAAGAAAAGCAAGCAATATTACCCCCACAACGGGAGCTCGCTCATCCACAAATGAATTGTTTATGCAAATACTCTCAAAATATTTACGGCGAAAGCATAGTTAAACTTTGGACTGTGTCTAATTGGAATCTCATTCCCGTTTTGAATTTTGTTTAAATTTATTGTTGTTAATTAAGTATATCCTCTATGTGCAATATTACTCGTTAAGTGTTAATTTTGTAAATAAAATAATTATGACATCAGTAGCTGGCAATAAATAAATGATATCAAAAACTTTGCTGTTTTCAGTTTACTTGATTTATTAAGTTTTTTTATGTCTGAAAAATAAGGATAGTAATCAGGAAAGCTAAAAAGCTTTATTTTACAAAATTAAACATCCTTATTGAGTAAAATAAAATGTTATCTTTTATAGTTGGTACCCTTGATCTATCTACTCTTGTCTCTATAGTACTTATTTATTTAAACAAGATTATTTACGTCCGTAAATTAGAATTCACTAAAATAAGTCAGCAGTTGGGCTTAACATTTCACAAGCTATTAATGGCATGTCCAATACATTAACATTGAAATGGTTCTCATGGGAGCTCAACCTTATTTAAAGATATGAGTAGCGCTCGCTACTCAAACCGCTAACGTGACGTAGCGGGTCGAATCTAACGTTAGGGTGAACGATAAAGCCGTCATGCACCATCACTTAGTATCTGTTTTGGATATTCGAACCAAAGAGTTTTTGTTGATTTTCTTTCTTTTCATATCATGAAAGCGTTCATCTAAATTGATGGTAAGTGATGAAAAGGAGTTCGCTTGGAATCCTTAACTACTGAATAGTATACCAAGCAAATTCAAGAGCCTATATGATATTAATGTTTCGTTATATTTAATACCGCTCTTAATTAAATATTTTATAAAATACATGGGTCGGGTGGGCGTTTAATTTATTCACTGTATTTTATAAAATATTTAATTTAGCTTCAGTGCAGCAATTACCACTTGACAATAAAAAGTAAAATTTACCGCTCTTAATATTAATTATTGCATCTATAATTTTTAAATCCAATGTTAGATTATTCTTATACTTAATCCATTTTGGATTACTTGTACAGTTGGTTGGAAGACTTGAACAATTTTATGTATTTACCTTCTGAAGGACGACGAATCATGAGATATTAGAATTTAATATCATCTGCTTACTCGTCATAGGGAAGTTGCTAAACTTGCAAGATCGCAACTTGAAAGTTCAAGCCGCTGCGCCATCGAGATCCTCAGTTCATGCTGTATGATTAGCTAAAATGAAACATCTAAAAACAGGTAAACCACTTTAACCTCAACAAAAAGACAGTCGCGTTTTAAAACTTATTACTATTTTACTATTTTAATTCACTTATCAAAACTGTACTACTCACATTTAATTTCTCCATAAACCATTACCATTTAGAAGTCAACCCCAATATTTCGCAGAGCACCATCATCCAAAAGAACCGGATCACATTATTGGAGCATACTAACGTAATTATCACTGTGATTTCCGTACTCCCCCACGTACGAAGCGTATCAAATCACCGTGACCGATAACTTTGTGAATTGATCTGTTCCCATACTAAATACGTCGTGAGTGTATGGGGAATGTAGTGGGTAAGTCCGGTACATTGGACGGATGGCCATGGTGAATCGGTATGGGAATCAAACGGATTTCGGGGGTAAGTTATCAAGCTGCTGTACGACAAATTTTAATATGCTACTCGAAAATATAATATTATCGAGTTTAAACAGAAAGCATACGAAGAATTTGGCAACGCGTTACTTACCTTTGTAGTTACAAAGCGACCAATGGCCGCTGTGGCTGCCTTCCACCAGGCAGGCGTTAAGCTCGTTTTCAGTCAGACAGGTCACTTCATATTACTTATTTACTTTTTTTTTCAGATTACCTAAAATCAGATCAAATAGAACATAGGTAAGTTACCTATATTCTGTTTACTAATTATCGCAGTTATGGAGACTTTAATTTATTTTGAGACCTTCAAAAGTTGCATGACAATTTCGTCATGTCATCGTTATCCAAAATTGTGTATAATTATAAATTTTCGGACGGAACAGCTTAGGTACTCATGACAAATTATAAACATTGGTTCTGTCAATCAATAAACGATATTTCATTTTTTATATAGGATACTGTTTTGGAAGCGTATCTATATTATTTATTTTACTTGCTATAAGTTGATAAAACTCATATTTTTCATTTATATTTATTTTGAATTTTGCATTTACAATGCTATATATAGTTACAAGATAAAATTATACTAGAAAAATCCAACTAGCCTCAGGAAGCTCAAGTGGGAATAGAACCCACGACCTTAGAAAAACCGGTCCAATGCTCTGACCGCTAAGCTACCGATATTTTTTCGTTATTCTAATTCATATACAAATACATACTAGTTGTAGTATATAAGAGGTATGCAGCATGTGTTTAGTCCTAACGGACACCACATACAGTTCACTACACATTCCTGGTCACATCCGTCATCACTTGCGAACGTCTACAAACATTCCGCATACAGGCTGGTGCAAAATAAACGGCTGTTCAATATTCGATTATTTATGTTAGTAAAATATTTACTGACAATCAACAAGCAAAACATTTTTTTTCTATTATTTTAAATTCAGATTTTTTTGCATTTTGTAACATATTGTTTTATATCTTACAGTTAAGCGCAGTGCTTTCATCTCACCTGGTGTTAAATGATGATAAGGCTAATGGCCATAGCCAGTACAATTTTATCCTGACGTTTCATACTCTTTTCAGAGCCCTGAAAACACAGCAAGACTCATCCATGATCCATTTTTTGTTAGTGTTTATAATATTTTTATATTCAGTCACCTGCCTTTCATGGCATATTAAGATCTACTTTGACATTCTCACTTTAATAAGGTCCTTTTAAAGTTGCGATTACATTACACACATATTTTAAAACATAGCAGAAACAAAAAGCGTCATTAACCTATTAATGACAAATTCAATGTAATAAAATTATGAACCGCCATCGTTAAATAAATTACACAGTAAACCATTTCCCATTTTACGAATACAAAGCTAGTTCGGCCAAAATCGGAACCCTCTGTACTTTAGTCCAGGACGCTCGCTGTCTCCAATATGAATATTTTCTATTGAATTACACACGGTTCGGTGCGCTACCAAAAATATTGTTCTTCTCGACTTATCTCGAGACACCCTGTGGGTTCATTGCGAGTGTGGAATTGCAGAATAGCTTGTTGACAAAGGAACACTATTCGGCGACTACTTTGGTTGAATTTTAAAAAGTTTTGTGGTGTAATGTAACTTAACGTACCTACATACAGATATATGTAGGTAGATAGATATAGGTAGGTCTGTGTTCAACGAAATATCCCAAATGTAAAAATGAGAGACTGGGTGAACTAAAACTTGAGAGATTAAACACTGTGGAATTATATGATAATGATAATTCATTCTTCTTACTTACTATCCTGGCGTTGTAGCCCCAAGTGAGCTTTGGCCTCTGATACAAGTCGGCGCCACTGGTTCTGGTTCTGAACTGCTTCCTGACAATTGTCTACGTGAAGCTGATAATTGATAGTAATATTTTTTATTTTAATGCCGTGTACAATATTTAGGTCAACAAATTTACGAAGAACTCGAAATCTAAATGTATGACCAATTGAATGTAACAGTTTGTTATCTGTTTGTACCTATCAAATAAAAAATAAAATAATAATTCATAAGCAGTTAGTAACTCTAGCGTCAAAAATATGTGATGTTGAAGCGAAAAAATATGAGGATTGTCCATAACATGATAAACAGCTCATAGCTGTACTGTTTTGTTTACCTCTTCAAACAAGCCTTACTATGCCAAGTTCAATATTTGTTGGAAATTACGTACTTATTTTTTTAACACAGATTAAGAATAATTCTGTAAACCAATTCAGAAAAGTTAACACGCTATGGCTAACGAAAAGGTAACGCAGCTATGGCTATGCATCACGAATTCTCTTTTTCAAGCGAGAATCTATCCGTTCGATTACCAACGCTTCTCTAGAACTGAACTACCGCCGCCGGTGACCCTTTGGACCCAGAGTCTTTACTCTGGAGGGTTCTGCCTCTGTGGTCTAGAGTCTAGTGATTGAGATCACGTACATGTTTGTACTCGGTTTGGTTTGTGGTATGGCTTGTTTTTAGTTCACAGCTATCATCATCCCCCCCCCCCCCCGCGATCCGATCCGAACCCTTCGGAGACTCTGGAAGGGCACGGGGACGCGCACTTTTAAGTGTGCGATGCCGTACCCCTCTAGAAATCCTCCGAAGGTGATTCGTTTCAACACGGCTTGAGGTACCCTTTACGTACCTCGCCGCCCCTAAAACAAGCCCGGTAAATCTGAAAATGCCCCTCGGCAATCAGCAGTCTCTCTCCAAAAAAAAAAAAACATTATCTTATTTAAATGTCGCCATAACATCAATGTTAGCAGTATTGTTATTCAGATAGTTAAAGATAAGAAAGCCAGTTACAGTAGCTGAGAGTTCTGGGTGAAGTGCGCTTCCACTCTCGGCCTTATCATCACTAAACATCGGGTGATATGAAGGCCAATTGCTTTGTAAAGACACAGTACCAAGATCGTGACCCCCACAGATAGCCCACTGCCCAGCCACTGTGACCAACGCTTCCCGTATGGTGGCCGCGTCTTTGTGCCCGCCGTATGTCTCGGCAGGACGCCCCACAATGCGGCGACGATTTATCATTATATTATGCTTTGAATTAACACTATTTGTCTTTTAATTATGTTAAAACATTATGCAGAGCTGCGAATGTTTAGTGACTGTACAAGACTTTATTCGGTATATGTTTATTTAACGCTTCGGTGTTATTCGAAGGTCCTGGGTTCGATGTCCAGGTCGAGAAAAGTTTGTTTCGTATTGTTTCGATGCATAGCCCGGGTTTGTAATGGCCAACCCGCATTTGACAAGCAATTTATTAAGTAAGCTCTAACTTAACTATTAGACACGAACAATATTTTTGCTTATTTATGTATAACATAATTTTTTAATTGTATACCCTAAAATGAATTTTATAGCTTTAGTTTTTTGTATGTAGGCTAAGTTATAAACAGCAATATATTGTATCTTATCATATTATCGTTTAGAATACTTTAGAGTATATATAAATATAAATAATCTCACTGCAGTTACTTTCACCTCTTTTAGTCATGTATGATATGATTGTGATCCACTGTCTCAAAGGAGCTTATCTTATTGAAACATTTCTTTACCTAAAAAGGCCTTAAAGGCCGGCAACTCACTTGTCAAACTCACCTGTCCTTCATGAAGGTAGAGCGACAACGGTATACGCGAAGTAACTGTCAGCGTTAAGATGAAAAAAGCCAAAGATCAGGATCATTGGCACGCATTGAGAGAGCTTATGCCCAACTGCGGTCTGATCTCATCTGATTATAATGATAAAATAAAATTAAAATTTTCAATTATTTTGTGACCTTTGTGATCTGAAAGACTCATAATTTTAGTTTCACAAACAAGCTTTTACAGGACAACACAAATGGACTGTACAAAAAATGTAACTTAAAAGCTCTCGCTAAACGGGACAGATTCAATTCAATTGCGACGTTCCCTATCAATAACCACGCCTGTTATCTCATCACCCCACACCCCCATTTACATACAAATACATACAAATCGGTACGGAACCATAATCGGTTCCGGGTCACGTGCCTTGCCGCGACGAATCGGTTAAAGAGAATATTCGTGCACGCTTAATAAAGTTACAATCTTCTCACAATAGAAAACAGGCTGGCTGTGTGTGACTGAGCGCCGTTGCCGTTGTCACGAAAAAAAAGAGGGGGTAGCAGATCCCAAATTTGAATTTGATTATCGAAGTGTGCCGGCTATTTATCATTTGTAATGACGCGCCCGAAGAAGGAGGACGTGCGCTCGCTAATATTGTAATCTTGAAAATGCGTTCGGGAATAAATATTTATTATTTTCCGTGTACCGTGGAGCCGTTTGAGCGGAAAATATTAAGCTTTTCATTGATTATGCATGACTGTCGAATGTTTTGAACGGTTAACGTTGAAATTTATCTAAAGTTGATTCATTGTCTTATTTTTTATTTCAAGGCTTTCTTTTATTCATAAACAAACATTTTGTATTCGTATCGTAATGCAAGATTTTTAAAAATCATACAAATTGGCCAGTCGTTGGCGCCCAACGTGTTGTTTTTATTTAATTCTTGTTTTGTTGATAAAACTCGCACATTACCTATTATGTTGGCTAGGATGTATAAAGAGATGAAATGATAAAAATACATCTTTAAGCTATAAGTAATTTAAACGAATAAATAGTTAAACATTTAAGTAATTTCGTCAGTCCCATTACCTATAAATTATTATAAAGTCAGATCCGAACGAAACGCAAAGCATGGACCAATAAAGATAATAAAACACAATAAGAAAATGGCGCATCAATACATAGCACACAATATAAAAAGGTAAAAAAAACCTGTCCTTAAAACTCCAATTCAATTGTAACAGCCCAACGATATAATAGCTTCTGTTGAATATATTCATGCGAAAATAACCGCGCAAACTCTAAGTTCTTTACCCGTTAACGTAACTTCTTCAAAACTCTGCTCTCCAGAACTTCGCACGCCGTTTAAAATTGCTATTAATTCAAGGAGCTGGAAGCCGGAACTCCTGAGCGCCGAAGACAAAAATAATGTACTTACTCAGCGAATATTGCCTGCGGAGGCCGCCTATTATTTTCAACTTACGAAACGGTATGTTCCACTTGCGACCGTTTTGTTTGTTTTAGATTAATACCTTGTCTTTTAATCATATTTAATTACGGCCATGAAATTAAAGTTTAGGTCAAATATCAATTTAAATGACATCATCATCATCATCACCTTATAAACCCAAAACTTTCTGCGTGAACATAGCATTTTACATAGCACACGGGAGGTCCAAACCCACCATGTTGACCCAATGAGGTTAACAAACAAGGCCAACAGTTAATGAGCCTTTCGAAGTTAAGAATAGCCCGAGGCATTAAAATTTTTTTTTTTTTTTTAATTTTAATTTTTTTTTTTTTTTTTGTGGAGATCCTTGGGGGAGGCCTTTGTCCAGCAGTGGACGTCTTTTGGCTGAGATGATGATGATGATTTAAATTTGGTCACCCTCCAGTAAACTGGAATTACCATTGCCTAACTTACAATATCGTAACCTAAACCCGCTAGCCGCTTCGCCTTTGAGCTTTATTAGAGTTTTTAACTAACAAAAAAGTGTTAATAACAAATGCTTGCAGCAGTATAACTAATTCACATTATTATTTCACAAGGAAGGTCATACAAATTACATATTTTATTCGTATATTTGTATCAAACCAAAAAAACATGCCAGTCAAATTTAAATCCAATTTAAGAGCGTTTACGCCGCACACTAGCGCCACTAATGAAAAAAGAAACATATCTAGTAAGTAATTAGAGATAGAAAATCAAATTATGCTCAACAAACTATCTGAATGAAGTAATTTAGCATTTTTACGTTACCTAATGAACACCTCACATGTTATGGTTTAGTTAAATATGGCGTTATAGTTAAAAGTGGCCGTAACGCCTTATTTAACTAAACCATAACATGTGAGGTGTTCATTAGGTGACGTAAAAATGCTAAATTACTTCATTCAAATAGTTTGTTGAGCATAATTTGATTTTCTATCTCTAATTACTAGATATGTTTTTTTTTCATTGGCGGCGCTAGTGTGCGGCGTAAACGCTCTTAATATCGGTCTCAAGAACGTCAGTTTAAAAAAAAGTGATATTAAGCAATGCTTCAACTGAAAACTTTCAGTTTATTTTTAGACGACCTTTGTTTTCTAGTGGCTCGCAAGCCAGTTTCTGGAGTTGCCATCTCCGAGGTCCGGGAATCGTCCCGGTCGGGACAATGTAGAAAAACGAACTTTTTGTATAATATTTTTTCGGGTTTGGGTTTTTCAAAATTTTAAATTCAAAATCATTTATTCAGTTTAGGCTACAAGTAGCTCTTGTGAGTGTCATTATGCCATCGGTTCGTAAGTCTGCTCTGGGCGGGAGATCTTGTACTGAGAAGAACCGGCAAGAAACTCAGCAAGTGTCCAGCTCTTTTCTCCCTTACAGCGTCAAAAATATTGGAAAATGCCCTTTTATAGCAGGACACTTTCCATCACAAATAAACACAAAAAATATAGAAGACAACCAAACATGTAAAAAAACAAATTAAAAAATCTAATATTGTTTTCTAAAGTTTACGCGAACACTACACATTGAAATGAAACAACTTTTACGGATCTACTCGCGTTTATTTTGCACATTACTTATTTAATGTTTATCCTGACGTTTCGAACCCTTTGCAGGGTCCGTGGTCACAGGTAGTCTCCCCCGTAAAAGTTGTTTCATTTCAATAAAAAATCTAAGTTAACAAATTTACATCAACAATGGTGGTGCTTGTAGTACTGTCGTTGTTCCTGATTTCCATAACGCAAGTGCTTAAGCTGCTACTGACTCAATGTATGCGATGATGTCTAAATGTTTACAAATACAAGGTCGCAATAAGAGCAAGTTAGTTAATGCCGCGCGAGCCGGCATATATCCATATTAATTTAAACCATATTTCACCGCATTTAATTCATATGCTAAATAGATGCGGGCTTTGTCAACCGTTGCTGTTCGTTCCAAACTTTGTTTGCTACTGTTTCGCACTGTTTGTTTGCTGTATCGATAACTTATCGATATTTGTTAATTGTACTGTTAATTTATGTTTATGAAAAATCATAATACCCCACTGGGAGTTGAACCCAGGGGCGGTCTAACCAAAATTCTACAGAGGCCAAGTAATTAAAAACTCTAAACAATTTTAATGTTTATGTCGTTTGTCCTAAATTGGTAAAGAAAAGGTCTGTGTAGTTTTAAGATGTAAAGGAAAAAGTATACAAAATTGCCGAGATAATTAGAGAAAGTAGAAACAGATTAATAAATTTCGAAAAAAACTGATTATTTATAGTAATGGTGGAAAATTTAAGCCAGATAAGTGAAAACAACCTAACTTTTCAATAGGCACTTAAACAACAGAATTTTCCTTATAAAAAAGAGTAAATTATTTCAAATAAAATGCTTATTACCTGATTATTATAGACTTTCTTATAATATAATTTATGATACTCAATCGACTCTGAGTTCGCCAACCTGAGAGATATAAAAATTTTAACAAAAAAAAAAACCGACTCCAAAAAATTTCACTGATAAAATTGCACTAAAAAGTAAAAAATAAGCGTTAGACTTATACAGACAATAACTTTATTAAGAAAAAATATAGGTACAATTATTGTTATTTTTGGGGCCGGTGCCAGCCAACGAAGTTTTTGAAGCCGGTGCCAGTCCGCGTTTGTAGTTAAAATTTCATGCATAAGATTGTATGTACTATTATGATTATAATATAGTATGTCGTTAAATGTTTATGTTAAAGTTACCTTGGCTGGCACCGACTCCAAAAGTAACAATAATTGTAACAATAATTGTACCTATATTTTTTCTTAATAAAGTTATTGTCTGTATAAGTCTAACGCTTATTTTTTACTTTTTAGTGCAATTTTATCAGTGAAATTTTTTGGAGTCGGTTTTTTTTTTGTTAAATTTTTTATTTATTTTTCGCTTTTTAGTGATTCGTTTCGATCTATTTATCAAAAGCGAATATGGGTAGACCTACTAAACACGCTGCTCGTATGAGACAGCGCCGTTTAAATGAGACAAGCGAAGAAAAAGAGAAACGCATATCTCAAAGTAGGAAATCAAAAACTGAGTTCCGGTGCCTGTCTTCTTTTGCTTCGTCATAGTCGCTTAACTATCTTAATCGAGATATTTTATAGCCACCCGTGAAATACTTATCATTGAGGAGTTCAGGAGAGAAAAAAAATAAAAATACAGTCGAATTGATAACCTCCTCCTTTTTTTGAAGTCGGTTAAAAACACAGCCTTCTGCTTAACGGTTTCTTCCCCTTTGACATATAGAAATATTCAATTTGGAATATCTTAAGCTATATATCATTACTTAGTTAAGGCCGTGTTGTTTTGCCAATGTTAGTGAATACATATTTGAGTCATTCATAAATAATTTGTTAAACTTATCACTTCAATTTATGTAAGGCCAGTAAAGGCAAATGTCAATTTTATGCTATACTAGACTTCTTTGTTATTACGTTTTGTCTCTTTTACTCTAATTTAAAATAAATAAATAAATGTTTCCCACACCCATACCAATTATCTAGCCCAAGAGAAGCTTCGTTATGAAACTCGTTAAATGGTTACTAGACAACAGATAAACATACTTAAAATACTTAAATACATACTTTTTATACTTAGAAAACACCCAGACCCGAGAAAATTTAGAAAAACAATAATTTCTAAATTGACCAGACCGGGGATCGAACCCGGGACTGCATAGATGGCGACACCATAAAACCGGTGTACAAACCACTGACATTTACATGTCAGGAACAAAACACGGAATAACTATTCGGACCTTATTCTTTGTTTGTTTTCAAGGCACTATATCTTTGTGTTTTTGTTTTCCTCACCGGTAAGCACTAGGCCTACATCTCAGAATGATAAGGCCACCTATCTACTTTGGCACTGGCTATCTTATCTCTAACTGTCGAAACAGAACAATGCTACGTTACGGCGACTTATTTATAGTGGATTTGGATATGAAAAGTGCTTGTCCTACTGGTCGGCAAATATACACTTATATCTAAGGTAAGCAGGTTCGACACTAACCTTAACTAACGTTCAAAATCCATAAAGCCAAGACATACGAGTATATGTTAAATTAACATCACCATAAAATGTAAATAAGAGTAAATAAATCTCGCGTCTTTAGTGTTACGCCGCCACCATCGCCATCTGCTAACTCATTCAGAGAGCCTGCAACAATAACTTGGAATTAAAATACACGACTGCGCAGATCTTTATTTATAAAATATACTGCCGACGCACCAGTTTACAATATTCGGAGACTTACGGAAGAAATGAAACATCTTTAGCTGTTTCCGTGTTTGTGTTTTCGTTTAATTAAATCGTTTCAAATGCGATCATACTTTAGGGTTAAGCTCTAATTTTTATTCTAAGTATTTGAAGTATACGTTGTCAGAATTTTCATCTGGGTTTGTCTTTTAATATTTCTGTAAAAAAAGTACCCATGTATGTTGGAGTAGTGTTGTGTCTTAGATACTCTAAAGTAGTGGCCAGACCACTGGCATAACTTACATATAAATACAATATACTATGATCGGGTAAGTTGTCGTTATTCTACAACCGCCTGGCATCAGTTAGTCAATCATAGTTAACATCCTTGGTAAAATGCGCTTACTCCTTTTGCCGTATTGCCATTCGATAAAATGGAAATTATTCATTATATCCAGTCGATTCCACTGTGAAAACTTATTGCAGTCAAGAGCAAAAATCTATATCAGTCTATTGCCAGTAGTAGCTATAGTCTATTGCTGGTCTATCCAAGTGCACGCCACCGAGCACGATCCGCGGCTACTCTCATCCAGCTCTTGCCAGCCACCTTGCGAAGATCGTCGCTCCACCTAGTCTGAGGGCGTCCTACACTACGTTTACCGATATTTTCAAAAACTTTTCATTGTAACGCAACCCGGGGGAACTAGTCGCTGCAGTATCGAGCTTCTATATAAAAGTTTATCATAATTTACTTTATGTAGGTAAATGATTGGTGTGCGTAAAGGCAAAACTTACATTCAGAAACACGTGGCTTACCGTATAAAGTCATCAAAATATATTATGAATTGGCTTCCTGTACTATTTGTTATTTATCTGTGGAATTAACATTGCACACAAAGCCCACCTCGGAACTCTCGGAAGGGACCGCGGAGTATCGGGCCTTTGTAAGGGCCTCGCACTGAACGGATGTCCACGGAAACTATTATTTATGACACCCTAAATAAAACTATTTTCATTTCCTAGTATAAACATAAGTAGTATAACTAGGAACAAAAACAAAGGTATACGCAACGTTATATACATATTGTCTTTCTCTTTTCGTTGGTATAGATATTCTCACGTCCGTCACCCAAAAAGGGAGACAGAATCAAACTCACCAATATTAAATATTTATAAAATACATGGGATGGGATGGAATGGGCTGGGTCGGGTAGGCGTTTAATTTTTTCACTGTATTTCATAAATGTTTAATTTAGCTTCAGTGCAGCAATTTAGAACTTGAAAATAAAAAGTCAAAAATTTACTATAGCGTTGTGTTATCAAATTTGTGGTAATTCATCTGCAAAGATGAATCTGCATAGCCATCGGTTGCAATAACCGTTGGATAGATGGCGTACTGTGCCGCTATTAGCACTCAAAAAAATAAAAAAGCAGTGACAAGATTCAGCGCTTACGTCCTTCCCGGTAGCATAGCGGTCAGTGCAGCCGCCCGGATTGCGGAAGACCCAGGTTCGATTCTTGGCTGAGTTAGATTAGTTAATAGTTATACCAAACATCAGACATTTCTTACTAAGAGAAATTAAAGTTGATTATTTTTATATAAAAGTTGTCTGATATTTTATAAAAGTTAAAGTAAGTAATAGTTGATTGTCATGCCAAAAATTTGATAATTGTTACTAAGTGAAAAATTTGATTCTCTTTGTAGGTATACTGATTGTCTGTTATTTTATTATGGTTTTACTATTTTTTTTAAACGTTTTCCAACATTTTTGCTATATAGTTGATTTTTTGTGATATTTATAATTTTTAGTAAGTAAATATTTATTAATACTAATCGTTGTTTGTTTGTGATATTTTTCAAGCGTTCCACACCGATTTGATTGATAATGATAACACTGATTTTGATTAAATAAATATTACTTAAAAACACTTTTAAAAACATTTTCATTACTGACTGTATCTCATACCATTTGATTTGTTTTGGGATTCGTTTATGAGTGGTATTCGTTAGGAATAAAAAAATAATAACGATAATAAACAAATACCATTGGTATTAGTTTGTGGTATTAGAAAGGAATAGCTCAATTTTATTCACTGTATTTTATAGATATTTAATTTAGCATCAGTGCAGCAATTAGCATTTGAAAATGAAAAGTAAAAATTCACCAAGAACTCGCTGATAGTGACCTCGACGCCTGATTTAGCATAATCAAAATAGGGCTCTGAGGTGGAACTGATAGCATACGTGATTGGTTGTGTCTTAGACGGCTCTTACTACATGCACAGGATATTAGGCAGCTGAAACATTATTTTCACCATCTTGATGGATGGCGATCTACTACTGTGCGTTTCTCACGTATTTTTTTTACCACGAACTACAGTGCTGTGGAACCAGCTCTCAGCGGCGGTATTTCCGGACCAATACGACTTAGGAATCTTCAAGAAACGAGCCTATTCCTTCCTTAAAGGCCGGCAACGCATCTGTGATTCCTCTGGTTTTGCAGGTGTCCATGGCGGCGGTGATTGCTTCCCATCAGGTGACCCACCTGCTCGTTTGCCTCCTTCTAACATATATTTAAAAAAAACATAAATGATGGAGATTGAGAAACTATGAACAAACAACAATATTTAAAATGTCCCCACCCTTGTAGCACTATGAAACCTATGTTAATCGAAGGACCATAGCCATCTAATCATTTTATTTTATGGCAGCAAATCTGATATGTCCGTCTGAAAAAAGTAATATCGACATGAAAAACCGGAATTTGCAGTCGCAAGGAACAATTATGTTGCCGTTTATTGGTCTTTGTTAGTAAAAATTTATAAAACTCTTTAAAATTCAACCGCCCCTCACTTACTACCCTCTCCATTGTGTTGCGCTGCGCGTACGGCTGTTATTATAACTAACTAGCGGACCCGACAGACGTTGTCCTGTCTTAACTATGAATATTGATTTCGTTGGTATTAATAAAAAAAATATTTCAGAAACAAAGTGTTTATATAAAAAAAGTTTAAATTGTCAAAAGCGCTATGGTTTCATTAGAAATAATTTAATAAGGTGGTTAAGTATTCTTAAATTTTCTAATTTTCCGCGCAATTTTCTTATATTTTTCTTATTCTTTTGCCACATGTATCTTCAGGACTTAAGTGGTAGAGACGCTAGCATGATGACTTGAGTAAACAACAATAATAATCACCAAATTTTGTATGACTATGCTAAATAAAGCAAATTTTAAAGAAGAGGTGGATTCTTCGCACTTTTAATCACCTGACGATTTATCACGCAACGCATCCGCTAAAGGCAAATAACCGGTAGCCTGTTATGGAAAAAATGGAACTATCAAAGAAGAAGAAGAAAAACAATTAATAAAAACACACACATACACAATATACAAAAAAAATAGGAAGCATCGACAATAGACGTATTAGATTGCTAAGGTATTGACCTTTCTCCGACTTTCAAGCAGATTAAGAAATGTAACTCTCATGACCACTTTAATATCCCTTGCAGCACAGAGCGGCGTTGGGTCCACAAATTGGTCTGGCGTCTATGAAATCAAATTTAGCGTCATCCATTAATGTTCGATTTGCCATAAATCGACTATCACATTAGCTTGATGCATGGAGTGACGCCGAGGCGCAAGATTATAGCGTCCTTTAAGGGGAATACATTCGTTTTAGAAGTTATTTGCTACAAAGATAAGTATCAAGAAATATGGAGATATTTCTTGTTAGTAGTTTCTTGATAAGTATTTGATATTCCATAGGTACTTTTTAATTCATCAGGCATGAATTGACAAAGTCAAATTGAACTTTGCTATATTTTTCATTAGTTTAATCATTTTTATTAGCAGTGATTTCGTGGTACTTTTGGCCTGTCTAATCTTACTTTGAATAAGATTTGTGATTCAATTATACTTGCACCATCAAGCCCCAAATCTAGTTGGATCCTTAAACTACTACTTATCGTTTTTTTATTTACCGTGTGAGCAATAAAGATGTTTACTATGTAAATATTTAAGAAGTGCTATAATAATTATAGCGCTTAATGCTTTAACTAAAATTTAAAAAACTATATATTACTATTTGTGTGGTGCCGAGGATAAAGAATACCCTGTCTAGTGCCTGGGATAAAGAATTGCACCACCCCATCTCTTCCCGTGGGTGTCGTAAAAGCCGACTAAGGGACCATTTCAGAGGATGGGCAGCAGCATCTCTCTGAGGTTACCCTCAACCTACTGCGATCGCCAACCCGCCTGCCAAGCGTGGCGATTACGGCAAATACCCCTCATATCCTTGGGGGAGGCCTTTGTCTAGCAGTGGACGTCTTTTGGCTGAGATGATGATATTACTATTTGTTTAAAAGAGATAGAAAAAAAGAGAAGCCGCCGGAGTTTTTTGCCAATTCGTCAAATTCCAAACTGGTAGTTGATTTGTAGTTTGGCTCTAACTAAATTATAGTTTCTTTGATTCGTTTTTGGTGTCATCAAGTGTGAAAGCTTTGACTTTGAATCTCAAATACCAATGAAAAATATTAAGATGTAATTATTATCATTCACTGACGTCTCTGAGTCTCTGACATAAATAATAATGTTTAGCGTGGGTTAAAATAAAACTTACCCTTAACCAAAAAATATGATTACCCGTCGTGTAAGTAGCGATGTCGTCTGATCACTGATTTATAGATTACTGAGAATGTGCTCTCGCTGATTGTTTGTTTGACAAACAGCTCCTTAGCAACGACCTCGTAAAGAATCGAACAGGAGAACTTCCATCATATTCCGTTCTATCCGTTTTATTGGATGTAAATCATTTTATTATTATCTTTTCAAAAATATTTTTCGGAAGATATTCTAATCAAAATGGCTATGTATTTGAACAAGTATGTAAAATCTGTAAAATGTGGTTGAAGTTCGACCACTGGGCAATGTACAATGTTTATACCTCAGAACAATAACTAAAGCTATAGAAGGATGGCTAAAATAAAAATCGTGCAACTATGTTTAGTTCCGTTCTATCTTATGGCTAGAAAAGGAGGTTGGAGTGCGACAAATGGTTGACACTTAGTTTTTATTTTTTGTATTATTATGTTAAACGGTCATCAGATAATCGGTGATCAAAAAAAATCTTTGAGTCCTTTATAAAGTCACTCACTACATTACCTCAAATATGACGTCACAAATCTGGTGACACCTTCGAAATAACGAAAGAAAAGGGACAATCGATCTCTTTCCAATACATCACTTAGGTTCATTAGTTAAAATAGTACGAACTGATGAATGAGTGTTGCTATTTTAGTCCGGTTTCTATAGCTTTAGTTATTATTCTGAAGTTTATACAATGTAATCATGTAATACATTATACATAAACTTTATACTTCTGGAATTGTTCTCTATATAAACTTTAACTAACCAAATCCCACATTGCTCCGTGCGCGTAAGGACATATAGTCTTCGCTCCACATATATGAATGATATATATGAATGATAAAACCGAAGATTGAAGCGCTCCTCACCAAGAAACCTGCTGATAACAATGCTGGTTACTTTGTTATTTACCTACCCACGTTGTTGTTGTTATGATATCTACCACTCACACTACCCAAACCACCATGTACCTAGGAATCGAGCACAAAGTCCCGGGTAAAACTACAGAGGCGGTCAAAACTCTTCTTAACATATTAGGGAAACAATTAAAGAAATTGGTATTATCTACATAACGCGCAAGCGACACTGTTTCCCTGAACAAAACCAACAAATAACACCCTTAATATTTCCGTTTGCAATAACTCTTGCGTCTCGCATGTTCGAACAAAAGCAAAATATTGTTTTGACTTAATGTACCTATTCAAGAATACAGCCCTAGTGTAGAGTCGCCATGATGTTCGTATATTGCGGAAAATTTTCTGACGTGTGAAGTTAGGAACAAATAGGTGACAATTCAACTGTCTCCGATGATCATGATATTCATGATGCGCGAACAGTGACTTTTAACAAAGTATACTCTGACAATTTAGTGTACTTGGATTCCTTAGGCGGTGTAAGTTAAAGTTGAAGTTGTTGATAATCCCTCATTAATTTTGATTTTAATTATAAATCCTAGTTATTGAAAAAAATAAAAATTACAGAATTGAAAATTTTGTTTGACCGTTGGATGAAGTATTCAAATTTGATTTTTTTTTGTTGAATCAAAATGCTTTGCCTAAAATCAACGATATAATTGTATATGTACAGTATAGCATTGATGGTACGTACACACAATTGCTCTTATTTCATTGTATTAAGAGTTCCATTGTTTATATTTTACTGTGACTGTACTGTACATTCAGAAGCAACTTTGCGTCAGTCAGCAAGAAAGTCATCATCATCATCATCAGCTCATTTTTTATGTCTCCACTGCTGGAGCATGAGCCTTCCCTATGGATGGATAGGAAGAACGGGCTAAAAACCACCATAAAGGCCCAGTGCGGATTGGTGGTTGTTAATGACTGCTAATGCAGCCCGGACAAACAGCTTTACGTGCCTTCCGAAGCACGGAAGAGGTCGAGATGATAATTTTTTGGTCACTCATCCGGTGACCAAAGGTGGCCTTTGCGAAAGTTGCTTATCCTCAGTATTTGCAGACCAGGCGCGTTAACCACTGCGCCATCTAGCTCCTCCAGCAAGAAAGTGAGTTCTGCAATATCATTGAAGTCCTCAAAACTCCCATAATCATGGTGGCTCCAGCAGTATGAAATCATTGGAGCATTGTTCCGATACCAATAAAATATTGACAATGCCAGTGTCCTGTGTCGTAGATATCGCAAAATATGCGGATTCCTACCGCCACGTTTAGCTTCACCGTGGAGAAGATGGCAGTGGTGGTAAAGGTAGAGTGTTTTGCAACATTGGGTATAAATAAGGGCGCTTAATTGTAGATAGTTAATAAAGTAAACCATACCATCTTGCTTTTACTGATATTTAGTGGTTGCCCAGAGGTCAAAATTCGACCTTAATTTTATTAAGGCTGCACGGATTGTATTCTAAGCCATGAAAAATTAAAAAAGTAAGAATATGAGTTTGGATTGGCGTTTACAGATTTCGGCCGCTCCTCTTCCAAAATAAATTTTTGAAAAGAGTATATATGCGTGTGTGTCAAATACATGGTAGTGTGTGTAATATTTGTTTTATTGATTTAATGTATTTTTATGCATAATTATATAAAATATTAACATATCATGTTGTATGTTTAATTGTGTGTTTTGTTATGTGATTACACTCATCATCACCAAAGTCCTTCATCTGTATCAAATAAAAAGAAATGTAAAAATACCAATAGTTCCTCCACTCAGAATAACATTGTAAAATCTGAGACTATCATGTTTAGTGATGAACTTGGGAAATCCATGGGCCAATTATTAAGTACATATTTGGGACAAACTGTTACTAATTATTGTACGCCTGGTTTAACTTATCATGATATTATTAGAAAAATTATGAATTACAAATTCAATGAAAAAACCACACTATTGGTTTTAGTGGGACACAGGAAAAGTATGGACAAGACTGAACTGTTAAAATGTTTTGATTTATTGTATTCATTAAATGTTAAAAATGTTGTTTTGTTCACACTTCCTTATAGCCAAAGCTTGCCACAGACTGAAAACAATATAAGGCATAAAATAAATATGACATTACATACTCTGACTTTTAATAATAAGAATAAATTCCATTTAATTGACCTAAATAAGTATTTAGATAATAAATTATATTTGACAAAAGACAAGAGACAGATAGCATTATCGCTATCATATTATATTGAATACTCAGCCAAAAATTTGGCTAGCCTATCTGCCCCTATTGGGCAGAATATTGACATTGTAAATTGTACATTGGAATCTGTTCCAAATCAATCCGTTTACAACAATTTAAATTGATCACTCAGACAATAGAGGAAAACTCTTGCGACTTAAATATTAAGACAAATGAAATGTCCACCTTTATAAACATTATACATCAAAACATTCAGGGCTTTTCTGGAAAAGAATTAGAATTAGAATTATATATAAATGAAAAAAATGTACATGTATTATGCTTAACCGAGCATTGGTTAAAACAATGCGAACTGTTAGTAAGCATTGATAATTATAAAGTCATTAGTTCGTTCACAAGAGAGTCTGCTATAAGAGGTGGGTCACTGATATTAATTAACGATACATTACAATCAAAGGAGCGTAAAGACATAGTATCTCTCTCAGTTAAACGAAATATTGAACTATCATGTGCGGAGCTCGAGCAGTATGTTATTGTTTGTGTGTATAGGCCTCCCTCTGGTAATTACCACTTATTTGAGTCCATTATGGAAGAAACCTTGCAAAAGGTATGCAATTGTAAAAAGAGGATAGTTGTATGTGGCGACTTTAATATAAATATTTTAGATGACTCACAGAACTCGGTAAGGTTTCTTAATCTTTTCAAATCGTTTAACTTGCAAAATCTTTTTGATGAACCTACAAGAGTTACAGCCACATCAGCTACCTGTTTAGATAATATTTTTTCTAATTGTAATGATATTGAGAAATCAATAATAAATTTTATAAATTCTGATCACAGTGGTCAGATAGTTAGATTTGAGCACCAATATGAATGTTTTTCAATGAATATTTTATACAGGCCAGTGACCACTAATCGATTAGACAGATTTAAGAAGAATGTTAATGATAAAGTGTTACAAATACCATGTAACAATGACAAAGCGAACATCTTATACGACAATCTATTCGAAATAATCAAAAAAGAGTTTAATAACAACTTTACTCAAAAATTAATCAAAGTAGATAAGTCTAAAACTAAATTCAGTGATTGGGCCACAGCTGGCATCTACAGGAGTAGAAATAAATTGTATCAATTATATGATATAAAGGCAAACTCTAAGGATCCAAGTGTAATTGAATATGTTAAAAATTATTCAAAAATGTTCAAAAAAGTTTGTTCCATAGCAACACATACACACACACACACACACACAACATTCGGGCAAAGATTGTGAATTCAAAAAATAAAATAAAAGCCACTTGGAACGTCATTAATAAAGAAACTTGTAAAGTAAGGTCTCGTGATCGTATACTTGAACTCAAAGTCGATAATGCTTACATCAATGGTGATACGGAAGTGGCAGGCGCGTTTGAAACATTTTTCTCAAAAATTCCACTCATTACATCAAATAAATTAAATTCTTGTAAACATCTTGCCCAGTCACTTCTTGTGTCAAGTGTAAAAATATGTAATATTCCATTCAATTTTCACTATATTGATTCTGATATAATAATAAAAGCTTTTAGAGAACTTAATATAAAAAAGTAAACTGACCACTGATATATTAAAATCTATAATATCTTCTATCGCGTCTAATTTAGCAATAATATTTAATAAATGCGTTGATGAATGTGTATTTCCAGATTTAATGAAGTACAGTAAAATTATACCGTTATTTAAAACAGGCGATAAAAGTGACCCATCTAATTTTCGGCCTATATCCATACTACCGGCTCTTAGTAAAATTTTTGAAAAAGTTATTTTTAATCAATTGCTGTCACATTTTACAGATAACCAGTTACTTCATAACAAACAATTCGGTTTCACTAAAGGTAGAAATACAACCGACGCGGGAGTTGCACTCATTAAGCATATTTTCGATGCATGGGAGCAGAAACAGGATGCGATAGGTATCTTCTGTGATTTATCGAAAGCTTTCGACTGTGTCGATCACGATACTTTATTATTAAAAATGGAACATTATGGTGTCTCAGACAACTCACTTACCTTATTGAAATCATACCTCACTGGCAGAGTTCAAAAAGTTAATATTAACGGTACTGATTCTTCTGGCGCCCCGTTACTTATGGGGGTGCCCCAGGGTTCAATATTAGGACCTCTTTTATTTCTCATTTATGTAAATGATCTACCTTACTACACCGAAGATCTTTGTGAGATAGTATTATTTGCTGATGACACCTCATTGATTTTTAAAGTTGATAGACATAGAGCAATATTTGACGACGTAAGTAATACTCTCTCTCAAATATTACATTGGTTTACCACTAATAACCTGCTGCTTAATGCAAAAAAAACTAAATGTGTGAAATTCACGATGCCCAATGTGAAGCAGGTTAATACCAGTATCACTATGAACGATGAAATAGTTGAAATAGTTAACTCGACAGTTTTCCTGGGTATTACCTTAGATCATAAATTACAATGGGGTTCTCATATTGCTGCCCTGGCAGGAAGACTTAGCTCAGCTGCCTATGCGGTTAGAAAAATGAAGTCACTTACTGATGTAGAAACGGCAAGATTGGTTTACTTTAGTTACTTTCACAGCGTCATGTCGTATGGTATTTTATTGTGGGGCTCAGCGGCTGACATTGAAACCATTTTTGTTTTACAGAAAAGAGCCATTCGAGCTATTTATAGCCTTAAGCCCCGTGATACGCTGAGAGAGTTATTTAAGCAGATTAATATTTTAACTGTAGCTTCACAGTATATTTATGAAAATATCATTTATGTTTATAAAAACTTAGATAAATTCGAAAAAAAAAGTAATACCCATAATTTTAACACAAGAAATAAAAACAAACTTGCTGTTCCAAAACTTAGACTCAATAAAGTTGGTAATTCATTTGTTGGGAAATGTATAAAAATATACAATAAAGTGCCTTTCACTCTAACAGAATTGCCATTACACAAGTTTAAGACAGAAATAAAACAAGGTCTAATGAAAAAAGGTTACTATAAAATTGATGATTATTTTAATGATAAGAATGTGTGGTCATCTTAGTCTGCTCGCCTGCACATGTTATTTCACATTGTAAGTAGTTACACTTTTTTATAAAAGGTTATTATTAAAGTCAAAGAATAATTGGATGATAAAACAGCCTGGTTGTAATAAAAAACACATTATACTCTATTTGTATCAATATACATAATAAAATTAATTTATATAATTTTTATACTGATATGATAGTTTTGAACAGTGTCCTACAGATAACAAACAGCGTTAAATAATTCATTAAGTTTTTATTTAAAGTATCTTGAGTGTGTCATGCTCTCTTTATTGTCTCTGCGGTGGTGGCGTGTGCGTCGGGTCGTTACGTTCCCTAAAATATGGTTGAGCGAAGCGATGGCTGATTCATATGTCATACTCGTGAACGGGTGCCGCCTGTGGAGGCTGGTCTGCTCTTGCATACTTATCTCATTGTTAGTATTAATTACTATAGTTTGACTTTGTTTTTCTTAAACAATTTTTGACTTTTATTAGAGTACTGTAGTGGTACTGTATGACATTGTGGAAATTTAACTAATACCAGATGTAAATTTGATATATTAGATTTGTTTATTTGTTTTGTTTTTTTACATGTTGTAGTTGTCTTCTATATTTTTTGTGTTTATTTGTAATGGAAAGTGTCCTGCTATGATAGGGCATTTTCCAATTTTTATTTTTTTTGACGCTGTAAGGGAGAAAAGAGCTGGACACTTGCTGAGTTTCTTGCCGGTTCTTCTCAGTGCAAGATCTCCCGCCCAGAGTAGACTTACGAACCGATGGCATAGCGACATTCATAAGAGCTAGCCTAAACTGAATAAATGATTTTTGAATTTGAATTTGAATTTGAATTTGATTACAATAAATGTCTTTTATTCTTATTCTTATACTGTACTCCTTCTCTATATAAACTATAAGTGTGCGAAATTTCATACTCCTCCGTCCGCGCAATTTTTGTAAAAAGGGGTACAAAGTTTTTTGCTTCACGTATTAATATATAGATAAGTGCAAAAAATTACAATCCTATGGAGAACGGCTCTCAAACGTCGAGAAATATCTGACGTCACGTTTTTGTTTAAGCTTACACGGATTTGTAAATGCGCCTGATATCTTGGAGGGAATTAGCTTTGTCGCGCCGCGTTCATGTAGTCGTCTTTGCAACCGCAAAACTTTCCATCTCCCATTATACAGAACTAATCTAGGTCAACACTCGCCTATATATCGTATGAGCTCCTAGTCGAATCGTGTGGGGTCATACATAGATACATTCAGCCACGGTTCTTCAGCCTCATTTAAGAAACATCTCGGTAAGCTTTGGTTTTAGTATTGATAATTGACTATTATTTTGTTCAACTTCATGATTAGTATATTAATTTATTTGCTAAGAATAGTGTTTTCTTGCTTTATTTAGAACTATTAAATATTTTAATATATATCTGTAGGTATGTTTAATTATTAAGTTTTAGTTTGTAATAGGTTTTGTGAATCAATAAAATTAACAAAAAAAAAAGTAAATAGCCTATAATTGTCCTACTGCTGGGCAAACGCCTCCATCATTGAACCACTTTTACTAATATTGTTTTCTAAAGTTTACGCGAACACTACACATTGAAATGAAACAACTTTTACGGATCTACTCGCGACTCGCGAATGAGCTGATGATGATGATGATGACTTTCTTGCTGACTGACGCAACGTTGCTTCTGAATGTACAGTACAGTCACAGTAAAATGTAAACAATGGAACTCTTAATACAATGGAATAAGAGTCAATTGTGTGTACGTACCATGTTAATGCTATACTGTACATATACAATTATATCATTGACATTACTCGCGACTCGCGAGTAGATCCGTAAAAGTTGTTTCATTTCACTTTTACTAACATAAAGTTTCATAACTATTAACCTTCTAGGTAGAAACTACTTTTAAGGATCTACTCGCGTTTATTTTACACATTAATTTGATTTATCCTGACGTTTCAAACCCTTTGCAGGGTCCGTGGTCACAGGGAGAATGAGGTGTTGGTCGTCTAATTATTAGTTGGTAGCTTGTACACCCTCATTTTAATTTAATCAGGTGCCTTTCGTTTTGTTAAAATAAACGCGAGGAGATCCGTAAAAGTTGTTTCATTTCAATGTGTAGTGTTCGCGTAAACTTTAGAAAACAATATATAGATAGAATTTATTTTGTCGCAAGTATAATAATAGTCTGCTCGTTTGCCTCCTTCAAATATAAAAAAAAATATATGAAAAGCCCAAAAGCCACTGAATCAGAAACATTCATCGACGTATATCAATATAACGCTTACAATACTATCTCCGCAATACGTAATAAGTAAATACAACCAAGTCGGCACGCGATAAAAACAGTGCCAAAAAAGCATCCCATATTTTAAAACCGATAACGAACAAAAAACCGAAAACCATTAATCCCGCCGTAGACAATACAGCCACTGAAAGCTTTTTTCAGGTCTCACCGGATGCGGGCCGCCGGAAGCTACGGTCGCCATGGCAACCGGCTCAATTAATATTCGCAGATGAGCCTAGCGCCGTCCCGCTCGTCCGTCATATGCCGGAAAAGGCTAGAGGAGGTTTTAAAGCGAAAATTGAATGAACGATAGTCGGTGGTCGTCCCGCAGGAAACAATACTCGAACCCCTGAATTAATGTCCGCGCGCCGCCGCTAATGCAGGGGTGTGCAACATGTAAACAATACGCGTTAATAATTTATTTTGTTTTATTAAATTCGCTATGTGTGTTATTTGCTCTGGCTGTTTTGGAAATATACAGTAAACTATGTAGTAAAAGGGTTAAACATGATATGTATTGAGTTGTTATATTATAGGATAGTAATAGATGGTCACAGACTTTAAATCGGACTATAGAAAAAGGTTCGCCACTAAGGAAGACCTATTCTTAATTTATGGCCAAAGTAAAAAATATTAGGTTACCAATATTATCTATTCTATTTTATTTAACTTGTATGTGTGGTTGTATGGTTGGCTTGCACTTGCCAAAATTTCCTATAAAATTAAAACTATTTGCAGTATTGCTACTGCTTCTATGGTAAATCTAAATAGGAGTTGATTCCTATTTTATTTGACACAAATTAAAAAAAACACCGTTTCGCTTATACAATTGTAAACTATTGCGCGCCCCTGCCGTTCGCAATATTTCAGTAGAACAATGGAGTTCGGTGTTCCTGCGCTTCGTTCAGATCTCACCTGCGGATATCAGTTTGCGACCCCGCCGTTTGGGGGTTACGCACCCCTGGTAATTGATACGATTAACACTGTATTAGGAAGTTTTATTGGTATTGTGTGTAAGTTGTCGGCTTAAGTTAATAATTGTCTATTAGGTAATGTACCAATCTCAAATTCTACTTATAATTTTATAGATATACTAGCTGGCCAGCGGACTTCGTACCACTTTGACAGTTTCTATGACAACAAAACAAACAAACCGTGGAACATTTTGTATTGGAAAATTAAATTGCTGTTTTTAGTATTTTCCGTTACTTATTATTTATGTTTCTCACCGTTTAAACCTTTCCCTGTGTGGTGCCGGAGTTAAAGACTTGTACCACCCCATCTCTTCCCGTGGGTGTCGTAAAAGCCGACTAAGAGAGCATTCCAGAGGATGGGCAGCAGCATCTCTCTGAGGTTACCCTCAACCTACTGCGATCGCCAACCCGCCTGCCAAGCGTGGCGATTACGGCAAATACCCCTCATATCCTTGGGGGAAGCCTTTGTCCAGCAGTGGACGTCTTTTGGCTGAGATGATGATGATGAAACCTTTCCTGAACTTCCACAAATATTTCAAAATCAAAATAAGCCTAATCGGTCCAGCCATTCTCGATTTTTAGCGAGACAAACGAACAGCAATTGATTTTTATATATAGATACTTGTATATCGCTATTTTGACGCCTCACATACTACGATAAACTTTCAAACACACGAAACACCGATATTACTTTTGCAAAAGAAGCGGTAATTCTATTTGATTGATACTATGATGACGTACCATGTCATATGACGTATTGTCCGTTTGAAGTTGTCAAATTCTGGCTGAAGAACTGTACGTCATTCTGTCACATTCACTCACTCACTTCTCATATCATGATATTTAAAAAAGACATATTTTAGTTAAAATATTTTTTTCTTTTATTTTTCTTCTTTACAGACCTTTTCGTGACGATAACAAACACAAAAAAAAAGAATTAGTATCCAATTTTGTGCAGTCGATCGGAAGTTATGCGCGTACATACATTTCAGTGATTAATTTTTATTTATATAGAAGATATAATTTTACGCGAAGTTGCATGCAAATCGCATGTTGATATGAACGGTCATGTCATCATCATGTCATGGCCGTTGGTCCCGGCTGCATAAGCAGTCGTTAACAAACACCGCACCACACTGGGCCCGCGGTGTGGTTTATGGTCCGTTCTCCCTATCCATCCATAGAGAAGGCTCGTGCCCCAGCAGTGGGGACATAAAATGAGTTGTTGATGATGATGATATGATGATCATTCTATGTTTGTTTGCCACAACGCGTCATGGCTGTTTTTAAAAGAGCCATAAGTCATGGATTTCGCATTGTCGTTATTTTACAGTCGTACGCGTTGTTAGTTTTTCTTTGAGCTTAACATATTATTTGTCTAATAACATTTCTAACTTTCGAAAATGCGTTCAAGATTACTCGTAGAAAAAAAACTGTTTCTACACTTTACAAACTTGACCTAGGTACTGCACAAAATGTTACAAAGTTTTTCACGTACTACTTATATGATTCTTGAAAATTGTTATAGTGAGTATATTTTAAATATATGTAGGCTATACAATAAGCTCTTAATAAATAAAGCGCAGTGTGGGCAGGCCTCGTACAAGGTGGACCGACGATCTGGTGAAGGTCGCGGGAAGCCGCTGGATGCGAGCAGCACAAAACCGGTCGTTGTGGAGATCTTTGGGGGAGGCCTTTGTCCAGCAGTGGACGTCTTTTGGCTGAGATGATGATGGTGAAGAGGCTATGCAGATAGGTCCTACTTAGCGAGTTCTCGTTTCGGAGGCCAAGACTCACTTTTGGTCCCTGCGCCAATGGAGTAAGTAAGTAGGATAGGTTCTACAAAAAGGTAATTATTTGTAATTTTTGTAATTTAGTAAGTAGTTATCTTGTATAAACACAGTTAGGCTCAAAATGGCTGAAAATCATATCTGGCGTAAACAAAAGGTGAGCCGGAATATTTACCGTAATGAATCCCATCGATTAGCTGCGGGTAGCGGTCGCCTCCGGGCGGTGATTTCCGATTTCCTGAATACTGATTGTTGTTTAGATCATAAATTATGAAAAAGCCTTGAAATACCCGCATTGTAGCAAAGGCCTAAGGCGTCATTGGCCTTATCATCAGGTGAGATCAAGGCACTGTGCTTAGACGTTAATAGAAAAAAAATCGAGCGAGCCTTACAGTTAGCGCATGTTTATTTATTTATTTATTTAAACTTTAGCAACATAAATATTACATGGCGGACTTAATGCCTGAGGCATTCTCTACCAGTCAACCATAGGGTAGTGCTGAGATAACATTGGTGGCATATGATGTGTACCATTTGACATCTCACCTTAGTAATAAGCAATTTAACATTATATTCTGATAAAAATGGGTCTGGTATCATTTTATAACTATAAAATACATAATGATAAAGTCTATTACACACGAAAGGGTTGAAATCAATATTACAATAGAAAATAGAATATAGAACTAACAATGATGTCTATTTTTTACAAATCAAGAGAATTCAGTAAGTACTCATTAGAAGACATTTGACATATCAAAATGACCTTTGATAGACACAATATGTCACATATTGTGTGTTGGAAAGACACTCCAGAAGCCATAACACAAGAAAATAATAATAATATGTCATGTTCATAACATCAATTACTGAATTTATGTGCTTGCGCTCTTCCCCGACTCCACAAACTAGCTAGAGATACTAACGTATCCCGACTCCAGGGTAGTGGCAACAGTGTGTGACATTATTCCTGGTTCCAAAACTGGTACAGTACCCCCCCCCCCCTTCCCCTACTTGTAATTATTTGTTCTTTTTAATTTATTATTTTGTTTTGCTTTTCTCTCTATCATGTTGTCACCGTGGTTGCTGATTAATTTGTATGTTTAACTGTATTATTTTCTCATTTTATTTATTAGAACTTTACTTTGTTTTCTTACTTAGTAATAAAATGTACCTTTTCCCTTTCGCCTTTTTCTGTTAAATTAATTGTTAGGTTCTTATTTGTATATTTCTCGATGGGGTAGCCTTTAGCCTTTGTATCAGGTGATACAAAGGCTAAAGGCTACCCCATCGACACGACGTGACCCATCAGGTATGGGTCACGGTCAGCGTGAAGTGCGCTTCCATCATTAGCTATAAGTGACGATAAGTTTAAAGTGCACTTAAGGAGGAATCCTCAAACACTGACGAGCACAATCTGTGTTTTTAAGTGATTAAAATAATAGTTAGACTTTTAAAAACGCATGTAGGTATTGAAAACAAACTAATATAAAAAATTAAAAAATACACTTTTACTATTCACGTGTAATTTTACATATTATTTATTTTATCCGGATGTTTCAAACTCTTTAACAGTGTATCTTGTCAATGTGTTTTAATTATTATTAACGAGATTATTACAATGTTATACTAATGTTAGTGAACATGATAGTTTGAAACGTAATAATGATTATTATGTAATTTACATGTAAAATAACTTCAGTTAATATTTTACAGATTATTGTTAGATTATGATGTAGTAGGTAAGTTCTTCTTATAAGCGAACAGTTGGAAAACTGATAAACCTTCCGTCCATGAATCCGAAGTTAAAATGCGATTAACTCCCGAAAGCTTCGGGAAAAGTGTCGTCGCGTAAATTATGCCCCGATCTGATAAAACTTTAAACCGCCAGTCAACTAATTATGTCACTTAATGAGTTTATGGCTCTGTCGAATACAGAACCGTAAGTATATTTTTTTTTTAAATGACATTTTCGAGTTTAAATATTTCCATATATTATCGGATAAATACAATATTTTTTAGGACGAAAAAAAATTACAAATGATTTGAAAAAAATCAAGTTGCAAACATTTTTATTTAGTTAACTAATTTAGTTATATTTATTCATAGTATACGAACACAAATCATCATCATCAGCTCATTTTTATGTCCCCACTGCTGGGGCACGAGCACTTTACGTGCCTTCCGAAGCACAGCTCTAGATGATAAATTTTTGGTCACCCATCCGATGACCGGCCTTTGCGAAAGTTGCTTAACCTCAGCACTCGCAGACCGGGCGCGTTAACCGATGTGCCTCTGAGCTGATCTGCCTGGAGCTCCTCAAAAACGAAAACAAATACTACTTAGTTATTGGAAAAACATTATGGGAATCTCTAAAGTGGAAAGAGGTTTTCCCAGTTCGTTCTTCCTATGACATGGGGTCCTTCAAACGAGGCGTGAAGAGGCACCTTGTGGGCCGGCAGGGTGAGGGTGACTGATGCTGCGTTGTTTTCACGCTGCACCGGTTGTCCTCGCGTCTGGACTCCGTTTCCACTTAACATCAGGTGGAGTGGAGTCATTTGCTGAGCTAAGTATAAAAAAACCAACATCCGCTCACCATCAGGCGGCCCGCCCTGCTCGTTTGCAGACATTTAATATAAAAAAATCAAAATTAGGAGTATATGTAGTTTTTATTCGTTTAGCCTATTAATGCACATAGCCCGTTAGGGTTACGATTGGTAAAGATAAGTAACTATCGCAATTATTGGTTGTCGGATGGGTTCCTAAACTTTTTACCTTCTAGCCGTTTCTACCCGTTGTACTCAGAAGATAGCAATCAACACGCATTACTAAGGGCCCGAAAAAAAATGAATCATTATTATTTGCACTCAGAGGACCGGTGTGGTGTGTCGTAGACCATTTTAAGCTTAACGTGAGGTTATCCTCATACGTACAAAAACATTAAGTAAAGGCTATCCAAGTCACACAATAAACTCTCTTCAAAAAAAACGTACAAAAGTCTTAAAGGCTGCTCAAATTCAAAAGCATCACAGAAACCTTATGCTGATTTACTTTCAATTCAATGACCGTATGCAACAAACACAAAAAAACTTATAAATAACAAAATACGCGTTAACACTTTTTAAAATTGCAATAAATTGTATCAAAAGTCTCCCGGCGGGCGCGGATAGTTGCAACTCGTTCGGGGGCTATTATCTTATCGCTCGCGACGAATCAGTGAGCACGCGAGTTACGGCCGCTCGCTGCTTGCGCGAACGTTTCCGATTCGAAACCCAAAAACTGTCCTCTTAAGGGCAGTGGTGACTTTCCTTAATGGTGTTACAATACGTGTATTTTTGAACATCGAATAATGATAAAATCACCTCATTGGATGCTGCAGTGCATAAAGATGTACATGAGAAGTCGCGGGAGGAGTACCACCCTTTTCTTGTCAATAATGACCATTATCAAAGATTATGCACGCTTTTGCAACGTCAAGACTTAAAAAGCTTATAAGGGCAAAGCTGACTTTCGTTGTGATATTTGAATCAGTATTTTTAAGTAAGTCAAAGTCATTTTTTTTATTCAAATAACCTTATGAAAAGTGCTTTTGAATCGTCCATACATTTTTTACCTACTATCCCATTCAGGACATCTATTTTTTAGCTGTGGAGAAGAATGGGCGCAAGAAACTCCACAGTTTTAATAGAAGTAACGACATTTACAAAAAAAAAACCGGCCAAGTGCGAGTCGGACTCACGCACGAAGGGTTCCGTACCGTTATCTATAAAAACGGCAAAAAATCATGTCCGTTGTAAGAAAGCCCCACTTAAATATTTATTTTATTTTATTTTAATTATATATTTTGAAAGTGAATAATATAACTAAATATTTTGTGATTATTTCAAGCGTCTACCTGTTGCCGTTATCAATATCGAGCAAAAACGAGCAAAATAAATCACGTTTGTTGTATGGGAGCCCCCTTAAATATTTATTTTATTCTGTTTTTAGTATTAATTGTTGATAAAGGTGCAACAGAAATACATCATCTGTGAAAAAAAATTCAACTGTCCCTCTATCACGGTTCATGAGATACAGCCTAATGACAGACGAACAGACAGACAGACGGACGTCCCATTTTACCCTTTGGGTACGGAACCCTAAAAGATGTATGTCATTACCAAATCATACAATATTTATTTAATATATTTACAATTAAAAACTTTGAAGAGCCCGGAATTAAAAATAATGCTTACCTCTATACATTTACTTAACATTACATTAATGTAGTTTTAAGAACCTAGGTATAGGGTTTTGTTAAATGTTACTGAACCAGACCAAACCCGTCACCACAGACCTTGGTGTCACAAACTCACAACCATTGGTATTTGGTATATAACGCTCGTGTCCACGGACTTCATTAAGTATTCTGTGCTTTAGCTTCGGTTCTAATTTTATTATGCTTCCTCTATCAGGAGCTTTGGGCCCTGTCAGAACAACAGCGCTCCCACCCACTGCACTCGGCCCATCATAGTGTCATGGGGATATTATGCTAAGACAGGGTCTTTGTTGGCCTCAAAAACTGCTTCTTTAGATATTTTTAGTTTTGTTGTGGTTATTTTTTCTTATTATTTATTTTGCTTTGTGCTGTGTCTTATTTTTATTGTGAATCGTGTGTGTGTGTGTGTGTGTGTGTGTGTGTGTGTGTGTGTGTCAATGAATGTTGTTCTTCTCTTCTTTCTTTCAATTAACCTACCGTGACTTTTTTGCGTAAGCACTATCGCGCAAGAAAGGACTACACGACCAACTTTGATGTTTTATAAAATGTGCTTAAGTTTCAAATTAAGACAAAAACAGATCTATACTGAAAACGGTTTGAACCGAAAGAAAAGCCCGTGTCCATAGAAATGAAGAGCCTTAACAAATCCTCACCTGCTAATGGCTTATGGAGTGGCGCTCGAGCCGATATTTGAATCGCCATGATTCGTGCGAGTAGTGTGTGTCGACGCGTTAATGCAAGATAGCCCCTAATGTCTCCCAATGCTTTTTTCTCAATCAAATGGAATGGAAAACGTGCTTTATGATATGTCTGTTACCTATATGGGTATTTTGGAAAGTTACCGGAGCGTGGGACTTTTAGATAAAGAACGGAAGAAGTTATTTACACGTGTATTCGTTATTTTTTAAATAAGAAAAATTACTTTAATGTCCGATAGAGGTCGCAGGTCTAGTTGCTAACTAAGTTAGCCTACATAGGCGGTTGAAAATTAGGTACTACATTCAAATCGAAATAAAATAACCATTTTGGTGCACTGCTTATGTAGGTTACCCTTTTAAAAACAATTTCATCATCATCATCATCATCATCATCATCTCAGCCAAAAGACGTCCACTGCTGGACAAAGGCCTCCCCCAAGGGTATGAGGGGTATTTGCCGTAATCGCCACGCTTGGCAGGCGGGTTGGCGATCGCAGTAGGTTGAGGGTAACCTCAGATAAATGCTGCTGCCCATCCTCTGGAATGGTCCCTTAGTCGGCTTTTACGACACCCACGGGAAGAAATGGGATGGTGCAATTCTTTATCCCCGGCACCACACAGGGAAAAACAAAAAAAAAACAATTTAATACATCAAAAATGTTTAAAAGAGACATCTGTTGCTTTACCAATTAATATGTGGCCTATGTGGCCTTCGCATAGGTAATAACATCTATATCTATACTATTAATAAAGAGGTAATGTTTGTTAGGTACTTTGTTAGTTTGTTTGTATGTCAGGGATAATCTCTGGAACTACTGTCTTAATTCCTAAAAATCTTTCACCGATAGAATGCTATGTACCTTGCGTACATCCTACTAATATATTAGAAACGCGAAAGTTTATAAGTATGAATGGATGTTTGTTACTCTTTCAAGTAAAAACTACTGAATAAAATAAAATTAAAAAATTAACAACTCTAAAGTCGACTACCAAATGTCCTCTATGGTGGCGGGGTTGTAAGCACTTCTCAGTACCCATCCAGGCACCTCACCAGTTCCAAAATCCTACGCAGCTGATTCAACCGGAGACATTGCATCTAGCGGGCGCCTCTACTAGTTCTTCAGACTAGTGCCGGAGATGTTGGAAGCCTACTCAATGAAAACCACCGAGCAGAACAACCAACTATGGACAACTCACTTGCCTCGCAGATCCTTTCGCTTCAGGCCCCCTCCGGACCGCTACTCGGACCCGCTCGCTGTGCACAAAACGGAAGCCTGGCCAGACCTCAACCAGGCAGACGAACATTCCCACTTCTACAGCTAACCACATAGCCACCACGAATCCAACCCATGTCCGGGACCTGCCTCCGGAGACGCCCGCGAAGGCATAACCGGCAGGCCTAGGATCCGGAACTCCCGTGGTACCCTTGAAAAGACAGCCGGACCCGTAGTTCTAGCTGCCATACCCTACCTATCAGGGTCAGTAGATAGGGATCGATTCAGGCAGTTTAAATACCTAGGCCACATAGTTACAGAGTAACTAAAAGACGACTTTGTTATGGAGAGAGAGCGCAGGGCGCTGTTGGTTAGGGCCAACATGTTGGCCAACACTCTGCGCGTACAAGACAATAATGCTTTCAGAGCATTGTTGGGTTAAGTTAATTAAATAAAATTCGGCATACAGATAGTTTATAACCTGGATTAACACATAGGATACTTTTTATCCCGATATTCCCATGGGAACGTAAACCACGCGGGTGAACCCGCATGCGGCCGCTAGTAAGCTATATTTTAATTTGATAAAAAAAACTCAAACCCACGCTAACGAAGACGCGCGTAAAGTGCTAGTCTTTAAAAATAGAGAGTTTTAGTCTACTATGAGTCGCAAACAAGGAATAGTATCACCCACATGTCTACTGTATTCTTTTGATAATGGTGTCTTTATATACTTTTAGTCAGCATATCCATTTCTCCATGACTATGTGTTTGTCTCAACCCTAAATTAGTTTGCGTACAACATTCCGTACAGGACTTGTAGTCTGGTACAATAACGGCGTCCGTTTAATATTTATGAGGTCGCAAAACGCATCAGCCCGCGGTTTGTTTAATAGCGTTGTTTTTAAACGACAATTTGGCGGGAGTGAAACCCTTTAGGCTATGAGGGAGGGTAGGGTTGGCATCCTACTGTTCTTTGACAATACAGGCAATGAAAGGAAGTGAAAAGACTTTTACTATTTACTTACTTACTTTGCTGGTTCATTACCTGAAGTGGATCTTGGCCGCCGATGTTAAAGAAGCTATTTCGTTCGGTCTTGTACCTGTTCCAAAAGACAAATTTTGTTTTTGAACGATATAGAAAGTACTAAACAGACTCATTTTTTCCGCATTAGAACCAACTATAGTCTGATGCTTCAAAGAGTAATCAAATTAGCCATGGTAAGTGATTTTTTCAGATTTTTTCAGACAAGCCCGTGCTTTCGTTGTTATGCAAGTTAAGCCACTTGCCATTGCCAGCGTAGCGAATGTGTGACGGTGGTGGTGCATGATTGCGACCGCAACGCGCAGCCGCTAGACCATAGAGCTCCTCTCTTAATCTAGCAAGTGACTGCAGTCCTGTTTCAAGATGATAAAAGTCAAAATATTTTTTTAGTTTTATGTGAATTATTAATTCAAAATTCAATTCAAAATTCAAAATCATTTATTCAGTTTAGGCTACAAGTAGCTCTTGTGAATGTCACTATGCCATCGGTTCGTAAGTCTACTCTGGGCGGGAGATCTTGTACTGAGAAGAACCGGCAAGAAACTCAGCAAGTGTCCAGCTCTTTTCTCCCTTACAGCGTCAAAAATATTGGAAAATGCCCTATCATAGCAGGACACTTTCCATTACAAATAAACACAAAAAATATATACAAGACAACCACAACATGTAAAAAAAACAAAATAAAAAATGTAAGTTAACAAATTTACATCAGATAATTATGTAAAAGTTTCAATTTCCACAATGTCATACAGCACCACTACAGTACTCTAGTAAAAGTCAAAAATTGTTTAGGTAAAACAAAGTCAAACTATAATTAATAATACCAAAAATAAGATAAGTATGCAAGAGCAGACCAGCCTCCACAGGCGGCACCCGTTCACGAGCATGACATATGAATCAGCCATCGCTTCGCTCAACCATATTTTAGGGAACATAACGACCTGACACACACGCCACCACCGCAAGACAATTAAGAGAGCATGACACACTCAAGATACTTTAAATAAAAACTTAATGATCTATTTAACGCAACGCTGTTTGTTATCTGTAGGACAATGCTGTTAAAATAAAAAAAATGTAAGTTAACAAATTTACATTAGATAATCATGTAAAAGTTTCAATTTCCACAATGTCATACAGCACCACTACAGTACTCTAGTAAAAGTCAAAAATTGTTTAGGTAAAACAAAGGTAATATTAATATTTATTCGTAATGATTATATTTTTATGATATGTTCACATGTTAATATATGATTTCATATTTTTTCCGGAGTAGTGACACCCCTGCCCTACTACACGGCGCTAAACAGTAGCGTATCCGCGCAAACCGAGTTACAGCGTCATCTTCGGAAACAATCTTCGCTAACTGATTTACAATGGGGCTGCGGGACTACGGAGCCTTCGAGCTGCTGCGGGAAAAGGATAGCAGATACCTACTCTTCACTCAATTCTTTTGATTCTCTAGTGATGGACCATTACTATAGTGTGTATTGGACTTAAAATAAAGTGGGTAGGTATTTTATCTATTAAAATCTGTAGAAGATTAATACAATGAATAGCAGAAGAGAAGAAGATTATTCAAAAGACAAGACCTTCAATACATATCTTTAATGACATGGCAATCTCAAAAACTATTTTTTTATGGTTATAATACATTTTTTACTTTTTATTATCAGGCATTTAAGTTACAAAAATAACAGGTCTATCGATACACAACTGCCCTATATACTTAAATTTCGCAACGTTAGTATATTTGTTAAACTTTTCTTGTACTGCTCCTATGGTGTCGATTGGTGAGCTACCGCAAAAACGACGGCCTTTTGGTCAAATATTCATAAAATTAGAGTTATATCATACTAATATTATAAAGACGAAAGCTTTGTATTTTTATATTTTTGTATGTTTGTAACGAATAAACTCAAAAACTACTAAACCAATTTAAAAAAAATTACCATTAGAATGCTACATTAGCGCTGAGTAACATAGGCTTATATTAAAAAAGAAATGTCTACCCGTGCGAAGCCGGGACGGGCCGCTAGTTATATATAACCATAACAATAAATATAGCTTGTCTTCTGATCTTTAATATTTGTAAAAATATTAAGATCAGATGTTAATGACGTAGTTGTCGACATTGAATAGGGCTCCTTGGCTTACAGAGTAAGAATAGATAGTGTTCATTAATTTCGGCGAGTTGGATTGAGCCACGATAGCATAGTTGGTAGTGCACCTCACCCTGCATGTCATGGGGTGCGGGTTCGAATCCCGCTCATGGAATTTTTTTAACACTTTGTAGTTTTTCACCCATAAAGGTGTCATAAATATAGCTTTCTTTAAAATCAGCCATTTTTTCGTATAATCTAAGTCCGCTAGAGTGTACCCAACTTAACCCCACAAACAGTTGTCGAAGCTAAACTCGATCAGGTATTTGCATATTTCAATCTCGAGCCGCCGCGGGCGCCCGGCGACTGTGGGATGTTTAATATTAACATTGGCAACACTGCTAAACCGAATTGCGGCGGTGAAATATTGTTAAAATGACCCGTGACGGTATGCGATGTGCGACTTTCAGTAGGGCCTGGGTAAACTTACTTGTCACTGTCGATTTTATTACAAATTGAACACAGTACCTATACCTATACCTTTTTTTTTTTTTTTTAACCCAGAGCAACTCATTACGAGTACCCGGGGCCTTGAAGAGGCCCCAAGTTATGTGAGACTCACCCGTCCGTCTTTCCGCAACCCACCGACTGTCATGGAGACGCCATTGTCTCCAGTCGGCTGCCAAGGGAAGGCCCAAGGCTGGGAAGGGCGACACGGAGGGGGATACTCACTAACCTCTGGGGGACCAAACTCCGAAACAGGTGAAGACCGCGGGGCCTTTCCTGAGGGAATTAAACCGCGGGGTTCACCCTGGCGCCCGTGTGATCGCCCGTGTCGGCCCCCCCGCACTGTAGTGCGTTTAGGGCCGGCACGCGCAGTCACCCGGGCGGTACGCGTTCGCGACGTCCACCACCACATCACATCCCCGGGAGGATGTGTTGTAGTTTAACCTCCTAGGAGGTTACCTCCATAGGTCACACAATCCCTTTGGGGGCAGTAACACACACACATTCACTCACAACATCAACAACTTTACCGGCCTTCACCGCGTCAACACGGGGTTCTACGGGGGGCGGAGATCCGCACCTCGTCTCCGTCTACGTCTTCGCCTTCGAGAAGGAGCGGCATCAACGGCGTCTTCACGTCGTCGCTCCGCATCCTCCTTTAGGCCCATCACCGTCGCGCAGAAATGCGCCACCGCGCACCAGTTAGCCTCGCTCTCCAGCATCGCGTTCACGATGTCCGGCAGAGCGAGACTCCCACGGCCGCCCAGCTCCATCTCCAGAGCCCGTCGCTGCGAGGAAAAGGCACAACACACCTGGAGAGTGTGCTGCGCATTGTCCTCTGCAGCTCCGCACTCATGGCAAACGGAGCTCTCCTCTCTACCCAACCGACAGAGGTACTTCCCGAAGCACCCATGGTCTGTCAGCACCTGCGTCAGGTGGTAGGACAGGGCGCCATGGATACGATAGATCCACTCCGGGAGCACAGGCCTGATGGCATCGATGGTCCGCGAACCGGCAACTGGGGACTCAAGGTCGCGCTCCCACTGCCATATCGCCATCTCTGTCGCCTCTCTTCGCGCCGCCTGGATCTCTTCCAGCGCGGGGCGTTCTCCTCTCGCCAACATCACCGTGCGGAGCTCGTAGACCTCGGTCAAGACCTTGGCCTCGAGCTCCCACGGGATCATCCCGGCTAGGGCCGTCGCTGCCGTCCACGACACCGTCCGGTAGGCTCGTACTGCTCTTGCCGCACCTATACCTATACCTACGTATGTAATATGGAGTTTATGTTGTTTAGTTTATAGACCTATAACATAGCTATTTTTGCCAAATGGCAAAAAACGGAACCCTTATGGATTCGTTATCTCTGTCTGTCTGTCTGTCTGTCCGTCCGTATGTCACAGCCACTTTTTTCCGAAACTATAAGAACTATACTGTTGAAACTTGGTAAGTATATGTATTCTGTGAACCGCATTATGATTTTCAAACAAAAAAAAAAAAAAAAACAATAAATTTTGGGTGTTCCCCATACTTAGAACTGCAACTCAAACATTTTTTTTCATCGAACTCATACGTGTGGGGTGTATAGTTTGCGCGAGAGACATTTCCAAAGTGGTAAAATGTTTCCCCCCTCCTGTAACTTTTAAAATAAGAGAATGATAAAACTAAAAAAAAATATATGATGTACATTACCATGCAAACTTTCACCGAAAATTGGTTTGAACGAGATCTAGTAAGTAAGTTTTTTTAATACGTCATAAATCGTAAACCGCAAAAGATCGATCAAAGTTACAACGAACTACAAGAACTTTTATATTATGTTACTTGCTGCTACGGAAAGGGCTCCGTAGCAGCAAGTATGAAGGGTCATGGGCAAGTCCGACTCGCACTTGGCCGCTTTTTTTATGGCTTTGCACAAGCATTTAGCCAATGAAAAACTTTAATAAGTACTTGTATGCTCTTTAAAGGTTGATGATGAATGATAATAGAAATGAGAAGTGAGTGAGTGAGAAAAAATATACCCCCCAACCCTTCGAGTATCTCAGTAAAGATGTGGGGCTTCACAAGTCCTCACGCGGACTTCTTGAGAGAATTTGAAAAGTGCCGTTGCACTGTTTCGTTTCATTTGCCAACACTCATGCACACTCACGAACACTTAACGGTTAATAATCCACCATTATTTCACATTAATATTCGATAACACAAATTTTAGAAAATAAAACAAAACCGCAGACGTGACACTTCATTTTCCCGCCAAGAAGTCAGCAGTCAAATGTTTTCAGTACAATAACTGCCGCGCCGCCAGAGGTTCGCAACCCCGTCAGCCATTAGGAAGGGTGGCCAATTAACCAGCTTCCCGCGTGTTAGCCGCATTTTATTGATGTCACATTTGCATGAGAATGCACGCCGGATTTAAGGACATTCGGCGTTGAAAAATTTAACTGACGTTGAGATTTCGTTATGTTTATCTTTTAAAAATTGACATGTTATAAGTGCTTATTTTTGATAAGGTTTTTCTTTCAAGGCACCCGGTCTGCGATTGTTATGGTTAAGCAACTTTCGCAAAAGCCGGTCATCGGATGGGTGATCAAAAATAGACTAGAGCACCTACGTGCTTCGGAAGGCACGTAAAGCTGTTGGCCCCGGCTGCATTAGCAGTCGTTAACAACCACCAATCCGCGCTGGGCCCGCGTGGTGGTATAAGGCCTGTTCTCTTCTTTGTCAACGAAATAAAGAGTCGCAATTAACATCGTTTTTGATTGGCAACACGGTGCTTCTATCAACGACATGCCTCAAAATACCAATTTGTTCTTATGCGGTGTTAGAATTTCAGCGACGATACCTATGTAGAAATGGCAGGTCTCACCGCTCAACATAAACTTTATTACATTATCACCCTTAAATAAATTCACACAACAATAATAGCCATATTCCGGATCGTGCGTTGCGCAATCATCATTTATCCTTAATACTGTAGCACAAAGTCATAGTCGGGGCAACTAAAAACATATTTACGCAGTGAGTAGCGCTGGCTAAACGTCTTTTCCATCTCACCGGCCACAACCGAATCATATTTCGTTATGTAATGAAATGCGCTCCGCTCATAATATTTGTACGCACTGGGTGGCAAGGCAACCGCTGTTGTTATAGTGGTGTGGTCTTTAAAAAAAATGAGAAAACGGAAACAGTTTTTAGTTTCTCTAACCCTTTCTGACCTTTTGTTAACGTTCATGTAAGATTATTTAAAAAAAAACACTTCTGTTTCATTCTAAAAATCTCGTGCATCAATATTACAGTTGGTTTTTGTGAGGCAACGATTTTCAACTTGATACATAGAAGTAACTTTTTAGTTCTTTACTTAATTTACTTCTTAAAATCGTACGCAGCGAGTTTAGAAACGTTAAGTTATAATACCAAAGGCACCTGAAGACTCTTTTTATTAAATAATCTCTATCAATAGTACTAGTATGTGAAAAAGAGGAAAAATAAAGCAAGTGTAGCTAGTAAATATTTACTTCCTAAATTGATTTAGAGAAACACACTGTAGACTTCAACTGCAGACAACAAGCGACACTTACAAATAGTTTAGAAGCTTAAATGAAATGCAGTGTTACCATGCTTTTTCATACAAGCCAGTTGGGTTGCGTGTGTTGCCCTTGCTGAGTTTCTTACTGGTTCTTCTCAGTACAAGATCTCCCGCCCTGTGTAGACTTACAAACCGATGGCTTATTGATATTCATAAGAGCTACTTGTAGACTAAACTGAATAAATGATTTTGAATTTTAAATTTTATGGTCGAAATCAGGGATTCCCAAACTATTTTGGGCAAGAGACCCCTTTTCCAAAATGAACTGATACCTTACACCCCCATAGCCAAACTACTTTAAAAATTCTATCTCTAGTTTTTTTACTATTGATACAAAATACTTACCATATTTTTTTAATTTAAGTTTTTACTTTGCGGTCGGTTAAGTAAACTTATACTTATACTTCCTACTTATATATTAGTCATTCGACTAATACAGCGGTTTGTACACCGGTTTTCATGGTGTCGCCATCTCTGAGGTCCCGGGTTCGATTCCCGGTCGGGTCAATTTAGAAATTATTGTTTTTCTAAATTGTCTCGGGTCTGGGTGTTTTCTATGTATAATAAGTATGTATTTAAGTAGTTTAAGTATGTTTATCCGTTGTCTAGTAACCATGTAACAAGTTTCATAACGAAACTTCTCTTGGGCCAGATAATTGGTGTGAGTATAGGAAAAATTTATTTATTTATTTATAAAATTTATATTCTTGTAACAAGTTTGTACACGTAACACAACTTATACAGTATCTTGAACGTTTCAAATAAGAACTTATGTTAATTAATAGGGGTCGATTTTTCGACCTTGTCGACCCCCAAAATCAGTTTTCGTTTATGTCGACTGGGAAACCGATTTTGACCCCAAGGGATCGGGATATCGGGAAATCGATCACTTTGGGAATCCCTGGTCTAAATGTGCTAAAGAATCGCGCATTCCTCCCACCCAGTGCGTGAATCCGCCGCGCCGCCATTAGCGGATGACGCTCGAACCGCATCAATCACGGAGCAGCCAATTCATTACAGCACTCCGCAGATTGCGCGACGTGCTAACTGCCCGAATTACGGACGAACGTACGGATAGTGCGAATGGCTTTTTGTGTGATTTACAAACTCGCCCGACTATACAACTCGCCGTTTTTAAGCTGTCTGCATCGTGGTGCTGATGGAATGACGCAAGTTTGATGAAGCTTGTGTGTGCCATCGACAAAAGCTAAGTAGATACGTCTATAGGACTGAAAGTAGAAGCACATTTCACTCGGAGTTCATATCTTCTAAGAAACTGGCTTTCTTATCTCTGTCAGAACTCAATATTGCCACTAACATTATTAGTATTATCAATCATTATGCTTTCCCATTGCAAGGCAGAGGCCTCCCCTCCCTCCCTCCACTTATCTTGTCCTAAGGTAGCCCGGGTCAATTCTTAAAGAAAAGTCTAGCTGAACCCGCCATCTTCGTCTAGGCCTCCCACGTTGTCGTTGTCCGCTCGTTAGGACCAAAGTAACATTATTGTAATAAAGTAGCTACATTACTTAACCCTAAGCCCTGTTACTATAGCTACAATATGCGTCATCCTTACGATATCAAAGTTTACCGCCATTTGATTTTTAATACAAAAATGTTTCTAACTTTGAATGAACAGGCCAACAACGCATGCCAAAAATTAAATCACTCGCTCACAAGGAAAAAGAATGTTGGAAAAATGTTAAAAACGTTGAATTCCTCCGCTAATACAATTAAATTGGACGCAGGAACGCAGTGGCGCTGTCAGCCCGCAAGATGTGGCTACGAGCTACGAAAACAGCTACGCTGCACTCAGTAGCTGAAGAACATATGCAAGATATTTTATTGAATACAATAAAAACACTATTTTGATTTCTTATTTACAAAATTTACACAGTCAATTACAATAATTAATTAAAGATGCAAGTCAATGAAAAACAGGGTCGGAATTTACTAACTTCCTAGGATTCCATCATACATTTTTATTTATTTATTGGTTCATCAACAATTGTTACAATATGATTAGATAACAAAGCAGTCTACATGATGTAAGTATAATTGCACAAACATTTACAATTATTTAATGACGAGCACAGCATGCATTTGTTCAGTTCGATAAATCTTAAAAATAAAAATAACAATAAGAACTTAAAAATAATGTCTATTGCTACCTTAAGGAACTTGTATGACAACAACCTGTTGTTTTTTCGCAGCTCTTACATCACTGCAAAAACAAAACAAATAAATTGTTTTCTAAAGTTTACGCGAACACTACACATTGAAATGAAACAACTTTTACGGATCTACTCGCGTTTATTTTACACATTACTTATTTAATGTTTATCCTGACGTTTCGAACCCTTTGCAGGGTCCGTGGTCACAGGGAGACCCCAGGGGTCTCTCTGTGACCCCTGGGGAATGTGTAAAATAAACGCAAGTAAATCCGTAAAAGTTGTTTCATTTCAATGTAGTCTCCCTGTAACCATGGACCCTGCAAAGGGTTCGAAACGTCAGGATAAACATTAAATAAGTAATTTGTAATATAAACGCGAGTACTTAGATCCGTAAAAGTTATTTCATTTCAAAACAAATAATCATCATCTCAGCCAAAAGACGTCCACTGCTGGACAAAGGCCTCCCCCAGGGGTCTCCACAACGACCGGTATTGTGCTGCTCGCATCCGGCGGCTAACTAGGGCCGTTTCATGTCATATAGCTTTTAGTCTTCCACCCTTACCCTTCAAAGGTTACCTAGCAAAAGATATTTTTTCGGATGGTTAAATGACTTTTTTGCACCTGATATTATCTAGTCTTTAGATGCGAAGACAGCTAGTGAAGCAAGATTGTGCCGCACAAGCCGACATACGACACAGTGGTGGACCCAGGACTTGAGATTAGGACAAGCCCCGAAGCTCCAAATCTTGCAAACAATACTAAACGTCGCTAGAGTTAAGTCGTTTGCTATTGTGACTTCAACAAATTTTGCTGTATCACATACCTATATACGGGTTTTTGTAACTAATCTACTTATAATTAAACCTGATTGACAATCGCTCAAACAAAGTATAATTATTATTTTAATGATAGGTTTGCAGTGGGAATTCTCACTACCATCCTCGGCAGTTGGCTACTGTAGGGAAATCTTTGTTTCAGAGAGCACGCGGCATCTGTGACGCCCAACACCTGGCTGCTGAGCTTCAGCATGTCAAGCACGTACTACAGGATAATCAACTGAAAGTATCACGGCTTCGTCACAGAAAACTTAATAAACCAACAGCAGTCGAGTGCCAACCTGCTGTACTCCCATATATGAAAGGTGTCACTGACAAGATTGGACATATCTTAAAGCGAGCTTCAATCAACACTTACTTCAAGCCGCCGAAGAAGATCAACCAACTTTTACGACCTGTTAAGTGCAACATACCCCTTCAAGATGCAGGCGTGTACAAACTGGACTGCGACTGTGGGCTCTCTTACATCGGGCAAACAAAGAGAAGTGTAGGAACCCGCGTTAAAGAACATATAGCCGACGTCAAGCATAGTCGCGAAAATAAGTCTGCGAACATGCCCTAGAGGAACCCCACCATTACATCAGATTTGATAAACCACAAATACTCGCTAGAGAACAACGATTCATCCCTAGGATGATACGCGAGGCTATTTAAATTAAAAAACATCCTAATTTCAATAGAGTAGATGGTTAGAATCTAGCACCAACCTGGGATCCCATGATACAAAATATTAAATCCCAGCACCAACACCATACTGCCAGACCAAAAGATACTGTAAGCTCTTTCTGCGTAAAACGGAACGCACCTGATTAAATTTAAATGAGGGTAGGTATACAAGCTATTAACTAATTATGAAACGATAATTTTGGGGGTTAAAGTTACTCGCGTCCGTAGGTTTACCCTTGAGACCCTACACGTGACCCCAGGGTGGTGCTAAATGAGTGACACTGTCTGAGTGGTAGAGCCACGCTGCGTTGCAGCACGAAATGGACCGGCTCGCCCGGCGAAATACCACCCTCTCACAGAATATCGGCGTGAAACAACGGCACTCGTTGCTGTTGTGTTTCGTCCGGTGAGTGAAAGTACCGGAGGCCCATCTCTCACCCCTCCCCCCTCCCAATTCCTACTCCCTCCTCAAGATCCAACTCCTTCCTCAAGGTCGGCAACGCATCCGCGATGACTTTGGTTTTGCGGGTGTCCATGGGCGGCGGTGATTGCTTTCCATCAGGTGACCCGCCTGCTCGTTTGCCTCCTTTTAACATAAAAAAAGGAAAAAAGAAAGACCAACACCTCAGTCTCTCTGTGACTACGAACCCTGCAAAGGGTTCCAAAAGTCAGGATAAATATTAATTAAAAGTACATAATGTGTAAAATAAACGCGAGTAGATCCGTAAAAGTTGTTTAATTTCGAAATTATTTAAATCGTCTTAGTTTGAGGATATTCTAAGCATTCTTGTCGTTTGAAAAAATATGCAACACCAACAACAATATAATCTCTTCGAATGCGAACCAACAATTCAACGAGTTTTAAACACAGATCTATTAAAATACCTATAATGACTTTTACTAGTTTGCGAGATACACACATCTGGAATAGGTTAACGTGAAAAAACCAAACTCTTTGCCTTTTCCGCGCTGATCAACACTTGTAAACATTGAAGTCCTTCACAGGGTGTTGTGAAGGATATTGTTATATTAAGCGTAGAATTGCACATTTTACTCATTTAGTATCACCACAATTACAATTTTTTGAAAAACACCTGTCAACTAAAACTATCAAACTCAAACGTACCTAAACCAAAGTGAAGTGAAGTTAACAACAATAAAACAAAAATGGCTACGTGAGAGAGTGATGCTAGGCGGAAAAATTAAAATACTGTCGCAATACTTTTAATAGGCAACCTTTGAAGAAAAAGCGGAATACCACTACTATATAATATAAGTAGTTTCTCATTTATATCCAATGATATTACATTAATCATTGTTTATACCACTACTACTGGGAATGGCAGGTATTACGATTTAAGAAAAGGAATTTAAGGAAAAATTCTTGTAATTTTTATATCTGGTATCTCTATTGTTTCCAACTGTTGCTAACTTCATTGGCAAGCTGACTTTGCTCAGATTGTAAATGTTTCAAAGGATCTATAGATACGTAGGAACATCAGTGTCATGTTTATCGATAGTACTTTTGTTGATGTTAGGTGAGACGGATGTATAGAGCTCGCGAAGCCCGCTTGCAAGCCGAGCGGTGCGAGTGAGATGTAATGACTCATACTGTTTCAATTTGTACGCAGTTTAGCGACTTATTAATAGATTATTTTTATTCAAAATTGAAAATTTTAACATAGACAAGGAAAATTTACATGTATAAAAAATAATTACGTGATTGTTATTTAGTGCGATTTACAGTCTGTTGTGGAATTGAGTTTATGCGAGGGCAAGCCGGGCTTTTCAGCTTATATGAAGCCACAGATCCAACATATACCTCCCTATGTAGATCAAGACGGAAGTATATAAATTGTTTATTAATTTTAATGTTGTAGTTTTCTATCAGTACCACATCTGTTCCGCAACCTTTTCTCGAGCCGTGCCACAACCATTTGCTTTATTAGTTGTCACAAGCGACCTGTCACATATGCCAAAGGATCGCCTCGGACCGAGCGCAATATGAGAGTGGCGATGCCGGCTTGTTGTCTTAGGTCGACGTGCTGAACTATCATAAATACTTGATATAGTATTGATAGTATATTGATTGGCAAAAACTCCAAATATTTGTAAATAAAGTTTTTTACTAAAATAAAAAGTCGTAGGTTGTGTTTTAACACGCCAGTTAACCGCCTATGTATGTGTAGCGGTCTGAAAGATCCAAGTTAGTTACCAACGGCGGCGGGCGGCGCGGCGGTATATATTCTGGTAGATTTGTTTTAAGTCTTCCCGGCTAGCATCATCATCTTTCACCAAGTCTGACGTCATTGCAACAATGTGAACAGCAATGTTGTGTTTCGTCAGATGGAGGAAAGATAAACAGTTAGACACGCTATTACCCAATGCCTTTTTGTAGCTTGTAGCGACTGCTATGTTACGATAGCAACCGGGACCAACATATTATGTGTTTAATTGTGCCTACAAGAGCACGGAGTAGCTCGAGATATTTTATATGGTCCCCTATCCTTAGAAGGAGAAACTTTCTTATATATTTATTTCGGGTTTCAAATATTGCACAAACTACATAGAGGCCAACATAGACCTTATAGACAAAAAAAATAAATATAAAAAATAATAATAATTATAATTATTAATTATTATTATATTAAGTATCCTAGGCTAGGTTTTTTATAATATTTTTATGTTTTGTATGTGCTTTTGTATTTTACTTTGATATTAATATTATAACAAACCTAGGCTAAGAAAAAAAAAGAAATAAAGAGATAATAATTATACAAACAAATTATTTAAAAATTACACTTTGTTGTGAATAAAGACGAAGTGTAATTTTTAAATTAGCGACAAGTGACGAAGAATTGATTAAATTAATAAAGATAGTATCTAGTGCTTCTAAAGCAAAAAATCTTTTCAAGAAAAAAACATTCCTGAGCATGCAAATTATTATGAAGAGAAATTCAACACTGCTCGCGTCCCTCGCACGAATATAAAAGTGAACAATATCTTGTACCATAACACTAATCTCATATTCAGGCATTTAATCACCAAAGTGCCTTATTGTATTGCAGCCCTCTGCCACGATACAATATAGCAGTAAATTTCAATCAAAATGAAGCTAACGGCCGGACGAGGAGGCGGCCTTATTCTGGTGTAGTGTGGCGACGATAAGGTGGTATCTCTGTCCCGGGCATGTACAAAAAAAACAGAAGTCATAAAAAGGGCGGCTTTAAAAAAGCGGTATCTTTCAGGCAACTTAGGGCAGTATGTATCTAGATAAGATTTGAGTAGTTTAAAAGATAATCAATTATCAGTAAAGGAATGGTTTCCACAGTGAGCACTGGTTTATTCTTCTCGTAAGATCATATTACTTCAAGTGTCTATATTTATTCTCTCTCATCTCTTGCCTTTGTCATGAAAATTTTAGCGGCTTTGGTCCAACGGGTTGAGCTGTGCAACGTAAAATTAGTAAATAATCATGAATTTATTATTATCAAAGTTTAAAGGTTCTAAATGTAAACTACTATTACTTACTACTACGAAGGAGAGATGGTTAACGAACGCAGCATGTTTCACGAATAAGGCTACGGAATAAGGCCGTGGACGGGCGACGACAACCGAGTGAAATATGCGGCCGGCGCCAAGCAGAGAGTACACGACAGGACACTTTAAAATATTAGCCCGCCTCCGCCTGCTATGTTTAAATAAATTATCATAGTTATCACGGGAAATACTATTTAGTCCTGTTACGGATTGGTGACCGACGCCTATGTTGAACGAATTGCTGTTCCACACCGAGATTATCCAAACTTTTTTGAGTCGAATAAAGCATTTCACTTTTCTTAATTATTAACTACATATATTTGGTTTATTTTCCAATATGTTATAAAAATTAAGTAATAAAATATTTTTGGTCGAAATTCGACCGTAATTTTATTAAGCCTGCACAGATTATATCCTAAGCAACCGATCCGATCCGAACCCTTCGGAGACTCTAATAGGCCACGGGGACGCGCACTTTTAAGTGTGCGATGCCGTTCCCTCTAGAAATCCTCCGAAGGTGATTCGTTTCAACACGGCTTGAGGTACTCTTTACGTACCTCGCCGCCCCCAAAAAAGCCCGGTGACGCTGAAAATGCCGCTAGAGGCAAACAGCAATATCTCTAAAAAAAAATCTTAAGCAATGAAAAATTAAAAAAGATAGAATGTAAGTTTGGAATGGCACTGACAGATTGCCGCTCCTCTCTCATTTTTGAAATTTTTGAAAAGAGCAGGCATATATGCTTTTGTGTCAAATATTATATGCGTGTGTGTCAAATACATGGTAGTGTGTGTAATGTTTGTTTTATTGATTTAATGTATTTTTTATGCATAATTTTATAGAAATATTAACATTCTGTACTCCTTCTCTATATAAACTATAAGTGTGCAAAATTTCATACTCCTCCGTCCGCGCAATTATCGTAAAAAGGGGTACAAAGTTTTACGCTTGCTTCACGTATTAATATAGATGATTTACGAACTTTCCAGTAGATACTAAAAAGTGCTAATTACGAGCTTTATTTACTATTCGAATTCATATCACGTAAGCGATAACCTGTTTGACATTGTACCAAAAGCACGCCCTCTTTTTTTAACTTTATCAGCGCAACATTTTGACTTATCTCGTTTGTCCCCATACGAGAACAATATTGCCATACAAAATCTCGTTTTCGTTAAAATGTTTGAATGGCAAATAAATATCAGACTAGGTTTAGAGAATATTCATTGTCTCAAGAAATTACAATTTCACTATTTCATTCTAAAACTTATGCTAAAAGTGAGCAGTAGTAGCTGTGTTACTTATAAAGTATAATATTTAGATACTAGGCACGATAAACCTACCAGCGGGACTGATGATGATTCTAAGTTTGTAATCTTATCAGCATCATAGTCATGGCATGTGCGTCGGGTCGTTACATTCCATAAGATATGGTTGAGTGAAGCGATGGCTGATTCATATGTCATACTCGTGAACGGATGCCGCCTGTGGAGGCTGGTCTGCTCTTGCATACTTACTATTATTTTTATCTTTGTTTTTTTTTTTTCTTAGACAATTTTTGACCTTTATTAGTACTGTATGACATCGTGAAAAATTTAAATCTAAATTAGCAAACTTAGATATTATTATATTTTCTCTTTTGTTTTTTTTTAACATGTGTGATTGTCCTTTATATTTTGGTGTTTTTATTTGTGATGGAAAGTGTCCTTTTACGATAGGGCATTTTCAAATATTTTTGACGCTGTAAGGGAGAAAAGAGCTTGACACTTGCTGAGTTTCTTGCCGGTTCTTCTCAGATAAGATCTCCCGCCCAGAGTGGACTTACGAACCGATGGCATAATGACGTTCATAAGAGTTATTTGTATCCTAAACTGAATAAATGATTTTGAATTTTGAATTTTGATAGCTTCAATGGACTATCGAGATAAAACCTCCTGTAACATTTTGAAAAAAGTAAAATCGTATTCTTCAAGTGTAATTGTATACTTTTTACAAAAAAAAATGCGTAAAATTGTGTAAACCCATAATCATCTCCTAATATAATCTCATCAGCGTCTAGCATCTAGCTAAACGGAGGTTTCATCCCATCACTTGGCTTAAAAAAATATTACGCAAACAACATCTAAAAAGAACTCCTATCCTCATAACTCGAGGAAAACAATAAAAATAGGTTGCGAACTTCTGTTAGTGGCGACACATACATCTGAGATACTTCGGAACTGAGCTGTGCAATAACTTTAAGAGTTTTGCCATAAACGGGAACGGAGAGGCGACAATGTGGTTCGCACATCGCAATGCGGGAGTGGGGTAACGGATCGGATGGAGCTAATGTTTACTTTTTACTAGTAAAAGTTGGTCTTCATCTCACCTGATGTTTAGTAAAGAAATCCTCAACTACTGAGGCACTGGCTATCTTATCTGTAGCTACCGGAACGGAACACAACAATGTTAGAAACGTTATGTTACGGCGACTTATTGAAATAAGTTAGTGGTATTTTTATTTATTATCTTTTGATTTGTAACATCTTTCCGTTCGCCTTCTATATATACAATTTGTGGAAGTGATTTCGTGAAATGTGGCGGAAGTAGGTGTAACAGTGTGACAGGAAGTAGGGGAAGCGCGCAAGCGCGCGCCATTTTGTATATTTTAAGATATTAAGAACATGACATATTATTATTATATGTGACATATTGTGTCATTTGACTATTATAGGTCATTTTGATATGTCAAATGTCTTCTTATGAGTATTTACTGCATTTATTTTATAGTTATAAAATGATGTAATACCTGACCTAGACCTAATTAGGTGAGATGTCAAATGTTACACATCATATGCGACTACTGTAAGGCTCGCTCATTTTTTTTTGCATTCACAATGTAGTTACAAAAGAAACTTTAACTTTACTAAAAGAATCAAGAGTTTAATAAAAAATTAAAGGAGTATTAGATAGAGCAATGTTTTTATTCATTCAAGGAAGTTTTTGGATAAGTAATTACATAAAATATTAAAAAACCATACTAATCATATCTATTGTTGTTTATTTGTTGTTTATTTTTTTGTTGTTTTGCCTTTGTTAACTTAATAATAGTAGTAGTAGTAGGGTTGGCTGGAAGAGATCTTTTCTAGAGATAAGCTCACCTTTGTATTTGTCTTGTGTAACGTGTGTTTAAATTTAATTTCTTTGTACAATAAAGGATTAATATAATACCATAGAATTAATACTTTTTGTTGTATAAAAAATATATAATAAAAAAATCACTCCAAATTGTTGCAATACCCAGGTTCATGTTAATGGACTATTTATAATATTGTAAGATTTGTACTATACCAGCATGATGCAATAAATAATTATGACTATGAAAAGATAAAATTTGTTGCTAGAAAAAATCAACCAGTCACAGCAAGCTCGAATGGGAATCAAACCCACGACTGTTAGAAAAATAAAATAAAATGGTGGTAGCTAGCCTGACAAACCAGCCCTACCACCAACCAAAACGAGGACACAAACATGTACCCGCTGAGAATCGAACCCGGGACCTCTGGGTCTATGACCCGTGGTCTTAACCACTAGAACACAGGGACAGTTGTCTTCTCCAATACTGCACCATGGATATTATTCAGTATACCCGTCTATTACTTCTCAAATTAAATTAGCAAAATTTGCTTAAAAATGGGTAACAAGTTTTCGCGTATTACGTATTAATATAATAGATATATATATTCTTCCTTTAATTCAATAAAGCCTAATGACACCAATCTAAGATATTTCTTTTGTAAGTTGTAGACCTACACCACAGTTTCTATCATAACCACTCAGCAATATGCGCACTCAACCCGACGCAGAAGCCCGTCCATAAGGTCGACCTTCCTAAAGTATGCGCATAAAGTATTCGCCTTTTCGTTTAAGTGATAATGTAATCAAAACAAATAAGCGACAATGGAAAATTGCCTATTTATATAAGGGAGAGACACATTGAAATGTCTGAATGTACATCAAAGTCATTTTAGTACTTTTGTATGCAGGATGTTTGGTAATATGTGGATATTCCCGAAATGTACCCATGTTAACATGTCTATATAAATACTACGCCAACGTCAGAAAATGGAAATTGTAAAAAAAAATCGACTCTCCATACAAAATGACCCATCTGATCAGCTGGTCGAGTTAGTATGGAAAGCCGAAATTTTTCTGACGTAGGCATAGTATTTATAGACATGTTAACATGGGTACGTTTCGGGAATATACACATATTACCAAACATCCTGTATGTACAAATATAATATCTAAAATTAATTTTATCCGTTGATTAGATTCTTGATAATTTTAATTCTTTGTATTTTATCAAAATTAAAAAAAAAAACAAAATTCAAAATCATTTTTTCAGTTTTGGCTACAAATAGCTCTTATGAACGTCATTGTGCCATCGGTTCGTAAGTCTATCTACTCTGGGCGGGAGATCTTGTATTGAGAAGAACCGGCAAGAAACTCAGCAAGTGTCCAGCTCTTTTCTCCCTTACAGCGTCATAAATGCCCTAAAAAGGACACTTTCCATCATAAATAAAAACACAAAATATAAAGAACAATCACAACATGTAAAAAAAGCAAAAGAATTTAAGAAAACATCATTTACCAGTATAATTTTTTACAATGTCATACAGTACTAGTAAAAGTCAAAACCTGTTTAAGAAAAAACAAAGTTAAACTATAGTTAATAATAATAAAAATAAGACAAGTACGCAAGAGCAGACCAGCCTCCACAGGCGGCACCCGTTCACGAGTATGACATATGAATCGTAAGAATGTTATAATTTTGATAAACGTTATGTTTCTGAATAGAGATCTTATAGTATTTTCGTTAGCAAGACTTCGTAGAAGACATTTTGTTAAGAACACTCAATATGCCCAGGCAGTGGCTCCCATCACCCAATATGGATATTTCATATTTTATTTCGGACCTTTTTATATTTTTTTATCACCAGTGTGAAATTGTTACATGGCTGTAAAGAGTTTCTAGATGTGTTAATATTAGCTACTCCTTTGCATTAAGTAAGCTTGAATTAAAGTTTTTTATTGCAAAAGTAAAATACGTCTGCTTCGACTAGCATGAGAATTTAGTATTTTAATGTTTTTTTTTTTTGTGTTAACTAGAAATGTGAGTGAGCAGCGTGTATTATCTTCTCTTTACTACGAGAAGATAATAAGAATAATAATAATAATAATAATTCTTTATTTACTTGCATGTCACAATTATTTATCGAGTCTCTACATTTATTATTCAGCCAATAAACGTTAATGTAATTTTCCGAATGTGCAGAGCTTACAATAACTTGTCCAAGGAACATGTCCATGGAATGTCTAACATTTCATCACTCACTTAGTCATTCATCCTATTTAAGAATGTGTAAGAGTAAGTTATGAAAGGTTTAATAATTAATTTAGTTTATATTCCATTCAACTTTCTTTTTTTGTTTTTTTTTTTCGTTTTAATCTCGGGCGTGAACTTTTTTTAAGCAAAAGTCGTGTTCAGCTATAACCGGAGTGCAGATTCAATAAGTTTATTAACATTTTATTAATCTTAAGTTCTAGTTTTAATTTGTACTCTGTTGCTGTACCTTAATTAAATAAATAAATAAATAAATGTAAAACTATACTATTGAGATTATATCAATTTTTGTTGCGAACCATACTACAATTTGGAGGAAAAAAATAGAGTTTCCCTAAAATAATTGGAAGTGCACCTGACCCGGTGTATCAGAGGAAGCTTGTTCAATTCCGCTCGTAGATTTTTTTTTCAAAACTTTCCCTAACACACTTTTTTTGCCACTTCCAGCAATTGTTGATCCACGTAAGCTGCCATGTTCCCCCGAGGCCCCGGGCGCTGAGGTAATAGGTAGGCGGGGCCGGGCGTAAAGCTATACTACGGACATCTCATTTGTAGCGCCTCCAATATTACAACAGCATATTTCGGTTTTTGCCCGATACTCCATCTTTGTTGAGTATTAGCTCTGTTTTTGCAAAGCATGTTTGAGAGATAGATAAATAAGAAAATGTATAACTGTATGCTACATTACCTTTAACAACATAAATTATTTTTTCCTTCTTTCTCATAGTAATTAATAACAATTGGTTTAGAATTTATTATAAATATACAACGATATAAATATTTAATGTAGCGCCCCGCAAGGGCATAATAATAACAGAAACCTTTACAGGAAACTTTTCTAAAAGATAAAACCTATTCTGACCTATAAACAAAAGATAAGTTTAAACTAACATATTACTAAAGACAAGTGTAAACTTCTAAATAGAAAGAAATTCATAGAATCACTCCAATTCCTACATTTTTATTGGCAAAAAAATAATGTTACCTCTTTAAAATATTATTGGTGTAGATAACAGGTACAATAGGTGAAACAGGTAACACATTTAAGCTTGCTGTAAGTCTATAGAATCTGATACGAATGCCAATACGCAACGGGCGTATTAAATAGCGATATACATTAAAATTAATGATTCCTTTGTTAGCTCATACAAAAATAAAACTTTTCTATTAAGAGGACGTGTATATAATTAAAGAGTTAAAATTAGTTAATATAAAAAAATTGTTATTAAAGAGAAAATTACAATTAAAATTTGGTTATTTTTTATTTATTTCTCTTTGACCTTATCCCACCTTCTCCCTTCCTCCATAGAAGTACACGTGCTGCTCTCCGGAGTCATCGCTTTACTGTCACACATATCCCATCGCGCACAAAGAAATTTGGTGACTCGTTTCTTTGTCGCACCTCCAAAAGATGGAATAGTCTACCAGCACACGTTTTTCCTCCTTCCTATGATATTGGGTCCTTCAAACGAGGCGTGAAGAAGCACCTTGTGGGCCGGCAGAGTGAGGTTGACTGATGCTGCGTTGTTTTCACGCTGCACCAGTTGTCTTCGCGTCTGGACTCCATTTCCACTTAACATCAGGTGGTATGGAGTCATTTGCCGTGCTAAGTATAAAAAAAAAAAAAAATCCTTTTTCTGTTGAAATAAGAAGTTTCAACAAAATCTGAACGAAATGACCGGCTGTCCAAATTTCCCAGCGTGTCCAATCCAATTTCTACACAATGCTACCCTCTTTAGAATATTGAGTTTTGGACGAGGCAAATTGGCTACCTCAAGATAAATCTGCAGCCTTTCAAACTGTTGTGTTTATTCGGTTTTAGAGTACTCTTGATACTTTAACAGTTTCGCTGTCCAAAAATTAAAACAATAGATAATCAATTGTTATGTATCACATGTGATATATGGGACAGGGAACCTGTTAAGTAGTAAGGTAAGAAATAAAAAGCAATAAGAAATTTTTAATTCAACTGTTCAATAAAGCTTTTATTTTAATATTTGTTTTTGCAACAACTATGCTAGTATTAAAATACATAGCAAGGCGACATTTACTATTATTTTAAATGACTATCAAAGCTACCTACCGAACATTTCCTCTTCCTACGTACAATGAAAACTCCTTGAATGGTCCCAACGAAATACTGGCTGAAAGTTAAGACTGAAACTAAGTAGGTATTCCGGCAACGCCACCCAAGCTTGGGCATTATCTCTTTAATATGCATAACAATATTACACACGGCTAGTGTCACCATATAAACTGATTTCCGCGGATTTTAAGGCGCCATTTGTAAACTTATATTTTTTTTTGTAACTTAGTTTGCTAGCTTGTTCATAATCCGCCTAATGGAAAGCGGCCATTGATATGGACGTGAGACTGAGGCTATTAAACGCGCCTAGCCGACCCTGAAGCTTTAATTTATATTCCTCAATACCTTGTTTTTTATCTAGATTTGGAACCTATTAAACAGGGACACAGCAATTCTTAAAGATGCTGTTTCGCCATCTAAACTGGTTCGATGCGGGAACTTTAATACAACAGCTTATTTCTCTACTTCCAACCTTCTGTTAGACGTAGATAGTTTATCCAGCGTAACTAAACTTGGATGTTGGCAAATATCAAGACTCCTTTAACTTAATATTACTATTAATTAAATGTTTTTAGGGGCATGCATAACTCTATAAGGATCGTATCCATACATTACTAGATTACAAAAGAGTTCGATTTCGTAGTCATTACATCGAGAGCAGCAGTGCAGAGTAATAGATAACTTCACGAGTATCTCGTAAGGACTTTGTCTAACTAAAAAAGGGTTAAAACAGGATTCCAACATCTGTCCTGGTTTATCCATTTTGTGAGGTCACCCTACACACTAGCTCCATGCGCGCTTCCTTAGGACAGACAAACAAACAGTTGTTCTAGTCAGGAAGAGGGTTCCGCGCTCACTCTCTTATGTTCAAACGACTGGATGCACACGGAGCCAAAAGTTTAAGGAGTTTGGAGGTGGCACTTTTGCGCATTGATAACTTTACTCCCTAGTATAATTCTGCTAAAATATTGCCTTTCATTGCTGGTTTTACCACAACGATTGTTAGATATTATATATCCTATGATTTGTCATAAATAAAATAAAACATGTGGGTCGGCAAAGTGAGGATGGCGCAATGTTTTATTTTTGTTATATTAATTTCTGCAAACGAGCAGGCGGGCCGCCTGATGGTGAGCGATCACCGCCACCCATGGACTTCAGAAAAACCTCGGATGGCAGCTCATTCCACAGTTTGATGGTGCGTGGAATAAAGCTCTTCTAGAAGCGAACTGTTTGAGAGAACAGTGGCTCCAGATATGTGTGCGTGTGCTTTGTTCGGATGGCGAGCGATGCAATGGTAGAAAGGCACCAAATTAAAGATTTCTTGAGAGCATTCTCCATTATACAGATGTTAGAAAACACACAACGAACCGATGTCATGTTGTGACTTAGAAGAATAAAAGAACCGCATCAGTTCGTTCGCGGCGATTGGCACATCCGCGCACTTCCGCGGTAGGTATGCTCCGTAGACGCACATTCGGGAGTTATGCAGATTCCCGCGTATTTATTGGCAAACTTCACCAGATAGGAGGCGACACCGCGAATCTGATCCCGCTGCCGATACCGCCGCGATTTATTGGCGATATAAACACTGACGCCAGTCGCAGCGCTGGTACCTTTGACGCCTACTTTTATTTTTAGTGCACTTATTTGGTTTGGAGTTGGGAAGTTGGGATACCGCATGTACTTTCGGTTTTTAGAATATCGTGGAGAGACGCTTGGGGAAATATATTAATGCAAAAGATTTGAAAAAATACATGAAAAATATGAATTTAAATAACGCATATTGCTTTCTAAAGTTTACACTACACATTGAACTAAAACTCATTTTACGAAAATATGTTTAACTTACGGACGGAGCCTTGTAAGGGTTCGATACGTCAGGATAAAATGATAATCAATTCGTGAATAGATTCGTAAAAAAGGTTTTATTTCAAACTAGCAGCCGCTCGCGGTTTCACCCGCGTGGTTACCGTTCCCGTGGGAATATCAGGATAAAAGTACCCTATGTTTTAATCCAGGTTATAAACAATCTGTATGCCCAATTTCATCGAAATCCATTCATCCGTTGCAGCGTGAAGAAGCAACAAATATACACACATACATACACACAAACTTTCGCATTTATAATAATATATTAGTGTGATAACGCTTTTTAAAATACAGCATTCGAAATGAGCACTTGAACGCGCCCAGCCTGCTGAAGTACGAATTTTCGCGAAGGTTATCGGATGCGACCATAAATCTACTATCTCGAGCTCCTCCATGCTTCGGAAGGCACGCAAAGCCGTTGGTCCCGGCCACATAAGCAATCGTTAACAACCACCAATACGCACTGGGCCCGCGTGCATGTTTATGGTCCATTACCCCATCCATCCACAGGGAACGCTGGCGCACCAGGCACCAGCAGTGAGGCCATAAAACGAGCTGGTGATGATAATGTGATGACTAAAAATAAAACTTTCTACACAAACATTTTTGACACGATAAAAATCACATTATTTTGGTAGTTTTTTAGTTTTTTTTTTTTTTTTTCTCAAAAAAACAACAACAATATTTTTATTATTAACTACAAGTAGTTTTTTACAAATGTGTGGGTCTCTTCTGTTAAGTTTGAAATAACCTGTTTAGAAGAGACCCTCTCTTTACTGTACAATCACTGCTTCGCCATTGTGAAACACTAATTAAACTTAATCATTATTGTAAAAAAATGATGTATCTGTTACGACATTAGTGACGTAACGACACATACTTGCAACTCTTCTAGATATCCTCTCAATACGACAAAAGCGCGGTGTCCCCCCCCCTCCTCTACCCCTCATCGAGGCACCGGTTATCTTGAGTTACGCCGCTGTCTGCTCTGTATTCAGAAGGTGTTGCCAGTCATTACTCGCGACAATATAGATATTTAAGTGAGCATTTCATATTTTATTAGCGCAAGATTCGCGGCGCAGTTAGGGCTGTGCTGAATTACCAAAATTAAATATAAAAAATATTAAAATGAAACTTTTAGAAACACAGTCACGTAGACCCTGAGGCTACAAACACCTCGGTCTCCCTGTGACCACAGACCCTTTAAAAAGTCTAGAAAACGACAGGATAAAACAAACAATCAATGTGTAAAATAAATACGAAATGATTCCTAAAAATTGTTTCATTTCAATGTTTAAGTGTTCGCGTAAACTTTGAATTACATTTTTAATACAAAAGCGGGTAAAGGACTTTTTAATTTTTAATGCGCTATTAAAACTTAAATAATAGTCCTATTAACCCATTCAGAAAGTAAGGTATAGAGGTATAGCATCTCACCTTTGTCTTACACTTCACCAGGGAACCAGCTGGCCTACATCTTACCTTCATTTAAAAAAACCGGCCAAGTGCGAGTCGGACTCGCGCACGAAGGGTTCCGTACCATTATCTATAAAAACGGCAAAAAAATCATGTCTGTTGTATGGGAGCTCCCTTAAATATTTATTTTATTCTGTCTTTTATTATTTGTTGTTATAGCAGCAATAGAAATACATTCAACTGTCTAACTATCACGGTTCATGAGATACAGCCTGGTGACAGACCGACAGACGGAAGGACGGACGGACGGCGGAGTCTTAGTAGTAGGGTTCCCGTTTTACCCTTTGGGTCCAGAACCCTTGATTAAATAAATAAAGAAGCCATTATTGATAAGCATTCGATTAAATTACATGACGTAAAAAATCTAGATATATTCTTTAAAAAAAATTAGTAAAAGTAAGTAAAAGTAAGTTAGTCTGCCTCTATCTCTTTGTTCCAGAGACTTTCGTTTTTTACCACAGCTAGTGAATCGAAGAGATCTTTTCCCAAAACATGACGATGTAAACTTATGTGTTGACGAAGGTAGCGTTGTGACATCTCGTCTTGTGTGCCAACCCTACGTTGCTCGCGAACGTTATCTTGATCACGTAACACGAATCGCGCTCGCGCCTTGCATATTCCTCGCCTTTAAACCTTATCGTTTTATATAAATTAATTACTTGGAACAGAGATTTTGCTCCTTGTGTATTGCTATCTTGGTGTTATGGAACTTCAGTGGAGCTTAGGTTTAATGTTACTTTAAGTTTCGATGGGCCTTGTATACACTCACCGAATGTCGTAACCCGATTTAAACACAATAGGTATGATTGTGTAGGAAGTTAGATGGTATTGAAAGTAATGGGAATTAACTTTACTTGCATACTGATGATGTTGTTATTAAAAAAAATAACATCATGTGTCTAAAAGTGGTTATGTAGATACGGTATTTATATACATTTTCCGTTAATAAACCTGGATCAGGCGTTATCAGCGAATTCAGGCCGCGTATTTTATAACCACTTCATTTTTTTTGTGTTTTCGTTGTGTTCCAAACAAAAACCACACAATTAATTATTATCAGTAATTTTTTTTTCACAGGCAACACTTTATTAAAGAATATTAGCCCAAGTATAGAGATCTTATTAAGTAACATATACGCTACATAACATTATAAACATTCTAAGTTAATAGTTTAGTATCTTAACTTACATCACTCAGGAACTTGTAAAAGGCAACAAACAATATTTTTAATAATAAGATTCAATTAAATGCGCAGTGTTCTCTTATATTTATAAGAAAACAAAAGAATAAAGTCTTCAAACTTCAAATTGAATCCAGATGCGTTCAAAAAAACACTTTTAAAAATAACATTCACGCTGATCAAAACAATAGCTTATAAAAATACAATGATAAGTTTTGTGAAGGGGCATCGTCGTCTCGATTACTCGAAACAGTCCCCGGGAGACATTGCAAGTGGCCTATGATTATTTGTTCTATACTGAAGCTGGGGTCATTCTACAACCAAAGAGCAAAGACTTCTCGACGCTCGCAAGTTGATTGACAGAAAATAGACTTCGTTTTTACCATGTTCGAACATACTTATGTTACAATTCGTAAATTCCTATTTAATTTTTTTTTTAATTTATTTAATTAAATCAGGTAGAGTTGGTCGTAATAACATGAACACCTTCAAAGTAAAAGTCAAAGTCAAATCATTTATTCAACATAAGCCTTCACGGGCACTTATTGACGAGAAACTATAAAATCCAAATAATAATAAAACTCAAAAAAAAACTAGTTTAGACTAAAGTACTGAATCTACCACCAGTTCGGATTTTGACCTTAAATTAACATATATATATATATATATACTTCCTTCACCTTCACCAATCCAAATAAATATGATTTTTTTTTTAGAGGGATTGCTGATTGCCTCAAACGACATTTTCAGCGTCACCGGGAATTTTTGGGGGCGGCGACGTACGTAAAGGGTACCTCACGCCGTGTGAAACGAATCACCTTCGTAGGTTTTCTAGAGGGAACGGCATCACACACTTAAAAGTGCGTGTCCCCGTGCCCTACTAGATTCTCCGAAGGGTTCGGATCGGATCGGGGAGCGGAGCAACCAGAGGGCGCCTCTAAAGGCTCGGACCTTGGCTCGAGTTGACCGGGCCGTGGAGGAGGAGAGAATCGCCCAGGTACGTGTCTGTACCTGGAATAGAGCGCGTGTGAACCGGTTCGTCGTACCATTGTTCTACGAGTACGGTGTCTTGGGCCTAAACTAGTGTGCATGTTTAGTGTATTCTGTAAATGTGTAGTGGCATTTAGAGGATCGGGCGGGGGAATAAATATGACCACTATGTTTTGCGTAAGGACACGTGTCTGTGACGTAGCATGAAGTCCAGTTTTTTTTATGACCAATCGAAATCAAATTCAAATAATTTATAATCAATATAAGACAGGAACTTATCGATGTCAAAATAATAGAAAATTTAAATCATAACAAACTCAAATATAGTTTAAACCAGACTTCTGAATCTGCCAATGTTATCAAGGATGTTAATGTTGGAAACCTTTAATATAATTACCTACTGCTTGCCATATCAGAATCACCCAACGTCCGCGCCGAATCCCCTCTTAAGATGCTCATAAACATGTTTTTCTCGCTATAAAAATGATAAATCACCCATTTTTTATTTGGTCAATCAGTAGATATAGTGTTTTTTCCATTGACGGATAAAATCTATGGCTCCGTAGTTCAGTTGTAATGGGGGAAAATCAGGAAGATAATATAAGTTTCATAACGCCGTGATTGATGGTTTCAACAAGAAAAAATAACTGGAGTTACTATGTCTATGTCTGTCTACTACTGGCTCTAACTTGTCTGGTAGAAACTCATATTATTTGTAATTGTTATACGATTTTTTTTTAAAACCTTAGATAGTAATAAAGACTTCTTTACGAATTTACTCGCGTTTTATTTTACATATTAATTGGTCCTGACTTTTCCAAATCTTTTACAATGTCCGTGGTCACAAGAAAACTGAGGTTTTGGTCTTCTCATAATTAATTTTTCAAATTTACTTATCTTTTGTTTGCTGGAGGTTATTTTATTTAATTATATTATTTTTGGATCCTTGCAGGGTTTATAGTCAAAGGATGACTGAGGTGGAATGACTGAAATCATAAAAGACATACAAGGGTAAGCTTATCGCAAAAAGAGATTTCTTCCAGCCAACCCTACCGGTGGTGTGAGAAGAAAGTCTGCGGGACCAATAAACGAATATAACTTAAATAAATACTATAAATATAAATATATATAAATAAATAAATACTAAAACTAACCTTAATGAATGAAGGTACCTAATAATGTATGTATCACACATATACCACCTCCGTAGGCGAGTGGCTTGCACGCCGGACTTTGGGCGGCGCTAACTCTGAGGTTCCGGGTTCGTTTCCCGGTCGGGTCAATGTCAAAAACAATCTTTTCGATATTGTGTCCGTTCTGTGTGGTTGTGGTACCGTCGTTGTTTCAGATTTCTATAAAACGAGTGCTTTAGCTATTTACCTTGGGATCAGAACAATGTATGTGATGTTGTCTAATAAACATATTATTATCTGACAGTATAACATTGCTGCCTTCCAAAGCCGGCATTTGTCAAGGCTTTCCCATTCCGCTAACAAAGCTTACGCTACGGCTTATTAAGTATGCGAGCAAAACAATCGATGAGTTATCACAGGGCGACGCAAATAGGCCCTCGATCACAGCCCTTGACGTACGAATGCTCCGTGCCCAAAAAGATTGTGCTTGCATCAGGTTTTATTGCCCAAAGAGTAATGTTGTTTTTTCAATCAATGATTTTTTCATTTAGAAGTCATGAAACAAACTAACTTTATTTAAGGCATCATGCCGTATAGGATTGTGCCTAAGTGTTTTTTGTCTTTGAAGAAATAACATGTGAATAAGATACTTTTTATTTTTCGACTTATTTTGAAACTGAACATTACTTACCTTTTGTGCAAATATAAATATAGCTTAAATTGTATGCTCCATATTATCACGAATATGCCAAGATACCAAATAGTCAAAGACACAGGAAAATACCCTTAGTAGTAGGCATAATCACTGTATTACTTCATGTTTTAAAGTGTGCACTCAATTTAAAATGAATATCAGAAATGGTTCTGTACCAATTTTGTTTGTTAGATTTACCTAATTTACGGTCCGTTTCGAATTCATAAAATGCACAACAAATCGGTAAAAATAATAACACTATCTAAAGATTTACTAACGAAACGCAATAAACCCAAACAGCTTTCGGGACTGTCAACAATACCATTATTCTGTCACGGCGAAGCAAACAAAGCTAGTTAAATAAAACAATACAATAAGTCAGGGCGCCGCCAGAATTAACCGAAACTCCAAACAGGATTACAGTTATTTTGTGTCTCTATTTTTTATTGTTCGCCGTTTACAATCTTCGAGCGTGTTCCAACTGAGACGCACTGTGTTTCACTGTGCATATTTTGGAGTTTAGCCTCTGAACATTTTAATTTGACTGACTAGCGACTGCCCACGACATTCTACGAGTAAACTCCCATATTCCCTGGTCAGAAAATCCCGCTTCAACTCCTGCGTACGTCATGAAGGACCTGTCCACTAAATTTCAGCGTTCCAGGGCCGCAGCCCTTGCAAAGATCAACTTGTAGTGGTCTACTGGTTAGACCACCGACCAACACAGAATTCCACCATCTTATCTAAGTATGTCGCCATTACAACACCGTTAGTAGCAGGTTATCAGACCAGTGTTTCATTGATTAAGGATTCCGGATAAAGTGCGCTTTCAACTTCGGCCTCATCGTCACTTACAAGGCAAAGTGCTTTTGCTGAAAAAAATAAACAAATCCCATGGGTCAAAGTGCTACAGGAAGAGGGAAAACTCGGCAGGCTTCACTAAGAAAAGATAAGATGCAGCGTACATTTTCCACTTGAGAAACTTGAAACTTAAATCCGATATTGCTGTAAAAGCTATAAGCGGATAATGCCATATTCTATTTAAATAACATAACAAGCTTTTGTTCGCGACTTTGCTCCCGTGGGCTACATGACTTGTGTTTATTCGTAATAAAAGCCATACTTATTAAAGGTAAATATCATAATGGATGGAATGACAGATTTCCATACAAACATTCCACCCTTATTTCACTCCTCTAGGGGAAATTTTTCGAAAAATGTAAAATTCTTTATTTTTATTAAAAAATCTATAGATCGATTAAATTATTCATTTTTATAGATAATACTTTAATAATAACAATTTTCCTAAAAATTTCTTCCCTTTTTTACTCCTTTAAAGAAAAATAAACAAAATTCCTGAGATAAGACGTGCTTTATTTTTTTTTAAAAAGCCAAATAAGCTAAATAGCCAATAGCTACCCGTTGGCCTTGCACATATCGTAGTTATTTATAGTGTTCTTTCTCTTTTATTTTATTTCTATTTTTTTGTGATTGTGTTAATTGTTTTAAGATGTTCTTCTGTTTTATTTTATTTTTCTCATCTGTTTGTATTTGTTTTTGTGCAGGTCAATAAATGTTTCTTATTCTTATTATTCTTATTCTTAAATACCAATTTTTTATGTATTTTAATGTATTTCAAAACTAACGGACTTTCATACAAACTTTCACCCCCTTTTTGACCCCTTTAGGGTATGATTTCCGTAAAATCCTTTCTTAGTGGGTGGTTACGTCACTCAATTAAGCTACAGTCCAAATTTCATCTAATTAGCTCCAGCGGTTTCGGCTTGGCGATGATGAATCAGTTAGTCAGGACAGGACAAGTCATTATACCTATGTTTAAAGAAAGATAAAAGATAACATATAATAACAAAAAATATCATTTCTTTTCTGTTAAAAATTTAAAACGCGTTGGACACAGTGCCATGTTCTTGGATGAAACGTGGAAGTGGAAAGCGACATAATGGCGGACGCCGCCAGTTTTGATGATTATTACTTTATTAACCAATATTGAGTGCAGAACAATGGCGAGGGCCGGTGCCACTGTACACCAGACCGATTGTTAGTGAACGGTTATAGGGTTAACTTCGTTTGTATTACTATGACGTTTACTTTCAATTCTAACAAATAATCTTAAAACATCTCTTTTCTTATACGCACGTCTATTATTTAAGATAAAACTAATATGTTTACTACTTTTTGTCTGCATGTATACGTAGAGGTACCTACTTTAAGTAAGGCGTTACTCGTTTTTTGTAATTTACGAGCAATTGCTTTTCTGATTACCAAATAAATATATAAAAGTAAAAACCACTATCATGGCCGTCATTGTCAGCGTGTAAACTTCCAACTTTAGGCAGAGATGACCAACCACGATGGCCTAAAATGAGCTGATGGGTCGTTAGCAGTCGTTAACAGTCGCTACAGACAGCCACACAACTAGACGCGGGCTTTAAATCCCTAAAGAAGTTCCAAAATAGAGAAACCTTTTAAGTTTCTCGCCGCCCCCAAAATGTCCGGTGATGCTGTAAAAGCCGTTGGAGGCCAACAGCAAACTCTCTCCATAAAAACTTAATTTTATATGTTACGGACGAAATCGGATCTTTCAATCGATATGGTAGTGTTAACAACATTGTTATTAGCCTAAGTTAAAATGTTTTCGTTTTATTTATATAATTTTTAACGCAAATTTTGTTGCGAACAATGTTTTTGTAGCCTAAGTTAACTTTTATATCAGTTTAGTTGTTCGGATTTACCCTCCCTTGGACGCCTCCCCTGAGAGAGGCAGTTAGCCGCGGCGACGCCTTTTGATTGGGATAGTCGTAAACCAATCTACACCGACTCTACTATAGCACAAGTGACGTGACTAAGTCGATACTATATAAAAAAAATATTATTGAAGTTGTTAGTGCGTTTTGTTTGGACTGCCCATCAAAAAGTAAATAATGTGGACAAAGCAGGTGTAAGAAGTCAAGTTAAGCCTTTAAATAATAAAATATCCCAATAACAATACTAACATAGTTTTATGAGTTTTGTTATTAACTTACAAATATAAATAAAAGTTGCAGCTAGCTATGGACAATAACTTTAACATTAATAAAAGCTTTTTTCCGCAAGTTCCCTGTTTAAATTTTCTTATACTCATGTCCAGTGTTAAATAAAATAAAACCAACTTTTCTAACCTAGCTAATATTTTAAACGCAAAAGTATGATAGATGTAATATGCAAAAACACACATAATCGTATCACAAGTGATATGACGGTGAACGCCATGGCGCATAAATAAACACTGAAGTACCTACCCAATTTAGGCATTTACTGCGTTATATAATTATGTTAGCGTACGAGTGTCGATTATTGAAAAAAAATGTGTTTTTAAATTAGAAATGATACGATTATTAGCGTTTTAAATATTGTTCTTGTCACTCGTATTGATTTATTGTGGTAATCTGCTGTTGACTTATTTTTATAACAAAGTTACGTTTATCAGCTTTTCACGAATAATTAATTGAAATTATAACTAAAGCCGGCAAGCATCGTTAGTTGCTTGCAATTGCAACAAGAAAACTTATCATAAAAAAATGGTTGAGTCTGTTCTACGACGCATAGCTACGCTTAGATTATTATAAAAAACAATAAGTTACCATATTATTAACTATCGACAAAACCACAACACTAGTATGTAACCGAGCGCATCGCATTGAACCGTTTTTACACCGCAAGACTTGAGTCGGTTGATCGTATGCCGCGTCGCAAGCTCGCAATTCATGAAGCGCCCTCCAATGCGGTTATGCGTTCCAATCAAAGTTTTACCATTCAAATTAACTTATGGTTACAATTAATTTGTATGAAATTTAAAAAAAAACTTTAAATAGGCTACTACTACGTGGTAGGTACCAAAACACACTTTTAAACAATTATAGTAGTTTATGCAACTGTCATATAATGAAGGGTATTAAAACACGAGTGTGAGTTTATGAAACGAGCGCAGCGAGTTTCATAATAGTAACGAGTGTTTTATTACCCGTGTTATATGCAGTTGCATACACTACTTTATCTTCACTAATGCAATTAGTCAAACAACAAGAGTAAAAGCTGACAATAGTTTATTTATAATAATTGTTCAAATTTTGGATGGTACAATTTTGAAAGTTAATGTTAATTATTGATCCAGCAGCTGTAGCGGTCGCGGGGCAAGCAGTAGAGCTCGTAGACGGAGTTGGAATATTTATAATTACTTCATTCGTCTCGTTTTCTATACTGTTCAAGATCGTATTTGAGACTTGAATTTTAATAATTAAAGACTCATCAATGTAGCTTTCAGCCACAGTAGAAGACTTCCACCCCCCGTGTCGTTTCAGTGCGGTCAAATCACCACACTATCTATGTGAAGGGTCGCCGAGGTGCGCCGGAAGCAATGCCCCGTGTACAACGCTGGGTTAGGCAGATTCAAAAAACTTGCGATAGTTTTTCCCAGAGCACCAAATTTATTAATACCAGTTCTTTGATCGACGCACTTCCCCGATCTATAGCTCAAGAAAAAGGCAGGGTTTCGACAGGGGGTGGGTCGAAGTTCCATGTATTTTTTACATACGGCATAGCAGTTGCCCGTCACAACGAAAGAACGATCTATTTTCGTTTTTGTTTTCGAAACTTTCACCATGATTGTACTGTTTGAGATACACAAGAATGACATTTTCAGAAAATGATGTAGTTTTATTTTCGATCTTCCATGCCAAAAAGTTATTATATTCTTTTTCATATAATTTTCTAGATTTTTCTGGCAAAAGATTGTGAGTTACTTTTGTTGCCAATTCTAGAATATCCGGAGGCGTACAAATATCATCGTCGCTGTCCATTTTTAACTTTTAATCTGTATTTTAAAAACAAAACTCATTGCGAAACATTAAATTCACGCGTACGTGTATTGTCACAGTGAACTTGCCGCCATTAAAATCTAACCAATGAGAGCGCAACTGCGCGCGCAGGGCCAATCAGGAGCGAGCGCGCGCTGTTCTTTTTTTATTTAATTGGCACAAGATCTTACCAAAGAGTTTTGTGTATGTAAGTTTAGTAGTTTCGACGAAGTTTTCACGTATAACCCAACTTTTTTCAAAAGCCAGCCTAATATCAAAATTTTTTACAACTTGTATGAGGATTTTGACATAAGGCTCGCCAGGTTAATTGGTCGCGTTTTATTGATGTTATAATGAGATTTTACGATATCGATGTGGATATTATACCATCATGTGAAATTGCTTAAATTGAGTGTTTTGTTGTCTGCGCTATAACAGTAGTAATTATAAGTCAAGTATTGGAAACATAAGTAGAATGTTACAACATTAGTGTAGATAAAATAATTTATTAAACTCTTTCAAAAAATAAAGTATCCTTATCTATTTAGCTCTTATCTTCTGTCTCCCTGTAGTCAATACAAACGGGTTCGAAATGTTAGAACTAACACGGGTTGATGATGATGATGATGATGAAGATCATAGTAAACAACAATACTAAGTAATCCGATCCGAACCCCTCGGAGAATCTAATAGGGTACGGGGACACGCACTAGTGTGTGATGCCGTCCCTCTAGAAAACCTGTGACCGTGCTTCGTTTCACACGGCTTGAGGAACTCTTTAAGTTTCTCGCCGCCCCCAAAAAAGCCCGGTGAAGCTGATAATCCCCAGTGGCAATCAACAAGCTCTCTCAAAAAAAAAAGAAAACCATCTACTTACGCGGTTTAAACAATTGCCTCCCGCTAAAAAACTAGATTACACTAATTGATTTGATTTTTTTTTGCATTGGTGTTTGTATGGGATGTCATAATATATCACCTCACATTCATCACCAGCTGATATTTATGTCCCCACAGCTGGGGTTAACGACTGCTGATACAGCCGGACCAACGGCTTCACGTGCCTTCCGAAGCACTGAGAAGCTCGCGATAATAGCTTCTCTCTGCCTACCCACAATCATGATTAATAAATTAAGTACGTTTATACATTTTGACGATCTCGATGGCGCAGTGGTTAACGTGTAGCCTGTGATTGGTGGCGTTAAGGATTTTTCGAAAAGGATGTAATTTGGTAGTCGGAAGGTCGTCGCCCCATCGTTTCCAGGCCGTGTAAAGCCGCCTGGGTTGAATATTCAAACCTATGTGTTTTGTTGAACAACTTATTGGCGCGCGAACTGTCTTCGCTCGCATTATTTGTGGCACTTGTTTGTTCGCAGGTCAAATGGAGACTGAAAATATCTAAGACTAACACTACCCGTGACTACGTCCGCATGGATTTTGTATTGTTTTTGTACAAAAAGTCTGAAATGCTATATAGGTATACGGATCTACATACTTGCGTGTATATTCTTTCCTGACGTTTTAACGTTATAGACTGTGGTGTTACAAATCTAAAAATTAATAGGTATGTGTTTCATGCTAAGGTAATTATTTTTACGTTTCAACATTCTGTTTCACTCAAAATGAGCAAGCATAGATTTATTATCTATGGTATTTTACTTTTTAAATAAGTGTGACAATGCGACTGCCGTCTTTAATAACCTGTGATCGTGAGATCATGTGGTTGAACCACCTGAAACTTATAGTTTCCAATAAAATACTCTAAAAAATTACTAATAAAAAAACTACTTAGACTCGCACTTCCACCGTAACAAAAAAAAACCAATTACGTCAAAATTGGTAATGATAGTTGGTACCTATGTATAATAATGGTGTGTCCCTTTACCCTACGGTTATAACCAAAAATACCTAGTGATGCCATCTAAACGCAGTTCTAGTAACAAACTTTACATCGCTTAACGCCATCTATGCAGCGACAAAAGAACTAATCCTCTTCAAGTCTTGTTGCCTCTACAGCCGGGTGCAAGCGAAGCTCGCATGCTATGAAGTGATGTTAACCAACGCCGCCAGAGGGCGTTATGAAGTATAAACTTTAGAGCTTTATTTATTTTAGGAATAAAAACAAACGTCTCTATTTAGATCGTAAATAAAAACTAAAAAAATATAACTGAAAAAGTGTTTTTTTATTTTTAAGTATTTTAAAGTTTGTCATTAGTATTTGAATCATCGAAGTAGTTCGCTACCTTGATTATTTTGAAATCTGTTTTTTTTTAATAGAGCAAACTTAATAATAAAACTTACTACCTAGAGAATTATTAACGACGCAAAAGTATCTCATAAAATATGAACCTTGTATTCTGGTTTAAAATTAGCGGACATCTATGCGCAACGCACAAGAACCACTATAGGTTGGTATACCTAAAAAAAATAATTAGGTAAATTAATTACCTAAAAGTAGATGTTTCAATTTGGGCCGAGTCTAGTACAGTACTTCAAAAAATAGGAAAAAATACAAGGATTCTCAGAAAAATAAAAATAACATTATTTCTCCAGTAATTTTTTGGTTCATAAATGTTGTTGTGAAGAATTTAGACCATATTTAAAACATAACACGTTCAAAAACAGAAATAAAGATTAACCTTTTAGGTAGTAAGGGATCGAATCCAATTGCGGGCGAACTTCCGTCAAACCCCAAGCGATCGAAATCGATCGCGCTCGCCACTCGACATTAGAACTTAAATATCATCTATTTAGAGCCTAATTTTATATGAAGAAGCAGCTATAAACAAACTAGGATAGGAGAGTTTGAGTTAGTGAGACAAAGCATGAAAATAAGCCGTGATTAGGACGTCAAACTCATATGGTCAAAATAACATTGATTGACGTTCGCCATTGTTGAATTTCAAATGTCACATAATATTTTAAAATACTTTGAACCGCAAAATTAAGCTAAATTATAAAAAAAAAATGTTTGTAATTGATTATTTATTTTATTTCTTTGATTTATTTTAACTATACAAAACCTTAACCCAGTGTCCACACAAACTTGAACTATCTCCTTTTGTATATTGTTCTCCAATCTTCAGTATGAAAATGGCACTAAATAATGATGATACCTATAATAGTTATAGGGTTGTGACACCAGCGTTCAACAGGTCAGGAACCAGTGATCCCATTTTCCCCTTTAAACATTTAAAAAACCGGCCAAGTGCGAGTCGCACTCGCGCTCTAAGGGTTCCGTACCATCATTTATAAATCTTCTGTGCTTGTGTATGTTATTGAACTCCTTCGAAACGGTTCCTTTGCGTGTGTTCAAGTGGATTCGAGAATGGTTTAGATTTACAATTGGATCCGATAGGTGACGCTGCTATAGGGGTCCATCATGGGATACGAGTGTTCATAAGCGGACGAATGATTTGTTTGTTTTGTTGTCATGGAAACTGTCAAAGCGGTACTAAGTCCGCCGGTCGGCTAGTTATCTATAAAAACGGCAAAAAAATCATGTCTGCTGTATGTTGTTGATAAAGCGGCAACAGAAATACATTATCTGTGAAAATTTCAACTGTCTAACTATCACGATTCATGAGATACAGCCTGGTAACGGACGAACGGACGGACGGATAGCGGAGTCTTAGTAATAGGGTTCCCGTTTTACCCTTTGGGTACGGAACCCTAAAATAAGGAGTCATCAACCGATTTTAATCTACTTCTCAACTATCTTCCCGTAAAATTACCCTGAAAATGTATGATAATTTTTGGCGACCAAATATGTGTTGAACACTGGTCTTAAAGTATTGAACACCCGTGCCAATACCTACCCTATGTCAGATGCACAAATATGCTGTGACAAAAGCATTCGCTCTTCAGGAGGCAAAGCAATCGATCGTTTGCGGAAGCTCCATTTTACAACAACAGAAAAGCCTTAATTTCTAGTAACGTTAATCTTAATTTCTAGTGATGATGAGCCTGAAGTGTGGAAAACAATGCTACGAACATCGTTGTCATGGCGACAGCTTTAGAGAAAATGGTGGTATTAAATTAATAGCCAGGAAGACTTAGAACTTACCCTGCCTCCCACTAAACCGCGCTATGACACTAATCATTAATAATCCCACAAACAGCTCAATCCAAGCCACACAACAGCCACACAACCCAAAAACTTGCCCTTAAATATTGAACTCCCAGAATGTAACCCAGAAATTCGTCGGTCAATTTCTCTGCAGCTCGCTTTTAATCAAAATAATTAACTACTCAAATGATTTATTGCTTCACCCGGGCCGGGGGGAGGGTGAAGGGGGTAGGGGGGACAAAAGTGAGTGCCACCTGCGTCGTCCGCCCGATAAGAGCGTGAATTTTTATCTTTCCGAGTATTTTTCATTACGCTGACAAGCGGTAGGCGGCGGGCGCTACGCAACTGCTGCGCACCTGTATGGGTGGCATGCGAATTTAGGCCGGCGCATGCGCACGTTGTAAAAAACATTTGCAAACTGTAACGGAGATCTATCAAAATTGAGTGTTATACGAAACATTTCTTTTATGGTCTAGGTAAATATTTTAGTAATTATTATAAGTTAGATATATCTAAATCTAAAGTAAGTAAGTATAAAGAGGTTAAGCTAGTGACTTTGTTTGTAGAGGAGGTTAATCTCTGAAACGACTGGTCTAATTTTAAAAGTTCTTTCACTGATAGTATGCTACATTCCTGTAACATAGTTTTATATAAACTGGATTTCCGGCTAACATGTAGGTATAGCTGTAAATGATGATAATGATGATGCGGCTAAGCATTTGACTTCACCTCCCTATTGTAAGCGACAATAAGGCAAAAAGATCGAAAAACTGCTGAAAATTTCAAAGCCAAAGTTTTAATTAAATCATTAATTGAATATTAGCCTACATAGGTACTTATTAACAACAATATTAAGTATTGTTTTCTAAAGTTTACGCGAACACTACACATTGAAATGAAACAACTTTTACGGGTCTACTCGCGTTTATTTTATCTAATACATTACTTTTGATTAATGTTTATCCTGACGTTTCGAACCCTGAGGGAGACTGAGGTATTTATTTATTTACTTATTTGTCTTCGGAAGACCAACAGCACGCGAAACATACATACATTCAGATATAGGTAACAGATGGCCAATAACAGGTCTCCACGTTTAAAAACAGATTAATTAACAAGTTTTTTGTGGACAATAGAACTTAAAATAATTAAGAAATATTAAAAAAACAAAATAAAAACAAATAAGTGGGATATAAAGTTAGTTAGAATTTGTAAAGCAACTTCAGAAGGTAGCATAAAAATTTTACAATTTTTTTCTCCAATTGCACAATGCGATCAATATACTTATTGTAGCATGGATTCCAGATCTCCGATCCATCTTCCAGGACAGTTCTTACAAAGGTGCAGTCTGTACTTTCTTTCTGTATTTTGATTGTTTTAATGTTTCATGATTGGTTGGTACATCCTAATAATAAGAAACAAACTAAACTAATGAATCTACCGCCAGTTTGGATTTTGGGAGAGCCTTAAACTGAGAATAGCTGGCAAAAAATCAAACCCGGTATCTTTGGGTACATATTTAACAAGTACACACGCCTGCACATGAAGCTACCACAAACTGTCAAAATTCTTCAATAGAATTTGAACTTTATGCCTTAACAGTATGGTTGATAATGTAAACTATAAGTAAACTATAAACTCTCCTACACTCACACCAATTATCTAGCCCAAGACAAGCTTCGTTATGAAACTCGTTAAATGGTTACTAGACAACGTATAAACATACTTAAAATATTGTTTTCTAAAGTTTACGCGAACACTACACATTAAAATGAAACAACTTTTACGGATCTACTCGCGTTTATTTTACACATTACTTATTTAATGTTTATCCTGACGTTGCAGGGTCCGTGGTCACAGGAAGTCTCCCTGTGACCATGGACCCTGTAAAGGGTTCGAAACGTCGAAAGGAAGTAATGTGTAAAATAAACGCGAGTAGATCCGTAAAAGTTGTTTAATTTCAATACTTAAAATATTTAAATACATACTTATTATACTTAGAAAACACCCAGACCCGAGACACTTTAGAAAAACAATAATTTCTAAATTGACCCGACCGGGGATCGAACCCGGGACCTCAGAGATGACGACACCATGAAACCCGGTGTACAAATTACTCGACCAAGGAGGTCGTCTTAAAGGAATTAAAGAAATTTACATTGAAATGTTGAACCATCCTTTTGAGAGAGAGAGAGAGAAATAGATTTCTCTTCCCTCGTCCAGCCACGAAAAGCTCGACGAGCGGAGGGGAGGTATGGGTATACAAAAACCTAGTACCATCCGTTCTCTGCCGCAGCGATGGCCGTGTGGCAGACACTTATCCTAACACCATGCTTTAAAAGATATTGTTCATTACTAAAAAAGAACTTCTAACAATAATAATTATAAATCGAAGCCTTAAATCCCCCTTTACAACTAGCACCCACCTCGGCCGCTAATAAATAAACAAACACAAGTGATTACCGCCGACCGCCGGGGAGTGCAAAAACGTACAAAACCGCGAGAGCCGTACAACTCAATTTTGGAGGCACATCGCTTCGGGAATAAAACCAAAAAAAATGATCAACGATGCCCTTTTTTGCTGTGCGCGAACGGTACTTGGCGTGCTGATTTTTTTTTAAATATTTTTTTGTCATCTTTTTAATCATTTTTTAGACAATGAACAAAAACAGTGTCTCTCGATGTCTTTTCAGCTTATCTCAATATAGGTTATTCTTCCGTACGAGTGTGTGTGTATGTCACTGAACTACTCCTACGCGCCTGGACTGATTTTGATAATCCTTTCTGTGTGTGTGTGTCCTTGGACGGTTTAGATTCACGATTGAACCTAGTAGGTAAGTAGCGCTGGAATAGGGTCATAGTTTCATTTTAAACCATCATAGGATACGGGTGTTTTTTCAAGCAGACGGAGTCGCGAGAGGGCCGCTGTTTCTTTTATATATATAGATTTTGTCAACCGAATTCCGGTTTGGTTGACAAACTAAAGGCGTAAGATCATCATTCATCTTAATCCATTCTAGGGTATTACATTTAATCCACCTCTGTAGTTTAGTGGAAAAGTTTCAGATCCGAAAGTCTCGGGTTCCGCTAGCAATCTTCCAAGCAAGCAACAGGCCACCTTTTCATCTAAGTGACAACAGTGCTAGTTTTCTCCTCTTCATCTCAACTGACCAGTAGCTTAGATTTCGATTTCCATCTCGGTCTGAGACTCAATCTCAATATCAATCTTAACCTCAATCTAATTAAAGCGTAAGTACCTAATTATTGGCTTTTATTTTTTTGCTGTGAGTTATTTATGTATTTATTTATTGCACAACTAGATGACCCGGTGAACTTCGTATCACCTACATTTATTTGTGAAAAATATGGTCAAGATTTTAATAATCGTCTTGAAATTTATTTATTTATTTTCTTTTTTTGACAACCAACTGATATTTTACACACTATTTTACTTCTGAAACAGAACTGTTTTGTATTCCAACAAAACAGACCAAAGAGATCGGACCTCATACTACATACAGCTATGAAACAGACAAATTTCTGAACGCACCTAAAAATATTTGACAACCAATTGATAATTTTTTATTTCTAAAAAGAAAAAAACATCAAATGTTTTATGTACATTATATATTGGACAATGAAATTGTCATTTTTAGTGTTTTCCGTTACTTATTATTTATGTGTCTCACCGTTTAAACCTTCCATAAACTTATACAAATATTTCAAACTCAAAACTAGCCAAATCGGTCCAGCCATTCTCGAGTTTTAGCGAGACAAATGAACAGCAATTGATTTAATGATAACATATATTTTGCTATCATGATGATAAGTTATTAAAATAAATTTTGCAAAATTTCTTAGCTTTTGAAATGAAACAATGTGAAACAAACATTCTGGTATTCGAATACTTTTGTGAAATGAAAGTACATATGTCAAAACAAAAATTTGATAAATAGTAAATACATACATACTTTATTAAGTCGTAAACTAGATTTGCACGTTAGTTCAAAGTTTCTACCTCAAGCATGATTTTCCAAAAAAACATTTTGTGTGCAACTGCGCACAGTAACAAAGTGCCCCGCGCGCACTCAGATTACAGACCGCGCCGCGCGCGCCGGTGGTCCGCGCCCCCCGCGCCTAACGAGCCCGGGCGATTAAGGTGCTCCAAGGGCGCGGAAGGGCAGGCAAGTGTCACTACGGCAAATGCCAATTAGAAAGAAGAAAGAAAAATAGTTTATCTAATGTCACACTCAGTAAGTATATTATTGTACACATTTCTAAGCGTACAAAGAAATGTAATAGCCTTTATGCTGAGCAAAGACAAAATCAAGACATCATTATAATTGAGGGGTTTAGCTTAGTCACCACTCTTGACCAAATGAGAGTTGGTGATCATAAATACGGGCTATGCATAAAAAAATGACAATAACATTAGGTACAATAAGTAAGTTACTACAATATTGTTCCTAACGACATTTGTAGTCGTCGCATCATCTTCAGCTTCTATTTTATAACCCTACTTCTAGATATGGATAGAGACACCCCAAGGCGAAAAGGCCATAAAGAACCACGCGGGCCCAGTGCGGATTGCTAATGCTGCCGAGACCAATTATGCTACGTGCCTTTCGGCGGGCTGATTAGAACCACGATAGCTCAATTGGGAAAGCACCTGACCCGGTATGTCAGAAGGGTGCAGGTTCAAATCCTGCTCGTAGAAATCTTTTCAACATTTGTGTTTTTTTTAGACAAACATTTATTTACACACAAATAAAAATAACAAACATAACACACAAAAGACAATTATTGTCAATCAGGACCCCCTCCCCTCAACTTGTGATGTTGCGAACGAAACGTGTCTCAACAACGCTGGTATTCTGGCGGGGCCTGATCTTGTGGGTCTTCTTATTTCGCGATGTACAGCAAGTTTGTCGCGGTTTTTCTATACGTAAAGTGTTATTCTCCAACCAGATCGGTCACTACAATATGGAGCGATCCTTCCCCGCGTCCCAGGTGTTTCCTCTCCGCCCCTCCAGCAGTCTATTTGCGTGCCCTAACTGGGTCAGAGTGGCACTTACGTTTATGGCGCTCTGCTTTTATAGCTCATCGGCTTCCACAGAAGAATATTGTGTTTGAAATGTTATGCTTTATTCGTTGCTGTCGATTTATTGCGCGCGCGGAACGGTTGCCGACTGTTTTGTTAATACTTATAATGAAGCTATCGCCTTTTGCTGAAATTAATAGAAGGGGTTTTTGTGTAAGTTGAAAAATTTTCATTGTACCTAAGTTTGTTTGAAAATTTTATATCACTGACATTATAATTAAGAGATGCAGAAGAATATTGGTTACAAAAGCATTGTCAATTTAGTTAGTACCACTATTAGATTATTTCGTTTTTCATTACTTTCCCTTTCTCCCAATTTAAAAAAAATGAACGCTGTAATTTTTTTTGCAATATTATTGCAGTAACCACTTACCTACCTGACAACCTAGTACAGTCAACAGCAAAAGTAGATGATGTTTACTAGATTTCAAAATTAAGTTTCGATAGTGTAAGTCGGTATTTTCTATATGACTACAGTCAGTCTGCAGGTACTAGTAGACACTCGAAGGTTTTTCGATATGCGTTTAAAAAGTTTTGATTTTCATACTGATTTCATATTTTGAACCTTGACCGATCATCAGTTACCTTTGCTGTTGACTGTAACAATTCAAATTGGACGAACCTAGCCACATCTTGTCTCAAATAACTTGAATAGATAAGTATTCAATTTAGGTTTGACGTTATAATGAACATGACGAAATTCAAATTCAAATTCAAAATTCAAATTCAAATGCCAAAATCATTTACTTAGTTTAGGCTACAAGTATCTCTTGTGAATGGCGCTATGCCATCGGTTCGTAAGTCTACTCTGGGCGGGAGATCTTGTACTGAGAAGAACCGGCAAGAAACTCAGCAAGTGTCCAGCTCTTTTCTCCCTTACAGCGTTAAAAAAAAATATTGGAAAATACCCTATCATAGCCAGGACACTTTCCACTACAAATAAACACAAAAAATATAGAAGACAACCACAACATGTAAAAAAAAACAAAAAATAAACAAATCTAAGTTATCACATTTACATTTAAATGGGAAAGTACTTAGATTAGGTGCCCATCTGAGTGTTCTGCATAAAATTAAATGACTGTGACTCTCTGGTTAGGAAAAGATTAATAATCATGAGATCAGCCTATTTGAAACCAGGAGACTTCATGCTCTTCACTCTCAAAGACGTTGCCAAACTCATGGCATCTATCTTTACAGAGGAATAAGAGTGAGAGGGTGGGGTTGCACAAAAGTTCCCGATGCATCGAAGTGCTAATGGGAGAGAGAATATTCGGCAGGCCCCACTAGGATAAGATAAGATATGTGCATAATTTCGACTAAGTGTTTCATTTCAATTTAAGATGTACATTTACCAAATTCTCAATTTGAAATTGGGTGCCAATTCCAAAATGTGTTATAGATAATTATAGGAACGGAAACACAAGGAACAAATCACTTGTTTCGGTGTCAAACCATTAAAAATCGGTGCTAATCGATTCTATATCCAACCGGCGATCAAAGCTTTTGTACCTCCAACACGGAAGGGAGATATAGCGGTTTTATGACGATATCATAACCGTGGCCATCCATTACTACCACGGACAAATATTGTTGTAAAATTATGTTTAGATCCACTCTGACACATCCTTATTCTTATGCAAGTAGAGTTCAATTTAGGCTGACACTGTCGTGCTTACTAGGTGATTGGATGTACGCGTTGCCCAATTAATTGATAATTGCACCTATTTGGGGATTTACAGACCATTTAATGAGATTTGGGGTATACAAACTATGCTATGATGAATGTGTTAAAACATCTAATTTTAGACTTTTAAGGATTTTCGGCTGTTGCATGCAAATACAAATGGATTTCAGGGATGTAGTTTTTGTATTACCGTTGATTTCAGTGCGTTTTTGTGCTTTTGTCCTGTATCAATTTATCTGTATTAATTACTTGTGGAAACTTAACTGAACACTGTCTTATCCAACTGATGATTACTGTTTTTATCTATGGTAGCCTGCATGCATTGTTATTAAGTTGATCTCCCAAATAAACTAAAATTGAAAGTATTTATATTTAAATTAAGATAGATACCCTGTATACACGATAATACACAATAAAGAAGTTTAAAAAACGATTTTTTTATTTGCAGAGTCAGTGCCACAATTTCCATACGAATTTTCTATTCCACCATAATATCTCAAACGGCAATTTTTCTGACGTAGACATTTCCCATAAAGTAATCCTGTCAATCTTTACCCTTTTATTAAGACAAACATCAAATAATATTGTACCATTTTTTTAAACACTCCTGCGCCATACAAGACGGCTAATTCGTGACTCCCGACAATCGGTGTAGGGTCCAAAAACACCGCTACAGAAACGTGTCTATCCCAAACCTCACACACCGCCAAAGACACACTAAATAGGATAGTTTTTTCTTAATTTCGTTCATAGCAATAGGTGTTTCTTCGTAAAGAGGTTTTAAGTTTTTGATCCGCACAAAGGGGCGGTAGACACGTTCTTACTGTGTTAAAGTTTTTTGGGTGAAACACATTTTTACGCATACCGCTCTATCGGCTAATAAAACTAGTACCTACTTCTGCAATATTGTAAGAAATGACTAGTCAAATTATATTATTATTATTTTTTTATATATATTTTAATCTTGCGATCAGTCTTTGTAGACTATAAGCAGATGGTTTGTAGTACTACATTTGAGGAGGAGGGAAATCTCCCTTTAGGACTTTCCCTTTTCTTGGACATGTCCCTTAGGACTTGTTCACAGGCACAGGTCCCAGATATTGCGTCGTTTCAAGCGCTTCACAGAGTCAGGGGCAGCGAGTTCCGCCGCTAGTATATTCGGGTGGTGTGTGACCCTGGCTCTGTACTTTTTGGAGATCAAGTTAATTTCTTCCTTTACAGTCCTGATCTCCAGATAGTCATGAAGTTCCTGGTTTCTAATGAACCAGGGGGTGTTCGCTATTTGCTTTAGTATAGAGTCTTCAGCTCTTTGTATTAATTGGATGCTAGAAATGCAAGCGGATCCCCAAAGTTGTATTCCATAGGTCCATATCGGCTTCAAGGTGGTCTTGTAAATTAAAAGTTTGTTGTCCAATGACAGTCTAGAGTTCCTGCCCAGCAGCCAGTAAAGTCGTCGGTACTTCAGGTTCAGTTCGTCTCTTTTTGTTTCTAGGTGTTTCCTCCAAGTTAACTTGCGGTCTAGGTGGATTCCAAGATACTTCACCACATCACAGTCAAATTAAATTTAAACTTACCGTTATTTCGAAAGCAAACGAATGACGAGTGAAACTTTAGTAGGTAGGTACCACGTCACAATAGATTTCGTAGGATCTGACTAGCACTAGTGCTAGAGTTAATCTTTAGGGGGCTTATTAATAAACAAAGTGTAAGCTTGGAGTAGTTACTCCGTGTTTTGTCTCTTTTACTCTAATATGAAATGAAGTTTACATGACGGGAACAAAACACGGAGTAACTACTCCAAACTTACACTTTGTTTATTAATTCGGGGGTAGTTGATTTGAAAAATATCCTATTTTCTACATTACCGTAGTATTGAAACTCTTTTGTAGATAATTTTATCCTGACAATCCGAACCTTTTATAGGGTCCGAGGTGAAGACTGAGGAGTTGTTCGTCTCATAATTAATTTGTAACTTGCATAGATACCGCCAATTATTTTCACAAAAACGGAACGTTCTCCTACCGTTTCTGTATAAAAGTGCTACATTTCATCAATTTAATTAAATATAGATGTAGTATTGTCAATGCAAAAATAACACTTCAAACTAGCATTAGAAATAGCGTTATCTCGATGTATTATTTCACAATTTGCTTTAAACAAATATACGCAAACAAAGACATTTGATGCTCTCATCAATTGTCAATTAGCCAACCAATTAAACTAAATCAATACCGTGTAAAACAATTTATTACGTAATAAATTTATTTATAAATGCATCAAAATTGCCATATACGTGGATAAAGTGCAATAACAAATATAAGACGCTGTGTCCCAGAGAGGCTGCGTCGGCGTGTCCCAGGCCATTCGATGCAAATTTTCGCATCGTCGCTTGTTTTGGGACGAGGCCGAGGGGCGAGCGACGAGCGGGGCGAAGAGCAGCGGGTGGATCCGCTAGATTGATTTAATTGCGGGTTTTATTGAGTTGTGTCGCCTGTGGTGGTTGATATGTCAGTGCTGTGGTTTAAAGGTACATGGTGAAAATACCGTTCTTCTGTTGATTACGAGTGTGGCCATAAAATGTTATAAAGGGTAATTTTGGTTTTTATTTATTTATTTTATTAGCCACACAAAACGGAATTACAGCGTTTACAAAGTAATTTTCAGCTAGTGCAAACATTGGTAGACTGCACTTCCAAAGTATGTGCAGACAGCATGCATAAAACACATCGAGATCAAAAGGAGGTTTCGAGTCTACGAAGTGAAAGAGTTGAAAGAAAATACTGAGTACCTTCTACTTGGTCTATCTATCGTTTTTTCAACATACGACACTAACAAAAACAAGTTTAATTTTTGAAAAATTGCAACTCACCACCTTTGTTGCTAGGCGCTGCTTTAACGCCATACAGATTTTCGTTATCAACATACTCAGAATTATTTCAACTTCCAAAACCATCCAAATCGTCTTTTCTTCAACATGTACCTAAGGGCTTTTTCATATTCAAACGTTGCAATCCTGTAGCTTGCACCACACCGGGCGGTATGTGAGGAATGCAATATTCACTTCTACGGTGTAAGGGCCGCCTGTAAATAGCCGCGGTCCAATGAAGGATTATGGGATCGAGCGCCGATTGTTTTAGCGGTGCGCGCGCGCAATTTTTAAACCTGTCAATTACGCCTTTGTCATCGATAGTGGGTTGTGAGTGTGGATCGTGATCTGCAACATTCATATTAAAAGATTGTATTTTTAGCGCCTTGAGCTATATTTGCCATTCGATCGCGTAAATGAAAATTAAAATTTGCATGGTATTGAAGTAGCGCCTCCTGATGAAGAACGAGAAGAGATAATTTTGTTAACGTGATAGAATGGAAAATAAAACCTATATAAAAAAATTAAAAAAATAGTAAAAAGTAAATAGTGTTGAATAATTTCGGCGGGCTGGTTAGAACCACGATAGCTCAATTGGGAGAGCACCTGACCCGGTATGTCAGAGGGGTGCGGGTTCTAATCCTGCTCGTGGAAATTTTTTCAACATTTGTGTTTTTGTAATTTGTTCGCAACAAAATTTGCGTTAAAAATTATATAAACATTTTAAAACCTATATTGACAGCGTTAACCACGGGATATCGAAATTAATTTCGCCGTTTAACATAAGGTCGACGAAACACTTGGCCTTTCTATTACTGATCGAACAAACAACTGATCAAAATATACCTATTTGTCGATATAGCCATTGACATTTCTATCATTGATCGAATGATCGTTTGGTCGAATGGACGTTTCGTAGGAAAAACTGTAAGCTTTTCTATTGCTTGTCAAATATATCTATTAAGACCTTTCAATCTTGATAGGATTCAAAATATATTGTGTTTACTTATTAATTTCCTAATAGTAACAGGACAACGTTGCCTAGTAGTAGAAACAACCAGATTGCATCTAATTAGGCACTGAAACACTGTAAAGCAATATGTTGTCATAATGACAAATAGACACACAATTCATCTGTAGTCAGAAATTGTTCAATACTTTTCTGGTTTTTTTTTTTCTTTTTTTTCGTTTTTTTCTTTTTTTTCTTTTACTTATTTTTTTTTTTTCTTTTGTTTCTTTTTTTTCTTTTCTTTTTTTTGCATCAGTTAGAAACTACTCAAGTAACAAGATGTTTCGGGACGACACACCTCTTCTAAAAGCCAACTAGTTAACCGATCAATCGCCAAAAGTCCTATAAACTTTAGCCTTCCGCAGTTAACTCAATAACTTCCCACAAAAAAGGCTCTCCGTCTCCCCGCTGAAGTACCTATATCAAACGCATAATAATGTGCGCGCATAATCGCGTGGTCGAGCGACGACGCACAATAGGTATGGGTGGTCGGACTTCGCCCAATTCGAGGACTTTTTTCCTTTATTTCACATTTACGGTCAACCCGTCGCCGTCGTGGGAACTGTTCAGTGTGACTTGGTTCAATTGTTTCACACGCAAACCCGAGACTGTGCTCACAAAATAAGGCTGCAGAATGCAAGCTTTAAACAAACGCGTTTGAGCGACGCACATAGGCAACCTCTCACGGCATGGAACCTCGCATCAGCAGCGCTCTGTTACGAGCTGCTCCGAGATCCGTGTTTGTGCAAGGGGTCTACGTTTTTATAGAGAGAGATTGCCGATTGCCTCAGACGGAATTTTCAGCTTCACCGGGCTTGTTTGGGGGCGGCGAGAATCTTAAAGCACGTTCCTCAAGCCGTGTGAAACGAATCACCTTCGGAGGTTTTCTAGAGGGAACGGCATCATGCACTATAGTGCTTGTTGATCGGGGAGCGAAACAACCCGAGGGCGCCTCTAAAGGCTCGAACCTCGACTCGGATTGACTGGGCCGAGAAGCGCCCATGTCTGTACCTGTATGTCGCGCGTGTGAACCGGCTCGTCGTACCCTTGTTCTACGAGTACGGTGTCTTAGCCCTAAACTAGTGTGCATGTTTAGTGTATTCTGGAAATGTGTAGTGGCATTTAGGGGATCGGGCGGGGTGGGGAGGGGTGTACGTATGTGTGATGCTCGAGCGATATGTTAAAAACCCGCACCGCACACATTGCCTATGTGCCACCGCACACATAGGCAACCTCACGCGCACAGAATCTCGCAACAGCAGGTAGCACTCGAACTGTTCCGACCTGGGGCCTGACCGCTTAACCGATCGCTTTCACTTCGTGTGTAGTTTATGACGTCATCTTGTCGTTTCGTGCCGCCTATGAAAGCAATATCAAAAGCTATAGCCTTTAGCTTTTGATATTGCTTTCATAGGCGGTGCGAGGTGGCAAGATGACGTCATAAGCGATCGGTTAGGCGATCGGGGGGCTGTTCCATGAGCCGTGTCCGTGCAAGTGGTCACGTGTGAGTTGGTCGAGTCCGGTATGTATTAAGGTAACCTTCTGGTCCTCTTTATTTTGTGCTGTGGTCCAGAGTACGGCCAGCCGGGCTAGATTGCTTTGAGCCGTTCCAGACCACTTAGAAGAGTTTTATTTAAAAAAGTATAGGTACTTTAATGATACTTTTACTTTCGCGTGCCATTGTAAATGAAATGTTTGAGGGGGTTGACGCAAGCTGTTAAAGGTTAAACCTCCCCAAATTTTGATGTCAAAGATGCACGTCGCTCTGGTCGCCCTATTACGGATAAAATGGATGCCATTTTTGAAAAAGTGGAGCAAGATCGGCATATCAGTAGTTACGACGTAGCTGAAGAACTGGGAATTGACCACAAAACAGTTTTGGAGCATTTGAAAAAAACTGGGTACATAAAAAGCTCGATATTTGGGTACCTCACGAGCTCACTGAAAGAAACATAATGAACTGTGTACTTATTTGTGATTCTTTATTATGACGTACTGAAACCGAACCATTTTTGAAGAAGCTGATAACTGGTGATGAAATGTGGATCACGTATGACAAGAACGTGCGAAAAAGGTCGTGGTCAAAGGCCGGTCAGGCTTCACAGACTGTGGCGAAACCCGGGTTAACTCGCAACAAGGTGATACTGTGTGTGTGGTGGGATTGGAAGGGCATTATTCATTATGAGTTGTTACCACCAGGCAGGACCATCGATTCTGAACTCTACTGCGAACAACTGATGAGATTAAAGCAAGGAGTTGAGAGAAAGCGGCCGGAATTAATCAACAGAAGGTGTGGTTTTTCATCATGATAACGCTAGACCTCACACATCTGCAGCAACTCAGCAAAAATTAAGAGAGTTTGGCTGGAAGGTGTTAATGCATCCGCCGTTTAGTCCTGACCTTGCACCTTCAGATTTCCACCTGTTTCGGTCTCTTCAGAATTCTTTAGGCAGTGTCAGGTTAACATCATGAGAGGACTGCCAAAACCACTTGTCGCGGTATTTTGATCAGAAGCCCCAAAATTTCTATAGCAATGGGATAATGTCGCTACCTACAAGATGGCAAAAAGTTATCGAACAAAATGGCACCTACATACTTTAGTTAAATGTAAATAAACTATATAAAAAAATGTTTTGAATTTTCTTAAAAATGCGAAGAAACTTTTTCCCCAACCTATTAGTTCTTTTAACTTCTGCGACATCACCAGTTACTTAAAGCTAAGCAAAGCTTTCTTACGAACAGCTTCAGTTTGTGTGGTCTGTCGGCCTGTCGTCGGTGTGACGCGCCGTCCGTCGTCTATTTGCGTGGCGGATTGCACAAAAATCTCCGTAACTTTTAACAGCTCGTCTTAACGTCTCGTAACGCTGCCAGCGACGCCGCAGTGTCCCTCGTTAGGGTTGCCTCTATTATAATAATAATAATAATAATATACACACCTGCGCCGGTTCTCGAAAACGGCCGTGCCACGCTCTATTGGGATCGAGCTGTCATCACGGACAGGACTATTTTAGCTAATAGGCCTGACATCGTGCTGATAGATCGATCGCAACGCCGGGCAGTGCTTGTCGATGTCACCATCCCACATGACGAGAACCTTGTAAAGGCCGAGAAGGACAAGGTCAGCAAGTACCTTGACTTGGCTCACGAGGTAACCACCATGTGGGATATTGACTCGACAATCATTGTGCCGATAGTCGTGTCTGCGAACGGTCTGGTAGCGAAGAGTCTCGACCAACACCTTAAGAAACTCTCGCTCAATGGTTGGATCAAGGGTCAGATACAGAAGGCGGTACTCTTGGACACGGCGCGAATAGTCCGAAGGTTCCTGTCTCTGCAGCCCTAACCACCGGCAGCATGAGCCCTGCCCCGTTGCCGGCGGTACCCTAGGCTAGGTTTTTTATAATATTTTTATGTTTTGTATGTGCTTTTGTATTTTACTTTTATATTAATATTATAACAAACCTAGGCTAAGAAAAAAAAAGAAATAAAGAGATAATAATAATAATAATAAACTCGTTTATTTTTAGGCAACAATTTAAAGTTACAAAATGACAGGCCCATAGATAAATCATATCATATCATACTAATATTATAAAGAGGAAAGCTTTGTATTTTTGTATGTTTGCAACAAATAAACTCAAAAAAACACTGGACCGGTTTCAAAAAATCTTTTACTCTCTCTCTTTCTTTTACTCTCTCTTTTAATTAGGATGCTACATAAGCGGTATTTTAGGTTTACATTACTGTATTATACAGTTTAACATTACGCTAGGTACATAGCTTAAAATAATTTGAAATAGTTTTACATATTTTTTATGTAAGTATTATATTACTTGAAAAATAGGATTAACATAGCAATATTCTAGTTTATCAAAATTCTAATTAGTTTTACTTACATTAAAAATATTAAAAAAATGTAGAGCTGGGAACATAGCTCTACATTTTTTAAATATTTTTAATGTTACTAAACTAACTTAATTGTATATATAATGTAACTATGATGTTATTGTTGTATTAATTACCTACCATTCAGACAACTTGTGACAACCATAATGACAGTAAACATAGCTATAAACGTATCGTAAACTAAAATGGCCGATGCGGTTTGTTAAAGAAAGATAAGGGGCAGGTTAAGGAAGCAATCTCTGGAAATGGTTTGTCACCTCTGGCCGAATGGCCGGGTTTATTCAGAACTAATGCTGAATTAGCTCCACCACCGACATTGTTAAGAGGCCTCCGGACAATAACTAATAATATGTACCAGCGTCGTTATAATTTACGACTTTTGAGCGGGTGTTAAGGCGTCCAGTAGAAATGCGAGGAACAGTGGTTTAAGCCCATGGTCACGTTACACAAGAACAAGACGCGCAAGTGCGTCAGAACCTAGTACAAGTGTCATTTGCCATTCGATATCATTAACGAAAACTTGACTTGATTTTTTGGGTTACAAAATATTTAACACTCTTCGTTTTGAAAAACAAGTGTGGAAAAAATTTCCAATAGCGGGATTTGAACCTGCAACTCTCTTCGTTTGTCACCAGGAAGCACTGCTTCATAAAAATTCTCTTTTTTTTAAAGTGATCAAATTAATTTCAATAATGGGTAATTAAAAGTCGCACTAGGCTCTCTGAAGACCAACCTACCGACTCTTTTAATACGGTGTGTTACGTCCGTTAATTATAGGAAATATAGAAACAACAAAAGCACGTAACTAGGGTTTTTATTCACATGCTAGGCAGCATTTATATGTCCTTTTGTGAAACAATAATTTTTAAATACCCATTCGAAAATGATTTGTGTATCTGGATCTAAATAGGATTACCTAATCATCCACTATTCACTTATTTCCTTACATGTATTTTCTATAAAAATATTAGTAGGTACTATCAAAAAAGAGTAAGTGAAACAAATGATTCACTCCTGAGCAAAAGGCTGTATAGGATCGCGGTGAGTCTGGCTGGCGCCATTGCTGTGGTTGCTAGGCAACGCGACGCCGCCGCCGCCGCCGACGCGCCGCCGACGCGACGCGCCTCCACCGCCGCGCCGCCCGCCCTGTTCGTATACTGTAGTTTCCACCTACAACAAAGATATAAAGGGAATGGAATAGTTATAGTACAAAGAAACATACTAATAGATACAGAAGAGTTAAAGATACGGTAGACATCTAATCTTAGAATCTGCAGTTATTTTGACTACAGAGACTAATTAAAATGACTCCTGAGTTTTGACCTTCTAGCCCTATTGACATATCATAATCTACATAATTATAACTACTTAAAGCGAAATCTTTATGCCCGTTTTTAAGAACATTGCGCGCATGGCAATTGTAAGATTTAGTATACCTAGTTAAAATGTATGTAGAAAAATAGACCTGAAACAATTGTAACATTTAGTATACCAACTTAGAGTTTATGTAGAAAAATAGACCTGAAAATTAAATTAAATAGTGTTACGTTGCATTGTATAAACATTGTAAAACGGTTTTATTTCAATCACTGAGCGATCACTAGTGTAAGTTAATTGCTTTATTTAATCAATTATTTAATTATTTAATCACAAATGATATCACGTTTTTTATAAATTGTTGTTGTTTTTATGTCAGCCCTACTTCGAAACATAATACGGTGTGTATTCTATACTAGTGTTGTGTGTGGCGGTAGTTAGGAAAATAATGTGACGGTGGATGAAGACGCTGCCGCGAAAACGGAGGCGCAACATCGCGACAGCAGTCAGCCTGTGACCACGGCCGTTGTATCTCGGTCGAAAAGTCGGGTATAAAGAAGGTATGAAACCTTTTACTAATTAGTTTGCGTTAATCCGTTTAAATTTCACTTACAACAAAAATAGCAAAAAATTTTTTTCATATTTTTTGCAAAGTTGAAGTAATTTAGAACTATACCTACTCTACTGTTTATACGCCATCTAGTAGGTACAATAACTAATTCCGTGGCATAGTAAACGTATTCAGATGTTAACTAGCCATTTTATAACCACTACAACTTGTGAACGTCTGGACCGTTACTTAAATGGGATACATATAAGAATTTTATAGTAAATCGATACTCTTCTCAGATGGTTGTTCGTTCGTTCGCTTACCTCATATCCTTATGTCTTCAACTAGCCGCTATAATGATATTGTTGTATAAACTTTACGCGATCACAACATATAATTGATTAAATTGAACGCGTGTGGTCTTTATAAGCATAGACCTACTGTTATTAGGCAATCATCATCATCATCATCATCATCAGCTCATTTTTATGTCCCCACTGCTGGGACACGAGCCTTCCTTAAGGATGGATAGGGAGAACGGGACGTAAACCACCACACGGGCCCAGTGCGGATTGGTGGTTGTTAACGACTGCTAATGCAGCCGGGATCGGCTTTACGTGCCTTCCGAAGCACGGAGGAGCTCGAGATGATAAATTTTTGGACACCCATCCGATGACCGGCCTTTGCGAAAGTTGCTTAACCTCAGCACTCGCAGACCGGGCGCGTACACAGCTGTGTATTAGGCAATACTATTATCGAAATGAAACACTGTCACAAGATAAGGTAACTACAGAATGTAAGTATCATATGAACGCGCTTGAGCAAGGCGTTCCCTGTTTTGCGGATCATCAGCGCTGCATTAAGGGTGCGCCGACCAAAAAAAGTCAAAGGTGTAGTCACGGTTAAGTTGATATATGATGAAAAAACTATTGTATTAGATAAACAAAATATATATTTAGTATCAAAGGGATCGTGTTTACAATTAGTTCGACCGATAAATTCATGACACACGTAGTTTTTTCTATAATATCATTTAAAGTTAGGCAAAAATCATGAAAACGAGTGGCGGCGTTTAGTTGATATCTTATTTATCTGATATCTTCTTGTTTATCTAAATTATTATACCTCTAATTATGTAATGTAGCCAGCTACAAATCGTATGTCTCACATTTTCGATTTATCGAGCGGTTTTATTAAATTATTATTTTTCAAATAAACACGTTAAATTCCCCATACAAAATTAGTATGGCCGCGCGGCATCAAATAAATATGAACGAAGACATTTTAAATAAAATATATGACACCTGTCACTTACAGACGGCGCACCCTTAAGCTGGGTTGGGATTTTTTTGTACGAGTAAGGCAACTACTAATTTTATTAACTGATGTGTGTTTGTCATTTTTATGTTTGAATTATTACAACACATTTTTTTTTCTTTTTCCACTTCTCGGTGTCAATAACTGCCATCGCACACTGGACGACTTGTCGCTGCGTCTAGTCGCCGCGTCTAGGCGCGACGTGCACTCGCACACACGGCGACAGTCGTCCGACAGTTGTAAGCGTCAGTTTCGCGACTCCCCTAGCTTGTCGTCACGACTCTGCGACTGACGCCTAGTGTGCGGAGCTTTGAACAAAATATATGAAAATTGTCGGCCGCAGCCTGTCGTTGCGTCTAGATACCGAGTTGTCGCAGTCGCGTGTCGCCTAAGAGCGCTCTACTATCCAAAGGTCTTGCCATCTATCGCCGGGTCGGGCAAAGTGTGTAACACGCATTTGGCAATGTACTTACTAAATCTGCAGCTATGACTTCATTTCTTTAAAGGATGCCTTTACGCAGCAGTGGGCTTACGTTAACTATTACTTCCTACAATTACTCGCTAACCAAATAACACTGCGCCCACCAATCTAGTTTGGATGCGGCCAGTTTTATTGCGAATGTTTGCGATATAATGATGGCAGCGATACGACCGACACGCTTGGCGGTTGGGGGGAAACAGAGATTCGCAAGATAAGGGGTGCAGCTTGATGAGGGCTGCGGACCTTGGAGAGTGCGGTGAGAGTGAAAACTTTTTGGAATGCTATTAATATTCAATTGTTTTTTTTTCGTCTTGAAATGTTGTCGTGGGCGCGCAGAACTCGTTTGTCAATGACTCAGAAGTATGTTAATCAGTTTTCAAACATCGAACAAACAAACTGCAAAGAAATAAATCAAGATTTTCTATAAAGTTTTCATAGCGTTCTTTTTTAATCTGCCATTCAGCCATTGGGGACACCTAACACATTATCAGCAGCCTAGAAACGTCTCACTAAGCAGAATGTTTATTTTATTCACCTACTTGAATAAAAGCACACACATTCCAAAAGCATGTGGAAAGTTGCTGAATACTTTATTGTCATGTCATGTCGTTAATAACATTACAAGACTGCGCCAGTTAGAATATTTAGTAGCTTTTACAAAGTATTAAAGTGTCAGCTACTTTCGTTGCTGACTGTACCACAAGTTGCTAAGATTTTGTAATCGTAATGATCTTCCTATGATATCATTTTAGTTACACAATACCTACATCTCCGTGATTTCCGCCTGATACTCTATCTAGACACTTACAATCTTGCAAACAATCTGCTACATGCATCTTACTGTCATAAAATGATCATTTTTAATTGCCACAGATAAATAAATAAGATAGCTCACAAAATAAGCCTATAACATGCAGTCCAAGTTTCAGCGTAACTTTCACGTGGCGGATCAAGATGCCCGTTACGGTCGGCGCGTTCGCCGCGCGGCTTATCGTCGCGTGTAATTAGTGCGTCTGGAGCGCTATTCTTGAGTCATGCGACCTCAGCGGCAAGTAAATACGACAATGAAAACAATTATAAATGACATTTACTAACACATTGTGAGAAAATTGTAATTTTGAAATATGCGAGTGATAAGCCTTCTGGTTATTCGGGTCACCAATTTAACTATCGTGGTTGTGTTTGTACTTTGCAAACTTACACAACACTATTTACTTAGTTCGTAAGCGAAAATAAGCCGGGATACAATGGTTGGTTTGTGGAACATGGTAGTTTTTTTTTTATATAATAGGTTTTTTATAAAACGTGATAATCATAGTCACTTACCTAAACTATTACCACATTTTTGTTATATTTAAATACCCGAGATTTTGGGACAGTTGCACGCGCCATTGTATCATTAAAACCTCCTTACCATTGTTTTAAGTTAGTTACTTAACGAAGTTATTCTATAAAACAAATTGATTTTATTCTTACTCTAGTGGTAGACGCATAAGCAGGCGGAGGGCGTGCGCCATGGTGCGTGTCAGCAGAGGTCGCGGCCGCTGCGTCTCGCCAGTCCGGCGGTGGCAGCGAATGCTCCGACCGTACTTAGAATTCACCACTCATTTTTGTACACTTTAGTTCAATACCAACTCTTTAGCTTAAAACTTCATCGATGACGTAGTTATTGACTTTGAATAAGGTTTACTTTACTTACAAAGTTACTAATAGATTGTATTAAACTTTTCACGGGTTGGATAGAGCTACACAACAATAGCCTATGGTAGGACAAATGGATTGTCAGAAGATCTAGAGAGATGGGGCAAAGATGTAGCATGCTCACTCTATTTTTTATCGATAAAAGTTTTTGTTGTAACGAATTATATACAGAACATATCGGCTGGGGTAGATAAACTGTGTCTTTGCGACTAGACTGTAAAGGAATAGACGTATGGCGACTTGACATCCGGAGAAAGGATATATGGCGACTAGACGTTCGGAGAGTTAGACGTCATCTACCAAACCGATCATAAACTGTAAAAAAAAGAAACCTAACCACTCCCTACCACCATACCAATGACGGACCGTGTGAGGTGGTTATAAATTAAACACCAAATAATCTTAACTCTTTGTTGTTTTCTAAAAACAAGGATTCCGGACTACTGCAGATTGTTAATTAAAATAGTTCTTTGTTGCACCCGAATGGATTCGCATTAAAAATCTGTTGTGTTTTTTTTTCTTTTTTAACGGTTTTGGCAGCTTTAGCTTCGCCTTTTTACCTACGTAGGTGGCTCTGTCAAAGTGCAGATTCTTTTTGTGTTGGTCCTAAAACAATGTAGATTTATTGATGACCTAACTTCTGTCTAAAACGCCGCCTGTGTTAATTAGGCTGGCGGTTGGTTATGCGTGTAGCCTTCTCGCGGTAAGGTTCCCATAAATTAAAATATACAAATGAATGTTTCTTTGTGTCCCGTATGCGTTTCTATACGACTCATCCGATTGCGATGAAACTTTGGTAAGCTGTGCGTAACAGCACAGTAGCACGCCTGTGATAGTTTCAAAGTTTCGGTTGAAATATAGTTATTTCTTCTGAGAAACAAGAAAGAAAAAGAAAGAGTACTAATGACCTAAACTAAAAAATTGTTCACTTCAATTGAGATACACTTAACATTAATCCAGTAATTTTAACATTACTTTGGGTAGTTATCACGATATCCCGAAATTTGGTCTTAATAAGTTAGTAAAAATATTGAAAATAATTGAAAGCACGCATATGTTTATGACCGACGATCTGGTGAAGGTCGCGGGAAGCCGCTGGATGCAAGCAGCACAAAACCGGTCGTTGTGGAGATCCTTGGGGGAGGCCTTTGTCCAGCAGTGGACGTCTTTTGGCTGAGATGATGATGATGATGATGATGATAAGTTTATGTGTGCAAACTCCAAATTGTTGAATTTAACACCAATTATTGTATTTAACATATTATATTGGACAATCTATAGTATAGATTCTATACTACATGTTAAATACATAATCCTTTCTCGCCTCTTTTAAAGATAGGAATTAGATAAAAAATATTTTTATCAGATCAGGATCACAATCAGGGTTATACCTATGTGGTAAGTATAACTATATAGTTATGTGTGTATTAGTGTTAAAGTTAGTAATAAAGTGTATGAGGTATATGAGGAGAAAGACCACCCAATCAGATCTTAATTACTTGACCTTTTCACTTCGCCGAAGTAGCGGGTAACCGCGCTTGGAGTTACCACAAATCCGAATTTTGGTAGACATGACATGTCGGTCATTTTAAAATGGCCGTATTTAATCGACAATTATCTTTTGGTACCTCACCACTTCTTAACATTGAAATTGTTTTTTGGTACTTACTTCTGTTCTGGGATAAAATCTCATTGTTACGAAATCTTTCTTATTGTTACGTAACCCGTCATTTTCTGATCTCAGTGACGTTTTATTCTAGCAGGTATATTTAGAAGTCCATAACAAAACATGTCATGGACGGGACATAATAAATAAAAAGGCACCAATATAAAAGTTGAATAAAAGGAAATCTTTATAAAATAATCAGAAAGAAAACAGCTAAAGAAAACTGACGTAAACTATTGTTTTCTAAAATTTACGCAAACACTACACATTGAAATGAAACAACTCCGTGGTCACAGGGAGACCTGTGGCCACGGACCCTGCAAAGGGTTCGAAACGTCAGGATAAACATTAAATAAGTAATGTGTAAAATAAGTTGTTTCATTTTAACGTAAACTAATAATAAACGTTGAAATGAAACAACTTTTACGGATCTACTCGCGTTTATTTTACACATTACTTTATTTAATGTTTATCCTAAATAATAAACGTGTCATAAAATTCGAACTCTGTCATACTCAATATGTATATTTATAGGTACTGTGGTGTAGATGTAAATAATAACACCAGTTTCGCTTTACTTTGTGTATTATCATTAAATTGTTATTGTATAATATAAATCGTTCTCCGAGCACCTCGGCTCTTAGCCGGGCCACATGAATACATATTAGCTACTCTGTGGCCGGACTGTCTAGCTCCTGTCTACAACTGTCTGCGACTGTGTCAAACCGTTGCAAACCTTTTTAATTACATATTCGATTAATTAAATACTCATCTAGACTAAAGAGGCTTACATACAAATAAATTAAACTAACTTTTACTATGAGCTGCATAACCTCCTTACAAGTATTTTACAGAAACCAGTGATCAGCACCGAAGAAGCCAACGCGAGAGCATCCTGAAGTGGAGTTGGGCGGGACATGTCTGCAGACGTAACGACAGACGATGGTCACACAAGGTCCTAACATGGCGACGAAGAACTGGACGTAGAAACGTAGGACGGCAACCGGATCGAAGAGACGATAGTTATAGATAGAGTCGCTGGAAAGAACTGGTTTGGGATGGCTACCAACAGAGAGAGATGGCGTGCAAAGGGAGAGGCCGACACTCAGCATTGGGTGGTGACGGGCTGAAGAAGAAGAAGGAGAAGAAGTGATCAACACTTTTTTCCTTCAATCATCCTACTAATACCTATTATAAACGCGAAAGTTTGTAAGTACGGATGGATGTTTGTTACTCTTTCACGTAAAAACTACTAAATGGATTTGGATGAAATTCGGCATTCAGATAGATTATAACCTGGATTAACACATAGGATACTTTTTATCCCGATATTCCCACGGGAACGGGAACCACGCGGGTGAAACCGCGAGCGGCCGCTAGTTAAATATATAGAGGTCATTAACAGATTTTTTACTTATAAGCAACAATTGAATATGGAGCTAGCGACTGCTATGTAGCTGTCATCCAACAAAATTCAATTTAATTCTGTATTATTTTTGGCGACGATAACTAAGTTACTGCGTCGATCACAGTAGCCACTACAATATCTATAGATATCTAAAAAATCTTAACAAAGAAGCTATTCAAATGATTTATTTAAAAAATATGTCTAGCGTGCAACCGTGACCTAAGACAACTGGCATTCTGTTGCTAAGCCGACGCGAACAGTCTACCAAACCGATTCTGGGAACGACGTTCGTGACAGACGAATGGACGCGGGCTGCCGATTACCGACCTAATCGGTTTGCTTCTGAAAATATGATAAAACACCGACGATGAAGATGAGCAATCCAATCGGAATATCCCTACTCTCAGAAGGGATTAAGGCTAATATTAGTCCTCTGAAAATCAGCGTTGCAGTTTCTTAAAGCTGCAACTTATGTCGAGTGGAGTCCAGTTCGTCGTAGCATTTCAATTTTAACTTTATGTAAGTATTCGATTTATTACGAGTATAAGAACCATGGCCCTACTGCTTCGCCGAATAAATATTTGAATTTGAATTAAATAACTGAAGTTTTCCTCTTCCAGTAGCACTTTGGCCTATCGGGATCTTTTGTCCAAAAATATAGTACGTCTCGTATACTATGTTAGAATATAATATCAAAAGTGATATATCTAATTAGTTTCTTAGCTGTTGCATTAAAATAATTAATCAATTTTTTTTCTTAAAAAGTATAAATGGTTCTTACAGCTGTTTCAATTATAACATCTGTTAACAAATCATATAATCACACAAACGATTACCGTGTTACAGACTATTATGTTCCCAAAATTAAAGCCAAATCGAGCGAACGGCTTCTACCATACATTTAGTGCGAGGTCCTTTGTAAATGTGCAGCATTCAGCATTCATGGAGACCGCAGTGGGGTTCAAACACGAGGGGAATTGAGCGATGTTGCCAAAACTTATCTCAAATCGAAGCAATCAGTATTAACGATTCCGAATGTCGAGCCGCATCGATCGGCGGGACGACGATTAAAATCGCTCTAAAAATAATGATTGCCTCCCTTATGTAAGCCTCGTGCGCATGATCTGCTATTTTCTCGGCGCTATATTTTATTTATTCCACAACTGGGAACGGCAAGCTTATTATTGATCATTAAGTGACAGTTACAATCGCAATTTATCGCTACAAAAACACATAATTCGTATTACGGAACGTAGAACGCTGTATATAGAATCTATAATATTAATATAGATAACTCTGATGGTAGCTAACCTGACGAGCTTGAAACGTGTCCTTCCACCAATCAAATCAAGTGGAATAATATGTGTTCCTTCTAGAAGTCGTACCCGGCACCTTTGGGTTTAAGACCGGTGCGGTGGTGTGACCACTAAACTACAAAAGCGGGTTTATAAAATACAGTAGGTATTTAATAATGCCCACTATGCTTCAGAGTATTTACCATTTGTTGGATGTTGCCAACACTAATAATATAATAATAATTATCTTATATAATTGTCACCTATTTGCAATGGCATCTATTGCAACATTGTGCGCACGGCGTTCATGGAAGAAATACACGTCTTTTCGCAGTCCTGTGGCTGTAGTCAAAGTAACATTAAGAAAACGATAGCGAAGTTCGAAAGGAATAAAATGTATGGGATTGACATAAGACTGACCACGTGATTTAGCGCGGCTTATGTCAATCCCATACATTTTATTATTTTCGAACTTCGCTATCGTTTTCTTAATGTTACTTTGGCTAAGCCTACTGGTAATTTTTATTTATATCAGAACCCAGCAAGTCCAACACCCTATCGACCCAGACATAGACGCTGCAACACCATTCGATGACTTTAACAAATCAAAAGTTTTTATGGCAAAATTGCAACACCCCTCATTTGTCACCAGGAATCGCTGCTTCAATGCCTATTCAAAGTATTCTAATGCATAGAGCTCACACTTAGCTCTCATACTATAAGCTATAATGCGTCGGACGGCGTGTGCGCATACCCAAGGCAGCACAGCCGCAGGCGGCAGTGGACCACCCGCCGAATTTATGAAAATAACGTCCTAACGTGTTATTGTATATGCCGGTGCCGCGCGTCACTCCGCGTACAGGTGTGCGCGGACCGTTTGCGCACAAGGAAAGAAGTTGAGCTGTTCTGTGTACTCTATTTTTTGATAATGAAAAAAAGATAGTGTTAAAATAAAAAAGAATAAAAATTATAATTGGTCTTAAAAAAAATTAAACAATTATTTATTCTAAATACAATACAATACAATGGTTGTAAATATCTGTTTTAATCATTATCAGCCTGTATCATTATCTATATTTAATAAAGATAATAATTTGCTAAAATAATTTCGTTTCTGTTTCAACAGGATGACGGACAAACAAACACACTTATGAACTGTATAGCAAAATAGTACTAAGTATTTAAAATTTTCTACTTTATTTATAACTGTTGTTTCAATGAACAGGAGATTTAAATAAAATTAAGTAGGTGCATGCTCAATTGCTATGTACATAAATAAACAAATAATTAGCTTATATTTTTTTAATAACTCTATTATGTGTTTATACAGTGGCCATCTTTCAGCTGAGATAATGATGATGAATGAAACAAAAGTTTTTAAAACGTATTTGTAAAGACTCCACTCATTTCTGTAACCGTCTAATGAAGCCGGCCCGCGACACGCGACCGACTCGCAGATGCGCTTGCGTCTCTCGAATACCCTGCGATTATGGCGCGTCCGTTCATACACCAGTTAGGGTAGCACACTTCAAAATACCCTTATTTAGTTTGGGTTATTTACTTAACTCGAGTTGCTCGAAGGCGCAGTGGTTAACGCGCTCGGTCTAAGAGTTTTCAAAAAGATGGGTGACCAAAAATTTATTATCTCGAGCTTCTTCGTGCTTCGGAAGGCACGTAAAGTACCGTCTGCATTAGCAGTCGTTAACACAGTAGGCAGTTAGGCACAGTACGCCATCTATCCAACGGTAATTGCTATTGTATGTTGTATTGCTTAAATGATATTGTAGAAAAAACTATAGTGTGTTTATTATGAATTTATGGATCGGACTAATTGTAAACACGTTCCCTTTGATACTAAATATATATTTTGTTTATTTAATACGATAGTATTTTCAACTATATCAACTTAACCGTGACTGCTTTTTTGATTTTTTGGTCGGCGCACCCTTAACTAAGTTCATTACAACAATGTTAACAGGGCGTCGAAAAGCGTCAGCAGCCGAACGGAGTTGAATGCGAGACATCATAGTTCGACCCCTGTAGCTCCTAGACTACTGACGTGAACCCATGATTATATTTTTATGTTATTAAGGGTGCGCCGTCCATAAATGACAAGTGTCATATGTTTTATTTGAAATGTCGTCGTCCATATTTATTTGATGCCGCGCGGCCATACTAATTTTGTATGGGGAATTTAAGGTGCTTAATAAAAAATAATTATTTAAATAACCACTTGATGAATCGAAAATGTAGTTTAGCAATTTGTAGTTTATCCATTGATGATTGTTTAGACAAAATCAGAGGTACAATAATTTAGATAAACTATAAGAAATCTACTAAACGCCGCCACTCGTTTTCATGATTTTTGCCCAACTTTAAATGATATTGTAGAAAAAACTATAGCGTGTTATGAATTTATGGTTCTGACAAATTGTAAACACGTTCCCTATGATACTAAATATATATTTTGTTCATTTAATACGATATTATTTTCAATTTTATCTACTTAACCGTAACTGCATTTTTGGCATTTTTTGTCGGCGCACCCTTAACGTGTTAATAATGCAATAATTATTTAAAAAAAAATTTAAATATTTTTTTTTACTTTCAAAACATTGCTTTTTATTGAGGATGTAGGGCAAGCCTATCCAGTTATTGTTACAGAAATGGAGAACAGTCTATCTTGGCTCTAAACTGACGGAATACAAAAATGTGCAATAAAAAAGTTTTTTTTTATTAATACTCGTATCTGTTACGTCTTATTGCAAATACGCTAAATCGCTAAAAAAACGAGACTTTCATACCTACCTATTTTATTAAAATGAGATGTTCATTATCATAATAACTACAGATTTCAGTCTAAATGTAATAGTTATTTCTCATTTTGAAACGTCACTACGTCACGTGCCTATAAGGTGAGAGCACCGGCAGCGGTACCACAGGTTCTCGTAGCGACACATATTGTCCCGATCCGATCCGAACCCTTCGGAGAATCTAGTAGGGCACGGGGACACGCACTTTTTTTATATTAGAAGGAGGCAAACGAGCAGGCGGGTCACCTGATGGAAAGCAATCACCGCTGCCCATGGACCCGCAAAACCAAAGGAATCACAGATGCGTAGCCGGCCTTTAAAAGGCCTTTACTAGTGCGTGATGCCGTTCCCTCTAGAAACCTCCGAAAGTGATTCGTTTCACACGGCTTGAGGAACCCTTTAAGTTTCTCACCGCCCCCAAACAAACCCGGTGAAGCTGAAAATGCCGTTTATGGCAATTAGCAAACTCTCTTTAAAAAAAAACACATTTAAGATTTTTTTTATTGATTTCACTTCCTTTTTATGATTTTGCCATATACTGTTTTTGTTAAGTGTGTGCGGTATGGCTTTTCGAACATATTTTTTTCGAAAAAAACTTTTTCAACAGAATAAAAATAAAAATAATTGTATTTTAGTAATACTTGTATAGGTACACATTAAGTGTTTCTTTTCAAATGAATTGACTCGACAAACACTCGAACACTTTTCGAAACAACTCGATCTCACACTCAAACAACACTCGCGAACCATTGTTACCACTCCAGATTCCTGTACGGTGAGTTATATTTACTTGCAGGCGCGAGAGAAATAAACCACACACGGCCCGCAGACTGCTTTCGGCGCACGCATGTAGGTGTTAAACTATCTGCGCCCATAGTTTTTACTTCTCGGGTCCTTTGACTTCGACAACGCCCTTGAGCTCTTTCGCGTCAACAAAATACTGAAATCAACTATCTTAGCAAGGCAAAAGATGTTACAGAACTGGGGAAGTAACTATCTTGTCTTTTAACTCACGAATACGACAATGTGTAGCATTATTACGACAACTATTAGTAAGTAAATATACTACCTATATACTCTCCCACTGTTGGGCAAAGATCTTTATCATGGAATCAAGTCTTCGGTACAATTGTTGGATCACCAAGATTGCCAAATGCGAGTTAGGATCACAAATCCGAGCTAAACTAAAACTTGCTATACCCGATCTTGGAATTGAACCCAGGACCTCCAGGTATCGGTCACTGAGACGAACAATGCCTCGAGAAACCTGCAATATCACTAACTTAATCCACTACTGGCACCCACTACCAACCGTTAAGGTTATACGATGAGCCAGATGCCCCAGACTACCGTTACGTTTGTTATAAGTAACTACAGAGTACTCCACCCCACAATCACACGAACTTTACGGATTGGGTCTGCATGGAGGTCCTCCTGACGGATTTTCTCCGTGGGCTCATCTACGTCAGATCATAACACCAGGTTAGGACATGTCGAAACATGTTTTCCGTCCAATACTCATAAGACTGCGGTTAGGAGAAATGGTCAATAGGTATGAGAGCTAGCGGAGTGTGAAAGTTGAGCCTGCAGAGATGTCCCTTCCTTAGTACAGTTCGACCTAAGGAGACCTATTAAGCCCATACTCTTCTCTACATCAGTGAAAACGACAATCATGAGCTATGAGAGCGGAAAACTTGTTTCTGTTTGTTTCGGATAGGCCCATATGTTTGCCCGTAACCAATATAAGCATGACCAAGACAAGCAATTTCACGGAAAGTCAGTAAAGGTTAAAAAAAATATTTTAAAAGCTCGCTGAACTTTACACATCCCAATTTGCATTTAACGCAACACCAAAAGTGTGTTGCACAACAATTTTATTTAACGAAAATCATAAATGGCGCATATATTATTTTTAGTTAGTGCGTTGCGTTGCTGCCATAAATCCACCATAAATCGCGCCCGCCCCACCTCTGTCATAACGTTGTCACTGGGCGGCCGATGAATAAATATTTATGTGGCAACATTATGCGGGCGAAATTATTACAATTTAAACAATTACATACGCTAACGAGAAATGGCGGAGGGTGGCCGCGCTCGGCGAGATGGGTGCTCTACTTTGTTAGCTCATTATTTTGACAGTAGCAATCGTAGAAGGTTGAATAAGTAGATGTCATTAAGGTTCTAGTTCTAATATATTGCTAAACAAAGCAGAAAACAATTGTTTTAAAGAAAATAAATTAACGTTAAAATAAATTAAGTGTGTACAACACAATTATTATAAGAAGCTGTGTGTGTATGTTTTGTTATGTTTTTTCTGAATTATTGATTTAAAAAGGAAGTGTTGCACTATAATAAACTCACGCTTACAGTAGAGTAAGTACTAAATTTCAATACTATGTCAGGGATATTTTAGTTCAGCTGCATACGCCGTACAGAAAATTAAGCTTTTATCTGTCATATGACTTGCTGTTGTGAGGCTCAATGTTGCTGTTAATACTGACAATGTTTTAATTTTGCTTTTGCTAAAACTACTTTTAGGTATAGATTTTTTATTCAAGTTCATATAGTTTTATTTTTATATTAACGCTGTAATTTCACATACATACTTACATGCACATACATTCAAAGTCTCATTGAATTATGACTTTATTTATTTATTTAAATGACACAACTGCAGAATAATACAATTCAGTACATTGCCAACAGCAGGTATTAAAAACTAGGTCAAAATAAAATAAAAAATAAGTTACTTTGTTTGGGAATTCTGCACAGCTAAAAGACGTCCTGAAAGGTGGTAGGCACAATATTTTGAGACGATTCAAAAGCGCTTATTTAATAAGTTTACTTGAATATCTATAGCTTAATTTGTATCATTTCTATAATAAGAAAACCAAAATATTCTACTTATATTAAAGTAGAGTAACCTTTCATACAATTGCTTAAGTCAGTGTCTCCTTAGCTCGACCGGTTCATCTTTGGATTTTTGTTATTACCGCCGCCCTTTGATATAGAAACGTATTTATTTAATCAGGTGCAACAACACCGCACACATCAACATACGAAGCACTAAGAAGAGTTTCTACTTTAAACCATGATTTAGTGTACTCAACTTAACTATGGAAAAAACTACAAATAACTCAAAAAGTTGAATGGAGAAAGCATTTTGTACCCACCATTACTACCACTTACAGTTGACGTTCAAATTAATATAACAAAACGGTAGAGCCTACATGCTTTAATGAACTAATCCTTACCTTCCTTAGTTTAAGCTTAAAGTTATTTTTTTACAAAACTGGTATAGAACTCACCTGCAGAACCAATCAGATCTGAATGCCATTGAAGCGTTTTGCTTATATGCTTACACCATTTTCATGGCTTACTGGACGCGTCCACCATGTTACTTCTTTATTATAATAACTGTATCTACAATCCCTTCCATTATGTTAAGAGAAAGTTAATATCAACCAACAGTACCAAACTCTCGGTTACTTTAAAACCATTTGCTGAATGAACAAAAAAGGTTTTATTACCTGTCATTGTTAGGACAGGCGTCTACGAGACAGACAGAGCGATCAACATAAATATTTTGTATCGTTTTGCGAAGGTGTCAAAAAAACATTTCCCACACCTCGCTAATTGCCACCACGTGGCTACCAACAAAAACACTGTTTTACGGGTGTGAAATGATAACAATTGGTAGTTAACACTGCCTTTTGTCTGTCCGTGCATTGTCCAGACCCTGAACAGGTGGTTAGATGTTGCTAGTTACCTTAGAATTATTTGCGAGTCGTCTGTTTGTAATAAAAGTGTATTGTGACAAAGCATTGAGGATGTCAGTTCCTGTCTCTTTTTTATATCTTCTGTTTTGACGTTTTTGATTTCCATTTTGCATTAGTATTTCTATATTAAAGAATGCCTTTATATTACTTCCTTAGTTACTTTTACAATTAGTAAGTAAGCAGTTTTAAAAAACCCTTTAAATTATAATTCGAAGGATGATAGCTCGAGGTAATTTATTGTCACTGGGAGTCCTCATTTGAAATATCCTTGGTATATTAAAAGTTTAAATCTCATCTTAAAAGCTCGCAATCTGAAAAATTTTGTTAAAGTGAAAATATTTAGGTATTAACATCTAACTAATATTAAATCTGTACAATACTCCTCGTTTTTTTTAGTTTACGCATTGAAATTAATTATATACTTTTTACGAAATTCAGACTGTCTTTCTGAGACCACGGACTTTTAAAAGAGTACGAAGCACCAGGATAACACACAGTAATTACATAACAATGTAAAAGGTGTTTCATATAATTTTACAATTATATTCTTATTCTACTTATACGTTTCCTTGTATCATCTTTATGTCTTTTGTATGGTGTACAATAAAGTGTATTTTCGTTTCATTTCATTTCATACCTATACTATGTGCCTAGCTACTACAACTATCCTTTGGTCCATTGAAGGCTGCGGCCATTGATGAGTAAGCCCGAATGAGTCGTCACGAGTTACGTTTGGGCGTGACAATAGTGCGTATGGCTCCGGCGCATCATGTTGGGACTAGTGCTGGGGATAGGGGTCATTTAGTATACCGAAAACAAAGATTCCAAAAATTAAGAAATTGTCGCTATTCAAAAGAAAAAATAAAATCGATAAAGTTTTTTCAATTATTAGAACCATATTGGGCTAGATTGGTGGTTTATAGCTTTACCTCCTTATGAGTTTTTACCTTCATGCAAGAAGGTATGATATTAATTAATAACAATGATGATGTATATTTAATAATAATGTTTTTTCAACTACGAATCATTGTTGTTCACTGCAGAAGATTCCAGTTTGAAACTGATTCTGCTTATAAGGTGAAACTTTTTCAAGTTGCATTTTGGAAATATCAGTTGTACTTTTACGAAAAAAGATATCTTGAAGCACACATCTCTTGAACCTTTTTAAAAAAAATGTATTAAAGTAATTAATAATTAATAGTCATATTAACCCACATCACAAAACACACTTGTTTTTAGGTCAGGGACCACGTCTGCAGTGTAACAGAGATACGTTAAAACGTAGACAAAATATCAATTCAATTCAATCAAACATAAGAACTAACATTAGCCACAAAAAACGAGCCTCATTACGCAATATCTCGCACGCTGTCCCTTAGCCTACCCACCGACCACCGTGAACTTTTTGTTGAACATGATAAAAAAATACGGTCATTCATAACTCCATGAATGAGGTTTACCTGGGCTAGAGCGGTTTGTTTTCCACAATCTGTTTACCTTACCGGATGCCACTAAATTGGCAGACCGTTAGGAGTCGGGCTCTTTGCGGATTGTTAGAAACCATGTTTTTTTTCAATCGATCGTGACAATTTTTTTCCCAGTCAGGATATTAGGGATCTACGGTCTACTAGTCCGGGGTTCCTTGGGAACTGCTTTTTTTTGCGGTAGTTATTGAAATGTTTGTCGGGTGTATTGATACGTTTAATGTGTTACTCTTGTCAGACGCGGTTAGTTCGAGTCGACAATGTGATGAGTTTTGTTGTGTTACATAATTGTACCGACCGTATTTTGCGTACATGCAGAAACCAAACTGTTTCTTGACTGCATTTGAAAACTGTCTTTGGTCTCAAATAAAATTTTATACTTTAATGTTAGAATTCATGTTTTAGTTAGTTGCATTTGTTTTTAAGGTTTGTGTAGAGTCAAAAGAGCAAGTCGCTAAACACTTTAGCGCTTTATCAAACCAAGTATGCCTATAATATAATTTTGATAAGATAATTATGATCGACAAACCTAATGAAAACATAAGAGAAAGCATTTGTAAGATACCTATACTAAGTTTTAAAAAATCCTCCACGTCTAAAGTACCGGTTGTAATACTGTACGCATCAAGAGATAACTAAAAGTATGAATAAAATAAGCAATATCTTTATATACTTTCATTGCGATTTATCTTAGTATCAGTTAAGCTATTTGGAGGGTATATTCATGCCATGAGCTTAGAAAGTCACGTTAACAGCCAATAACTTCCCTGAATCACTTTTGGTTTTGTCTATAACAACAATTATAAATTATGTAAACGACTGTACAAATTGCCGTAACGACAAAAATCACAAACCTACGGAGGTCAGCTACGGCCAACTACGCGCTACAGCGTAGCCGCTACGAGCTGAAACATGTTTGATGAAAACTTCACTAAATCACTGCCGACACATAAACTTTCTACATCACGCTAAAATACTAGACCCCGTTGTATATTACTGATTAAAATGCAATAAGTTAATCCTACAATATCCTAAGAGTAATTAAATACTTATTTGGTTCAGATTTATATATTTATTTTTAAGTTAAGTAAAAAAAATAAGAATCTTTAAATCTATAGATATATCGTATTATCAGACATTCAGGGATTTATTTTAACACAATACAACATAATCCGCGTTATTACCCTATGAACTTTAATAATAATTACAATTCCCAAGTCTAAGCATTCCTTGCATCTAGAAAAACAGGATAAACGACGTAAACGTTATAGAATCGTCTATAAGTACACGATAAGGGATATTTGTGTGCCACCCCACAATCAGCCGTCACCCCATCGCAACTAACAAGCGCAAATTAATCATCGAACGAGATAAATCAGAAACGCGTGCCTCGCCGGACTATTTCGGTGTAGGCGGAGCTCGCGGGGCTCAGTCGAGCGGCGGCCGCCGACGAGCGAGCATATCGCGTCTCGAACGGTACGGGTGCGAATCGCTCCGGCGATGGCGCGATGAGGACGTGCGGGCGCGCGGCGTTGTGCTGGGCCCTGCTCTCCGTCGCCGCCTGCGCGCTGGCCGCGCCGCGCCGCTACTGCGAGCGCGCCGACGTCGCGTGGCGGGCCTACCGCGCCCCCGCGGCCTTCGAGGCGCGCGTGCAGTCCCTCGCCAGAGACGCCGCCACGGTCCAGGTGCGGCGCGTGCATCGCCGGCAGGGCCACTGGCCCCGCGAAGACGCCATCATCAGGCTCAAGCTGCCGCAAAACCCCTTGGAGTGCACCGGACGTTTCGAAGTGCCTTTGAAAAACCGACGTGATTATATCGTGTTTGCCGAACGGCGCGGCCACGCCGCCGTCGCCCTCGGCCCGCCCCTCAGGAAGGACAAAAAGCTAGTCAGGAGGATCCGTGCTGTCTACAAGCCTGGATACAGTGAGTGATAGTGATAAGCGACGAGCCGCATGGACCGTTGCCGTGTTGGTTCATAAATCTTCCATGTGGTTCGAATGCATGTACTTTAGCTATTTTAGACGGTTCAAAGAAAAACGCGCAGACGTTAATAACGTATAAATTACACATACACAATGTACACAAATAGAATTTAAGATGCCGATAAATTTTACTGCTAGCAAATATGCGATGACAGCAGGTGTATTGGAACAAGTAGCCATTATGAGTCCATTTTAGGCTCCGGAGCGGACGGCGCCGGAGTGGAAGCAAAACACCGCACGCGCCGCTCCGCTCATTTATGCACCCTTTGCGAGCGTCAGGTGCTCGAGGAAATGGTAATAGGAGCCTTTGTTAAAACTATTACTGGAAGCGATAGTGGCGAGGGCAGTTATGATCGCGTGTCGTCTTCCGCAGAATCGCACGATACGTTTGTCAAGATCACTTTACAAGTACACTTTATCGATAAAGAACTCTATTACCATTCGTTTACTTTCGTCCAGCAAAATCTTTCCATCTTTAATTAATACATAAACCCTCTTTTGAAATACATTAAACAGGGCTCAACGCGCTAAAACATAGAGCAGTTATAAACTATAATACTGTCCGACGTTTCGACTGAGTTACATCAGTCGTGGTCACTAAGCATAATTCAGAACTATTTTATGTTTAACATCCATAATGCACACCGATTTTTTTTTCATATTTGTTATATCGTTAACGCTTTATAGTTTACGTGTATATTCGCGAATACAACTTCTAAACCAGTTATAAAAGCCGCTCATAAAATCTGTCTCATTAGAACAATCACAGAAAAAAAATGTCCAATAAATCTTACGGCGGAAACGTGCAAGTGCCAAAAAACAATGAATCAGAAATCGTCAAAGTTGACGCGCGATCTAGCGACGTTAGGGCTGGCACCGCTGCTCTACCTCTCCGGCGACAAACTAACGAACGAAATAAAGTCAAAATCAATATTCAGAATGTACCGAAAGACCAACACTAATAGATAATGAACTTGGCAATATATATAAAAACTAGTTGGTAACTAATGCTAATTCGATATAAATTATTAAAGCATTGCCAACGAACGAACTAACATGATTTTAGTAAAACTAAAATATAATAACTAAATTTTTATGAAAGCAAATAAGAGATGACATTGTTAAAAATGTATTGATATTAAAAAATCTTTATAAGTATCTACTTATATTTTAGAAATCATAATATTTAATTACTTACCTAATTTCCTTTATGTTATTGGATGGCGCTTTAATTAATAAAGGAAGAAAAACATTACAATTCTCACAAAATATTCTAATGAACACATAAGTTGTCATCTGTTTACATTGATCAATATATAAAGATGTAAGTTCAATAGAATACGAGTAAACATCACTATAGGCATGTCCTGTATTTGTTGCTAAAAAGTTTTACAAACGAAGCCAACAACATGAATTCATTTCTAGAGAATTGACCGTAGATATATACTCGTTATCTTTTACCTTACAGTGAAATACATTGTAGGTATACTCGTATTAACAAAATATACAATGTTGAACCCACCCATCATACATAAAATTTCTATATACCAAATCACACACTCCTCTATACATGTAACGATATTGAAAGATGTTCATAAAGTTGACAACCATAAAGTAACCTGTGGTGGACGGTGGTCGGGCCCCTACAAGTCGGAACTGGAGCGTGCGATGACGTCACCCATTGAGCCGAATGAACTTCAGTCCGCCGCTGATGACCCTAATCTATGAACTGTTACGTAAATTGGAACTATCACGTTGACCAATGAATCAATTGACGGATCGGAAAGAGCTACTCGAAAAACTTATTTATCTTAGTTTTTCTGAAAGTGGAGTTAAGAAGGTTTATACGAAAGATAGTACACGGAGTATTTAGAAGTTTCATTTTGTACTACAGAAACGCGTAGAGATACATGCTCTTGTATAGGTTTAATCTGACTTTACAAATTGATTTAAAACCAAAGAAAATATTTTACAAAAACAAAACAAAATCCCCCATGCCAGATAAAAAAATGTGTTTGGTAAGTTGTCTCCGTACTTTTATTATTTTGAATTTTGCATTCACAATGAAATAAACAAATAAACCAGTCTCAGGAAGCTCAAATGGAAATCGAACCCACGACCTTTGGATGAACCAATTTTGGCCATTGTTTTTATAAAGCGCTCGAAACGCGACGCATCAGAATGTGCAAAATTAATAGGACGCACAAACCGCGACATTTTATTTTTTTGGAGGTAGATTGCTGAATGCCCCAAACGGCATTTTCAGCTTCACCGGGCCTTTTTGGGGGCGGCGAGAAACTTAAAGGGTTCCTCAAGTCGTGTGAAACGAATCACCTTCGGAGATTTTCTAGAGGGAACGGCATCACGCACATCGACGACGCACGAACCGCTACCAATTCGTCCGATTCCCACTTGGTTTCAAAAGTCAGTAATAGGTACAAATGAAATGAAATGAAATACATTTATTGGCACACACTACAAAATCACACGATACTCACAATAACAATACAAAACAAAGACAGACGAAGTGTGGCCAACTAGGCCCCGGCCTCAGCACATGCTACAGCGACATAGAGCCGCTGCAACGCTGGTATTCTGGGGGGGCCTAAATTGGTGACGTGTCCACAAAACAAAGAAGAACCAACATAGACAATAAAATAGTAGAACGCTTAAACACACAAAAAAAAACAAAAAACAATAAATAGGACTCAGCACCATCCTGGCCGCCCGCTTGCCTTCCCGTGCTTAAAGCAGAAAATAAAAAATAAAAAATAAAAAAAACTGAAGTTTGCACTGTGGATGACGTAGGAGTGACATTTGACAGCACAGAAGAAACCAAACAGAAACGTAAGCCATAACACAAGAAAATAATAAGATGTGTTATTTGATTTGCAATAATTTACATTTACACAAAGAGGAAATTAATATTACGGAAACATGTATATTACAATTACATGAACAGTACAGACAGGCCAATGCAAAGGCAAGGCAAGGCAAATGAGATGTTACCTGCTCATAATCTTTATAATGCTTTCATCAAACTTTAATTTTAATTTTTTATAATTTTTCTGTATAAGTTTACCTTACCTTAAAATGTATTAACACATTTTATTATAAGCAACGACAAATTTATTTAATTTTTCCCTGAAAATATATACCAGACCACGCGCTCGTCACACTACAAAGCTCAACATTCCGCAACACAGTTTTAAGATAGCATCGTTATTTAATGTAAAATGTAATAACCATTTCTGTTTTCAATAAATACAAATATATTTGGTATAGCACCAAGCTGCTTAAACACTAACCCTCCATAGGGGTGTCCCGGCATCGCTAGCATTAATTGCACAATTAACTCCATATTGGCCTCACGTTCGAGTGCGACGTTTGCCTCCGTGTTTACGCTACGCTTCTCTGTTAGCTAAATGTTTACCTTTCTGGATATCATCCGTCGTTTTTTTTCCTTTGTTAACGTTCGTTTTGCTTTCATTATAGCACTGTAAATCTGTCTCGCCGATTTGGTAGCTTACACCACATCAAAATCTGACTTTCCCTGTTAAATTCTTTGGTATAGAACTGGTTTATTATCTGAAGTGTGCCTGTGCTGATGTTTGATGTGATTTCTAATTCATAATATTTGTTTGCGTTTGATTCAACGTGGCAGACTGTTTGAAACTATAACTTGCAATACTTTTCTGAAGCCACCACATATCAGACATCGCGTAAGACACTAATATGTTAACATTCTGGCATTATTAAAAACAATATTTAACGATTTTTTAACAAATGCGTTATAGTAACAATGTTTAATAAAACAAACTCGCAGCATTCTCTAGGTATCCTAGAAATATGTAACCAGCCCGTGGACATGGCCGAAACGCCATGTCTTCTAAAAAGGCCTGCCCAAAATGAAATACCGATACTGAAGATTTAGCATTGGACCCTGATTGAACATTGTATTGCCTTATGATATCCAAAACTTCGAGAGCTTTCCCCTCATCAATTAGCTAATAAGGAAAAGTTATAAAAGAAAACATTAAAAGTTCTCACACCATCTGCTCGGCATATTTAAGACACTACAATAAGTTCTATTAATAAATTTGTTCTATAAATGTTTAAGGAGGCCATTTACTGGTAAAGTAAACATAGAAAACTCTTCACGTTAACAATCGAAATTCACACTGCGTAGTTGTAACGGGGCTTAAAGCAAACTCCTTTGTACCCATAGGTATCCTAGCAACGTTGGGTATCCTATCCGATGTTTTGGCCGAGCTACACCAGCCGTAGTCTCGGCCACGTTGGCTGAAACGTCGGGTACCTACTTAAAAGGTATGCCTAGAAACTTTACTAAGCAATGTGTGTTAAACCCCGTCAAACATTATATTCGTAATAGAACGCGAAGGTTTAAACATGTATATTTCTACAAAGAGGTTAGACACTACCCACCATCCGTCGAGCGATTTAAAAACTTATAATTATTTACTCTGTGTTATTAATCACTCGACCTTTTAATATTCCAAAAGCCACCTCAGCCATCGTTACGGCTTGGGCGCGTCCATTATTTCAGCCACGCTCCGACGACTACTGTCCTATTAATATATTAACATACGTAGTATTATAAGTTTTACGATCGAAGTTGTTAAGATGTGAAGATAACTGGGATAGAGCTGGCTGTGACTAATCTTACACGATGTATTGTCAGTAAAACGCGGTATATGAAACGCTCCGTACCTTAGGTGGCTATTGAATGGGCTTCATAAAAATGTGCTGTTACGCAGAGAGAATAGCGCGGCAGATGTAATGTAGATAATGGAAAACTAAATTCAGGGGAAAACATAGTTTAAGTTTTCAAGTAAACTAGATACAACTAAATGGACTTGATAACTTTGCTATTCCTTGTAATTGTGTATGCATTAGGGTATCTGGTATCTTTAAAACTTCGCTGTCCAAAAATAATAACAATAGAATATAATATAACATTGTGACTTAAGGGAAAGGGAAGTTAGGAATACTATGGATAGAAAAAGTGATTTAATATTGAATATTTAGTTAAATTTTTATACCTAGTAGGTATAATTAATAGGTAAGCACAGTAACAATTGACACAATGACAGATGGACCTCTCCGCAGACTCACGGGCACGGGGTTCTCATACTAGGGACCAATAAATAAAACCGAAAAGCAATTCAGCAGTTGGTTGGTGGGCAGCCACGTGACTGCGGCAAGTCGACCACAATGCCACGGATTATTGGCCCAGCGGCCTTGTGATTAACGCGTACATCCGCACCCACCCAGTCTCGATTCGATGCCCGACGTGCAGGGGTGTCAACTTTTATTTCACAGCCATCGCTATTTTTGAGATGATGAGAAGAATCTAAATAAGGTATTTTTTATAAAACATACATATTTTTATAGGTGAATCCATTCCAATCTATTCCAACATCCATTTGTTAAAGAATAGGGAGCCATAATTAATTATCTCTTAAAGCAGGCAAATCTGATTATTAGGTTGAAAAAAAATGCAAGTCGTCATTTTTGAATCATTGTGTCTGTATCAAATCATATTTGAACCATCTTTTTCATTATTATAATCCTATTCTTTTGAATGTCATCCATGCACAGGATTTTCCAAGTACAAGAAGACACAGCTGAAACCCTTTACAAACTTCAAGCTATAGTTTAAAAATATTCTAAATTCCTTTGACACTTGTTTTAAGATTTGTTTAAAACTAAATTCAAAAGTAGCTCATTTAAAGTCTCCACTGCTGGGGCACGTGCTTAACCTATGGGTGGACGGGCCCTAAACCAACACGCGGGCCTAGTGCGGACTAGTGGTTGTTAGCGACTTCTAATGCAGCCTGAACAAAAGGCTTTACGTGCCTTCCGAAGCACGGTGGAGCTCGAGATGATAAATTTTTGGTCACCCATTCGATGACCGGTCTTTGGAAAAGTTGCTTAGCTCCAGTAATCACAGACAGGGCGTTAACCATTGCGCCATGCAGCTTCTCTTCTACAATACGCACCTCTATTAATAAGATACACCCGTTCGAGAACTTTTCGTGTCAAAAATAATCTACCACTGCTTTTGAATAAGCGTAAACGGAGCATTCGAAATTTGATAGGAGAATTGGTCACTGATCTTAAAACGCCAAATTACAGTTTCGCTTGTGCCAGCCCTGCGTCCGATACGTTAATTGTTCGAATTTGTCAGTGTGTTTGATACCGCTTCTGTGCGGTGGCAGCTGGCGGGACCGCCAACTAATTTCGTTAAGAGCCTTTATACAATTCGGTATACCATACAAACTTTACAGTGCAATGAAATGAAACACTATTTACGTATTTACTTGCGTTTTACTTTACATATTATTTTATTCTGACGTTTCGATCCCTTACAATATTTAAAAAAAGTTTATTCTGCGTAAAACGGAACGAATCCGATTAAATAAAAGATGGTAGCTACTCACAAACTCCTCGAAACGACCAACACCTCAGCCTCCATGTGACCACGGACCCTGTTAACGGTTCAAAGTGCGGGTACAAGATAACATCTATATTATTAATATTATAAAGCTGAAGAGTTTGTTTGTTTGAACGCGCTAATCTCAGGAACTACTGGTTCGAATTGAAAAAATATTTTTGTGTTGGATAGTCCATTTATCGAGGAAGGCTTTAAGCTATATAAAATCACGCTGCGACCAATAGGAGCTAAGCGTCAGTGAAAAATGTTGCAAAAACGGTAACAAGAGCCTAAAAAATTAAAAATGCTGCTGAAAGTCACTATTCCACGCGGACGAAGTCGCGAGCACAGCTAGTGTAAATTCGGAAATAGAGTTTCAATTTCAGGAAAGCACAATATTTTTTCAATCCCAAAAGCAAATTGTTATTAAACTTTATTTATACATTTCTGGGAAAATTTTAAGCTAGTTGCGTTAGAAATAAATGTCTTTGTATTTTTGGGTGGTTTAACAGTAATGTTGTTAGTGTGAATAGGTAGGTATATAACATACAATATAATTGATTGCAGATACTGTGTACATAATAAAGGTACACAGTTAGTAGCGCGTTAATAATAATCTTTATAAAAATACATATCTAAAACTGTAATATAGATTAATAATAAAAGTACACAGTTAGTAGCGCGTTAATAATAATCTTTATATAAATACATATCTAAAACTGTAACATAGATTAAAGAAGTAAGTAAGAGCTCTTTACCAAAAATGATTGAGATGGCTAACAGATATACAAAACAAATCTAGCCAGACAGATAACGTGTTGACCATTTATCAGTTCAACAGTCATACTTACAGACACAACCGCTCGTTAATACTCTTAGGTACTCCTGCGTCGCACCCGACAGACGATACATTCTATCAGCGCCCGCGCAATATATCGGACTTACGGAATTTTTATATGTCACATTATGTCGTCTAGGTATTTTTGTGGCTCCCAATTAGACTGGCCGTCTGCCGGACCGTCCAGACGGCGCACACGCAATCTGAGCTGACGTGTTCTTTGAATAAAACTTTTTTTCACCTGTACTGTAAAATGTCTTTACTTTTTTTTCATGGAACACTCTCACACATGTCAACTGGATTCTATAGACATGAACGCTGTTTGTTTAAATATAATTATTTGTATATATTTTCGTCAATGTTAAATGGTGTATAAAATTATTAATTCTTAAAAGTGATTATAGGTACTTCCTCTCATTTAGGGACTTCTGAATGCGGCTGTTTCCTTAATTATGCTTAAGTATGCGCAACATCTCGGAGGAGCTCGATGGCGCAGTGGTTAACTCGCATGGTCTGCGAGTGCTGAGGTTTAGCAACTTTCGCAATGGCCGGTCATCGGAAGGGTGACCAAAAATTTATCATCTCGAGCCCCTCCGTGCTTCAGAAGGCACGTAAGCCCAGCTGCTTACGTGCCTTCTGAAGCATGGAGGACCTCTGGAGGCCTTCTGAAGAAGGAGGAGGACTTCTGAAGCACGGAGGACATTCAGCCGGGACATTGGTCCCGGCTGCATTAGCAGTCGTTAACAACCACCGCACCGCACTGGGCCCGCGTGGTGGTTTATGGCCCGTACTCCCTATCTATCCATAGAGTAGGCTCGTGCCCCAGCAGTGGGGACATAAAATAAGCTGATGATGATGATGCAAAACATTTACCTTCTTATCAATCATTATATTGACGTTTAGTAGACCTTTGTGCATGATCCGTTTGTCTAACAAGCTACTGTCCAATTATTACAATAATATGTAGAGTTCACTTTTTCTTTAGAAACATAAATAACTTTAAAGTAAAGAGCGCACACAAATATACACAAACAACTTTCTTACAATTACATTTTATTATGCACCTTTCTTCATCTTGGTGTAAACAAAAAAAAACACTCATACTCGTAAGGTCATAACATATACAAGTATTCTGTTACACTTTATGTTGGGAAAAGAAAGTACTGTTGAATTAAAGTGACATAAAATATAAGCACTTATTTTGGTGCAAAAGTGTGTAAAGTAAAACTTGGAAAAACATTAATTTCTTACACATGTGAAACTAGTGGAGAGGAGACAATACTGTCGTAAGATATAAAAACTTTTGTAATAGATACATACTTAATAAACTACTTCTTATTTATCGTGTACGAAAATATACCGCTACATGCCGCTGCGAATCGAATCTGGGGCCTTTAAGTCTGAGACCCATTGACTAACCAGGGTCCACCGAGGCGGTTAAATAGCTAACTAATTACCTATGTCTTATTCCCCACGCAAGTTTAAATCAATGTTGGTAGACTTATATATGTCAAAACCGTAGTTTTGACACGAATTCGTCTATTGCATGGTTTAAATATTTTAAAAATAGGGTCAAACCGTTGTAGTAACATAATTAGTTTTTATTTTTAAATGTATATATTTATAATATAATATTTTATTTTCAATTATTTATATCCTTGGTAATTAGTGTATATATGTTTGTTAGTATAGTATTATTTACAATTTATTAGTCCCGCATACTTGTTTATTGCACCACAGCTAGGGTTGGCTGGAAGAGATCTCTTCTAGAGATAAGCTCACCTTTGTATATGTCCTGTGTAACGTGTGTTTAAATGTAATTTATTTGTACAATAAAGGATTAATTAAATATATAGATGTGTACAAAATTTTACAAAATTTGTATATTACATGACTGTAATTTCGTTGAAAAGATGGAGAAAAAGAAATATATATGTAAGTAAGCCTCCTGAGTTTTTTGCCATCTCTTCTCGGTCGAAGGATCTCCCAAAACCCGAACTGGTGGTAGATTCAGTAGTTTCAGAGGACCATCATCGGTAATAGCTAAACAAATTGGCGGTTCCCGTCAACTTCCCACCTGTCGCGTCGATGGTGCGATGTCATTACCACAAAATAAGAACGACCTAGAAAGTAAGCTTAATACCATACCGTGCAACGCACACAGGTCCTCTCACGGACACGGAATCTCGGAACATCTCGAACCACTCCGAGCGCAGCTGTATCTAGGGTTGCCACCTTTTTTTTATTTATTTATTTATTTATTTTATTAGCTACACAAAACGGAATTACAGCGTTTAGAAAGTTCAGCTAGTGCAAACATTTTTTTAGGACGAATGAGGTTTTTTTATTTTGATAGAACAAAAATAAACTACATTGCATAAGAAAATAGTATTTATTTATATGTCCTTAATAACGTATTTTTTGTTGCTCTTTGCGACATTTAACAAATATTTTGTGGCTGAGGATACCAGTTTATTTAGTCTCATAAGTACTCATAACCAGTAACGAGCCAGTGACAATCAGTTTTACGTAAATAGAGTATTTTAGCGTACTTTATTGGTGTCGTAAATTATAAAGTACGCCTACATGAAAACGAGTTTTAGAGTACGGGTGGCAACCCTGCGATTCCGTGTCGGTGATAGGCTGTCTAGTCTACACAAAATAAGGAGACTGCATACTGCCCTTCGGAGAATCTGTAGGGCACGGGGACACGCACTAGTGCTTGATGCCGTTCCCTCTAGAAACCCTCCGAAGGTGATTCGTTTCACACGGCTTGAGGGATCCTTTAAGTTTCTCGCCGCCCCCAAACAAGCCCGGTGAAGCTGAAAATGCCGTTTGAGGCAATCAGCAAAATCTCTCAAAAAAAAAAGCGTTTGTGTGAAGCTACCCTTCTGCCGTGTTCTCATTTGGTGTCATTACTGCGTGCGGTAGGTGGCTGTAGGTGGTTGTAGGCCGCAATCAGCCGCCATTAGGCCTACCTACCGCCGCGATCGGGAAGCTGGGACAACAGAGCTTTTTTAGCACTCCATCACTTCCTATGATGGTTTAACTATTGGCCAGAGATTTATGCGACTCATCAATTATATACAATCTGTATTGGCATGCACTGTGCAAACTTTAGGGGTGGATTCTACACTTAAATATACATTATAAAAAAAAATTTAAAAAAATTCCAAACTCCACGTAATAAATTGGTTACTTTGTGATTTTTTTCGTCATTTTTGGTGTTGAAAACCGACATATTTGTTTTTTTGTCGAACTTTTGGCTACTTTACTGATTGTTATTTACTCGCGACTAGTTTCACCTTTTTCATCATCATCATCATCATCATCGGCCTATCTTAGTCTTATCACCTTTTTAGCACCTGCAAAAATCGAAGAAAATAAAATAAAAAAGGCTGCCATTTCTAAACTATTGAGCTTGGAATTTTTTAAGTATTTTTTTATTATGTATATTTGAGTGTAGAATCCACCTCTAAAGTTTGTACAGTGCATGCCAATACAGATTTTATTCATGATGTTTGGTAATATATGTAAGTATAGATAATCCCGAAACATAGCCATGCTACCAAGTAAAAAGAACATTGTTGTAATTATGCATATACTTTTCTAAGCAAAAACTAAATTTTATGTATCCCTGACATGTTTTGACTTTGTTTTTTTTGGACAATAAGGTTGACGTCCAAGAACAATGCATCAGCTGGACCTAGGGTTGTCTCTATGCTATTTCTCTTTGTAACAAACAACCTAAATATCTCAGCCTTGTGGTGCATTTCAGGCATGTTCACAATTTTCTATGCATGGGACTCTATTTAGATTAATAAATAAATAAATAAATAAATTTACCTTACGTGTTACGAAACATCCTCCTGTATACTACTTAGAGAGAAAAAAAAGATTTAACTTTATTAACCACACAAACACACCACATAGCTTGAAAACGATAAAACATACAGATTTACATTAAACACTTTGAACATTTTGATAACATTTTTTAAAAAACGTTCGTTTATCTGAATTTATGTGATTTGAAACTCTCCATAGAAGAGTTCAAATAGATGGCGATAGATAAATTATTGGAATAACATGTGCCCAAAAAGGAGGCATCCAAGCTAAATCCAGTTCTTATTGACCCAGATTCGAAGGCACGCGATCCACCAAAAACGATAAATTCAAATCTGTAATAAACATATAGGTTAAAAAAATATATTTACCATTAAAACCATTGAATATGGCGTTGAAATATTTTATGGTTTTAATTCAGTTCATTATCATTTAATTTAATGTAACATGTGCAAATATAGGTCGTAATGTTGTGCATCGACACAAAATTGTACGTGGAGGGCCTTATTAAATGAAAAGAGTATAGGTAAGCCTGGAATAGATATTGTGCGATTTGTTCCCGTCATGTAAAGATTTCCAACTAGAGTAAAAAAGGCAAAACACGGAATAACTATTCGAAGCCTTTACTTTGTTTATTAGTACGAAGGAAATTATATAGGTATCTATTCTATATATTCGCGACTTATTCATAAGTACTTAACAGGTTGAGTTTTTTATCACCGTCCAAACCTTCTGAGATGTTGATGAGATTTGATCCATACATTTTGGTCGAATAAATATTGATGATGATGATGAAACAGCTGAATTTTATTTTCGAGTTAGTGAGTTGGTCCAATAGTAAGAATTGTTCGTTTGTATCACGGGAGTCATCTCGATGGTTTGGACGCTGATTAAAAAGTGACCCTGTATATGTAAGGTGCGACGCGACGCACGCCGGGTGGGTGGCGGCGCCCGCGTTTCACCTCCACACTCCTGCTCTAAGCGGACATTCATAACCAATACTGAAAAAAAAACTAGTGATGTTAAAGAAGTAAATGGACCAGAATCTTAAATCTAGACTAAGCGCTAACCTTTTTTTTTGGAGTGACTTTACTGATTGACTCAGACGGCATTTTCAGCTTCACCGGGCTTTTTTGGGGGCGGCGAGAAACTTAAAGGGTTCCTCAAGCCATATAAAACCTTCGGAGGTTTTCTAGAGGGAACGGCATCAGCACTAGTGCGTGTCCCCGTGCCCTACTAGATTCTCCGAGGGGTTCGGATCGGATCGGGCGCTATACCTGCTTGAAATACGTATTACAAAGTTTCTTGACTACGTTCTAACATTATTATCGACACGTTAGGGTACTAATGCCCGTTTTTAACGCCCCTGATGTCTTAGGTGACACCTAAGCAATCTTATTTTGGGTCACGATTAGCAAACAGCTGACATACTTATATATACTATACATTTTAAAGATAGTTGGTAAAAAAGCGCATAAGACCTTTTTACATAAAGACTAGCTGACCGGCGGACTTCGTATCGCTTTGACAGTTTCCATGACAACAAAACAAACAAATAATTCGTCCTCTTAAGAACACCCGTATCTCATGATGGAACCCTATAGGAGCGCCTTTTACCGGGTCCAGTTGTAAATCTAAAACCATACTCAAATCCACTTGAACACACACAGAAAATTTCATCCAAATCGGTCCAGCCGTTTAGAAGGAGTTCAATAACATACACACGCACAGAAGATTTATATAATATAAAGATTACTCGCTATTACGAGCCGGCACCTGTCCGTTTCGTCACCAATAACTTTTAAACATGACCTTAACAGAGCTTTCTCTCCAGTGCAATGGTGCACTCTATTTTTCCATCATAAATTTAATGAATGCAAATGATAACCCGCGCTTGCGCAGCGCGTGCGACCGCGCTTCGGGCCAGTTTCGCCAAAATGTACTATGTGCAAATGTCGGGGGCGAGCGGCCTAAGTCATGAGCTGAAGCGGGTGTTACTGAATATGTTATGTAAACACGGAGTTATATAACAATAGTGGTTCTGTGAATATAAGCTTATAAGTATTTGGCGCTATAAGTAGATAGATAGATATACAGTTTGTTTGGTACTTCATTTTACATATTGCAGTGACAGATAAAACAATAATAAAAAACAATTTAGCAAAAATAAAACAAAGAATAAGGTCATAATATTATTATGTAACTTTCTTTTGGAGAGAGTTTGCTGTTTGTCTCAGACGGCGGCCTTCACAGCGTTATCAATTTTTTTTTTTACAGTAAAATAAGAAAAAAAATGTTTATTTTCAGACCAGAGTCCATAGATTGTTAGTACACAAAAACCTTAATCCTATGTTAGTAACAGAAACAAAAAAAAACAAAAAGATTGTTAGTACACAAAAACCTTAATTCTATGTTAGTAATAATAATAAAAATAAATAATAATAACACTCTTTTTACCGCTTTGCCTGTTTATCATGCAAAGCAGTGAAACGGGCAAAAATAAGTGAAAGATAGAAGTCGTTAAATATTGTGTATGGTTGTTGTTAAGTAATTTTTTTTAAATAATTGGATCAGCTTTCGTTGATATTGCAAAAAAAAACTACTATTAACCAAAGCTATAAAATATACTGTGCCAAAATATAGGATACTTAATAACATCATAAAACAGTGTGAAAAGTGACCGTATTACTTTTTAACATTTTATGCTCACATTAGAATATTTATTAATAACGGGATAATTAACATGTTCTTGTTATGTGCTGGCCCGCATAAATAAAATGTATGTAGGTATAAATATAAAAAATAGCATTCGCTAATTGTGTACCTACTATTTTGTAATAAAAAGAAACCAGGAGTGCAATCCGCTGCCGCTCACAACTTGCAAATATCACAGAAGCGCATTCATTTGACATTTAGAATTAATTGCGAGCCCCAAAAATGAGTGGAAATGTCGGACGATTAATTTGAAGAAAGTGGCGGTTTTGTGATGGCAGCGGAATGAGTCCACGGGGTATTGCTCAATATTGGGTGTGCTTTACTTGTGGCTTAATTGTTTCTTTGGCCTTTCATTGAAAGCCAGAAAACTATATTAGCTTTTTCGTAATTTAAAAATAACGTGTAAAAATATTCAAAAAACTTTTCTTAATTTCCTAATACTAAATATAAATGCGCAAAGCAGCTAGATATGAAGACAGATGTTTAAACATATAATATTATAGAAAAATAACGACTGTAGCATTAAGTAATTCATCACAAAACGAAAGAAACAAATGAAAACTAAACATGATCAATATGTTAAATGACAGCAGCTTACCTTAAAAAAAACGTCAAATAAAAAAACAGGAACATCATGCTGTATACTATACATATAGACTCCCACTACCAATCGAATGGGATAAACTTACGAGAAAACCCAGGCAACCCCACTTTTTCATAATACGAACTGCCATCACATCACCAAATTCATTCGCAAACAAAAGAACACTAGTAGCCTGCCGCTATCCTACTAACAATGCTAATTCGCAATTAATGATTTACCTCCTTAGCTAATAATGATTTACTACAGAAGGTACGCTTCATAAAAACGTGCTCAAACACATACACATAGACAACTTCTCGCGGACACGGAATCTCGGACCAGCTGCGCTCGGAACGTTCCGAGATCCGTGTCCGTGTAAGGGGTCTATGTGTGTGTTCCGAATGTATTAAGCCAAAGCCTTCTGAGTCTCTTTACTTTGTGGTGGGAGAAGCATGCTCCACCAATATTCATACTGGCCATTATGTATACGCTAGGCACGTAGCGGCGCCGGCGCCACGCCATAACAGGGCATGGCGTTTTTCTCACTGCTCGAAAATTAATGTCACCTTTATTCCTGCTGTTTAGTCAGTGGCATTTAGTACTAGGTAGGTACAAAACAAAACTCTCGATTGCCTCAGACGGCATTTTCGGTTTTACCGGGCTTTTTTGGGGGCGGCGAGATACTTAAAGGGTTCCTCAAGCCGTGCAATACGAATCACCTTCGGAAGTTTTCTAGAGGGAACGGCATCACGCACTAGTGCGTGTCCCCGTGCCCTACTAGATTCTCCGAGGAGTTTGGATCGGATTGGGGAGCGGAACAACCCGATGGTGCCTCTAAAGGCTCGGACGATGGTGGGGAGAAGCGCCGAAGTACATGACTGTACCTGGTATGTCGCGCGTGTGAACCGGCTCGTCGTACCCTTGTTCTACGAGTACGGTGTCTTGGGCCTAAACTAGTGTGCATGTTTAGTGTAGGTATTCTGTAAATGTGTAGTGGCATTTAGAGGATCGGGCGGGTTAAAGTTTAATAACCGAAGAACTCCTCGGTACTAACTAGTAACCTTCACAACCTCCTCTTGCAAGTGGACTTAATTGACGACCCGAGGAGTGGAAACTGCTAGTTGTGTTTTTCTCATAACGAAAGGTGAGTGCGCTTTACAGCTCCGGTTACCTAGCTGGAAAATAGGGAGTGGGCATGGACACGTGTCCATGAGACGATCTCTTAAGAAACTTGTCTTAAAGCCACCGAATAAACAATGCAATTCTTGTTTAAGGACAATCTGGCCAAGTCACAACGAAAGGTTAGTCTGGCGTTATGACCTGAAAAAGATAGTTCCTGGTTCTGGTTAGTTTTAGTTAGTTTTATCTTCCTGTGGTCTAGCACTTTTATTAAGTATATCCTTTCCGGTTGGTAGCGGGAGCCAGTATGCAAACAAAAATTGTAGCTAGAGACTCTTTTAACTTATGGAATTATACTTTGGGGAAATTCTGTTAGGTGCATACGCATTATTTATAAACTGTATTATGATGAAACGCTAAGAGAGATTTTCAAAGATAAGAAATTACTTACTTTAACTAATATTTATATACTGGAAATTTCTATATTTATCAAAAATAATATGGACTATTTTAACTCATTTAAATCTGTTCGTAATCGACGTGCTATTCATAAATAAATTTTAACTTGCCAATTGTAACTAATAATGTATATTATAAGAGTGCTTTTATAAACGGTATTAAAATGTTTAACCATTTGCCCACTACTATCAAAGCTCTAACTGGCCATTTATTTAAACACAAATTAAAGAAATGGTTATTAGAAAATGTTTTTTACACATTAAGTGAATATTTTCACTGTAAAACATTATAGAGATTACGTAAATTGTTAATGTCAAATTGTTTTATCCTAATTTTATATATTGCATGCCTGTTAAGGTACCTAACTGTTGATACCTACTTAAGAAAGTTATTGTTATCACCAAACTTGTAACACAGTTTCTAGCAATAAATGTTTCTGATTCTGATTCTGATTCTGACTATGTGAAGTATACTGTATGGAGATATAGTCAGACAAACGTCAGATTAACGCGAGTAGAACCGTATAAAGCGTTACATTTCTATGTGTAATGAAGTAATAAATACATCAGAAACGTAATATTCAGTCCTCCACGCTATTGAATAACAGTTAACGTATCGAATCTTCAGCGTCGCCGGAGCCTCGTTTCGCTAACTTGCCTTAAAGCATCGTCCTAACTTTATAATTATAACACGAGTTACGTAACGCTGAAGTGGTTCGAACTGAAATATTATTTTAAGAGTTCAGAGACCGAACAACCGGCCACACCAACGGGCGAACACTCGACCTTGTGTTTCACCTGTTAAAGTTTATTTTGCGATATCAATGAGTTTGTTTTTGTGTCCTTTCGCTTTTGCGGACGCGTCATGTGTCGCATATCACTCGACGAGACGCTTCCTTTTACAATAATAAATAAAAAAGCTAACAACACAGACGGTTTTATATTGAAATCAAAAAAATTATAACATTCTGCTGTGGCCTGCGGTGCGCGAGCTGATGCAGATTGAGTTTCTCATTTCCCTTGAAGTTTTCCCATTTCTAAATACAGACTCACGTTTGATGATTTCCTCTATATTTAGAAGAAGTAGAATAGGGGAACTGCCTCTATCTAAGGCAGGTCCCCTCTTCTACATGAAATGTAAAGTAGCATGTCATGATAATAACGAAAAAGTAAAAAGGAAAACTTTTATCGAAGCTCGCATAATCGTACGAAATTATACAAACAAAGAAATGTAGTGACATTTCTTTGACTATATCTTAATTCTAATAGTTCTTACGAAAAAGTGCTTATCTTGCTCATTAAGTAGATAGAATCTACTTAATTGAGGCATACAGTTTAAAAAAAAAATTAACGAAGTGCAATTTAATGAACTTTTTATGTGTACCACTTTTTTCTAGACTCTCCTGCGCCATCCGCATTCAGACCTACTGATAAATGATAAGAGCATCAACGATAAGTTAATCAGTCAGCGTAGAGCTAGCACCGATCTCATCTCATTAAAAAGGTCCAGAATCGTCATTTACGCCTACCAAGATGTGCCATAGAGTAGCCTATTGCAGCTGGTACACTGCTCACTGAATCTGTGTTTCCATCACTAGGATTATAAAACCGATTGCTCTTTTCAAATATATTTTGCAAGATTTTTTATGAAATATAAAATTTCATTCATGTGAAGATTTTCTTCATAATTTCCTTAATAAATACAAAAGGGGTTCGGATCAGTTTTAAACGAGGTTTTATATTAGTTCTCGTTTGTAATATGAACATAATCTTTTGAGTATACTATATGAGGTAAAACTGAAACTTTATGTCATAATAAAATAAACAGATGTATATAGGTAATACATACATAATACATAGTACATAGGTATACACATAGATAAACACAGCAATTGGTTTTATTGTCTTCACGCGTTGGAATCAAGTCTTAGAACAATAAAGCAGACTTCATTACGGTAATTTAATTAAAGCGTTACCTAACTTGATTTAAACAGTAATATATATAACGCAATCAAAATGTCACTAATAAAATTACATAAAAAAAAATTCTGTTAGTATACTGCTCGTCTCCACGCAGAGTGTCGTCTGTATATTGTCTGTGGAGCAGCCGCAGCCGGGCCGTAACGGACCCGCAACCACTCTGAGTATGTATGGCAGGGGCCGGGCAAAAACTCACCGCTTCCATATCAGAGGATAACGATTATTAGCGGGCCCAATGCGGACGCGGTGTATTTGTCAACAAGTCGGTTTTATTTTGACGTACTGCATTTCGGGGAAATGCGTGTGGGCTGTGGCCGCGTATGATGCGGTGGTCTAGCAGACGCAATGAGAACTGAGGTACCTACTTAAGTATATTCTAATTGCACGTCTTCGATGTTTGCATAATCAGGATATATATGCTAGTGTTTTCCGTATTTGTGGTAGTAATTGACACCTTATTAAGCAAGGTTGTTTTACAAACGCTTAAAGGTGCACGTTGTAAGATTAGCATTTTTTATCGTTTTCCCTTTTTCCTATAACATGGAATCCTTCAAACGAGTCGTGAAGAGGCACTGTTTTCGCACTGCACCAGTTGTCTTCGCGTCTGGACTCCATTTCCACTTAACATCAGGTGGGATGGAGTCATCTGCCGTGCAAGCTTTAAATAAAAAATCATTATAATTGCCGTTGCTCGAATTATTACCAACCAACGATGTCAGCACATCACACTAATATTATAAATGCGAAAGTTTGTGTGTATGTGTGTATATTTGTTGCTTCTTCACGCTGCAACGGATGGATGGATTTGGATGAAATTCGGCATACAGATAGTTTATAACCTGGATTAACACAAGATAGTTTTTATCCCGATATTCCCACAAAATTCGGATATTCAAACATAATATAGGGTGTGCGAGTGATTTTCATCAGAAATACATGGACAATACGAGTGTTTATGGCAGTTAATTTAGTGACAAGAAGTCTTCATAACAATCTTTCGTTTACAACTATTTCCTTAGTAACCTTTATAATCTTGTTGTAGAGCCTACAAGACCAACATGGTTATCTGATTCATTTAAGTAATGTTTTTTTTTTGCATCACTGCTAAAGAATTTTATGGCAAGAAAAAAATGTTCGCACGCTTAAACATGGCCAGGAACTTCACAAGTGGTTTCACAAAGATTGAGTTGATGCTAATCAAAACAATTTATAATACCATGTCTGATTTTGTTATGCCATAAGTGTGACAACAAAAACAACACAAGCACAACACATCGAGGCACGACACAGATATGCTTCACACACTTCACAGACTTCACAAACACCCAGACGAAACTGAGGTAAAAGCTTGACTGTTTAGTACTTTTTTACTTTCGCCTTTTTAAAAACAAAACGAAAGCTGACTACCGACCTTTACTAGTTGGCGAAGCACCATAAGAAGAACATAAAGAAGAACTTAAGAGTTTTAAAATTGCGGGCGTTACTTCAAATGTCCTCTGGACGTGGATAGGTATTCGAAAGATAACTATGATTCAATATAACTTTAGAAAACAATAACTATGATTTATTGAGTTACCAAGGCAAAAACATGAACTTTGATCATTTACCTTTAGCGTGATACTTAGAAACACTACTTAAAGATGTCTTCAAGTTAAGACGCTACTACCAAGATCAATGGATCCGGTCACAAATACCCTCTGAAAAAACGAACCACATCAAGAATTTTCGAAAACTTTTTATAAGTGAAAGGGTCAGTTTCTTAAATACTAAGTAGCAGACATGTCGGTCTACGCAGAACTTTAACTCTTGCATTCTTAACATCGTAAGACAGAGATAAAACATCCAACTGCAAAGGTACAACGTTAGACTCAGACGCATATTCCTTCTAACAGTGCATACGCATATCGAGGTCTACCTGCAGCGCTTCCCGAGATAGCATCGGCACCTCGCGAGTTACGCATGCGCGTCACATACTCCACTCACTACCAAATATGTAATGGCCTCGCTCATGCTTTGAGCTGGGGCGCAAGGCATAGGCGGAGGAATTATGTCTATTACTATTTTAAATTATAAAGGCTTAGGTTGTACTTTCATACAGCCCAACATAATGAAGAAAACCAAACTCGCAAATCAAATCAAAGTTGCTTTCATAGAAAACAAAAAAATAAATTTTATTGTTGATTGTTAAATAGGTGCACATGTTAGTTATTTAAAACTAACATGGCTATCTATTTCAAATGAAAATTAAAACTCGTATTAATCGTTGTCGACTCATAGAGCAACTGATAAAACTTTTGTGATGCCAAGTCCACTGAAACGAATGATCTGATAAAAGACAATTAAGGATTTCATGACCAAGCTTTTAGTATCTCCCCCGGATTTCTGACAAAAAATTGTTTGCGGTTCTCGCTATAAGCTTCTAAATTGTCCCTACAGCACGTCCCAATCAATCTAGCTCTTATAAAGTAATAAGTTGACATTAACACATCAATCTTGAACCTCTACAAGTCTACAGAAATCGTACAAACCGATTTACATTTGCTTTACAAGAGTTTACCAAGGTCTGTAGTACGTTATTTTACATAGCTAATACAAACATGCACTTGCATTTGTGTTTAATAGTGTCGTCTCCGCGAAAACAGCAGAAAGCAGTTTTAACTTCAATGAGCTTCGATCAATATTCGATCGGTTTATCATCGATGAATCACCAATTATTATGAATATATCTTGTGTACAATAAATAAGACTGCAACCGAGAGCCTTACTCAGAAACATTCATTTTAAGACAGTGCTTAGGAAAAGGGATGTCATAAATAGAGACTTTCTAGAAGAAAAATCATAGGTGTTTTGCCTATGAAGAATCGACTCATTTAGAGAATTGATTCTTGCCAAGGCAACTGTCATGAAAAAAACCGCGCGTAATATACTGACTCTGACTCATTTCGGAAAACAGTAAGAAAGTTGTGAAATCCCAAGCAAAAGAAATGCTTATCAAAAAATCTAGCCCTATCTATCTACTACTATATCATACTCCTTCATGACCCTTCATATACATTTGACGATTAGATATCTCACAGAATGCTCTTTGATATAAGATAATGGAGATTACTGTCAACTGTCAATCTTGTTTATGCATAAACAAGATCAGAGACGCTGTATTCCAAGGCTTCTTAGTAACGACACCAAACAATGTCATGTCTCTAGACTCAAAGGGCAGACTAAACAAATTCCTGATGTCTATAAACGGTTGGGGATGTCTAGGAATTGTGATTCGTATGAGATGTGTATTCACGATTGTGACTATGGATTTATAAGGGAAGTCAGTGAGACTGATTTACACAGAGCAGTTACTGGCGCCAGTGGAGACGCCTTCGTATATCATTAAAACAAAATAGAAAAAAATTCTGCATTGGCTGAATTGGCATTACATTAATCACTAGCTCATATACATCCCCACTGCTGGCGCACGAGCCTTCCCTATGGATGTAATAGGGAAGACGGTCCATAAACCACCACGCAGGCCCAGTGCGGGTTGGTGGTTGTTAACGATTGCTAATGCAGCAATTGCAAAATCTGCAACACAATTGGGAGTTGAATCCAAAACCTTAGCCACTCGACCGCCAAATGTTGAGAGTTATGTTTGTTTTATTTTTTTACTCACTGTGCGAGCACTACAAAACCGGTAATTGTGGAGATCTTTGAAGGATTTCTTTGTCCAGCAACCCTGCTATACACGACTTTAAAATTAATACTGACACCCCCTACCAACCCTCAGGTTACAAAGTAGTTATCAGACAACCTTGCGCGAGTAATCTTAACTCGCACAAGGGACCATCAACGTCAGGTCATAACGCCAGATGGATGCGCCGAAGCCCATTCTTCATCCGGAGCTCTTAAGACAAGCATCTCAAGCGAGTTGCCCCATGGACACGTATAGTCCACTACCTAATACGCAGATAGGTTACCAGAGCTGTAAGCTTGCTCAATTCCCGTTGCACCAAAAGTAGAACTCGCAGTTTTCACTGCTTGGGTCGTCAACTCTAAAGTCGACTACCAAATGTCCTCTTGTTCGCAGGGTTGTAAGCCCTCACTTCTCAATACCCATCCAGGCCATCCAGCCCTCGCCATGCACTCGCTTCGTTGCTAATCCTAAGAGAGACTTGCGTGAAGGGTCATTTGCCTACTCTGCGATAGTAAAAAGACATCAAAATATTGTAAACAGCGACTCGTCATCCGGTTCTAATAATGCAAATGCTGTAATATTAATGATTATGTTGCGAGTAATTTACACAATACTATTTGCGAGTTTCTGCCCTGAGTCTGGTTGTGTTTTCATTCCGAACATTTGGCTTTCGCTCAACATATTGAATGATGAACGTACAACTACAGACATTTGTTGTTTTGTTTTGCTGGTGATATTTTGATTATGAAACTTTACGGGTTTTTCAGCAAAAATTTCGACTCGAACAGATTTTTAAATATGCGTTACCATTTGTTACAGTTTTTTTATATGCTGATGGAAAGCAGCTAGTGAAGCCCAAGAAATGAAAGCGTTCATCACAGCGCTACCACGCTATGCCGAACGCTCACACTATGGCGACCTGCATAAATGCTTTTTCACGCTCCGCTTAATTAACTATATATTGAAAAAGTTCAGTAAAAATCTATTGGTTTAACCTTTATTGAAAAAAAATAGATTCACAAGAGGTACTTGTAGGTAAACTAAACAGTGATGCTGTTCTATATAACACCAAAGTAGGTGAACGGAGTAGTGTATTGCGAACATATTAAAGTGTGTTTTCTAATATAGATTAAGTTTTGCTTGGAGCTTTATATACGCCTGAATTTACCATTGAAAACACAATTATTTCAAGTTTGTTCACCAAAGGAGACGAATGCTTATCATTGAGATCAGTATGTTTTAACCATTGCGTCTATTTAAGTGCATGCAAATATTTAAAATAAATACATCGACTTACTAGACAAATTTTACAACGATAACATACTCTAGGTCTAATTCTCCGCGGGGTTCGGATTGGATCGAACCCTAGTCACTAGTATATATTGCTGTACTATCTACTGCTTCTATAAGTTATACTACTAAAACTTTTTCTTTCGGACTTTTTGGGGGCGGCCAGTAACTTTAAGGGTTCCTCGAGCCGTGTGAACCAAAACACCGTCTGAGGTTTTCTGGAGTCGCATCACGCAATGCAAGTGTGTCCCTGTTCCCTACTAGATACTCCGTGGGGTTCGGATCGGACTACTAGAACGTTAAAATTAAAGTGAAAACACATTTCTTCGCCGACAAACTAACTAGCTGTGTAGCAAAACAATTGTTTTAGTACCTACATTTTTCTTTGGGAAATAAATTAATTAAGAAAAACAACTTCGCGATCTTTACCCTGACGCATTTTTAATAACAATTAACGGCCGTGACATGAAACAAGAGAATCTAGACCGGACTCCTCTCCAGTGCGGAGTCTATTTATATTAAACTTTACTAGTTTTTCATATAGGCCGCGGGAGTATGTAAACAGATTGTGGGTCAACGTATCGTAGACACAAGCTTCGCGGAAAATATTCAGCCGTTTGTTGTACAGCCAGTCGATCAAGGTAAGGGGGCTTTGTATCAACAATATAATCTTCACACTAATATTATAAATGCGAAAGTTTGTGTGTATGTATGTGTGTATATTTGTTGCTTCTTCACGCTGCAACGGATGGATGGATTTGGATGAAATTCGGCATACAGATAGTTTATAACCTGGATTAATACACCTTTTAACCCGATATTCTCACGGGAACGGAAACCACGCAGGTGAAACCGCGAGCGGCCGCTAGTTATTTTATAATAAGCTTGGCAAATGACTCTGTTCTGCCTGGTGTTAAACAGTTAAAGATATATTTATTTGTTAAAACATGAGTATATACACGGAATAGATAAATTTAACTGTTTTGTGAGTATATACATGGCGCAGGTGTTATTAGTTAGTGATGTCCTAACATGTTTTGTATAAATAAAAATAAAATAAAAAAAGAAGTGAAGAAGAACGGTAGTGTAGTGTAGCAGGATTGTAGCCATAGCCTGGAGATGGCTATGGCTACAATCCTGCTACACTACCGTGTTTCTCTTTCACGTAAAATCTACTGAATGGATTTGGATGAAATTAGGCATACAGATAGTTTATAACCTAGATTAACACAAAAGATACTTTTTATCCCGATATTCTCACGGGAACGGGAACCACGTGGGTGAAACCGCGAGCGGCCGCTAGTTGAATCTAAAGTTGATTGGTGATGTTGATAAGCCAAGCTAACTGTGCCTGGGAGAAGTCTCAAAATGCTCTTGGAGATTTTTGCGACTTGTCCAAGGCTTTCGATTGCGTTGAGCACCGGACTCTGGTGATGAAATTACATTACTATGGTCTAAATGATTTTGCTATCTCAGTTCTAGGACACAAACTGTCGATATAAATGGAACTAAATCATCTGGTTCTCATGTAAAAATGGGAGTTCCACAAGGGTCGATTCTTGGTCCTTTTCTAATCTTGATTTATATTAATGACTTGCCATTCTTTGTAGAGAACTTCTGTGAAATTGTATTATTTGCAGATGATACTTCACTCATTTTTAATGTGACTAGGTGTAGGACTAATTATGAAAATGTAAATAAAGCTCTTTCAGAGGTACTCCATTGGTTAACTATTAATAATTTACAGCTTAACGCTAAGAAAACAAAATGTATTAAATTTATATTACCAAATGTCAGAAATGAACCAACCGATATTAGAATAAACGGTGATCAATTAGATTTGGTAGATTCTACAGTCTTTTTAGGCATTACCCTTGACTCAAAACTTCAATGGAAAATTGGCCGGTAAACTCAGTTCTGCTGCTTTTGCCATTAGAAAAATAAGGCAGTTAACAGACGTTGAAACTGCTAGAACAGTTTACTTTAGTTATTTTCATAGTGTCATGTCGTATGGCCTCTTACTGTGGGGAACAGCGGCTGATATTGAAACTATATTCATTTTACAGAAACGAGCAGTAAGAACTATCTATAGACTAGGTTCACGAACTTCTTTATGAAATCTTTTTAAAGAAATTGGTGTCTTGACAGTGGCGTCTCAATTTATTTATAATTGTATAGTTCTTGTACGTTGCAATATCAATTCATTTACTAAACACAGTGATGTACACAATTTTAATACTAGAAGTAAGTCAAAACTTGTAATGCCACTGTTCAGGTTACAGAAGGTGCTTGGTTCTTTCTTGGGGCAAGGTATTCGCTATTACAATAAAATACCAATAGATTTACCTTTAGATAAGTTTAAAAAACATGTAAAGTCTTCTTTACTTAAAAAAGGTAGGTAAACTATTCAGTCAAAGAATATTTAGATGATAAAACAGCCTGGCTATAATAAAAAACGTATACATAATACTACTTTTTATAATAAAAAAATATACTGATATGATAGCCTTTATAAACAGTGTCCTGCAGATAACAAAATAGCGTTGCGTTGAACATTACAATTAGTTTTATTTTTATTATTATTAACTATCGTTTCAACTTTCAATGTGTTGTGTTCGCGTAAACTTTAGAAAACAATATTTAACTTTGTTTTTTTTTCTTAGACAGGTTTTGACTTTTACTAGTACTGTATTACATTGTAAAAAATTAAACTGGTAAATTACCTATGTTTTTGCAGACTTAAATATTTTATTTAGTTATTTTTTATTTTTTTTGTGTTTTTTTAAATGTTGTGATTGTCCTTTACATTTTGTGTTTTTATTTGTGATGGAAAGTGTCCTTTTATGATAGGGCATTTTCCAATATTTATGACGCTGTAAGGGAGAAAAGAGCTGGACACTTGTTGAGTTTCTTGCCGGTTCTTCTCAATACAAGATCTCTCGCCCAGAGTAGATAGACTTACGAACCGATGGCATAAAATGACGTTCATAAGAGCTGTTTGTAGCCTAAACTGAATAAATGATTTTGAATTTTGAATTTTGAATTGACTAGCTAGTGCCATCTTTGAGCCTGTCGTCATAACATCAATGTTTGCAGCATGCATGTTGTGTTCTAACAGTGAAGAGTTAAGATAGCCAGTTCCTCAATAGTTGAGGATTCCTGGTGAAGTGCGCTTGATCAATAGCTAGAGCTCATAGGTTCAAATCAAATCAAAATATATATTCAGTTTCAAATTAAAAGTAATAAACAAAAATAAAATATAAAATAAAGAAGCGAAACCGAAAAGGACCCCACTCAGCACATGTTGCAGCATGAACATCACCTGCAACGCTGATATTCTGCGGAGCCCTATTGTTTGTTTGTCTGTGTGTGGACCAGTATAAGCAGAAGCGGCCAGAAGCGCCTCGTTTTTACCCTTTTAAATAGTTGGTAACATTATTTATAAAATAAACTTATATTATTAAATTTAATGACGCAAGAAGTAACAAACAAAATTGGTTGGTAATAATATTTTTTATCTTAGTGCTTGTTCACGTTGAACGCGCGGGCGCGGTGGCGGGCGCGGTGGCGGGCGCGGTGGCGGGCGCGGTGGCGGGCGCGGTGGCGGGCGCGGTGGCGGGCGCGGTGGCGGGCGCGGTGGCGGGCGCGGTGGCGGGTGCGGGCGCGGTAGACGTGGCGTGTCGTGTTCACATTGACCGCCAGGCGTTTGCGCGAGTTACCTGAGACGTCGCGAGTAAATCGCGCCTCCACCGCTTGTCCGACGTGAACACACACAAACGTCTCATGCGTTTGATACTGTCGCGCGCCGTCGCTAGTTTGCCCGCTACATAGACCGCACGGGCGTTTCGTACGTGAACACTTGGATATCACGTCATATGTTTGATATTTCGTGACCGCGCCCGCGAGTCAACGTGTTTGGTCGCTTAAACTAGAACACAGTCAGTCATCTTTTACAGATTTATTTGTTGATGGAGAAAATACTTTTTAAAATAACGTTTAAGAGCGTTTACGCCGCACACTAGCGCCGCCAATGAAAAAAAAACATATCTAGTAATTAGAGATAGAAAATCAAATTATGTTCAACAAACTATTTGAATGAAGTAATTTAGCATTTTTACGTCACCTAATGAACACCTGACATGTTATGGTTTAGTTAAATATGGCGTTATAGTTAAAAGTGGCCGTAACGTCTTATTTATCGAAACCATAACATGTGAGGTGTTCATTAGGTGACATAAAAATGCTAAATTACTTCATTCAAATAGTTTGTTGAACATAATTTGATTTTCTATCTCTAATTACTAGATATGTTTATTTTTTTATTAGTGGCGCTAGTGTGCGGCGTAAACGCTCTTAAATGAACAAACTGTTTCAATTCCCAGGTCGAGCAAAGTGTGTGTTCGGATTTATCAAAACCTAGCACGGCTCACTGAACCGTTTTGGCAAGCGTGCTGTTAAGTAAATAACCATCAATTGTAGCGATGACTCGATTCCAATGGGAGTCCTTTGCCCTTTCTTTCAATAGCTATTTTCCTATTCGGTGTAAGTAAGTACGTTCTAGTTATTATCGTGCGCAAATCGTGAATGTGTATGTATATTGTTTGTTTAGATACATAGGCCGGCGCCGGGCGCTTCCCAGAAGTACCTAATGTAACATGTGGAGAGTGCTACGGCGGAAAATTTTCATTCAGCTTTCCAAATAAATGTTCCTTTATATTTGGTATTGTAATGGCAACAATAATGATAGCAAAACGTTGTCATGTTTTGTATTTTGTTTTAAAATTGGTAATCACTTATTAGTAATAGACATCCGTAAAGAAAGATTTAAGAAAAATCGAGAGGTCACTGAATACGAATGTTTAAGATTTTTAACGTTCAGTAAGTACTGGGCTCATCCAAAAATGAGCAAGCTTTACAGTAGTCGCATAATCTCAGAATAATAACTAAAGCTATAGAAACCGGACTAAAATAGCAAGGGTGTCACCAGATTTGTGACGTCATATTTGAGGTAATGTAGTGAGTAACTATAAAAAGGACTCAAGATTTTTTTTGATTACCGATTATCTGATGACCGTTTGACATAACAATACAAAAAATAAAAACTAAGTGTCAACCATTTGTCGCACTCCAACCTCCTTTTCTAGCCATAAGATAGAACGGAACTAAACATAGTTGCACGATTTTTATTTTAGCCATCCTTCTATAGCTTTAGTTATTGTTCTGAGCGCATAATGATGTGTAACATTTGACATAATTATCACCTTAGTAATAAGCAATTTTAACATTATATTCTGAAAAAAATAGTTCAGATATTACATCATTTTATATTTATAGAATAAACAATGATAAAGTCTATTAAACACGAAAGGGTTGAAATCAATATTACAATAGAAAATCACACTAATATTATAAATGCGAAATTTTGTGTGTATGTATTTGTGTATATTTGTTGCTTCATCACGCTGCAACGGATGGATGGATTTGGATGAAATTCGGCATACAGATAGTTTATAACCTGGATTAAAACATAGAATACTTTTTATCCCGATTTTCCTACGGGAACGGGAACCAAGCGGGTGCAACCGCGTGCGGCCGCTATTATCATTTAGTTATTTTGAAATTACAGCAGTTTATATATTTATTACGATAATTATTATACTTATATTAAAATTTACATTTACTAGTTCCATATTATTATTATTACATAGCATTAATTAATTATTTAAAGGCAAGGGGTCTATGTGTACGTAGCTCGAGCGCGGTGTGTATCAAGCTTACACTCTAAGATCTCTTTATTTAGTGGCATGCCATGAACGACAGCACAGTAGGAAGATTAGGCCATGACGTACCCCTATCTCACCACCCTGGCCCAATACGGATAGGTATAAATGTAGGTTTTAGCAAAGCCATCCTACAATAGCAATCGGAACATGCTAAACGGACTGCGTCTTAAAAAGCTCTAGCTATTCTTTTTTGATCACCCATCCTTTAACCCCGCATTGCGAATGACGCTTAACTTACAAGATCATAAGTGCACACGCTGGCCAACGAGTTTTTCATAGGGCTTGTACTTGTTAACAATTGGTGCTTACTTGGACTGCCACACGGTAAAGGGAAAAGTGTACGAAGTGTATAGAAGCAACTTGCGATGTCGGCAAGTGAGGTGCAATCATGCTTCAAAATTGGAAATTCAAAATTCTAAGTCATTTATTCAGTTTAGGCTACAATTAGCTTTTATCAACGTCATTATGCCATCAGTTCGTAAGTCTACTCTGGGCGGGAGACCTTGTACTGAGAAGAACCGGCAAGAAACTCAGCAAGTGTCAAGCTCTTTTCTCCCTTACAGCTTCAAAAATATTGGAAAATGCCCCATCATAAAAGGACACTTTCCATCACAAACAAACACACAAAAGCCTGCAATTTTTATAACGATAATAACAAGTTATCTGATTTAGATATATTTTGCTGTAGGTACTGTAAATTCGATAAAAAAAAGCTTTTCATCACTGATCTATCTAACAGTAATTTCAAAAGGTTCAAATGGTTAAAATCATAAATTTCACCAGACTTTGATTGTTTTTACTTATTTGTCCTTGTATTATTAGTAACACCGTTTTTTGACATATTATATTTTTGTTTCCCATTCATTTCTAAGCATTATGTAGCACTAACTTAGATTAGGCTCATATAATAGAATATAATAGAATAGAAACAGTTCATGTTAAGGGTGCGCCGACCAAAAAATGCCAAAAATGCAGTTACGGTTAAGTAGATATAATTGAAAATACTATCGTATTAAATAAACAAAATATATATTTAGTATCATAGGGAACGTGTTTACAATTTTTCAGAACCATAAATTCATAACACGCTATAGTTTTTTCTACAATATCATTTAAAGTTGGGCAAAAATCATGAAAACGAGTGGCGGCGTTTAGTAGATTTCTTATAGTTTATCTAAATTATTGTACCTCTGATTTTGTCTAAACAATCATCAATGGATAAACTACAAATTGCTAGACTACATTTTCGATTCATCAAGTGGTTATTCAAATAATTATTTTTTATTAGGCACCTTAAATTCCCCATACAAAATTAGTATGGCCGCGCGGCATCAAATAAATATGGACGACGACATTTCAAATAAAACATCCGTTTGTTTTCTAATAAATAAATAAACAAAAAAAAAGACAATTACAACACACAAAAAAAATTAAAAATAAATGTCAAAGTTTGCAAAATTTACATCAGGTACCAATTTAATTTCACTAGCTGTCTTAGCATCTGGACTCTGCTTTTGCTAACTTATTACCGCAATTAGGTAGAGAAGTACCAGTTGCCTAAACTTCGATTTAAAAGAAAACATTAGATCACCCATGGTTTGTTTTTTATTATTTATATCAAACGGGTGAACACTTGGCCTTCATCTCACCTGATGATAAGTGATGATATGGCCGAAGGTAGCAGCGCACTTCACCCGGAATCCTCAACTACTGAGGCACTGACTATCTTATCTTTAGATGCCGGAACACAACAATGCTACAAACATTGATGTTATGGCGACATATTTAGATAAGATGGTGGTAGCTAGCCAGGCGGACAAACAAGCCCTACCACCAACCAAACCGAGTACACAAACATATAACCCCTGCTGGGAATCGAACCATGTGCCTCTGGGTCTAAACAGGTGGTTTAAACCACTAACCACAGAGGCGGTTGAAATCCCATGTATCCGCTATGTAACATTCAGTTTACATAAACGATCAAGACACTGCATAATATTACAATGTCAACGCGTGACGTCACAAATCGTAAGCACAATCATTATTTTCAAGCTATCAGCCGACAGACAGACAAATTGCGACTATAAATCAACGGGCACAATAAATATGAGACGTATCAACAGCCTTTTATGTGCGATAAATCGAGACAAATAGGCTAAGTATGTTGTTTTATCGATTGTTGCGTCTTTAAGAGATAATAACGTTTACCTTAAACGTACAGTTGTTGCAAACACGTCTGCACGTCAAACTACCACAAACCGTCAAATTACCTCAATAGACTTTGAACTTTATGTATATGGCATAAGGTTGAACATTTATTAAAGAAATTTGACAGTTTTGTTTCTGTACATAAGCGGTTAAGTTTATTTTTCTATGAGCTTTGACCGATGACGTAGCTTTTACACCTATCGGCTATCGTAGTGGACCAGTGTTCGACATTGTTTTCGTTGCCAAAAAACCATATAGAATTTTATAGAAATTTGGATGACGGCTAGCAAACAGGTTGTCACATACGTCACAAATCAGTAATTGCTGACTTCTATTTCAATGATGTCTAACAATGGAGCCATTCCTACCTTACCTACTTACATTTTTGATGTGTAACATCTTTCCGCTCGCCTTCTATACAATTTGTGGGAGTGATTTTGTGAAATGTGACGGAAGTAGGTGTAACAGTATGATAGGAAGTCGGGGCAGCGCGCAAGCACGCGCCATTTTGTAATTTTAAAATCGATATTATTATTAATATATGTGACATATTGTATCGTTTGAATATCAAAGGTCATTTTGATATGTCAATTGTCTTCTAATGAGTATTTACTGCATTTATTTTACAGTTATAAAATGTTGTAATACCTGACCCATTTTTTTTCAGAATATAATGTTAAATTTGCTTTGCTTACACATCATATGCGACCACTGAAAGGCTCGCTCGTTTTTTTTATAGCCTGGCAAATGACTCCATCCCACCTGATGTTAAGTGGTCCAGACGCAAAGATAACTGATGCAGCGTGAAAACAACGCAGCATCAGTTAACCTCACTCTGCCGGCCTACAAGGTGCTTCTTCACGCCTCTTGTGAAGGACCATTCATAGGAAGGAGGGAAAACATGTGCTGGTAGACTATTCCATCTTTTGGAGGTGCGACAAAAAAGTGAGTCACCAAATTTCTTTGTGCGCGTTGGGATTTTGAAATATTGCTTAACCTTAGCAATCGCAGACTGGGCGCCATTGAGCTCCTCATGGTATGTCTAGGACGCCTATACTAAAGACCTCGTTCGTGCATACATGTTTTTGTTTTTAAAGTTTACCAGAACCATTACAAACTGAAAAAGTGATTACTTTCAAACTTAACTTTTAAACCAAAAAGTTGCAAAATATTCTATGTACTGTTTCACATTTGCCGTCCGCTTTATTCCACGCGTATATACATTATTAATAATAGCATCTGTACAACAGTTATTCGCTATGTACGTACATCGGTGTGGCAATAAGCGGTCACATATCACCTTAACAAGGCTGGGGCAATTTCCGATGGTGCTATGTGGGTTAAGGCGCCGCAAAGGGCAGGGGGCCATGTTGAACCACAACAGGTGCTTAATTGAGCTATTCTGGACTTACAGATTACTTTGGACCATAATAATCCCACTCAATCTTTTCCCATAGACGGAAACACCAAAGAGAGAACGGATCGTAAACCACCACGCTGTCCCATTGCGGATTGGTGGTTGTTAACGACTGCCAGTGCAGCTTGGGTAGGCTTTACATGCCTTCCAAAGCACAGAGGAGCTCAAGATGAAAAATGGTTGGTCACCCATTCGGTGACTGGCCTTTACGAAGTGGCTTTACTTCATCAATGACAAACCAAGCAATACCACTGTGTCATCCATCTCCATAACAACCATACCGGTCTTTAAACCAAAGGTCCTGGTTCGTTTCCTAGCAGTACATATTTTGTTGAGTACATTACACTTGAATTAGTTGATAGTAAGGCTATCTACAACCATCCTATTACGGTATGTCATCATAACAACAATATTACCAGCTTTGTTGTGTTCTTGCAGATATAGATGGTTGAAGATAGTTCACATATCATGTTAACAAGGCTGGGGCAATCGGACGGTGCTATGTGGGTGAAGGCGCCACAAAGGGCAGAGGGGCATGTTGAACTATAACAAGTGCAGACTAATTGAGCTCTTCTGAACTTACAGATTACTTTGGACTACATTTAAACAACCTCTGTGGTCTAGAGAACTGGTGGTTTTACCAGCGGTCTTAGATCTATAGATCCCGGGTAGGATTTCAAGCGGGGAGTACATGTTGGTAGTCGTTTTGGTTAGTGGTAGTCTGTTTTCAGTTCACCAAGTTTGCTACCGCTATCTTATCTAAGTCTGTCGTCAAAACAACAATGTCAGTTGTTGTGTATCGATAGTTAGAGATAAGATCGTCAGCTCCTCAATATTTGAGAGTTCGGGGTGAATTGCGATTACATCTTCGGCGTTATCGTCATATATTACTAGTATGTTAAAGCATCCAACCTTTTTAAAAGAATCAAAATATTTTCTGATTCTTACATAACATGTTGTTGAAATGAAACAACTTTTACGGATCTACTCGCGTTTTTTTTACACATTACTTTTAATTAATGTTTATCTTGACGTTTCCAACCCTTTGCAGGGTCTGTGGTCACAGTGAGACTCTAAAAAAACAATATAAGGGTTGTTGCTAAAATTTCCTTTCCGCCCACGATTGTCTTTTGAAGGACCGATAATCAGACCGATTTTTTCTCCGAGGCTTTAATACCGATTTTGTGACCGACTTTTTGTAGAACGTATGCGCTGCAACATATAATTCCATACGTTTCGTTTTCACTGAACAAAAAATTTGGTCTCCGATTATCAGACATGGGCGGACGTTTTGATGACATAATATTACGACATAGTTCGTGTCCAAGATTTTCGTCCACCGATTGCGCCAACCCATGCATCATAGATTCCATGCGCTCGACAAAACCAATGCATCCACTCGACTAGTAAGTGCGAAACGCAAGCGGAACACAGATATAAATACGACACGTACTCAGCGTACTATTTCTAATAATACGCGCAAACTCATTGGCAGAGTGGCTTACTCAGCCTATTGTTGCGTCGGCGTCGTTCGGTTGTCAATGCGCGCGATGACAGACGCGCGGGGATCATGCAAGGTTCCGACGTTGGAAACGGATACAAGTAACCTTTGGGGCAGATAGTTTTAGCTGATGATGTGTGCAGTGTATTTTAAAGCGTGTTTTTGAATATTAGGATCAAAAGAGCTATTTCTCTGTTAGTTAGATATGCAATAAATGAGAAGTCTTTGCATATCTTCTACCTTGGTAGAGTGTTTTTCAAAAAGCAAAGACTAGATTACTACGAAGAATAGTAGGTAACTCTTGTACTCGTAATAACCTTGCTCATATAAGACTGTCACCAGTCTCATATGAGCAAGATCACACACACACAACCCTGCTTAATTTTGTTGTTTTTCTATCCTGAACTAATTAAAGCTTCTTAATTTAATGTTGTATTATTATATTATATGCCACCTAGCAAATATATAAATTTACAAGTTTTTCAAGACAAATTTCATCATGAAGTTGTTTTAATGTAAGTTTCTTCGTTTGCATATATCAAAGAAGGTAGGATAAAAAATATAATAAACGATTGTAAAACTAAAGCTCATCATCATCATATTGATACATCATCATATTGATATGTCATGTCATCGTATAGAGATCTACTTCATTATCTACTTCTTTATTGGAACATTAGCCGTTGTCTATTCGATCTGTCTAGATACTCGTCCTTCTCGTAGCCTTTCCTGAGGTTCCGTAAACACGCAATCAATATGACTGACGTAACCTGAAATCGGACATCTTTTTTATATAACAATAGAGAAACACTTGCGCCATTGAGGAACTTGCTATCTTATATTTAATTGTAGGAACACAACAATGCAGATAACATTGTTGTTATAGTAACAGACTTAGATAAGATTAAAGATAAGCTTGTCCGACATAGAACAAGCCCTGTCAAAACTGGGACCACTGGATCTGAGACAAGGGTGGCCATACCTAAAGACTATAAGGGTGGTTCATAGAAACCTAATGTCTCTAACATTGTGAACATGAAACAGCTTATAAATGACAATCCAGCTTCTCCGATCGGCGTAACGTCTCAGATTTTCTGCGTGAACCCACTAACAGAGTTCACAGTACCTAACCTAATTGAGTCTTTAAAAAAATGTCTGTTCCCAGCGCGCCAGCCACCGTATCGTAGACAAAAACAGTTAAATAAACTGTAATTTGCATAATAATCTCGACGTTTTAGTACAAGTCGTGTGAAGTGGCAAAACGCAACTATAGTTTGAGAAACTTGGGAAACAACGTCTTTATGATAAATTGATTATGTTGTTGGTGTTATCTTTATTTAGGTTGATATCAAACAAACGTATGTTATTTACGGCTCATACTCCTAAAAAGAAACTGTGATTGCAGTCACGTTTTGCGTTATTCTTGTTGCAGGGAGAGCTTTTCAATAATATCGTAAGAAAATTTATAATACGATCATTTTTCATCCATCTCACTCTGATAGCAAACGGTAAAGAAACCGCCACCAACGAATAGACCGAACCTTTACCTCTAGGTCACACCAAATTGATGCTATAGTCTTCCGTAAAGGCAGCTAAAAGCGCATCTCTTCCTGAATCCTAAATCCCTGAAAAACTAAAGTGAAGAAGTGAAATCCCTGAAGGCCGAAAGTGATTTTTACCTCAGTTGGATATTGCTAGGGTACATGTAAGTACTCTCTTTCAAAGATATTTGTTCAAAAGCCATGGAATAGTGATGGATTTCGCTACCCGCCCGTTGCGTCGGCGCACAAAAAGTGCTGCGCCACGCTCCGTCGCATCGACTATCGATTTCGTTCGCGCTGCGCACGCTCATACAATTATCGTCGGTACTCGACAACACTGTGACTCTGTGACCTCTTAGAGTTCGTTTGTGACAAAGGATTGTCTTACATACACCGTTGTTGTTATAAAATTGCCCGAAAGTTGGTTACAACACCGATATTTTTTATCGTATTGAGAAGACAAGAACACAAATAGGTTTTATTGCAAAACTGTTACCTAAATCTTTTTTCTCCAAGTACATTTTTGCTCGAAACCGCAACTGTTATAAACTCGATTTTAACTTGCCTGGTTTTAAACATATGGAAGAAACCGTAATAATATTTATAAAATACAGTGAAATTAAATGTCTACCCGACCCCGCCAGGAATCGAACCTGGGTCTTCCGCAATCCGGGCGGCTGCACTGATCATTATGCAACCGGGAAGCCTTCCCGGTAGCATTTTATAAATATTTAATAATATTTTATGTTTATTTTTGTTTATACAACTATTGGTATTGGTAAGTAGGTATAATATTTTAAACTTGGATTTAATGTCACATTACAAGCATTTGCGTATCGTTTCTTTATTTGTTTAAAAATACAAAATACGCTCAACATGATTCACGTAAAGAGTATGCCGATGTTATAACTTCTTAACACACTTTATGTAACGTTTATAGCAAGCTCCAACGAAGGGCGAACAATATTACTCGTCCAAATCATTAGCAGGGAATAGATCACTCCAGAAGGGTCGCTTTACGCAAATTGTATCTATTAAATTATGAAACACTCATTATTTCTCCTTGCTGCAGTTTTTTGATATTGAAACACATGTTGTCATCCGATTTTCGGTTCGGAGAGTGGTGTGGTACAGGACACCTTTTATGGTGCCAGCCCTTAGAACACTTTTTTAGATAGCCCAATCACTACGACTTGATAAAACATAACTTTCTCGCCGCCCTTAATGTCGATTACGCTGTATTGTCGACAACAGCAATTTTTACTTTACAAGTGTATTGTCGGCTACGAAGGATACCAAAGCTTGTCAACTGCCAGTGAAGTTCTTATGACATGGACTAAAAATTCAGCGAGTAGTGCATTTAGTGGCGCCCTTAAGTTTTCCGCTTTCGTTAACCGACTCGAACGTCTTTGAGAACCTAGTAAAATAGGCTTGCTTGATACCAGCTCCTCTGGAAAGCCTCAAAAGATTGTCCGGTCACTGCGACTTAAAAAACTATCTGTTTCTTATTCAATCTTATCCAATACGCTATGATCCATCACAACAAATTCTTTCCAAAAAATTTTTGATTGTAGAACACTAATCATTAGCGTTTGCCGCATTGGATTCGCGCTTAGAAACTTATAGAAGTTGTTTGATTTACCTTAAAAACGCAAACGAACCTTCTGCACTTGTCTGTTGCGTCGTTAGCCACTAGCGCCACAGCGATAATTAGTGCCGCGCGGCTGGCTCGCCGCTTCCGCCCGCGGAAAAAACGCTGCAGTCACAACAAACTCAAGACGCGCGAGCAGACGGGAGTAGCGTAACGTGACACCCGCTAGGGATGTGCGCGGGTGGTCTAGCTTATCGATGTTTGTTTATTTATGTATTTATTTTTTATTATAGTTTTGGGCTAAATTATATCAAATTATTAACCAAAAAATAAGATGTGAAAAAAGTTAATTAGTTTTGATTATTTAACTTATTTCTAAGTGGGACTCGTTTTTGTGTTACGTACTTACAACAATAAAAAGCACATATCCATATGAAACATGCCTATCAAGGGTTTGAAGTCATCCACGCAAATTATACTATAAAAATATTCTTTTTTAATTAACCTTTCCCTTATCCCAAGAATCACATGTGATAATTATCAATTAATTTTCAATATTTTTGTAAACAATGTTGTTGTAGTTACTTTAAAGAGAATCACAAAAACATTAACATAAAAGGGTCGATACTATATCTCCATCTCTATTTCGGTTTGAAGATAATATCCAGTTTTTTTGCTAAATATAGGTTAATTATTAATGCTTGTTTATCTTTTCCAGCCCACTTTTTATGGAGGGCCCTGAACTATTCGTTTGGTAACTAATATTAATGATGTTTTATTTGTGGAGGTAAACAAAAAGTGCTAATGGTATATTAAAACTATAAAACCGAGCGTGTTACTTGAGTTAATTGTTTTTTATCTAATGATTATCTGGTAGTTATACGTACTCACTTAAACATTTATACTTTTTTATTTTATGATCTCAGAGGTCGTTATTACACTGAATACTTTAATAAAACGCCGAATCAATTAGAATAATACTTAACTTTTAATTATTGTTAGGTTTTTTGTACGCAAGTGTAATGCTAGTTGAAAATGTTCTTCAAGTTAACAAATGTTTTGATATTTACAGTATTTAGTGGTAGAGTCAGATTGTTTATCTGATTAAAGCTTATTGGTTAGTCTAAAAAGGGGAGTGGCTACGCAGATCTCGTTATTTACCGATTTATGTTAAGGCGAATTCAAAGCATTTATTCGACGAAGCTTACCTTTCTTATCTTATCTAAGTAAAGCCTGTCAAGGTTTCTTTTTTCGAGTAGTACTTCGACCCTCGGGAGTCGAGGTCTTTAGTGCAAATAAGTATATAAAAATAAAAATAAATATTTAGCTTAGGTTGTACTTCATCTAATACTAAATACTCTAATATTACTACGATAAATAAGACACCGGCATAGAATACGTTGCAGCTATTGCAGATTTTAGTGTTTGCTTTTATACTAACTGATGTTTATTAAAGCATTGTGCAAATACGTGAACGCTACTAAGTTCCTATTATTCACCTAATTTGGACATCACTAATTACTGGTATGTGTGTCACGGTTCAACACTTAATTCGCAATATATTAAAGGTGGTCCGCGCTACTATGGTAAATCTAAATTTAATCCCTGCTTTAAAGACTAACTGTTGTATTGACAATAGGTAGTCTTTAAAGCAGGGATTATTAGGTCTCGATAAACTTCAAATGTAAAGTTGATCGAGACTTAATAAACTTTTTAAGAAAGTCAGATGTCGTAATTCTTCCGTTGGTTCGGAATAGGTATTCAGTCGAATAGAATTTGAGTAGGTAAACCTGAAAATTACGATTTATTCCACTTACGTCAGCTGCCATTTAGGTCAGATTTTTTTTAATACATCAAAATTTATGAAATTCCTTAAAGGTCAGAAAATCAAAATGGCTGACGTAAGTGGAACGTTTTAATGCCAATTTCGTTAGATCCAGTTGAATAGCTTAACATACGGAAAATTAAATATAACTATTCTAAACTATTGCTTAAATTAGGAATGACAATAATTATCACAATAAATTATGGTTTAAGCAAAATATAGCTAGATTTAAGTAAACGATGGCCAGCAATCCTCTTGTCATGAAAACTATACTAAAACAAAACTTATAAGGCGTTTATTGTCAAACGTCAAACTGATCCCAAAAGACCTGTCCATAAAGAAAATATATACTTAAGCTTTAATCGGCTAACAATTTTATTACAGCCATCTTTAATATGTTTAATGATTCATAATGAACTACCAATATTTAGTAAGATGAAAGAAAAAATTTATAACATGGTGTGCGGTCATAAAGCATCCAGGATTCATTCATATCTTTCAATAACCAAAATAACACCACTTGAATGCATAATTCAATTTATAATATCGATTGTCGAAATGTATCAGTCATCACTACCGCACAGTGTTCAAAACACAACTCTGTACAATCTATTTTGAAGCCTTACTGTCTTATGATTAACATTCAAACTCCAATGTATGTTTATATCGTGCTCACCATTGATTTAAACGAATATGAACACTTAAGATCCAATTCACTTATCATCGTTTTATCGATTACTTAATGTAATCGATGTGGTACTTCATATCATTGATCGCGATGCTCCGTGAATTTTCACAGGTTATGAAGAAGTGGGTACGTTTTAATATGATTAAATAATGTAGCTTTTGTGATATTAATTTTTAAAGCTTGTGTGCTATGTTGAATAGCTATAAGTTATTACCAGTTTTATTTTCTAAACTAAACTACAGAATTTTCCATCAGTTCGGATTTCGGGAAAATTTTCGATGAAGATGAGAAGAGCTGGCAAGTAACTCACGAGGTTTTTTTTGTATTTTCGACCAAATTACAAAAAACTGACGGGTACAATGCATGCTTGGAACCCAAACGCAAAAGGCACTGCGCCATCGAGTTTCTCTGGGTTGTCTCCAGGCAAATTGTTTTTATATAGGAATTGCCATAGTTTAGAAACACAATGATATTGTGTTTCTATATTATAACAACTCTTTGTTTATATACAGTCGGGACCTTCCCGATTCCTTGGCCCCGGATGTGAAGCAGATGCGACTGACTCTAAGTATATTCGAGGTTGTATATTGTCTTAAGACTCATAGATGCATACTTTTATAGTTCTGCGAAAAAAAACACGCGCAAGCGCAACGTAGTAGACGTTAATCTTTGTTTTCCAATATTTTGGTACTCTTAAAGTTTTGCATGTCACCTGATGTATTTAGGCGGACTTCAATCAAGTCCCGTCTAACCTAACCGAGACCAATAATATTTATTTACCCTCCGCTGGGAGCTGAACCCGGGTCCTCTGGGTTTGGAAAAGATTAAAACACTAAACCAAAGAGGAACTAAAGTAACTTTAAAATTAAATTTGGTTATGTTTTTTTTTCGAATATTGAATATTTTTATATCTTCAGTCTTCAGTGGCCGATATAAATCATGCCTACCACAGACGAGTCATAAATCAGATTTGAATTTAATATCTATTTAACACCTTAAGGAATTATCTTATTTCGAATATGATTGATTATGCAATAAAACGGTAACTACCTATCAACGCATCTCCGAAGCTCCTCGCTGTCAATAAAAAGTACTCATAAAAGTTGTATTTTCCTCATGAAATGGAATATAAAGTGTGTTAATGAATAATGAATACATTTTATGTCGGCGTTATCATGTTTTTGGAAGATCAATGGAAATCCATGAGTATTCTCATCATCAACACCGTTTAAACGTACCACAGCTGGGCTAAAACCTTATCTTCTTTTTTTTTTTTCTTCTTCCATCACTAGTTCAGGCCACCCACCACGGCACATATATAGGTAGGTGACTTTTCTAGATTACAATTAACGCGCACGCCTTTGAAGCTTTTACAATATATAATGTCCAGTTGTAACAATAACGAGAGTTATGATATTTTCATTTAGAAAAGGTTTTTAAATACCTTGTAAAAACCGTGTAAATATTTAAATTAGCGGAAAATAGCGTTCACAGACGTTTTAAAAAAAATGAGCAATCATCATCATCATCATCATCAGCCTATACTAGTCCACTGCTGGACATTGGCCACTCCAAGTGCACGCCACCGAGCACGAGGGCAATAGTAGCCGTTTATTTTGTGCCTTTGTTTACTCGTACTTTAGGAAAAACGCAAATAATCTTTACTCGCAGTATTTTTAGTAAAGTTTTCTCTGCGAAATTATGTATTTTAAAGGAGGTCAAATGTACATTAATAATTATTACCAGATATGTGAGCTTTACAGAATATTTTTTTTACCAGTGCGCAAATTTTCTGGAGCGGCTCAGAGACGGTAACTAAACAACTTTCTCATAGTAACATGGGTTGAAATAGTATGTAAAAAATTGTGAGACTCTTCATACAAATCAGGCTAATCAAGTGTTCGCTAAAGTATGGGAAGTCCAAAAATTTTTGTTTTGTTTACTTACCGATTCTGAGTCGCTTCAGAAAATTTGTGCCCTGGTAAAAAAAAATCCTGTAGGTATAAAAATGTATTATTTGAAATCATTTAAATTACGAATATTGATTCTTGCCCGTTTTTTATCGTACCTACTATTCAAAATTTCAAAATTCTTAATTCAAAATTATTAACAAATGATATATTAACAAATGACTCCACTCTACCTGATGTTAAACAGAAGCAGAGTCCGCATGCGAGGACAGCAAATGGAGCAGCAAGTGGATTATGCCTAACTAGCCGTTCTCACTTTACCACCCCGCAAGTTGCTTTTTAACACCTCGCTTATCTATATATTAATACGAGAAGCAAAAACTATGTACCCCTTTTTTACGAAAATTGTGCGGACGGAGGAGTATGAAATTTGCACACTCTGCTTATAGTTTATATAGCGAAGGTAAAAAATACATTAAATCAATAAAACAAACATTACACACACTACCATGGTATTTGACACACGTATATATACTCTTTTCAAAAATTTCAAAAATGGAAGAGGAGCGCCGAATTCTGTCAATGCCAATCCAAACTCACATTCTATCTTTTTTAATTTTCCATTGCTTAGGATACAATCCGCGCAGTCTTAATAAATCTACGGTCGAATTTCGATCATTGGGCGATCACTAGTGCAATATAACTACTTTAACTAGGGAACCCCAAATCGTCGTATCAATTAAATCGAATCCCCTAAATCTTTGTTATTGGACGTGTGTTAAAATTGCGCAATCCGGGGTAAAGTAAACACGCATATCGCATCCCGGCCGTTAAAAGCGAATGACGCCGTTTAATCAGCCTCGCTGCGGTAACTTTATGGTAGGTATTAAAGTCGCGGGAGGTCGCCGAACTCAGGACACCGAAATAATAGGACAGTTTCAGAAGTGTTGTCTTACCGCTCTTTGTATCACTTCCTTAGGTTTTGGGAGTTTTATTCCTTTATATTGCTTGTTTTTTGGAGAGACTTTTTTGTTGGCCTCAAATGATATTATTATGATAGGGTATTTTCCAATATTTTGAGAGAAAAGAAAAGCCCTTGCTGAGTTTATTGCCAGTTCTTCTCAGTACAAGGTTTCCCGCCCAGAGTAGACTTACGAACCGATGGCGTAGTGACATTCATAAGAGATGTTTGTAGCCTAAACTGATTTTTTTATGGTAAAAGGAGGCAAACATCCTCCCACACACACACTCATAGATTTTCATTCCACACACAGGGAGGTCATACCACACGTAAATTATAATTTTGATAAGAGTGCTTTAGCCTACCTTACCAGAGAGTGTATTTAATTAATGTTGGAATTTTTATAACCTGTTAATAACTGGAAGAGTGCTGTTTGTCTGAAAAACAGATAATTATATTATCTAGTTCAGACACAGACGTATTTAAAAAAAAAAAAAACGAACAGGCGGGTGGGTCACCTGATGGAAAGTAATCACCGCCGCCCATGGACACCCGCAAAACCAAAGTAATCGCAGATGCGTTGCCAACCTTGGAAAGGAGTTGGATCTTGAGGAAGGAGTAGGATTTGGGAGGAGGGAGGGGGAGGGGTTAAAGAAGGGCCTCCGGTACTTCACTCACCAGACGAAACACAACAGCAACGAGTGCCATTGTTTCACGCCGATATTCTGTACGAGGGTGGTATTACGCTGGGCGAACCGAGCCCATTTCGTGCTGCAACGCAGCGTGGCTCTACCACTCAGACAGTGTCACTCATTTAGCACCACCCAGGGGTCACGTGTAGGGTCTCAAGGGTAAACCTACGGACGCGAGTAACTTTAACCCCCAAAACTGATTGATGAACTGACTGACTGATGACTGATTAAATGATTTTAAATAATTTTGAATTTTGAAACGGCCATTACAGCGTCACCGGACTTGTTTGGGGGCGGCGAGAATCTTAAAGGGTTCTTCAAGACACCGTTCGAAAGTTTCTAGGGGGAATGGCATCATGCGAGCGTGTCCCCGTTCCTTACTAGATCCTCCGAGGGGTTCGGTTTCGAAGCGGGTTTTATTATACTGAGCTGGCCAACGAGCATCTATTTTATATAAAAATGAATAGTATTAAAGATTACTTACCCTTTGCAATTGCAATTATTAGATCAATTACACCAGTAGCAGCATGCGCCAGATCGTTACAGGAGTAATCATGCTCATTCAGTGCGTGTACCAGATCTTTATAGGAAACAATGATCATGTAGAAGCACTCAATAAAATAGTAATAAAATCAATTTGCACTTTACCGGACTGTAACAAAATTACTATAGGACGCAATAGAAGTACAAAAATAAAGTACGCCTAAATGCAAGCTTGTAAACGTTAATAGGATTTCTATAGGACTAAAAAATATCTGGTCCTAGGATACTTACATGACTACATTTTGCTACTTGGGAGCAATCGCCTGATGGAGAGCGACCACCGCAGCCCGTGAACGCTAGCGAAACCGTCCTTGAAGCTTCAGTTCTTATACTAGTGTGCCCTGTAACTTTAATGGATACAATGCCTTCTGCCTCCAAATGCTTCGAAGGCTGAGTGGCAGAGCGGTCGAATCGATATCGGGAGTTTCTAGGGTTTAGGGAGAGTAAAAGGTCGATTTTTGCTTTAATTTTCGGTAAGCTTTTAATGCTGGCCCTCGAGGGCATAACATGAACAGAACTTAGGTACCTATCTAATATACCTATTTACACCTAATAACTTTCGCGTTAATTTAAAAGAAACGGGGTTTCACGCATTTCATCTCGAAAACAGTCAACACGTGACTACGACGGGGCAACTCAATCAAAACGTGGGACATAAAGGTATGTCTACGATACCTATACCAAGTAGTTGGCGAACTTAGGTACTTCAAAAGTGGTATTCAACATCGCCTGTCGTCAGAATGCCTAACGACATGTCTGCAAAAGCCGACAGCGATAACAGACGTAAACATTAGAGAGTATCGCATGTCTATGGCGCAGGATGTTGTAGTTCAGAGGTACCAGTAATACCAGTGTGGGAGCTTTAGTATTTCTTTTAATGAAACAGTTCTCAGTAGTTGGGGATTCCGGTTGAAGTGCCTTAGCCTTCGGCCTTCTCTTTTGTTCGCCGTACGATGAGTTTACCAAAACGAGAATATGTATGGAAATTTTTTAACATTCCTCGTCTTCCGCTAGGAGGCGCTCGTTAACGTCATCGAATGTCAAATAAAACTCACACTTGGCACCTACGTGAGATGAAGCCTAGTGCCTACCCGTAAGTTGATTGTCTCCTTTAAATACAGCTCCGGTAACCTATCTGGATATTAGGTAGTGGACTATACGTGTCCACGGGGCAACTAGCTCGAGACACTAGTCTTAAAAGTAGGTACCAGATGAAGGATGCGTACCGTCGCGTTCTGATCTGGCGGGCGTTATGACCTGACGTAGATGGTCCCTTGTGCTTGCGTGAGGATGTCTGACACCTAACTTTATAACCGTAAGGTTGGTGGCGGGTGTCAGTATAAACTTTAAAGTCGTGTGTAGCGGGGTGTCTCCTTTAAAACAGAAAAACTGATCGACGCCGTGAGTCTTTGAGCCAGAGAAGAATCTTTGTGTAAGAGTCCAAAAAAGGCACCAGAAAACCGATGGTTAGTCTACATTCTATTGCTGTCTAAAATACCTCATTCAGTAGAGAATTCACGACGGATATCATACTTACTTACAGACATAGAAACTAAATCAAATATTGTTATTTAACCGATTGATTTGCTATTAACACACCTGTTAACTCATTTTGAAAGCTAAAGTGTATTCGCTCAGAAAAGATAATATATTAGCTAGTGTTATAGGGGCGCCCGCGCACTGGAAGATGCAGTGTAGGCAGGCCTTCAACAAAGGGAACCGACGATCTGGTGAAGGTGGAAGCCGATGGATGCAAGCAGCTTAAAACCGGTCGTTGTGGAGACCCTTGAGGGAGGCCTTTGTCCAGCAGTGGACATCTTTTAGCTGAGATGATAGGTATAAATATAAATATTGGACAACATCACGTACATTATTCTGATCCCAAGGTAAGTAGCTAAATCACTCGTTTTATGGAAATCTGAAACCACGACCGTACCACAACCACCCAGACCCGACACAATATTGAAGAGTTCGTTTTCGACATTGACAAAATCTATGATAGTGATTAGAGATGGGTGGTGGTGTCACTCCAATAGTAATACGGAGCTTTCGGGATGAACGACGATGTCTCGCATTCAACCCGATGTTCGTGCGGCTACCGACGTCGCTATTTGAATTAGGTATAACATACTGTAGCTTCTCTATGCTATGTTTTCATAAGCTGCAACAACAATAACGGTGACGCACGCAGGCATCCTGTCTGCCCCAAGTCTGGTCTTTATTGCTTGACGTAATCTATTTACTGTCTACAGTTGATTCTGCCAAGTCACCTGAAACTAGCGAAAATCGTTAATCTATTTTTGTTGGATATTTTATTATTTTTGACCTGATTACCTGAATCATTAAGTCTGACGAGAAAATAATCTTACGAATCGTTTGCTGGCAGCGATTACAAGATCCGCAACTGCCTACGATTTTAGCGAGAGAAATTTAAAAGCAATAAATGTACATTTTAATCTGTTAAATTTATGCCATTCTCTGAATATAAAAGAGTGAACTATCTTATTTTTAACTAGGAGCGACCCTGGGTTATGTGGGACTCTCCTCCTCTTCCTTCGTCCAGCTATTAAAAACTTGCGAGGGAAGTGGAGGTATACCCACTAAAACCTTTTTTTAAAAGGTTTTTTTAGGAAAATCCCAGAACTATCCCATCGAATGGCTCGAAATCACGAAAACGTATAGCATCCGATAGTAGTGAGTTATCCTTGCACACTTTGCACGGATCTACTAGTTTATGTAACATATTATTGGTAGTGTCCGTCCAAAAGGTTCGTACCGTCAAGATAGACAATTTATTTAACTGTAAAATAAACGCGAGTGTGTTTAGTGTGGTTCATTTAAATGTGGAGTGTTCTCGTAAACTTAAGAAAACATAACTACCTAGACAATCTTTCATATTCTCTTCTAGTGATGCAACGAATACGAATATTCATATTCGCCGAATAAGAGTCAATTACCGAATATACGTATTCGCCGAATATCGTGATGACATTCGCAAAAAATATTGAGTAAAACGGAACGCACCCGAGCTACGATTCATGTTGTTGTTGAAGAACGGTTTGTTCCTTATTCATTTCACGAGAACCCATTCCGCGAATAAATTTTTCCTTACTCATCCCACTTCTATTCCTTACTCAACCCACATCGAAATTATAAAGAAGAACCCTAGTTGTGGGTACGGTCTGACCAAAACATTAATAGTGTCTATTACTATTTTATTTTTAATAATTACATTTTTTTTTTCATAAAAGAGATCATCTATATTATTTATTCCGTTATGTAATAAAACTTCTAAGAGTGGGAAATCATAATAATAATATCTATATATACTATAAAATTCTCATGTCACATGAGTTGCCATACTCCTTTGAAATGGCCTGATCGATTTTTATGAAATTTCATATGTATATTCGGTAGGTCTGACAATTGGTCATAATCTATTTTTCATACCCCTAAGTGATGAGGGTCCACGCCAAACATTATTTTTTTACAATTAAATTTTCCAATACAAAATGTTCCATGATTGGTTTGTTTTGTTGTCATAGAAACTGTCAAAGCGATACGAAGTCCGCTGGGTCAGCTAGTCTAATATATAAAATTCTCGTGTCACAGTTTTCGTTGCCATACTCCTCCATGGCTTGACCGATTTTGATGAAATTTTTTGTGCTTATCCGGTATCTATGAGAATCGGCCAACATCTATTTTTCATCCCCCTAAATGTTAGGGGTAGTCCACCCCTAAATTTTATTTTTTATTTTTTAGACAAAATTTTTAATTTCTATTTTTTTATGATACAACATACAAAAATAAATACAATCCTCAATTTTCACCCTTCTACGATCAACCCTTATTTTTTAATAGCCATTTTAGTAATTTAATCATTTTTCCGCTCCGGTCGAAAACTGATCAATCGTCATTTAATTAGTTATCCCCGCCAGATGTCTACAGGTGTCACTTCTGACCCAGTAAACAGCACGGAGTAGGGATGAGAACGAAGCCGGTCTCCTTTCTTTCTCACTCCCTACACAGTTGTCGGCCATCATTATTGTTTATGCATCAAGTGTAGTAGTAACGTTGACAATTATTATTTTGCTATCTCAGTGTAACTCTCATATTAACTTTTAATTCAATTCATTCAATTCCTATTTTATCAATAATAATTAAATTATCAATTTTGAGTGTATTTTGCACGATTAGTTAATCAAGTGATTTTATAACCTCAAAAGTACTCAACACGTGACACGAGCTTCCAATAACAACGGATTTTGTGTTGTAAGTATACTTTTTTTTTTATGTTGAAAATGTTGTTGATCTTATAAAAATGTAATTTTAATTTAATTTTATTAAAAAAATGTAATTGAACAATTAAGATTTTCAGTTTCCAAAAAATCAATCATTATGAATCTTTATTTTGAAATGTCAATGGAAATATTGGTTGTATGAAAAAATTATAAGAGACAATGTTTTCATAAAATTTAATTTTTTACTTTTGTTTGAAAAATCCTTACAGCGCTCCATGCTTATTTCACGCATATACCACATTCTTACATACATACAATATACACATTCTAACATACATACATACTTACAATAAGTAAGCTATTTTTTGTCTACACTAGAAATTACTAGGAAATTATTTATATGGCAAAACAACGTTTGCCGGGTCAGCTAGTATTTTTATAAAAATCAAAGAACGAAGTTGATGCCTATCTCAAACTTCCGAATATATTGCCATCCGCAGACCTATTGAATCTTTGGGGTGACGATAAACATTTACCGACAATAAAAAAAAATTGTCAAGTTAATATTTCTCAATAAAATCTTCTACTGTAGCCTCAGAAAGGCTATTTTCAACAGCTAACAATATACAAACGGAGAAGAGAAATCGTCTGTCACCAAGAGATTTGCAAATGCTATGCTTTTTAAATAAAAAATTACCAGAAGTCAATTTTGATTAAGTACTAACATTTATACTAATTATTGTGTTTTATTGGCTTTGACTACTAAGGTACAGCTATTCGTATTCGCCAAATAGTTAAATAATTATTCGTATTCGTAGAAGTAGTATTCGTTGCTCTTCATGTTGTCCACGCTACAAGTCCTGACTTCAGCAGAGTTAATAGACTGTTGATGATACCAATACACCTTTTACTCTCTTAACAGACTTTCACAACGTGTTATTCGCGTAAAATTCCAGTGTTATTTCGATGTTACCGACGAAAATATTAAAAGAAGAGTCGCCGGCGACGCCCACCCGTGGACCTTGACCTACCTGTCAACTAATTACTATTGGCATCCGCAGCACGCTCCACAAACAACTCTGGGACGATGCTGATTTGAGAGCCGGGTGCCTAGTGAGAACCATTCGATAATCGTGAAAACGAGAATTGATTGAAGAAGGCATTGAAGCAGGGTCTCCTTTTTTATATACAAGAGAAAATGCATCAGGCCAGTAAAATGTATTGCTTTAAGTTACCTGTTAAACAAATCAACTGCGTTTTCATAAACAAATCAACAAATAACGTGATTGAACGGCAAATAAAACATGCACTATGCACCCAATATATAAAAGAACAAACAACAGGAAAACCAAATCGGTATTATTACATGACATATATAATTATGCTATCAACAGTGGTGTAGCATATAAATATCAACTAGAAACAATACACACAGATATGATTTTGTGCGCAAAGCGTTGGGTCGTGGGAACCTTCAGACGCGCCGCTGAACAATGGCTCTAGTAAAAACAGCTTTGCGCTGGTTAGCGACTCATTATCACAAGTTAGTTGCCGCTCTAGTGCAAGTGTAGCCAGTAGCTGAATTTAGCTTAAATCGCTTGTGGCTGAAAAGTGAGGTGTTTAGGTAGGACGCGAGAGAAACTATGGAGTATGGGATCATCGTTCATAAGTTCATAAGAACTATTTGTAGCCTAAACTGAATAAATGATTTTGAATTTGAATTTGAATTTTGAATTTGAATTTGAATTCGACATTATGCGTTGTCTTTGTTTACTTGACGGACACAAATCGTTCGTCTCCGTTACACATTGTATAGCAGTCTCGCTCTCTTACTTTTCAACATGGCGACACGTACAAGTGTGCTCTCTATACTTTACTTACGAATAATTAGTAAAAACCGTTGTAAACCCGCGAAAAGTGATTAAATAGTGACAAAAGTATAACCAGCTACTTTTAATCATTGATTCAGTGCCTATGGTTCAGCTAAACACATAAAATCGCAACAGTCTTGATAAAAAAAGAAAAAGGTCATCTGTATTGTCTACGAGTAGAACTACGAGTACTAGACCGATTTTAAGAGTAGAATAAAATAGAAAACATCTTTATTTGGTATTCTTAATTTTTATCAAATTGGTTTTATATTTTATCGTGACGTTTCGAACCATTCACAAGATCCGTGGTCACGGGGAGATTGAGGTGTTGGTCGTCTCCTAATTAAATAGCCACTTGCGTACCCTCATTTAAATTTAATCAGGTGCGTTCCGTTTTACGGAGAAAGAGCTTATCGTATCCTTTGGTCTGGCAGTATGGTGTTGGGGGTTACGATATTTAATCGTTTGTTTTATGGGATCCCAGGCCGGTGGTAAATTCCAACCATCTTCTCTATTGAAATAAGAATTTTTGTTTTTATTTTCAATAGCCTTGCGTAACACCCTAGGGATGAATTGTTGTTCTCTAGCGAGTTTTTGAGGTTTGTCGAAGCCCGCCGGCCCGGTTTGTTTGCAGACTTGTTTTCGCGCCATATTCACATCATATTTGTGACCAATATGTCGCCAAATCACTAAAGATGATAATTCCTCAGGCTCACTGCACACGAGTCTTGGTGTGTACGAAGTCACAGGCGTGTGTTTTTACTAATTCTTTCATTCATAATCGTCCTGTAAACGCCCCATAGCTGGGCTCAGACTTTCCAATATGGGCACATGAGCACATTCGAAGATCAGGCCTAATGCAAATGCTGGAGGGTTCATTTATTTATTAATTAATAAACAAAAAATATATGTAGCTGGTGGTAGCGGTATCTAGTGACAAGTTAATCGAATTTTAATACTAACAAAGATATAAAACTACAAAAACACAAATGTAGAAAAAAAAAATTTCAGGTTCCACGAGCAGGTTTTTTTTTTCAACAATTGTGTTTTTGTAATTTGTTCGCAACAAAATTTGCGTAAAAATTATATAAACAAAACAAAAACATTTTTAAAAGATATAAAAATTATAATAAACCAGCGGCCGCTCGCGGTTTCACCCGCGTGGTTCCCGTTCCCGTGGGAATATCTGGATAAAAAGTATCCTATGTGTTATTCCAGCTTATAAACTATCTGTTTGCCGAATCTCATCCAAATCCATCCATCCGTTGCAGCGTGAAGAAGTAACAAATAAACGAACATACATACACACAAACTTTCGCATTTATAATATTAGTAGGATACCTACCAATACAGTTTTTTTTATATAAAAGAAGAAAGCAAACGAGCAGGCGGGTCACCGGATGGAGAGTAATTACCGCCGCCCATGACCCGCAAAACCAGAGGAATCGCAGACGCGTTGCCGGCCTTTAAGGAAGGAATAGGCTCGATTCTTGAAGATCCCAAGGTCGTAACGGTCCGGAAATAACACCGCTAGTTGTGCTACTGTCGCTCCTACACTGCGCCATTACGATCTCAGTGTTTGTATTAACATTATATTATTTCGCTTCTAATCTTAATGTTGCTAACTGTATTTACTAATTACCAATTCTTGCATCCAAATTGGTGACCTGCTGTTTGAAAAATTACTTTAGTTTTTTTTTTTAATTATTAAAGATTATACATAAGACAAGTCAAATAATGTTAGTTTTCTTTGTTTTAGCTTTGTCAAAATTATACTTTTTAAAATGATACCTTACTAATTAATTTTTCCTACCCGTTTTTATGAACGCCTCGGTGGCCGAGTGGCAGAGCGCTCGGCCTGATACCCGAAGGTCCCGGGTTCAATTCCCAGGTCGGGCAAAATGTATTTCGGATTTTTCGATGCATAGCCCGGGTTTGTGATCACCAACCCGCACTTGGCAAGCGTGGTGATTAAGCCATTACCCATCAGTGGGGCATCAGCCTTTGCCCAGCAGTGGGGCAGTTATAGACTGTTTGCTTACATACTTTTACCAGTTTTTATAAACTTTCTATTATTATTTTTATCGTCCAAGAGAAGCAAAGAAGAAATTGCCTGCCTATTTTGTAATGTCTCTGTGTCAACTTATTTGAAACTGTTTCTATTTTTGTGCAAATAAAGTATATGACATATTAGTATCAATATGTATAGTACAGGAACTATTTTATCCCAAAAGACTGTAGTAGGTAACACTGGACGAAGAATAAATATAAACATACTATTTAAAATTAATTAGAACACCACTGATTGCTATAGACGGCAATGTCAATAACTTACTTAGCCATAAAAAACAAAATCGTAAACTTAGTAACCCCTGGAATTTAAAATACTAAATATTACCGATGATGCTTATAATTTTTTTTTTAATATTACTTAGTAAACACAGAATTATTAAACAAAGGTTTAACGGGTTTTAACCCGACGTTTCGACCGAGTTGCACCGGTCGTAGTTGCAGAATTGTTCTGACATAATTATTGATTAGTGACATTTAGTATCTAAGTATAGGCTTCACATACTTATATTGATTTGCGGTAAGTAATATTAAATAGGACTTGAAACTTCACACTAAACGACGCTCGCACCTGTTCGACGCGTGCGCATGAACCGAGGGCGACAAGTTGGTAGATACAGATAGATGGTTGAGTTACGAAGGGACTTTATTTAGAAACAGAGTGATAGCAAAAATACAAGTTTCTAGGGCCGTTCTGCGTGCGTAGGACAACCAAACCACAATGTTTGAATTGTGGTTAGCCCTATTATATATGACAGTGATGACACAATAATACGGTACCTATCATATTGCAAAGTATCGCAAAAGTAAAGTTAACCCACAAACCCGCGTTGAGCCAGCGTGGTAGGTTATTGCCAATTGCCCAATGTGCTATTGTTCATCATCATCATCATCAGCTCATTTCATGTCCCCACTGCTGGGGCACCCTATGGATGGATGGGAGATGGGCTTTTAAACCACCACGCGGGCCCAGTGCGGATTGGTGGTTGTTAACAACTGCTAATGCAACCGGGACCAACGGCTTTACGTCCCTTCCGAAACACTCGAGATGATACACTTTTGGTCACCCATCCGATGACCGGTCTTTGCGAAAGTTGCTTAACTTCAGCACTCGCAGACCGGGCGCGTTAACCACTGCGCCACCGAGCTCCTCAATTGTTCATGCGGATTGGTGGTTGTTAACAACTGCTAATGCAACCGGGACCAACGGCTTTACGTCCCTTCCGAAACACTCGAGATGATACACTTTTGGTCACCCATCCGATGACCGGTCTTTGCGAAAGTTGCTTAACTTCAGCACTCGCAGACCGGGCGCGTTAACCACTGCGCCACCGAGCTCCTCAATTGTTCATGCGGTATGACTTTATGGGACGTCAATAGGCTGATGATGATGGTGATAACGATGAATGACAATGAAAATTAATTGACGATAAAAAAAGGTGACAAGTTTCGTCTTAGCTGAGTTTCTTACTTTCTGCGTAGTAAGACTTCCATCAGTTAACATTGTGCACTTAAAGTTAACTGTATTTAAGGTCACCTATCCGACCGCAAGCGCAGCACACGCCGCTTAGCATTCACGAACCAACGTCAAAGCGCGCACCGTACCTACAGCCTAATTGTTTCATTCGTTACTACAACCGCGTGCGCCGTCGGATATTCGCGCGCGGCCGCAGCTGTGTGCGCATCTGCCTTCCACGCGCCAGCCATTACTGACTGACGTTTTACTTTTTTTGTTTGAGCCGCCGCGTGGCCTCAGGCGCAAGGTGGCAGTCCACACCACTTTTGACTCGTCATTATAAAGTTTCGTAACGTAAATACGCAACGCCTTTGTCAGTTTAAAATAACTGAAGCATGCAGTTGAACTTTTATATGTACTTAGTAGCTACGAGTGACTGTTTGCTACTTCCTCCGCATGAACACATGTATCCAGTGATCAGCGCCGGCCCTAGTCCTTGACCAGGGTACAGCGAAAAATAGAATAAAACACGATATCACTCATTCATCTCATAAGGCGTCAAAAACATCTTATTTTTTGATCGAAATTGATTTAGCATTTAGAATTTTATCGCCATTTGCCACTAAATTCCGAAAGCGACCGCTCCACTTACTCTACTAGGGACGATGCTGCCCATGATTCCGAAATAAAAAAAATACTAAACTTAACATACTGACTCTTTCACGTTGAATGAAACTTTAACCGTTGAGGTTTTGGTCAGACTATGACTAGTTTGGCGGCTAACACAGATGTAACGGAAACCGGAAGTAGCCTGAGCCACAGAACCCGAACGGTTTCGTCGTCGATTATTCCGCGTCCCAGTTCTCGCATTTGACGCACAAGGTGTGTGTTGGCTTCTGATCTCCTAGATGTGCCTCGGACAAAAGTTTCTGAAGACGTTGTTGTTCAGATTCTTCTAGGCAGCTAATTAGGCACTCCATGATAGTTGCACACTTTCCTGTCGCCGGTGGGGCCGTTATTATGTCGCTAACTAGGGTGATTTCTTCTTTGGTTAGCTTAGCGACGACCGTGTTGTATTTGAATTCATCACCTTGTTTTTGAGACGTGACTATTGCTTCCAGTTGAGCGAACCAGAGTCGGGGCTGGTCCCTTCAAAACTCTGGAATACGTGATACGATGTTTGTACCACGGCTACTTCATGTGATTCGGCGTTGCTCGTTTTGCAGGGATGTGACATGCATGATGACTTCTTCTATGTGCTATGCAGAAGGTTACTGCTCTCCATCGGGGTCACCAAATATACCGGGGAACAGGTATAACTAGCTATTGAATAAATAAAGAATAAGAATAAGAAAGTATTTATTGACGATTACACAGACATAACAATACTCATAATAACTCATACTCATAATAAATACTCTAGCTTACTCGTAAAAGCCACTTGGAACCCGACCTCCTACCATCAATTTCCTCAGTAAAATTTACTAATGTTGTAAATGTTAAAATTATACCCATATTATGAGGACTGGATTGACGGTAACCAGCCAAGAGGACTTAGAATAAGCCCCACAAACGAGCAAAATATGTACCCCACTGAGAATCAAACTCTCGACCTCTGGATATAACACCGGTGCTCTCGCTACTAGAACACAGAGGCAAATATTCTACGTTATCTGGTAGCAATCAAGCAACTCGGTCACTCTTCTTAACTCGTGACCAAGATAATAACAAGTGTTATTCATAGTTATTTTTGCGCATGTTACCCAAAATTACTATCCCAATATCCCTAATAAATTAACAACAACAAAAAAACAGCTGTCGATACATTGCATCGCATTATTATACAAATGTCTGTAACCTCAAACCTGAAAAGTGGTTTATTAAATCTCATATTTTCCATTTTCTTTTTCCTATTGATATATAAAAAGCAGAGATGTGTTTTTTTATAATATATGATGCAGATTCATGGTGATTATTGCATGATTAATGCTTGATGTTACATAAAAGATATTCTCCCCAGTCCGAGAATCTTTCAGTAAAGATACTCAGTAATGGGACTCTACCAAGGCCTCACGCGGACTTCTTGAGAGCATTGTATAAGTGACGTTGCACTGTTTTGTTTCGTTTGCCAACACTCGCGCACGTTCACGACCACTTGACGGTTAATCCACCATTACATCACATTGATAAACGGTAGAATATAAATTTTAGGAAATTAAACAAAATTGCAAACTTTACTTCTTCTCGCCAAGAAGCTATCGAAACACAATTGATGGTACATAGTTATGACGTCATAGCTGGTTGTTAACATCTTTTTTGACAGTTGCCAAAAAGGTTTATTTCCCAACCAGCCGTTAACATTTCTGGTGCCGATTTAAAAAGAATATTTGTAAATATTAGTTATGTTGTGCAATAAGGAGTGCTTTGATTCGAAACGTCGGGGTGCCGAGTATGTGATGTCAATAAACTCCGTTGGGCGGGCGGCGCTAGAAATAGCGCGGCGAGACGGCGCGGCGGGTACGGTGCGCAGTGGAGGTGGGGCTGGCTGCCCGTGGTGGGTTCGTGGGTTGTTCCTAGTTAAAAAATAAAAATAAAATAACTTTTATAAGGGACATAAAAAATAGGTAACATTACATAAATCGTGCAGGTATTTGTCTGCTTTAGTATTAAACTGCAGCGCAGCCACAAGAGTTGGCGCAGCGCTATCAGTCAAGGGCTTTGATTTTGTATATTATCTTGAGGATGAAAGTAAAAAAATTAATAGCCTGTCCCACTAAGCTGCTAAGCAGAGGCCTCTACCATTGAAATTTAGTTTAATTATTGATGGGTGATGTATAAGGCTTGCCAAGGTAACGCTTGTTAAATGCACGTGGTCACAAACTTGACAAATTATAAGCATCGAAAATCCGATACACACCTTGGTTGAACGGGATTTGTACCAAGAACCTCCACTTTGCCATCGAAGTGTTTAAAGGCGTTTTAAGCCGGTGTTTTTATTTGTTGGACATATACCTTCCCACAGCTGCTCAAAGGGTTCCCAACAATCTTTTAATGCTTCTCGGTCTTTGGCGATCTTCAGCTAATCTCTTTTAAAAACGTTGTAGTTGCTTTTCCAAGCTCGGCCAACTACTACGCCGCTATCTGCTCTCAGATATCCAAAGCGTGGTCTTTGCGAACCTACTCGGATAGATTCTGCAAAACAATATAGCAAACTTTAGGTAGGTAATATTTAAAGCGTAAGAATGCAAAAACTAAGTAAACAAAAGAAGCTTGATAAACGAATAAGTTAGCGGAACTACATATATAACTTGCATATTTGTTTGACATAAATTTCAACAGAGTAAAGCCTGATTCCATTAATTACTTATCTGTTAGTTTTGAAGTTGCAGCCATTAGTGATTTACATAAAACACGTTGTACGTTATTTTATTTCACTACTTTACTTTGATTTGTATTTAAAATTGAACTTTATTAGTTTGCAATATGAAACAAATTGTAGACGACCACCTTGGTCGAGTGGTTTGTACACCGGTTTTCATCGTGTCTCCATCTCCGAGGTCCCGGGTTCGATCCCCGGTCGGATCAATTTAGAAATTATATTGTTTTTCTAAAATGTCTCGGGTCTGGGTGTTTTCTATGTATAATAACTATGTATTTAAGTATTTTAAGTATGTTTATCCGTTGTCTAGTAACCATTTAACGAGTTTCATAACGAAGCTTCTCTTGGGTTAATTGGTGTGAGCGAAGGAAAGTTTATTTATTTATTTATAGTTTATAGTTTCCACATTTGCTTACCTGCTGACGGTACAAAAGTTGTTTCTTTTTCCCGAAGCGTGTTTGAATAGAGACATTGCAGGCATTACTGAAACAAGAGGTGAGAGAGCGTTCCGAGTGCTAACAATCATACTCATAAGTCAATTACTTATATTGATTGACACGTCACTAGGATGTAAGGCGTGCTACATCTCGTACAGGGCGGCATTACTAGTATTCGTCCATACAGAACGACGGACCTGAATATGTATTGGTAGATATTGTCTGGTGGTAGCAAGAACAACAAAGCCTACGCTTTGTTTTTTTTTTAAATAGGTAAACCGCTATTTTACGTATACACCGAGGCTACTAGAGGTGACCCTGGGTTATATAGGACTCACCTCATCCCTCGAAAAATGAAAAACGTAGTGAGGGACTCCTTGACGGGAAAGTAAAGAGTCATGTCTGCATCATGCATCAACAAGCATCCATGTGTTGCTGTGGACGATTTTCATCAGGCGTGTCGTATGCTCGTTTGACGGATCAGGAACATAAAAAATCAAGATGAATGAATAATTCTGCTCGTTCTGCTCAACCGATTATGATGATATCCTACAGATAAATAAACACGGATAGTTTTTTTAATTTCAATAATTAAATTACTCTTAATAATTATAGTGAGAAAAATAAAAATGTTAATAAACTACATAAAGGTAAATATGTACTTTTCAAATAAATAACTACGTTCACAACAACAAACAAAATATTTATATTAAATTATTTCATACGATAAAAACGTCACGTAAAAAAACACAAATTAATAAACACTTTACTGACAGAACATATTTTATAGTGACGTCATAGTTTCCTATTTAAAATATTGTTTTGAAAAAAAAACAATATAGATTAACCAGCCAACTAACCTTTTACTCGTATAACCTTTTTGAAGTTACTAGTGGTCGCCCAGTGGTCGAAATTCGCCCGTATTTTTTTATAAAAAGCTGTTTACTTACTAAACAATATTTTATTAAGGCTGCACGGCTTGTATCCTAAGCGATGAAAATTTTAAAAAGATAGAATGTGAGTTTGGATTGGTATTCACAGATTTCGGCCGCTCCTCTTCCATTTTTGAAATTTTTGAAAAATGTTGTATATTTAATTTAATGTATTTTTTAGGCATAATTAAAAAAAATATATTAGCATTCTGCACTTATTCTCTATATAAACTATGAGTGTGCGAAATTTTATACTCCTCCGTCCGCGCAATTTTCGTAAAAAGGTGTACAAAGTTTTTGCTTCACGTATTAACATTATTAGTCCTAACTATGGACATCGGACAATATAATATGTCCTAAGCATTAGTTTCGAGAATGGATTCAGCACATCTAAGACTGGTTAACACATTATTTTGTTTACATATAAGTTGTACAAATTCAATGTTATAATAATAAATAAATAAATAAAATGAGAACATATCCATTAATCTTTTCATCCAGACGTATGAAAAAATACGAGTATAATGGTAACTTCTAAATCACTCAGTCCGCTTCTAAACGGTATTTTGCAACTGAAATACCTTCCGACGACGAAAAAAGTAGTTTCTCTCTAAATATATAACGTCTGGATTGGTACCGCTGCACCCAGAATAGTTATGAATGAATTTATGATTTCAGTTTTTACAATTTACGTGAGAACATTGAGATAACTTACCAATTTTAAATAGATACTTCGACGGTATCGTTATTTTTTAAATAGTTACTTACGTATAGGTATTAAATATCAAATAACAGAAATTAGACATATCGATAAATAGCTGTTTTAGCTAGTGTCCAGGTGAAGACAGCAAACAACAGGTTAAAAAAGACTCGTAGCTCGTGATCTGTGTAAAAACGTTTATGGAATGGTTTATGGAGTAGTAGACTTTACACTGAACGACTTCAAATTGAACTAATTCAGTAGAATAAAAGTGTGTTTTAATGTTGTTTATTTCAGATTAGAATTGGCTTATTTATCTTATCTTATCTTAGTGGGGCATGCCGAGGTTTCCACCTCCCAGTAACACTTCGACCCATTGGGATCTTTTGTGCAACCCCATCCTTTCACTCTTCCTCCTCTGTAAAGATAGATGCCATTAGTCTGGCAACGTCCTTAAGAGCGAAGAGCCTGAAGTCCTCCGGTTTCGGATAGGCCGACCCCAGGAGTCCCTCTTCTTTTCCTAGCCAGAGAGTCGCAGTCGCACAGTAGGTGCTGCATTGACTCGGTTTGCTCTCCACATGCCCTACACAAACTATTTGTTGAAAGGTGCATTCTGTGAAGCATTTGTTTTGTGGCATAATGCCCTGTCAAGGCACCGATGGTTAATCGGGCCTGCCTTCTGCTGCCTCCGCATATGAACTTACTCCGCCCTAAGGCGTTTTCGCCTAGGAAGGATTTGGAGTGTTTCATACCCGGCTGCTCTTTCCATTCGATGCCGTGCCTGTTTTTGATGTAATCTTTTAAGGCCTTGTTGATGGTACTTTGTGCAAGTGCCACGAACGGCTCAGGACCAATAAGCTGGGTCTCTGAGCCCTCCCTGGCAAGTGCATCCGCCATCTCGTTGCCGTGGATTCCCATATGGCCTGGAACCCTGATCAATCGCACCTTGTTATGCCCACCTAGCTTGTTTAGAGCTTTTGTGGTTTCCAGAACAAGGCCCGAGTCGATTCGGGGCGATATGAGTGACTTGAGCGCGGCTTGGCTGTCACTCAGGATGAATATATTGCGCTTTTTAATAGCTAACTCTATATTCTGCTTTGCGCATAGGAGAATTGCGAAAGTTTCTGCTTGGTAAACAGTAGCAAATTTTCCCATGCTTTGACTATGCTTGAAGTCGTTATTATAGACGCCTGCCCCTGTGCCCGACTTCATTTTTGATCCGTCGGTGTACCAGATTAGGCTGTCTTTTTCCGGAGACGGTGGCCCTCGTTTCCATTCGTCCCTGGTTGGAAAACAAACTTCAAATTTCTTTTCGAACACGAATATGGGGGATATTTTATCGCACGCCATTTCCATGATCCTATCAGGAATGTCACTTGGTTCCCATTTTGTGTGTCTGGTCAGAGGTTTAGATGCGGCTTATTTATTTTAAAAAAATTAACTTAGGTTTGCATGAGATACGGAAAAGTACACAGGTTTATATCTTATTTTATCTTATCTTAGGAGGGCCTGCTGAGGTTTCCCACTGCCAGTAACACTTCAAACCATCGGGATCTTTTGTACAATCCCATCCATTCACTCTTCTTCCTCTGCAAAGATAGATGCCGTAAGTTTGGCAACGTCTGGTTTCGGATAAGCCGATCCCACTCTTTTCCTAGCCAGAGAGTCGCACAGTACTTAGATGCCGCATTGACTTCGTTACCTCTTCACATGCCCTACACAAGCAGTTCGCTGATAGATGCATTCTGTGAAGCATTTGTTATGTTTGTAGAGAGCCCTGTCAAGGCACCAATGGTTAATCGGGCCAGTCTTCTACTGTCTCCGCATATGACCTTACTCCGTCCTAAGTTTTCGACAAGGAAGGATTTGGAATGTTTTATACTCATCGGGTTCTTCCATTCGACGCCTATTTTCGATGTAATCTTTTGAGGCCTTGTCGATGGTACTTTGAGCAAGCCACAAACGGCTCAGGACCAATGAGCTGGTTCTCCAAGCCCTCCCTGGCAAGTGCATCCGCCATCTCATTGCAGTGGATTCCCATATGGCCTGGGACCCAGATCAATTCACCTTGTTATGTCCAAGCCTGTTTGGGGCCTTGGTAAATTTATATATCAAATGGGTATAGGCTCATAAAGTCTTAAGCTACATTGATCTTCTCTTCTTGGAAACAGACACCCCTAATCCCAATGACACGAAAGCAATAATTCTGTTTAAACTTCGTTATAGGTAGCTTCTCTATGCTGCCGTACTGACAAACGTCAGGTGAGTCAGTCCGTTCGCTGAAGTCCTTAGTCACGCGCATAAATCCTCTGTTGTTATTGTGTGATCTTTGATACCTGGTTTTGTGGAAATGATAGACGATATAAGTTGCAGTTGGGTATATCTCCTGAGATATATTAAAATACGATACACGTGGTAACTAATTAACAATTTGTGATAAAATACCAAAAAGATCGTAAGCCAGAAAATGTGGGAATACGTTTTCCGAAAAGTGTTTGCGTACTGACTTTACCGTCTTATGTTTGTTTATTCAACTCGCTCTTTTTTAATGTCTTGAGGGTATCATCTATTAGGAAAGACTTTGTATTAAAGCGAAAATTATGTTTGGCAAAATAGGTACATCCCAACTACTTACAAGACATGTGAAAACCATTACAAAAAAAAATGTAACAGTTTGCAAACCTAGTGTTTGATTTTCAACAAGTTCTCTTTTTTACACGACTGCCAAAAAAGGAGTGTTATGTTTTTGGAATATGTAGTAGTAATGGTGGCCTAGTGACAATTATGTGCTCGTGGCTATGCATGAGCACTGGCAAATCATATAAAACAGCGTACCTACGTCACATCAGACCCGCATATTCACTTCTCAATATCGGATTAGGATCAGCCTCTTACGACAAAAACCGGGACCAACATACCCCGTAAGTAAATTCGTCTTCAGCACAGAGAAGCTGAAAAAGTTCTAATAGAATACTCACCCATCTATGCCCCGGCATTGCGAAATTTGCTTAGCTTACATGATCACAAACTAAACGCACTATAATAGCCGCTGCGTCAACGAACTGCTCAAATTAAAAGATCGTTGCATAAACACACGATTATATGACATCAAACAAAATACCTACAATATTACGCGTACAACTTATTACGACGCATACGAATCGGGGAACATACGAAATGTCATAAATTTTGATGTATGCGCCCCAAACGATTGCTCGGTAACAACTCTGAAAATACACGAGGAGCTGTGACTAATGCAGTTTGATATAACATTTTTAATATTTTACGTAATGTCGCACGGATTGATCGGCGGGCCGGGGAGGTGCCAGCTGTTGGACTTGGAGATCGGTGTGCAATGCCAATTGATTATTATTGTATTCTTTCGAATGGTTTATTACAATAAGCGTTTCGAAGTGAAGGTGGAGGAAGCTGATTGGAAGGTATGCTACCGTCTTATCAAGTTCATTTATCAGCTTGTATTATAAATTCAAATTCAATTCTAGGAAAAGAATGGGACTCCTGGGATCGGCCTATCCGAAACCGGAGGACTTCAGGCTCTTCGCTCTTAGGGACGTTGCCAGACTTATGGCATCTATTTTTACAGAGGAGGAAGAGTGAAAGGATGGGGTTGCACAAAAGATCCCAATGGGTCGAAGTGTTACTGGGAGGTGGAAACCTCGGCAGGCCCCACTAAGATAAGATAAGATAGATGGTTAGATGCGTAGGTTGTTAACGCAAACTTTTGTATGTATTATTATACCTAAGTAGGTATATTAATACACTTCTATAGCAAATTTTCACACACTGGTTTCTATAATGTTAGGTACCCTAAGTCCTTTAATTCATTAGTATTAGTATGTAATTTGAGTAGCTTACAAAGACTTCTTTTACCGGTAATAGTGTTGTGTATGTATTTGTATGTATTTTGCCGCGAAGCAGCAATATCCTCCACTGTAGGAGATTCGGTAAAAGTAGGTACCTACTAAGCATATAGGGATTGGTCTGTATCTAAGAGTCAATTTGCTAGTTATATACCCATGGTGACGTAAGCATCGATTAATTACGGTGACCGTTGATTATCAAGCGGACCACATAAGAGTTAGTCGACTTAGTCATATAAAAAAAAACTTATCCAGACAATTCAAGTAGGTACTGTGATTCAAATGATTCAAATACTCATCCAGACTAAAGAGGTTTCCTGGAGCGGGGAATATTGTAAGGAGGTTATAAGCAGCTCATAGTAAAAGTTAGTTTAATTTATTTGTATGTAAGCTCTTTAGTCTAGATGAGTATTTAATTCATCGAATATGTAATTAAAAAGGTTTGCATCGGTTTGACACAGTCGCGGACTGTCGTAGACAGAAGCTACAGTCGGAGATCAGTTTTAATATCTAATGTAACATTTTTATTATAATACACGAAGTAAAGTGAAAGAGGTATTTATATTTACATCCACACCACAGTACTATAAAAAATCATATACGAAATTCTTACGAACGAACTTCATCAGAAAGGCACATTTAGTCATACCGCTAGTTCATCTGTAGGTACTGTATTTGATATAGCACGCGTTATCATACTCATTATCGCTTCAAAATTTGAATGTTATAACGTCCAATTAGTTTCCAATACTCGCCCATATATAATATCGGACTCGTTGAACCCAAACAGATCATCAATCTTGGATATGGCGCCGTTCCTCATTGATCCTAACACCCCATCCGATAAAAAACTAAAAAAAAAACACTAACCGAAGCTACTATAAAGAATGGCCGAAATCCCGCCAAAAATCCTGCGCATATTTAATGGATTTTAAACTCTATTGTGGTGTGTTAAAGGTTGGCACATCTGAATTCTACATTATGGTTGAGGTAATTGGATTCTGACAGGCGGGAATCGGCAAAGAGGCCGGTTGCTGACGTCAAAAACGCGGCGCCAGCGAACGGTCGGCGTGCAGAAAATGAAAACGTCAGGCGTTTACCACAGTATCAGATAAATGAGTTATCGGCTGACCAACGTTGGGCATTGGGGCTGAACCTCCAGTGATCCTCAAATTCCCTTTCCATGAACTGTCATGTGCCAGTGAACTAGCACTGGCTGTGGCTGACAGGGAAAATACTTTCATCTAAACTTTTCTTAATTAGTTAGAGTAATAGCTGAGCCGGTAGCCTTTGGCATACATATTGTTACATTACAAAGTCTAATATTTGTAGCTACATGTACAATAAATAAGTAAATAAATAGCGAAATATTATGTTGTACCTATATGTAAAAGATGTAACAGTGTGCCAATAAATTATTATTTCATTTCATTTTCATTTTCATTTCGGATTTCGAGCGGGATTCTTACCATGTTTAAACTATGCAAGCCAACATGATAAATTAAAAAGTTTTCTTTATTAGTCTAAACAAGTATCCTTTCTACTAGTTCATCCATAAGATGGTATCAAAAAAAGATTATTATCTTAATAAAAAATATTGAACTTTTTAGGTCCAAAATAACTTTTATAATTAGGTATATTAGACAGCTTAGGCACATGAGTAGATATACGCATAGTGAATACATATATCTACTCATGTGGCTTAGGTCTCAACGTCATATTGTTTATTAAACGTACACTAATTTTTACAGGCACCTACTGACTCCAAATTATTTTTTCATAAACCAAAAGTGCACTTACTATCTATTTATCATGAATTACAGTTATTAATAACCCTTCTTCTGACGCAGTCGGGTGCAAATATTAAGATCATGGTAGATAGATTAGTGTATTTTTATAATAATCTTTTACAGTAAGCTAGGTGTTTCTAATGCCTTCACCGCTGAAGCTAAAATTCTACAACTCAAAATCTAAGACGACGACGCGACGTAAGTAATTAATTTAATATTTATTATCTTGAATGGCGGCGAATACAGATTTCGACAACAATCAGTAGACTTTTCAGTTCATTCTAGATATGGGCGTTTTCGGTTTTCTATGATAACGGTTACGTAACCGATATTCAGTTTTCATAACGATATCGAAAACCGTTTTCAGATATCTATATCAGTGAGATGGTTTGCTACCAACACGCATAACTAGTTTTAACGGAAAACTGAAAACGATCGACAACGCAACAACAAATACTTACGCAAATCTATTTTTTATGTTTAGGGCGGTTAGACTCCTATTTCATTTTCCCAACAAAACACACACGAAACGATTTTGGTTGATAATCGCTTTTCTCCAAATTACGTCTTATTACTATAACATTAAAGTGCAAAGTAAAATCTAACAATGTTCATATTCGCTTCGTCTCATTTACACCATAAAGATTATGCTTAGTTAGAAAAGGAAAATGCGAATATCAAAACATTTGAAGTTATGCAGTGGTTTTAGTTATCTTTGGATATGGTTATATTGGTTATAGTAACGGTATAGCGTTTTGCGTTTTATCATATCGCGTTCTCATATGCAGTTTTGGTTTTCGATTCGGTATTACAGTTTTTCTTATATCGGTTATGAAGTTTTCCATATCGATATGATATGATATGGGGCTCATATCCGTTTTTAGTTACGTTTTGATATATCGAACTCATGCCTAGTTCATTCTCATTCCGAAAGCGTCGGAAAGTGATACGATATTTCGAATAAGCTTTTTAACTTTATTTAGCGGTGAAAACAATAGCGGTTTAAAACAGTTGCATCGGCAGTCGTCGATTAGCAAAAAAGAACAACAAATACTTGGGCACCCGGCCTCGCCATTTTCAACGCACTCTTTAAGGTTGCCTCAAGAAAGAAAAAATAAAGTTAATATGTATTTAGAATCGTCTAAAAAAAATATTTAAGCTTTACGTAGCTGAATTTTTGAAGTTTAGTTGTAGCGCTTTTTTACGTACAAATTATTTCATAAGTAAACGGATTACTTTTTAAACTCTTGCGTTTTCCAAATAATAATTCTTCATGGCATCACCCTATACTATATTATTTGAATGTATTGTGTATTTAAAAAAGAACATAAAAGACAAACTAAAGAAAATTTACGGTTAGTACTTTTAATTAAGCTAAAAGTTTACTTTTTTTTAAGTTTAATTGCTGCACTGAAGCTGAATTAAATATTTATAAAATACAGTTAAAAAATTAAATGCCTACCCAATCCAGTTAGGAATTGAATCTGGGTCTTCCGCAATCTGGGCGGCTACACTGACCATTATGCTACCGGGAGGGTTCGTTTCCTGGATGGGTTGGGTAGGCATTTAATTTTTTTATTGTATTTTATAAATATTTAAAAATATACTATTTTTAATATTCAAAAGTTAAATGTAAACATTTTTTGTCTACTATGCTATACTTTGTAGAAAGATTACGTACTCTATGCAAATCTTAAAAGCTATGTGGTGACAGCCCTACGAGCTGCGCGTACGCAACCCGTTCGCGGCGCCATAGCGGCTGAACAAAGAAGCTGAGGTATTTATGTAAATGGTAGAATTCCGAAAATGCCGCCGAATAACGCAAAAACGACGCCCAAAAAACGTGGGAGACGAAAGCACATTTTTTCGCGTTAACACATATTTGCGTGACACCATTTAGTGTTTAATTATATATATTTTTATAATAATCTTATTCTTTACATAATACTGAAGTGCCATGCCCGAATTCGGTACAAACAAGTCTAAATAAAATCAGCCATTATCCTGAAAACTGTTAAAAGTAAAACAAAAATAATGGTCATCAACTTTTAAAAGCTATTAAAAATAATGTGAAAATTAAGTGTACAATAACCCAACTTATGAAAACAACGAACAATCCAACCAATCAAATTGAAAACGAAAAATTTACAAACTCAGAGCAACAATTCAAATTATAATACTTTCCGAAAACTGTTTAAGCAAAACCCTAAATCAGAGAGAGAGATCTGAATACCACAGACACAAAACGTCTAAGAGACCATGGACAATAAAATTAAGATACTGTTATCGCAAAAAGGGTTCCGTTAGGGCTCGCGGCGATTAGCCCTTAGAACAAAACGAAACGATGCCTGTTCATTTTCCTGATGCTACTTTTAAGTAGGTACTATAATTAAATGTCATCTTATAGATACTTTTCAATATTTAAAAAGAAAATATATTATGTTTTGATATTGTTGGCTGAACCAAATTAATAAAAAAGGCACAATTTATTAAACCCTAAAGTTTGTTTAGATTTTTTAAATGTTTAAGCCTGTTTTTAAAACCTTCTTTAAAATACTAATTTGTCCTAAAGTTCGTTATTGTTATAGAAATTCCTTTTGGCATATTTATTAATTTATTTTATGATTCACAGTTTATTATGAACCGTACATTTTACATAACATAACTCATACACTAATTTTTACGGAGTAAATAGTTCTTTTTAGAATGTATACTTCTTCTTTTCTAAGTGTCATTTTCTTTTGTTTTGCGTTTTCCCTTTTCATTGTCTTCGTGATTGCTGCCTTGGTATGTTTTATGCTTTAATTATATGTTTTATGTTATCATTTTCTTATTCTTTTAATTATTGATTATATTTATTAAATAATTATATATATTAAAGAGATGAATTTGTTTTTGTGTAGATGGTAATCTCTTGATTAGCTTAATTAGCTATTCTATCAACTTATATGTCGATATCAAAAGTCGATATGTGATGAAAAGTGTCCGTCAATGATGGAGTTTTCAATATTTCTGACGTTGGTAAAAGAAAGGCAGATAAGAAATGTTCTTGCTGAGTTTCTTGCCAGTTCTTCATAACAAAATATAATAGCCTCTGCCGACGCCCGGCGCTTTAGACCAAAGAAACGAATGGCAAACCTAGTCACATTAATGTAGCCGACAAGAGAAAAGAAATTGACAAATAATTCTTACATAGCGATGAAGGTCCTGTGCTTAATTCCTAGATCGGGCAGTGTTTTTCGAATTTTTCGATACATATCTCATGTTTATGATCACCTAGACCAAAGAAACGAATGGCAAACCTAGTGACTTTAATGTAGCCGACAAGAGAAAAAAAAAGAATTTTGAAAAATAATTCTTACATAGCGATACCTGGAGATCATGTGCTTAATTCCTAGATCGGGCAGTGTTTTTCGGATTTTTCGATACATATCCCAAGTTTATGATCACCTACCCGCACCGGACGTTTCTAGTATCATGGATATATCTAGCGCATTGCCTCAACAATAACGAAGGAGTTATACCTTCATGCGTAGTATACCTAGTCGTATTGTTGCTTCTACAAACAAGCGGCTACTAAAAGTTCATTCGACAATACGTGAAGTGTCAAGGCTACTTTCCACTAGCACTCCACAGTATTTGGGTTAGCGAGTATTTTGAATGGAGTTATATATATCGCGTCGGCTTCCCACTTTCCGCTGTTTCCCAATCCCAACTTTATCGTGTCGTTTATAATGTTCGCGTGAAACGCGGTCTGCGGTGCTTCCTTTGTTTTCCTCTGATGTTTTACGGTTTTGTGTTTTGAGAAAATGTTGTTGTTGTTTAATAATGTTTCATAACTCAGGAATGGTTCCGAACTAGCTCAGGATAAAGATAAGTGGAGGGAGAGAAGAGGCATTTGCCCTGCAGTGGGAAAAAGATATCTATCAAAAAATGTTTCTTGCGTTCGCTGGGGTAAGTTTTGATGTTTTCTTTACAGTTTCTAAACGTATACTAACTCAAAAATCACACAGAAGTTTTAAACTTTCTTGTCAACAAAATATTTTTATTTAAAAATGTTATCAATTTGTTTGTTCATTGAAAAACTTGATAGTTTTCTTTTATAATTAGCACGGCAAATGACTCCATTCCACCTCATGTTAAAGAACGAAGAGAACTGGTGCAGCGTTAAAACAACGCAGCATCAATCACCCTCTTTCTGATATAGTTTGAAACAAAATTAAATGAAGTAAAGGCTTTGTAACTACTTATTGTTTTTTAAGTAAATAATCTGAAAGAATTGACTTCGCACTCGTACATAATTTTTCACAATGTCGCACTACGCCTGCGGGCGGGCGCAAAAATACAATCTGAGATCATTCAAAAGGCAAATGAAAATGACACAGACAATAAATAATGTTAAAGAGGTTAATGACAATGTTTATGTAGAAGTTTACCTACTACAAGTTTTTTTTGTAATTTTAGTATTAAGGTATTGCAGTGACAATGTGTTATAAGTATTTTGTTTTTCTTTTATTTGATGGCTTCGTGTGGTTAGCACATTTAGCCAGTGTCAAAGTAATTTTCTTACAGGTTATTCAAATAGATAACATTATCTTTTGTTAGTATATTATGATGATGAATGATAATCGTAAAAAGAAGTGGGGCTTTACTAAGTCCTCACGCGGACTACTTGAGAGAATTTGACAAGTGCCGTTGCACTGTTTTGTTTTATTTGCTAACACTCATGCACGTTCACGAAAACTTAACGGTTATTTCACACAATAATTAAGATTCAACATAACACAAATCTTAGAAGAAGTTAAAAACCGCAGACATGACTCTTCACTTTCCCGCCAATAAGTCCTAAGTATTTATAACAGTTAATATGACTTAGGAATCTTCAAGAAACGAGCCTATTCCTTCCTTAAAGGCCGGCAACGCATCTGTGATTCCTCTGGTTTTGCAGGTGTCCATGGGCGGCGGTGATTGCTTTCCATCAGGTGACCCGCCTGCTCGTTTGCCTCCTTCTAATGTAAAAAAAAAAAAAAAACAGTTGAAAAAAATTGACAACTTCAATTCCATTTAGAAATTCATGAATGTGATATCAAAATCAATAAAAAAAAACATCATTACTTTAAAGAAAAGAGCTTATATCTCTTAGAAGTTTATTTAAAAAAAGAGGAGGAAAGAAAACTAACACTGCTACAAACTTTACTCATCAAAATGCGATCAAGAGCAATCAGCGAAAGGGACCAATTAAACAGTTTGGTAAAGCAACTGAGGCGATCGTTTTTGCGATTTACGTCCATAATCGGTTTTAATCGGAGGGTAATTAAGCCGATTGTTGTTTAAGGCCGTGAGAGATGCCAGCACGGACGGGCCGTCTGTGAGGGCTTTTTTCGAGCGATCGCAAGGTTATCCCCGAATCACCGTCCTCGCCAAATTAGGGGCGCGTATTTGCGCATAATATGATAATTTTCTTGTGTTTAATTCTGTTTTACTAAGCTCGGAAAGGCGTAGCCCAAAACCAGTTGCAAATTGCCGCATTGCCATTTCGAAAGACCCCCAAAGATGAGGCATGCTTTGATTAGATACTGTTGCAGTAAAAAGTTCGGCTTGCAAACCGTTCTTACTAAAGCAAGAGAACTTTTAAACTGTACAAGTTATATAGGTTTACCTTACCTTACCTTTACCGGTTTACATGAGCTAGATAAGGTAAAGAAAAAAGTAAATTCTCACGTGTTTATGATGGATTCACCATACACCACCACAAACCGTCAAAGAGTCATACTGATCACGTAGAACATAAAATTCTTCAAAATTGACATTCCAACATGTTTGCAAATATTCTTCTGGATTTAAATGGGCAAATATGAATCGCCACTCCAACGTCTCTAATTACAGTAATATCTATAGGGCTAGGGCTCACCTTTTAACCTACTTGCCGTCTCGGGATGCCATTGCATTGTCACCTAGCCTCATTTGTATTCCAGTCACTTCATCATCACAGGTCGCTGTAGTCGCAAGTGTTCTTACTACCTGTCCCTTTTCTTCATCCACTTCATTCATAACATCATCTCCCTCTTCATAATACACCCAATCCATTCCGATATCAGAAAATAAACAAATGGTAGCTTTGTGATCAAAGTTGTTGTTTGAACTAGCGACTGTTGGTGACAATCCAGTGTGTTTGCTTTAAAAATGTTTCGGCCCGTTTGATTTTGAAGAAACCCACTTACGCCGATGTCTATGGAAGGTGCCTGTTATTAGTTCAATTGTTGGCGGTCCACACATTCCTTAATGCTTTATCAACGTCTTTATTAACGGTGAGAAGTTCAGGTATGTTTGTTTTAATTAGTAAGATTCCGATAAATGTTATATTCGTTATTATGTATCGGTATTTCTCATGATATTACGGTTCATGTGCAGATAATAGATTTTTATAATAATGTGAATGTAAGAGGAGTCTGATGTCGCAAGGGATAGCGCGTTTGGGTAGCAATCGTGCAATTTAAGTAACTTTCGCAATGTTGTATCACCGCCCAAGTAACAAAAGTTTCTATAACCAAGGCATTTTATCACCAAACAGTGATATAGTAGACTTAGACGTAGACGTAGACTTTAGTAGTAGACTATAATGGTAATCATTGTGACTGCTTGTACCATAAAGGTTTTTAACAGAGCGTTTTGCTTCTATAAAATTAAAGAGCATTTAAGTTCTATAATTTTGCTATAAGAACGCTTACAGGACTATACAAGAGAATCATTAAAGTGTTACACTGTAATAGACATGATAAAAGCGATTATGGTACTATTTAGTACTATAGACAGTTTTGTGTATCTATTTTGCAATAATAATGCGTGAAAATTACTTTTACAGTACTAGTATTGTAGGAGTGCCAAAAACACTATTACAGGATCAATTTGCACTATAAAAGTACCTTGCACAACCATTACGTAACGTTATATCTTCTTACAAGCTCCCTCAACATCGCTATGGAGCCAGTTCTGTAAAAATCATGATAACTCTTCTATAGTACTTAACAGTACCATAGCGACTTCTGGTGCAACTACTAAATAACTTCAATTCTAAATAGCTCTATAGGTGAGTTTGTGTTACTGCTACGATACTAAATCATGGCAAAAAAGTACTAAAATTAATAATTAATTAAAAACCCTAATCGAAATGAAATTAGCCCCTAGTCTGTCGAAACGCCATATTAAGGTATAACAATTGATTTAACCATTGTTATACGTTATGGACAGACAAGGAAATATGGCTGCTGTTTTCTGCCATGATAGCACATTAGCTGCACGGCTGGAGCCAATGAGTACTATAGCAGCCATAGTCGGGCAAAGTACTTATTTTATTAATTTAAATTTAATTAAAACAAGAAAATTACGAGGGCGCATTGTCAAATTTGAAATCGGCACTAATGATTTTATCAATACAATTAATTTCGCAAGTGCTAGTTACGGCAGAGCTGCGTAGTTTCCTTTTCCTTTTTATTACATCGGCGAATGAACTATAAAGCATAATAATATTCGTTGTTGTTATTTGTTGATTTTTGTAACACTCACGACGATGCACGACAAAACACGAAAAAAATTATTGATTAAGATTGTGGTAAAAAAGAACACTGGAATTATTTACGGTGCAAAAAAGCACTATAAACATATTTTAGTTACTTTTATAGTGCAAATTTGTGACATACATGCTGCAGATAGCACTATTTCAGTACCAAAAAGCGTTTCTCGGTACTTTTAGGTTTCAACTACACAGCTGATTTATCACCGTGAGAGCCTTTATCTAATGTTTATAGAATAAATCAGTGATAAAACTAGGGCCTATTCGGGGTTCTTTAAACGTTTACAACATCATTATAGTGCTAATCATGTACACTAATTAGCACGTTCTAAAACGTTCTCAGAACCTTCTATAGTACCAAATTTTGTTGCTTGGGCGGATGGGTGTATAAATTAAAATATCTCAAACTTAATTTTACATGTGTTTGAGTTGTCAAGAAAAGAAAGACGGTGTAAGTTAATAGAACGTGAAATACATAATTTTTTAATTTAAATATAAAAGCTATGCGAATGACTTTCATGGATCATGTTTATAGTCATATTTATTATAATCACATTCTAAAATATTATTCATATCGCACCGCACAGCTGCGATTTCGACATGCCAAATATTTTAGAAGCTCCTGAAATTGGTCTCATCCTGCGCTTGCACCGGCCGTTCAATGCAATGGCCTCTGAAGGGCAAGTCATCGAACCTTTAAATATTTCCTAAGTAGGGTAACGCACGGCACACGCGATCTATAAGCGAAATTACAGGAATCCGACGGAATTATAGCAAACGGGCTACCACGCATGGTGAATATGCAAGTGGGCCGCGAGCTATCGATCTTCTGTTGAGGATGCCAGGACGTATTAGACCTTATACTTCTTTTTTTTCGAAATTTCACATTTCTTTTGCGTTTAACGATATATCTATACCGGTTAAATAATTCTGAATTTACTCTTGATTTGGTATTTTGTCGAGCTGTACTGTATTGCAAACTTGCAAAGCACTTAAAACTACTTGTGATAGCGCTAACCATATTTTCTGAAGTTCAAATAGAAAAAGGTATGTAGGTATTACATTACAATGTTAACGGTAATAACTGAATGTGGTAACTAGTAACTGAGTTTGGTGCAACGCAATTTTGAAAAAACTTTTATTTAACAAATCAAATAGTTGTTATACTACTATAAAATTATACTACTTATATACTTACTATAATATTTTTCAATAAGGTTATATTGAAAAAAGTAATATAGATTTTTATACAAAATACAATATTTTTTTATTATGAAAGTTTATTGACACTTCACAAGAATAGGGAACACAACTAACTTTATTTGTATACAATTATATTTATTTACATTGGTAAGTATTTGGCAGAATGCGTACTAATCGGTGATCCTGTTCTACTCCTGCGCTCGTCATGCCACCCCAGAGTTGGCATGATCCCCTAATTGTAGCATATAACGCCATCCCGAAGGCAACAACCTCGAATATTATTATAAAAATACGGGACAACATCGTGATGATGCGTGCATCATTATGTTAATTCCGATTGCTACCAATCATGTCTATGTAGATATCACTATATTATATGTATCCAGCTCGTAGACAACTTTTAAACTTAGCTGCTTCCCAGTCTTAGCCGTACTACTTATAGATATTAATATTTATTATATATTTTTTTTAATATATAAAATCGGTGTAAGTATATCAAACTTGTTGATATCAGGTCTCTCCGGAACCCTAAGTATATAATCGAGGAATATATTTTGTATATAGGACCAATACAAGAACAATATTGTCAGGGACCTAAATCATGAGAACAACGTTTTAAAAAAAAAGCTTCTATAAAACGTCAAAATCTTTCAAAATAATTTCACTATTAAATTTTGATTTAGCTAAGGAACTACTAACGACCAATTTTTTTTTATAGATAGCTTGGCAAATGACTCCATCCCACCTGATGTTAAGTGGAAATGGAGTCCAGACGCGAAGATATCTTCAGTTAAAAAAACAACATTTTTGTACCTCTCTCAAAATGCCCCGCAAAATATTCCCGGAGCTGTCAACAACTTTGTTCGATCCCATTAAAGTTACACCATTTGCACCTTGTTTCCATACAAATGTCTTAACCAATAAGGCTCGATTGCAGCCGTAGAGCGCAAGTCGCAACACAAAAACAAGTTGATAGTGAGATTGAGCAAAGGGACGCGCAAACTTATACTTTTACTGTCTACGGACGCAATGGCAGTGGCTCCTTGTGGGGATGAACAAAAGATCGTATTGATTTTGCCGACGATGACCCGTTCGATGGATACATGTGCGATATTTTTTGAGCAAGTAACAAAAAAGATTTAGTGAAAATAATTTAGTAAAGTGGACGTGGGTTCATAATTTAATTATGAATAATCGCGTTACTAATCTATATATTAATACGTGAAGCAAAAGCTTTGTGCCCCTTTTTACGAAAATTGCGCGGACGGAGGAATATGAAATTTCGCACACTTATAGTTTATATAGAGAAAGAGTACAGAATGTTAATATTTTTTAAATTTAAAAAAAATGCATTATAAATTTGAATTGCATAAAAAATACATTAAATTAATAAAACAAACATTACACACACTACCATGTATTTCACACACACGCATATATACTCTTTTCAAAAATATCAAAAATGGAAGAGGAGCGGCCGAAATATGTCAATGCCAATCCAAACTCACATTCTATCTTTTTTGATTTTTCATTGCTTAAGATACAATCCGTGCAGCCTTAATAAAATTACGGTCACACTTCGACCACTGGGCGACCACTAGTATAGTTTATAAGGCCCCGATCACATTATTCTCGCAATGCGAGTATGATCGGGCACTTCGTCTGAAGTAGTAAGAGCCCAGATCAATACTGTACTTTACAAAAGTGTCAAACAGAAAGTTTTTATACTCACTACAATAGTTAGATATAATATAATAGATACTTACGTCAGTATATTAAGGAAACAAACTGTTTACTTTATGTGGTATAATTTACATTTCTTCCAAAAATAGTTAAATCAAAGGCACAACGGAAATATTGCAGTCATAAATAAATTACCATGTATTTGTTTAATGTTGATCCCTTGTTACAACTTCCAACACAAGTGGACAAGAAATTCACATAGCCCTGAGCGCGCCATAAACTTAATCGAAATACACACCAAAACTCGCACAGTTAGTGTTCGCGCGTCTTATCGGCTGCGTACGCGCAGAAGTCGTCATTTAAAAACAATTCTACGGGGTTGCCTCGCGAGTAGCTAACTGTTTATGGAGTTGTCGCTCCAAACCTGGCGTCTACGAAAAAACCTGCTAGCCGAGGAGCTGACGTCGAGAGATACACGCGGTTCAACGTATATCGTTCTCATCTATTTGGCGGGGAAAAAACTTACACCAGAATAAAATAAACATTTAATTTTTCTTTTTGTAAAATACTTTAAAAAAATTATAATTTGATAGTAAACAAGTCTTGTTTGCCAATACTCTATACTTCTATTTAATTTAACACGTGAAGTTTAGTGTATTTTAAAGCTTAATTGTAAATCTAATGAAGTTTTTAAGATGAACCCAAAGAATTTTTAAGCTTTTAACTTTGAAAACTTTTTAAACAAAATATTTCCGTCATTTTTCGTGCAGTTAAAACTTCCTGTGCCTCCTCTGAAAATTTTATATTCTTTTTTTTTAAACGTCGCTTGTTCCTACTAAAGGAACGGCCCTCCGCCACTTACAGCTCTAAGCCTACAAGGCTCGCATCAAAAGGAAACCCGAATGCGGCAAAAAACAAACCCACCGCTCGGCGTACTACGCTACGCCGAGAATGTCCCCGCGCCCCCCTTGCCCCCCGCGCCCCGGCCACGCGTACTACGCGCTTTTTTCACGAACTGTGCGCGAGCGTAAACAAACGGGGCGCAACTGTGTTTCGCGTATGGGTTTTAACTTCTTTTTTTAAGTGATGAGGAAAATTGCACGCTTTTCAAAGAATCGCGATGCGCTTTTTTCACTGCCCTGATATTGATATTTTTTTGATGATGTCCAGATTATGTTTAAGGTTATTCTTTGATGATCGGAAGCCCGCATAGGGCCAGCTTGATTGGTTAAGGACCATTCTACCAATATGCTATTGTTTATGGACAAGCCTGAGCCCACCAGAGGGACGTTGCTATGGCTTTGCTTATACTTAACTTGGTATACAAGCATTGCTTCTGCATTATCAGGTAGCATTTTGACGCTGCCTACAACACGTAGTATTTAATACTACGTGCAGGCAGCGCAGTGTCATCATTATCACTACCACCAGCTCATTTTATGACCCCACTGCTGGGGCACGAACTTTCCTTATGTGTGGATAGGGAGAATAGGTCATAAATCACCACACGGGCCCAGTGGGGATTGGTGGCTTGTTCAAGACTGCTAATGCAGTCGGGACCAACGACTTTACGTGCCTTCCGAAGCACGGAGAAACTAGAGACGAAACACTTTTGGTCACCCATCCGATGATTGGCCTTTGCGATAGTTGCTTAACTCCAGCAATCGTAGACTGAGCGCGTTCATCAGTGCGCCATGAGCGCCTCAGCGCGTGCCCTGTTCTATTTCTGCATCAACATTAAAAGTCGCAATTTATTTTTCCCACACCGATTGAGCGCGTTGGCCTCTTTCATTTCCCGATGTCCCAAAACAAACTTTAATCCGTGTGACGAAGAAAATAACAATAATAAACCTGCAACGTACGCAGCTCTCCTGGACAGGTATTTTTAATTCGGCCGAGATTGTTCATTTAATGTATATATATTTTTTACTCCACAGCATAGAAACTTTGTCTGATAGTAGGGTTCAGCTCTGAAAGCGGTGGTAAGAACAGATTTTGAACAAACAATCTCAGCTTTATGCTTTATGTATGTCATAACTATCATCCTAAAATGTTGTTGCTAGGATCAGGCTGAATTACGTTCAGTTGGTACAATTTCTATTTCGTACAATTGTTAAACATTCACGATTCGTGGATTTTTTATCCTGAATTCGTACAATGTCCTTCAACGGGAAATAAGAGGTCAAAAGTAAAAAACTTGCATACAAAAAAAAGAACGAAATAATTATCAGTTTATATTAACTGAAAATGAATCTTAATAACAACTCAAAATGGCACGTATATAGATACTGGAATATTGACAACAACCAATAACACCAAAATTTCAAAAACATTGCGCAAACGACATCACATAACAGTTCTACAAACTTATCCATATTTATGAATAGTTTCTATGAAAGAATATTGATTTAACTGGTCCCCTGTGTGGTGCCGGGGATAAAGAATTGCACCACCCCCTCTCTTCCCGTGGGTGTCGTAAAAGCCGACTAAGGGACTATTCCAGAGGATGGGCAGCAGCATCTCTCTGAGGTTACCCTCAACCTACTGCGATCGCCAACCCGCCTGCCAAGCGTGGCGATTACGGCAAATACCCCTCATATCCTTGGGGGAGGCCTTTGTCCAGCAGTGGACGTCTTTTGGCTGAGATGATGATGATGAGGCGCTAAGGGTGAACTCCAGTGGTTGCCTAATGAGGTGCCGGATCATCCTGGTGGCAAGAGATAGGAAATGCTGTAGTTTTTAGTGCGTATGCTCTTTACTCTCCGCTCTAGAGACCTTGAGTCTACGGAACTGGGTAGGGCGTGGAGGGTTGGGAGCAGAGTCCCACATAACTATCTGCGTCTTCCTGGTCTTCTCCAAAAAGGTGCTTAAACCAACCAATTAGTTCAACCTTATTTAGTCGGTCACACTGTCACGGCTGCACTAACTTAAAAGTAATGGCTGTGAAAGCACAGCTCCTGGCGCCAACTGGCTTTCAAGTAAATCAGCAAACGACAACGCCCATTACCGACGTCTGTCATGCTGACTTAAATGTTCCTGCGGTGGTGGCGAGTGCGTCAGATCGTTACGTTCCCTAAAATATGGCTGGACGTAGCATCTGCTGGTTCGTTTGGATTGTGTCATGCTCATGAACGGGTGCCGACTGTATCATGTTGACCATACTTTATTATTGGTGTCAAAGTCAAACTCAAATCATTTATTCAATATAAGCTTTCACAGGCACTTATTGACGTCAAAACTATAAAATCCAAGTAATAATAAAATACTTAAAAATTAGTTTAGACTGATTCTAACACCAGTTCGGGTTTTGGGAATAGAATGTGTGGCAATAGTAATAAATTATTAAAAAAAAATACTTCTTGTGTGTATCGGAAAGTCGTTTTCTATGGTGAGGAAAATATTCTCTCCCACCGCAAATTTACGAATCGATGGCGCAGTAATATTTATTAGGTTCCGATGCCTTCTGCAGAACCGAACCTCTTCAGAGTAAGTGGCTCATCCGCAGACATTGTATCTCCAGCTTTACAAACTCCTCACACTAAGATTAGCTTTAAATAAACAACTATTGTCCTACTAACACACCACACTGGTTTCATTGCGTCTCAACTAATCCCAGCTCCCATGTGAAGTCGGAAGCGAAATTTACAATATCACCTAGGATTAGCGACAGATTAAAGAGAGATATTCATTAATTCCAGAATAAACGTCCCGTGAGTCGATGAGAAGTCACTTGGCACGTACGATATTGAGATAAGAATATATATGTTGCGATTGCAAGGAGCTTTCCGAGAAAGAGTTGAATCATACTGATTTATTTTGTATTGTTTTCCGGTGGTCTTTACACACGCATAAAAATCTCTTTTGATTCGATCTTGGCAAGCCGACTGACGGAGACGTGAGTAGGTACCTACACGGTGGACAGAAGGTATATCTCTGTTAACGAAAATGTTGTGGTTTTTACGTGAGAAAATGTTTTTTTGACACCTGATGGTAGGTATGGGATATGATGCCTTTGATGATGGTGTCGATGATGATAATGATGGCCTCCTCGTCGTGTCCGATTGCGGTCCGACTGCGCCCGTAAGCTGATTCGTCGAAAAAACAGTGTGTTGGTTGTATGTTTGGAAAAAACAGATCTGTCCGTTTCATACAAATGATAAGGCGAAAAAGGTGAAATACCTTTCAACCGAAATCTCCACCTACGGAGGAAGAACAATAAAAAGAGAATAAGTCGAAGCCCGGAGAAGTTACCGAACGAATATAAAAGCTAAACTAAATAACTTAATAAAACAAACCAATTTAAAAATATGATAATTCTTTCTTTATAAGGCTTAACTTTTATTCTCTGTCAACAATCTAGATAGCTGATACGCTTTTGACAGGTGGACAAATTAGCCTGGCAATTCTCAACATTAGTTAAGGCAGCTGTCCCATCGCCGCCGCCGGCGCCGGCGAGTAAGCGACGAACTATCGATTATTTTTTTCGCCCAAGAAACGTAGAATAGATATAGATCCTGTGTAAATAAAAGATATGCATATATTAATAGTTGATCGCTGACTGTTCACACTGCCAGCCGGCGAGTACTCGCTTTACTAGTTTGCCGCTGGCGAGCACTCTCTTTACTAGATGCTCGCTTGGCAGTCAGATCACTAGCCGAGCGACCAACCAGTGGTCATTTCTACCTAGAGTGCGGATCTGAGTGCTAGGGATAGCTAACATACATAATGAATTCAGAACAATAATTATTTGAACTATCATTGTTGTCTAGTTTAGTCCCGATGATATTTATCTCATTGTCGGCGACTTTAATATGAGTGGAATATCTTGGTTATATAACAATGATGGTTCTTACTCGGCGACTAATATCACAAGCACCGATGAACAATCATTAATCGATGACTTATATACACATAATTTAACTCAGTATAACGGTGTTCTAAATATATATGGTAGATTATTAGACCTTGTACTATCTAACTCTTCAGTCACCGTTACAGAGTGCTGTGACCCATTGGTTCCCATCGATCCTCACCATAAGGCTATTGTAATTGACTTCAAGTCCCATAGTTGTTCTTATTTACAACATGCAAGGAGAACCAAACGCGTTTTTAGTAAGGGTGACTATAATGAAATTAACTTAAAAATTGAAATGATTGATTGGCAGACTGAATTATTAAACAAAGATATTGAAAAAGCTGTTAGCTTTTTTTACTCCTCGATAAATAAGTTAATTGGAAATTATGTACCCTCAAAAATCTGTCGCGAAAATACATACCCTTCTTGGTATTCATTATCATTAAAGAAATTAATCAAAGAAAAACATAAATACTATATTAGATTTAAAAAATACGATAATCATTCAAATATGTGTACATATAAATTATTAAGAGAAAGAGTTAAAATTTTAGAATCTGAGTGCTATCAAAACTATACATCGTCAGTTGAAATGTCTATTAAAGAAAACCCAAAATATTTTTGGACGTTTATTAAATCAAAGTATAAATCATCAAATATACCGAGCACAATGAAATACGGTGACAAAGTTGCTAACGATGGCTGTTCTATTGCTAACGTTTTCTCTGACTTTTTTTACTCGACCTTTTTGCAACCGTCTTCCTCACCCGGACCATCTGACTTAACTGCCAATGTCAACGCGGCACCCCTTACTAGTATTTCGAGTATTGAAATAAATATTGAGGAAGTTGCTAAGCTGCTCTCGTCATTAGACATTACCAAGTCGGCTGGACCCGATGGTTTGCCTCCGATTTTTCTGATCAAGTGCGCGAAATCTATTGCTACACCTATATATTTGTTGTTTTTGAAGTCAATTAGAGAAAATAATTTGCCATCAATATGGAAGTCCGCTTTCATAACGACAGTTCATAAAAAAGGTGTTAAGACAGAGGCAACTAATTACAGGCCAGTTTCAAAGTTGTGCATTGTGGCTAAAGTATTTGAAAGAATAATTTATAATCAATTATACTCTTCTTTAAAGAAATCGTTCACCGAGTCTCAGCACGGTTTTCTTCAGGGACGATCCACCGTGTCAAATCTCGTGTTACTTAATAATTTTATCACTGTTAGTATGCAAAATGGTAAGCAGGTCGATGTCGTTTACACGGACTATAGCAAATGTTTCGATAGAATCCACCACACTACATTAATCAGAAAATTGGAACACATTGGGATTAACGGAGATCTCTTGAGGTGGTTTGAATCATATATTTCCAACAGATCCCAGGCTGTTGCCATTAATAATTATATTTCAAGTTGGGTCGTTGTTCCAAGCGGAGTGCCCCAGGGTTCACTTCTTGGTCCACTTTTGTTCTTGATCTTTGTGAATGACATTGGCTCTTGTTTCCATCACTCCAGGTTACTTTGTTTCGCAGATGACATGAAGATCTTTAAATCCATTTCAAGTGCATCTGATATATTAGATCTTTAGTCGGACCTCACGCGTCTAGACAGTTACTGTGATGCTAACCAACTGGATCTCAATCCACTAAAATGTTCTGTTATAACTTTCAGTCGGAAAACAGTTAATATTTTGTCTAATTACAAACTAAAGGACACAAATCTGCAAAGATTATCCGAAATACGAGACCTTGGAGTTCACCATGACTCAAAGCTTATTTTCGACGTTCACATTGATAGGATTGTTAAAAGGGCGTCAAAGGCACTGGGATTTGTTATGAGATCCTCGTCTAGTTTTAATGACATTAAAACAATCAAAATACTGTACTGCACCTTTGTAAGAACTGTCCTGGAATATGGATCGGAGATCTGGAATCCGTGCTACAATAAGTATATTGATCGCATTGAGCAATTGCAGAAAAAAATTGTAAAATTTTTATGCTACCGTCTGAAGTTGCCTTATAATTCTAGAAACTATTTTAAACTTTGTTCGAGGTTTCACCTTCTTCCCTTACAAAAACGAAGAGAAATATCGGATATTATTTTTTTGTTAAAGATAATTACAAACAAAATAAATTCTAATGAGCTTCTTTCCAAAATTTACCTTAATATTCCATCAAGATCAATAAGACATTACTTACCAATTCATCTGCCGTTAGTTCCATCAAATTACCGTCAGAACGAATTTCTTTGGCGAGCTAGCAAAAGTCTAAATGAGTTTTCTAAAACAAACAATTTTGATATATTCTATACTAGCATAGCAACAGCAAGGCGGCTGTTAAGTCAAGATTTTTTTAATAGTGTAATAAAAGTGAACTTTATATATCCCACTTATTAGTTTTTATTTTGTTTTTTAATATTTTTTAATTATTTTATGTTCTATATTGTCCTCAAAAACCTTGTTAATTAATCTGTTTTTAAACGTGGAGACCTGTTATTGGCCATCTGTTACTTATATCTGAATGTATGTATGTTTCGCGTGCTGTTGGTCTTCCGAAGACAAATTAAATAAATAAATAAATAAATTAAATAAATAAATAGTTCAGACGACGATGATGTATGTTATAATAGCATTTTCACACCACCTGCTCGACAATGCCTCATTATATATCATGCAAACCTTACTCAAAGTAAATCATTATAGAACTTGTCTTTTGCCGGGGTGTAATGTTGTACTGAATTTCATTATAACCCGCCGGGCAGTAATGTGATTCTCACTTCTCTTAGTTCTTATTGTTATGCATTTAAAGTCTAATTTCGTCAAAATCGCGCGGCGCGCGGCTGCTGCAGCTGCTGGTGGCCGACGGCGAGGAGGTGGACGGCGGCGCGCGCCGCGCCTCATTTATTTGAAAATCGAACTTATTCGAAAATCGAGCTGGCCACGCCACGGCAAGCCGAACGAAAAAAAATCAATACTTAAAACAAAAGCCGCGAGTATTTCAATACGATGCAATCAGTATCAGACAAAACTGCAAAAGAAGATAGAATAAAACATTAAGAAAATGTCGAGTGACGAAAGTGATTTAACTCCGGAGTCCATTAAATTAGACGCCTTAGGTATTGTTAATAACCTACTACCAGAGAAGTCGAAGGAAAAATACTTGAAAGCTTACGACGATTTCCACAAATGGAAAACTGCAAAAGGCGCAAAGTCTGTGTCGGAGTCAGTGCTTCTTGTTTATTTCGAGTATTTATCGTGTACAAAGAAGTCCAGCAGTCTGTGGTGTATCTATTCGATGCTCAGGTTAACATTAAGCATCAAACACGACATTAAGATAAATACATATAGCAAGTTATTGGCATTTTTAAAGAGGAAATCAGATGGTCATCGAGCTAAGAAGTCAAAAGTATTGACAGCGCAAGATGTGGAAACTTTTCTGAATGAGGCTCCTGATCACAGCTTTCTGGCCATGAAAGTAAGTATGAGTACTGCCTACTTTTTAGTTACGTTTCTAGTACCTACCTATAATAGCTCTATAAAATAGTTAATGAATAAAAGGGTATTTAAATGGCACACATTTAAAAAATACACATTCTAAGGTTTTGTCGCAAGCTTTTTTTATAATATAAAGGTCAAAAAATGTAGTAGTGTATCTATCTATTTACTCACAATCCTATTTTTTGTTACAGGTAGCCTTGATTTTTGGAGTGAATGGCGCATGTCGTGGAAATGAACTCGTAAGCATAAAAGTCAATGATATCAAAAAACATGCAGATTTATTGCTGATTAACTTACCAGATACCAAAACAAATAGAGAACGTTCGTTCATAGTTCGTGAAGATTATGCAAGAATTGTTGAAAAGTACCAAGCTCTGCGCCCCTCTAATATAAACACCAACAGATTTTTTATCGGTTACAGTAACGGCAAATGCACCAGGCAAGCCATTGGCAAGAATAAAATCAGCGCCATGCCAAAGAAATTGCAAAATATCTCAAATTGCAAAATCCCGAGCTCTATACGGGTCATTGTTTGAGGAGAACATCGGCAAGTCTGTTGGCAGATTCAGGAGCAGATATGGCCCAGATAAAACGTCATGGTGGCTGGAAATCCGATGCAGTGGCGGAGGGCTACATAGAGAATTCCATACAAAACAAAAACAAGATAAGCTGTCGTATTGGTGACAACATTCATCTGAAAACTACGTCCATTATTGATGATCCTTGGAAACCTTTGCCACCACAGCCATCTAGCTCAAAATATATCCCGTCAAGCCCACTGCCTCAAGCACCACCTTCCCCAACCTTTACTGTGCCAAACGACCCTCACACGCAAGGTTCTGATGTATTGGGTGCTGCTACTCAAATAAATTCCACCTCAACTAACATAAGCGTACCAAAAAATATAACCATACCTATCTTTCCATAACTGGACTAATGTATCAAACATCAATTTTAATTTTTAATTTACTTTTTATTGTTATTTACTGTGCCAATTATATTTAATTAGTAATGAAAATAGTATTTTAATAAATAAAATACATTTTCTAGTAGCCTTGGTTTTTATTGTCTCGCAAAAGGTGAGAAAAGTAGAGTATACTCCTCAGGGATAAAACTGATTTTGCCTTGGGCGCGCTTAAATCCTTCACTGCTCTCAGGACTACTACCTACCTATTTCTAGCCTTGTATGAGTGTCTCGCTATCAATATAAGACCTATTTCTCCCGCTTCCACTTGTGCCGATGTACAGGAAGAAAGTAAATCATTATCAAATGACTACCTATTTACAATTCTAATTAACTCATAATTTGAACACTAACAAATCAGAATGTCACGAAAAGAAGATAATTTATAGCACTAAGGAGTTCGCAAAAGATCAGCGTCAGGTTTTCCTATAACCTAGGAGGCCTGACATCATGCTGAGCGGGGCACCTTTTACGTGCCACTTATTTTATGTGTGCTGTGTCACTAATAAATGTTTTCTATTCTATTCTATAATTATATTATTTGTACGCAACTAAGTTGTTGTACACAGTGAATACTGTAACACTAGGGTAACACTTTTATGTTCTCATGAGAATCGAATTACTTTTAATATAAATACTTAATGAGAATAAAGATTAAGCCTTAAACCTATATCTTCCAACATCAACTACCAACACCTAGGCCACCTAAGGTGCGAGCTTACAGGGTTGCCTACTCTGATTTAATATTTTAATTATTTTTTTTTAGTTTTTGTAGCAAGATTTATATTTAGTATGGAGTTTGAGTTATTGAAGACTGGTAAGCTAAAGCCACTAAAGAACACGCACTAACAAAGAGTACATCATCATCATCATCATCTCAACCAAAAGACTTCCACTGCTGGACAAAGGCCTCCCCCAAAGATCTCCTTAACGACCGGTTTTGTGCTGCTCGCATCCAGCGGCTTCCCGCGACCTTCACCAGATCGTTGGTCCACATTGTTGGAGGCCTGCCCACACTGCGTATTCCGATACGCGGTCGCCACTCAAGGACTATCCCGCCCCAGCGGCCATCAGTCCTGCAAGCAATGTGCCCTGCCCATTGCCACTTGAGCTTAGCAACTCTTCTGGCTATGTCGGTTACCTTTGTTCTTCTGCGGATCTCTTCATTTCTGATTCGATCACGCATAGAAACCCCGAGCATAGCCCTCTCCATTGCTCTTTGAGTGACCTTGAGCCTTTTTATGAGGCCCATAGTGAGCGACCATGTCTCAGTACTATATGTCATCACTGGCAACACACACTAGTCAAAGACTTTCGTCTTGAGACACTGCGGTATATCGGACGAGAAGATATTTCGTAGCTTACCGAACGCCGCCCAGCCTAATTGGATTCGACGATTGACCTCTTTGCTGAAGTTTGACTTACCTAGCTGGATCGTTTGTCCCAGATAAACAAAATCGTCCACAACTTCAAGGGCAGAATCCCCAACCTTCAGAGGAGTGGGTACGACACGTAAGTTCGACATAACTTTTGTCTTCTCCATGTTCATTTTAAGACGCACTTGTTGAGAGACTCTGTTGAGGTCTCCGAGCATTGTGCCGAGGTCTTCCAGGGTCTCAGCCATGACCACTATATCGTCAGCAAATCGAAGGTGAGTGATGTATACGTCCTTTCCAGGCCAGAAGCTTGAAAACATCTTCCAGTGCAGCAGTGAACAGTTTCGGAGATATCACATCTCTCTGTCTCATCAAAGAGTACGCAGTGCTACTATTATATGGAAAGTTAGCCAAATGACTGCGCTGCCTGATGTTATGCAGAAGCAGTGTCTAGATGCGAGGACAGCGTCCGATCCAAACCCCTCGGAGAATCTAGTAGGGCACGGGGACACGCACTAGTGCGTGATGCCGTTCCCTCTAGAAAACCTATGACGGTGCTTCGTTATACACGGCTTGAGAGGAGGAGGCCCTTTAAGTTTCTGGCCGCCCCAAAAAACTCCGGTGACACTGAAAGTGCCGCCTGAGGCAATCAGCAAGCTAACAGAGCAGGATGGCAGAATCCTGATACTAGCCGTCCACACCTCGTCACCCGCAAGTTTCTTCTAATTGCATAAATTAGGTATATTAGTTAGAGACAGTTGCCTGTCAGTTCTTGTATCTTAATTTGTCCTGGTTCTTGGCGGGAAAGTGAAGTCTGCAGTTTTGTCCTATTTTCTAAGGTCTGTGTTTTGTCTGGTGGATTATTAACCGTGAAATGATAGTGAATGTGCGTGAGTGTTGACAAATGAAACAAAACAGTGCAACGTCATTTCACTACGTAATAGGGCTTCTTTGTTGTTGATTTTTAATGGAAAGTTTCTCTTTATTTTAGGGATGCCATTTTCCAATACTTCTGTGAAGATAGAAAAGAAATTGTAATCAACATTTAAAAAAATATATAATTATTTTATATATTTTAAATATTGCACTCTATATGTTAACATAATTTGTAACAAGCAGCTCACTACTGCTCACTTAACATAATTTTTAGCATGTTATAGCAATATATTTAAGTTTGTCTTTCAATTGAAATTATAATTTCTTGAGACAATAAATATTCTCTAAACCTAAATGGCCTTGCCGAGTTTCTGACTAGGTCATTAAAGAATGGATTCACATCACTTCTTCTTTCGGATTTCCGAATGCAACCGAATAATCATGTTTACCAGTATAACAATTTGAATTCAGAACAAGGCACTTTATTGTTGTTTTGTTTTGTTTCGCGTAAACTATATAGGTACTTAGAGCTGCAAAACTATATACCGTAAATCAATTACGTAGGTATTTCACAAAAGTATTTCCCTCATTCTAATATAAATTAATAATAAGTAAAAGAAGTAGTAGTAGAACTCTATATACTCTTTAACTGATAGAAATCCGAAACACTAACGTCCGTTCCCTATATTCTATCTGCCTGTTGTTTTGCTTACTGGAGTTAGAAATTTGACATAATTTGTATGGAGCTTATGTCAAATTTGTATCTATAGTAGGCAAAACAACAGATAGATAGGTTACTGGGAACAGGCGTAAGTTTTTCGAGATACCTACATTAAAAAAACAGATGCACTGTAAAGACAATAATAATGCAAGCTGCAGTCACGAGTGGTGAAGCCCTGGACAGCACGCTGTGTGCGTTCCCCGACGTGGCTCGTAAAAGCCAACCTCTTAATCGGGCGGCGGCTAGTGGCACTTTATGGCAGCGATAACCGATCACGATCATATTAAAATCACCAATGTATGAGGTGTATGAGACGCCTGCTCTTAGGCGGGCCGCACGTGTCTGCTTTAATTTATTTATTAGACATTGGAAATCCTCAGTGTAGGGAGCTCGATGGTGTAGTAGTTTACGCGCCCGGTCTGCGAGTGCTGAGGTAAAGCAACTTTCGCGAAGGCTGGTCATCGGATGGGTGATCAAAAATTTATCATCTCGAGCTTCTCCATGCTTCGGAAGGCACGTAAAGCCGTTAGTTCCGTCTGCATTAGCATTCGTTAACAACCACCAATCCGCACTGCTCCGGCATGGTGGTTTATGGACTGTTCTCCCTACCCATCCATATAGAAGGCTCGTACCCCAAGAGTGGGGACATAAAATTGAGTTGATGATGATGATGATGATGATGACACCTCAGTTCCTGGCCACCTCGCCGAGTTCCTGGGTTCAATTCCCAGATCGGGCGAAGTATTTCAGATTTTTCGATGCGTCAAGCAAGCGTGATACCTACCCTACTTATCAGTAAGCCATTACCTAACTGTAGATAAGATAAGATAAGATAAACTTTTATTGTCTTAAAATTGTGTAAATACATAGCAAATGTTAAGCATATAATAATGGGAACAAACAATTTACCCTAGTCGGGCATGCAATTTTTAGTAGATAAGTACATGTTACATAGTAACATCCACTATGCTGTTTTTGTACCGAAATATTCAGTCAAACTGTAGAACGCCTTATCGATAAGCCGTCTTTTTAATTTAATTTTAAAACAGCTTAAATTTACTGAGGCTTTTTGATCTGTGGGCAGATGATTGAATATTTGGATACCAGTTACTTAAGCACTCTTATGATACAGAGCATTATTAATATTTGGTAAAGACAAGTCATATGTATATCTCTTTCGCAAATTACAATTATTTGTGCTTTTACGTTTAAAATACTGAATATTGCTTTTTATAAAAACAGCCATTTCTAACACAAAATACCCCGTCAGTGTCAAATAACCCTTTTCTCTAAAAACATTTCTCAGAGTACATACTGTAAATAGTTCTCAATCATTTCTTTTGTAGGCATAAAGTTAGATTTAACATTAACAGAGTTTCCTCAGAAAATAACTCCATAAGTAAGAATAGGATAAACTTAGACAAAGTAGGCGGCTCTGGCTACTTCTACAGATGATGTTTCCGCAAGTATAGATAGGGCATAGCAGTAGCTCGATATTTTATTATTAATTTTAGCTATGTGAAACTTCCAATTTAGATGTGAGTCAATATTTACACCTAAGAAATTTCTTTCATCCGCAATTACGATTATTGACTTGCATTCAGACGTTATTAGTTTAATTTGATTTGTTTTATAGTTTGTAAATTGTATTACTTTTGTTTTAGAAAGATTTACTGGATTTAATGATTTTAGAAAACATATGGTTTCATTTAAAATTTTAATTGATTCTTTTTCAAATTTAATGTTATCTATATTTTGATTATTGGGTATGAAAATTGTAGCATCATCAGCAAAACATAACACATAAGTTGTTTTTGATATTCGGGAGTTCGTTCACATATACTAAAAAAAGAAGAGGGCCAAGAATACTTCCCTGTAGGAGTAGGAGCATCTCTCTAGGATCAGATTTTACCTCTTTAAATGTTTTTGTTATCTTATCAAAAGTATCTATTACTGTGTATTGGTCTCTATTTTTAAGGTAGCTTTCCAGTAGTTTTAGTGTTATTCCCCGAATACCTAATTTATCAAACTGATATAGAAGGGTTTCATGAATTACGCAATCAAATGCTTTAGACATGTCTAGAAACAATCCAACACATGATTTCTATTTATTCAAAGCTTCCCATATATCTTTTAGTGTTATAAACATTGCCAAAGTAGTTGATTTTTGTTTCTGAATGCCGAAGTGATTTGTGTTTATTAAATTATTTTTATTGAAAAAGTCTAAAGTCTGTTATAAATAGTTTTTTTAAAGATCTTTGAAAACTAGATAGTAGTGCTATAGGCCTGTTGTAGTCCGTTACGTTACATTTGCTTCCTTTCTTAAACAATGGTTTTTTTTACCTTAGCTCTTTTTAATTCATCGGGAAATACACACGTTTCAAGCATTCGATTTAGAATATATAGAAGAGGTTTACTGATGTATTCTAGAGAACGTTTTATAACTTCTAATGGAATACTGTATAACCGCATCTTTTTTTATTCTTAAAACTTATGACAATCTTCTTTAATTCAATTTCATCAACAGGGGCAAGAAACATGTTATTTGAGACTACAGTAGAAGTCCGGTAGTTATTATTCAAAAGAGGGGACAAATTTGCGGTAGTAAAATGGCTATTGAAAATCTCGGCCATATCCTTTACGTCTGTCACTGTACGGTCGCCTATAGTGATCTTATTTATAGTGGGTTTAAAATTGTTTACTGGAGTAGTTTGATTATTTATTAAATTCTATGTTGCTTTATTTTCATTTGTACTTTTTATTGTTGATGAAATATTAATTCGTTTAGCTTTACGCGTTACTGATTTTAAGAGAAAGAGTAACAAACATCCATCCATACTTACAAACTTTCGCGTTTATAATATTAGTAGGATTTATTTTCATTTCATTACATCCGTAATAATAAGTATCTATAAGTAGGTATAATAATAGCAACTTGTCTTATTTTAATGTAGGCAATCGGTGTAATCCAGTAAAACATTTATTTAATTATATTTATAGGCAAAACTTCTTCCAACAATGCCCAATTCGATGTCCCATTCCGTTTGTAGTCTAGGAAGCATAAAACTCCTTAAGTAACGCTGCCGCTGCTTAAGCCGCGTTTATTGAGCAGGTTTAAAAATACGCGGCGGTTTATTTTGATTCCGTCGACTGTCTGTCTCGTCTTTAATTACCGTGCTTTATTTATAACACCCCCGGTAAGCGCCCTCCTTATTTTGATTGCTCCGTTAACAAATTAGTTTTTATTTTATAGCCTTTGATTCGTGGATGCAATAAATACAGCCCGTAATAACTCACTTACTCTCTTTACTAACAATCGTGGCTTTGAAATACTCTTTAGGCGAAGCTAAATATATAAGATTGTAAAAATGTTACATTCTTGTTGTATCTAATATTGATCGGTATGTAAACAATGAAATCAAAGGTAAACATACTAAAACTCTTTTCTCAATCCTGCTTGTGAATTATAGTTACTACTAACGCCATCTATGGATTAATAGGAACACTAAGCGAAAGTTTACGACCTAAAAATTGTTGGTAACTTTTTAAATGTAACGATAATTAATTATCTGTTATTCAGTTATTGTCACGGAAGAGAACGTCACCATAAATATTGGTAAATTAATAGTTCCTATGAAAATAACTGCATTCAAATCATTCGTTTCAGCTACGTTGGCAGACACAGCGACAGATATGGCCGTTAAACCCCTCATTAATGTCTTTCAGAATATACAAATGAACTTCATATACCTATCTTTGCATAGGTGAAGACTTTTTATAGCATAGCATATCATTGTGAGTTATGGATGTTTCGAATACAACTAGGATATTTTCATGTAAGACTCCCGAACCCAAATAAATATTCGTCATAGCCAATCAATAGACAGGTACGTATCCCGGATCTCCGAGCGTCAGCCGTCAACACTCCGCGACACGTCATCGCGCCACTTTTTCACTTGCACTTTCGTGTCCGCAACACGAGTGAGTGCTTTGATTTGGCGGGCGTCCAGGAGAGCTCACCTGCGCCTGCGCCGGCCGCGCCGCTCCCATTCGGCTTCCGTCGGTGATGGCCTACCCAAGCTCTATTTATAATGGGGTGACGAACCGATTGATCTGTACAGCCGTGCTGGACACTCCGGCGCGGCGGCGGCGGGCTGAAAGGATTTTCATGAAAATCAGCTCATACTAGCTATCTTTTGAAATGTAACGCTTTTTGGATTATGAATTATATAATTTTGTCATGTTGTTAAGAAATGAAAACTTTAGTAGCGAGGAGGTTTGAGACCTATTGATATTTTGCTGTAAATTAATAAGTAACTAATTATCAATTTACAGCAGAATCAGTCACAATAATGTTACACAAAACATAATTTTGGAATTTTACTTAACTTACTTAACTTTTAAGTTTATTTTTTGGATAAAAATGTCTTTGAATAATGTCTTAGTGTTACTTATTCAGCCTTCAGTCATTTAACACACCTGTTAAGTGACTAAAGGCTGAATAAGAATATTATAACGCTCGTGGACTGTGCTCAATGGCGTGCTCATGGAGAGGCCTATGTCCAGCAGTGGACTAGTATAGGCTGATGATGATGATGATGATACAATTATTACAGTATTAGTAACCCAGTACCTTTTGTAGTAATCTACATCATATTATAAGTGTTGATATTAAGAACACGTCATTCGTATAACCTTACAGTACCAACAAAATTAATGAGTACCTATTAGCTCTTGCCTACTAATGTGAGGTCGAGACAAATGGTACCTGGCAAGAAAACCGTTTACACCAGTAAACTGAAGTACTGTTTGTGCGGCTGTATTATCATACAATATCAACAGGGCATTGTCATGCACGGGTCGTGTCAATGAGGTATTAGTAATGGCTACGGTTATGGATACACGCAAGTAGTCAGTGTCATGAGAAACGATAAAGTACCAATACAAGCAAAAAATGCGTAAAAAGCGGGTACTTTACAATTTAATCCATTATTTATGGAAGGCCTTTATTCGACCATGTAGTCCCTGCTGCGGCACGGTCAACCCGAGCCAAGCTTCTAACTCTTACAGGCGCTTATGGGTTTTCCTTTCATCATCAGCTCATTTTTATGTCCCCACTGCTGGGGCACGAGCCTTCCCTATGAATGGATAGGGAAAACGGGCCATAAACCACCACGCGGGCCCAATGCGGGTTGGTGGTTGTTAACGGCTTCTAATGCAGCCGGGACCAACTGCTTTACGTGCCTTCCGAAGCACGGAGGAGCTCGAGATGACACATTTTTGGTCACCCATCCAATGACCGGCCTTTGCGAAAATTGCTTCCTCACTACCTCAGCATTCGCAGACCGGGCGCGTTAACCGCTGCGCCATCGAGGTCCTCGGTTTTTCTTTATTTTAAGGAAATTGATGATGATTGCCTTAACAGCGTACCTAAACGAATTTATGGAGGGCGAAAAACGTTAGGTTCTTTCAGTTGTAGCGAGTAACTGTAGTGAGTGGACGAATACTCGAAGGTTGTTTATTCGCTGGCAATCTGGCATCACAAAACCTTACCGAATTCTCCGAGTAGTTCTACTCGTAGTCAGATGAGGAAAAGTTTTGAACATTGAATTTGATACATTTAGAGACTGGCAAGTATCACTGAGTGATAACAGAAAAAGTCTGGAAACCTTTATTGCCTTTAGTCAGTTGAACATCACTAAAGAAGATGTGAGCCCCATTAATTTGGGAACCTAATTTCCCTACTTCCTTGAGATCATTATCCTGTGACGTCACGCTAATCGACTAGACGCGTGGGCGGACGAATTGGCAAGGACGTCGGCATCTCTATTGACGCGGGGGGACGTCATTTCATTCATGGCCTGAGTAGGCACGCCGATAAGCCTCGCACCGCCTACGATGCATGGTGAGGTCATAATGATATCCTCACATTACTAGCCGTTCCACAAGGGGAGGCGTAGGCGATCACTAATGGCGCACTTGACAGATAAAATAGATAACATATTATAAAAAGAAAAATATATGATTATATTAATGTAGTAGTTATTAGATTATATGCTGTTCTTATGCTGGCTAAAGATGTTTTTCATTGAAATCAAGTCATCGCTACAATAATGGGTGTTATCATTCTGCATAAAAAGCAGAATGCTTACCAAATGAAAATTGTCTGACGATATATAGCGATTAAAGAGCCGTCATAGTAACATTCTAAGAATTTTGTTTGCATTTTAATACTCAAGAAAACATTACAGAAATACTTAGGTACATACCGATAAATTAAAATTAAAAATCTTTGTTCAATTGAGCCACATAACGTGCACTTATGACCGTCGAGTACTTCATTGTAGTGTGGTTATGTCTTTAAGTAGAGAGTGGTAGAGTTAATAGAGTTCTATAGCGAAAATTTACAAGAAACGAAAATCACAGCTACAGGAGATATTGACGATCAAACTGTTCAAGTAGCATCAACACTTAGTTACAAAAGAAAACTCTTTATAAAATATATTTTGTAACATTTAAATCTTACTCAATTCATTGCTAACGGCCATAGAGATGATCCATAACTAAATGATTTACTACTAATGTTCTTCAGACGCTAAAACGTAGCCAATTTTTTTTTGTCATCAACTGACGGGATATGGTCCAAACGAATGACTCCCGTTTAGATAATACAGTTTATTTTGGATTTTACAAATGTTACTCGTCAGACGAAGTAATAAGGCCATTGGCCTAATGACAGGGACTTATTTTTAGGTCGGGTCTTATGTGAAGGCAAATTATTTCTGTTTAAACTAAGTTTGTTGTCTATTGAAAGCAGTTCTTGTGTTTTAAGACATGTTTTGTTGTCTTATTTGTATATTGTGGTTATCTTTTCAATTGGGTCAACAGAATAAACCTAAAGTTTATTGACGAACCTAGGTAGGTTATGGAACTTCAGTCAACTTTATTCAACAATAGATTTGTTCATATCGGTAAACGGAAATATTGCATAAATATCATCCACCCTTTTATGACGTTCTTGAAGTGTACTGTTCCTCAATTGCCACTGGAATTTGAAATGTATCTACGGTGCGTTAAGGAAAACGTAACTAGTTGCGCAAGAGTTTCATTTCCCTACGCACTCATCAAGAAGAGAGTGGGTATAATTTAGCATTTGTTTTACGCTTCAGATTTCCGTGAAAAGTATTATGTTCGACGTTTCGATACAGCCGGCTGACCTATTTATCTACTCTTTTAAGTATAATGACAGTGACACAATATTTCCGGTGATTTCTTATTCACTCAATTTTACTAACATATCAATTTGTACTGCTTCTTTGTTGACGTCTGTGCATTAGTTATTTTTCCTAAAAGTACTCCATTGATTCTTGTATTATTTATGGAGTCAGTGTCTATATAGGCTTAAATAACAACCTTAAATAAGTAAATACATCAAGCTACTTTTATTTCGGATAGAAACTCTTAGAATGCTTTGAGTTTCAGGCATGAAAATGTTTTTATATGGTATTACCATCATCAACTTCAGCCTATAAATGTCCCACTGCTGCAAGAGCACATGGAGAGATCGGGTCACAAGCCACCAACGAGTGTGGGCCGTTTTTAACGACAACTATATTAAAACCAGAACCAAATGACATAATGTGTCTTCGTAGTATGGCGGAACTAGAGGAATTTTAATTGGGTCACCCACCCAAGCATGATATTATTCCTAGGAAAAATAGATTCCTTAAAGAAAGGTCAATGTGTTAGAATTACAGGGAAAATCCGCTGACTTTGCTCCTTCGGGAACCTTCCCGAAAGCCCTGTTAGTCCTGGCTGCAGTCGTTTTCAACCACCAATCCGAACTTGGCCCGCGTGGTGATTTAAGGCCCGTTCTCCCTGTATTGTGTAAGAAGGCTCTTGACCCAGCATTGGAGACATAAATTGAGCTGATGATGATGAGAGCGAATGAGTAACGTGTCCTCTTTCCACCCAGGTAGTCAAGCACGCGTGAGCAAGATGTCGTCGGTGCGGACGACGCGAGGGTCCCGGGTGCGGCTGGAGTGCAAGGCGAGCGCCCGGCCTCCGCCCCGGATAACGTGGTACAAGGACGGGAAGCCCGTCACGGAGATCGCGCTGAGGCGGTTCCGGGTGCAAAAGTTTAGGTAAACTATAGCTTTTTTGAGATACTGAGCCGGTGAATAGTGGCTACCAGGCCATGGACGCTTGCGCCACTGAGGAAAACGAACACGAGAAAAAAAAGTATGCAATGTAATAGATACATTTTCATAGTTTTTCTGGACTTCATCAAAAAAATACAGTCTTTCTTGTTAGCAAGCAGAGAAAACGTGAGCAGACTTTTATCACCCACAAACGTAACATTTTATAATGAGCGAGGAATCTTTAACACTCGGTTATTTCCATCTAATTAATAATAAAAGAAATCATTTCAACCTCCTCACCAACTTTACACGTCGTATATCAAAATATTATAACGAAAGTGACGTTTTAATTCTGAACACAACTCATGTTTGTTAGTATGTAGGTAGGTAGTACGTGACACAATTATTTTTCCAGAGAATTTTTAAGTGTTCACGTATGACCCATTTACATTTGCCTTGTTGATGTTGATCCAAAACTAACTGATGTGTTTGTATCTACAGTCGAACAACGCAATGTGAGCAAACAAAATGGTGCTTACATTCGTACGGCGTTCGCGTTTAATGTTCATTGCAGTTACTGCAAACAGATTGAGCTAATCGCAACTGCAGGCTGCTGTCATTGACCGACCTAAGGTATCGGCGGAGTCGACAGCCAGCAGATAACGGTCCTTATGCCGATGCTCGAAGGGTGTCAAATGATGCATTCAACAGTGCGAGACAAACTGTTACAAGTAATTATGACGAAGTGACGCGGACAGCCATTTCACGGGTCGTTGGAGATTAACATCGAAACGACATCGTTTGAACGTTACCTACAGCATATACTCATATAATGCTCCTATAAGACATGTTATCCTGAATTTAATTCTTTGACGTTGATTGATCGGCAACGTTCATTCATGTTTCAGTGGACCGATACCCATTGTCTTTGAATTCGAGTTAGATATAAAATATGTAAAGGCTAGATGTGATTTACTTAGATATTTCAGTTCTCTTTATTACATCGTCAATGTTGCTGTCGACTATCGACATCGAAGAAATATCCAACTCAGCATCGGCTCAAAGGAGTACCTACTTAACTATCTCAAGTCACGGTTCTTCGTCCACATTTTCACGTTATTCCAAAATTCAAAATTCAAAATATTTTATTCAGTTTAGGCTACAAGTGTGGTAAAACCGGGATAGATGCCCTACTTTTTGAAAGAGCCTCGTGATTTAAAAACTATTTAATTACCAAGAATAATTCCAATGAAGATAGCTAGTTTAATTATTTATCTTACATTACGACCTGTTTTTGATGACCGAACAACTACTGATTGTGCAGAAATTGAGTTTTAACAAAACCATTTTTTTGAGGATAGATGCCTACTTATAATATATGGTTATATGCCTCACCATGCATGAAAATACAAAGGAGAATAGATGCCTGTGATGTAGGATAGATGCCCTATAGAATAAAATAAATAAAATATCTAATAAAATGTTTTATTTTAGATACCTAAGTATCAATTTGTCTAAAAAATAAATATAAATGGACATTAATAATTGTTTTAAATTTTCATAAATAATTTTGTCCAGCTCTACATTTTTGTAGAACATTATAAGCAGGCGTTATGAAGGCACATTACTTATATTTGAATCTAACTTACTTTGTTTTTTCTTTGTTTTTCTTCTTTTTGACAATATCTCTCTTTTTTAGCTTGATTCCAGAATTTCTGCTCATTGCTTAACTCTCTTAGACATGGTCAAAGAAATTAGTGGTAGGTATTGGTGAAGATTTAAATAAAAACTTCGAAGGCATTTCGTTTTCTACTATCATTACCAATATCAATAATGCTAATATTTTATAAATTCTCAGGATCGATCAAAAGACTAGGAGATTTTCGGTTCAATGTTTTACAACCTATCGACAGTAATCGATTAAAATATTAACCAAACATAAAAACTTGTCAGAAACACGCTGGCGTACCTATTTTATTTTAATTTTATTTGGTATAGGGGATAGATGCTCCTAGAGCACGTACCTATACCGCGAAAAAATGGGGCGACTATCCTTTTTGATGTGGATAGATGCCCTGTTATTTTTAAACTAAACTAAATACAAAATATCGATAATTGGCACCTAGGTGCGTTCTCAACGGACTTCATTACTATTCATAAAGTTATACAACAGTAAAAATGTACGCCTAGAACTTTGAGGCGTTTGTGACGTTCACCGCAGAGATGATCGCACTCACAAGCATAACGAGACTGTTCCGCACCACGGCCTGCAGGGGATGAAATTTGTGGCGCCTACACTTCATATTCAACCTAATAATTATTTGCTGCGATTTTGGGAAGTATGGTTTTTTTGCAAATGCGGCACCTATTCCGTTGGGGCCACTATCTCAGTTTTACCCTAGCTCTTATGAATGTCACTATGCCATCGGTTCGTAAATCTACACAGGGCGGGAGATCTTCTACTGAGAACTGAAGAACCGGCAAAACACTCAGCAAGGGCGTTTCTTTTGTCCCTTACAGCGTAAATATATTGGATATAAATTACCCTGTCATAGCAGGACACTTTCCATAACAAATAAACACAAAATGTTCCGTCCGTTCACCGGATTCGCGTGGAGGCTTTGTGGAAGCTAAGACGCAAGAATATCTTCTTCGAAACTAATATAAATGCTCAAACATAAAGTTTGTCGGTATAGTACCTACTTACCTAATTTAGGTTCGCTAGTCTGTACACACATTACACATTACACTACACATTACAAAGTTACAACATGTAATTACAACTCATATTATGTACAAAATAACGCCTGTTATTTCAATCAACAAACACCAAAGTGTCAAAAACAAAAAGTATATCACACCTACTTTATACAGCTTTTTAGTAGCTTTTTAAAGGCGAGTAGCTGTATAAAAGTAGCAATACACACTTGACATATTTTGACCTATAATTTTTTTATTTTTTTTTACTGATGGCCGCTGGGGCGGGGCGGGATAGTCCTGGAGTGGCGACCGCGTACCGGAAAGCGTAGTGTGGGCAGAAGGTCGCGGGAAGCCGCTGGATGCGAGCAGCACAAAACCGGTCGTTGTGGAGATCCTTGGGGGAGGCCTTTGTCTAGCAGTGGACGTCTTTTGGCTGAGATGATGATGTTGATGATGATGATGATGATGGAATAATGTAAGTGGTCTAACGATTAGATCACTGTTCTCGGCCCCAGAACCATATGTAGGTATCTAGGCGTTAGAACACTTCCACGTTGTAGGCAGAAAGGTGTAAGTCATAAAGCTAAGATTTCTTGTAAGTTAACCACTAGTGTTTTCAATTTCAGGAGGCGCTCGGTGTTAGTGATAAGACACGCGAAGACGGAGGACGCCGCGACGTACGAGTGCAGGGCGCAGGGCGCCGTGGGCCCGCCAGCGGTCGCCTCCGCCAACGTCACCGTTGCGCTGCCAAGCACAGCGGCGCCGGATACCAGTTAGTAATACTAACCTAAATGTAACCTTTGATGCATTTACGCATTTTCTATTCGGAACTGCAAGACTGCAAGCGGACACAGGACGGCCAATTTTTCCGTTACAAAGATGTGCAGAAGAAGCACTTGAAGCGTTGTAATATTGAGCCGTCCGAGTCAAAATCGGTTTTTCTGCCTCCCTTGGAAGCACAGGCAGAAAAACGTCCCGAATGGAGACAGATATGACCATAGACTATGTATAATATTGGGTATGACCAAGCTTAAAATAAACAACTTTGAGGAACTAAAGAGGATTGCTCTTGATAGCAGAATAGACATTTTAAAAGCTAGACCACCGAATGTATCCTATAATTATGGTAACGGGGTCCTGACATTTCCAACGTGCTAACAGGTGTTTAAAACCAAAATAAGATACTGCAGTCACATGAAGGCACAACAGCGGGCAAATCCAATCAGAACCAGCTACTAATGCAGACCTGTGGACGAAATCGATCAAGGGGTATTATCATCATCAGTAAAGGTATACTGATGATGATAATACCCCTTGATCGTTTGTTACTTACTGACCTGCCCCCCGGCCGCCTAACCGATCGCTTTGACTACGCGTATAGTTTATGACGTCATCTTGCCACCTCGCATCGCCTATGAAAGCAATATCAAAAGCTAAAGGATATAGCTTTCGATATTGCTTTCATAGGCGGCACGAAACGACAAGATGACGTCATAAACCACACACGAAGTCAAAGCGATCGGTTAGGCGGTCGGGTCTCTGGTAAATACAGCGTCAGAAATATTGTCATCATGTGATAGATGAAAGGACACTTTACATCACAGTTTAAAACGATCACAATCGTGATTCAATAGCCTAATTCTGTCATGTTTTGTCCATAGTTCAAATGCCAAATTTCGGCTTAGTGACGACTGAGAACGTTTTAAAATAGCATCATCCGAGGGCCTAGTGTGAGTTTCATTCGATATTCGATCACGTTAACGAATGCCATACTAATTTACGTTTTCGTAAACGTAATCGAATGAATACGAATAGTTAAACTCACACTAGGCACCCAGACGGATCAGGCAGGCCGTATGTTCGCAGTCGGATTCTAGGCAAAAGCCATATCTCAATATCGCATTACATAATTCGTTTTTTACCCTATTTCAGCGTCGTTTGGCGCTCCATGTCCAATGCCAGACCCGTCGTCGTACTGCCTCAACGGAGGCACCTGTTTATACTTCGAGCCAGTGCGAGAACAGGCTTGCAAGTGAGTATCATATTTATTTAAAAATTTGCAACATACTTTACAAAGTAGAGATAATGCGCGAGACATTCTCTAACAGTCAACCATAGGATGGTGAAGAGATAACATTAGTACTAGTAGTAGTAGTTTTATAAATATTTAATTCACCTTAAGTGCAGCAATTAGCACTTAAAAATAAAAAGCAAAAACATTACACACAGGTTCAATTATGTGCCATGATTAAAGCGTACACATCACCGATTATATCCCCACTGCTATGGTACGAGCCTTCCCTATGGATAAAGAGGGCTCAATTATCATATACGCGTGATAGATATCAATGATTTATCAATGCTAAGATCAGTTTTTAGGCAGTTGTGAAACTTAATTACAAATGGCATCACATCAGCACCATCTAGTGATGAAATTGTGATACCAATTTGTCACTAAATAGCGTTGCCATAAAAAATGTAAAAAAGTTTTACTCAAATAGGTGAGAAACTCCTTGATTACCATTCGATCGATCACTACCGTTTTTCGATAACGTCACGTCAACGAGAATTTGTATAGCAAAATTACAACTCACCTAGTTTCTCACCAGGAAGCGTAGCTTCGCGTTCGGATTATTATTCGTGACATGAATGACATAATGATTAAATAGGTGGTGAACTGCCTCCGATCAAGTAGTTAGACCATCACCGGCCTCAGACACAGAGTTCCCAGGTTCCACTTTTGACATTGTTGTGTTTCGACAGATCGATATAAGATAACTTCAGTAGTTGAGATCCCAAGTGAAATACGCTTCCACCTATGGTCGTATTGTCAGTCGAACTAACAGTTTTTCGTAGTAAACAGTTACTGGTTTTTCCGGTACTGTTTAAGGAAATTCATATTAGGTACTTTTACATGTGCGCCATCACTCACTAATTCAGTTATCATGATCTCTGTTCCAGATGTCCAGAAGGCTTCAACGGCCAGCGCTGCGAAAACAAGGACGTATCAAATAGGAGCAGTATGTATCATCACCCCTATACGTGCAAACTGGGCCTATCGACGTCCTACTACTGTTAGCCAACGCTGCGCCCGCGCAGAACCCACCTTGTTCCAATATTGAACTAAAAACTTTAGTTAGCGGCCTCCTTTGTGGCTGTGGAGATTCCTTTTTAAACATTCAAAACTGTTTAGGTATAGTGCGATGCAAACTTCTTGGCGTTCGTGAAGTGAGGCGCAAGTCCTGCCACAATAATAAAATGTAGGCGTCAACCAACCCGCGAGGTGTGCGCGTGTCCGCAACCTGCGGGTTGCACTCGCAGCTAACTTCACAGCCGCCATACAGTTTGCATCTACCCTTGTATATAGAATTTTCGGCTCCCTTTCCCACGCCACTGAGGGTGCCTCTACTGTTAGCGAAAATAACTGTTTTGTCGAAGCAGTACGTTTTTGTTTGATATAAGTAGCTAAACACGCCTATTTTTTGTTTTTAGTTTGATTGGGGTCAGTTGTTTAACATAGTTATTGTAAATATACTTATTCTGAATCTCATTCTCATCTCGCTGTAACGATGAGAAATTGTGATGATTCCTCAATAAATTAAATAAATTGTTTTTGTTTTTAAATGCGATTATGGTTGCTAATTATTAGCGTTGTATTTTTTTCCATTTTGTAGATAAATAGCTGGCCCAGTGAGATTATAACTTTTAAGCATTTTATTTTCTATGTTCCGATTTTTATTTTTACATAATATAAAAAGAACTGAACGCATTCGAGTTTAGATTAAACGAAAAGATTTTCGATTTGTAGGTAGGCGACTGTTTGCCAACCATAATTTTTAATAAATTAATGCTTTTTGATAATCGCGAAACAAATATCTTAATTTATATTAGCTTTCATTAAATAAAATATTAGACGCCTACTTGCGTTGGTTTACAGAAACGCCTTTGAATGGAGTTATGATTTTTTTTTCTATTATTAAAGTTGTAAATATTTTACACATATTCGTAATATTGCGATTTATTTTATTGTTATTTTAAATTTAAGGGATTGACAATTCGTAGCTGGTACGTTCTGATAATGAGACTTGCAAGTTATGTACATATCTATTAGGATAAGACTTTTTGTAAAAATAAAATAAAATAATCGAGATAAAAGAAAACAAGCATTACTCGCTGCACGTAACTTACTATTATTTACATTCACCATCAGCCAATGAACGTCCATCAGCTCCACATGGAGAGATCGCTAACCCACCACGTTAACCTTTTGGTGACTTTACAAGTATAGCTTAGTTAGACGATGCTGCCATTTTGTATACTGACGCTTTTTTACAAAAGTATTTGGTTACGTCTTTATTGTCCCGAGACGACACAATCATGCACACAATCATGATAAAGTAATTTGCAGTGCTTATCATTAATTATGAACCTCTTTTTTTGAACAGTCTTATTATTTTTTGTTTTCATGTAGCGAGTGAAACCAGTGAAACAATTTTAAAGCCAACCTCATATATTTTATTAACAATTCATTACCACCTAGTCAGAATTCAGTTTTAATGCTATAACTAGGTAGGCGTAGGTGAATTTATAATGTATAATTTTTGAGTGTGGTTAATCGAAAGTATGGTTGTGGATATAGCGAAATCTATTCTTTATTATTTGTCAAATTCATTTTGTTTTGTTGCGAATTTTATATTATTATTTTTAATTATTTTGAGAACGAATACTCACAGAATAGATGCGCAGTTTAATTAAGTAGTGCTTAGGTACTTACATATTAAATAATTTTTTCATTTTGTATAAAGTTCTTCTACTTATTAATGTTTAAGTTCATTATTTATATTTAATTAATTAAAGCAGAACGACTATTTATTTTAAATACAGATGATTAAGGGTGTTCATGCCTAAAGCAAAATGACGTCATTACAATACTCATACAAATAGATACCAAGGTTTTTAGAGACTAGGTAGATACTTATATTTAAAATAAACGATTAATAAGCTAATCACCTACTGACAAAGCTTGCAGAGATATTTTATATCTTTTAATGACGTCATTACGCTTGATCCCGAGTTTGTATTCTCACAACAAATATTAAGGCGCGAAAAGTCAATGTACTTAATGGAATATACCAAAATCACAATAAAAGAATGAGTGTTGGAATTAACAGAAAGGCGACAAATTGTTTTCTTTTTCAATCACATATCACATAATATTTCCTAGTCCTAGAAATACGGCGTCATTAGAACAACACAAACAATGGTATGTATATTCGAAATTTTCTATTATTATGTCGTGCACTGATGTAACACTGTCCGCACTCATTTTCCGTAATGTAGAAAATAAGTATATTTATAACGAAAGTAATTATTTTTCGATGTTCTTACTTATTTATCTAGTTTAATATCGAAAGCTTTATTTTCTACATTTCATCTGAATATAGTATTTAGTATCTAATGCTTGTCATTACTAATAATCAGGTATATTACATGCATGGCAACAATTTGAGGAACTCTCTTCATCTTAAACAACTTAATTATTTGTTGTGAGATTAAAAATATGCCTTAACATTGCATGCTGATACATAACCAATCAGAAGTTAAGGCCTAAAAATATAAACATACTTTTTTTATTGACAGGTAAAGGAGACCCCCTCTGGTAACGCTGTGGAATCAATCGAGGTGGGCTTACTGTGAACACCTATTGCGATTCAACTTAGCTCAGCTGAGAGAGAGCGTTGTCTAAACACATAGTCATACAAAGATAATTTTTCATGATTCGATTAAATACAGAAACTGTCATAGTACGCTATGTTGTAGTAAGTAAAGACCTTTAAGTTTACATTTTGAGAAGCTTTTTTATGGTGCTATTGATTATACTTAATAATATATTGGCCTAATTTGTATCGCAATACTACGTCATGGTAACGCCTAAGAAATAAACATTCCTATTTATAGACAATGACCTCTTAAAATATAGCAGGTCACTTAGATTACATTTTAGTTCGGCGATAAATTTATTAGCTTGAATATTATTAGTTTTGAAAGTACTGTCCCACCATAGATAGACAATATTAAAAAGCGGTTCTTTCTTAAGGATATACAGAATTATAACTTTTATAATCAATTAGTAACGAGATAAACAAAAAAAATATAGGTATAATGTAACCAAAAATACACTGTATAATCAAGACACAACTATGTATTGTATCATACATAGCTAATTTATAAGTACTATTTATATACTTTGGTGCTTAGAAATGTGACTTATAATGCGATTGCCACAACGTATAGTATATTATAGAAGCTTTAATTATTGTTTACCTGCTTGGACTCGAATCTCAAAGTGTTGTACTCGTAATGTCTATAATTATTTCAACTCATGCGCATTGGGGCTTAGACCTTACTAAACATAGAAATTAGGTAAACAAGAATCTAAGATAAATGAGTCTCTAAAGGCTTTTGCCCGTTTCCACCGACAAAGGTAACTCTTAGTTAGACAATGCAAAGTGAAATGGTAATGTCACTTAACATGGCTTAGTGGTGGCCTAGAACTGTAGGGATCGTCAGAGGAAACGGGCATTATCTTCCCAAATTAATACGGAGTGCCTAGTGCAGAAGCAGCGCGCGCCTCCTGGTGGAAAACGCGAGTTATTTTTGTTTGGCATACAAATTCTCGTTTTCGTTAACGGGATCAAATGACGAATAAAACTCGCTCTAGACACCTGTATCGATTTTGGATCTGTCGAATTCGAGTGCATGGGATAGTGATATTTCGCAGGCCTTATTCTCTTGTTGTTAAGTCACAAAATGTAATAAGTGTAACACATTATTTATTTAATGATCGCAGTTACTAGTAAGGTGATTATGTATTGAATATGAGCGTGTCGGTTTTTGATATTTTGACAGATCAAAAGAAAAGATGGCGCGCAATCTACATTTTAAAAGAGGGTTAGAAAACACACTGCTGAGCAAAACATAAAAGTCGGTTACAAAATACTTAACTATCTATTAAAGGTTTTATAACAAATATGTAAAGCAATTTTTACAGCAAATTGCTAATTAAAAGTTTTTAAATCTGTTTTGTAACAGACCCTTTTTATTTTGACTCGTCAGTGTAAAAGTACCTACTACACATACCTAATTTTATTTCAACTGTTAAGTTATATTAACACATTTGTACAGTATTATTTGCTGGATAGATTATATTTATTTTTTTAGCTTTTAATTATTTCCTAAGTGCTTTGTTAAATATTAAATGAATGATAAAACTCGGACTTTTCTCTTATCAACACCATATAGAATTGAAGAAAAATATAAAAGTACAATAAAATTAGAGAGATCTATTTCGTGATCATGATTTTATTCAACAATTGAAGCTGGTTTTACATAGCACATCAGACTATTTAAAACTGACAAATACCCTCAATAAATGTTTAGATATATTATGCTATCGACATAAAGTTCAGTCTATTGAAGAAATTTGACAGTTAGTGGTGTCCATGCCATGACAAGTACCTATACTTACATTAAAAATATTACAATAAATATTTTCATAGCAAACCTTAAAAGCTAAAATTAACTAGCTACCATTACTTATTTACAAAAATACTGTTAAAATTAATTCGTAATTTTATCATTGAAAATATCACACAATTGAACTTTCAATAATATCTATCAACTGGAATTTTACTGAGACTTCCATCTAAAATGGAAAATGTTATAAAAATACCCTTTTGAAGTCTTAATGAATGTTGGTTCAATATTATAATTGCGGAAATAATAGTTGACAGCTTAAAGACACAAAATAAGGAAAGTGTATACAAAAAAATGTAATTTAAATAATATGTAGTGTTAATTCCGCTAACTCACTCGTTTATACAGCTTGGATGCAGTACGCATGCACCGCCCTCCTGCCCGCAAAAAGTTTGCACATGCAGGAGAATCAATGGGTGCAAGCGAAAATGCATACCAACACCGATACCCGACACGTGTTTCGCCCCTCCACGGGGCATCCTCAGGAGCTACACCAGTTTCGCTTGCACCCATTGTTTCTCCTGCATGTGCAAACTTTTTGCGCGCGGGAGGGCGGTGCATGCGTACTGCATCCAAGCTGTATAAACGAATGAGTTGGCGGAATTAACACTATATTATTTAAACTAGCGGCCGCTCGCGGTTTCACCCGCGTGGTTCCCGTTCCCGTGGGAATATCTGGATAAAAATTATCCTATGAGTTATTCCAGGTTATAAACTATCTGTAAGTATGCCGAATTTCATCCAAATTCATCCATCCGTTGCAGCGTGAAGAAGCAACAAATATAGGGTCTAACAATATCAATAAGCAAACGTTTAAGGGAAGCATCTATACATCACACTGAGCATGCTCACCAAATTTGGTCCAAAACTATAGACTCGTTACCGAGATAATCAACAAAACATTATCATAATTTACCAAAAATACACCCTTTCCAAACCCGTACAGCTGTACTACACGCACACAAAGATAGCCGTGTGTATGAATGTCATATAATGGTTTTTCAGTTTTGTGCGTGTATCTGTACACTATCTTTTTAATGACTCTTGCGTGCGTGTTAGTAGAGATACAGCATGTTTCATGATCATGATGTGCATTATTTTAATTGATTTAGTTTGTTAGAAAACATAAATTTGAAAAATCACTATAAAACTGGAGCCCATTTTTTGTCATTGTATTTAGAATGATGTATAGATACCGCCCTTAAACGTTCGCTTATTGATTTTGTTAGACCCTGTATACGAACATAAACACAAACTTTCGCATATTTTATAATATTAGTAGGATTACATTTTTTTGTACCGTGAATTTCCGCAAAATAACGCCTGATTCCATTAATCTTTTTACCGCCAACAACTTCTATAGAAGTTCGAGATTTTCGTGCCGTCCACGCCAGCACTTGTATAGAAGTTCTTCTTTGTGCCTACTTTATTAAAATACATGTATACGTTGGCGTACAGCGGGACATCGCGTGCAGGATAGTTAGGCGGTGTATCTTAAGTGTATACAAAATAAGGAGACTGCAGATGGTCTGCTGCTCAAGCTCTGTGTGCCTAGTGCGGGTATCGTTCGGCATTCGACAACGTTAAGGAAAACGACAATTTTTATGGCAAAATTTTAACTCTTCTCGTATGCCGCCAGGAGGCGCCGCTTCAATGCCATACTAATTTTCGTTTTCGTAAACGTAATCGAGACTTCTTGGCGGCAAAGTTAAGCGTCATGTCTGCGGTTTTGGTTTATTTTCTAAAATTTGTGTCATGTCGAATATTAATGTGAAATAATGGTGGATTATAAACCGTTAAGTGTTCGTGAGTGTGCATAAGTGTTGGCAAATGAAACAAAACAGTGTAACGTTACTTTTCAAATTCTCTCAAGAAGCTCGCGTGAGGACTTCGTAAAGCCCCATATCTTTACTGAGATACTCGAGGGGTTGGGGGGTATAATATCATTCATCATCATCATATAAGGAAACATTGTTTATTTATGTATTACTTGTAAGAAAAATTACTTTGACACTGGCTAAATGTGCTAATAGCACTATAAGACATCAACTAAAAAAAAAACAGGAAACTTAAAAAAGTAAAAACAGCTCTAAAAAGCAATAAATAATATTTAGTTAAATCATATTATTAATTACCTAGATACGCATGTCAGTTTTAAAAAATGTCTATTGAAGTCGGGTGGTTGGTGGTCGGCTGGGGGACAATTTTGTTTCATTTAAACTTTTATAGTTGTGCCATTATTTTCACTTTTTTATTTTAAAAGCCCCACCCGACTTCAGTAGACATTTTTTTAAACTGACATGCGTATCTAGGTAATTAATAATATGATTTAAATATTATTTATTGCTTTTTAGAGCTGTTTTTACTTTTTTAAGTTTCCTGTTTTTTTGAAGTCGGTTTTTTTTTGTAAAAAAAGTACCTACCTATTTTATTTTACGATTTTTAGTGATAGGTAGACGTAGACCTAACAAAGATGCTTCTCGGATGAGGAAACGATGGCCTAGTAGGTAGTGGTATTCCAATGTAAAACTTCAATCTTAATTAGGTACCTACCTATTATTTTTATACGAACTAAACATTTTCGCATATTGAACCGTATGAAGTAAGCCCAACAAAAGGTAACAGACTGCTGTAAATCGTTGAGGAATTCCCTCGACTGTCTATGGTCTCCATCATCAGACCTGAAATGGCACTTATAACCCATATGGGTGCAAAGTTCTTATCAATAGAAATGAATTAAGACTATACACAAGGTAGCTACTGTAAAACGTTGAGGAGTTCCCTTGACTGTCCTTCGTCTTCATCATCAGATCGACTCCAGACCTTCATTAAGTAGTAGTGCTTTAAAATACTTAATGAAAACATTAATAAACACACTAGTCGCCTCTACAATTTTCGAAAGTTCCCCTCGATTTCTCTGGGATGCCAGCATCAGATATCATCACCTTATCATGGTACCACCCTTGGGATATCTCCTTTCCAACAAAAAAAGAATCATCAAAATCGGTTTATAAACGACGAAGTTATCCGCGAACACACACATAAAAAAAAAAAACATACGAGTCGAATTGAGTAACCTCCTCCTTTTTTGAAGTCGGTTAAAAAAACGTAATCGAACGAATACGGATAGTTAACAAAACTTACATTAAGCACCCTGAACAGCCTAAGCGCAGCGCATCTGTTGCGCGATTCCATGTCCGTGAGAGGTTGTCTGTGTGCGATGCTCGAGCGTGTGTATGGAGCTTACATACTTTAGTCTCCTTATGTTGTGATATAATAGGTCCTTACCTATGAAATTGGAGTTTTTTTCTCACTTATTAATAGGTGTATTACTTCTAAAAGTTGTCAATATTATTATACACCTTTGATTAGGACTATGTTACTTGGGCTTCAGTAATAACAATGATTATTAATTTTGTCTTTATCGCCCAATTTTTTTTTTAAATTGACTAACTTTTTTGTTTGCGGAATTGTCCTTTTGTTTCATTGTAGCTTTGAAGGGACTTGATTTTTTTTCTTTTTAATGTCTGCTATATTAGCTAGTGAAACAAACACACTAGGTACTCTATAATTTTTATAGTGTTAACATAGATGATATAATAGATTATAATAGATGATAAGAAAATTAAAAAAACGTTAGCATGAAAAATAAAATTTTATAAAAAATCTTCATACAAAACTCCAATTTCATAGGTAAGGACTAAGGACCTATTAGATGCGACTTTTTGGGTACAACAGAAGAATCTCGCGCTCTTGGGTTGTAATTTTGTAAGACATGCCACTATCAAGTCCTAACTTTCATAAGGACCCAATTGAAATATCTCGAGCTCCTCCATACTTTGGAATTTATTGATCATCAGCTTACTATGATGTCCTCACTGCTAGGGGACGAGTCTTAACTATGGATGGTTAGGGAGAACGGGCCGTAATCCACACCGCGGGCGCAGTGCTGATTGGTGGTTGTTAACGACTGCTAATGCAGCCGGGACCAATGGCTTAACGCGCCTTCCGAAGCATGGAGGAGTAGAAATGATACATTTGTGGTCAGCCATCTGATGACCGACCTTTGCGAAAGTTGCTTAACTACAACAATAGCAGACCGGGCACGTTAATCACGGCGCCATCGTGCATCTCATCATCATTATTGATAAAACCCACCAACTGCCAACCAGGGTAATGGAATAATAATTTATGCTTGCGTAATTGTTGAACATTCTGTACAAAATTTACTAATTTCAAGTTAAAATTTCAGACATATCTTGAGACTAATAACACAATATTATACAAATTTTAAAATGTTAAAGCGACTAGTCTGTTTGCCTGTCATGAAAAGTACAAAGTCAGCTTAAAAATCAGCAGAAAAATATTTTAGATTGAGCTAAGGATTTTCAGTTTAATAATTGCAAGCGAAAACAGTAGACCTTACAGTTTTAGTTGACAACTAGACTTTTGGCGATTGTAGACTGGATGGGTTTGTAATATGTTCCTCTAAGAGCTACACTAGCAAGCATTATGCGTATTTATATTAGGTCCTTACCTATGAAATTGACGTTTTGTATAAAGATTTATTATAAAATTTTATTTTTCATACTATCGTTTTTTTAATTTTCTTAGCACCTATTTATGTTAACACTATAAAAATTATAGAGTACCTAGTGTGTTTGTTTCACTAGCTAATATAGCAGACATTAAAAAGAAAAAAAAATCAAGTCCCTTCAAAGCTACAATGAAACAAAAAGACAATTCCGCAAACATAAAAAGTAGTCAATTAAAAAAAAATATTGGGCGATTAAGACACAAAATTAATAATCATTGTTATTACTGAAGCCTAAGTAACATAGTCCTAATTAAAGGTGTATAATAATATTAACAACCGGTATTGACTTTTAGAACTTTTAATAAGTGAGAAAAAAATGTTAATTACATAGGTAAGGACCTAATAAATGCTCTTTTGTTATATTGGTTATCATCATATTAACTTTATTTCTTCATAAAGTTAAAAACTAAAGAAATTATTACTAATATTAATATCCTATGCCTGAAAAAAGGGCCTAACACAATATTTATCACTTAAATGAGGTAAGTATTAAGGTATTAATTCATGTGCAAGTACTGAAAAATGACAAAAAAAAGATGTGAAAGCTTCATCTTGATAAAATCAATATCTACAATGTTTGTAATACTCAAAACTATGTCAAGAGTTTCAGTTAGTACCTTGTCACTGTATCAAGTCTTGGTTAGGAATTTCACCCAAGTTCTTTCTGTAGTCACATGATGTGTTGTGAGACTCCATTTGTAACTTTAATTTAATTTGTAATCTACAAAACAATTTCTTAGTTTAAAGTAATATTACAACTTAAAATTGGACTAATGCTATATGTGAAGCCATCAATAAAGATAATAATAATAAATTCTTGGTTGTCATAGAACAATAATGTGACAAGGTGAAAAACTGTTACTCAATAGACAAGCAATCCACTACAATCTTTCTGTACATAATGTATCAATGATGCCAGCAATAAACTTTAATATATTATTTCAATGGTATTGATTTTAAAACATGATAATTATAATAAATTGCATATTTTATATACCAAATATTTTCTACAAAGTACTAGACTGGTATAAAAATATACAGCTTTACAACCAACATCACACAACTTATACAGAATAATGACAAGACTCTTAAATCTAAAATCTAAAGCATTAACTACTCTGATAACTTATAACTTACAACAGTCTCCATTTTATGAAGACTCGTAGTAAATGCTTTCAATTGTACATTTTGAGCGTTTGCTATAGCAACCGGTTCGGCTTCAGCCCACTTCTCTGGGATATCACAGTCCGTTTTGGCATGGATTAGTACATCAAAAGAACAACGACAATCAAGGAAGGGCAAATAAGATATTGTAGCAGCAACTTGTAACATGACATCTCGTATTTCTTGCTGAATTTTCTTAAGATCTTTGGTGCCTACGGTTTCATTCTTTTCTTTTGATATAGCCACGTCTCCTTCCTCATACTGGACGTTGAAGTCCCAACATTCTAGCACCTCCTTGTTTGCAACGTTTAGGATAATAAGAGAAAGCTTGCTCACTTTTTTATTCACTATCCATTCTGGAAAATAAAAGATTGCATTCAGTAGAGATTATTAAGATTGTAGAAAAATATTTCTATGTAAAGCATCTTGCATGCTCTGTAGTTTTATCCAAGATCAATATTGAAACTGCCAATTTAATTTTTGTTTATTTTACAAATAAACAATGGCTAAATATATGTTTAAAATATTGTATCTCTGTCTAACAAACGTAGCTTAAAAGTCACAGCATCTATTTTAAGTATTGTTCAACGATTGTTTTGAAGTAAAGCAGTAAGTCGAGTTAAAAACCACTTAAAGTGTACTTAGAGTGTAACAATAATTTGTTTTGTAAACAAAATTCGGGATGTATGCATGTAACACCATTTGCAGGAATTCCCCACATAAAATAATTAATTTAATACATTAATAGTATAGATTCAAGTATTTATTATTATTTATTAATGATATTATAGCTCATTGTTTACAATGATAAATATTTAGCAGCTGAACAATGAAAAGGTGGCATAAATGCCACTATAATTCTTAAATTATATGTTAACTTCATAAAATAATGGTCAATTAACCAATTCAAATTATAAATAGTCAGTCTGTACAGAAGGGTGGTTAATTAAAGTACAGCTTGGAAGTAATAACAGATTTTCAAAAATGTTACCTTCGCTTTGTGTTAAAAGGTTGGTGAGAAAACTTTGGATCTGTGCGTCTTCGGATATCAGGAGTGTTATGCCGTATTGCTGTTCTGCTTTAAACGTTTCCGGGGGATATAGGCCTCTTTGAAATAACACTGAATTAATTGCAAACTCTGGAATATCACAAATGCAAAACATTAAAAGAGATCACATACTTACTTATCTATATACTGCGTTAATCTAAGACTCTAAGTATAATGTAGGCACCTACTTAGGGTACCTAGTATATTTTTTAGGCGATAGTAACATAGTAAGTTTTATGGTACTTTGTCAAGTTAAAGTAGGTATTATTCAATTTACTTCAGAGAAAACAACATAATATTTTAGTAAACCTTAGCGTGTTTTATTACACTTACTCAAATATTCACATATAATTTGCGCAGATCCACGGAGAGTGATACAGTTTTTAGTTTGCTGCTGCGACATTACGCCGTTTAGGATATTAAATTAACTAAATGTATTAAAAAATAATAAAAAAATCGACCAAAACGAGAAGCAGAAGCCGTTAGTTTTAAATATTTATAAATTATTTTTAGTTATCTACTCCAATTCAAGGGAACTAGATAATACAGCCTAAAGTCCTTTTAAAATATAGCTTGATTTTTTTTTTTTAGTGTAGTTTGTTCCTTGAGGAACCGGCTAAGGTCATAGACCATGCTGCCATGTCATTAGTTTAAGTAATACATAAATAAACAATATTTTCATATATGATGATGATGATGAATGATATTAGAATTAGGAAGTGAGAAATGATATACCCCCCGACCCCTCGAGTATCTCAGTAAAGATGTGGGGCTTATTTGATAATACTAAAAATATATAAATACTTTTTTTATTTATTTGGCAAACTCTTTTGACATCTCAGAGTACGGGGAGTGGCTGAAAAACAGCGTTGGTCAAGGTCTAGGCCTCAACTAACTTAGGCTGAGCCATTTCCTTTTGTATTTTCTTATTTATTTTTTTCATAAATTATTTTTATATAAATAGTTTTTTAAGTATTAATTGTATTGTTTGTACTGTAGATTTTCTTATCTTTTATATAAAAATGTAGAAAGACAATAAATATATTTCTATTTCTATTTCTATTTCTAATACTATCCATACACACCAAGAGATACAACAACAACAACACACAAAAACAAACACGATAGGCTCCAAAAAATTGTGTACTCACTACACCCACACATGCTGAGCGAGCAGGAACTTCGATTAAAGAAAACATTTATTCGTTCATCATTCATTCGAATCTTATATTTTAAAATGTTAGTGATTAAATTCTCTTTGTTCTGTGTTCTGTTTCTTATCGTGTGGGGTGTTTAAAGGGATTTTAATATTATCCATTTATTTATTTAATACTATTTTAGGAACCACCAAAGTACCTAAGTATCACATTTTCTTAGTCGTTTAAAAAACATTGTACCTAATATTTACTTAATTGTTAGTGCATTACTTTTAGTGGATTATTTGCTCCATGCTTTTGTAAAAAGCCGTCGGCAAATAGGGCCCTATCAGCAGCGGTGCTGGGAAATCGAATGTAGACGGGCAAAAGACGACGCACAATAGCTTCAGAGACCTCCTTCACAACTTTGCTAACTGTGCGTTGTTCCAACGCCAAGTTATATTCTTGCCCAATGCAACGCTGATTACTACCGACGACGGCATAAAACCACACAGCGGTGAGTACCTGCAAAAGTAGATTGTTGAAGTTAAAATAAAGTATGAAATAGGAAAAGAAAAAACTAAGTTCCTGCTACTTACAACAACTTGGACGGGCAATCCGTTTGATCTAATCCGTCGGATGTCATCCCAAATGCTCTCGATAACCACAAAGGCTATTTCTCGGGATATGCGAAACAACCTCATGAAATCAGAATCTTCTAATCCATGGGGTTGTTTCTCTCCCTCAGATGGCGCCGGACAATGTTAGTTTCTTCGCGACGTCGTCGTCGCCGTTGCGTCTCTTCTGCAACCAGCAAAAGCTGACCGAAATCCATTTTATCACGACCTCCCAAGAAAAGTGTAATAGGTTTAATAACTTTTCAATGGCGTCGAAAGCGTCGATAACTACCATACCAACTGTTAGATTCCGATAAATTTATCTACATATTGATATAATTTATCCACAAGAAATGTAATTTTCGAGTCCCATGGTAGCTTTTTAACAAAAACAGATAAAATTTACCGATTATATCTACGGGTCGATAAAGCTAGTTCCGTGCTGCCGATGTTAATTTGTTGAATTGAACTGACAAACTGTATCGTCTAATGTAATTTTATCGATCGATAAAAGATCCGTGCTCGCGGTAGTTCTTCTACCGTAAAAAGTTGTAAGATCCTTGTAATACCAAGTCAGTTAATTTATTCAGTCCCCTCCTAAGGGACCTTCTGTCCCTAACATCATCTTATAGTGACCATAATATATCAATATAAAAAATCCTTTATGTTTTAAATAAATAGATTTCTAACTTGAATGCATTTTTCGCCTGCATCCGCATCTTTTGACACCATTACCATGACGATCGGTCAATAATCATAGAAGCTACATCACTTTTTATATACGGAAATAACAGTTTTTCTACAATACCAAATCTAAAGGGACCACCTACAGTACAGGTCAGAAATTAAACCGATTTTCAAAAATGTTTCGGCATTTTGTAGCTACCCTAGGACCCTTTTTTACCCGACTGTGTCAGAAGGAGGGTTATGTTTTTCGAGTGTACCTATGTATGTATGTATTTCTTTGGCATGCCCTACAACCCAAACGGTTTCTTGGTGGATTTTAACATATGAGGTGTCGTTAGATTTGTTTTGACTGTGGGAGTGACATAGGCTGGGTTAGCTAATTCGGGAATATTAGCAGATTTTATTCCCATGTTTAAAAAAACTCAAAGAACTTGTCAGTCAAAAGTACTAGACGTCAAGAGTTTCGTTTTTACGCCAATTGGTGTATGCAGGTGTATGCGCTACGACTTTACTATTTAAAAGTGTAAGGCGTTTTAATATAATTATTTTATGTAGGTTTTGAAATGCTTGGTTATTTACTTTACAAAACTAAAAAATTTCAAATAAACCAAATTATTAAAATAAAACAAAAACCCGACTGCTAAAACAAAAAACCAGACTGCTAAAACAACTATATCAAAATAACTGCAAAAAAAAAAACAGAAAAGAAAAAAACAAGCTCTAAAATCCCAGAATTCAATTTGAGCAATGTTGAATGCAACGTGAAATATTTCTATATACATTGAATAGTGATAGTTGTCGCAGACGGGGACAATCATCAACCAAGCGGCCGTGGCTAGCTCAATAAAATTAAATCCGCATTCTCTTTGGTTGGTGATTGTCCCCGCCTGTGTGCGACAACTATCAATATTCAATGTATTTAGAAATATTTCACGTTGCATTCAACATTGCTCAAATTGAATTCTGGATCTTAGAGCTTGTTTTTTTCTTTTCAGTTTTTTTCTTTGCAGTTATTTTTGATATAGTTGTTTTAGCAGTCTGGTTTTTTGTTTTATTTTAATAATTTCACTTTTTAATTCTTTCTTATGTGGGTTTTTTTTTTCTAAATATTTACAATTTAGTAAACACCTCCAAAAACCCGCCTTTGTTACGCAAGCCTAGTATAGGTATATTGCTGACATAGCACCGCTCTACTTTACGGTGCACAACAACTTCTGCGAACACGAGCCGCTGACGCTGCGCAACGTGCCGCCCTGCCGCCTGCCGCCGCGCCGCCGCCGCGTCGCCGGCCGCCTTACCTCATCGTGTCGTTTTGCATTATTCTTGTACCTAACCTCGGTCGAGACTCTACATTTATTTTAGTTGCTAAGTTGAACTTTGTCATTGTAATATTAATTAAATTTATTAAATAAAAATCATTTTTTTTACAACCTACGTTGCGACCAGATAAAATTGGCGCAGTCGGTAGGATAGTCGTAGAGTAGATTTCTAATATCGAATCACCGCGATTATTTCGAATCTACAAGTGGTTGCAGCGAAGGTGAATCCAAACATAGATTCCGTAAAAGAAGTGATGCCAGATATTATGCTGTAAGTACCTTGAATCTTTCAAGTCCTTGCTTACCTTACCCTATAATTTTTCCTATCTGTCCCTGACTATCCCAGGATCAGGTTACTTCTTAGTCCTGCCTAAGTACCTATTTACTATTTTATATTTCTTTTTAACTAAATTTTATTTCTGTGTAATTTTATTGTATTTTGTGTGTATTTAAATCGCCAAGATTTTTCATCCGAAGTATTCACGCGAGAGTAGATTACGTAGTGGACAATCTAGTAGGTCGTCTAGTAGGCTTAGCAATATAGACGAAAATAGAAAGTTAGAAGACATAATGGCTCAAGATGATATTGACGTCATTTACAAGTCGCTTAGGCTTGTACCGGAATTTGACGGAAACCCGCATGTTCTGACGCGTTTCATTAACTTATGTGATCGATTGGTGATCACCCATTTTAACGTAAATCCCGGGTATGAGCTGTCTAATTTAGCCTTAATAAACGGAATTATTTAATATCGAATACGAACGTACTGAGATTTTACCAGATCGCGCTAAAGCAGTATTGTCGCGTCTACGTACCGAACATCTCAATGCAGAAGAGCTTGCTAATTTGCAAACTCTATGCGCAAACTACGCAGATGTGTTTTATCTTGAGGGAGAATCTTTAACATTCACCAACAAGATAAAGCATAAGATAAAAACAACTGATGAAATCCCAGTACATACGAAAAGCTACCGGTACCCCTACGTCCACCGACAGGAAGTTCGCGATCAGATCGACAAAATGCTTCAACAAAATATAATCAGACCTTCGGATTCTGCATGGAGCTCTCCTATCTGGGTCGTGCCCAAAAAGGCTGATGCTTCAGGCAAGGTTAAATGGCGTCTTGTGGTGGACTTCAGAAAAGTGAACGAGAAAACGGTTGATGATAAATATCCGATCCCGAACAATACGGATGTGCTAGATAAACTTGGCAAGTGCCAGTACTTCACAACCCTCGATCTGGCTAGTGGCTTCTACCAAGTGGAAATGGATCCCACAGACATTCACAAAACCGCATTCAATGTCGAAAACGGACATTATGAGTTTTTGAGGATGCCGATGGGACTTAAGAATTCTCCATCAACCTTTCAGAGGGTGATGGATAATGTCTTGAGAGGCCTCCAGAACGAGGTGTGTCTCGTTTATCTGGACGACATCATAATCTTCAGCACCTCTTTACAAGAGCACATCTTAAATTTAGAGAAAGTATTCCAAAAATTGAGAGAGTCCAACTTCAAGATTCAGATGGTCAAATCTGAGTTCTTGAAGCTGGAAACTGAGTTTCTAGGTCACGTTATTTGTAAAGACGGCGTGAAACCCAATCCTAACAAGAAAAATTGCAATACAAAAGTACCCGTTACCTAAAACCGCAACAGAGATCAAGCGTTTTCTCGGCTTACTGGGATATTACCGAAAATTCATCCCAAATTTTGCTAAACTTACTAAACCGTTAACTCAATGCTTAAAAAAAGGATTTAAAATTACACTTGACCAAGGCTATATAAATTGTTTCGAACACTGTAAAACATTATTACTAAATGATCCGATTCTTCAATATCCCGATTTTTCACGCGAATTTCTGTTAACGACTGATGCTTCAAACGTCGCTATAGGCGCTGTTTTGTCGCAGGGCTCAATAGGAGCAGATAAACCCATAGCCTATGCATCTCGGACGCTAAATTCTAGTGAGCTCAATTACAGTACTATTGAGAAAGAGCTTCTAGCCATCGTTTGGGCATGCAAATATTTTAGACCATACCTTTTCGGCCGTACATTCAAAATTATTACAGACCATAAGCCACTCCAGTGGATTATGAATTTAAAAGAACCTAATTCGCGTCTTACACGCTGGCGTCTTAAACTCTCCGAATATGATTATACAGTAGTTTATAAACAGGGTAAATGCAACACAAATGCAGATGCCTTATCCCGTATTGAACTGAATAATGATGAGATCAGCTCCATAATAGTCAACCCATCTGAAAAAGATCCATCTCTTGATGATTCTAGAACCATCACGGCTATAGAAGATGCAGATGAATCTAGAACCCTTACCGTTCATACCAACGAGGAAAATCCCATTTTAGAAATCCCAATTACAGACGAGCCATTAAATAAATTCACCAAACAGATTATCTTAACAGTCGTAGGCGACATCAAGGGTCGACCTATTGTAACTAAGCCTTTTGAAACACATACCCGACTAAGCATCCAGCTATCAGAATCCAACCTTGAGGACGATGTCATAAGTGCTATAAAAGAATACGTTCATCCGAAAATTAAGACAGGGCTTCTTATAAATCCTCCCCAGGCAATGTACCAGATAGTACCAATCATTCAATCAACATTTAAAAATTCGGCAATGAATCTTTTAATCACCAAGCGAGAGCTAGAAAATGTCAGAGAGTATTTAAAGCAGCAGGATATAATTAATAAGTACCACGATGGTAAAACAAACCATCGTGGCATTAACGAGTGCTACCTGGCGCTATCTTTTAAATATTATTGGCCGAAGATGCGAGATCACATCTCCAAATTTATTAATGAGTGCACGGTTTGCGGTCAGGCTAAGTACGATCGCAACCCTATAAAACAGCAGTTTAAATTAGTTCCTCCCGCTAGTAAACCGTTCGAACTAGTCCACTTAGATTTACTTACTATTCAAAGTGAAAAATTTATTACCATAGTAGATTCTTTTTCTAAGTATGCGCAAGCCTATTATTTAAGAGATGGGACGGCGCTAAGTGTAGTTCAGGCATTGTTAAAATATTGCACTCATCACGGCGTTCCGATAACGTTAGTAACAGACAACGGACCCGAATTTAGTAATCAGTTATTCGCGGAATTCATTAGATTGCACAAAATACTGCATCATAAGATCGCTCCGCACACTCCTAATGAGAACGGAATCGTCGAGAGGTTCCACTCTACTATATTGGAACACTTACGTATTTTAAAAATTGATAAGAAAACCGAACCTGTAATTAACTTTATGCCTTACGCCCTCTTAGGTTATAACAGCACGATACATAGTTTCACGAAATGTAAACCTTTAGATATCATTACAGGTCACTTTGATCCTCGCGATCCTTTCGACATAGACCTCTCAACGCATTTATTACAACAATACATTATAGACCATAAAAATAAGATGAATTGCGCATACAACTTAATACACGAGTCTTGTTCTAATTTACTTAAGAATTCAATTAATAATCGAAATAAAGACAGGGAGCCGGAATCTGAATACGCTAACGAGCAACCAATCTTTATTAAAAATCCTTTTGCATCTCGTCAGAAATTAGCCCCTCGTTATACTCAGGACACAGTTATGGCGGACCTCCCCATCCACATTTACACACGGAAGAAACGAGGCCCTATCGCGAAATCCCGCTTAAAAAGGTTACCTAAAAGTGCCTGCTTGTTGCAGGACCCTCCTGGCACTGCACGTTCTTCTGCAGCCAACCCTAGCGCAGGAGATAAAACTTGAAACTCTAGACAATGGACCCGGTATTTTACCTTTCAGATTGGGCCCGGCTAACATCGTGGCTAACTATCACTCGTTTTTACAAACTATAGATCTTCAAGACATACGCGATAATATTCAATCAATTACATCTCAGTTAAATAGTATAAGTCCGGAACTTAACAATAAAACATCTTCTCTTTTTGAACCTCACATTAACTATCTCAATGACAAGATTTTAACCTTATCTGAACAGTTGCAAACGTTTGGAACGAACCGCGTAAAAAGAGGACTCGTAGATGGTCTAGGCTCAGTAGTAAAAAGTATAACTGGCAACCTTGATTATACCGACGCGATCCACTATAATAGTGTTATAAAAAACCTTCAAGACAAAGAGAATAAATTAATAACCGAATTTAATAGCCATGTAAGTTTAACTAAAGATTGGACATCTCAATATTCTAAAATAATCGATAGCATAGTAAATAACCAGAATAAGATTGAATCTCTCTTAAATAAAATAAGGCAAAGCGTAGTTACCAATGACAATGATCTTGTTAAGTACGCTCATTTAGCTCAGGTATTTCTTATCCTAAGTGACAACATAGATTCAGTTTCTTTGGAGATAGGAAAGTTACAAAATATATTAGCTTTTATTAAAACTTCAACCTTACACCATTCTATCATAAGCCCACCATTGATTGAGACCATGCTTAGCAAGCTACGTGAATTATACAGTAAAGATAAAATAATTGACCTTGTTAATAGAGAATACTATGATATTATAAAGCTAGGGGCATATTACGTAGGTAATAGCATTATAATAGTATATAAATTCCCTATCATTCTACCTCCAACTTATGATTTATTTAAATTATCTATAGTACCTAATAAAAATACTGAAATCCTAACACCCGTATCCTCATTCCTTGCCATCCATTTGAAAGATTTCAAGTACATAGAGGCAGAATGCCCGAAGACGAGTAAAGGGCACCTATGTGAAGAAGTACGGAATCTGCAGAGCCAAACGTCGCAAGACTGCATTCACACGCTAATAACTACACAGCAGAGATTGCCTTCCTGTAAATCAGTAAAAGTATCACTAGCGTACCCAGCCTTCGAAGAACTCGACGACAAACACTACACCGCCAGGTTCCCGCATCCCACGAGAGTACATCTTTCCTGTGGTCAAGATCTCCACCAAACGCTCCAGGGTAGCTATCTTATCATGATCCCGCAAGGTTGCTACGTAGAAACACCAGAGTTCCTGATATCAAACATCAAGAATCGTATAAGAGGCCAAGTTATGAAACTAATGGATCTACCTAAAGAAATCAAACCGCAATCATCTCCAGATGCAGCATTCAAGTTGAACTCCATCAATCTTAGTCATCTTCAAGCAACGAACACCAAAATCTCACTACAGACACCAATATCACCGCTACAGGATCAAGATTACAGCCTCGATCATACAACTATTCCAATGTACGCCGTGTTACTAAGTGCATGCGCACTGGCTGTTATTGTAGCCTACCGCAAGTATCATCTGAAACAAATGAAGATCAAGACAGATGTATCCCAACAGGAATCTCTTCCCGAACTTCAAGGAGTCTATGCTATTCCCGGTCAATCCAGATCTGACCGAAAACAGCCTCCAGCTCAATTTACGACGAAAGTCTTCAATAGTCGCTGTTCTACGGGTGGAGATGTTACGCAAGCCTAGTATAGGTATATTGCTGACATAGCACCGCTCTACTTTACGGTGCACAACAACTTCTGCGAACACGAGCCGCTGACGCTGCGCAACGTGCCGCCCTGCCGCCCGCCGCCGCGCCGCCGCCGCGTCGCCGGCCGCCTTACCTCATCGTGTCGTTTTGCATTATTCTTGTACCTAACCTCGGTCGAGACTCTACATTTATTTTAGTTGCTAAGTTGAACTTTGTCATTGTAATATTAATTAAATTTATTAAATAAAAATCATTTTTTTTACAACCTACGTTGCGACCAGATAAAATTCCTTTTTTAAAAATTTTCAAAATTCCAAAAATAACAACCAGTCGATTTTTAAAATTTTTAAAACGCCCACACGTATCTTTATAAATTCCTCAACACTTGGTACTATTCCCGTCTAGATTCTCCTAAAATCCTCGGAGCTATGGCCAAAAATACGTCTTAGGCGATTTGCATCTGCCATTTTCAATGGTAAAACGATTCTAACTGTAAAATGTAACATAACCATGTAGCTGTAGATATAACTGGAGAGGCCTGTTATTGTTGAAGCAGCAGCCTTGTAATTCACTTGATATGTAAATGGTTTTCATAGTCAATAAATTAAATCTGCCGCTAAATGGGTAAACTGAAATAAAATTACCACTATTTGTCCAGGGTAAACGGTAACGACCGTTTAATCGTTTATTTTTATTTCGACCTTTTCTACAAATAATTTTGATAATTACCATGACAGACCCTAAAAACGGGGCTCACGATAATAAGTAGATTTTACCTTATATTTCTATTTTTATATTCATTCTTTGTTTGTTATCAATGATCATACTACCATGAGAGAGTTCTTTGAGTTTCTTCATTTTGGGTGGGAATGGGAACGGTACTTTTTAATTTGGTTTTTGAAATACCTATAATATGTATAAGTTTCAACTCATAATATGATTCAAATGTGTGTGACTAAAAAATCCTTTTCGATATAAGCACATAGGCATGCTTCATTCCTGCGAAGATAAGTTTCAAAGTAAGTTGATAGAAAGGCTATTTCCTCATAATGTTTCTCTTTTACGAAAAAAATATGCTTGGCTCACTGATCAGAGTGCCTAATGCGAGTTTAAATTACTATTCAAAAGTTAATCATCTTTTTTTCAACTCAGCCTTCGATGATCTTTGGGATAGATCACAGACGTATAATAAGTCTGTGGGATAGATCTATATAATACTTGCTTGCTTTAACTAACAGGGTGACAGGCCACTCCATGTATATCTACAGCTTCATGGGCATAGCACAGTTTGTGCGAAAATATTATGCGCTGCACTATGCTCAGGACCCCGAATTTTCGAAACTGTTTTTTATCACGGATTCAATGTAGTGTAGTTTTCGAATTAAGATTACAGTAAACTTCCATCATACGGAACGCCGTATGGTGGAAGCAAAGCAGTAAGCTTGCTGGCTTAATGCTCTAAGTTGCTGGCAATGCTCTAAGTTGCTGGCTGATAATAAAACTACGTACTTTGTAGCGCATGTAATAGCTAAGCTAAAGATTAGGCTCTATGGGCAAGAACGTTTTGCTTTTCCTAAATGAGAAAAAGAAAAGATACTCAAAAAAAAAAAAACCATCATAAACAAACGTAGTTTTTAATGATTTAATATTTTATTAAGTTAATTTTAAAGTAAAAGCTTATAAAGTAAATCAAAATGACGAATTTGGAAGTAACTGCTGACAAATACATTTGAAGTTTTATTTAACTTTAAATGTTACGATGGGCCGAACCCAAAGAAAAAGAAAATGTAAAGAACGCAACTTTAATACTTGTGAAAATGACAAAGAATTGATTGAATTGAACTCTTGGCTATCAAAAGAAGGAGTTCGACGAAATCAAAAACTTGTATTGGCTGTTTTTGATGATACCGGCCGTGGTGTGTTGACGAAAAAGAAGATATCTGCAGGAGAGGAATTGATAAATTTACCTCTTAATTCAACTATCAATGTGGTCACTATTCTTGCGGACTTCTCTTTTTGTGGAATATTTTTAAACAACAAGAAGCAGTGTTTTGTGGAGTATAAGCAGTCTATCTCATTTCAGTCGTTACTTGCTTTTTATTTGACTTATTTAAAAATACTTGGAACTGATACAAAATGGTTTATTTACTTAAAAAGTTTACCAAAACAGTATACTGTGCCATATTTTTTACCTAAAGACATACAATGTGAAGTTGATTCTGATATATTTACAGCTATCTCTAATCAGAAAATTGTTGTTACTACATCTTACTGTATTTTTGAAGATATTTTAAAATCATGTTTATGTGATAACCATGTGGTACAACATTTAAGAGAAAAATTTAACCTGGAGATATATGAATGGGCCTATTTTACTGTCAACACCAGATGTGTCTATATGGACTTAACAAATATTTTCAATTTAAGTAATATTGAGAAAACTGTTTTGTGTTTAATTAGTGATAACACTAAGATATCTCTTTGTCCTTACTTAGACATGATAAATCATAGTCCTAATGCCAAAAACGAAACTAAATTGATGATCAAGAAAGATATTTTGGATGTAAGCATCACAAATTTGAACCAAGATTTATTTGCTGATGTGTGGTTTTCCATATATACGAAGATTAATTTTGAAGCATACACACAAGTATTTATATGTTATGGAGATAGTCATAATTTAAAATTAATAACAGAATATGGTTTTTTCTTACCTGCTAATGATCTTGATTTTGTATCATTAAGTTTTAACAGTATAGTGGAATTCTTATATTCTCAATCTGTGAAATTTTCTCAGGATCAGAACTCTTTCATTAATAGTCACGGACTAAATAAAGATTTATACATTGATTTTAGAGGTTTAAGTTTTAATTTGTATGGATTACTAATGGTTGTAAAGTATTATTATGATAAAAAAATGGATGTAAGTAGGCTAATATATTCAGCTGCTGTATGTTCTAATAACAAAGACTTGAATGACATATTGAAGCCAATGATTGCAAATAAAATAGAAAATATTAAGAAAACTGTTGACAAATTGATTAATTATGGTAATAAATGTGTTATTTTAGAAAATTGTATAGGTCTCATGAGTCATTATGTTAGTATTTTAGAAAAGTTTATTAAATGTTAGATGTGGTAGACTGAACTTTTATTTACAAAATATAAAACGGCTTATTTTTCCTGAAACAAATTAATGGTTTCGGTGTATATCAACTCATACTGTATGTAAATTGCTCTACTACTGTTATTGTTTACTCTACTGTCCCATTGCTGGACAAAGGCCTCCATCTCGTTGAAATCAAGTCATCATTACAGTTGATAATTTAAGTACTAGCCCCAGTTTGTTACACCGCATCTTTTTCTTTTTTAGGTAAGAGTCGCCGTCTCACTGCATGCATGTTGGCTACTTTTCTACTATTTCGTCTAATAAAATAAAACGATTTGTCACGAAAAAATCTAAAGATATGATTGTGTTGGTTAGATTTCTTTGCCGATCTTACTTCGCACGGAAGAAGGAAACTAATAAGTGGTCAATCTGTCAATGTCAACATAACAATCTGTCAAATTAACAATAATCAAGCTGTCAAAATTGTCAAACAAACATCTGCTTGCTGCTACCATGGCGGTCGCGCTGCTGTCAAATAAGAGTTTCAATAATTTTATTAGTAATCGCGTAAAACTCACAAAAACATTAATTAATAGTAGAACTGTTGTATATAACAAACCGCAGTTAAATTTAATTTGTAAGCAATGCGTCGTAACAAGTCATTACCGGGTATGTTTCATGAACTACATATCGGATACCTACTGATTACCTGTTTACTGTGATTTTGTGTTATTAAATTGCATAATTGTTTTATTTTTTATATCCAGTATTATTCTACACCGCCTCAAAGCGCTTCTGCAGGCGGAGATACGGCCAAAAATGTTCTGGCCGCAGTGTTGGCAAACAAACCAAAAACTGGAAAAATACCAGTTGGTAAGTATTATTATTGAATTTTCTCTTCTTTATTGAACAATTTGTCACACCGTTCGTTTGCAAAAAGACGTATTTTTCTATTATTTCTATTCATTAGGCTTTCCGTTTATTGTATAACCTTTTGAAATTTCATGACCTTGTCTGATACTTACACCTATCAGCTATTAATGGTTATTATTAAAATAAATAATCAAGGGACATTCTGACAAGTAATTACCCTTAAATACTTGGTACTTTTATTGCAAGACTAATTACCTTTAGATGCAGTTTAATCAATATCTACTTCTCTACTTGATATTCAAAAGTAGGTATCTAGTTACTACATAATATAGTAGTACAGTACTACTACTACTACTACTACTACTAGTACCTTGTATTATGTAGTAACTGGATGCCAAGGTACTAAGGTAGTTATTATATAAACTAATTTTTATTTTGTGACCTATTCATAAAATAATAAAGAATCTTTCCAACTTCTTACAATAAACTTATTGACTTTAATTAATTACTGCTAAGTCTCCTTTGATGTCAATGTTTGTTCTGTCATATCCCATTCCACTACTTTAACATCTGTGGGCGTTACAGTCCATCAAGTGGTAAATTTAGTATAAACTTTTATTGTCTGCTTTGAAAGTTTCGTAAATTAATTTTATTTAGTTATTCATTTTAAAATAACATAATCCTCTATATAAATAATTGTAATATGAAAATTAAAATTGTCTTTGATTTGTTGCTTTTTATTGTTTTCTTAAAACTGTTTAGCACTAATTCATTATAATGTCTTATATTATTTAACACCCCAACCCTTTAACGGGCATAACATGTTTGAATATTTCATTGCTTTTCAATCTTATCACAATGAAATAAAGTTCAAAATTTGTTGGGAATATACATCCCTCTGACTGTGAAAGGGTTAAACGCCATATGTCCGACAAACAATTGAATTTCTATTATGCCTGGGCCTGTCGGCGGTCAACCTGTTAGTGTGTATCTTTGTTACAAATTTGGTCAACCTAATTAAGTGAATCATGAATGTGTATTGCCTAAATATGCATGTTATGTCATTTAGCATTGTTTGTTAATCTTTTAAACCACATACCAAATATCTAAAATATCTTATTATGATACTTTAGTTGCTAATATGGTAAATACCTTGTAATGATCTTTGCAAGGTGGCTGGCAAGAGCTGATGAGAGTAGCCACAGATCATGCTCAGTGGAGTGTACTTGGAGAGGTTTTTGTCCAGCAGTGGACTAGTATAGTCTGAGGATGATGATGATGATGTTGACAATGATGATGATGATGATGATGATGATAATAAATATTAGTCATAGCAAAGATCCTTTTTGGATGGCTACAATCTTCATACATCTATTTCTATATTATATGAGCAACATTGTTGTGTTGTCAGTGATTGAATACTAACTGGCCTTTTACTGGTGGTGGCAATATAGATGCCATTATAATTCAAACCTTATGTAGTTGTAATAGAAATGAAAACCAATGAAAAATATATTACGCTATACCAGTCAAAAAGGGTTCAATTAATAACTAAAATCAATAAAACTTTTGTTTATGTTGGCACAAATTTGGTTCATGGTTATGTGTGTTTTTTTAAGTTATTTGTACAATCTAAAAGGTCATTCTTTGCATGTCCTTTTTATGAGTGCAGCTGTATTTACTATGAATTGAAATCATAAATAATTTTTAATTTTGTTTTCCCTTTTAGTATTTTGCTAATACAATATGTTTTATTACTAATACTTGGTTGATAGCAGTCCTGTTCCTTGCACGCATCCCTGTATTTAGTCCGCTTTGTTCCATCCTCTGTTTACCTCTCCTACAATCCTCATGATATATCTCCTATCCTAGGTATCCAAAAAAGGGACTGCTTTCACCCAGGTGCCTCTGTTTTGTCCCGTGAAGATATAAATTTGGGAGATGCGAAGCCAGTGTCTGGAGTTGATATGTTTCGCGGCATGTTGGAATATGTATGGCCTAAGGTGAGATTGCATACATTATTTAAGGAGTCAATATAGAAGTTTATATAATTTTTTTAACGCAAATTTTGTTGCGAACAAATTACAACACAACAAAAACAAAACAACCACGATAGCTCAATTGGAAGAGCACCTGACCCGGTATGTCAGAAGGGTGCAGGTTCAAACCCTGCTCGTGGAAATTTTTTCAACATTTGTGTTTTTTTTTTGTAATTTGTTCGCAACAAAATTTGCGTTAAAAAAAATTATATAAACATTTATAAATAGCTTGCCTACTTCTTAACTGATCTTTAGTATTTGTAAAAATATTATGATCGGATGTTAATGACGGTAGTTGTTAACATTGAATGGGCGCCTTTGGCTTTCAAAGTAAAAAGTAAATAGTGTTGAATAATTTCGGCGGGCTGGTTAGAACCACGATAGCTCAATTGGAAGAGCACCTGACCCGGTATGTCAGAAGGGTGCAGGTTCAAACCCTGCTCGTGGAAATTTTTTCAACATTTGTGTTTTTGTAATTTGTTCGCAACAAAATTTGCGTTAAAAAAATTATATAAACATTTATAAATAGCTTGCCTACTTCTTAACTGATCTTTAGTATTTGTAAAAATATTATGATCGGATGTTAATGACGGTAGTTGTTAACATTGAATGGGCGCCTTTGGCTTTCAAAGTAAAAAGTAAATAGTGTTGAATAATTTCGGCGGGCTGGTTAGAACCACGATAGCTCAATTGGAAGAGCACCTGACCCGGTATGTCAGAAGGGTGCAGGTTCAAACCCTGCTCGTGGAAATTTTTTCAACATTTGTGTTTTTGTAATTTGTTCGCAACAAAATTTGCGTTAAAAAAATTATATAAACATTTATAAATAGCTTGCCTACTTCTTAACTGATCTTTAGTATTTGTAAAAATATTATGATCGGATGTTAATGACGGTAGTTGTTAACATTGAATGGGCGCCTTTGGCTTTCAAAGTAAAAAGTAAATAGTGTTGAATAATTTCGGCGGGCTGGTTAGAACCACGATAGCTCAATTGGAAGAGCACCTGACCCGGTATGTCAGAAGGGTGCAGGTTCAAACCCTGCTCGTGGAAATTTTTTCAACATTTGTGTTTTTGAGTCAATATAGAATTTCTTTTTAATAAAATATTTAATTATGTATGTAAAAAAAATATATTAAAATAAAACAAAAAACCCGACTGCTAAGACAACTATATAAAAAACAATAATATACTCTTAAAAACCGGACTAACATAAAAAATAATTGCCAAGAGAAAAACTGAAAAGAAAAAAAACAAGCTCTATGATCCCAGAATTCCATATGAGCAATGTTGAATGCAACATGAAATATGTCCTTGTCCGATACTTATACTTAAATAATAAAATCTATAATAAATGAGTATTTATAAATACATTGAATATTGATAGTTGTCGCAGGCGAGGACCATCACCAACCAACCAAAGAGAGTGCGGATTTAATTAAGTTAGGCACGCGCCGTTTGGTTGGGCCTTTGAGCATAAGCTTCGAATAGTTATTCCGTGTTTAGTGTCTTTTACTCTAATGTGAAATGAAATTTACATGACGGGTAACGAAATTCGCAATATGTGTTCTAAACTTATGCTCTGCTTACTAGTAAGAGTAAGGTTCTAAAACTACAGTTGTTGTATAACTGCCATTACAGAACAATCAAATAAACATGCTCATTCATTTCCAGGACAACGATATGATCAGGAACCGCGTGATGCTGTCTCTCTCACTCCTGTTCGGTGCAAAAGTGATAAACGTCACCGTCCCCTTTCTATTCAAGTATGCGGTGGATGAGGTTAATCAGGCGAGTGTGACACCGGCAGGCGACGCGCTGTTGGGAATGGCGACCGTGCCGCAGGCGTTGGGCACGACGGCTTTCAGTTTACTTATCGGCTGTAAGTTGCATTTTTATAGGCTCTAAATGACCATAGTTTTATGTGAAAAAAGTATAACCAGTATACTGTCTCATTGCTAGGCAAATACCTTCAACATAACATCAAGTCATCAGTCAGTGCAAAGATCAAAGTCAAGTCATCAATCAATGCATTGAACAATCCGAAAAACACTACCCACCCTGGGAGTTGAATTTAGGTCCTTTGGGTATGGTTGGTCCTTCGAACCGAGCGCTTTGGGTTCACTTCCCACATTCATTCATTCACATGTTGACATAATTAGGGTGTTTTTAATATCGTGCGGATTTCATCACGCACGCGGGATTGCCCCGCACGCGGAAATTTTGACGCAGCGTGAGACACGCTAGCCCACGATCTAGTTTTCTGCGGGCTGCTATGCTATGCATTGTAGACCGATAGCGCTAGGTTTTGAGGTTTCAAAAATATTAAAGTTGTCTGTGTTTCGCATATAGTTTTCGGACCTTTTGCCCAACCTAATACATTAGTTTGTGTCATCCTAGGTACTTGCATAGGTAGAAATTTAGGTATTTATCGCTTCGATCTTTTTTGGACGAAAAGAAAATTAAGAGTTAAAAATTTTACTGTCATCATGATAATAACGAAGTAGTAACTGATGTACATAGACAATTTGTGTCATCTCTGTCCACGAGAATCCTGATATTTAACCAGTACCTAAAACGTCGCCCAACTAGCTCTGAAAGAATATTACAATAGGTTAAATAAGTGTTACGCGTTTTAGAGTACTGATATCTGTTGTTCAAAATATTTTGTGTCGAATTCATCCACGATATTTATAGATATTTTATTTTTTATTACAAAACCCTGTAAAAGCCATAAAAGAAAGTGCAAGTTATTAGAGTTTACTTGTTTTTGATTATTATGGTGTAATAAAACACTATTCATAATTTGTGTTGTTTTTATCCACGAATTCTTATTATTTAAAAAAAAACAGATTTCTAAGCACGTAGGGCGAGCGCGGGGAAGAGCGCGGGCGCGGCGCGTCGCGTGTTGTTTGTTTACATTCGGTCTTCGTATTCGGTGCAAGTTGCGACAAGTGCGTTTGTTATTCGATTTGATTGATTTAAAAGTTAATGAAGCTGTGAAAGACTAAAATGGAGGTTGAAAACAATATATCTATACTAATATTATAAAGCTGAATTTGTTGGTTTGTTTGGTTCAACGCGCTAATCTCAGGAACTATTGGTTTGAATTGAAAAGTATTTTTTTAGTGGAATAGTCTATTTATTGAGGAAGGCTATAAGATATATTACATCACGCTATGACTAATAGAACGCGGGTGAAACCGCGGGGCACAGCTAGTGTGTTATATGTGGTCTCATACTGGACGTTAATACAGTGATTGTTAAAGAAAGAGGATTAATAAAGTTCATAGAATCGAGCATTGTAAGGGATGACGGAAAAGCAGACTGTTTTAAGGCCCGTGCTTAAATACAACTACACAAAACCTGCCGAAACACATAATCCGAAATGTATTGAAGCGGAATAGGAGAGAAAAAAGAAAGAATCTGAAAAAGTAACAGAATCAATCAGCGACTTCGACTTCCAATACAAGTGCTTGTTTAGCGATAAGGATGCGTCATCGAATTTGAACAATAACATCTCTACGCAATTGCAGAGATTCGAGAGTATTTGCGACTTCTGCATTGCCGACAATACGTTCAGCGCGACGCTGCCTGCAATCTGTCCAAGGCATCGATAAGGTACTTTGCGGAACCTTCCCAGATGTGCGAGCAATAACTCCACGCAAGACCGTACCTGTGTCTTGTACAAAAGGCACAACTGGTCCGGCGTAAAGAATCGCCGCACTCTGTTCAGAATACCAAGTTTTCATGAGGCTGTTTTGATCACGGCTTCGATGTAGTCCCTTTGGTTCAGATCGCAGCGTATCGTCATACCGAGCATGTTGATACGGCTCTGCAGGCTTAGAGATGTACCCTGAAGAGCTGGAAGGGGAAGGAATGGTGATTTTTTTGCCGTGAACACACATACCTGTGTTTTCTAGGCATTAAACTCAACCAGATTATTGTAGCTCCAATTAGATATGAGGTCCAATACCCGATTGAGCTCAATGACAAGATTCACTCGATTCACTTCGGTTTCGACCCGCCCTGCTGCTGGGTGACCGTTATATCCCTTATGCACCGTGCTATCATCTGCATAGCAATGAATATTTCCAAGTGGAAGCATATCATTGATATGCAGAAGGAACAGCGTAGGGGACAGAACGGAGCCTTGAGCGGCTCATGTCAGTGAACGCTGGGGTCCCCCCAGCGTTCACTGACATGAGCCGCGAATCGCATCCATCAGATAGAATACGGATTCTGCGCCCATGCAGGAAGCCAGCGACCTGGTTGCAGAACTGAGCAGGCTGACCATATGCCGGGAGCTTGGAGAGGAGAGCTTTGTGCTAGACCCGATCAAAAGCCTTGGCTATGTCAAGGTTAACAGCCACCGACTCACCACGCTTGTCAATAGCCTCACCCCATAGATGTGCAACGTACGCTAGAAGATCACCCGTTAACCGTTTCGGCGGAAACCCGTATTGGCGATCGTGAATTTTGGAGTGTTATTTGTTGTTGTTTATTTAAAATGCGCTCCATTACTATGCACAAAACTGAAGTTACGGCTATAGGGCGGTAGGGGTAATTCGATGGATCTGACCGATCTCCTTTTTTGGGGACCGGTTGCACATTAGCTTCTCTCCAAGATTCCGGCACACAACCTGAAGAGAGCGATAGACGGTAAAGGTGCGTTAACAGGGGGGACAACTCCGCTGCACACATTTTTAGGACTATTGGAGGGAGGGATGCCATCAGGGCCATTAGCTTTCCGGACATCGATTGACTGCAGCTCCGCACGAACATCATACTGCCTGATTTTAAAATCGGGCATAGCGTGGCCACAGTGAGAAATTGTAGGTGGCTGTGCATTGCAGTCATCGACTCGGGAGTTAGCCGCAAAGAGTTTGGCCAAAAGATTGACCTTCTCCTGCGGGTTGTGAGCTAAAGTACCTTCTGGACATCTCAGTGGTAGCAGCGAGGGTTGGTAGAAGTTCGATTGCACGGCTTTGGCCAGACGCCAGTAACTGTAGCTACGGCTGCCCGTAGGATGCGTCAATAGTTCTTGGCTCTTTTGCAGGACTTGGTGGCATTATTCGCGGATAATCATATTATATTATATTCGGTTGAACCATCGGTTCCGCCTGCCTTTGCTGATGAGATAGGAGTGCGGAATATAGTATTCCATCCCTAACACTATCTTATCAGCAATTGCAGTCGCACTAGCTGTCAGGTCCTTTCCACTGAAACAGCGCTGCACCCAAGGAACGGATGCGAAATAGTCCCGTATACCATCCCAACCCAATCTGCCGACGAGTAGTGCCAAATCTGGCGTTTTGACACCGCTGAAGGCGTTAGTGGGGCCAGAGGCACTTTACTGAATACCAAGCAGTGATCCGAAGATCCTAAAGGAGCTCGAACCTCCACTCGATAACCAGCTGGGCGACTCGTCAGCAGAAGGTCCAACAAAAAGGGCGCGTGACCGACTATATCTGAGATCCTGGTGGGCTGGTTCACCAGTTGAGTCAAGTCGTTTGCGAGAGCGAATGTGTGGGCAGTTCTACCAGCATAGTCAGTTTTGGAGGAACTTAACCACAACTCGTGGTGAACATTGAAGTCCCCCAAAAACACCAATTCCGCTTGTTAGAGATAAGCCAACAGTTCGGAGCCGTGTCCACCGGGCTTATAGAGTGGACAACCAAACTGGCAATGTGAAAGTGACAGATGTGACACAAAACGCAATAATAAGCTTTATAGGTACGACTGTATCCACAAGCAAGACAAAAATTAACTTTAGAATTTTTTAAACTTATGCCCTCAAAATAGCCTAGCGCTATCGGTCTATTGTGGTTGTGTACAATGAACGACAAACTCAGAAAATTATTGATCGTGTACTTAATTAAATATACCTACACCTAATATATTTTTAATGACGGAAATCGATTCAGTAGCCGATTAACAACCTACTTTTAGGATGCTACTAATGTTTTATAATTTTGAAATTGAGACCTATATGCAAGGTATTCCTGTACCAAATTTTGTCTACATCGGTTCATAATTGTAGACGTTATTAAGCTGTAAAACATCAGGACGGTTTCTTTTCCTCTTTACTCAAACTATCGAAATTTGGTGCTAGTTCCTTTAATATTTCTTTCCAGGCAGCGTCTCTAGCATCTCTGTTTTTATACAAGGTGGCCGGAAGATTGACGTCCAAAAGAAAAAATTAGGTCTCTCGTGTCGTGGGGTATCCGAATCACCCCCATGTATGTTCCGCGATTTTAAACGGTTTTCGAGTTATGAATTTTTTTCTAAATTTTTGAGAATTTTCGAGCAATCAACTTAAAAAATTTCTAGAAAAAAAAGTAGAAGACTTTTTTGTATTTTTTTTTTGCAACGAAATCTTCATAAGTTGTACTTTTATGCATGAAACAATTAGCTTCGTAACTTTGATGAAAATTTGGAAATGCAGGTCTCAAGAATAAAAAATACGATTATTGAATTATGACTAGAACATTAAGATTAAAATTAAAAATCTAAATAGATGACTGCATGGTTATTTAGTGATCCTAAAACATGCGACATACTCTCAGCTTTCATAATCATTAAAAAAAAGTAGTACTTAATGAGCTAGTTTTCCTAGAATCGGCCTTCAAAGACAGCCACGTGGTATTTTTTTTAAATAATCCATGTGATTGAAACAAAAAGTCTTGCTATTTTATGGTTCCTAATGTTAAATTGGTTTGTTAACTAACCAAAAAATGCCTAAAAAATTGACATTTTGTTTAATTTTAGTTTTAAATTTTATCAATTCTGCGCGTTGCATTCTTGCGAATCATGGGTTGTAAAAGTGAACGCGATTATTTTACCTGCAATAACAATAGGTCGACCGCGAGGATAGAGACGGAATAATTGCCATCTCTCTCACTCTCAGTAGCGCGGGCGACAACCCAAGCCAACGCCAAAATGTTATCTCAGTCGTACTCACTTTGTGTTTACTGCTACTCGTGTCGCCATCATCATCATCATCATCATCTCAGCCAAAGACGTCCACTGCTGGACAAAGGCCTCCCCCAAGGATATGAGGGGTATTTGCCGTAATCGCCACGCTTGGCAGGCGGGTTGGCGATCGCAGTAGGTTGAGGGTAACATCAGAGAGATGCTGCTGCCCATCCTCTGGAATGGTCCCTTAGTCGGCTTTTACGACACCCACAGGAAGAGATGGGGTGGTGCAATTCTTTATCCCCGGCACCACACAGGGAATCATCGTGTCGCCATCGCTCACCCCAAATTTGCTTGCCCTACTTTTTTGACTACTTTGCTCGTTTACTGGACTGTTTTGCCTTCTGATTTGGACTTTGTTTACTTGGAAGTGAAAGAGATGAGTTACACATTAAGTGAATATGCAGAAATGCATTATTTTTATGGAGTTGCACAAGGCAACGGCCGTGAAGCAGCGCGATTGTATCGCGAACAACTTCATTGACGTGGTGGGCCGCAACCTGCACATTATCCCGACCATCGTGTTTTTATTAACACGCACAACACGTTGATGGCAGGCCACATTCCTGGTCAACGCGGTGGTCGTGAAGGAATCCCTCGAGTCGATCCAGATCGCAGAGAAAGAGTGCTCGAAGAAGTTCAGCGAAATCCGTCCACGAGTACGAGAAGAATGGCTCGTGCTCTGGGCATCCCAAGAACGTCTATTCAAGCCATACTTCACGATGAAGGATATCACCCTTTCCATATCCGACGAGTTCAAGCTTTGCTACCTGCAGACTACCCATTGCGCGTTGAATTTTGCCAAACCATGTTACGAAAACAGCAAGAAGATCCTGGATATTTCGATAAAGTTTTGTGGACCGATGAGTCACGATTTGAGCGATTTGGAATATTCAATATTCATAATTACCACTCGTGGGCAATCGAGAATCCACACAAAACGAGAGATTCATTTTTTCAACACCGGTTTAGTGTTAACATGTGGTCGGGTATCCTCAACGGCGAACTTATTGGCCCGTTTGAATTGCCATCCAGACTTAATGGATAAATTTACAAAAACTTTTTAGAAAATGAACTACCATTGCTGCTGCTAGATGTGAATCTTCAGCTTCGACGCACCATGGTTTTTCAAAATGATGGCGCCCCGTGTCACTACGCAACGCAAGTCCGAAACCACTTAAATGAAACTTACCCCAACAGATGGATCGGACGCAGCGGACCAATCAGATGGCCTCCACGCTCACCTGACCTTAACCCAATCGACTTCTTTGTGTGGGGCTATTACAAGGAAATCGCTTACGCCCGAGAATGTTCGAGTGAACAAGAACTTAGAGAAAAGATTACAGAAGCCGAACGTGTTGTGAGAGAGAATAGGGAAGCTTTTAGACGATTAAAAGGCAATTTTTTACGAAGGTGTAGAATGTGCATTGCTGCTGGAGGTGGCCACTTTGAAAACCTTTTGTGAATTTAAAAAATAAATTTTCTTTCTGATTACCTCTGATTTATTGTTTTCTAAAGTTTACGCGAACACTACACATTGAAATGAAACAACTTTTACGGATCTACTCGCGTTTATTTTGCACATTACTTATTTAATGTTTATCCTGACGTTTCGAACCCTTTGCAGGGTCCGTGGTCACAGGGAGACTGAGGTGTTGGTCATCTCATAATTAGTTGGTAGCTTGTATACCCTCATTTAAATTTAATCAGGTGCGTTCCGTTTTACGCAGAAAGAGCTTACAGTATCTTTTGGTCTGGCAGTATGGTGTCGGGGCTGGGATTTAATATTTTGTATGATGGGATCCCAGGCTGGTGGTAGATTCCAACCATCTTCTCTATTAAAATTAGGATGTTTTTTAATTTCGGCGGCTTGAAGTAAGTGTTGATTGAAGCTCGCTTTAAGATATGTCCAATCTTGTCAGTGACACCTTTCATATATGGAAGTACAGCAGGTTGGCGCTCGACTGTGGTTGGTTTATCAGCAAATTGACAACCTTAAAATTAAAAACTCAAAATGTTATCTAATCTTAGCTTTTTTGCGGCAATTTTTGGTTAGTCAACAAACCAATTTAACATTAGGAACCATAAAATAGCAAGACTTTTTGTTTTAATCACATGGTTTTTTTTTTTAAATGCCACGTGGCTGTCTTTGAAAGCCGATTCTAGGAAAAGTAGCTCATTAAGTACTACTTTTTTTTAATGATTATGAAAGCTGAGAGTATGTCGCATGTTTTAGGATCACTAAAAAACCATGCAGTCATCTGTTTAGATTTTTAATTTTAATCTTAATGTTCTAGTCATAATTCAATAATCGTATTTTTTATTCTTGAGACTTGCATTTCCAAATTTTCATCAAAGTTACGAAGCTAATTGTTTTATGCATAAAAGTACAACTTATGAAGATTTCGTTGCAAAAAAAAAAAATACATAAAAGTGTTCTACTTTTTTTTCTAGAAATTTTTAAAGTTGATCGCTCGAAAATTCTCAAAAATTTAGAAAAAAATTCATAACTCGAAATTCGTGAAAAATCGCGGAACATACATGGGGGTGATTCGGATACCCCACGACACGAGAGACCTAATTTTTTCTTTTGGACGTCAATCTTCCGGCCACCTTGTATAACTATGAAATCTATCCCATAAGCAAAGCCGCAGATGTACTTCAAACACGTTCATTCATATCAATTTTCATTTTTGATTTGTCTGTACTACTCGCGAGTGCACCCCGTATTACAGTAAAATGATTTTGATTTAAGACATTTATTCTCATTAAGAATTATACATTAATTCACTTACAATGCACACTTGTTTTCATAGAAGTGGTCACGCACGCGGGGTCCCCGCGCGGGGCGGTTGCCCAGGATCTTGCCCCGCATCCCGCATGCGTATACCACACATTACAATAAATACTTGTATGAAAAGGACACTTGCGGGTGTTTCGCATGCGGGGCAATCCCACGTGCGTGATGAAATCCGCACGATATTAAAAACACCCTTACATGTTGTTGCAAAATATAAGTACCTTCCTCTTCCGAGTTGGTGGTCGGGCTTGTTTTAAGTCCGTTACCAGCTACCACTATCTTATCTAAAACGAAAAAAACTCTAGGACGTTAGTATGGGACGCTTATAGGCTAACTTTCCGAGTATGCAAGCGAGTCTAAGCTCACGCCTACCTACGCCTTTATAGCTTAATTAGTTTGACACAATCTTCTTTATACTTATTACAGATGGTATAGCGCGGGCTACAGCGGCCGGTTTCAACGAACTCCGCAACGCAGTATTCGCCAAAGTGGCTCAGCACTCTATAAGGAAGCTGGCTTGTAATGTGTTCATGCATCTGCACAATCTGGACCTCAGCTTCCACCTGGGAAGGCAGACGGGAGCGCTGTCCAAGGTAATGTAGACTCTATTCATTAGTGACGCAAAGTCTATTTACACTTTAGTAGACAATGAACTCTACAAAGTATTTTACCTTACTAAAATACCTTGCTTAAAATGGTTCGACTTTTACAAAAACACAATGTTGAAAAAATTTCCACGAGCAGGACTTAAACCTGCACCCTTCTGACATACCGGGTCAGGTGCTATCCCAATTGAGCTATCGTGGTTCTAACCAGCCCGCCGAAATTATTCAACACTATTTACTTTTAACTTTGAAAGCCAAAGGCGCCCATTCAATGTCAACAACTACCGTCATTAACATCCGATCATAATATTTTTACAAATACTAAAGATCAGTTAAGAAGTAGGCAAGCTATTTATTAAATGTTTTTGTGTTGTTTATATAATTTTTAACTTTAGGTTCTACTTTTACTTGAAACTAAAGTGTTAAAAAGCTTTGTTAAAAATATACTTAAATTAAATAACAGTAAAGTTAATTTTGCTTAATGTTAAAAGCTATTAAAAAGTGTGGTTTTTATCAGCAAGACTGCCTTCCATAATAAAGCAGGAACACAGCATTCAACAAATTGTCCTATGGGCCGGATCTTAGTTTATTTTTCGTATGACATAGTGCGTTTTAATAAATTGCTTATATAAGTGAATTCCATTAATTTCAGACCATAGATAGAGGATCGCGCGCCATCAACTTCGTCCTGTCAGCGATGGTGTTCAACGTGGTGCCCACGATATTCGAGTTAATGCTGGTGTCCAGCATTCTTGGGATAAAAGGGGGATTGGCGTTTGCAGGTGAATATTGACAATTTAGACAATACTCGGATTGTATTTAATGCGCTTATAATATCACATTATTAGAAGTCTTGTTAGGTAGCTTTTCCACACGAGCTGTGCGAGGTAGCTAAGCGGTGCGCGAGAAAAATATCGACTTATAATATAGTTAACCTCTGGTCGGCTCGATCCACTGGCCCTTCGGAGAGACGTTGCGTCTCTCTGTATATTTTATCGCCTTTACCATGGGGAGTGCTCCGAGGAATTGTTCGGTTTGATCCCTGCCGCTGATTACCTTCACCGCACTACACGCAATCGACTGTCTTTCCATCCACACCATCTTGATTGATAGCAATCTACTACTGTGCGTTTCTCACGTAATTTTTTACCACGAACTACAGTGCCGTGGAACCAACTCTCAGCGGCGGTATTTCCGGACCATTACGACTTAGGGATCTTCAAGAAACGAGCTTATTCCTTCCTTAAAGGCCGGCAACGCATCTGCGATTCCTTTGGTTTTGCGGGTGTCCATGGGCGGCGGTGATTACTTCCCATCAGGTGACCCGCCTGCTCGTTTGCCTACTTCTAATATAAAAAAAAAATAGTTTCGCTTCCTTTAGCTTCCTTTACCTGCGGTTTGAAATGGAGTGATCCTATTAATGGATTTTTTCCTCGCAATTCGCTCAGCTACCTCGCTCAGCTGTTGTGGAAAAGTGCCTAAACCCAGTTGATAAAAAATTGATATTCTTGTGTAAGGCATAGCTTCAATGTTATGTCGAATTTAAATGTAAAGCAATGTGTGTTGCAAAAGAAAAAAAAAACAGCGCAACGTCACTTACTCAAAAAGTCACAAATTGCAAAAAACTTTTCCCTTACATTTTGTAAAGAATTTGTGTAACTGAAATACAAAAAATAAAATAAAAGACAAATGATCACGTAGAATTTTACAGATATCAAAAAGAAGGCGTATTATTATTTTTTTATTATTAACTAACATAACTTGATGATGTTATTCTTATTTAAAATCTTGCTGTTTCTTGCCCTACTACGATATCAAGTGCACGAAGTGACCGCCATTTGGATGAAAAATTCAATTTCATTTTGTTCCAAATTTGAATTGCTTTTAAACTTATCTTTTTATTCAGTCAACAAAAAGATGTCAACCGTCACTAAAAAAGCTTTTGCGAAAAATTTTCATACAAAATGTACGGGAAAAGTTTTATTGCAATTTGTGACTTTTTGAGTACTCCAGCGATGGTTGGTCCCATGGAAGTTTTTGATCAGTATTAGAAACGGGATCGATTGGCATCAAAAAATGTTTTTGTGTAAAATGGCTATTTTCTTGCTAACTGTACATTTTTTTGAAAATCTTTGAATGGGGATCAAAATTCCATAAAAAATTATGGATAGTCTCCTAAGACCATTTTCGTGTAGCTGCAACGGATAAGGTACTTCCCCTTACTGCCCCGCTGAAAGTTTCCACCCTGTATATAAATAGACGAACTATAATAATATATAACTACCATCATTACACCTACTCTATTTTCAGTAAATAAATAATTTGATTTGATATATATATAGCAACAATATTTTGAGCGCTCACATCGCAGGTACCTACTTAAGTCGTGTCGTCGTCGCTCACTCGCCGATAAGTACCTACGCGCTTGAAAACCGTTGTCCTAACAAAAACAAAACACTATGTATCCATTTCAAATAGCTAGTCTAGTGAATAGTTTGCGCGACAAAATACTAAACTTGTATGTGCGCTGCGGGCTGAAAAAGATTGGGAAAAAAGGGGAAAAAATATATATTGCGTGTGTCCAGGGCTGGCGTTCAGCTGCGTGGGCGTGTACGCGGCGTTCACGCTGGCGGTGACGCAGTGGCGCACCAAGTTCCGCGTGCACATGAACCGCGCCGAGAACGAGGCCGGCAACAAGGCCATCGACTCGCTCATCAACTATGAGACCGTAAAAGTACCTCACATAGACTATGTATAACATTGGGTATAGACGAGCCTCTCATAAAAAATAAATTTAAATTTTAGCAGACTTAGCAAAGCCTTCGTCAAAGTATACCACTCTCATCTTAACAACTTCCCTGTCCCATGAGTCACATGTGGATACATAACAATTGATTAATCTAGTGTTTTAATTTTTGGACAGCGAAGTCGTTAATAAGCAAATTCAACAGATTTTTTGGTATACACGGGTCTTTATTGGAGTGCTTTTCATCATATCTAACTGTTCGTACAACTTGTTTATTAACAAATATACTATAAAATAATAAATAAAAAATAAAATATACTTATTTTTTATTTATTAGATTGATTTGAGGATAGCTAACAGCTAACAAATGTAAAAAATAACAAAACGATTTTGATTAGATGTTTCTTTTGATATTTTCCCTTTTTCTCGTGTTAGTACTTCAACAACGAGAAGTACGAACTAGAGAAGTACGACGCTAGCCTGCAGAAGTACGAGATGGCGTCGCTGAAGACCGCCTCCAGCCTCGCGCTGCTCAACTTCGGCCAGCACGCCATCTTCAGCGGCGGCCTCAGCCTCATCATGATCCTGGCCGCCAACGAGATCGCCAAAGGTGGGTCTCAAACAAACAGCCAACCAAAGCGATCGTCTTTTTGTGACCAGAAATCGTAAAGTCAATTATCAAAATTACAAAAGTAAAAAATAACAAGTTTAATTTATATAATTACGACGTACTAACTAATGAGCAGAGTAGAAAGTAGTAGAAATAGCATAAAACAGAGTTTAAGCTTATTGTTACTTAAATAGTCATGTTTGCGGTTTTGTTTTATTTTCTAAAATATGGGTTTTGTCGAATATTAATGGCGGATTATAAACTGTTCAGTGTTCTTGAACGTGCATAATGTTGGTAAATGAAGCAAATAGTGCAACGTCACTTTTATAATTACGTCTGGAAGTCCGCGTGATATCTCAGGAATGCCTCACATCTGTACTGGTACTCAAGGAGTCGGGGGAATATCATTTACCGCTACTCATTTCTATTAACTTTCATTATCATTTAAAAAACAAAAAAAAATTGATATGATTTGTAATCAAAAATACTTTAACACTGGCTAAATGTGCTAACTGCAAATAGCCATTGTGAAACAGAGTATAAGCTTATCCCGTTTTTGTCTCTTTTACTTTAAAACTATTCGAAGCATATTCTTTGTTCATATGTAAGGCAACAATAATTAATTCCGGAACATTATGTATGTTCTGGAGTTGATTATTGTTGTCGTCAACTTCCCTATTGAGCCTCGATCCCCCCCTTAGGCACGATGTCGGTGGGCGACCTGGTGATGGTGAACGGGCTGCTGTTCCAGCTGTCCATCCCGCTGGGCTTCCTCGGCTCCGTGTACCGCGAGGTGCGGCAGGCGCTCGTCGACATGCAGACCATGTTCACGCTCATGGCCGTGCAGCCCCGGGTCAAGGTCAGTCTCAGACCCACAGCTCCCGGGGTCGATTCCCAGCGGGGAATACGTGTTTGAGTACTTGGTTCGGTTGCCGGTAGGACTTCTTAGTCCGATCCGATCCGAACCCTTCGGAGAATTCAGTAGGGCACGGGGACACGCACTAGTGCGTGATGCTGTTCCCTTTAGGAAATCTCCGAAGGTGATTCGTTTCACACGGCTTGAGGAACCCTTTAAGTTTCTCACTGCCTCCAAAAAAGCCCGGTGAACCTTAAAATGCCGTCTAAGGCATTCAGCAACCTCTAAAAAAAAGACCTGTTAGTCCGCCTAGATAGCTAGCTACCATCATATTATTTAAATATCTCGGCATAACATAATAGTGTAATAATGTCGGAAAACCAAAGTCATCGACATAGCTCTAAGAATTAGCACGCTGAAGTGGCAGTGGGCCGGCCATATCTGTCGAAGAACCGACAACCGCTGGGGTAAACGTGTTCTTGAGTGGAGACCACGACTCGGTAAACGTAGTATAGGACGCCCTCCGGCCAGGTGGGATGATGACCTGCGAAAAACTGCAGGCCGATGCTGGATGCGTCAAGCAGAGGACAGGGCGCTATGGCGCTCATTAGGGGAGGCCTATGTCCAGCAGTGGACTAAGATAGGCCGATGATGATGACGAATGTCAATAGCATTGTTGTGTTCCGACAGCAGACTCACTAGCTAGGGTCAAGGTCAATTTCACAAGGGTGAAAGTCAAACTTACATGAGTCCTAAGTTCATCACATACGAGTCAAGATTAGTGACACGGGGGTCCAAGTCAGCTGGGTATTCGCATATCGTTTACGCTCAGTTACATAACATGCAGTAACTATTAAAACTATGACCTTGTTCACGCTCATGCCGTGCAATCGAACCTATGTGTGACTTTTACGCGCTATAAGTCAGTCGCACATAAATCCAAGTTATATTCTTAACCGCATCGCATTGCATTTACGATCATTTGTATAACATAGTATTTGTACATGGGTCAACGTCAGTCTTTCATAAGTCAAATTCAGTCTCATATGGGTCAAAGTATGGACTTTGACTTTTTTTCTCATAGGTCAATGTCAATCTCATTTGGGTCTAGGTTAATCTCACATGGGTCTTGGTCAATCTTACTAAACTACGATGCTTACAACTGAAAAAAACTTTTATTTGCCAGGAGATAGACAAAGCGCCTCCCCTAATAGTGGACAACAAAACCGCCACCATAGAGTTTAAGGACATCAACTTTAAGTACATCAACGGGAAGCCGATATTCAACAACTTGTCGCTGACTATTCCCGCGGGCAAGAAGATCGGCATCGTCGGCGGATCGGGCAGCGGGTGAGCTGGTTACTTTATGTAATTTAACACAGTGACTCGTGATTACGTCCGAATGGAAAGGTACCCTTCTGCCTTACTTTGCTATCCAAAATTCATTGCACCGATTCATCGTGAAAAAAGTACCAACAAACAATAAGGCCGGCCGCTTGGATGCGTTTTCGTACGAATTTTACTCGTTCCGCACACTGGTTGCGTTTTTCTGTTGAAATTCCAGAGTCACATACCATATAACCCTAGACATTACATACGAAGGGAACGTCATTCGCCTTACATATGTACTGCCGGTACATATATGAGTGCCACCCCCCAAACACTCGATTCAGTCAATTCAGTCTTGTTTTGACATCGCCGCGTTACACAAAACGGAAACAATCGATTCAAAATATAAATATGCCGTATGGCGCAATAAAATTGTGCGGAAAGCATATAGTAGTGGATGTTCATCCAACTTAATAAAAGATGATATAATTATCCCATCGGTAAGTATAATCTTATGAGATAAAAATATAAATGTTATAATATAGCCAGTGGCCAGAGTGTAACAGTCACGTGACATTTATTCGTACAAACGCATACAAAATCTAAACAAGTTGCGATGGATTTCGGACAGCGGCGACTAAACTATACGCGCGTACACGCACGACTAGCTTGCACCAAGTGTGCGAACTGCGAGGTACCATAGCAGTTAGAGGGTCGGGATGTATCGTGCGTATTCGTACATGTTTCGTCACATTCGTAAGAAAACGCATCCAAAGTGTGGCTGGCTTAATATTTTCGTATTTCCCCGTTGCTGTTGTAACATAGGAATCGTAAAAACCTGTGGCGGTAGCCAAAGTAACATTAAGAAAACGATAGCGAAGTTCGAAAAGAATAAAATGTATGGGATTGACATAAGATTGACCACGTGATTTAGCGCGGCTTATATCAATCCCATACATTTTATTCTTTTCGAACTTCGCTATCGTTTTCTTAATGTTACTTTGGCTAAGCCTACTGGTGGTGCGAGTTGGTACCTGCATCGGGCCAGCGTAGCATGGTGCATAAACCATGCTACGATGGCCTAATTACCTCGTACGTGGTGTCTCATACGTGGTGTTTAACTTAGGATCTAAAAATATTTCATCATTATCATCAACCCATAATCGTTTCATTGCTAAGCTCAGGGGATCTATTTTAGAATCGCACATATGACATTGTGTTGTCGCATGCGGACTTCGTCTTCCAAGACGCATGACGCTAATTTTCCGTATTTTTGAATCGTTCGTTTCCGGTGCTGCCAACATAATACGAAATGTTGGATGTTATCCGTTCCACGCAGAATTTAGAGAAAACCGAGATTTTTTTTAATAGAATTTGACTTTTGACGGTTATTCTATCAATCGCGTTGGTCGCTCGACTGCAACGAGTGGGTAAGGGCACTCGTTGCGGTCGGAGTGATTTAAAAATATGGAAAGTCAAATGTCGAACAAAAATCAGTAGAAACCAAGCGCTCAACTCGAGGCGAAGAAATAAAAAATAGAGCCCCTGGTCTTGCCACATTACCTATGGGTTATTTTGTTAAGCTTAACAGTTGAACCATGATAGGCTGAAGATGATGATCATGAAATATTCTTAGTTCATAAGTAGAACTTCACAAATAAAATGATGTTTTCAGTAAATCGACGCTAGTAAGGTTGCTATACCGCTTCTTCGAGCCGCAGTCTGGCCAGATTTTGATAGCGGGCCAGAACATCAAGGATCTGGACCTCGCCAGCCTTAGGAAAGCAGTTGCTATTGTACCACAGGTAATATACGTTTTTCAAATTAATACCAATATCTCAATGAGGCTGTTTGTAATATTTATAATGATTAATGAAAATGTTTTATTTATTATACCTATGATGTAGCAATAAAAATATGCTTCAAGTCACTAAATAAAAAGTCGATAATTTATATTTTTTGTAGTTATTAAGAATTTATCTAAAAAAGTCTGCTATTAGAACATTTTATTCTGTCTGAGCTTCGATCAATTTATGTATGCACAAGATTCCCGATGAGCGTTTGAAAAACGATACGCGACTTTTCTGAGTTTGTCTCTGTTTAAGTTTAATTAATTTATTAAAATATATTGCGAAATGCTTTTTTAACCGACTTCAAAAAAAGGAGGAGGTTATCAATTCGACTGTATTTTTTTTTTATATTTTTTTTTTATGTTTGTTACCTCAAAACTTTCGACTGAGTGAACCGATTTTGATGATTCTTTCTTTATTTGAAAGCTGGTGCTTCCCGTGTGGTCCCATTTTAATTTGGTCCAGTTCTGATGATGGGATCCTCGAGGAATTGAGGGAACTCCTCGAATATTGTAGGCATACCTATCGCGATTTTGGTATTTTCAGAAATAAGTCAAGCATTTGCATTCAGAAAGTATCATTTGATGAAGTGTAACTGATGAAAAAGACCACAGATTGCCATCGGAACTCCTCAATGATAAGTATTTCACGGGTGGCGATAAAATATCTCGATTAAGATAGTTAAGCGACTATGACGAAGCAAAAGAAGACGGGCACCGGAACTCAGTTTTTGATTTCCTACTTTGAGATAGGCGTTTCTCGTTTTCTTCGCTTGTCTCATTTAAACGGCGCTGTCTCATACGAGCAGCGTGTTTAGTAGATCTACCCATATTCGCTTTTGATAAATAGATCGAAACGAATCACTAAAAAGCGAAAAATAAACAAAAATTTTAACAAAAAAAAACAGACTCCAAAAAATTAGACTGATAAAATTGCACTAAAAAGTAAAAAATAAGCTTTAGACTTATACAGACAATAACTTTATAAGAAAAAATATAGGTACAATTATTGTTACTTTTGGAGTCGGTGCCAGCCAAGGTAACTTTAACATAAACATTTAACGACATACTATATTATAATCAGTACATTAAATCTTATGCATGAAATTTTAACTACAAACGCGGACTGGCACCGGCTTCAAAAACTTCGTTGGCTGGCACCGGCCCCAAAAATAACAATAATTGTACCTATATTTTTTCTTAATAAAGTTATTGGCTGTATAAGTCTAACGCTTTTTTTTTACTTTTTAGTGCAATTTTATCAGTCAAATTTTTTGGAGTCGGTTTTTTGATAAGTGCTAGTTATGAGAAATGTACAAAATAAATAAGAAACAAAAAACACCGCCATTTATTTTTTATTTTATTTTTTCGTGGCGTTCTACGAATATGTGTTTTGGTAGTGATAAATTGCAAATTAATTGTCGCGATTGCGACTGTCACTTACAAGATCGATAATAAGCGTACCGGCTTGCAGGACTGCGTGCTGTTCCACGACACGATATTCCACAACCTGCACTACGGCAATCTGAGCAAGTCCGAAGACGACGTGTACAAGGCCAGCCAGATGGCTGAACTCCATGACGCCGTCAAGACATGGCCCAAGGTATGGAAAATTTTAATGTTTAAGTTTTTCTTTTTTCTACATTCTGCATACATTAATTTATGACGCAATTCTTATAAAACTGAGGAGCTCGATGGCGCAGCGGCAATGCGCCCGTTCTGCGAGTGCTGAGGTTATGCAACTTTCGCAATGGCCGGTCATCGGATGGGTGACCAAAAATTTATCATCTCGAGCGCCTCCGTGCTTTGGAACGCACGTAAAGCTGCTGGTCTTGCGTGGTGGTTTATGGCCCGTTCTCCCTATATTTTTTTAAAAATATTTTAAGGCCAATGATGGAAGCGCAATTCACCCGGGATCCTCAACTATCGATGCACTAGCTAGCTTATTTCTAGCCGCCGGAACACAACAATGCTACACACATTGATGTTATGGCGTCATATTTAGATAAAACGGTGGTAGCTAGCCAGGCGGACAAACGAGCCCTACCGTCAACCGAACCTAGTACCTACATAAACATGTACCCCCCGCTGGGGATCGAACCCGGGACCTCTGGGTGTAAACCGGTGGTCTAAGCCACTACAGATGCATGCTGTGTACACTAAATTTAGATTATCGTCTTGTCTTATTATGTTTTTAATCTGTGGTCTACTTTATAAACAAATAAAGTAGACCACAGAGGCGGTCGATCCACCCATAAGAAGGCTCGTGCCCCAGCAGTGGGGACATGCAATGAGTTTTTATTAACGGGATTCTTACCATCTTTATTATTTATGAGTGTCCGATATTTCGGCACAGTTGCATGCGTCAGTAATTCCGTGATCATGGCGCATGCAACTGTGCCGAAATATCCGATACTCTATTGCAAGCGACCATGATATTTTAAATCTATATTAATAATATTACAAAGCCGAAGAGATTGTTTGTTTGAACGCGCTAATCTCAGGAACTACTGGTTCGAATTGCAAAATTATTTTTGTGTCGGATAGTCCATTTATCGAGGAAGACTTTAGGCTATATAACATCACGCTGCGACCAATAGGAGCGAAGCGTCAGTGAAAAATGTTGCAAAAACGGGAACAAGAGCTTAATAAATTAAAAATGCTGCCGAAAGTCAGTATTCCACGCGGACGAAGTCGCGAGCACAGCTAGTGGTTATATACAATGAGCACGGCACGTCATCATGCGGCTAACTTTTATCTAATTTTGTTATTTTATTGATCGGTAGAGAAAAAATAACTACCTGCGTCAATATTGTTAATATTATTAAGTAGCATAGTGTGTTTCATTAACCTTTTTACCGCCAACAACTTCTATAGAAGTTCGAGATTTTCGTGCCGTCCACGCCAGCACTTCTATAGAAGTTCTTCTTTGTACCTACTTTATTAAAATACATTTATACGTTGGCGTACAGCGGGACATCGCGTGCAGGATAGTTGGGCGGTGAAAATGTTAATTGGCTTATGTTAAGGTAAAATTGAATTGTCTATTTTCTGTACTATCATAGCTGTTGAAGCATTGTTGGCCACACTTCGTCTGTCTTTGTTTTGTATTGGTATTGTGAATATCGTGTAATATTGTAGTGTGTGCCAATAAATGTATTTCATTTCATTGTTCAAATATAAATAAACTAGCTGTGCTCGCGACTTCGTCCGCGTGGAATAGTGACTTTCGGCAGCATTTTTAATTTTTTAGGCTCTTTTCCCGTTTTTGCAACATTTTTCACTGATGCTTCGCTCCTATTGGTCGCAGCGTGATGTTATATAGCCTAAAGCCTTCCTCGATAAATGGACTATCCAACACAAAAAGAATTATTCAATTCGAACCAGTAGTTCCTGAGATTAGCGCGTTCAAACAAACAAACAAACAAACAAACAAACAACCAAAAAATTTTTCAGCTTTATAATATTAGTATAGATAAGTAAACGTGTGTGCGTGGGTCAGGGCTACGCGACGCAGGTGGGCGAGCGCGGGCTGAAGCTGTCGGGCGGCGAGAAGCAGCGCGTGGCCATCGCGCGCGCCATCCTCAAGGACGCGCCCGTCATCGTGTTCGACGAGGCCACCTCCAGCCTCGACTCGCTCACCGAGCACGTCAGTACACGAGCGACACATATCGCACTACCAATACAATACTGGTGCAACTCAAAATATACTGATATTTGAAATTGAACTGTACTGTTCTTCAATACGACAAAATTTCCAATGTCAGTATGTTTTGACTTGCACCAGTATTGTATTGGTAGTGCGATATATTCAAATGTTTATATCATTTTGTTGCGAACAAATTACAAAAACACAAATGTTGAAAATATTTCCAACAGAGCAGGATTTGAACCCGCACCCTTCTGACATACCGGGTCAGGTGCTCTCCCAATTGAGCTATCGTGGTTCTAACCAGCCCGCCGAAATTATTCAACACTATTTACTTATTACTTTAAAGCCAAAGGCGCCCATTCGACGTTGTTCACAACAAAATTTGCGTTAAAAATTATATAAACATTTTATAAATAGCTTGCCTACTTCTTAACTGATCTTTAGTATTTGTAAAAATATTATGATCAGATGTTAATGACGGTAATTGTTGACATCGAATGGAATTTTTTTGTTCTTTATTGCTTCATCCAAAACCGCTAATATGTTACAATAATTGTCTTCGATACGTTCGGTATTCTCATCGTCATCTGGATTTAAGTACAGAATATCTTGGCAAATTTTTTCATATTCGCCAAACGCCGTGACAAGACGCTGCCGTTTAGTTACCAAATATTCCAATGAATGTAGCTTTAAATCTCCATCTATGAATGTCTGCATCCTAGTAATTGCACCTTTCACATAGCCGCGGCAGGCAATACGACGCTTCAAATCTTCCTCCATTTTACCGTCGCCAAAGCGCTGACCACTACTAGAACTAAATTTGACTATAACTTGAATGCAAGACGACGACGACAAAATAATTGAACGATTAATAAGGTGTAAGAACAAATTATTACACACGCTTTTTGCTATGCTAAAAACTAGTGTTTATCAAATAGATGAAAAAGGATTGTTCGCCCGATTTAACGTAAACGCCACGATACGATAGTGATGTGATGTGTGCAAGCGTCGCACGCGATGTTGCCAACGCTGCGTTCACCTCGTCGACATTCAGCAACAGTATCGCCCTCCCGCGGCAGTTTGATACTCGAACCGCGTTCAGATCTTCCTACTCGTTCACTCCTAACCAAAATGTGTAGTTGGGTCCTGCTCTAGTCTGCTTGACGTTTGTCGGATGTTTTCTCCACACACCTCGGATGTACTCTTCAGCGCCGATTGTTCTGAGGTTCCCGTATGTATGGTGTATTCGCTCACTCACTCTGCTTGCAGTTGCCCGCTCCTGCTCTCTCAATGGGAACGTAAATCTGGCAACCGTGCTTGCCGACCGCTTGCTGTCGCGTTGGTCTAATATTGTGAATGAGAATAATGAAATGCTTGCAAAATGGCTGCTCCCTGGCGTTGTCGACGGCTTTATGTTGATGGCTCACGTACCTTTTAAACCCCCTTCTTTTTTCTTCTTTTTCGTTCGAAGGACCATGTAGGACAGCGTACTGCTGTTTTGATTGTTATATGGCTGGTGGTTCTTGAGGTAAAAATAAATACGCCACATAAATCGCCAAATCATGTATTCAGCACAAGGAGTGCAATCAAAGAGAAAAAAGTATTGCCACACGGCAAAAATATTCTTAATTAATTAATTGTTGCTAGTTACAACACTACTTGAATGAAGTAATTTAGCATTTTTACGTCACCTAATGAACACCTCACATGTTATGGTTTAGTTAAATAAGACGTTACGGCCACTTTTAACTATAACGCCGTATTTAACTAAACCATAACATGTCAGATGTTGATTAGGTGACGTAAAAATGCTAAATTACTTCATTCGGATAGTTTGTTGAGCATAATTCGATTTTCTATCTCTAATTACCAGATATATATATTTTTTTTCATTGGCGGCGCTAGTGATCGGCGTAAACGCTCTTAAATAGGTGCATACTCGGGTCTAGGTGTTTTCTATGTATAATAATACATAGAAAACACCCAGGTCGGGTCAATTTAGAAAAATAATAATTTATTACGATTATTTTATCACTCCTTTGAATTGCGATATTTTGTTAGCAACAAAATTTCGTAAAAATAATTTTAAAACTTCAACATCTTCTAATATTTGATAAAAATATTAATCAATTTTTATAACTATGTCTCAGGCGATCCTCCAAGCACTAAAAGCGGCTACAATCGGGCGCACATCAATTTGCATCGCGCACCGCCTCGCGACGGTGGCCGACGCCGACCACATCCTGGTGCTGCAGGCCGGCGCCGTCGCCCAGACCGGAACCCACCACGAGCTGATCAACGATCCCAACTCGCTCTACTACAAGCTGTGGGAGAAGCAGAACCGGGACGTGCCGGTACCGAAGTGAAACGACCGATGAGTGCTAAGAACTCGATCGATGTTTAGCTGTTAAGATTTGTGTATTTGTAAATTGGTCTGAAACTATAAAATTTCACTATAAAACAGCTACTACTAAACAGCTGCTGGTGCACCAGATCTTACTTTACTACTGCATGTGGGAGAAGCAAAATCGGGACATGCCAGTGCCGAAGTGAGGAAACAACTCATAAGTACCTCGTTCGCGACCCACGTCGCTTAGTTGTTAAACTTTGTGTATTTGTAAATTGTTTAGAAACTAAAGTCAGCCACCACCAATTCCTGGCAAATCACATCTTGTTCTACTACAGTCTGTGGGAGAAGCAGAACCGGGAAGTGCCGATACCGAAGTGAAACGACCGATAAGTGCTCCGAACTCGATTGATGTTTAGCTGTTAAGATTTGTGTATTGTATATTGTTTTGAAACTACAACAGATCCTGGCAGGTCCGATCTTGGTATGTGTGATATGTAAATCACAGGCTGTAAGAGAAGAAGCAGAATAAGAACGCGCCGCTTCCTAAGTGAGGTGACCCAAAACGACCGATAGATACTTCGTACTCGATCGACAATGTATACAACGTTAGTCAGAACGAGGGTACTAAGTCGAAAGGATACTAAAGTATACACGATAGTGAATAACTTTTTAATTTTTTTTAACTTTTTTTTTTTTTATAATTTACATTTGATTGGTCTACAAAAATCTAGTAGGCTACGGTTTTGACGTAGGTTCTCAGCAAATAGGTTTACCTCTAATGTCAATGTACGGGCATTGTAAAGAGTCTTTCGTTTTTCTCTCTATAATTGGATTAATGTATCCAATAATATTAACTTTTAATTCGTTTTTTTTTGTGACCGCCAGGGCTACCACAGCGTAATTTCTTTTGAAATCTTAAATAGCTGTTAATCTAAAATTATCCATTTTTAAGGAAAAGTTCTTAGACAAAAGGTATTTACTATCATGTATACTTTACCCTCCTTTCGGCTTAGTATCCCCGTTCCGACTTACGTTGTAGATGTTAAGTTTTGTGTATTTGTAAATTGTTTCAAAGATAACACTTTAATGAGAGTCATTACCAGCTTCTGGATCGATCTAGATCTACTAGTCTGTAGGAGAAACTGAACAGGGAGGTTTCTCTGTCTATATAAAGCAACCAATACTTGTCACTCGACCTACGCCGGCCATAGTTGTTAAGTCTGGAGTATTTGTAAATTTTTATGAAACTGACAATATCGCCTGTCATCACCAGCTACTTGCAGGCTCCAGCCTGTGACTGTGGGAGAAACAGAACCGGGCGTACCGGTATTTAAATAAAGCGACCGATAGGTACAGACGCTAGCATATCAACCTGTCTAAAACTGTCAAATTTCTTCAATAAATGTCCAACCTTATGCCATATACCTAAGGTTCAAAGTCTATTGAAGTAATTTGACGGTTTGTGGTAGTTAGTAGTGCAAGCGTGTGTACTTCGTAATCGACGACGACGCATAGCTGATTAAGTTTTGTACATATAATTTATTCCCATACTGTAAATAGCACTTGGAAGGACAGCTACCATACCTAAAGATCTGACTTTGGTCTACTACCCCCTATGGGAGACGAAACAGATAATGTGCCAATGCCTAAACGAAACGATCGATGCTTGATAGTCGATCGAATCCAACTATAATGTGTATTTGTTAATTGATACAAACTTGTAAATTAGCCCTTGAAAAAAAACACACATCTAATTTTTTTACCGAAATTAAAAATGTCAATTGAATAATAGACATGTAACACAGTATTCCTTTTAAACAGATACATAGCTAAAGTCATCTACCTCATCCGTAATAGTTATAATTACATTAATTTAAACTTAACTGTAACGAAATAATCAAATCTTTGACTACCCTCATTGTTCTACAACATTTCTTAAGGCCACCACGCGTATTAAAATTACCGCCAGGGATGTTCGAACTGGATCTATTTAACTTATATAATTGTTAATTAGTCTTATGTTATGTAAGTGAGGACCAAAGTTATGTACATAATATATTTGCTATTTGATGGCACTTAATATTGTTAACAATCGCAAACTGCCAAATAGCAATGTTAGACGAACTATTGACATTTCCGCTAACTGTTTATAATTTTATTTCTATAATGTAAATTGAAATAAATTGAAAACTTTAAAATATAATTAATAGGGATAATTTAAACAACAATGTTTTAAAACATTTGAAGTAAAAATGACGTACCAGCAGTGCTATTCTCTAATCAAAACAGCGTCGACGTCGACATTGAACTCGCTCATAACTTGCAAACGAATGTAGATTTTATTACTACTTAAAAGTAGGTTGAATTCGTTTGCAAGTTATGAAGCGAGTTCAACGTCGAGTTCGATGCTGTTTTGCTTAGAAAATAGCGCTGCTGCTCTATAAAACATTAACCATTTTTTGATTTGACCTAAACACGAATTAATGTAAATTAAAAGAGGTTAATATGCACTCAATTGATGAACTAATAGTGACGTCATAGTTAGCCACCCCATACAACTTTTATGAAAGAATATAATGTTGACAGGTGCTTAAAAGTTTATTGATTAACTATTTTGGTTACACCTACGCAAAGCCTACGCAGACAAGGAAAAATCATCGACCTTTTCGATAGAATACTTTAAAAAAGTAATGTATAAAAAAATAAAGACCGCAAGTTTTTAAGTTTTCATAATGAAAATAACTTATTTTTAAATTTTATTTGAATGTTTAATCCAATTTAACAGTTGTTCGGAGGGCGCAAAATGTAAATAACAATACATGTACAGTAATTTAATTTGTTGAATAAGTATATTACTTTGATTACAATTTTTGTTTTATTTCTAGCACAAGTAGGGCGGAGACGCAATATCGAAAGATATTTTAGCATGCGACTTAACGTGTTAAGTCATACGACCTATTTTTGTATGTGTGTACGATTCTAAGAGTAGTAGGTAACTAGGTACTTAACTTCTATGGCATAATGGCCGTGTTATTGCTACAACAAGCTGGTGTAAATAGTATTACTGACCTTGCTAATTGCCCTAAGGTTTTGGGTTCGATTCCCAGTAAGGACAATATGTTAACAAGTAACAGACGTTTGTGAAAGAAAACTGAAAATAAATAGTTAAAATATATTTAGTTAAAATTTAATCTTTCCGCGATTTAAAAGTTACTTCTTGTTCTATAACAAAAGTTGCTTATATTGGTAGGTTACCTACCTCTCTATAAATGAGGCTGATGGATCTTAGTGATAATGCATGAGACGCAACGTTATTGAAGCTATGCATATTCTTCTGTTGTGAAGGTGAAAAGGAACCTACTATGCAAAGTACCTGTAGTTAGCAATTCATGATAGGTACATCAAAAGTAGTCAAATACATATTGGTTCGATCGTCCTCTCGACCCAAAGCTTGTGATTGGTCGATGGATGACTGATGGGTGGTGGCAGGGCTGAAGCGACGGCTGACAGTGTGAGCAGCAGCGCCAGCTAATAACAAATAGTTAAGAGCGTTTACGCCGAGCGCGAGACCTTAAGTTTAGGTTTTTAAGTCCAAATATCACGCACACAGAAGCGGGCTGTGAGCATGCGCGAGTGTGTGCGTAGAGTAGGCTAATTCTGCTCACTATAGTCAAACTCACTACTTTGATCCGTTCGAATTTAGTTTTTCGGTATACTTAGAAATTATTTTTTTTAACTATGGGCGTAAGCAGATGACTAAACTACGTATACATGAAATACGTACCTAAGTTTATTGTTATATTGTATGTATTTTTATTAATGTTGTAATTAATCTTAAATCGCAAAATTATAATCAATACCTATCTGTTCCTCAACGATTTATTTTGGACGAATTGATTTGACGATGACACATTTTATTTTATTTTATTCATAGATCGGCAAATGTCTCCACTCCACCTGATGTTAAGTGGAAATGAAGTCCCTTTTGTTCCCTGCATGACGTTGACAGTTTGTTAATGGTTTGAGATTCGAAACATCTAAGAATCCTTCTTATTTAAGTTTTTCTTCTAGTATTTTACAAAAAAATGATTAATTGTATGGGCAGTCAAATAAATTGACCGATTTTTTAGAATATATCAATAATAATATGTTGTCTATTACCAAAACCAATTTTGCTAATCTCCTTTTAAAATAAATTTTGTATAAAAACTACTGGGAAAATATGAGCCACATAAGCACAAAGCGCATCATGCAGCAATAAAATAGTTGCTTTCAAAACTCGGTCAAGTTATTTGACTGCCCATACAATTAATCATTTCTTTGTAAAACATTGGAAGAAAACCTTAAATAAGAAGGATTCTAAAAGACATAATAATAGCTAAGAATACCTAAAAAATTTAAAAAAGGAATACACATATTAACAAAATAAATAATTAGTCTACAAAAGTAGCACTGCTAGGATATGGCGAGGAGGGGAGAATGGGCCATAGCCCATAGCGCACACTGGGCTGAGACACTGGGGTTATGTTTCGTTGAATTTGTAACCCATTATGTCTGCAACTTATTACGTTGTCAATTTAAAAATTAAATTTGTTTATGCTCTCACCAATTATCTAGCCCAAGATAAGTATTCTTAAGAAGCTCGTTAGTATAGTAAGATAATGGATAAATATACATAAACATATAAAAAACACCTAGACCCGAAATAAATTTAACCCGGGGCCTCGGAGACGGCGCGACGCCGCGGCGGACTGATTTGATACTACTACAACGCAGAGTTTTGTAATAGTTTTAGAGCAGTTTTAAAATATTTATAGAAAAATTATAGAGCTAATTTAGTAAAAAGAATTTTGCGCATAATTTAAAGAACACTTTCTTCTATAGTTAAAAGCTTTTATCTTATATTTATATAGTAAGTATATTAGAGAAAACAATTATTTTATCACCTATAATTTCTTTAAAAATTCACAATGTTTGGATTTTTATAGTTTTTGTTAGTAACCAAAATCGAAAAATGTTTTCAACAAACTATTTTGCTGAAGATCTTTAAAATTGAAATAAAATTTTTGTTCTTAGGTTTGTCAGTAATTTAAACACATTTTTAAGCTTCGAAGTTGACGCGGAAAGTCAAATTATGAAAACCTCTATTCAATTATCCTGTTATATATTCCAAAATATCCATAAATTTAAAAATGTTTTCAACAAACTATTTTGATGACAAGATCGCCTAATGATATAAGTAATTAACATATTTGTAAAGTAAATATTCATAGATATTAAGAGGTTTGAAAAGTACAGTTTTTGAGCAAAACGGCGTAAACGTTCTTAACAGAACACTTGTTACAATGTTTTAATAAAGTAAAATTATTCTTACACTACCACGCATTGAAATATATTTTACCATAGGATAGCTTTGATTTGATGGTACCTACATATCTCTTAAAAATACACAGACCATAAAACACCACGTAAAACTACTTAACTTTATAATTATTATTCCAATACGACCTCGTCTCCAAACAATTGGCCAGTAACGCCAATATTGCATTTTGAATCGATTGACAAGTTACAGCGTCGCCATAGCAACGTGCGCACAACAGACTCATTGCAATTTTTAATTTATTACATCAAAAATATTGGGGAAATTGACTCGGTTTTGAGGTGTTTTCTCCTGTTTTTAGTGTCTGCAATGGCGTTCCAATTGTGACCACAAAATAATGTCAGTGCTGAGTCTCATACCGGAAGATAAGCGAAAGGATACAAGGTATCGTAATGTTTGGTTATCGTATCTTACATTGAATATAGAATAGAAAGTGCTTGATATATTTTGTTGTAGAAATCAATAGTAGGTTAGGTACTGAGCCTCCCTTCATCTTTGTTCAAAGATACGAAACTCGTGATAAAACTTTTGATACCATGTTTATTGACAAACAGGATAAGGTGTACAGGGGTAGTTGTTAACGTAATTATTTTCAAAGTATTCCAATATATTCAAGTATAATACAAATAAGTTTGGCCAAGAGGACGTGATCAGCGTCCTACAACAAGCCCCCTAAAAGAAAATAGGGTAATGATATCACCCCTAGTGTTTACCTACCCTGGGCTAACGACTTAGCAACTATTTTCATTGTAAAATAAGTCTAATATTTACGTTCGTAAGCTCCTTGTGAGATTGGACAATTTTGGGTGCTAATTGACGTAATATGACCTCGTAAATACCCCACTCCTTCACTTGAAGAGCCACATCTCTTTTGGTAAAGCAAATAATAAATCTACTTTTGATTTATGGGTGGCCCGATGAGTGAATGCCAAATCGTTATTGGTAAAATGATTTGCAACTTTTAACTGCGAGGGAGGCTGTAGAGTTCCAGCAGTGGAATGGGGAACCGGGAACTTTCGCTACAATCAACGAACGTTATGAATGTTTTCATAAAAGACTTTGTTGAAGTTTGACATCTTTGTTTTAGAAAAGGTTTAATAAGTTAGCGTACTAAGATCCACTTGCAACAGAACCTGAAATCTAGATCTAAAGCTAGGTAAGTTCAGATTCAGACATTTTAGTAAATAAGCTCACTGCTGGGACAGTATAAAAGTTACATAATATACTCTTCATTCCACATTATTCCTCATTGAAATAAGGTTATTACTATAATTGATGGGAATTGGTATGAATTGGTAAAACTCCCTCTTGCCAAATGCACGTTGGTGATACAAACTCGAGCTAAGAATACCTAACTATCAAAAAATCCGAAACACTGCCCGACCTAGGAATTATACCCAGGACCTTCGAGTTTCGGGCCTAGCGCTTTGCCACTTGTACCTACATTTACATAACTGTATACCTACTATGTTAATTATTTAAAGTTCTAGCTATATTAAGTTTCAAAAAGAGGAATGGTCATCAACGAAAGGCGCTCAACACTTTGTACCCTGTCTTAAGAAATAGTCGCTATCTAAAGGTTGGGAAGTGCCTGTTCGATTCACTCGCTTCCGACTAAGTATTAATATTATCAGCGACATATGTAGCTGACTGTACAAGTCGCTTGCTTGCTTTCTAACTAATAAACGGTGTAATTTTCTATTACTATCCATACATAATACTTAGCACTTGTTTATCAGCAGCCGGCTGATTACGAATGTGGAGGTACGTTACCATGCACATCACATTTTTGATATCGCAAAAGTGCACACTTCACATACATATTGCAAAAAATTAACACAAAAAACATATTGAAACTCATTGCTATTTATGATTTCATGTCATAGGTACGAAATTTCTAATAAAAAGTATAATAAATCACCTCTATTTAATTAATAATATATCTATCACACGTATGTAAGTCTAATTAAAGATTTTTATTTATGAGTTGGTCGCCTAGTGGTCGGTTCAACCTAAATTCACTAATTAAAACATTGAAGTAAGTATATAGGTACACGATTATGTATTTTGTGCCAATACATCATGCGCTCCTTTTCCGTGTGAACTTCAACTATGCCACCGTCTGGTAATTGTCCAATGGCAATGTCCTTTAGAAGGAGTAGAAGCAATTATATTGTCTTCGCTGCGTGTAATTTGGTCTAAGTATTATAAAAATCTTTTATCTCGTGCCCCCTGTAATTTGTGTGTATGTGAACTTAATTTGTGAACTTAAGAGCGTTTACGCCGCACACTAGCGCCGCCAATGAAAAAAAACCATATCTAGTAATTAGAGATAGGAAATCAAATTATGCTCAACAAACTATCTGAATAAAGTAATTTAGCATTTTTACGTCACCTAATGAACACCTGACATGTTATGGTTTAGTTAAATATGGCGTTATAGTTAAAAGTTATTATTGTAACTTTAAATTGTTGCCTGAAAATAAACGAATTTATTTATTTATTTATTTATTAAAAGTGGCCGTAACGTCTTATTTAACTAAACCATAACATGTGAGGTGTTCATTAGGTGACGTAAAAATGTTAAATTACTTCATTCAAATAGTTTGTTGAGCATAATTTGATTTTCTATCTCTAATTACTAGATATGTTATTTTTTTCAATAGTGGCGCTAGTGTGCGGCGTAAACGCTCTTGATAAAAAAAGGGTAAAATAAAAGGTGGCCAGCCACAAAAATTTTATCTACGTCTGCGCGCATAGCAACAATAGGTGTTATTAGTAAGTATTAGTAGCATTTTTGTGTGCCACCACTCTTTGGAATATAACTCTCACTGGAAGATAAGATAGCAAACCGATCCGATCCGAACCCTTCGGAGACTCTGGAAGGGCACGGGGACGCGCACTTTTAAGTGTGCGATGCCGTACCCCTCTAGAAATCCTCTGAAGGTGTTTCGTTTCAACACTGGAAATGCCCCTCGGCAACCAGCAGTCTCTCTCCAAAAAAAAAAAAAAAAAAAGATAATTAATGGAATCAGGCGTTATTTTGCGGAAATCCATAGTACAAAAAAATTACATTTTTAGTTTACTATGGATGGTTTTAAATAACACTACATATTATTTAAATTACATTTTTTTGAAAAAAAAAAATAGCAAATTTTGCCATACTTATTTTATTTTTCGTTAATGTTATCGAATGGCAAATAAATAAAGTTTTCACTATAGGCACCCTGTAGTTAAGGATCCTGGGAAAAACTATCTACAGCCTTATTGTTAAGTTGATTTAAAGAGCTTACATTTAGCATTTGCTCAAAAAGAAAAATTACAGATAGGTAATTTTTCTCTAAGTTACTGGTACAGGTGCTTATCTAAGAAAGTTGGAGGCAGCTCAGAGAATAACTTTGCATTGTAACATACGAGGGGTGGTGTAAAAAGCGATTTGGGCCCCTTAAATATGCAAACAACATTTCAAAGCGGCATCACTTAATCTTCATTAACTTAGACACAATAGGCATTCCGAGGCACTATGTAGGTATGTGTATGTGACGTACTGAAGTTGAAATATAACACTATACGGATCTATAGGTACTTGCGTTTATGTTGCCTACATATTATTTTATTTTACCTAGACGTTTCGAACCCTTTGCAGAGTTTTAGTCACTGGGAGACTCGGATCGCGTACCCTGCAAAGGGTTAAAAATACCTTGATTATAATATTATGTAAATAAAAGTAATTAGATTATATGCATATTTATAGTGAGTCTAATACAGCGCCATCTAGTTTCTGCTAGTACTTACACGAACTAGATTTTTTATTTGCTTGCTTGTTCGGTGACGTACAATTTTGTATAAGTATTATTTAATTAAATTCAATAATACATTCATGTATCTGGTCTCGCAGGTTTAGGCATTTAAGTTGTCAATAAACCAGCCTTAAAAAGCTCGAGTGGGACGGTGGTATGACGTAAAAATGCTTAATTAAGTACCTACTTCATTCAAATATATTGTTGAGCATAAATTTGATTTTCTATCTCTAATTACTAGATATGTTTTTTTTCCATTGGCGGCGCTAGTGTGCGGCGTAAACGCTTTTAACAATCTACAAAGACGTACCTAATTACTTTTAAATATATTTGATTATTTTGAATTTTGCATTTACAATGCTATGTATAGTTCAAGATATTTTTTTCTAGAAAAAATCAATTAGCCTCAGGAAACTCCAGTATGAATCGAACCCACGACCTTTATCTTTAATTAGCAGGACAGACTCAGATAGAGGCTCTTGTTGCCAAGACTAACATTGTTTTCGTTTTTTGCATAAGTTCTTCTTGGTACGACCAAAAAGCTTCTACACCCATTCCAGGAAGGAATCCCTGGAGAGTGTGTACAGCAGCAACTCCCGCCTCAACCTGCTGAACAAGCGCAAGCGCTTCAATCCCCTCATCGACGGCATGTCGAGCCACTCGCTGAACGGCAAGGCCGGCGGCGACCGGTACGTCACGCAGCGCGTGCTCTCCGCCAAGACGCACCGGGTCAAGCAGCTGCAGAACCAGCTGGCCGACGCGCATTACCACCTGCAGGTTTGTCACTGCACAGCATAACTTCATAAACATAATTCTAGGAAGCTCGTTTAGAAGAACGAAATCAACGTTTATTGAAAATTCAAAATCCCTATCTGGCCATGCAAGACTTAATAATTACATTTTAGCCATTTTAATGGAGTCTGCCGACTGCAAACTGCAACTTATGCGGCACTACTTACACTTTACAGCATAAAATGTAAAGTGCTCTTTTATAAAAAAATAAATAATAAAGCATAATAACTAATAAAGCATTACGTGTATTGTCATTTCAGTCAAAAGACATCTACTATGCTGAAAAAAGACCTTCACAATTCACAACGACCAGTTTTGTGCTGATCGCATCCAGCGGATATGAATATAAGCAATTTTATTCCTAGTATATTGTGATACACACAGATTTGTTTGGAATTTAAAGAGTTTGCCCCCTTGGTTCGATTCCCAGCAGGCTGGTTTGGCTGGTAGCAGAGTTTGTTCTAACAGACACATTCATAATAACTGTTTTTGTCCTATACAGGAGTTGAGCAACGAGAATCGCGTTCTACGAGCTATACAGAAGAAGCATGAGATCGCACTGCAAAGGTTTGATTTTTAATCTCGTTGTCGACCCAACAGGGCACCAAGTGTGTTGATTCAATTACGTCTCAATAGTGTGTCGGTAGTGTGATTTTGACATTAGAACTATGGAAAAATCGTCAAGAGCAAGCCACCGCCACAATCGTGTGGACGATTGTGAACGTTTTTTAAATCAAGATGCTGTAAATGATGGAAGCTGCTACAATACTGCTTTATGAACTCATGGTAAAGCCTTAGCAGCCCGATTCCCATAACGAAAACCGTTTTTAACCGCATATGTGGTCTGGTGGTTAAGACACCCGGTCCCAGAGGTCCCGGGTTCGATTCCCAGCGGGTATATCTTCTTTGTATACTCGGTTTGGTTGGTGTTAGGGCTTGTTTGTCCGCCTGGCTAGCTACCACCATCTTATTTAAATATGACGCCATAACATCAATGTTTGTAGCATTGTTGTGTTCCGGCAGCTAGAGATAAGATAGCCAGTGCCTCAGTAATTGATTATCCCGGGTGAAGTGCGCTTTCACCATTGGCCTTATCATCACTTAACATGGTGAGATGAAGGCACTGTGCATCCCCTAAGATAAAAAAAAAAAAACTTGAGAGGTGTCAAGGGACACCCGGATGGAACGAAGTTCCTTTCGATTAATTAGTGAAGGAATTGTAATAAAATTTTATTTTTTTTAAGTTGTAATAATATTTTTTTATTATTAACAAATATAATGTTATATAAACTTTATCAGTAGGTTTTTTTTTTTTTTGTTTTTTTTTTTTTTTTTTTTTTTTGTTTTTTTTTTTGTTTTTTTTTTAGGTTATAGTGCGTACTTGCTAAAAATACAAAAGCATTTATTATTATCTGTATATAATCTCTACTTACCTAACTCCATCAGCAATATCCGGAACTTGTGCAGAAACACTGTCAGGATTCATTATTATTATTATTTTTTATTATTTATTATTTACAAAAAACCTGTATACACTCAACAAAAATAATCGTCGCGACACCACACTGTTCAATGCGAAATAGAAATGAAAATATCTGGCTTGCTTTCTATAAGAGAGAGAGAGACAGACAGAGAAACATGCGACGCCGCACAGCTTACAATAGCTTACTATAGCAAAAAGTGTCGTGACAACTTTTCGTAAGAATTTTTTCCGTCTAGCCCCCTTTCACAACGATAAGGAACTTCGTTCCAAAAACCGTGACGATATCGTAGCGACTCGTTGTAACAATTTTCGTATTCGCAGACGATTTCAGCTATATTCCAACAAATTGTTATACGGTTGGTTCGAACTTTAACTGCTTGGACATTCAGTTTTGTAAATGGAAGAAAACGTGTTGAATTTAGCTACTGACTGCAATATCGCTGTGTGTGTTATTTAACAGTGAACAAGTCGCGGTGAGAGCTTGTTGAGTGAGCGGCCGAGAGTCGCGGCATCTTCGTTTGTTCTATCCCGGCTAGCAACAATGGTTTTGTTACAATGGCCCTGACTTTAGAAATAAACTATTTATTTTCAATGTCAGGGCCAGTTCTATAGCTAATACCATAATATGTTAGTTAAACGTAAGTTAATGCTTAACGGGCTGTTAAGGTGAATGATTGTTCCACAAAGCGCTATGGCAGTTCAATTTTGGTAATTAGGTGTGAAGAAAACCCGAGTATAAGTAGACAGAAGAGTTTGGCGAAGTTAGGTTTTAACATCTAACTTTGTTAAGTTAAGAGCCACGGCGGGCGGTAGCATAGTTTGTGTAGCTGTCCTGGTATTCATGGATGCGGGTTCAAATCCCGTTCGTGGAATTTATCACTTTGTTCCTGAATTTAAAAGTAAACTATGTCTAGTAATGCAGCTAAACAAAATAAACAAGCAATATATTTCATTCAACTCTCCTTAAAAAAACTTTATTCAGGAGGCAAGAAAATAGTTTATGTCCGCGACGCACTGCCAGGAACATAATGGTTTCAGCAGTTTTCTTAATTTATTATGGCAACTGTTCAACTTCGCAACTCAAAGTATACTCAACATAAAGTATACAAAATTGTTAAACATACCAAAAACATGGGAGCATTATGTTTTTGGTGTTGAGCATTAAGTTTTATCTGCAGTCAATTTGTAAACATACTGGGGGCCTGCCACTATGAAACGTCATCATAAACTTATAACTAGTAAGTCACAACGAAGCTGGTAGGAGTCGGTTACAGTATATGAACAAGTAGTTAGATAATTAGAATTGTGATTAAACAAAATACAGATACGAAAACTCAAACGCCGAGCTGCCGCAAGTGCTGAACTCCCACAACGAGGAGATCAGGATTCAGCAGAGCAAGTACAAACAGCTGAAGATGCAGGCCAAGGAAGTGGCGCAAAGGCTGAAGGAGCGGGACATGCAGCTGCAGCAGCTGAAGGACGAACACCAACATCTGTTGGACCTGAGTAAGGATAGGTGGGTTTTTATGTGTTGAATGTTTGCAAAACAATCTAGGCTGGTGGAAGAATTTTGCCTAGATTGGCCGACTGAATGGCTACTATTCTGGCCACCAATTAGTATTGTTTGATAATACTTTCTTCGCCGATATTTGTACCTGCCGATCTCTACTGATTTGAAGAGTAATTGATCCAGTTAAGAGGCATAAGAACTTAAGCTTCAGAGTGTGCGCGTAATTTCTTAGCGTCCTAGGCTGCAGTGGCCGCTTTTGATTAGGTGGACCGTATTCTCGTTTGCTGACTTACCATCATAAAATGTAAAGGATTTAAAACATAATCTGTTATATATCTTATCCCAAACAATTACATACATAACTTATACAGGCGTAATTGTTTGCTTGGTAGGTTGATCAAATTTTAATTAGCAACGCAAAACACGAACTTTTCCAGGAACTTGTTGGACCGTGAGAAACTGCAAAACCAAGTAGCCGAGCTGTCGGCTCGCGTGCAGCAGCAGAACGAAACAATCAGCATGCTCCAGCGTCGCATCGTGCTCGAGGCCAAGAACTTTCGCCACCAGCTGCAGAACGAGATCAACAAGCACAAGGACACGCGGCACGACCTGGACCTCGCCATCAACAACGCTGATAAGCTGTCCACCATTATTGAAGTTGGGTAAATTGTTATCATTCTTTCACCAACCAAAGTTCATTGGGCTGGATTTTGGCCATAAATTCCCATGTAGAATGACTTGAGCCTAGCAGTTGGACGTTAAAAGGCTGATGATAATGACACAGATTTTAAATTTCAAACTCATCTTTAGAAACTTGTATGTCGAACAGAATATTATTTACATCGACTAGATCATTGGAACAGCGTTAAGTATAGCATGCTAAGGAAACAATCGTTGAAGTCGTCACTTGACTTTGCAACGCCGGCCCCAGTTAGGTGACCAAATGACCAAGTAAGATATCTCGAGCTTCTACGTTTTTAAAAAAATACTAAGTGGCTAAAGGGCTTCGATCTTAAAATTTTTAAACATATGAAAGTTTAGTTAGGAATATAGTGAATAGGTAGGTATTCAAAATATGTTCACAAAATGAGCGTAATCTATTTCAATAAATTCATTATTTGTTATGTTATTTAATAGACATGATTGAGCAATTGTGATTTGTTGAAATGTTTATTTTAATAACTTCTAGATGAAAGAGAAAATGCTTAGCACTGCTAACAGTAGAAGCGTGAAGTCGCCGACAAAGCCTCCTTCAGTAAACAGCGCCAGACCAGTGAGCAGGACCAGGCCCGCCCAAGACAGCATCAGGCAAGACGAACGCTCCAACGTAAGTGTTTTTGTGTATTTAAAAAGTCGGATAAGATGCAATGTTACATTTGCCTCGGTTTTTCTAATAACAGACAAGTGACCGTCTAATATTTATCAAGCTTTTTGAATGTTAGTTAGTGGTAGAGTTTAAAAGAGTGGCCTAAAATAGCCGGTTCCTTATTAGTTGAGAAAGAATTACACCTTCATTTACAGCTTTATTGTCATTTACTATAGGTGAAACGAAGGCCAAACGATTTCCGTTCTTAAGTATAAACATAAAGCTCTGGTTATATTTTCAATGGTGTTTACTGAGAATATTTTTCTGATTGTCTACAGCTGGATCAAAGTATTCTTGCAAAACTCGCCGAAAACTCTCGTAACATTAACAGTTCTTTATCACATGAGGATGACACTTCTTCGTCCACAGAACCTCGGTCTCGTTATGCGACGAGGACTCGCACTAACTCTACCAGCTCTAGGTCGACGCCGAACCAGACTAGAAAGAATTCCAAAAGCTCAGATGATAATATAATTGAATTAGCTAAGACAGTCCAAGACGGTATGGCGGACTTGGCGATATTTGATGACGAAATAGACTTTAAGAATACGTCTCCAGACGAGGTTCAGAAAAAAATTGAGAGCTTAAAGACAGATCTTCTAAACAAATTAAAAAGTGACGAAGCGCCATCAAGAAAGCCCAGTGCTTTGAGAAAGAAATCTATAGAAGAATCTATTGAAGAGGAAATTAAAGACCCTGATGAAATGGAACGACCTAAATCTAGAGGAAGGAGATATTCCAATGTTTCCTTCTACGAAGGCGTAACTGAGGAAACTACAAACACGATCGTATTTAACGATAATGATCAAAAATTAAAACGTGAAAATAGTATTTTAGAGAAAAAGTTATTAGGAAAACCAGTCGAAAAATATTGCAAAGACATAATACAGGATATTGAGAAAAGCAACAAGCTAATAGAGAAACATGTTAAACAATTCAATAGTTCTAGATTTGATAGCGATCAATTGGTTCAGCAATTGCAAGCTGTAGATAAAATAAACGATTTTGTAAATTTCAAAGGCGAGATACCGGAGGAAGCTTTAACTGAGTTAAATAACAATTTTAAGATGTTGACCGATCAAGTTCTTGTAGACGCTGTGCCTACTAATAGGAAGAGGTCTATATCAGGCAGGCGAAGTTCTAGAGCTGATTCAAAAACCAACTTGCTTGACGACGCGAGTATGAGTAACCAAGATCTACTAGAGGATTTATTGGGAAGGAAATGACATGACCCGAACTTAAACAGTCATTTGGATTTCATGACTTGTGACATAGTTTGTAACCCTTTGTGATGACGTTCTTTGGGTGTTTACGTATAATCAGACGCACAATGTTTTTAGTTAGTGACTCAATTGGGAATATAGGGCAGACATTAGGCATAAATGGTGGTATACTCCACTGTACCATGTTCTGTTCCTTTGTTCAAGAAGGACCATCCCTTTTTTACCAAAAGCTGTTTAATGGATTTTATTATCAATGGCGTCCAATCGCTCAAAGCGTGTTGGAGTGAAATAACCTAGATTTTATCATTATGTCTATGTTTAAAAAAATCTTGTTGTTTGCTAAACTAGGATGTGTGAATGATGAAAGGTGATTAAAAATCTAAATTCTATTATTAGAATTTAAAACCCTTTCTAAATACAGACATTACATTAGTCACATTAATACTGCAACTGTATTTTCTATTGTTTTATATACTAATGTTTTATGATTATTTAATTTTAGTTTGAGGTGTAATGCCTCATTTTGTTTTTACACAAAGCGTAAAATAAAGAACTCAACATGCCAAAATGGGAACATTGTAGTCAGTTATTGTTAGATGTTAGATATAGTCTATGTATAGTGAGAAACTACACTAAAAACCCCCTTTTGAGCTGTACTGTTATATTACACTACACATACACTTATTATAATAAAACAAAAACAAGCACTATGCAGCAAATAACAAAAAACAGACGAAAACCGATGCAGTTTCTATTTGCCTTTAAAAATAACACAGCATTTAACTTCTTTTTACCAGTTTTAACTTTAGTCCATGTTATCGGAAATAGGAAGTATGTTTACACTTTAAAAGATATATTGAAGTTGATATAGTATTTCTTAAATTTCACAATAAGTCTTGTATAATGAAGTAATTTTTTTTAGAAACTTGCTTGCTTTAAAATCTAGTCCTAGATTTTTCAAATAGAAATTGACATCGGCGAACTCTGGCGTTATGTGCAAACCTATTTATTACAATCTGTTTGATTTATCAACAAAGAATAAGCACTTCTAACTTTTTTTTATAATACACTTTAAATGCTACCACTCTCGGGGATAATAACCTAGTTATTTTTTTCTGTAAAGTGATGTACTTGACCTTTAGACTTCTAGTGATGTTTACTGTAGCTTGTTGTCGAGATAATGTAAAAGTCTTTAAAGGCTAAAATACAAAGCCTTAAATACAGTAGCGAGTGGCGTCGCGAGTCTGGATGGCAAGTTAAGTAGGAACCCTCGTTTAGACGACAAGCTTAGTACGTACGACATTCAACTGTCTGATAGCTAAACTCTCAGCATCAAGTTGTAGAAGTGTGCTTCGGACCTGGCTGACGATATTATAGACGTTACGATGCAAATGCAATATTGAATTTTGATACCTATCTCCACCTTAAACGTATGCACTACTAGGGTGTATGTATACAACGTTAGTCGGAACGGGGTACTAAGCCGAAAGGAGGGTAAAGTATAATGATAGTGAATAACTATTTTTTTACCTATTTTTTTTTTTACTTTTTTTTTTTAAATTATTTACATTTGATTGGTCTACAAAATCTAGTAGGCTACGGTTTTGACGTAGGTTCTCAGCAAATAGGTTTACCTCTAATGTCAATGTACGGGCATTGTAAAGAGTCGAGTTTTCTCTCCATAATTGGACTAATGTATCAAATAATAATAACTTTTAATTTGTTTTTTTTTGTGACGGCTAAGGCTACCACAAAGTATTTTCTTTTGAAATCTTAAAAAAGCTGTTAATCTAAAATAATCCATTTTCAAAAGTTATTCACTATCATACCTCACCCTCCTTTCGACTTAGTACTCCCGTTCCGACTAACATTGTATAAATACACAGTTTTGGACAGAGTTGTGCCAAAATTATCCAAGTCACATATTTGTCAATACCAACATAGCTGTTTTTTTTAATGCACTTGCATATAAACTAGACCTATTTCCAATTCTTCTAAAGAAGTGAATTCACTATTAGCGACATAAAATAGATCTTATTTTTGGTATGTATCACAGTTCATTTTGGTGTCCACTAACTTGTCGCTTAGATCATTTTGGCACAACTCTGCATTTTGTTCTTTAATGTTTGTATTGCTACCCTTAATGATTAAGGAATTGTTGTTCTGTGAGCGTGCGTGGTTCGTGTGTTTTTCTACTCCCACGTATATGAGGTCTTTATAGAATGTTATTTACATAAACTACATAATATGTGATTGGGTGATAAATAAAATATTATATTTTTTTGAATATTGTTTATTTTGTGCCTTTTTTTGTAAATGCATCCTTATTTTGTGTCTTATTCTTCCTTCTAAATGCATCCTTTTTGGTTATAATCTGTTAGCGGTGTAGGTAAGAATTATACTTACTTACTCCGCTGGCACGGTGACCCGTAGTGGATCTTGCCTTCCTACACAACAAGACGCCAATCTTCCCTACTTTCTACCCTATCAAGGTACTACTCCTCCTCCTAGCCGATTTCGGCTACGGCGACCGTCTTACATTCCGCTGTTGTTGGCGTTCGTGCGCCCTTAGATGGCTTATATAGCCTACTTTCTTTAAGAAGGTGCGCGCGCATAGAGAGCAGGTTAAGACACCATTCTCAAAGTTATAACTGACGTCCGCCGGTGGTCGAGCCTTCAGTTCATCGCGCTTGGCATCTAACTCAGCGCCGCAGTGACTCAAAATCAAAAGCCTTGTCTCTGACTAGGGATCTCCACTCCGGGCGCTTTGATGCCAGGCGTTCCCAACGGGGGGGATCAATGTCAATCCGGGGATCGAACCCGGGACCTCAGAAATGGCACCACCATTTAAAAAAAAACACAAAAAAAACAAAAGTAATCGACCAAGGAGGTCGTCAAAAGTGCGCGCACAAATAAATGTGTTCGCTTTGGTAGCGGAAGCAAGAATGAGTTCGCGAACAACGAGTGTGTGCGCGTCGACACGAGTCCACTACTTGTACCGTGTGCGCGCTCATAAGTGCACAGTGTGCGCGAACATTGCTACAATGTTCGCGCACAATTTGTTATTGTTCGCTTGAGTGAGTCGACTAAAACAAACATTTGTACCGTACGCTGTGCAGCACTGTGCCGCACAGTTTAGCACACTGGTGGAATCTCGCCTTCAGACCACTGGTCGTCACCAAAACCAAGCTACGAAACAAAAAGGAAATTCGAATATGTGCTAAAAGTATTTTTTCTTTTTAACACTTTCTGAATAGGTAGGTACGCGTATTTATACATTGTTTTGTATATTTTTAACTGATCCTTAATATTTGTTAAAACATGATCGGATGTCGATAAAATAGTTGCGGTACCTATCTTTGGGTAACAAAGTATAGTAACTTAATATTGTTGATAAAATAAAAACAAAATTTTCAAAACTTTTCGAGTTTTAATTTGTTCGCAACAAAATTTGCGGAAAAATTAGAAACATTTTTGAAAATGAGAAAATGATTTTTCAAGCTTCGGAAACCGAACGGATAGATGCTCGGCTTGGATGCCATAAATCATAGTTTAATATAATCTCTGTTATGTGGTTTAGTCCCTAGCCATTATACTACACTGGCGTGAACAAATTCCTTACTAAGTGAACTGAACTAATAATTCATCATTTAACTGCACAATAACAAAAATTAGGTCAATCTGTCGATATAGGTAAGCTCTTCCAAACATTATATTCTACCTAAGTAGGACATCATAATAGTTTCGTTAGCGTCATTCCTATGTAGGTCAGCCCCCTGACTATGAGCTCTTATAGCAGTATTATTGCAGTTGTGGAAAAGAGACGCGAGTATATTCGCCGCTACACGCGTCTCGTTTTCATAACTGCAATAATACTGCTATAAGAGCTCGTGGTTACCCCCCAGGAGCCTCTAGATATTTTACTTTAAAATACAATGAGACTAGCATGTCTGTCGAAAATATTTCAGCCCTACCTTGTTACGAGTGAACAAATTGAGCCAATACCGTTCCCGCGATATACAAGGCCCGGAGGAAATAGCCGGCCCTACAATCTTCTTAATATTTCGTTCGAAGGAAGCACAATATTGTTCTGTCGTGACCTTCACAGATTTTTGCATTTTGCTTTATGTAATCTGCTGGAATTCGCCTACGTGGTGGCTCTTATCAAGTATCAAAAGGGTATATTGTGTTGCGCTGCATATACAAATTTCTTGCTTAGTGGTTAATAAAATTTGTAATTTTCACATCGCTTCTTTCGAATTAGTATATGTTGTAACAAGTGTAACCCTTATTCTATAATTCCAACGCCTCGGTGAGTGGTATAGCGCTTGGCCTTATGTTTTTTTTATACCTGGCTCGGCAAATGACTCCATTCTACCTGATGTAAAGTGGAAAAGGAGTCCAGACGCAAGGACAACCGGTGCAGCGTGAAAACAACGCAGCATCAGTCACCCTCACACTGCCGGCCCACAAAGGTGCTTCTTCACGCCTCGTTTGAAGGACCCCATGTCATAGGAAGGAGGAAAACGTGTGCTGGTAGACTATTCCATCTTTTGGAAGTGCGACAAAGAAACGAGTCACCAAATTTCTTTGTGCGCGATGGAATGTTCGAGACAGTACAGCGGTGACTCCGGAGAGCAGCAAACGTACTCCTATGGAGGAAGGGAGAAGGTGGGGTAAGGTCAAAGAGTTCTCAGAGCACTCGCCGTGGCATAAGCGGTCCAGAGTTCTTGCGTGCAAATCCTACCTCGGGCAATCGTTCATTCCTTTTCATTCTCCGGGCGGGCGGTAGTAGCTAGAATATTTTTGCTGATTAAATAAGATTTGTATTTATTTAATGAAAAGTCAACAAAGTTTTGGACGACCAACCAAAAACACAAATGTACAGATACTTATAATTAATATATTTTTTATATTGTTGCGAAAAAAAATTGTATTTGTAAATATGTCTTCCGAAAAGTAAGTACTACTGTTTTTCAATTACAGTCCTCGCCATGTGACGTGGAATAGTCGCAATTAATGTTTAATTGGTAGAACTCCTAACACTAGTAAAATCAATGCCCGTACGATTATGATTTTCGAACAAAGAAAATGAAGCAATTTATTAACTTGCAGCACCTTGATACAGCTTTCTAATTGGTTCTTCACGTATTTCTTAGAACATTAGCCGGATGTAACTAGTGAACTCAAGATAATTATGAACCAAACAAGCATCCAGCATTGTTTGTACCATTCCGTGTCATTGACCTTTTATTAAGTTCGACTTATCCGTTCTTTACAGTACTAGTACGTATGTAGTAGTCCATTATCAACATATATCGTCCCATGGCTGGGCTTAGATAATGGTCCAAAACCCACGCTAGCCCGTTGCAGGTCAGTGAGTGGTGTGATGTAGGTAGTTAACATAATTATTATATTTTATGATGATGGAAACGCTTCTCTGTATGTGTTCCTTTTGCTAATTAGACTTTAAACAGAATGATCGTGTTTTCATTAAGCTCCTAATTTTCCTCTGCGAAGAGTCTTCTAGACAACATAATAAAATAGTTACCTGTGGTGGTGGTTTTGGCGACTGCGATCGTACATTGCGAGCGCACTGCCACGCGTGGCTTGCAAAAAATCTCAAAAGTGATAAATTGTTACGATACTTCAAGTTACCTAAATTAAAATGTTTTTTTGTTTAAATATAATTTTAACGCAAATTTTGTTGCGAACAAATTACAAAAACACAAATTTTGAAATAATTCCACGAGCAGGATTTGAACCTACACCCTTCTGACATACCGGGTCAGGTGCTATCCCAATTGAGCTATCGTGGTTCTAACCAACCCGCCGAAATTATTCAACACTATTTACTTTTTACTTTAAAATTCAATGTCAACAACTACCGTCATTAACATCCGATCATAATATTTTTACAAATACTAAAGATCAGCATTTTTTCAAAATTTGTGTTTTTTTTTACCTAAATTACTCATGTACATGGTGTTACTCTTTGACATGATTATCGTTACAGTGCATCTTTTCGTGTTCAGTTGCTTTGATTATGTACATGTAAGGTTTGTTGTTTCTAGATTTGGTTTAAAGTTTGGTTAACTTCAACAAGTACTTAATGGAAAAGCGAACAGGCAGAATGAATACAATATCTACTTTGCCTTATAGCTATCCGATTAGCCTGGCAGGCATTTTGATTAATTGGTTTTTGCTTTTAAGGTCTTATGATGGTATACAATCTGCTTTTATATCTAATACCAGGACTTTCCCTACTGTCTCTAGTTTAAAAGGGTTGTTGGCCAATACAAAACTATAAGACAACTACGACCACCATTGTAACACAACACTTTTGTCAATAACCCCAAAAAACGTTGTAGGTTTTAATTAAAACGATTAGTGATCCCCATTTCCCTTTTTATCAAACCGCACGGGGTGTCAATGTCGTCGTAGGGATCACATACTTCTATCAGAGTTGAAACCCGTTCACCAACCGTAAGGGCGCGTTCACACCGTACGAATCACAATAGCAACAATGGAGAGACATACTAGAAATAAAAAAGGTACTAAATGCAAAGACTGGAGGAATTTATGATAATCACACAGTCACTCAGATAAATACAGAATGAGTGGTAAAAACAAAGTGCGCGTAGCATGTCAATTAAAAGATGTAACACTCAAGTGAGAGACCTGTGTGACCAATATGATGTTATAGCACTTCAAGAGCTATGGTTGTTACCCAACGAAAAAAGAAATTTGGTGACTCGTTTCTCTGTCGCACTTCCAAAAGATGGAATAGTCTACCAGCACACGTTTTCCCTCCTTCCTATGACATGGGGTCCTTCAAACGAGGCGTGAAGAGGCACCTTGTGGGCCGGCAGGGTGAGGGTGACTGATGCTGCGTTGTTTTCTCGCTGCACCAGTTGTCCTTACGTCTGGACTCCATTTCTACTTAACATCAGGTGGAGTGGAGTCATTTGCCGAGCTATGTATAAAAAAAAAAAAACGATATTGATTACCTGAGCACCATGCATCCAGACTTCGCATATCACGGTATCTCGGCGGTGGATACAGGCAGAGGGACACTGAAAGGAAGACCTTACGGTGGTGTCGCGTTGCTATGGCGGATGGACTTCTTCACGAGAGCAGTTCCGTTAGATAGTGGTTCTAAACGTATTGCGGCAGTGCGCTTCGTGCTTGGTGATAAGTGTTTTATAGTGATGTCGGTATATATGCCTACTGCGAACAGAGGGAGTATATAAGATAAGTTATTTGAGACTCGCCAGTCAGGTAAGCTATTTGAGACTTATAAGATTGGTTACCTGAGACTCGTCAGATTGTCTATCTGGGTTTCATCAGTTAGGCTATCTGAGACTTATCACAAAGTATTTATGAGACGCAACAGATAGGCTGCCTGCGACTTATCAGATAGACTATTTGAGACTTATGGATCCATCAGATAAGCTATCTGAGACTCAACAGATAGGCTATCTGAGACTCATTAGAAAAGCTATCTGAGACGTCAGACTTTTGATTTGTGTTCGGGAGTCTTACAGCAAAATATTCTTATATCAGCCATAACTGTCCCACTACTGGGCAAAGGCCTCCCCACTCTTTCTCCACACCTTCCGGTCCCCTGCATCATCATGCCACTCTTTCATGAATCTCTATCCTATACATGACATGACACTATTAAACATAATTAGTGGTCGCCCAGTAGTCGAAGCAATGAAAAATTAAAAAAGATAGAATGTGAGTTTGGATTGGCATTGACAGACTTCGGCCGCTCCTCTTCCATTTTTAAATTTTTGAAAAGAGTGTAGATACGTGTGTGTCAAATACATGGTAGTGTGTGTAATGTTTGTTTTATTGATTTAATGTATTTTATGCATAATATAAAAAAAAAATTAACATTAGGATAACCTTCTCTATATAAACTATAAGTGTGCGAAATTTCATACTCCTGCGTCCGCGCAATTTTATTTTCGTAATAAAAGAAGAAATTAAGGAGAAATTAAGAGAAGAAGAAATTAATATGGTGAATAATTATAAATGCTTGGTAAAAAGATTTAAAATAACGCATTTTAATTAAAATAATTATATTTTTTTACTTTTATTGTAGTTAATAAAACAACAGGAATAATTTAATGCAATCATTTATTTAGCAATTTTTTTACACTAAATGTACATTATGAATACTTACAAATACATTATTAATCTTTACATTAGATTTGTAAATTTTTGATATTTTTGCGTTTTGAACATTTAATGTAAAAGTAAAATTTAAACACTGAAAAAAGACGACACCTCAGGCGGGAAATTCATCGTCGTCTTTCAGTCGTCTTTTTTCATTGTTTAAAATTTACCTAAGCTAACCTAAGCGTTATAAATTTAATGTAAAGATTAATAATGTATTTGTAAGTATTAATAATGTAGGACATTTAGTGTAAAAAAATTGCTAAATAAATGATTGCATTAAATTATTCCTGTTGTTTTATTAACCACAATAAAAAAAAAATATAATTATTTTTACCAAGCATTTATAATTATTCACCATATTAATCGCAAAAATTTAACAAAAGTAACTTCAAATGCATGAAACAAATTGCACGGTTTAAGACTGTATTAACTTTGAATTCCATTTCCACATAAAAATGCCCTATGTAGTACCAACTTTTTTATGTTTTTTTGGAAGCTAAGAAACCCATAATGTTTTTAAAATTACTCAAAAGTTATCCGGTCGGTTGTAAATATTTTATTTTTCAATCTGAAGTCAAGTGTAAATTTCTCTCGAACAGAAATTTTAGATTTGTGATCAAATTTTAAACTGTTGATAGTTAGGATTTGGGTTTTTTGTATTTTTACAGATTAATTCACATTTTAACAATAAAACAAGCAAAAAAAATCTAAAAAAAATACCACTCAGAAAAAGTTATACCTAAAACAGCCTAAAATTTAAAAAATATTGAACATAAAACAAAAAAAATCATATCTCGAAAACTACGAAATATTGCGGAACATACATGGGGGTTCAATGGATAGATATTAGTGTCTCCTGACCACAGACCTCCATTGGTACAGGTTACCTGGGACACCCTGTAGATAACTAGATGACCCGGTGAACTTCGTATCACCTACATGTAATGGTGAAAAATATGGTCAAAACTTAAACATTATCGGCTGGGGTGGGAAATTACTCTAAACATTTCTTGGCCAACATCCAAAAATATAACAATTGCCTTCGAATGACGTCCACTTTCAAGGGAGTATACCATAATTATTGTTTTTGAGAAATAATTAATTGTGGCAATTTTACTTTACCACTAACACAACATAATCTAGTAGATTCACCGCTGTATTTTAACGCTTTACAATATTGAGAAATGGTTGTCATTTCCCCAATTGTTACGGCACAATAATCTATTTCCGGGTCATAGTGGAATGCTACTCGTTCCAGGTTTACAGGAACACTGAGGATTTTTATATATAGATTAATAAATACAGCTATGCTAACAACAAGTCAAGTTTTAAAAGAAGTTCCATTCGCTTGAAATTTGTTTATTCAACATCGTGAATACTTTCTCCATTCATTTTCTACTTTGTACAGGTACACCAAATTTATTGAAAAGAGCACTTTCAAGCATTAAGTATTGATCTTAAATTCTTGGTGCAGTATTCGTTCTTCGAAGAAACGTTGAATGTTCGTTTCCTGTAGCGAGACCGAAATATTTTCTTTTCCCAGACGCGGTCCATTCGTTAGCCTGCAACGTATGCCGCTCACGTTTTTACTGCAAGATGATACGTACGACACCATCTGCTGTGTGTAATGGTGGCATTTTAAATAACGCGACACATGATACAAGTTTAAACAAATAAATAACATAACGGCCATAAAAAAAATCATGATGGCATGCTATTTTCTTTTCCGATATGAATAGTTTAATTTTCTTGTTATTTATTGTCTTTGTTTGTATATAAAAGAATATACTCCAATTATGGTCAGAAAAATGAGTGTTGTGTTGTAATAAGTTGTGATATTGTCTTATATTTCTTTTGATGATATGAATGATGAATGATGGTGAATAAAGCTATAATAGTTTCATTAAAATATCACAGATATTTCTTCGGAATGATGCAAGTTACAATAAATATGCTGTTTCATTTTCACCTTTTGTTCTTTGTCTATCTATTTGTAAATAGTAGATTGTTATACAAGGAGCTAAAATGACCCATTATATACGAGGTAGTTTTACTCCCGAGCTTTAGCGAGGGAGTAAATAGAAACCGAATTTTAATGGGATTTTAGCGCCGTGTGTTACACTCTACTTTTCACTACGATTGCTTAAAAATTAAATGTACAATTTGTACAATTCTGGATATTAAACGAGATGTTTTTTCCCGCTAACTTAATTTCAGTCCTCTGTGAAGTTTAATGTTGAGTTGTCTGTGGGGTAAACGTGGGAGATACACGTAGTTCCAGGTTTGAGGATCCCTCGTTCGGATGTTCTGGATAGAGAATCAACTGAGTTGACTCATCTCTTGATGTCGATGGTCGTGGGCTAGTTGGAAGAATATTGATGCGTTCTGTGATACGCTGGGTGATATCAATTTTGTTTTGAATGGAGTTCTCGATATAGTCCTCCGCCACTTGACTCCATCCACCGTGGCGTTTTAACGTTGTTATATTTGCACCAGAATCCGTCAAGAGAGTGGCGGATGTTCTTCGGAAACAGGGGCCAGCGTACTGTTCCGGATTAGGCAAATTTAGATAGGTGGCGATCTCTTTTGGCATGTTACTTAATTTATTTTTGCCTATAACTTGCCTTGTGCAATTTCCGTTTTGATAGTTGAGAAAAAATCTCGGCGTGCCCACTCCACTCGGCCGTAAATCTTGATAGGCTTTGATCATTTTTAGAAATTTTCCACTTATAACCAATTTCCTCTCCATATTTGTATTGTATTGGGCAGATTTATGACTTGAAGATGGGTATCAGTTTCGACATCTTTCACTGTTATGTTAGCCAGTTATATCCCTCTGCAGGCACCGCTGATCTCAAGAATTAAAGCTACCTGTAAAACAAAAAATAAGTGTGTTAGTACTGTATTTTGGTTGCCTCTACCTAGCAATTTAGTTTGATGAAAACAATAGAAAACAAATGTAACTCTACCTTTATAACTTTTTAAACTATCATGGTCACTTATATTAGAATAAATATTATAAACGGGATTATTACGGGGTGATTGACAATAAACATGGTAATAATCACGTTAATAATATTTATTCTAACTCTACCTTTGTTACTAAGTATTTTTCATTTGGTGCCTTATTTACGAAATTCTCGATATCTGTCCTCGTGAAAACTTTGGATTTCTTTGCCTTGTAGCCGGGTAGTTGTAGGTGGATAATTTCTTGAGAAAAGCCGTCAAATTTACATATTTCTTTATATTTACATTATGTCTTATTATCTGTATAGTTGTTCGTAACATTGAATATGTGCTCCTAAGCGTAGAACTTTGATATTTTTTGGAAAGTTCATCAAAATACGTAAGAAAAACTTCTTCCGTAAGCGAATCCACTCGTTTTTCTGTCCTCCACTTCATAAACTCATAAACTTTGTGATCTTGACGGCAACAGATTGAAAATTATTTCTTTTCCTTTCTCTTCTATTTGCAAATTAGGGTCTCCAATCTCACTAGATGATGACATTTTCACCATTGTAAAATTAATTACGGTCACTACCAATTCAATTTGCAATTAGAGAAAATTTCTAAAGATTTCGCGTTTTTATTTCGTCTGTAGCCGCAACGCGTTTCATGCATTCTATCAAAGAGATCGCCGATTTTAGTTCCATTTTCAAAAATAAGATGTTGTTATTTTTTTATGAAACAGAGTCGAGTCTATAATCATGATTATTCTACTTATGACTAAAGACTTTTTCGTTTTTGTAGGCAGACAAAAAATAAAAAATTAAAACTTTTTCCCCTAGAGGAAGAAATACTATTTTTTCTTCGCTCTGGTACGCCACAATGACGGCCTTTTTGAGCAAAAGGAGTGAAAACAATATTTATTACGGAGGTTTAAAGTGTAGTGCGGATAGGGGTCGGTGGCGTGCACTTGGAGAGGCCTATATACAACAGGCTGATGATTAATTATGAAAGATCGTAGATAGACAACGCTAGCCGTAAATAAAGTAAAACAAACGTTATTAATTCTATAAAAGTTGTGCAGTTTCATAAGCCCATTCTTCTGCAAAGCTACAAAACCTCCTGAATGGGAAAAAAATATACAATATTTGTATCTATAAACAAGTAATTTTGAATCGCCAAAAATGTTTGGGTATGTCCGATGCTGGCTCAATGTGCGTGAGTTTTAACGACTGCCATTTACTACAACCGAAAAACGAGATATTTTGGTATGATCACCCATTCGGTAGCCCGACAGCACGAAGGTTGCTTGACTTGCAGGATCGCAAGCCAACGCGCTCGCCAATCGAGCTGTTAACAAACGATAATACACAGCGGTATGTCCAGTCTTCCGCAAAACTTAGCATTATTTTAAGGTAAGTAAATATTAAAGCCCACCAAATGTATATAACGATGGGTTTCTTCCATCGCTCCTGTTTACAGATGCTGTTAATCAATTTAAAAGCCAATTAAATGTAATGTCTATGGCGGTGAAGATATTTTTTAACTCGTAAACTTATGGTGTTTACGATAAATGCGCAGCAAGAGTTATTGCAGTAAGCCATCAGAAGTCTTCTTAAGAAACCATGTTTTTTTTTGTTTTTTTGTTTATGCTTTGTAAATATTGTAGTAGTTATACAGCTTAACATACAGAAGTTAACTTTTTGTAATAAATAATGTTATCACAGAGCAAATTATTTTAGTCTCAATATAATCTTCTCGGCCTCGGCAGCTCAGCGGTCAGAGGATTGGACCGGTCGTCCAAAGGTCGTGGGTTCGATTCCCACTTAAGCTTCCTAAGGCTGGGTGATTTTTTCTACTTAAATTTTAACTTGTAACTATATAGATATTGGTTTTCTAAGTTTTAACGTACTTTTAATAATGAATATACCTATACCATGTGTGTTTGAACTATGACAATTTTAACGACAATTTTTACGAATTTCATAAATTTACCAGTTAAGTAAAGTGACGAGTTATGGAAACTGACAAAAAAGGAAACTGACTCATTGACGAATTTCGCGATACTGACGAATGAGGTAAACTGGTGAGTTCATGAAACTGGCTAATTAGGGAAACTGACGAGGGATAACCCGACCCTTATATATCACTAGCGGCTACCCGCGACTTCGTCTGCGTATATATTTTTAAAAATGGTGGCTATTAGCCCTGCGAGTGATGTGCCCTGCCTACTGCCACTGAAGCTTAGCAACTCTTTGGGCTATGTCGGTAACCTTTGTTCTTCTACGGATTAACAAATTTCTCGACGATTCGATCACCAAGAGAAATTCCAAGCATAGCCCTCTCCATTGGTCTTTGGCTGATCTTGACACTTCTTATACTTCTTATACCCGGGACTGGGACGTGGTCACTCACTATGGGCCGCCCATAGTGAGTGACCACGTCCCAGTCCCGGGTGTTATCACTGGCAACACACAATGGTCAAAGACTTTCGTCTTAAGATACTGCGGTATAAATATATTTCGTAGCTCACCGAACGCTGCCCTACCTACTTAAATGGACCGTTTATCCCAGGTAAACATAATCGTTCACTACTTCAAGGGCAGAGTCTCCAATGCTCAGAGGAGTGTGTACGACAGGTAAGTTCGACATATTTTCGTCTTCTCTATTTTCATTTTAAGACCTATTCGTTTAGGTCTTCCAGGGTTTCAGCCATGACCACTATATCATCAGCAAATCGAAGCTGAGTCTGAGATGTCTACGCCGTTGACGTTGATGCAGAGTCCTTTTCAGTCAAGAAGCTTGAAGACATCTTCCAGTGCAGCAGTGAAATATTTTAGAGATATAACGTCTCATTGTCTCAGTCCTCGCTGAAACTGAATGGGTTTCGAGCTTTGGTCCTGAAGACGGACGGACAAAGTGTCGTTTTCATACAAACACTTCAACATTTCGATGTACTTACATCATCATCGTCAATTTGGCACCGCTGAATAGATTGTAGCACGACCCATGTTTCAATCGAATCTAAGGCTTTATCATAGTCCACAATCGCTAAGCCAAGAGACTGGTTATACTCTTCAGCTTTGTTTTAGTTTTGTAGATGGCCTTTACCTCACCAATTTCGAGAAATTTTCGCTCGCAGTGCGTCCAATCGCCCTTCATCCTCACTAACTTTCGCATTTATAATATTAGTAGAGATAATAATGCAAAATAAAAAAGTGACTATATATAAAAGTTTTTCATTTGGCAGGGTACATTGTACGTGCACCCCTCTTGCGTAGAGTAGTATCTAAAATGTAAAGAAAGTGAAGACGAAATATCCGCAATACTCATTGCAATGCATCATCATCATCATTAGCTCATTTTATGTCCCCACTGTTGGGGCACGAGCCTTCCCTTTGGATGGATAGGGAGAACGGGTCATAAACCACCACAGTGGCTCAGTGCGGATTGGTGGTTGTTAACGATAGTGCAGCCGGGACCAACGACTTTGCGTGCCTTCCGAAGCACGGAGGAGCTCGAGATGATAAATATTTGGTCACCCATCCCATGACTGGCCTTTGCGAAAGTTGCTTAACCTCAGCACTCGCAAACCAGGCACGTTAACCGCTGCGCCATCGAGCTCCTCAATGCATGCCATCACCTTTAGATCCATCGATTTCACAGTCATCTCTGAAATTCTAAAACTCTGAAACATTTTCACGAGCAAGGCCTCTGCTTTCTTTTTGTTTTCCGTTTCTCCTGTCACTAATTAGGCTGTCGTCGACACGTACAAATTTAGCCAACACTATCTACTTACCATGTAAGCCAAGGAGAGCCATATTCAATGTCAGCCTATTACGTCATCGACGTCCGAACTGATAAAAATCTAATATCTTAGAAAAAACGTAAATGTTTGTTTTTGTGAGAGTTTAAGCATTAACGTTGCACTACTATAAAAAATAAATTATATTTATTGTATAAACATGATACGAAGTACCTCAACAGTTTGAATTAACGTATGATTTTATTAGTTCAGATATATTGTAATTTAATAATTATAAGTATAAACACAAAGCACCCCAACAGTTTCAATAAACGTAACGTTTTATTAGTTAATAAAAATATATAAAAGATTCATGGATTATTTCAATACTTTGTTGTTAAAATATTTTTGCTTTGTTAAAAATTTATAAAAAAAATTATATAAATTTTTAACGCAAATTTTATTGCGAACAAATTTACAAAAACACACCGTCATTAACATCCGATCATATGTTTTTTACAAATACTAAAAATCAGTTAAGAAGTAGGCAAGCTATTTATTAAATGTTTTTGTTTTGTTTATATAAATATTATGATCGAATGTTAATGACGGTAGTTGTTGACATTGAATGGGCGCCTTTGGATTTCAAAGTAAAAAATTAAATAGTGTTGAATAATTTCGGCGGGCTGATTAGAACCACGATAACTCAATTGGGAGAGCACCTGACCCGGTATGTCAGAAGGGTGCAGGTTCAAATCCTGCTCGTGGAAATTTTTTCAACATTTGTGTTTTTGTACTTTGTTGTTGTTCTCCAATTATTTAATTTACAAATTAACAAAATGTTAGGCTATAAAAGTGATGCTATAAAAGTCTATAGACAGAACGAAAAAAGTGATATAATATACAGGGTGTCATTAAAACAAGCGCGCATATAATTTTCAATACCTAATTGGTAAACTTATTTAGGAGCTCATATTGTTATTCAGACGTGAATGAGCTGTACTAAAAAGATCTGCACTTGATTCAAGCCTCCCTATATACGGCGATATCTCGTAAAAAGCGCATTTGAGCAATTTGGCGATGTCTGAACCGTTTCCCGGACTGCAGTGCCGCCTTCGCGTTTCAGCTAGTTAGGCTTGCTTATATAGCGTCAACATACGCCAGCTGTCCTTTACATGCCACCTTCGTCAATTTGGACTGTTAAAAAGAAAATATTTAATATAATACAGACTTTTTAATATATTTTTTTCATCTTGTTGGTCCAATGCAACCACAGAAGGAGTAGAAAGTAGGAAGCGAAGCTTTTGCCCAGCAGTGGGGTCATCATCACATATCATCAGCTCATTTTATGTCCCCACTGCTGGGGCTCGAGCCTTCCCTATGGATGGATAGGGAGAACCACTGGTGGCTGTCGTGCGCCACGTCCTTTGGTACCGCGCAAACGAAGGTGGTCGGTGGCCGCCACTAGTAATCGGTGGCCGCTAATTTGGCTTAAACATTTGTGTTTTTGTAATTTGTTCACAACAAAATTGGCGTTAAAAATTTAAAAAACAAAACAAAAACATTTTTTATATAGCTTGCCTACTTCTTAACTGATCTTTAGTATTTGTAAAAATATTATGATCGGATGTTAATGACGGTAGTTGTTAACATTGAATGGGCGCCTTTGGCTTTCAAAGTAAAAAGTAAATAGTGTTGAATAGTTTCGGCGGGCTGGTTAGAACCACGATAGCTCAATTGGGAAAGCACCTGACCCGGTATGTCAGAAGGGTACAGGTTCAAATCCTGCTCGTGGAAATGTTTTCAACATTTGTGTTTTTTTTTAAATACGTTGTTTTTAATTTCGTAATTGGCTACATGCAAATCGCGCCAATCTTTATAAAAACACACCATGTACAGCGACATATCGCGTGTAAACAAACTAAAACAGTGTACAGTAGCATATAGGATTTAACATGTCTTGAAATGTGTACAGTGCTAAGTTATTCACAGTATGATAATCATGTATGCACACCACACGCCACTTTTAGTACGCTGACTAGATTACATACAATGTTCCGCGCGCATTCCCATCGTCGCCGCGTCGTCGTCGTGGAGAAATTAAAGACTTTTGTGTTCTGGAAGATGGGAATAATAGAGTTTCGAATTGTTTTGTAACTTTTTTTCTTTCATAAACGTGACAATGACAGTGTATCATTAACAGAGAGATTATTTCCCGGAAAGTGTTTAAAAACAAGATTCAATAGTCCAGTTTAATTGATATAGTGTGATATTGTTGATAGAGCGATTATTGATGTTTTGAGGTAGCACATCTTTATATTATATATATATATATATAAATCTTTTGTGCGTGTGTATGTAATTGAACTCTTCTAAACGGCTGGATCGATTTGGATGAAATTTTTTGTTTGTGTTCAAGTGAATTCGAGAATGGTTTAGATTTACATTTGGACCCGGTAGGTGGCGCTGCAATAGGGGTCCATCTTGGTTCTTAAGCGGACGCAGTCGCGAGCGGGCCACTAGTTATATATAATTATTCCCGTGGGAATATCTGGACAAAAGTATCCTGTGTTATTCCAGGTTATATGTAATATATAATGTAATATATATAGGTTATATGTAATATACGAACATACATACACACAAACTTTCGCATTTATAATATTAGTAGGATTTATATACTATGTTTACTGGATGACGGAAACACAAAGTACAGTGAAAGTACAGTGTATACGTAGGCAATGCTATATAAAAGTGTGTGCAATTGTGTGCGTTTATATTAAAAATGTTATCTTTATTTATATATTTTCTGTAATTTGTTACTACAGGAACACAAATGTTGAAAAAATTTCCACGAGCAGGATTTGAACCCGCACCCTTCTGACATACCGGGTCAGGTGCTCTGTTCTTTGGATATGTGCTTTGTTCGCAACAAAATTTGCGTTAAAAATGTATAAACATTTTGTTACTACACGGTCAAGGCTACGCTCATGGGCACATTATTGATAATTGTTATGGGCACGCACCGTCTTCGTGGTCACTCCTGGTTGAGTGTGTATGTGTGATATGAATGAAAACTGTTGCCAATTGGGGTGGATGCGTCCGCCTCCAACAAGCCAACGTGGGTAGTTGTGTGATAACAGAATTTATTACAAAAAAAATGTAGAGTTTGTGAGAACACCTAAACAATCTTAAAAATGTTACCTTTTAAAATGCTAAATGAATTAATAAAACAAATTTTAACATCATCATCATCAATCAGCCCCCAAGGATCGCCACAACGATCGATCCTCATGTTGAAGGGGGGGGGGAAGGGTTTCCATAATCGCCGCCTGTGGCGATCGCAGTATGGCCTACTGTTCGAAGGAGGCGCTGCTGCCCGTCTCGGTGCCCGTAGGCGGTTTTCCCTTTGTCGCGTTCTACGACTCCCACGGGAAGATAGGGGGTAATGCTATTCTAAGCCGGCATCACGCGGCAAAAAATTTATCATACTTTATGTTAAACTAGATGACCCGGTGAACTTCGTATCACATTATCGGCTGGGGTGGGAAATTACTCTAAACATTTCTTGGCCAACATCCAAAAATATAACAATTGCTTTCGAATGACGTCGTTTGGCGCAACGCATATTGTACAGGAAAATTTCATGCCCACTTTCAAGGTAGTATACCATAATTACTACCCCGTGTGGTGCCGGGGATAAAGAATTGCACCACCCCATCTCTTCCCATGGGTGTTGTAGAAGGCGACTATGGGACCAATCCAGAGGATGGGCAGCAGCGTCTCTCTGTGATTATTCTCGCCAACCCGCCTGCCAAGCGTGGCGATTATGGCAAATTCCTCTCAAAATAATTTATCCTTGAGGGAGGCCTTTGTCCAGCAGTGGACGTCTTTTTAGCTGAGATGATGATACCATAATTATTGTTTTTGATAAATTATTAATTGTGGCAATTTTACTTTACCACCAACACAACATAATCTACGTAGTAGATTTACCGCTGTATTTTAACGCTTTACAATATTGAGAAATGGTTGTCATTTCCCCAATTGTTACGGCACAATAATCTATTTCCGGGTCGTAGTGGAATGCTACTCGTTCCAGGTTTACAGGAACACTGCGTCTGCGAAATCGCTCTATTTCATTGTGTCGTGCACTCGTGCTCGCTGTTGTTGTGTTTGGTGTGCCTTAACTCGTTCCATTCTAAGCCTGTCTACTTCATTATTATTCACTGTGGGATGCAATTCTGCCATACAAACGAATGTTATCATTATCTGTCTCTCGCTGGGCGTCAGTGCGGTTTGCACGTGAGTTAGCTCGTCACACATTTGATTGACATCGCGACCTAAGTCAGGTCCTCTTCTCCTTGGCATTTTAAAACAATTACAGTAATACAGTAAATAAAGTTTTCGCGCACTGACAAACTGATGATAGATTTTAATAATCGTCTTCAAATCTATTTATTTTCTTTTTTCGGCTGCATTAGTAAGTAGTTGTTAACAACCACCGCACCGCACTGGGCCCGCGTGGTGGTTTATGGCACGTTCTCCCTATCCATCCATAAGGAAGGCTCGTGCCCCAGCAGTGGTGACTTAATGAGCTGATGATGATGATGATGATGATGATGATGATGATGATGATGATTTTCTTTTTATGACAACCAACTGACACTTTTACACATTTTTATTTCTGAAACAGAAATGTTTTGTAGGTATTCCAACAAAACAGACCAAAGAGATCGGACCTCATACTACAGCTATGAAACATACACAATACACACCTATAAATATTTGACAACCAACCAAGTGACAAAAGACATCAAATGTTTCACAGCTAGGAACATTTTGTTGTACGTACCGCTTTGACAGTTTCCATGACAACGAAATAAACATAATTTTGTATTGGAAAATTAAATTGTCCTTTTTAATATTTTCCGTTACTTATTATTTATGTTTCTCACCGCTTAAACCTTTCCTGAACCTCCACAAATCTTTCAAAATAAAAATTAGCCAAATCGGTCCGGCCATTCTCGAGTTTTAGCCCGACTAACGGACAGCAATTGATTTTTATATATATAGATTAATGAAGAATGGGTAGTCTGTATGTAATGGGGTAATCTTCTAGTAACTTTTAATAGCTTTGTAAAAGCTCATCACTTATCCTTTAAGTTTAGAAAGACTGAATATCTATAGGTAGCTATTGTATTTAATGCTACGACCTGTGAATAAGTTAATTCTTACTTAAAAGTTCTTTGATAACCGAAAGTTTTCGTAGAAGTTTTAAACAAAACAATTTTAGAGTCGACAATGTGTTGAAATTGATTAGAATAACGTTAAATTAAATTATAATATTTATATGTAATTGCACTTACGGATTTATTTATTCTTATTTTGGAACCATCATTGTGTAAAAAGTCACACCGGTTTGTTTTCGAACACTACCTAGTCGTGCCATAAATTCTGTCCCTCATATAAACATGTCCAGTGTAGAAAAAAAAAATTTAGAGAAATTTTAAAAGCATGTATTTTAAACGTTTAATTATATAGATTATTATAAATGTTAAAACTATTCAAAATGACCACCTTTGGCTTTTACACATTTCTCCAAACGTCCTGGCCATTCATCTATGGCCGCACGTACCACATATAATGGTATCGAGGCAGCCGCCTTCACTAAATCTGCCTTTAGCGTCGATATTTGGATGGGGTTTTGAGCAGGCCTTCTCCTCTAAAATATTCCATAAGCAATAATCCAAAGGATTAAGATCAGGACTGGCAGGGGGCCAATCTTCAAAGGCGATGAAATCCGTTAAATTCAGGTCTAACCAGCGCTGGGTTGATTCCCTTTGTGCGCTGGTGCTGAGTCTTGTTGAAATATCCATTGTTTACCAGCAAATACAGTGTTACTTAGTGGCTTAACTACCTTCTCTAAAACATCGCTTTGGTAGTTAATTGCTCGTGTCTTCACCCCTTGTTCACAAAAATGGAGCTTTGTCACCCCTTCGTATGACACGCCCCACCAAACCATCACAGATGCTGGATGGTGGCCTCTTTCGACCTTCGGAATTATCTCGTTAGCTTCTTGGGAGCTGTGTGCATAGACCCTGTTGTTATGACGATTAAATTTCTCTTCAACCGTGAAAATTTTCTCATCAGTAAAAAGAATTTTCCGATGGCCACCATCTGCGTGTCTTTGCAACAACTTCTTCGCTTTCGTAGTTCGTTTGAAACGAAGGGCTGCAGTCAACAGCTGACCTGTCCTCCTTCGATAAGCCCTAAGCTTATCGTCTTCTTTTAAGATACGAGTCATAGACCTAGGGTAATTTTCATTTCCCTAGCCATGATTTTCTGCTTACGGGTCGGGTTTCTTCGGATTCTCTCTCTGACGGCTTTGATAGCTGCTGATTTCCTTGTTGTCCGAGGTCGACCGGCCCTTGGCCTATCATTGACAGAAGAAAACTCATTGTAACGCTTGATGGTCCGGTAAACAAATTTCTTCGTTATTTTCAATGGTTTTAACAAGTTGAAAATCTTGACTGATGTTTTGTTACATTTGTGTAAGGCAATCACTGCGATTCGATTCTCTGTGATACTCCACTCCATGTTTACACAGCTATGTGTTATATTGAAATGAATAGTATAAAACTTACTTATTAAAATGACATCAAATAAAAGTAATAAATTCATATTACTTTTTTTTAAATACCCTCGTATAAAAGTTGGGACAGAACTTATGGCAAGACTATGTACACACGGCGGCAGATCAACCTACCCAAATCTGTCAAATTTCTCCAATGAATATTGATCCTTATATCCAAACGATAAAGTTCAAAATTGATTGTAGAAATTTGACAGTTTTGGGTAGGTTGATCTGCCGTCGTGTGTACATATTGAAATGAAACTTTTACGGATCTACTCGCGTTTATTTTACACATTGCTTTTAAATAATGTTTATCCTGACGCTTCGAACCCTTTGCAGGGTCCGGGGTCACAGGGAGAGTAGATCCGTAAAAGTTGTTTCATTTTATACCGGTTTGTTTGAACCGCCTCCTTGGTTTGGTAATTAAGTATACCTAATACCATAATAATTACCAACTATTTATTACTTATTAATTACTTTATAAACAATACTATAATTATCATCGGCCTCCAAGAACCCCCAGGCTTAGGTTAGATCCCCACCCGGCTGGTTTGTTAGCATAAGTCTATCCGGTGAGCTGCCAGCTTATATTACTCGTATTATCAGTCTGCTGCCTTAGGGCAATGATTCGGAAACAATAGTTAGCCATTCTGCCGCACAATTTATGAACGCAGTAAGTACTATTTACTTGCGTAACTTATTGTCGGGACCCTAAAAAATTTCAACTTTGAGCGCGTTTTTCTCGAAACAGTACACATCATCATCATCATCATCTCAGCCAAAAGACTTCCACTGCTGGACAAAGGCCTCCCCCAAGGATCTCCACAACGACCGGTTTTGTGCTGCTCGCATCCAGCGGTTTCCCGCGACCCACTGCGCTCCACCTTGTTGGAGGTCTGCTCACACTGCGCTTTCCGGTACGCGGTCGCCACTTCAGGACTATCCCGCCCCAGCGGCCATCAGTCCTGCGAGCAATGTGCCCCGACAGTACACAACGTTCTTTTATTAATTGCGCGGCAGCATTGTTTTCCGACATATAGAGTAGAGATAGAATAGTCAATCCTGTAGTAGAGACGAATCCGGGCGAAGAAGCACACTTCCATCTTTTGTCTTACGCTCACTTACTGTCAAGTAAGACGAAGCTTAAGAATTTTACTGATGTGAAATAGTTAAACAAAATCTATTTCAGCAAATTTTTTGTTTCATATTTTCCTTTGTTACTTTCTAAAGTGCAACTTACTGTTAGTCGTTTTAATTTATTACTTCGCTAGTATCTCATTAAATAATGATGAACTTTGTTTTTAAGCAAACCTTAATTTGTTCTTTACTTTTAGTGTCTATTAGTGTTAGTAAGCCGTAATTTGCTTAAGAGTTATTGTAACACTAATTTAAGTGAAAATAGTAGTTCCCTAGCCACCCATACTCACTGGAAAGCACTATCATGCCATTAGTACTTAGCAATTTTGGCACTTTTCCTCATGAGCTTGTTACGTTATTCTACTTTACATAATATGATAAGATAAGATAAATTCATTTGCATTACAAATTGGCGGCGAGAGGCTGACGGTCCAACGCATTTAGTTAAAATGTTTGCATACGCATATGTGGAATGGTATAGTATAACTTTTTAATCTAACTTGGTCAGTAACAGTAAATAGATAATAACATTAGAGAAATTATTAAGGTGATTGTGCCCCAGCAGTGGGGACATAATAAGCTGATGATGATGATACCTATTTATGATAAAACATGGCAGGTTTTTGTTATATAATATTCATAGTTGATGTGCCATGATCACAGATTAAAGCCCGTTAAAAATTACTTTAATGTAATAGTCATATTAAAATTAATAATTAATTAATGAAAGCTTTAAAAATGAATAAACATAATACACGTCACAATCCTCATTATCGAGACCAAAGAATCTTGGTATATGTAGAAGGTTTTATGTTTTAGGACTTTAAATGAAAAGAAAACACTTATTGCGTAAATTGTTTTCTAAAGAATTCTGCAATATACATTTTCGGGATGTCAACTTTAAATTACTTAATTTCTGAAATAAACCAGGATTATCTTGAAAGTATATGTTGAAAATGTGTTTTAGTTGTGCGGCAAGAGCTGGATGAGAGTAGCCGCGGATCGTGCTCGGTGGTGCACTTGGAGAGGCCTATGTCCAGTAGTGGACTAGTATAGGCTGATGATGATGATGATGAAACCAACAGTCTTGCGTGATCCGAAGTACCACTTTGTTATTGGAAAATGAAACGTGCAATTCGTCAATTTTTGATTCCCTCTATAAGTCTGCTTGAGGTCCGGTTTAGTACTTTATTACATTCGACCTTAGCATTGATTTGATTCGAGAGGTTACCATCTCTTAAATAAAATTATTCATTGACATTTTATTAGACATTTGCAATATTATATAGATAACTCGAAAAACTATCTAACGCACACTCATATTCATTTCGAAAGTCGCGCAAATGTATTGCTGGTAAAGAACGATATTTACTGTAATTTGGTAAATAACTTGTATCTTTGAGAGTATACACTAAAGTATAGATATTTAGAGTACTAGCGGCTACCCGCGACTGTGCCTGCGTATATTTCTTTAGAAATGATGATTCTGTTGTTTGTTGTATGTAAGTACTATATTTTTTAGTCTTCTATTTACTGCAATATACTTCTATGTAACTATTTAAAAGATTTTTTTTAGAAAATATGAGCAAGCTACCTAGAAGAGCTGACCGTAGGAAAAACATGGCGTGCCCAAATGTATTTCTGCTACCTTTAAGGTTTGACCCTGTGACTTTTGACTGACATTAAAAATGTAACTTTTTATGGAAACTGAAGACTTTAAAAATAAATTGTATGTTAGTTATTATTTGGTATAATGAAGATGCTTGGTATTAGTATATTGTTTCCCTTGGTTTCTCCAGTTAAGATTGTAACTCGCTACCGAGTACCGTTGCATAACTATCCTTGGCGCGTCAAACGGGTATACCTAATTTAACTTACATATAAAAGACAGTTAAATGCTGTCGCGGCCTTTTTATGTAGAACAATTAAGGAGACACATTTCTACCATATATTATATTCGTATAACTCGTACGGTTTTTGCACCGTACGCCAAAATAGCTCGCAAATGGCAGTTTTTTTGCCTGTAACTCTTAATAGTAATAAAATATCCTTATAAATTACTTATAGCCTATATGTTTTTCTGGAGTCAGAACTTTATAACTGTAAAGTTTCTTTAAAATCCATTAAGTAGTTTTTGCGTAAAAGACTAACAAACATCCATCCTCACAAACTTTTGCATTTATAATATTACTAGCGGCCGCTCGCGATTTCACCCGCGTGGTTCCCGTTCCCGTGGCAATATCGGGATAAAAAATATCCTATGTTTTAATACAGGTTATAAACTATCTGTATGCCGAATTTCATCCAAATCCATCCATTCGTTGCAGCGTGAAGAAGCAACAAATATACATACATACACACAAACTTTCGCATTTATAATATTAGTGTGATTAGGGATACACTAAACTTATTCTTTGGCTAGTTTTGTTTATTCAGGAGTAAATTATTGGTTCTCAAATAACAAGTCAAAGCTTCTAACCGTAACTTAATTCTAATAGCTCAAACTAATTAGGCATTCTGACAAAGTGTGCTAAGGTTAAACCAACAAATTTAATACCTTAGGCGTGATTAAGTTGAAAGTAAGCAGAAAAGCGTTTAGGGCGGAGCAGAAAACAATATTATGTATTCTTTAAATAAAGACGTACTGGTTTTATTAATCAATGCCAGGTACCTGCTTAACGTCTTACATGCCCTTCTTGGCAAATGACCTTTAGGGAGAACGTGCTGTGGAAACAAAATCAGGATTTTGATAACGCAGCTGCTTGCAAGTTAGGGTTGCGATCTTGTAAATTAAGTAATTTTCTTAATGCTGGGGTAAAAGATGGGTGACCAAATTTTATTAATTTAAGCTTCTCCGTGCCTTGGAAGGCACGTTTGCCTGAAAACAGCAGTGGCACGTTTATGGGCTGAAGTTGATGAAGGCACACCGCCATGATCCTTTAGAGGCACTCTTGTTCTGATCCGAACATTTTTTATATCATTTTTGATAAAAATATCCAGACGATATTTATATCAAAAATGATATTAAAACACGATTTAATCATAATTGTGAGGTTTATTTTTATTTGGCTCACAAAACTGGTTACAGTTCATATTACTTGATTTTTACATACTTTAAAACTTATGTTACACTTTAATCTACTAGATGCAAGCACAACATGATCACATCTGATCTGCTTATAGAGTTCCTTACTCCTTGCTCATAAAGTCTCTAAATCATGAAGCTGGTAGGTATGCTCTAAATAGTCGAATTAAAAATTAAAATACCTACGCTATGCGATGTTATGTCATGTGTCAAAATTACACTCAATATTTTAATATGAATAGGCTTACTCACCACCCTTGTGTTGGCGATCACAAACCCTGGCTCGAAAAGTCCAGATAATGATCGGTTAGAGTGCTTTGACGCTCGGCAACCAAGGCAGAAGTTCTAGGTATTTTTAAGTCTTTACCATGAAGGTGGTCGTTACTGCTTAAGAATTCACACACTGACACCGGTGATTTCGAATATGAGTGGGAGGGAAGGGAATAAGGAGGGGTCGACTTGTTATTTATATCAGAGTATTATTGCCACCTTACTCAAACTCAAGACCTTTAGCGATTCGGTGAAAACTCTCCCGATTACAAAGTAAACGAGACCCGAGCCTTCCTTCGTTTAACTATTCTCGTGATTAATTAAATGAGATTGTTGTTTATTTTTCGTTTTCCTTATTTCTTGAAAAGGTTTGTTAAAAGCTTTTTGATTAAAAAAAATTGTTTAATATTTGTCACCGTTCTATTAAAGTTTTACTAAAGCGTCAAATACATAAGCATCACATCATTCATATATTTAGCTAAATATAACAAAAATATCCTTGATATACCATTGATGGGGATAAATATTCTTTGGGCATAGTGAAAAGCAAAACCTCTTGCAGTCGTACAAAGGAATTCGTCCTTCGTATGTACAGTCGGCGGCAGATCAATCTACCCAAACCTGTCAAATTTCTCCAATGAATATTGATCCTTATAACCGAACAATAAAGTTCAAAATTGATTGTAGAAATTTGACAGTTTTGGGTAGGTTGATCTGCCGCCGTGTGTACCTTTGCTATGTACTACCAGAACGATTCAAGCCAATGTTGGTCGATAATCTAAACAGCCGAAACAAACGACTTCTTTGGTCGAGTGGCTTGCACACCGGTTTTCATGGTGTCGCCATCTTTGAGGTCCCGGGTTCGATCCCCGGTCGGATCAATTTAGAATCCTATAGCCTAGACCTAGACCTATTTTTCTGAATTGTTTCGGGTCTGGGTGTTTCCTATGTATAACAAGTATGTATTTAAGTATATTAAGTATGTTTATCCGTTGTCTAGTTAACCATTTCTCGAGTTTCTTAAGGAAGCTTTTCTTGGGGCCTGATAATTGGTGTGAGTGTGGGAAACATTTAGTTTTTTTTTTAAATTTAAATTTTAAACGATATTTAGTTATAACTAATGTTCAAAATAAACGCGAGTAGATTCGTAAAAGTTGTTTTATTTCAAAACGATACTTAGCGCCATTTTGGAGCAAGAATGCTAGACCCATTTTCTTGCGCCCATTCTTCTAGAAAACTGTAAAGAAGTAAGTGTAGAGTCTGCGCGCAATGTGAGCTAAAAAGTAGCCTTTTGTATATTTTTTTTATTTTGAATTTTGTCTCGGTAGCTCAGAGCGGTCAGAGCATTGGACCCATTATCCAAAGGTCGCGGGTTGATGTCGGAAAAAATATGTGGCTTGGAACATTTTGTCACAAAATTGAACCTACAAAACACCGCCAGGAAGCGCTACATATTGTATTTTTAATTAGCTGACTAATTAAAGTAGTTGTTTAAGTTGGCTTTTGGCGGCGGGAAGGTGTGGTCTAGCATATGTTGCCAACTTTACAAATTTACTGAGTCAGCAGCCGCCAGGTACGCCCGCTCCAACGATACACTCAAGTTGCTCTCTTTTCTTCTGTTTTTAAATTTATTTTTTTAAATTTATCATACTTTTCGGTTTTTACAGAGGCCGTTAAAACTTATGATTAAGATAGGCGCAGTTTTTTACGTCAAAAGATTTATTAGATTTTTCAGAAAAGCAACCATATTCAAAGGTCAATTTTTTTTTTAATTCGATGGGCTTACCTTTGCTATCTCACCTGATCGTAAGTGATGATGTAGCCTACGATGTAACATGATTGCCTAGAAGGTACTGTAACGTCGTGAGCCGGGAGTGAAATAATACACATGAGTGCTGGATAAATACTGAATATAATTTATTGATACATGCCTTTTAAATAGATAGTCTTACATACTAACTCCATACATCACACCTCCTTCCCATACAGAAAATAAAATAAAAGGATACATTTTATTTTATTTTAAACGTATTAACGATACAATGATAACGGTTTTTCTACACTACATCAAATATTAAACATTCTAGTACTTATATTAGGTACTGTCTAAAACATATATATTTTTAATAAAGTCTTTAGTAGGTACATAGGATAATATACATATCTTTAAAAATTTGACAGCAATACAACATTTCTTATCTTAATATAAAATCATTCTACTGTTGAATAATAACGTTTTGTCCTATTTTTATGAACAACATATCTTTTATTGTCTTTTATAATTACAACATTTGGTGGACATTCTTTTAACACTTTATACGGACCAGAATATAGGCTTTGAAACTTATTTCCAGTTTCATTCTTTAATAAAATCAAATCATTTACTTTATATGATACAGGATTAACATTACGATCGTACCTAGCCTTTCTATTTAATTTACTAGCTATTAAATTGTCACGTGCTTCTTTTTGTGAAGTTTGAATTCTAAACTTTAATTCTAAGGGATAGTTATCAAAGTTGTACAGAGGATCAATCATTCTTGAATTTAGATTAGACGGTAATGTACATTTTTTACCAAATATTAACTCAAAGGGAGTAAACTTAGTCTCCGTATGAACAGAAGTGTTATAGGAAAAACACCAAAAGGGAAGCCAAGTACTCCATGCCTCTGGGTGATTACCTGTTTGGATGCGTAAATAGTTTCCCATGTGTTTGTGTGAATTCTCTAAAGCACCGATACTTTGATGGTGGTACGCGGTAGACTGTAATTGGTTAATATGTAAAAGTTTACAAACCTCCTTCATTGTAGTTGACAGAAACTCTGTACCTCTGTCTGTAGCGATTTCGTTCGGAACACCATACCTAAGAATCCAATTATTAACAAAATTCCTAGCTACCTCATTCGAACTTTTTGATTCTAATGGATAGGCCTCGACGTATTTGCTCAACTCACATTGTATAGTTAGAATATATTTATAACCATTGCAATCACTATCTAAAGGTCCTACTATATCTAAATAGATTTTCTCTAAAGCCGAGTTTGCTGTAGAACTAATCGTCATCGGCTCCTTCGTATGATGTGATGAGGGTTTTTGTTTTTGACACTTGTCACATCGTTTCACAAATTCAGTAACATCTATTTCAAGCTTCGGCCAAAAATAATATTTTTTAATATTATTCACCATCCGCCTTATGCCCGCGTGGCCACTAGTGGGCAAAAGGTGGAAGTCATTCAAGATTACACGTTGATCGTCTTTATCAACTATTCTTTTTGTGTCGTTTAAAATACATACTCGTGGTCCGGACCAATCACTTATACTCTTTATCTCCTTGATTAACTTTTTGACAAAAATATTATTATTATCATTTTTAATGAAGTATACTTCTTTTATATCGATTTGCCCACAAAATATATTCAGCTCTCTCACAAATTCGCCTGGCGTCAGTTGTGATCGAGAAGCTAAATCTATAAAAATTGTATTCAATAAGGGCGCATAACTCAAACACGTACTCTCGTGACTAATCTCTTTTAATTTACGATATCGATTTAGTTCATAAGCGCTTATGAAACGTAACTCAGTGAAATATTTCGGTTTGCTATGTACTTCTATAACTTTTGGGTGATCAATCCAATCGTTATTAGAAGCAATAGCATCCCGTGCTTGTCTAGCTCTTTGCCCTCGCGTCATTACATTAATTAACGCATGATTCATTTCTTTTAACTCTTCCGACGTTATTTGCAAACGAGATAGAGCGTCAGCAGCGACATTATTTTTACCTCTCACATATTCTAATATAAAATTATATTCCTCTAATCTTAATCTAAATTTCATTAACCGACTGGATGGATCTCTCATTCCAAATAAATAAATAAGTGGTTTATGGTCAGTTTGAATTTTGAACGTCCTGCCATACAGATATGGTCGAAAATGCATTACGGCCCACACAATCGCAAGTAATTCTTTTTCAATAGTCGGATACCTTTTTTCTGCTCTGTTAAGACTTCGACTAGCGTATGCTACAGGCCTTCCATCACCATTGCATAAAACTGCTCCAACGCCATACCCCGATGCATCAGTTTGTAAAATAAATTGATTTTGCTCTGAGAAGTCAGGATATTGTAACACAGGGTGAGATATTATATTTTCTTTCAATAACTCAAAAGACTTTTGGCACTTCTCATCCCAATTGAAAACTACATTTTTTCTACATAAATTATTTAATGCATGCGCTTTTGTAGCAAAATTTGGAATGAACTTTCTGTAGTAATTTACAAAAGCTACAAATCGTTTGACCTCGTCTACTTTTTTAGGAACCGGATAATTCTGAACAACCTTTATTTTTTCGGTATCGGGTATGACGCCGTCAGCTGAGACAATATGACCCAAATAAAGCAGTTCTTTCTGTAAAAAGGAACATTTTTGAGGGTTTAATTTTAAATTTACTTTACGTAATCTCTCGAAAATATGTTGTAAGTTACTAATATGACTCGATAAGTCTCTACTAAAACAGATTAAATCGTCTTGGTACACTAGACATTTTTCATATGTTAATCCAGTCATTGCCATCGTCATCATGCGAGAAAACGAACTTGGGCTAGTTTTTAGACCCATGGGCATCCTCGTCATCTGAAACTGTCCTGAACAAAAAGCAGTGTACTTGCGACTGTCTGGGTCTAAACTAACATTATAATATCCTTGATGTAAATCCAAATGAGAAAAATACACGCAACCGGACAAAGAATCTAATATTTCCGTTATATTTGGAAGTGGAAACTTGTCATCATGAATGTTATTGTTTAATTTTCTATAATCAACAACCAAACGCCATTTTTTGTTTCCGTTTTGGTCACTTTTCTTTGGCACTAGCAAAATAGGGCTAGACCATTCGCTTTGGCAAGGCTCAATAATTTTTTCTTTCAGCATATGGTCAATCTGATTTTTTATTTCCTGTTTTAAAGCATGCGGTAATCTATACGGTTTTGAATAAATTGGCTGTGTGTCAGGTTTTAATTTAATAGTATGTTGATAAATATCAGTGGTTGACAACTTATCCCCTTCCAAATAAAAAATGTCGGAATATTTTGCACATAAACTTTCTATACTTATTTTTTCTTCCTTATTTAAATTTCTTAAATCTAACTTTGAAAACAAACTTTTAACTCGGACTGCATTTTTCTCATTTTCCTCAAAATTACAAATAGAATATTCCCTTATACTTTGAATATCAAGCTTTATTTCTGATAAATTTAATTCTTTTGTGGTTGTGTTCAAAATTCGCACTGGTATTTTACCATTAGTGGGGCTAACTAACATACTGGCAATAAACACTCCTTCACATATTTCTTTTGTACAAATTACGCAATCTTCTACTAAGTTAGTGTTAATATAATGTATAGATTCTGACCTAGGGGGCAATGACATTAACTTGTTAGATGAACTCATTAATTTTAAAACAATCTGTTTACTTTTATCGGGCCATAACGTTAAAGTGTTATGCCTCATGTCGATAACCGATCCATACCTTCCTAAAAAGTCCTGTCCTAGAATACCATGCGACTTACACGGCAGAGTATCAAATACATAAAACTTATGATTAATACTATGGCCATGTATTGACAACGGTAAACATACATATCCCATTGCCGGCACTTTGCCACCTATACCGTTTATAATTATGTTCTCTTTGTAAAGTGGAATATTAAAATCAAGAACACATTTGTATTTTATTGCCGAAATTGAAGCCCCCGTATCAATGAGCCAACTAAACGCATAAATGTCTTTATAAAATAATTCGACACAATAACTACTGTCACTAGCTAGAATACTATAACATTTAGGCACGAAAAAACTCACTTTCAGCTTCTCTAATCTGTGTCGACGTACTAGCCTGGGGTTGCGACTGTGAATCATCATTTACTAACCTTATCTGTTCTCTAAACTGTCTCTGAGCTCTATAATTATTATTGGAACTATTACCTCGATACGCATGTCTGCCTCGGGACGTATGTCCCCGTGACGGCGGCTGCTGGAACCACTGCCTGGCACCCCCTCGAGGTTGATGCCAATTGCTGGAACCACGGCCGCGACCCGCGTTGTACGTACCTCTTTGGTAGTTCTGGTATTGAGGCTGCCTGGAATTGTTTTTAAATTTTCTATTATTATTACGTCTAAATGCCATGACTTCAGCCATATTATCTGAACCTGAAACATCCTCGTCTACCCCGGCCTGAATTGCATCTTTTAAATTATCAAAATTTTGTGCAGTTATAATAGTACCGATCCTACGGTTTCTCAATCCGTCACTAAATTGTCTAATTGCCTGTTTCTCATTGATTGATTTCAAAACGTTAAATTTTTCACTATCTCCGTCGGACTGGGAAACGGTAAGTTCAACAAACATTTCGGACAACATTTTTCCAAAAGCATCAATTGACAAATTATTTTGTTTGCAGTTTAAAAATTGCTTTTGCAATGCGCTGGCTGACTTTTTAGGTAATAATAATTTTTTCATGTCATTTATTAGATTAGGAACAGTATCATAGTTTGTTCCTAACTTTAACTTGGCAGACTGTGACAGCCTACTCTTAAGAATAAAATAAATTAATTGCGACTGTGATTCAGCATTAATGACTGAACTGTAATATTCTATACCGTCCATCAGCTGTTTTGTATTAGAAATTTCGTCATTCATAACCGGTAATAAGGTCAAAGCCACTTTCAGATCGAATTTGTCCATTTTGGTTACGTAATCTAAAGACTCGGAATATTCACACAATTTAGTAATTTCCTTAAATAAATTATTAAAATCCTCGCAACACTTTCTTATTAGAATATTCTCCTTTTCATCTAACCGGCCTACTTTATTAATATTTTCTATATAAGTATTATATTGGCCACCGATTAACTTGGCTTCACTAAGCTTTTTCTGTAAAATATTACCCTGTCGTCTAGATGGGCCAATTTTAATTAAATACTGTCTTATTACAAATAACTCTTCATACAATTCCTTTATATATGTGGCCATAGGAATTTAATAATTATTAACAAAAAAAAATATTACGAATAGGGGAATTTAAGAATTAAATTTAAATACAATAGTTATAATAACATAGCATTAAAAATACGCACCTTTATCATTGTCAAGACGTAGAACTTCATTGTATTTAGCTGTAATATGTAAAATATTAGTACCTTTGCTCGCTTACAACATTAATTATTAGGTATAAAGATTAATACAATTTTAATTTATATGACAGGTTAAACATATTTTCTAAATAGTGTCCATTAAATAGTGTCCATTATTATTTATTTTATTATACTCGTAGTAGAATGTCGCGCCTACGCGTAGTACGTAAAAAATATTATAATATACCGCACAAACCGCACTGCACAATTTTACGCACCACACATGAATAGATACGTATAAGAAACCGCACTTTCAAACTTTACTATCTTCCACGTTTAAATCCGGGTACATGTTGAATCGCCGTCGAAAGGATAATCGCTGCCCTCTATTGTTTCCATTCTGCTCGACCTCTTGTCGAATCCACCGCAAGTGACACTTCCGATATATACGGAATATCCAGAACAGTACCCCAAGAAGCACGCAGAGCACGATGATCAGCATCAGAATATTTGTGGTGGACAAATGGAACCGAATCTCGTCGATTGGCGCACTATTTTGGCCCCCAGCTGCGTTTTGGGCTATTACAATATTTTCTTCTTTTGACTGCTGCTTTCCCATTTTAAAGTTTGCGATACACAACTGTCACACTTGAAAGTTTTAAAATGAATTGTTTCATCCATGATTGAAACACACCGAGAGGCCGATATTTACAGAAACTAGTCCTTTTACGGCCGGCGCCGGCGGCGGCGCAGCGGCGGCGGGCGCCGGGCGGTGTCAGGATCCTCGCGCGCGTGTCTCTACTTTTGACAGGGTCGCCATGTAACGTCGTGAGCCGGGAGTGAAATAATACACATGAGTGCTGGATAAATACTGAATATAATTTATTGATACATGCCTTTTAAATAGATAGTCTTACATACTAACTCCATACATCACATCACGATTCACTCGTGATTTGAAGACCCCAATATTATATTTGATAGAAAACACAGACTGAGGCAAGGAGTTCCACAGCTTTACGGTACTTTTATTGCAAGTTTTGTTTCGTTCGGTGGTGACGACACACTTGAATCACCGGCGAAGATAGATAAAATGATTACGGGCGAGGCATATTATTAAACCTTTTACTAAATTCCAGCTTAATAGGAAATTTTCTATTAAGCTTTAGACTAGACTAGATAACGGTTTAGGGTGGGTTGGTATATAACTTATTATAAGTTATTAAATAAAATCTTTTCGTGAATAACTTTTTATGTTTTTATGTTTTTTTATGTTTTTTAATGTCTTTTTATGTTTTATTTTTATTTTTTTATTATTTTAATAACTCGCTCTACGGGTATAAAAAAGTCTATTCTGGAACCACCACCGTCTGAGTCCTCATCCGTGTACAGTCAGTTACGAATGTCACCAACTTTCATGCGAATCCGTTCAGCGGTTTAAGCGTGATTGTAGAACAAACAAACAAGCATCTATACTTTTGCTATTAGTAGGATAATTTGTTAAACGTCCTCCAACAGGTTAGCGGGGCATTTACTTGTTTATTAGTTGCTGGGAGAGTTACATAATATTATGTGTTGGAACAACTGAACAAGCTTCTCGGAACAAACTTATCTTTAGTGTTTTCGCAAATTTTGCCACGTGGAACAATACCAACGAGTACCTTTTGTAATTCAATAAGGAGGCACTGATTGACAATTAATTATATTCCAATTTATTTATTTATTCTTCATCGTTGTTATTGTTTAGAGCTACGATTTCGATCACAGAACAAATATTGTTCGATTTATAAAAAAGTTTGGCACAAAAATCCGTATTTATAAGACAGTTGTGAGGCTGAACACTAACTCTTAAAGAAGAGACCAAACTCTTGGTGGCAGAAAGAAGGATCTGGAGGAAGATTCTGGGGCCAGTACGCACACAGGACGGAGTATGGAGGAGGAAGAAAAATGTAGAGCTGGAAGATCAGGTGGACGAGCTGAATATCATCGGGGAGATAAAGGCCCACAGACTTCGCTGGCTCGGCCACCTCGAGAGGATGGGAGAGGATCGTGCGGTAAAACGAGCGTACATGGGACGTCCTAGTGGCCGACGACCGGTTGGACGACCCAGGTACTGCTGGGAGGACGAGGTCTGGAAGGACTTGCGCGAGCTCAACGCGGATGACTGGCACCAGGTGGCGCAGGATAGACCCAGATGGCGACTCTTATTATCGGAGGCCCACCTCACCTTGGGTCGTTGCGCCATTCTAGTTAGTTAGATAGTTTTAAAAAAAAAGTTTGTCCTTTTTCAACTCAAAGGTATTCTTGAGACAGACATTGCACTATCGATGTACTATTTACAATTTTCAATTCTTTTACAACAACTGAGAAACTGTCTGAACACATCTTAATTGTTAACATGTTATGGCGATAGGATTTAATGAGATGGTGTGGTTTCGAAGTGCACTTAGAACAAGCCTTAACACCAATCAAATTGAGTTAAATAAATAATTATGACTATAAATACGAATGGGATCCCAGCATGGGAATCGAACTCGGAATCTTTCTGTCTAAGATCGATGCTACTAGACCACAGAAGTAGATAAAAATATATTTATTTTCTTTTGACTCTGTTTTGTGGTTAAGTTAAGTGGTGGAAAAGTGAACGTAAATATACAAAGATTTAAATAAAATATTTGAACTTGGACTCGGGCGAAGAAAGCCACTCAACATGTTATTTGATCTCTTTTATTTTTATTGAACATTATTGAATGTAAACATATTTCGTTTCTGTTGAAGTGTTTTGTTTTGTTTAAGTTTTTCAATATACTAAAATGGAAAATTATACTATTTTATTTTATATGCAAATTATTACACGTAAGCTGAACTAAATATTTATAAAATACAGTGAAAAAATTAAATGCGTACGCGACCCAGCCAGGAATCGAACCTGGGTCTTCCGTAATCCGGGCGGCTGCACTGACCATTATGCTACCGGGAAGGCTGACGTAAGCACTGAAATTTTTCACTGCTTTTTAGCGGCAGCAGTGCCATCTATCGTTGGATAACCGTTGGGTTATTGCAACCGATGGCTATCTATGTAGATTCATCTTTACAGATGAAATACCACACATTCGATAAGACAACGCTATAGTAAATTTTACTATTTTATTTTAAGTGCTAATTGCTTACTTACTTTAAGCTATAAATATTTACTAAAATGGAATTGAAAACTCTTTATAAATACTTATTTTTCATTCATTTCACAGACTGAAACAAGGTATTAAGAAAAAGTGAAAAATCTTTGATATATTCAAAAGCGTCAAAGTGTAGTTTGAAATTTACATATAAAATAAACCAACCAAATAAATTATTATTTGTATCCATATTCGTATTTTTTTGACTTGACTTTTTGGTTCTACCCATTTATTAAAAAAGCCACAAATTTTCTGAATGATCATCATAAGGGCCCTGTAAAAGTGGCTGTAGAAATAGCTGGAACACGATATAAGGAGGCCCAGCAGTGAAAGCTTTACAACACACCTCTCTAGCAACGCACACATTCATAGACCCTCTCACGGATACGAAATATCGTAACAACTGCGCAAAACTATTCTGAGCTGCAGCGCTATTCTCTAAAATCAAAACAGCGTCGAACCCAATGTTGAACTCGCTAATAACTTGCAAACGAATTTCAACCTACTTACGAATAGTAATAAAGTCTACATTCGTTTGCAAGTTATGAGCGAGTTCAATGTCGAGGTTGACGCTGTTTTGCTTAGAGAATAGCACTGCTGTTCTAAGATTCCGTGTGCGTTGCTCGAGCGCGCTTGTCAAAGTCAAATCATTTCATTCAACACTAGCTGCCCGGACAGACTTCGTTCTGTCAAAAGTTAAAAGTAAAAATTTAATAAATATAACGTATTGCCGAGTGATCACGTTATTTATGTCTCAACTAAAAACTTAAAAAAAAAACTTTAAACTTTTAAAATATTCCGTGTGCATTATGGAACATACGGAAAAAAAAAATGCCGAATTGATCGAGCCGTTCTCGAGTTTTGCGCTTAGCAACATTAATTTTTATTTATATTATTATAATATTATTATCTCTTTATTTATTTTTTTACATATTAATTTACATTTTTAAATATTTTCTAAAAAACAAAACAAACATTTAAAAATATAAAAAATAGGGGTCCACCGGCATCGGGACCAGGGTCCAAACTACCGGTGATTAGGGCTCCAGAGACAGGAACCACCTCACAATGCGTGCCGTATCGAGGAGAACTGCCTTCTGAATCAGGCCCTTGATCCAGCCGCCTAACGAGAGCCTCATGATGTTGATCGAGGCTCTTGGTCATCAGGCCGTTGGCCGTAACAACAATCAGCACGATGACAGCCAAGTCCACATTCCACATGTCGACAACCTCATGTGCTAAGTCGAGATATTTGATTTGTTTCTCTTTCTCAGCTTTCACGAGGTTCTCGTCATGGGGAATGGTGATATCGACAATCATCGTGCGGCGCGCTAATCGATCTATCACCACAATGTCTGGCTTATTAGCTACAATAGTCCTGTCGGTGATGATAGATCGATCCCAGTACAACGTGACATGATCATTTTCGAGAACTGGGTCGGGCACATACTTGTAGTACGGTACCTCAGAATCCACAAGTTTGTATTTCAAAGCAAGTTGCTGGTGGATAATCCTGGCCACTTGATTATGCCTGTGCAAGCACTCGCCGTTAGCCAGACGAGAACAGCCAGAAATAATATGTCTGATAGACTCACCCGGACGGTGACATGCCCGACATATGTCAACTGTCCCGTCCTTATATTATTATTATTATTATAGATAAGCCTTCACAAACACTTATTACACAAAACTATAAATCATAAAACTAAAAAAATAGTTTAGACTAAACTACTTAGTCTACCACCAGTTCGGGTTTTGGGAGAGCCTTCGACCGAGAAGAGCTGGCAAGATACTCAGGAGGCTTATTTCTTTTTCTCCATCTTTTCAACCAAATTACAATCATGTAATATAATATACAAATTATCACAAAAAAAAATACCTACTGTATCATGTGAAGTCTCCCAAGCGTCGAACATTTTTCACAAGTTTAGCACCAGCATCTATGGTTGATCGGCCTTTCGTGAAACCGAACTGATCGTTGTGTAAAATTCTGTTCATTCTAAAATGTGCATTCATTTGTGTATAGATTATGGATTCCAATTTTTACTAAGTGCTGGCAAAACTAAAACCGGTCTACGTGTTGTACGAAGCTTACCATCTACAACTCCTTATGTTGTGACTGGGCACTGGTTTTTCCTCATTGAAAATAGCACATGGTGAGATTGGGCTATAACTCACCAAGCCCAAAACGGCTGAATGAAAAATATTATTGTTTCCGATAGAAGTTATAATATTATTATTACACCTCATAAACTTAGGTTTTGTTTCTTCACTAGAACAAAGTCAAGAGGAAGGTTTATATGTATATTAGCATTACACTCGTGCGACTCCAAGGCGGGTCGTTAGTATAGTTATAATTTACATTATAAGCCGCGCGTGTTTAGTTAGTTGTACTATCTATCAATCATTTAGTCACGTCCCATCTCTATTTGTGTCCCTTTCAACAAACCCTCGATTTTTTTTATTTGCATACGCTGTTAGTACGTGAAAACCCTCGTTGGGTTGAATTGTGTTAACAGATAGAAGCTACATATTATAGTGGATACTTCAAAAGGGCAGCCCATTAATAATACAAGTTCTGAACTCCGACGGCTCGCTTCGTGGGCAGAGCAAACATTTCGTGACTTCAAAATTAAACTTAGTTTGGTTCTGATGTCCCAGTGTTTAGAGGGCCTAGACAATTGGTATATCGCTAGTAGAATAGAAAGGCAATAGAATGGTAAAAGTGTGAAATTACTTACTTACATACTTCGCTGGCTCAGCGACCCGAAGTGGATCTTGGCCTCTGACGTTAAAGTACGCCATTTGTTCAGTCTTGTGCCAGTTCCGACCATTCAGGCATGTTGATATCCTTCAGTTCCTTGAGACTTCACACTTCCAACGATATATCGGCCGGCCCACCGGGCGACGACGCCCAGTTGGCTGCTCCAGATACGCTCTTTTGGCAGCTCGATCCTCTCCCATTCTTTCCACGTGTCCTAGCCAGCGAAGTTGGGAAGATTTTATTTCCCCAATTATATTAACTCGGATACTAGTTCTTCTATTTCCGAGTAGAATCTTGCTAACGTATAATCGACATTAATGAATCAAACGTCATTTATACGTAACGTTGGCTTACGTCAATTAGAGACGACCCAGGACCGAGTTGCCTGGAGACGCATGAGAACCGACCCCAAATAAAATGGGAAAGGGCCAGGCAAAGAAGTTGGCTTACGTCAATCCCATACGATAATCAATCTATTCAATCTACTAGCGTTTGCCACTTGTCTAGGTTTGTAGTCTCTAATGTCGTCGTAACATTAAAAATATAGTGAGAAGCGGGATGGAGATTCAAATACTAGTTTTAATATGAACCTTCTTACATATCGGGCCGTCGCACTTCCCGTGTAAAATCAACACTATCTACTCCTACTTCGTACGGTAAAGGTATACTGTATATTATTATACAAATTGTAAATAACTCAAATATGACTTGGTCGTAGACTAGGTAATTTAGATTACAACTATATTCAAGTTTATAATTATTTGAAGATAATTAGGGTCTGTAAAGGTTAATATGGAAGAAACAAATTGACTTTGATTTATGATACAATCATATTTACTGCAATAAGGTTTGCCCTTACGTGGAAATTACGGGTCTTATCCGTGGTACTACTATCCTGTCTGGTAGTACCACGGGAGATGATATTTTTTACCCTTGGTACTACCAAAAGAATTGGTGATTAACTTTCTGTCTGTGTTACTACATTTTTGTGCTGATAATAAGTGTATATTATAATAAATACACTATATAGGTATACTAAACTATGTCTCGGTCACCTGGCATACTAAGCTGGCATGCTTAAGCAGTATAAATATATGTGGACGTCTGAAACTGTAAGGACATAGTGAAACTTGTACCAATGAACCACTACATCAACTTTTAAACAGAGGAAAGATTATTTATGAAGTTAAAATATTATCACACGCCTTCCTGACTGTATAAAAAATGACGTGATGTGTAAAAAAGACGTAGATGGATTTCCCGTCGACCCACTCAAAATGTATAACCTCACTCAAAAAAATTACGTTCTCACGACTCACGCACTCATAATTTACGATCACAAAGTTAAGTTAGTTCAGCCTAGTCCCTTTGCAATGTGTCAGGGCTTACAATACTTACCTACTTTATCCAGAAGTGTTATAATTGAGTGTCCGATTTTATTAAGGATAGGTATATAAATCTAACATAAATATAATTTATTTAATGTATTAATTTATACCTAATTTGTTAGATTACAATGTAATTTTTAATAATAGAACCATATAAATATATTGTAACTATGTTAGTAATACAATGAATAAATAAACACTAATGATTTTATTAATAATAGCAAGATAGATACCTATATACACACCTTAGATGAATGAAGGTCTCGCTGCGCGCAGCGAGACCTTCATTCATCTATACTAATATTATAAAGCTGAAGAGTTTGTTTGTTTGTTTGTTTGTTTGTTTGTTTGTTTGTTTGAACGCGCTAATCTCAGGAACTACTGGTTCGAATTGAATAATTCTTTTTGTGTTGGATAGTCCATTTATCGAGGAAGGCTTTAGGCTATATAACATCACGCTGCGACCAATAGGAGCGAAGCATCAGTGAAAAATGTTGCAAAAATGGGAAAAGAGCCTAAAAAATTAAAAATGCTGCCGAAAGTCACTATTCCACGCGGACGAAGTCGCGAGCACAGCTAGTCTAAGATACACACATTACAAGTTACACAAAATGATGGCGAGGCCCATACAACATTTTGTACAAAAAAACAGAAAATATAGAGAGTTTGAAACTTTATACAGGTAATTAGAAGGTAATCTTACTGGGAATACGTATTTTCCTTTAGAATATTTTTAAAACCCGTCAATAACAAAATATTCACAATAAACAAAAACTAATAAGTATAGTGTAATTCCATTGCCTACAAAAAAATGCTGTTAAAATACGTGCCGTTCTTTATGATCATTTTTTCCTCTTTGGTTTTTGGCTTGTTTGTTTTGTTTGTTTGAAATTGAAATGCAAACTGGAAAGTTTTAGGTAAATAAATCGTTGTATCTTGCGTCACGGTGACAAAGACAAGACATGATGACAGTCACAGACAGATGACAGTTGCTGTTTTTTTTGTGGCTCCGACTTGCTGTGTAGCGTGAAAAATGCGTTTCGTTCAATTAATTACAAAATTAAATAACTGATAATAACTTTCCTTTCCCCGGGTTCTAAAAATATAATTCATGCTGGAAGTTACTGTTCTGAAGGCAAGGATTTAAAACATATCAATATAATTTTCTCTAATTTTTATTTTATTTTTTTATGTACAAATCTTGCCATAATTTTTAAATGAATTTATTGAACTGTATCGTAAATTTTCCATGTCTACATGGCAGAATATGTGCAACTATAAAAATATGACCAACTTATTGTAATACTAACCATATTCTTAGCAAATTCAATATTCTATTCTATTCTATTCTATTCTAGAGAGAGAGAGAGAGAGAGAGAGAGAGAGAGAGAGAGAGAGCAATAGAGAGAGAGAGAGACTGCAGGCAGATGCTGGATGCGTCAAGCCGAGGACAGGGCGCTATGGCGCTCATTAGGGGAGACCTATGTCCAGCAGTGGACTAATATAGGCCGATGATGATGATCCTTCACCGCACTACACGCAATCGACTGTCTTTCCATCCACACCATCTTGATGGATGGCGATCTACTACTGTGCGTTTCTCACGTAATTTTTTACCACGAACTACAGTGCTGTGGAACCAGCTCTCAGCGGCGGTATTTCCGGACCAATACGACTTAGGAATCTTCAAGAAACGAGCCTATTCCTTCCTTAAAGGCCGGCAACGCATCTGTGATTCCTCTGGTTTTGCGGGTGTCCATGGGCGGCGGTGATTGCTTTCCGGTGACCCGCCTGCTCGTTTGCCTCCTAATATAAAAAAAAAAAACTTTAAGCGGACGAATTATTTGTTTGTTTTGTTGTCTTGGACACTGTCAACGTTTTGTTTGTTTTGTTGTCATGGAAACTGTCAAAGTGGTACGAAGTTCGCCGGTCAGTTAATTTGATATAAAAAAAGCAATTATAATGACATGTCTTTTTTTTTTTGCCACAATTGTAACTCTACCAGCTATGTACAGACGCCTGCCAATCATCCTCCAAAACTGTCAAAATTCTTCAATAAACGTGCAACCATATTCCATATATACATAAAGTTCAAAGTCTTTTGACGAAAATTTACAGTTTTGGTTAGGTTGATGTGCTGGCGTGTGTACCTGTACAAGCAATTGAAAAAGACCCGCCATAGATGGGACTCGAACCCACGATGTTTCGCAATCAGGAAGACAACTCTACCAAATAACCTGGCGTATACAAGATTATTTTCAAACGATTTTATTTTACTGATTTGTTTAAAAAAGTAAAGTTTAATGTAATCGGTTTGTAAAACGCGATATATCCGGAGTCGCGGGCGTTGGGGAGCCTTATTAACAAACGTGTTAATTAATTCGGCTTAAGCTGCGGAGACAGGTTCCATCAATACAAAAGCTTAATTTAATCTGTCACCGTAATTGATTTTGATGACACCTCTTTCACGTTAAATCGAGACGAGATTTGGAGGTGTCCCGATCCCTTATTAGGCCGCATGTTATATATTTTTTTTGGTTTAGACCTTAACCCAAGGTGGGAAGTTTTTTTTGTTTAATATATCGAAAGCGTCTTACGATAAGTTGAATTGTTTTGAAGTAATTTGCAGTGCTGCATAAAAAAATAATGTCATTTGTTAAGTTGAAACTTATATAGTTCCCACCCTTATTGCCTCAATATAGGTAATAATTGATACGCGGTAAATAATAACAATATTATAATATAACTTCTATTTCAGGCGTAGCCCATAAATTGAGTAAGTAACAAATAAAAGTTATTATCTATGTTAGTATTACATTTTTTTTCCGTAATATACGTTGGCGTGGGCAGTTTCCAGTGCCTCCAAATAGGGCAATCCGGTTTATCTGTTAATGCCATCAGGATGCCATTGGGGCTGTACCTTACTCCTTACTTCCTTAAATACTTCATGATAAATAAATCACACAAACAAACAACCGCCTTTCGTATGACTTTGTATGATGAAACTTTGACAAACTCGTCATCACATCTCAGTCTCATAGACTATGCAATAAATGAATTTGAATTTGACTTTCGCTTTTTTGACATCAATAAGTGCCTGTGAATCTATATTAATAATATAAAGCTGAAGAGTTTGTTTGTTTGAACGTGCTAATCTCAAGAACTACTGGTTCGATTTGAAAAAATATTTTTGTGTTGGATAGTCCATTTATTAAGGAAGGCTTTAGGCTATATAACATCACGATGCGACTAATAGGGGCGAAGCATTAGTGAAAAATGTTGCAAAAGCGGGAACAAGAGCCTAAAAAAAAAAAAAATGCTGCCGATAGTCACTATTCCACGCGGAGGAATTCGCGAGCACAGCTAGTATTGAATATGATTTGATTTTGCCTTTGACATTGCTTCTTGTCGGTGTTCTTTATCTATTGGCTTAGTTAATTTTTCCTACTTATTTAAAAAGAAATACTATGCATTTTACTTTGCTTTGCTCTATCTAGATCGCTTCCATTTATTTCTATAAGTCTCCATAACAATAATACTGATCACAAGAGATTAATATTCCGTGTACAATCTCACATGTTGCGTACTCGACTCATTACTGGAAGGCAACGTTGGCTAAAATGAGCCATGTTTTTAGCATACTTTACAACTGGAATATTAAAAATTCTTTTGTGTGGAAATTTGTCTGCTTAGGTGAACTTTAATCGGCGCTGTGAAAGTAGCATTTTATTTTAAATATTTTCTCGGAGATATTTTTTTCTTTAGAATGGTTAAGAAATTTTTGTTTAAGAAATTTTATGATTACCTACCATTTAAAAAAGATTCAATATTAAGTAGTAATACACAACAAAAAGATATATAACTAAACTTTAAAAAAACAGATTAAAATAAATAGTAGCTTGCATTTTAAATATTAATTATGTTAATTTTAGCAATTATATGCGGAAAATTTTGCAGTCAATTAAATACCAATTTTTAAAACTCACAAAGTAACCCTAGATATTTGTAAAAGTTTCCTAAATCTTTATCTAATGTAACCAGGACCTACGATTATTTTATTGTAACAACCTACATATTGTTTTATACAAATAGCATTAAAATACTTAGGAAAATTAATTATGAGTACCTAAATAACTATGAAAAGCGGCAAACTTGTCATTCGCAAGAAAATGCCTTTCAACTTCATTCTCACCGACTTAATTCAAAATATTTGAATAGAGGTAGGTATTTCTTTTTTTTAATTAACATTCAACCTTCGCGCTTTCAGCGATCAAAGTTATTCTATAAAGAACCAACTTTTAGAAACTAGTTACGAATAGTATGTAAATATCTAGACTTTATGAACTGAATAAATGATGTTCGCATGATTAAAACTCGCCGACGCACGGCAGAAAGTTGGATGGGGCACTTCGTTGGCATTCTAGGGGCTGCTCGGGACTAAACGAGGCTTGAAAAATAAATGTGAGGGTGACTATTAGCATAGGGTGCACGCGTAAGCCCTCATTGCCTAGTCGCTATAAAATTCATCATCATCATCATCATCATCTCAGCCAAAAGACGTCCACTGCTGACAAAGGCCTCCCCCAAGAATGAGGGGAATTTGCCATAATCGCCACGCTTGGCAGGCGGGTTGGCGATCGCAGTAGGTGAAAGTAATCACAGAGAGATGCTGCTGCCCATCCTCTGGAATGGTCCCTTAGTCGCCTTCTACGACACCCACGGGGAGAGATGGGGTGGTGCTATTGTTTATGCCCGGCACCACACGGACTACTATAAAAATGTTGTCTAAAAAAAACATTTAAATTTTAGAAAATTTTTTAGAAACATAATTATACGCAGTAGTATGACTTAAGGAGATCGATGGCGCAGTAGATAACGCTTACGCGCTCGGTCTGCGATTGGTGAAGTAAAGCAACTTTCGCAAAGGATAGTCTTCGGATGGGTGACCAAAATGTATCATCTCGAGCTCCTCCGTGCTTCTGAAGGCACGTATAGCCGTTGGTGCCGTCTGCATTAGCAGTCGTTAACAACCACCAATCCGCACTGGGCCTACGTGGTAGTTTATGGTCCGGTCTTCCTATCCATTCATAGTGAAGGCTCGTGAATACCTTTATTAGAACCTTTACTAGTTATTAGGTCCTTACCTATGAAATTGACGTTTTGTATGTAGATTTTTTATAAAATTATATTTTGCATACTAACGTTTTTTTAATGTTTTTAGTATCTATTTATGTTAACACTATAAAAATTGTCGATTAGTGTGTTTGTTTCACTAGCTAAATATAGCAGACAAGAATAAAAAGAAAAAAAATCAAGTCCCTTCAAAGCTAACAATAAAACAAAAGGAAAATTCCGCGAACAAAAAAAGAAGTCAATTCAAAAAAAATTGGGCGATAAAGACACAAAATGAATAATCATTGTTAATACTAAAGCCTAAGTAACTTGATTGACTTTTAGAAGTAAGTAATACACAATTACACAAGTAATATACAATTTCATAGGTAAGGACCCAATATTATCGACCACCAATCCGCAATGAGCCCGCGTGGTAGTTTAAAATAATAATACTAAAAATCGTTTGTTAATGTTGCCGTTCTCCCTGTTGTGGCGTTCCATCCGTTGGCACGGCTCGTGACAAACTGACAAAATAAGCTGTTAATGATGACACTGATGATGGAGTACAAGTCCGCCTGTCCATCTACCACCATCTTAACTACATAATTAATACATACTACTTAATATTAATATTTATTATTATTAATACATATATACATACAATACTTAAATACATTATATCTACCAGCTTATTTTTATGTCCCCACTGCTGGGGCACGAGCTTTCCCTAAGGATGGATAAGGAGAACGGGACATAAATCACCACGCAGGCCCAGTGCGCATTGGTAATAAAAAAAAACCGGCGAAATGCGAGTTGGACCCGCGCACGAAGGGTTCCGTAACATTATCTACAAAGACGGCAAAAAAAATCATGTCGGTTGTATGGGAGCCCCACTTAAATATTTATTTTATTCTGTTTTAGTATTTGTTGTTATAGCGGCAACAGAAATACATCTTCTGTGAAAATTTCAACTTGCGGTTTACGAATTACGATTTATTACGTATTAAAAAAAAACTACTTACTAGATCTCGTTCAAACCAATTTTCGGTGGAAGTTTGCATGGTAATGTACATCATATATTTTTTTTAGTTTTATCATTCTCTTATTTTAGAAGTTACAAGGGGGACGGGACACACACATTTTACCACTTTAGAAGTGTCTCTCGCGCAAACTATTCAGTTTAGAAAAAAAAAAAATTAAAATCCTTAATATCATTTTTGAAGACCTATCTATAGATAACCCGCAAGTATGGGTTTGATGAAAAAAAAAATTAGAGTTTCAGTTCTAAGTATGGGGAACCCCCAAAATTTATTGTTTTTTTTTCTATTTTTGTGTGAAAATCTTAATGCGGCTCACAGAATACATCTACTTACCAAGTTTCAACAGTATAGTTCTTATGGTTTCGGAAAAAAATGGCTGTGACATACGGACGGACAAAAAGACAGACAGACATGACGAATCCATAAGGGTTCCGTTTTTTGCCATTTGGCTACGGAACCCTAAAAAATGAATACATTAATAAGTACATATTAAAACACAAAAAACATTGTGGCACTTAATAATAGATACATTATTAACACCAAAAAGAAAGGGCAAAATCTATATAGTAAATAGTAATATTTTTGATCTTGGCTATATTAATATTATGTCCAAAATCAATAGTCTTATCCACTCACTTGTTCTTAAACCAGACAATAGAAATTCAATTGTTCTATGACACTGTGGTTACCTTGGGCGTCCAAGTATTAATTAATTAACCTCTCCATATATAAAACGGTTACATGTAACCGTGGCAATATTACTCTTGTTAAATCAGTCGATTCACACTAATATTATAAATGCGAAAGTTTGTGTGTATGGGTGTGTGTGTGTATATTTGTTGCTTCTTCACGCTGCAACAGAAAGATGGATTTGATTACTCGTATAACTTTTTATCCCGATATTGCCACGGGAACGGGAACATTTAGAGGCCTGTGTGTACGTTTTTACAATAAAGTTCCAAGTAATATCCAAAAACTAGATATTAATAAATTTAAAATCGCTATTACAGAAAAGCTTTATAAAAAAGCTTATTATAAAGTGTCTGATTACATTGAAGACAAAACAGCATGGGTTTAAAATGCTCCAATCACTCCAACAGATATTTCTAATCCAAAATATTGTTAAGGTTTTCTAAACTTGTATAAATTGGTAACGTAACGGCATATAATTTTGTAAATGTCGTACATATTATATTAAAGCTGTTGAGTTTCTTGCGCCCATTCTTCTCCACAGCTAAAAAATAGACGTCCTGAATGGGTTAGGTAAAAAAATATGGACGATTCAAAAGCACTTTTCTAAAGTTTATTTGAATAAAGAATATTTGACTTTGACTTTGAACCACGCGGGTGAAACTGCGGGCGGTCGTTAGTTGGTAATAAGCAGAAGCACGTACAGGCCGCTTTGACATTAGAAGACGCTGAATTACATTTTCAGATAAAAAGTACCTGCCCCCTGACCATGAGCTCTTATAGCAGTATTATTGCAGTTGTGGAAGAGAGACGCAAATATATTCGCCGCTACACGCGTCTCGTTTTCACAACTGCAATAATACTGCTATAAGAGCTTGTGGTTACCCCCCTGACGTCACACTTGCATGGTATACAGGGTGGCGTTATGCTGGTTCTTTATTTATTACCTACAAATTATTGTTAATATTTATGAGAGGTACAGTTTTCTATTACAAACTGCCACGGAATGCAAACTTGGACCAAATAAGAAAACTTTAACAAACAATGGAAAAGCTTACAAAAACACAAATGTTGAAAAAATTTCCACGAGCAGGATTTGAACCTGCACCCTTTTGATACACCGGGTCAGGTGCTCTCCCAATTGAGCTATCGTGGTTCTAACCAGCCCGCCAAAATTATTCACTCGTGGAAATTTCTTCAACATTTGTGTTTTTGTATTAAAATTATATAAGTAAACAAAACAAAAGCATTTAATGGAAAAGCTACTTATTTAAGAGCGATTATGCCGCTCACTAGCGCCGCCAATGAAAAAAAAATAATATCTAGTAATTAGAGATAGAAAATCAAATTATGCTCAACAAACTATTTGAATGAAGTAATTTAACATTTTTACGTCACCTAATCACCTAGATATGAATTTTTTTCATTGGCGGCGCTAGTGTGCGGCGTAAACGCTCTTAATCTGTGATACAGGCAAAGCGCAAGCTCTCAACTGAAAGCGGGGTCTAGTCAACAAATATGGAGACGCACAGAAGGTACGCTTAATACAAGCCCTAGCCGCCCTACAGCAACGCACAAGACCCATCCCCTCACGGCCGATCTGATCCGAACCCTTCGGAGAATCTAGTAGGGCACGCGGACGCGCACTAGTGCGTGATGCCGTTTCATCTAGAAAACCTTCGAAGGTGATTCGTTTCACATGGCTCGAGGAACCCTTTAAGTTTCTCGCCGCCCCCAAACAAGCCCGGTGAAGCTGAAAATGCCGTCTGAGGCAATCAGCACTATCTCTAAAAAAAAAAACGAACGAGCCGACGCGTTTTAGTAGTAGTGACGACACGACGTAAGTGACGTAAGGACGTAAGTGACAAAAAATATCTTAATACCAGAAATGTTCTCGAACGACTGACGCGTGGCGTCGGGTGTTAACTAGAAACACACTGCGTGCCAAGCGTCGGGTGGCGTGTGTACCCCCTCTCCCGGCAACACGCCGATCTAGATCGACTGCATGTTTCCGCGTGGGAGTGCGTGTCATCACATGGTGTGTTTTCTATGTGCAACTGACCATAATGAATGTATGGGATTGATTACTACTGACACGCGTCGGATGGCGTGACGCGGCGTCACGTTTTAATAGTGTATTTCCACCTTTATCCTGTTACACTGTTAGATAGATAAGATAAGACAAGATAATCATTTATTTGTTACGATCACATTTCTACGAAATCACTCCTACAAATATTACGACCTACAACAGACATTGGACTTAAAGTGTCGATCACTGGTGGCTTCCCCGACTAACACGTAACCGTTACAGGATCACACTGTTATGACCCTACTTCCGTCCCTTTTCAACGAAATCACTCTCACAAATTGTAAATAGAAGGCGAGCGGAAAGATGTTACATATCAAAAAAAATCCTCTCACGGACTCGAATCTTGGAACAGTCCGAGGGCAGTTACGTGATACCGTGTCCATGAGAAGTTTTATTTATTTTTTATTTTTTATTTATCAACAAAAATATAATTACAAATATCGGTTAGTAGTATCTTAAAGCCTATGTTAGGTTTGTCTAGGTACTAAGTTCTCAATATAATAATAATTAATTGAATTAGAAACAATAAAATAATAATATGACGGTAAAAGACAAAAAGGCAATAATAATAATATATAAGGTTGTCTGTTTGCGTTGCTCGAGGGCGTTTGTACGAAGCTCAACTTCTATGGGTCTTTTTATGTTGTGGTCTAGTTGAGACGATGCACACGATATGCCTTTGTCGAGTTTATTAAAAAAAGGCACGCTTGACTGACCCAGCCGAACTCCTTATTGGCTACAACACGTAACCAGTTCCATCTACATCTGTTTCTGTCTAGCTTTGCGCGTAGCCTATAGACTCTTTAAAGACACCAGCTACATACTGGAGGAACAGAACATCAAAGTGTCCTTTGCCATGTAAATGTAATAATACATGTAATGTATTCAATAGGCGTCATAATTTAATAACCATGTAAGGCCTGAGCCACGAGGATGAGGATGTCTATTTCATTGGCAACGGTAATAGAAAGAACGCAATGAACTAGAAATCGGCTCGCTGCGTTGCAGGGCGCCGCCCCCCTATTCCCATAACCAAAACCGTAATGATGTCGTAGCGACTTAGTCGTCTAACCATTTTCATACTAAATTCGATTTTTTTTTAATACTTAGCTCGGCAAATGACTCCATCCCACCTGATGTTAAGTGGAAATGAAGTCCAGACGCGAAGACAACTGGTGCAGCGTGGAAACAAACGTAGCATCAGTTAACTTCACTCTGCCGGCCCACAAGGTGCTTCTTCACGCCTCTCTCGAAGGCCATATCATAGGAAGGAGGGAAAACGTGTGCTGGTAGACTATTCCATCTTTTGGAGGTGCGACAAAGAAACGAGTCCCTAAATTTCTTTGTGCGCGATGGGATATTTGAGACAGTGAATCGGTGACTCCGAAGAGCAGCACGTGTACTCCTATGAAGAAAGGGAGGAGGTGGGATGATTATTTTAAAACTTTTGCAACATATATTACATGGCGGACTTAAGGCCCGAGACATTCTCTACCAGTCAACCATAGGGTGGTGCAGAAATAACAAGGTAGGTGCAATTGGGTAAAGACAACAATTTAGAAATAAAAATAATATATTATAAAACGCACAGTATATACCTATATATATACAATTTATATAAATATACTTAAATAAACAAATATAATGTAAACTATATCATAGACTACTTTTACAAATATAGAACAAAAATAAACGTATAACGTATTACATAACTTATAAATAGGACGTTACTGAGATGATTCTGCCAAGGTTTTATCAAAAAAGAGCATACGGACTTTCTTTTTAAAGGCGTCACGACTCGTAGCAAAGTCGTTCGAACGAAGTTACAACTAACCGTATACCTACGGCAGATCTGAATACGGTTTGTTGAAACTTCGTTCGAGTTCGGTTTCGAATTTAATATCGGCTCGATTGACGAACGGGAATAAATGGTTTCAACGACTAAGTTGCTACGATATCGTTACGGTTTTTGTTACGAGGATCATAAATAAATAAACTTTCCTACACTCACACCAATTATCTAGCCCAAGAGAAGCTTAAATGGTTACTAGACAACGGATAAACATACTTAAAATACTTAAATACATACTTATCATACATAGAAAACACCCAGACCCGAGACAATATAGAAAAACAATTAATTCTAAATTGACCCGACCGGGGATGGAACTCGGGACCTCAGAGATGGCGACACTATGAAAACCGGTGTACAAACCACTCGACCAAGGAGGTTGTCACTCAGAGGGCCTAGAACGAGTTTCTTTCGTCATTCGATCAGGTTAACGAAATCGAGAATTTGTATGGCTAAATTTTAACTGTTCTCGTATGCCGCCAGGAGGCGCTGCTTCAATGCCATACTAATTTTCGTTTTCGTAAACGTAATTGAATGAATACGGATAGTTAACAAAACTCACGCTAGGCACCCAGGGCACAGTGGTCGTGGCCGAGCGGTAAAGCTTGTAAATATTTCTATATTTCGAGTACAGTCTCATTAACGTTTACACTCTGTATTAGTTGACCATGAAATTGCTTTATCACTTTTGACAAAAACTTCCATAACAATATAATTTCGCCAAGGCTCATTGTCAATAATGACAACGTATCTGTCACTTGGTCTCTTAAACAAAAATAGAACTTGTTGTTTTATTATTATGCAAACAAAATTCACTTCTAAGGTGGTAAAGCAATTTCATTGTCGATTATACAGGCACGGCGTGGTTTAGGACGCTTAGAGATTTTCGTATCTGTGACACTCCTGCGACACTGACACGACAATAGCGGGGATTATGTCTTGCGAATGTGATTGATCTCAAAGGTTAGGAGTCGGTTTATCTTAAAATGAACTAGCTTCTGCATGCAGATTTGCTCGTTTCAAGAGCCGTTTCATATTCCGGATACTCTTAAGAACTTCTAAGTTCTATTTCTTTCAAACTAATAAGCCAATTTCAATGACTTTAAGGCATTGAAAGTTTAGAATAATTAGAACTTTGAAGATTGTATATGGGATACCGAAGTGCCAAATGGTTCTTAAAGTACTGTTTCAAAAGCCTTTATCGCTCTTTGGAATTTGTCTTTGTTCGGGATAAGTAAATATTAATATAATATATATGAATATTTTGGGAGTTATAGTTGTCCGCGTCCGTAGGCGAACCCCAAGCTCTTTGTTTTTGGGGTTCATGACTCTAGTTACCCTACACGTGACCCCTGGGCAGTGCCAAATGGACAACAGTTATTCCGGTAGTAGGCTTCGGCCGTGGCTGGTCACCACCCTCCGGACAAAGCCGTGTCGCAAAACGGCTTAGCCGTGTTCCGCCACGATGTCCGGTGTAGCCAACCAGGAGAATGGGTCTGGGCAGTTGAGGCGCTCTGTGTAATCGCCGATGACTGCTCGTCACCGCCGCATCGGGTGCCTGGCTTCGGAGAGCAGCGGGATCCGAAGCACGGTGCCGCCGCTGGCCGACCGTAGGAAGTTGGGGGCCCAAGTAGCGGGTTAGCCACCTGTCAAAGGCTGCCCCGCCACCTCACGAAAAATCCCAGATTGCTCTACCTTGCCGGTTGGCGACCGGATGGGAGGACCAGGTAGCCATTCTGGGGGGGTTCGGGCGTCCCCGCGGTCTCCGCGTCAGGCTCCTTTCCGTGCGGCGGTGGCGAGATTGACATCTGATGGGCGGGATGCCTTCTCGCCCAACTGCCACTCTCCTCCTATTCACTCTCCCAAACAAAATTTATGTCAAAGAAATTAAGGAAAAACGTTAAACAGCGGCTGCACGTCCTCCCACTCAAAGTGCACCTCTCAAACATCCGAGGACTGCACTCAAATCTCGAACCTGTCCACCACCACCTTGAGACAGAAAAACCGCAGCTGTTATTCCTTACTGAGACGCAGATCAGATGTCCAGCTGACACGACGTACCTCAGCTACCCTGGGTATTCTCTGGAGCACAGGTTTATATCTCGTGCCGGAGTCTGTGTGTATGCTCGTGATGACATCTGTATCAAGCGTCTCAAGAACCTTGAAACGTCCAGTCTCTCTGTCCTGTGGCTCCTAGTGGACACAGGCCATGAACAAATCCTATATGCCTGTGTATACCGTTCGCATAGTGGAGACCATGAGACAACTCGATTGTGTGACCACCTTAGTCAAGCGGCAGATGCGGGTCGAGAGCGTTATCCATCAGCTCAGTTAGTCATCCTAGGGGACTTTAATGCCCACCATCAAGAGTGGCTGTTCCCATACCAGCTGACCGACCATGCTGGGAGAGAGGTGCGTAAATTAGCATTGTCACTAGATCTCACTCAGCTTGTAAACTGTGCGACGAGAGTGCCAGATGTCGACTCGCACACTGCCAATTGCTTGGACCTTCTGCTGACCACAGATCCAGGGCAGGGTATGGAGTATTTTATGCCGTACTCGGACGTAACATCACATGGCAAAGCTCGCCCGTGGTTTAATGCTGACTGTCGTAGTGCTGAGGCGCTGAAATTGTCTGCTTATTCCGCATGGGCTGAAGCTCGAGCACGCAAGTCTTCGAATACTCGTTTTCTGAAGAGAGCCTTTAACCAAGCCGCCAAGTCGTGTAAAAGGACACTACGCAGAGCTCGATTCAACCACATAAGCCGGATCGGGGCTAAATTAGCCTCTTACCCCCCAGGTAGTAAGGTTTTTTGGTCCCTGGCAAAAGCGGTTGAATCCAATTTCAGTCGGCCATCCCTACCACCATTGCTGAAGCCTGACGGTTCTCTTGCCCACTCTGCGGAAGAGAAAGCAAATTTATTTGTCTCTCTTTTTGCGGAGAATTCGCGTCTGGACTCTGCTGGGAAAACTCCACCAATCTCATCTCGTGCTGACTGCTATATGGCAGAAGTGCGCATTCACCAGAAAGAGATCCTAAAAATCCTGCAGACCCTGGACGTGAACAAGGCGAACGGACCTGATGGCATACCAGCAATAGTTCTGCGTTCATGTGCTCCCGAGTTGTCTCCACCCCTCACACGCCTGTACCGCCTCTCACTTGAAACAGGCATTGTACCGGAGTCATGGAAGCTTGCTAACGTGCAACCCGTGCCCAAAAAAGGCAGTCGAGCTGACCCTGCTAATTATCGACCCATCTCAGTCACGTCCATACTCTGTAAGATAATGGAACGTGCACTGAATAATAAACTCCTGGCTCATTTGGAAGGTAACGATCTCCTCAGCGACCGCCAATATGGATTCCGCCGAGGCCGCTCAACTGGGGACCTTCTAATATATGCCACACATCTATGGAGTGAGGCCATTGAGAAATACGGAGAGGCCCTTGCGGTGTCCCTCGATATCTCAAAGGCCTTTGACAGGGTTTGGCACGCGAGCCTTATAAGCAAGCTCCCATCATTTGGTCTTCCTGCTAACTTTTGCGCTTGGATATCTGATTTCCTGAAGGGAAGATCGATACGCGTTGTCCTCGACGGCTACTCATCGGACCAAAAGGCTATCGATGCCGGTGTGCCTCAGGGATCGGTTCTATCCGCAACCCTATTCCTGCTTCATATAAACGACCTGCTTGTGCCCGGTACCTTTGGATACGCAGACGATAGCACCGTTGCGGATAGATACATGTCGGGCTGGCAGACAAGATGTTCGCCTCTTGTCGAGAGGCCATGGTTAGCCGCTTGAACGAAGCCCTCCAAGCAGTATCCGATTGGGGCGATGCCAATTTGGTCACATTCAACGCTGCCAAAACACAGGCTTGTTTGTTCTCAGCTAAGCGGAGCCCATTTCACCTGGCTCCGACTTTCCGGAATGTGACTGTAGCTATGACTGACAGCCTACAGCTCTTAGGTGTTGAGATCTCGTCCAACCTCAACTTCGGGCAGTACATCGAGTCCAAAGCAAAGACTGCAGCTAAAAAACTGGGGGTTCTCTCTAAGGTCAGGCGGTACTTCACGCCAGAACAGCTGCTCCAACTTTATCAAGCACAAGTTCGATCATGTATGGAGTACTGCTGCCACCTTTGGGATGGATCAGCCAAATACCATCTGGCTGCTTTGGACTCGATTGAAAAACGAGCTAAGAGACTCATTGGTGACCCTGCCCTGATAGACGCCAAGCTGCAAAATCTAGAACATCGGCGTAGGGTGGCTCGTCTGTCGGTCTTCTACAGGATTCATTTCGGGGAGTGCGCGAAGGAGTTGCACGGCCTAATCCCACCATCCACTTTCCGCTATCGGAGCGCGAGGCGCGAGTTCCATCCCTATGTTGTAGATATGCCACCTTGTCGCACGAGCCGATTCGGTTCAACTTTCTTAGTGCGTACAGCTAGGGAATGGAACGCGCTGCCTGCGAATGTGTTCCCTGAAAGGTATAATCTGGACCTCTTCAAGGCTAGAGTGAATAGGCTATTTCTAGGCAGGCATGTTCCATCCTCGACCGCACCGTCACTTAACATCAGGTGAGGTGTAGTCAAATGCCTGCCTATAACCAATAAAAAAAGAAAAAAAAAAAGTAGCTTTTTAAAGCACTTCGGGCCTTTAAGCTAGGTGTCTCTTGGCAAAAACATCGACGTGCAGGGAGGACTTACAAACAGTTACATTGTCGCATTTGCAATATTTTTAGATAGCTTAATTTTTAATTAATTTCATTCAAATATTCTACATCTTTTGTCTGTCTATCAGTAACAGATAAATGAATTTGTCAGTAGAATTTGGTGTAGTGTTTTGATAAGATATTTCCTTTATATTTTTACTTAATATGACTTCGATCGAACCCGTTTCATAGTTAAACAGTCAAGACCAGTAATTTATTGTCAAATGTAACTGGTTGTATCACGAATATCTGAAAATGTTTCGTAGAGTGAGTTTACTTAAATATTTTAAAAAATATTTCCTCTTTCCTATGCCCAGTTACAAATTTACATTATATATTAGTCAAGGAAACATTTTCACCCTAATTAGCCACTTCATCAAGGAAATGTTACCCTTATTAGCTTCCATTTAAACAGAACGTCTTCGTTTAAAGACACTTGTTAGAGAACTTGAAAATTAAATTTAAACTAATTTCAATAATTAATTAAAATTAACGTTTGTTTGATAATTAAGCACGAACTCGTTAAGATAACTAAATGAGATTTCAAAGGCATTCGCTAGTAGATTTATTTTCTTATTATAATGAATACTAATAAAACATTATAAATAAAACGATATTTATAAATATATATAAAAAGTACAAAAACAATAAAAGTTAGTAGAAACGTACAAATTTAAATATATTCGATGAATATCAAATTATTTGTATTAACTGGCTATCTACTATTTATTCTCTTTAACCCTAGAATACTAATCATCGCCTGACAGGCCGCACGCGGTTAGTTTTTTCCGGTTATTTAAAAAACGCGCGCGCGAGTCGTATTGAGCTCTCGCGCCAATTCGGTATACACCGCGCCGCAGACGTCAGCGAACGCGGGCCCGGCGCGGACGCTTCATTTTCAAAATATAAGCTACTGCATCGCCTGGGAGGCGATCATTAGTATTAATGGTAAATGAAAGGCTGACTCAAATTAGTTTGTAGACAAAATTGTGATGTTACCAAAAGTTAGATTTAGTTCCATATAAAGTTTATATCTTGAATAGTAATATTGATGCCAAAAAAATAGAAATATACATATATTTTTTTTTTACCAGACTGTTCAAAGACTGTTATGTTATAAGAAAAAATGTTCATACCTGTAAGTTTTAAGTCTTATTTTAAGCCTAATGTTGATTTTAAAGAAGAATTTAGAGTTTAGTTTCTAAAAAGGTAGAATTTCACCTGTTAATTAATGTGATTTTTATACAAAAATAATAAACCACTAATGTGATAAATTGGTTTTATTTAAAAAGTAGCCTCCCAAGCGATCATTAGTATTAAAGTGTGGTAAATTTATATTAGTACTCTAGGGTTAAGTCAATCCCCGATCCGATCTAGTAGGACACGGACACGCAACTAGTGCGTGATGCCGTTTGCTCTAGAAATCCTCTGAAGGTGATTCGTTTCACACGGCTTGATGAACCCTTTAAGTTTCTCGCCGCCCCCAAAAAAAGCCCGGTGAGGCTGAAAATGCCCATTGGCAATCACAAACTCTCTCCAGAAAGAAAGTACTCGTATTAAAACGCGTATGAGTGCCAATAAATATTTTCTATTTTATTTTATGTCCTGCTATGATGGGGCATTTTCCAATATTTTTGACGCTGTAAGGGAGAAAAGAGCTGGACACTTGTTGAGTTTCTTGCCGGTTCTTCTCAGTACAAGATCTCCCGTCCAGAGTAGACTTACGAACCAATGGCATAGTGACATTCACAAGAGCTACTTGTAGCCTAAACTGAATAAATGATTTTGAATTTTGAATTTTTACTCGTTTTTCGAATTTTTAATTTGGTTACATACCAACCGTTCGCAAATTTTCTGTGCCAAATAGTCATTTGGTCGGGAGCGAAATCTCATAATTGATATCATTAATTAAATAACTTTAATTATAAGCTTTTGCTTATGAAAAGTTGTTACGATTAAGCATTTTTGTGCAAGTTATACAATGCTTACAACTCAGAGCTAGACAATGAATGTGATTAAAATAAAACGTTACTAGGTACTCTAAACTCTGACTGATCCTGAAACTCATTAAAGTGATATCAACGTTCAATTAAGTTAGAATAAGGGTTAATTTGCTGTTTCATCAGCTTTCGGCTTTTGAGGACCGTTTGATTGATCTTCTAAGTTGAGAAGCCTGATATTATCGGGTCTAATGGCACTTGACTTGACGCATCACACGCTCCGCTCACCTCCATTTCGGAGTTGTTTTAACCCTTTCACAGTCAGAGGGATGTATACGAGTATTCCTACCACATTTTGAACTTTATCTAATTGAGATAAGGTTGAAAAACTCTCAAAATTCAAATTATTTATTCACTAAAATACACGATAAAAACAGTGACAGTGTTTTGTAATAGAGTTCCAGTGCACCTTGCCGTTACTGGCATGTGAATATAAATTATATTTATAAAAAGTTTATATAATTTTTAACGCAAATTTTGTTGCGAACAAATTACAAAAACACAAATGTTGAAAAAATTTCCACGAGCAGGATTTGAACCCGCACCCTTTTGACACACCGGGTCAGGTGCTCTCCCAATTGAGCTATCGTGGTATCGTGGTTTTTTTTAAAAATTATATTGTTAAAATCTAATTTGCCAAAAACTCATTTACGGAGTAAAACATTTTTCCAAAAGCCATTCACTAATTTTAGATTTGAATTCAGGCATTGGAGTTTTCTTTAGTTCTATTGGTAATTTATTGAATATAAATGTTATGTGTAAATGTAATTTATTCAAACATGTTCTGCCTGTTAAAGGGTTAAAATTGGGCCACTACTCCTCTGGGCGGCGTTGATAATTGTCTTTGGGAATCAACTTGAAGGGCCTGGATGTAAAAGTACTTCCTTAAGTCCATTTTGAAATTTTTAAGCTGACAACACCAGTTTGTTTAGCGTATAAATATTGTTCGTATCTATTTTTATTTTTGTGCTTATAACTTACCCGAGATATAAAGAAGCACAAAAAAAAAAATTGAGTGACATTTTCATCCTAAAATTACTTAGGTGATAAAAAGTACCGAAGTCCTGCAAGTTGGTTTTAAGAAGTAACTTAGTCCACAATCATCTATAGACTGAGAACTATGGTCAAAAGGGTCCCAATGAAGTAATAACTGATTTGGATCACTGATCGATGTTCAGAAAATAAGGGTGATAACAGGCACGGCATCGAATGGAAAGAGCAGCCGGGTATGAAACACTCCAAATCCTTCCTAGGCGAAAACGCCTTAGGACGGAGTAAGTTCATATGCGGAGGCAGCAGAAGGCAGGCCCGATTAACCATCGGTGCCTTGACAGGGCATTATGCCACAAAACAAATGCTTCACAAAATACACCTTTCAACAAATAGTTTGTGTAGGGCATGTGGAGAGCAAACCGAGTCAATGCAGCACCTACTGTGTGACTGCGACTCTCTGGCTAGGAAAAGAATGGGACTCCTGGGGTCGGCCTATCCGAAACCGGAGGACTTCAGGCTCTTTGCTCTTAAGGACGTTGCCAGACTTATGGCATCTATCTTTACAGAGAAGGAAGAGTGAAAGGATGGGGTTGCACAAAAGATCCCAATGGGTCGAGGTGTTACTGAGAGGTGGAATCCTCGGCAGGCCCCACTAAGATAAGATAAGATAAGGGTGATTATTCTCATTTAAAAATAGTTTGTGACAACTGCTTTAATTTAAATTTAATTTAATTTACTAAATAAAGACAACAATGATCCATAATTGTTAGTAGACTTAAAACTAATTGTAAGTATTATTTTACAAATTACACTTTCATAAATAACATTTCCAAATATATTAAACCATAAATTATATAAACCAATTCCTCAAAAAAATACCAATTAAATTAAATTAAAATATTAAAATATAATTGATATTTATTTAAATAATAAAATAGAATACAATTTAATAAATAAACCGAATTAAAAAAAACACATATTAACAATACAAACAGGGGCAGGGGCTACCGGGTAACATGCAGGCGAATCCAGTGCTGTAAAATAGGCGAGTCCCACCTGTCGGCGATTGTACTCAGAATATTGTCTGATAGTGTGGCGGCTGGCTCGAACGCGCGCTAACGAGAAGGCGGGCGCAGCGCTTGCGAACTATGACATGAAAACCGTCTATCCGCGCTTCCGCAAACATTGCCGATGCGCTGCAAAATCGTGCCAGCCGCAACAACATTCTGAGCGCATCGTTGTACTGGACGCGAAGGGCGCTGTACGCCCTTTGCGTATAACTGACCCACAGACTGCACGTGTAGAAGGACTGACAGAATGCTCTAAATAGCGTCACCTTTACCTCGTCATTACACTGTGCAAATCTGCGAGCCAGCATATAACATCGGACAGCCAATGCCCTCCGCTCCCGCTCAATATCAAGATCATTCTTGAGATCAGCAGCGACCCAATGACCCATATACTTAAATACTGTAACTTGGTTGAGAGGAGTTCCAGACAATAGGACCGGTGGCACGTTGGAGTAACATTTGGTGCCGGTCTTGAACGCCATTAGCTCGCTCTAAGTATCTAAGTCCATGGGCCACCGCGTATCGCTCACAAATGACAAGTTGTCGCCTTAATGCAGCAATCGATCGGCTTAACAACACCATATCGTCTGCGTATCTGATATTATTAATACACACTACGTCTACATGACAACCGACGTGGGTGTTGCTAAGCTCAACGATCAACTGATCATTGTATAAATTAAAAAGCTTAGGCGAAGTTATTCCTCCCTGCCTGACACCACAGTCAAGTCCGTACTCATCTGAGTGCGAGCCTGCCCATCTCACTTGATTTATCAGATGTTGATACCAATATTGAAACAAGGAAACTATTTCGCCAAGCACACTGGTAGCGCTTAGCTTGTTCCACAGCGTATTGTAAGAAACAAGGTCAAACGCTTTTGAGAGGTCCAGGTAGCAGGCATAGACCGGTGTTTTTCTCTCCGTATAGTACCGCACAGTAAGACGACGCATTGGTAATTTACGTGGCGGGGATCTTGATTTTTCCCAATAATTACAAAACATATGAAAGTGATAATTGATGACATGGTTTTTCATTTAATTGACTTCATTTTGTTAGTTGCAGAAACACGATTTTTCAACTTTTATAACAGAAAAAAAAAAAATCAAAGTAACCTCTTTTAAAACATAGATTCGCATTTTACAGGCTAACCAGACCGATTTAAGCATCTAAATTTTATTAGAAGATTAGTCTTAACACACACTTCAAAATTATAGTTCATTTTTTTAAAATCATTTGTAGTTGTAATTTGAAGGGAAAAAAACCAGTTTTTCTTATGGTACGAGGCGCAAACGCTCGTATCAAAACGTATGACATTTATTGTTTAGCGGTGCGTCGCCTTAAGCGACAGAATTGCACTCTCAGTAAATAAGCCGGACTTAAAGCCAAACTGTGCGTCGTGCAATTTAAGGTATTTGTCAAGCTGTCGATCAAGCAACCTGCCAAGCACTTTTGCAATAATTGTTGCAAGAGATATTGGCCTATAGTTGGACAGGTCTGAACTATCACCGGTCTTGTTCTTTACAATCGGCGTGACAATAGTCCTCATCATACTGCACGGCAGGTGGGAATGCCCGATACAGAAGTTAAACAACATAGTCAGAACTCTCGCTAAATGAACGCCTGCGTGCTGAAGATGTTCAACACTAAGACCATCGTGGCCGGGGGATTTTCCCCTTACACCTTCCCCTTCACACACCCCTTCTCCACGGGGGAGAAAATAACTGTACGCTCCGCGCCTCCATAGGGTGCGAGTGCTGACGCGGCTGGCTCAGGTCCTAGCGGAGACTTAACGCGGATATGATCTCAAAACAGGTTTGCGATGTCTTTGGGCTCACGCACGCCAGGCATGCTCACAGGGAGACTCGACCTGGGATTAATTTTGCTTGTGGCTTTCTAAAATTTCCCAAAATTATTATGTTTTTTGATGCTGGGCCAGGATATCCATTTTAATTTTATCCTAATTTTTCTGACACCAGCGCAATTTTGACTTGAATATTTTTCTCGAGTCAATAATTTTATTATAATAATAAGTAATAGTATAAGCAGTACTAGGTCTACCGTAAAATTACCATATTTTAAAATCAAGCCGAGTCGTCCCGTGAGCACCCATGACATGCGTGTTCCACCCTGCCACGGGTGTAGCATTTCTTTTGGATTTACTGATATTTGTACACTCGGCAGTATTAGTAAGTATAGTTACAATTCTAGTATAAAGGTCATCTATTATTGAATTATGTTTCTTATTATAACAAGTTTTGTCACAGCAAATAATCAGTTCTAACGGAAAATCTAACTCTCTTAGTTTAGAGTGACAAATTTCGTGGTATTTATCTATTTGACTAGGATCCCTGTGGCCCCAAATTATTTTATTTTGTATAAACTTAGAACATTCAATATTAGGTCTAATGATGTCTAGATTACATTAAATCAACAATGGCATATGGTCCGACCAGTACACATCAGTTAACACTTGACCAGCTCACCAGTCAGTCAGCTGACAGTCAGTCAGCTGACACTGGTCGAGCTAGCGCCGACTACCGTGAGCCTCACTCACAGACGTGTAAATGTCTATCGACAGCATTAATAAGTCCATGCACGACCATGTCTGCTCAGAGCAGACTGTCTCTGTTGTACCTTTACATTTAAATTAGTTTTGTTCATAATGTAATCTGAAATGTCAGTAGTAGAAATGACTTTTGCCACATTATAAATGTTGTTGTTATGTTATGTTGGTTGTATTTATTACTATTTAAGGTTTGTAAGAGCACTATTTATACATTATAATAACGTTTGAATTGTATAATACAATGGTGGCAAAATGAATTTTATTCCTCTTTATTTATTGCACAATTCAGATTCAATTTCGCAAAGTTCTTGTCGTCCTAATCTCAAATTATTATTATTATTATTTAATTACGCTGAATTAAAACATTAAGCGCCAAGGCTGGAGTAACTGGGTGGTTTCTATGTTCCTAGTAGTTGGTTGAAGTGTTTCCTTAAAAGGACAGGCAAACAATTACCTACATAACGTTTCCCGTAGTGTCAACGACTGGGGCGCGTACACCCCACTCTACACCACGCTCGTATTCTGATGCTTAGGGCGTGTTTACGCGGACCTTAGCTAAGAGCGCGACGCTTTTTTCTTTTCCCTCTTTTATATACTTACCTTATTTTTGTTTACAGCCGCAAGTCAGCCAAATAGTATAGTCGATTTTTTTTAAAGTATTTTTTTAGGTTTAGTACTTTGTGGTCTAGTGGTTTAGACTACCGATCTCAGAACCAGAGGTCCCGGGTTCGATTCCTAGCGGGGGGGGGGACGGACATGTTTGTGTACTCGGTTTGGTTGGTGGTACCCCCGTGGTAGAAACGGGATTGCACTAGGTTTTCAGTAGGTTAGGTCTCCCCTCCTCTTTCGAGCTTTACATAGAGTACGCGTAACAGCATTTTACCTCTGACTAGTTACCTTACCTTAGACTTTACTGTTTTGCAATAGGGTTAATCAATGGGAAAAATCCTGTTGATTAATAACATAACAGTCTTTTGTTTTTTATTTTGTTGTTTTGTTTTTGTTTGTTTTTGTTTGGGAATGTGATCGTTTGGTCTTATTTTAATGTTATTTTTACTGTTTCAAGAAGTGTATGTCAACGAACGTTTTGTTTTGTAATTGTGTTTGTATTTAACTTGTGTTCTCATGTAAGTGGCATAATGTCTTTATGAGAATAAATGTCTTTAAACCTTAAACCTTAAACCTTAGACTACTTTTTCGTATTTTTGTATCCTGACCTTCGTTAAATAATCCTAATCTTAGCAGGGTAGGGGCATCAGTGTTCGACAGGAACCAGCCATCAACATTTTTCCTTGAATCATAAAAAAATTGCGGTTAGCAACTGATTATAGCTTTTAACAACAACTGAATACAGGCTACCTACCCCTGATTACATCTGCTTCCTAGCTGCCATTCCTTAAAGCGAAAGCTGTGTCGAAGACTGGCTTTTAGAGTTGACCACTGGCGCCACTGCGAGAGGTACTGTAGAGCCTTAGGGGCTCTACTTATAAATAAAAGGCGATAAATACTTCAGATTAACATTAGCACCTTGTGGGCCGGCAGAGTGAAGTTAACTGATGCTACGTTTGTTTTAACGCTACACCAGTTATCTTCGCGTCTGGACTCCACTTTCCACTTAACATCAGGTGGGATGGAGTAATTTGCCGAGATAACTATAAAAAGAAAAGAAAAAGATATCTATTATTTTATAGCGAAAGAATTACAATAATCAACTAAGCGTCTCGGCTGGCTGGCCCCCAATCGCCGATCCTCTCTTGTTTCCTTCCTGCTTCTTGACGTTCACTATTTGTACTCAGGCCACGTCGTGTGCCATAGAGCTTGCCCGAGCAAGTAGTCCCGATCACCACATGAGCTACGCTTCGGCAGCCGACGACGTGACCTCGCATGGCACTGTGTGGGGCTTTCCGATCTTGTTACCACAGTAACCTCTACGGACTGGGAGAACCATCAATTTAGCGAGGTTGATGAAAAATAAAAACAATAATCCGCTTGTGTTCGCGTACGCGAACCCTAAAACCCCTCACGCCACCTATTTGTTTAGGGTCCATTTGTCTAGTCACTTTAACGTCAACACCGACAGGTCACTTTCATTTGTAACTGTAGATCGTATGTCTGATGACGAGTGTCCTCTGGAAAATTCTCACCTACTTATCTACTCAGTTGTTCATAAACCAGACACAATATAAATTCAATTGTTCTATGGCACTGTGGTTGGTTACCTTGGGCGTCCAAGTATCTACATTAAATGAATAAATACTTAATTTTACGCACAACAATTCTTTTGAAGTCGATTGCGTAGATAGAGATCATAATGTCTGCTCCTTTTTTTTCCAGGTTCTAGAATGTCCTTTTCCCATAATGTTCCTATATTAGAATGTCACTTTGCAACAAAGACCTTTTCTCAGCTTTAACCAGCTTTCAATCCCTATTGACTCACATCAGGATTAAATGTGAAAAAAACCTTTTTTTACACAAGTAAAGTAGGTTTAATGTGCAATTTTTGAAATTATAACTTTGGTAGTTTCGGTTTTGCATTGACAAATCAGTCAGTCAGGTTTTCTCTTTATAATATTATCTTATCTTATCTTAGTGGGGCCTGCTGAGGTTTCCCTCTATCGGTAACACTTCGACCTATCGGGATCTTTTGTGCAACCGCCGTGCCGTTTGTGTGCCGCACTAAGCGTTTTGCATCATCCTTCCTTGTGCGGACGGCGAAGTTGTGGAATGCTCTTCCGGCGACTGTGTTTCCCGACACATATGACCCGGGTCTATTCAAGGTCAGAGTGAATGGGCACCTTATGGGTGAGCGCGGTCCATCTTAGACCACATCTACACTTTCCATCAGGTGAGATAGTGGTCAAGCGCAAACCTATTGAATTAAAAAAAAAAAAAACCCCATCCTTTCACTCTTCCTCCTCTGTGAAGATAGATGCCAACCATCAAGATAGATGCAACATCCTTAAGAGCAAAGAGCCTGAAGTTCTCCGGTATCGGATCAGGAGTGAGGAGTAGAAGGAGAAATTATAACTTTAGTAATAACTCGTGCATTGACAAATCAATCAGTCAGGTTTTCTCTTTATAATATTAGTAATCGTACACATAAAAATCAATAAGAAACTATAAACAAAACAATAAACACCTTCAATATATCAACAAAATTAGTTATCAGTAATTATGTTATTAGTTTCCCTTTGGGTTTCAATCAGTTGTGTCCGCGAAAGTGTACTTACCTAACTTTGTTGGCAAATGCGTTTAGTTTCAGCTTCGAGTTTTGTTTTTAGCCCTCCGGGGAGCTTATAAAGTTTCTCATCTTTTCCTGTCTCATTTTACCAAGGTTAATAAATATACTACGTAAAAGACGCTCGTAAAAGAATGGTAATCAGTAAAATTGTCTGCAGAAAGGTGAACGCTAATTTTGAATAAAAATAAATGACAACATTAATACAACAACAAAAGTTAAATAGCTGTATGTGTTTTTATGAATGTTGTTTCACCGGTTCACATAATTTTTCTACTGTTGGGGCACAAGCATTCCCTGGATGGAAACACCAGAGCGAGATCGGGCTATGAACCACGTAGGCCAAGCTAACGATTGCTTATGCAGCCGGGACCAACGACGGCTTGTCCCTGCTGAAGCCCAGATGAGCTCGAGATGATAGGTCACCCATCCAATGACGGGTCTTTGCCAAAGTTGCTTATCTTCAGCAATCGTTTACCAAGCGTTAACTACTGCGCCATCGAGCTTCAGATAAAAGTTTTTAATACAAAATTAAAATACTAAAAAAAATAAAAGTTTTATAATTTTCAAAAAAAATACTTTAAGTATTTTTTTGGAAATTTTATTATTTTGTTTATAGCCTACCATGTTGTCCGTATGCTGACGGGTGTCAACGGCTGCCAATATAAACACAACATTCAGGGACATAATACATACTTTTCAAGTTGTCCTTTTTGGGGCTTAACTTGAAGGATTGTGTATCACAACGCCTACAAATAAGGACAACTTGAAAAAGTATTTGTTCTGAATTAACCCTCTATCCAGTGATCTAGCCGTTGAGGTCGTACAGGCTAACATGGCCCAAAAAGGGTTTCACTTCAAAGTGTAGTGATCGCGTAAACTTTCCAAAACAATATTCAGTTTGATGAACTTGTTTCCGACCCGGGTTGGGCCATTTCCGATAGTAACACAGTAATCTGTACGAACAGCTTCAGCCCATCCAAAGAACTTCGGAACTTTAAAGTCTGTTTAAAGCCTCCAAGAAAGTTTTCCTCGCATTAACTGTCTGTTGCCGTAGTAATTAATTTAACAAAGCACATCCTTAAGGAAACAAGAAACGTTATCAAACTGTATTAAAAAGAATTAATAAAATTAACTTTTATTTGTACACAAAAATACACAGATGCGAACAAGTTGAACTGACAGGGTACAAAATAGGCGGCCTTATTACTGAAAAGCAATCTCAAACAGGCAACTTTGGGTGTTAGAAAAATAATAAAAGAATAAAATAAAAATGGGTGCAAAGAAAAATAAACTAAAATGTATTAAAAAAATTATATAAAAATACAAAGAAAAAGAAAATAAATAAATAAAGGACAAAAATATTGAAAATAACTTTCTGATTATACTATTAAATATAAAATATTTTTTAATGTTATTAAAAGATGTCAAACTTTTCACCAGAAAATTGCAGTTGTCATAAAAATAGTACAAGCAAAACATTTTTATAAATTTTATTGACATCAATATTAGTATGGAGTAGAAAATTCAAGATTCCAGGATGCTAGAGCAAGCAGGAGATAAGAAATTTCTATACATATAGTTCTTTTTTAGGGGCTAGTTTCCAAATCTTTACATTGTATGTTCTGATAGTAGAACCGTGATTCCGTTACTTAAATAATTGTCAATACATTTATATACATACTAACCCGCCATACTAAATAATAAACATATCAGTTTTAAGAACTAAGTATTTCGTGTGGCGTAGAGTCAAACGCTTACTCATATCTAAACATACTAATAAGTGATTTAGGGTGATAATGTTAAATAAGCAATGATATACCTAACTAAAACTCTGCGCTAGCTTTCTTCACGTACAAAGAAAAAATAAAAATAAAAATTGGATATTGCTATTTTTATTTACGCATGGTTATTCGTTCCCAAATGCCACTCAAAATACTATTTCATTGATTTATGAACCTATTACTGTATCTTATAGGTACGTCGTAAATCCTTATAGACACTGTAATGTCTATGTACTGGTAAAGGAATACAATTTTATTCTCTTTACATAGTACAAAACGAACCAGTACAATGTTACGGAAAAATATCTGGTACATTAATCTGGAACAATCACGACAGTACGCCACCAACATTCAAACGAAAGTCAAAATACTATTTTCATTATCTTAAAACGAGGCACGAAATACGAGCATTTTGTGATATTGAAGAAATAAGGGTATGTCTAGACAATAGAGGTAAGTGCAGACAGAGCAGAGGGCAAGTCGGAATATAACATAGACGTAAGTAAGAGTGTTTGATGCCGTTTCTTAAATAAGTTTTAAATTGTTTAGCCCCCCTTCGCAAACAGAGATAATCAAATACCAAGAAGTGGCTGACAACATTTTTGATGCGTTCATTGATCTGAGTAGCTTTCAAGTTAGAGTTTCAATCGCCTCTATGGTCTAGTGGTGACCACCAATATCAGACCCGGGTTTGATTCCTCGTTTGTTTGTGTTTGGTAGGTGGTAAGGCTTGATTGTCCGCCTAGCTAGCTACCACTATCATATCTAAATATGTCGTCATAACATGTTTGTAGCACTGTTGTGTTCCGGCAGCTAGAAATAAGTTGGCCAGTGCCTCAGTAGTTGAGGATTCCGGGTGAAGTGCGCTTCCACCTTAAGCCTTATCATCACAGATAAAGGCCAAGTGCCTAAACGTAAAAAAAAATAACAATAAGCTTAGCAAATATCCACCAAGCATGACCTGAACTCAACGTTGAGGAGAAACGGAGCTTTAGGCTAAGCGTATGCTGAGACACAGGCGACGCAGCTCCGCGCAGCGCAAAGCAGAGCAGATTTTGAAATGCATGGTCGTGCGGCGCAGGCACGTGCGACGCAGACATGTGTCTGCCGTGCCCTGCGCCTCGTTGTAGTGACGGCACAGCTTTCTGCGCGACGCGTGCGTGTCGACTCATGTTTTTTACCATCTTATTATAATTTTGTAATAATGACAGAACAATTAAAACTCTCTAGATAGTACAAATTATCCATTATTAGAACTCCTGTAAAGTAGCAACAACTCACATTATCAGACTTCAAAATCTGCACTGTGCTGTGCTGCGTCACCTGCGTCTCAGCATACGCTTAGCTTACTTTGGATAGTATAATTGTTACTAATTAGATAAAGCAATTACTTGATTTGATGGCTAACGCGTTTATAAGATACTGGGCTTGATAACATGCATGGGCCGAACGCCTGAAATAAAGACTAGTCACAGTTTTTTTACCTCTTGGCTGGATCAACCATTAGGATACACTAGCACTGTTTCCGCACTGAAAACCGTTTGTTTTTTTTGGAATAAGATGTTCAGGCTGATCAAGTAAGAGTAAATAGTGTTGATTAACTCCGCCGGTTTGGACAGAGCCACCATAGCATAGTTGGTAGTGCACCTGACCCAGGGTGCATAGGGTGCGGGTTCCAATCCCGCTCGTGCATTTTTTTTTCAACATTTTTTCAAATTCATATGTCTAATTTTACTTTTTATTTTCAAGTGCTAATTGCTGCACTGAAGCTCAGCCTTCCCGGTAGCATAGCGGTCAGTGCAACCGCCCGGATTGCGGAAGACCCAGGTTCGATTCCTGGCTGGGTCGGGTGGGCGTTTAATTTTTTCACTGTATTTTATAAATATTATAAATATTCATATGTCTATGTCAAATCTGTTAAAATGTCTGCTCTACTTTATCACGCGAGCTTAAGAGTCCGGCATCTTTAGCTACAGTTCTTATGCTTCTATCTCCGATAATTGTAAAGGGTCTTAACACCGGAACACAAAAGTACAAAAGTGCTATTTGGCGGCACATACGTGTTAAGTTCCCTCCATCATCACACACAATTAAAAGTCATACGTCGAAGAGATGATATACTGTTATGCGGAAAGTTAGATGGTTTAACCATAAAATCTTGCGTAACTGGCTAAACTGTGGCATAAGATGATAATTCACGTATATTACAAGTTTTTCGTCATGGGACCAATAGCGATGTCATATATCCTCCACTTATGTTAAAGTAATTGTGGATATGTATGCCATTCAATTTATTGTGATTAATCTTGATCGATTTTACGACCGACTTCCTGGACATTAAGTTTGATTAAAAAGGATTTGTTTTAGTACAATACTGTCTTAATTATTAGGTTATGTGACGTTTCAATAGTGACTTAGCTCTTATTTCTGTAACCAAAAGCCATGTGAATAGTTAAAACCAATCACAGAATGGCTCTAAAAATATTAATATTTAAAACATATTTTTGTCTCTTTCAATTTTAAACAGATATATTTAGATTATATTGAGAGACTTAAATTAAAGCTAGAGGTAGTAAAAGGTGCTTACGTATCTTCCATTATCAATATATTTTTATTAGAAATTTCCAAAGTTTACTTTTACAAAAAATCAAATCCAATCAAATCAAATCATTGATTCCATTTATTTAGTATGAAGGAGGTACAAAAAAAAACTTAAACATGAACACACTGAAATACAATTAAGTGAAGTTTCCACAAAAACAAAAAACAATAGCAACTATGAACTACATAATATTATAAATTATAAAACTAAAAACTTATAAAAATACAGTGAAAAAATCAAACGCCTACCCGACCCAGCAAGGAATCAAAAAACTAAAAAGCATTCAAAAAATAAAAAAGCAGTGACAAAATTCAGCGCTTACGTCAGCCTTCTCGTTAGCATAGCGGTCAGTGCAGCCGCCCAGATTGCGGAAGACCCAGGTTCGATTCCTGGCTGGGTCGGGTTGGCGCTCAATTTATTCACTGTATTTTATAAGTATTGAATTCAGCTTCAGTGCAGGAATTAGCACTTAAAATAAAATAAGTAAAATTTATTATAAAACTACAAATAAGTCGAGAGAGTTTCTCCTTTAATTTATTTTTATTATTCATTTACTTAAGTAAAATATAATGATCACGCCGACCGAGTTGTTTAAATAAAGTTTCTGTTTCTTGTTCTTGTCATGGCGGTAATGTGGTAAACAGCTAATTGGAGCAATGGCGTCAAACGCCATTCGCGGAGGCCAACGCTCGGCTCAAAGGCCGTAAAAGCTTATTAAGGCCTTCTGTTTCCGCATGCAGTCCTCTGTAAAGCCCAAGAGAACAACTGCCTTAAACTTACAGCCTTATTGCCTTTTCTCTCCTAAATTGCCAGTTGACGTCACAGCCTAATAACTTATTCTATCTTAAATTGTGTATTGATGATTTAGTTGGCCTTCTCAATGGATCACCACCACACTAATTACTTAAATTATTTATTTCTTACTAATGGTCGCCCAGTGGTCGAAATTTGACCGTTATTTTTATAAAAAGCTGTTTACTAAACAATATTTTATTAAGGCTGCACAGATTGTATTCTAAGCAATGAAAAATTAAAAAAGATAAAATGTGAGTTTGGATTGGCATTGACAGATTTCGGCCGCTCCTCTTCCATTTTTGAAATTTTTGAGAAATGTTTGAAACAATGTCAATTTTCGTAAAAAGGAGTACAAAGTTTTTGCTTCACGCATAATATTTAGATTCTACATGTTGTTTTATCCAGACTTCCGTAAAAACAGTGTTTCATCCCTTATATTCTTTTTGCCGACGCCGACACTGCTGCTTCCCGCTTTCATACAGACACATTTGTGTACTAAGTAATATTTTTATTTTCTTTCCACGGAACAGACTGAGTAGTCGTTTATGTAAGTGAGTTGTTAACGTTTCGTATACACCTACAACAGACAGCATACGTGGAGTGGGCCAATGCACGAAGCAGTAAGGCTTCCGATATATGCGTTAAGAAGAAAGCATTTAACTTAGCCGCCAGGAATTGCAAAAAAGTACTTAAGAAGGCTCGTTTTCGCCATATTAGCCGAGTAGGTACCAAACTCGCCAGTTGGAAGTAAGCGAACTTTTGCCGCTCTTCGCTACCTCCGCTGACAAAGCCTGACGGGTCATTGGCTCATAGTGCAAAAGACAAAGCGGATTTACTCGCAACTCTATTTGCTAGCAACTCTTTCCTAGACACTACCAGCCAACCTCTACCACATCTTCCTCACTGTGAGTCCGCAATGCCGGAGGTGCATATTCACCAGAGAGAAGTACTCAGGGTGCTGCGTAGTCTAGATGTGAGCAAAGCCAGTGGCCCAGACGAGATCCCAGCGGTAGTTCTGAAAACCTGTGCGCCTGAGTTGTCTCCGGTACTAACGCGTTTATTCCGACTCTCACTGAGAACAAATCGTGTCCCCAGGTCATGGAAGCTTGCAAATGTCCAACCTATCCCTAAAAAGGGTAACCGTGCAGACCCATCGAACTACAGACCTATTGCAATCACTTCCATACTCTGTAAGATTATGGAACGTGTACTAAATGCACAACTACTCAGATACCTAGAAGATAATGACCTCCTCAGTGATCGCCAGTACGGCTTTCGACGAAATCGATCTACTGGGGATCTTTTAGTGTATACTACCCACCTCTGGGGCGAAGCTATCGAGAAGCATGGTGAAGCACTAGCTGTCTCACTGGATATCTCGAAGGCCTTCGACAGGGTTTGGCATGATAGTCTGCTCAGCAAGCTTCCATCTTATGGATTGCCATCTAGCCTGTGCGCCTGGATATCAGACTTTCTAAGTGAGCGGTCCATTCGAGTGGTCGTCGATGGATGCTCTTCGGACCTTAAGGCCATTAATGCCGGAGTTCCTCAGGGGTCTGTTCTCTCTGCTACTCTATTCTTGCTGCATATCAACGACATGCTTAAACCCGGTATCTATGGGTATGCTGATGACAGCACAGTATCAGAGAGTTATGTTTCCGATCCTCGGGCTAGTAGAGCCGAAATCGAGTCTCTCAGGGAGAGTATGGTAGCACGTGTGAACTCGACCCTGATGGATGTTTCCCAATGGGGAAAGGCCAACCGGGTCGAGTTTAATGCGTCAAAAACACAAGCCTGTCTTTTTTCCTCCAAAAAGAGTCGTTTCCTTCTGACTCCCGTATTCTGTGATGAGCCTGTAGAAGTTTCAAACCAACTGGACCTCTTAGGTCTCACCTTATTTTCCGACCTGAACTTTGGGCGATCCATCGAGTCAAAAGCAAAAACAGCTGCAAAAAAACTTGGTATCCTGAACAAAGTGAGATGGTACTTTACTAAGGAACAGCTTTTAATCTTATACAAAGTTCAGGTTAGACCTTGCATAGAGTACTGTTCACACTTGTGGGAAGGAGCTGCCAAATGCCACCTGGACTCACTTAATTCGCTAGACAGACGTGCTCGAAGGATTATAGGTGACAAGGATCTAACAAGCAAAAAGCTGCATAGCCTGAGCCATCGCCTCCAAATCGCATGCTTGTCTATTTTCTACAGGCTTTTCCACGGGGAATGCGCTCAAAATCTCCATAACCTCATTCCACCATCTCTATTTTTCTATCGAACGACAAGGCGTCGCGAGGGCCTCCACCGCTTTGTCGTAGATATTCCACCTTGCCGCACTAAGCGTTTTGCATCATCCTTCCTTGTGCGGACGGCGAAGTTGTGGAATGCTCTTCCGGCGACTGTGTTTCCCGACACATATGACCCGGGTCTATTCAAGGTCAGAGTGAATGGGCACCTTATGGGTGAGCGCGGTGCATCTTAGACCACATCTACACTTTCCATCAGGTGAGATAGTGGTCAAGCGCAAACCTATTGAATTTAAAAAAAAAAAAAAAAAAAACCTAATTATTGTCCGTCGGTGTGTCTATCCGGTGCAACGCCCTTTTTCTCAGAAACGGTCCGACGAAAACAAACTATTAAATCAATAAGAGAAAGGTACTAATAAAAACACAGTCTGTGATAAATTTATTTATTAAGTTATTGAATGAACAAAAACAGAAAAATAGAAAACGAAATGACCCACAGTAAATCTCACACATCGTTCTACCTGTACAAATAAAAAGAAATATTAGCACAATAGAAGGGTTCGTATATTACTAAAAAAATCTCTAACCTAAAGCAATAGAGAGGCCCACTCGAAGCGTATTTTCAGAGTGATTCAGTAACTCGTACCATTAGTTAATGGTTGGTGTGGTGCGCGTTGCTGAATTTCAAAATATCAATGAATGAATGAGAACCGATAACCGATAGGGTAAACGAGTTCTTGAGTGGAGACCGCGGGCGCGTATCGGCAAACAGTGTAGGACGCCCTCAGACTAGGTGGAACGACGGTCATCGCAAGGTGGTTGGCAAGAGCTGGATGAGAGTAGCCGCGGATCTTGCTCGGTGGCGTGCACTTGGAGAGGCCTATGTCCAGCAGTGGACGTGTGTAGGTCGATGATGAATGAATGAAATGTGTTTGTTTTGTTTATATAATTCTTAACGCAAATTTTGTTGCGAACAAATTATAAAAACACAAACGTTGAAACAATTTCCACAAGCAGGATTTGAACCTGCACCCTTCTGACATACCGGGTCAGGTGCTCTCCCAATTGAGCTATCGTGGTTCTAACCAGCCCGCCGAAATTATTCAACACTATTTACTTTTTTACTTTGAAGGCCAATGGATGAATGAATGAATCATTTTATTTCATTCTAATTTCTTAAATATATTTTTCATTACGTAGGTACCTCTTTCCATGTTTATGTATTACGTTAGGGTGTGTGGCATTCAAGTTTGTGACTTATACGCAGGGATGTAAGGATCACGACTGTTCGTTCCTGTGTATGTCTTAGTGCGTGGCTCTCGGAAAAAAACCTTTCTAGGACGGGACCTACATAGCAATTCTTATGGTAATTAAAATTTGAGGTTACTTTTTATATCATACCAGCTTAATGTTTGAGGTAAAACGTTTTTGTATGTTCGTAGAATATGATTTTTTGATTAATTGAAGGCAGCTAAGTGCTGCTAGAATCTCTTTTATATAAGATCCTACTAATATTATAAAAGTGAAAGTTTGTAAGTATGGATGGGTGTTTGTTACTCTTTCACGTAAAAACTACTGAAGGGATTTGGATGAAATTCGGCATACAGATAGTTTATAACCTGGATTAACACATAGGATACTTTTTATCCCGATATTCCGACGGGAACGAGAACCACGCGGGTGAAACCGCGAGCGGCCGCTAGTATTTAATAAACAAAAAATGTTCAATGTCTGTTTCTACATTTTACGCGCGCTCTACGCATTTCAAACGGAACAACACTCTATGGGGCTTATTAATAAACAAAGTGTAAAGCATGCAGTAGTTACTCTGTGTTTTGTCTCTTTTACTCTAATATGAAATGAAGTTTACATGACGGGAACAAAACACGGAGTAACTACTCCAAGCTTACACTTTGTTTATTAATACGGGGGTAGGTATGGGTCTTATAAATAAACAAAGAATAACCTCCGAATAGTTATTCCGTGTTTTGTCTCTTTTTTACTATAACTTGAAATAATGTTTACAGGAACAAAACACAGAATAACTATTCGGACCTTATTCTTTGTTTATTTGGAAGGCACTATAACTATAGCATTTGTGACTACTCCTTACTTTTTTATCTGTGGTGTTTCCATCTATAGGGAAGGCTCGTGCCCCAGCAGTGGGGACATAGAATGAGTTTGTGAGTAAAGGTGGAAACATACTATTAAAACCTGACGCCACGTCACGCCATCCGACGCGTGTCAGTACTAATCAATCCCATACATTTATCATGGTCAGTTGCACATAGAAAACACACCATGTGATGACACGCACTCCCACGCGGAAACATGCAGTCCAGCTAGATCGGCGTGTTGCCGGGAGAGAAGGTACACACGCCACCCGACGCTTGGCACGCTGTGTGTTTCTATAATAGTTAACACCCGACGCCACGCGTCAGTCATTCGAGAACATTCCTGGTATTAAGATATTTTTCTGTCACTTACGTCCTTCAGGATACTATGACACTAGCGAAGCGTGTTGGTAATGTGCACGGTGCACATCAGGTGGCGATGGTGACACGTGGTGTCGCGTCGCGTTTTAGTAGTATGTTTCCACCTTAAGGGTGAAGTGTGCTTCCACCTTCGGCCTTAATCACTTGGGTACCAGCTCCCGATCCGAACCCCTCGGAGAATCTAGTAGGGCACGGGGACACGCACTAGTGCGTGATGCCGTTCCCTCTAGAAAACCTTCGACGGTGTTTCGTTTCACACGGCTTGAGGAACCTTTTAGGTTTCTCGCCGCTCTTGAAAAAGTCCGGTAGAAATGAAAATGCCGCTTGAGGCGATGAGCAAACTAACAAAAAAAATTGGTACCATCAAATGAATTGAATGCAAAGCGCAGCCCCATTGCGTTTTTCATAATTCTATGCAAGTTTGAACAATTTTATAGTGCTCTTTGTATTTTTTAATTAGGTACGTCTTTTGATGAATATATTTTATAAATTAAAATTAAAACAAAGTTGTTTGTGAAAATTGTACGTTTGTATTATTTAAAGATTGATAGCATGCAAATGAGGTGTAGTTAGTTTCCAACTTATATTATTAAGTGAAGTGGCTCCATGAAAGCTGATGAAAACTTAGTTTTTATAGATATTCACGAATTTGCATTTTGATTGAACAAGTGTCTGCTTACTTGTACTTTTTGTTGGACCTGTTCAGCTTTTTAAGAAGCAAGAATATGATTTTTGAAATTTTATAATTGACCTAAGTATATTTTTTAATTTAACAATTTTTTTATTTTTTATTTCTAAGTTATATCACGTTTCCTGTAAATTGTCACTTAAAGGTGTTAAGTATTTAAATTTGTAAATCGTGGGTGGTGTTACTTCGTAAATGCTAATCAACACGAGCAATCCTGATCTTTGGATGGGCGCTTCCTGCCTTTAGCCTTATCATCCATGATAAAATAAAAATAGTTATTTTAAGTACAAGTATTGTATAACTAGTTGCCGCTCGCGGTTTCACCCGCGTGGTTCCCGTTCCCGTGGGAATATCTGGATAAAAAGTATTCTATGTCTTATTCCCGGTTATAAACTATCTGTACGCCGAATTGCATCCAAATCCATTCATTAGTTTTTACGTGAAAGAGTAACAAACATCCATACTTACAAACTTTCGCGTTTATAATATTACTCGTAGTAGGATGTAATTTATACTGACCCTCTGTTGGACAAATGCCTCCATCATTTTTTAAATCAAGTCATCGCTGTAATATATCGGTATTGACTTAACCACCACATTTTCAAATTAGTCGGTGATCACAAATCACAGGGAGCTATGCAACGAAACATCCAAAACACACTGTGCCGAATGGTCTCAGACAGCTGTTAATTGGTTTGAAACTGCTCCTTTGCCATTAATAACACGAACCCTCGTAAATCATGAAGACCGTTGAGTTAGGTTAATTCAATAATAGTAAGTAAAGTAAACAGCCTATGACTGTCCCACTGCTGGGCAAACGCCTCCATCATTGAAATCAAGTCATCGCTACAATTGATGGGTAATGGCTTAATCACCACGCTTGCCAAATGCGGGTTGGTGATCACAAACCCGGGGTATGCATCGAAAAATCCGAAATACATTTTGCCCGACCTGGGAATTGAACCCGAGACCTTCGTGTATCGGACCGAGATCTCTGCCACTCGGCTACTGAGGCGTTCAAATATATTCAATAATAGGACAAACGTTAATTGCTATATTTTTTATCTAAATGAGCCGGCAAATGCGCATACGGCCCGCCTCATCATCATCATCATCTCAGCCAAAAGACTTTCACTGCTGGTCAAAGGCCTCCTCCAAGGAGGACCGGTTTTGTGCTGCTCGCATTTAGTGGCTACCAGCGATCTTCACCAGATCGTCGGTCCACCTTGTTGGAGGCCTGCCCACAATGCGTTTGCCGGTGCGCGGTCGCCACTCGAGAACTATTACGCCCCAGCGTCCATCAGTCGTGCGAGAAAATTCAGTTCTTGTTCTTTTAACGATTGCTAATGCAGCCGGGACCATCGGCTTTACGTGCCTTCCGAAGCACGAAAGAGCTACAAGATGATAAACTATTGGTTGCCTATCCAACGACCGGTCTCTACGTTAGTCGCTTAACTTCAGCGATCGCAGTCCGTGCGCGTTCACCACTGAGCCATTACTTAGAGGTAATCGGTTGCATTTACACTTTGAACTGTTAAAAGTGTAATAAAACTCCAAATTCACTTCCAATTCAATATTTTAAAGAAAGATTCCCCTCATGATATCTTTCAATTAAACATTTTACTAAAATAGTTTTGTTTTTAATCCTTTTTGTTCGCCGGTTCTCAGATGCTCGGGTTGAATACGAAAAATTGTAGATCAATATCCATAGCTCCAATATAGACTACTGTCGTGAACTCATATACCTCTTAGCAATCAATCGTATTAGCTTTATTGGATGTTTTTTTTATCTGGGGGCATGGCAGTGCCTCCGCCAAGTCGAGCAAAAAAACGGGCCCGGCCGTACCATTCTTTTCTCGAAGCAGTTCAGGCCATTTTCGACCCCCTATAACTTCGTTGTGGATAAGACTAGAAGCCTGAATTTTCAGTTACCAAACAGGCATTGTATAAACTCGGTATGTTTCAAATTTCATTCAATTTGAATCAGTAGTTTAAGCATTATAACTAGTCAAAGTTTCTAATTTTGTCACTCACTCACTGACTGACCGATCATCAAAACTCTAAGGCACTTTTAGCAAACATAGAAGCTTCAAATTTAGAATACAATTAGAGTTTAGTGTATAAATCAAGGAAAAACTAAAATATTTTGCAATTTCAGTTCAGTTGTCTAGATACACCAACTGCATAAATAACTTTGTAATCCCATATAAATGTATAGGATTACAAAGTTAAAGTGTGACACTGCCGCACAATTTTTTAACGCAGTAAGTACAACTTACTGTGTTTGTGATTGTTCTTTACTGCGTTTATAAATTGCGCGGGAGGACATGTCTTCTAATGAGTATTTACAGCATTCTCTATAAGATTTGTAAAAAAATATACGAAGTCGGAAGCGCGCAAGCGCGCGCCATTTTGTAAAGTTAAATTCGTTATTAAGAACAAGACATATTACTATTAATTAGTGTTTGGTTGTGCCTTAATAAATTAAAATCTTACTTATAAGTTTGCGATTTTCGTTCATAATTTGGATTGCTATTATTACTTTGACGAATTATTAATAGAGCTTATATAATATGTTCAACGCGAACAGTTTCCCTTATGTGTAGCCTATGCTATAACTATACACAAAATTCAGGGCCTGAGTCTAAATACTGCGCTGATGGATATCGGTTCGGTTCTGTAGTATTCATATCCGGTCAAGCTTACGTGGCACTTTCGAGAGTTACAAGTCGGGGCGGCTTACATCTAATTAATGTCGACTTTGGAAGTATTAAAGCGCAGGAATCATCAATTTGTGAATACAATAGACCAAGAAGTATTTACCGTCCAGATTTGACAAAAATTGTAACATCAAAGTCTTTTTCTCGTAGAAAAACCCATAGAGACAGGAAGTGGGCTTTGAGAAAAACTGTAGCTAAAACTCAAGAAGTAGTACCGGAAAAGAGGAAGACTACCCACAAAAATAAGAAAAGCTCAAAAGACAGTGGGCTTTAAGAAAATCCGTTGTTGGTATTCAAGATGTAGAAGGTACCGGAAAATAAAAAAGTAGGATTACCTGGACTATCTACAAAAAGAAATAGAGATTCAGAGAGAGAGATTCAGATCAATATTAAAAATCTTTTATGTTTTAAATAAATAGATTGACTTGGCAATCACACTAAACAATCTAATTTAATATAATACATATTATGTACTACTTGTGAGATACATTGTGTTTTCATGCGATGGCCAAGTCGATCTGTTTATTTAAAACATAAAAGATTTTTAATATTGACATGGTCACTATAAGATATTGTTAGGTTAGCTAATTACGTAATAACTTAAGACAGATAGTCCCATAAGTAGGGACTGAATAAATTAACCGACTTGGTATTACATGTATCTCACAATTTTTTACAAGTCTGTTTTTGATGGCATATATCATACGAAACCACAATGTCGAAAAAATTTCCACGAGCAGGATTTGAACCTGCACCCTTCTGACATACCGGGTTAGGTGCTCTCCCAATTGAGCTATCGTGGTTCTTACCAGCCCGCCGAAATTATTCAACACTATTTACTTTTTTACTTTGAAAGCCAAAGGCTCCCGTTCAATGTCAACAACTACCGTCATTAACATCCGATCATAATATTTTTACAAATACTAAAGATCAGTTAAGAAGTAGGCAAGCTATTGAAAAAAACTTTTCAACACTTGTGTTTTTGTAATTTGTTCGCAACAAAATTTGCGTTAAAAATTATATAAACTAAACAAAAACATTTTATATATTATACGGGTAAGCACTAGGCCTTCATCTTACTTGATGTTAGGTGATGATAAGTCTAAGGAAGCGCACTTCACCCGGAATCCTCAAATATTGAGGCCGGCACTGGCTATCTTATCTCTAGCTGCCGCATGCCGGACCACAACAATGCCACAAACATTGATGTTATGGCGACATATTTAGCTATAATTTAATTTTAATTTAGGCAAAAAATCTACAGTCATATGATATTGCACCAAATTAGTGAGTGAACTGTATACAATTTTTATTTATATTCTCCTTTTGTTGCTTAAGTTAGCCCTGTACAGGAAGCATTATTATAAACCTTTTAATGGTGTACGGGCTACACGTACACTTTGCCACATCAGCATTTACGCCACATGCATTTATTTAGGTCATTATAAAGTCAGTTCGTCATCGGTAATCAATCACGCCGCGCGTACTCATATTCATATCATTTTAGATCAGTAGTTATTATCAATTATATTTTCTATCACTTTATCAAAACTTTCACTTCTTTTGGTATTATCATAAAAGGTGTACAAACCCGTACAAATGGATTAAATTATTTTGTAAGAACCTAAACTAACGTACTAGGTCTTTTACTTTTTATTTTTGACTGCTAATTGTACACTTAAAGCTGATTTTTTTCACCGTATTTTATAAATATTTAATTCAGCATAAGTGAAGCAATTAGCAGTTAAAAAATAAAAAGTAAAATTTACTATAGCGTTGTGTTATCAAATTTGTGGTATTTCATCTGTAAAGATGGTTGCAATAACCGTTGGATAAATGTCACTTCTGCCGCTAAAAAGCAGTCAAAAATCAAAGCAGTGAAAAAGTTCAGTGCTTACGTCAGCCTACCGGTAGCATAATGGTCAGTGCAGCCGCCCGGATTGCGGAAGACCCAGGTTCGATTCCTGGTTTGGTCGGGTAGTCATTTAATTTTTTCACTGTATTTTATAAACATAAATAAGTATGTTTAAAAAAAAAAGTATATTATAATCAACATTGCACGCCGTGGCAACCTGTAGTTAAGTTGACACTTACTTTAAGTTTATGTTTGTTTTTATAATTTTTACTTGTACTAGGGTATATCTTGTTGGTTGTTCTAATAAACAATAAAAAAAGTTGGTTAACTACCAGCATACCACCAGCAGGTGGACAAACAAGCTTTACCAACCAAATCGAGTACACAAACATAGCATTAGGGGTAAACCGGTGGTCTCAACCCGTAGACCACAGGGAGGGGCGGCTAAAATTGATTAAAAGGTGAATTAACAGTACTACTATCAATGAGTTAACAGCGCATGAATGTAGGTAATCTATTAAGAAAGAAAAATATATATAATGATGGCGATGCTTCAACTGGCATTGAAGGTCAAATTGGTTAAAAGGTTTTTCAAATTATGAATTGAATGTGAAGGAAGTCGTCAATTTATAAAATTCTATGATGGCTAAAAATAGTTTAAAGTATCAACACTAACAGTGTTAGTATTGACATGTATTGATGGTGTATGCCAAAGTCCGGTGACGCTGAAAATGTCGCCTTAGCGAATACTCTCCGAAAAAAATGTGTAAAAAAAATAATGATTGATTATTTGTGTTACGTTGATCGTTACTTACTGCCGTTCACAGAGACGTCAGTTGTAATCATAAATGATTATGTCGTACCTACAATTTTCAATTCCAAAAAGTGCTTCCGATGTCATTATTTGAAACTTCTCTATGAATAACAAAAAATATAGGTGCTGTTGATATTAATTTACGTCTCTCAGTGAGGCAATTAGATTTGTAATCAGTTAATTCGTTGCTCAGGCTGGGGTTTGTTGATATTTTAAGCTATTAACATATAATTATAAATATAAGTAGTAAATAAATAAATTGTAATCATCATCATCATCATCATCTCAGCCAAAAGACGTCCACTGCTGGACAAAGGCCTCCCCCAAGGATCTCCACAACGACCGGTTTTGTGCTGCTCGCATCCAGCGGCTTCCCGCGACCTTCACCAGATCGTCAAATAAATAAATAAAAAAATAAAAATAAAAAAATAAATAAATAATAAATTGTAATATTTCCGGCTAATTTAATCTTAGTTAGTTTAACCTCTCGTTATCCATAAAAACAGACACAATAGAAATTCAATTGTTCTATGGCTCCATAAGGAGTCACTGGAAGATAAAATAATAAACATACTTTTGAGTATTGTTATTGGTTTGGAATGCTGTCATTAATTAAGAGCGTTTACGCCGCACACTAGCGCCGCCAATTAAAAAAAAAACATATCTAGTAATTAGAGATAGAAAATCAAATTATGCTCATGAACTATCTGAATGAAGTAATTTAGCATTTTTACGTCACCTAATGAACACCTGACATGTAATGGTTTAGTTAAATATGGCGTTATAGTTAAAAGTGGCCGTAACGTCTTATTTAACTAAACCATAAAATGTCAGGTGTTCATTAGGTGACGTAAATATGCTAAATTACTTCATTCAAATAGTTTGTTGAGCATAATTTGATTTTCTATCTCTAATTACTAGATATGTTTTTTTTTCATTAGTGGCGCTAGTGTGGGGCGTAAACGCTCTTAAAAAGTGCCGGCAACAAACCCAATAATATCACTTAAGCCTTAACAAATAAGTTAAGCAAACTATCCAAAACAAAGGAATGTAAATCAAATTAAACTCAAGTCTACGTTAGAAAAAACATTAACTATTGCCTAATATAAAAGTTTTACTTTATAATAAAACTATTTTAAAATTATAATCTGCTAACTACATTAAAAACTAGACCCCATTGGATGCTTTAACTATTATTATTAATACTAAAATGTATCTACTGTAAGAGATTTGAAAAATATAATTTTCTTATTTTCAAGTTATTTACATTCATAAACTTACACCATTTCAATACCTATTAGTTATGTATCGCTTCAGTCACCGAGTTTTCGGCCCACAACCGATCATGCCGACCCTAACCTTCACAACACATTTATCATCCAAATCACAAATCAATGGACTGCCGAAGATGGAATTTACAGCAAAAAAGTGTGAAGATTTACGGCATTCGAACGTGGTGTATACTAGTAGTTTAATATAGTGTTGGCAGCACGCATTCGCCTGTCCGTGACCGGAGCATTCAGAGTGCCTAGTGTGTTTTGTTATCCGTAGTCATTCGATTACGTGTAAGAAAATACGAAAATTAGTATGGCATTAAAGCAGCGCCTACGACATACGAGTAGAGTTAAAATTTTGCCATACAAATTCCCGTTTTCGTTAACGTGGTCGAACGACGATTTAAACTCGCACTTGGCACTCAGTCGTACTCCGATGGCGCGCCTGAAATATCGTGCGCACACCGAAAGCTCTCTGCAGTGCGAAAGAAGTTTCGGAAAATCTCGCAAGCTTAGCGACTACATTCGTATGGAAATTGTGAAATAGCAGAATATGTTAAATGTGTAGGTTTTATGTGACTATTGAATTGATGAGCTGTGATTTTAGTTAAATAAAATAATGTTTCTAAATAGAAAATAATTGTGTAACCAAAGTGAAAGTGAATGGATTAAACGGTTTTTTGGTTTCCTTTTTAATGAAAATGTGAGTGTTTGGTTTTAAGTTTTATAAAAGTTTGACTTTATCATGCTAGCGTAAAATATAAAAATACACAATTAATACCAGGTGACAACGCAATGTATATTATTTATGTTAAGAAATAATTTTCTAAAAAAAATTTCACTTAAACGATTTTTTATTTTAGAAAAATAAAATATTAATTAGTGGAAACACTGAAACTAGGTATATAAGTTTGAAAAATGATGAAGACACACCATAAAATAACAATTTAAAATGGTTTAAGTACGTTTTTAGGCCATAAATTCAGAAAGTAATTTTTAAACAGCTTCTTAGACTTTTCTAGTCGACGTAATTCCACAGAATAACGAGTGGTAGGATTATACAGTTACACTATTCAGTGGAAATAATTACCGCCATTATTTTTCTTCATCTTTAATGATGCAATTATAAACACAACACTAGATTTACCCTGGTCCGAGTTTTTAATTCGTGGGATGGCACTTAAAACTTGGCTCCTTTGATCCTTTGTACAGTTAGCAGCGGAAATCGCTAGCGCTTAACGACCATGTGTCATAATAGCTTTACTTGAAGTCGACAAGCGCTTGTTAGATTATTTAGTTGGTTTGACTAACGCTAAAGTGTTCTTCAACTTGTAGTACACTGAACACACAAAACAGATAGAAATTAAAAAATAACAAAAATGCATGATAAATTGTGTAAGAGCTATCCTATTCTAAAACGAGTGTACACAACACAACACGATTGTACACAACACAACACGATTAATAATAAGTGTCCATGTTAAAGTTTACCTAATCTACAACTATTCCAATTAAAAACTAATTATATACATAGTATGGTGGAAAAAAAAAATATAAAAATATAACAAATTGAAAACTTATCTAGGTTAATGTTGACAACTTTACGAAGTTTTCTTAATGAGAGGGAGATGCCGAGCCGAGAACTTCCAGGGCATTTTTTAAAATTCATGTATTTTTATGGAAAATATGTCGATGTTGTTATTAAGTGCAACCAGTTCATTGTACTCGTATAGACGGCACATTTGACAATGGGTTTGTAATATGATGTATTATTTTTATAGACATTTAGTACAAGTCTTAGGCGCCCTTATCTAAGAAAACCTTATACCGAGAAACCTTAGCAATGAAGCATTGTTTGTTGTTTGTAAAACCATTTCACTTTTGAAGTTTAACCCGTCGTCTGCTGTACAGACACAATAGAACTTTATTGCTTAGGACATGTTTAGGACCGTTAATTTAGATTAGAGGTTAATTATTAGACGCCTCGGTGGCCGTGTGGCAGAGCGCTCGGCCCGATACCCGGAGTCCCGGGTTCAATTCCCAGGTCGGGGAAAGTGTGTTTCGAATTTTCCCATGCATAGCCCGGGTTTGTGATCACCAAACCGCGTTTGGCAAGCGTGGTGATTAAGCCAATACTCATCAATTGTAGGGATTGGTTGATTTCAATGATAAAGGTCTTTGCCTAGCAGTGGGACTTGGTTCTCAAATAAATTAACTTAAGTTTTATTTCAATTTAACCGCCTCTGTGCTCCTAGTTGGTAGACCGGTTTCAGACACCCCCCTGCCCCCCTCCACCGATCCGATCCGAACCCTTCACACTTTTAAGTGTGTGATGCCGTTCCCTCTAGAAAACCTCCGAAGGTGATTCGTTTCACACGGCTTGAGGTACCCTTTACGTACCTCGCCGCTCCCAAAAAGCCCGGTGACGCTGAAAATGCCGTTCGAGGCAATCAGTGATCTCACTCAAAAAATAAAATAAAGGTTTCAGACCCTAAGAATTCGCGTTGACTCACGGCGAGGAGTACATGATATATCATTGTACTCCACATGCTTGTGCTTGTAATGCCTGATATAACCATTGACCCCTAAGTTTTAGGTGACCCCTAAGCCATGTTAGGTGACAGTTGTTGGAGCAAAACCGTCACCTAAAATGGCTTAGTGGTCACCTAAAACTTAGGGATCAATGGTGAAAATGGGCAAAAGTCTCATTTTTATGTTTGATAGTTGGAAATATGATGGTTAAGTACCTCAGTAACTAGTTAATGATGATCGGTTAAGTGTGTTTTCACCTCCGGCCCTATCGTCGTTTGCCTGCATTGGGGTGCCTGATGCGAGTTTTATTCAACCAATGAAAACGAACATTTATATATGGCACTGAACCGGCATCTCTTGATGACAAACGACGTGCTATAAACTTCCCGCTTTCGAAAACGTGATCGAATGGTATTTAAAACTCGCACTAGCACCCGGGTTGTCAGAATGTGTGAAACGAGTGGTCTTAAAACAGGAACGTCTAGGTTGCCACCAGTGGCTATTTGGTAAATAAAAATATAAAGCCGCTAGTGGTAAAATAAGAAAAAAAAATGATTCTGCCGGTAGTTATTAGGTATTACAATTTGTTCCATAATGCAAACTGATAAAGTTTAATTTTAAATACACATCAAAGTAACGTAGTGAAATAGTTCCTATAGCGGCAGACTAACATGAAAAGCTATTCTGCCACAACTTATAAGTACACACTTATTAGCCACACTTAAGAGTGTCATAATTAAAATTAAAATGCCATAATTAAAATATACTTTTATTATTTGCTCCCCCCTTCCGTGACTGACCCTCGCTACGCTGCGCATCGCTCGGTATTTTTTTTTTAACTTAACCTAACCAACAGACTTCACGGCTGTACGCTATAGGAACTATTTTACTACGCTACTTTGATGTGTATTTAAAATTAAACTTTTATCATCATCATCATCAGCCTACACACTTCCACTGCTGGACATTGGCCTCGATCTTCGCAAGGTGGCTGGCAAGAGCTGGATGAGAGTAGCCTCGGATCGTGCTCAGTGGCGTGCACTTGGAAAGGCCTACAATTAAACTTTATTAGTTTGCAATATGGAACAAATTGTAAAACCTAATAACTAGCGGCAGATTTTTTTTTATTATTTTACCACTAGCGGTTTGATATTTCTTTTTTTCCAAATAGCCACTGGTGGCAGACTAGACACTTTCTTTAAAATAAAACACTGAATTGAGAGCATGATTTATTACCTGCCAGGTAGAAATTAACAGTGTGTTAATTGATGGATTAATTGAAGGTGTGGTAGGAAAAGTTTTCCAGTTTCGATTAATCATAAAATAAAGTATTGATAGATGGTTCCGACACTTATGTTGAATGATAAATGATAAAAGTTAGGGGAACTATTTGAGCCAGTTAGGATACTTTATTGTTTTTAGGGTTCCGTAGACAAGTGGCAAAAAACGGAACCCTTATGGATTCGTCATGTCTGTTTGTCTGCCTGTCCGTCCGTATGTCACAGCCACTTTTTTCCGAAACTATTAAAACTATACTGTCGAAACTTGGTAAGTAGATGTATTCTGTGAACCGCATTAAAATTTTCACACAAGAATAGAAAAAAAACAATAAATTGTGGGGGTACATACCTAGAATCAAACCCATACGTATGGCTATATAGATAGATAAAAAAAAATGATATTGAAGTTTCTAATATGATTTTTTTCTAAACTGAATAGTTTGCGCGAGAGACACTTCCAAAGTGGTAAAATGTGTGTCCCCGCTCCCCCTGTAACTTCTAAAATAAGAGAATGATAAAACTAAAAAAATATATGATGTACATTACCATGCAAACTTCTACCGAAAGTTGGTTTGAACGAGATCTAGTAAGTAGTTTTTTTTTTAATACGTCAATCTATCCCATCATTTAGGTACCTAATTATAATGTTTACTTATCAATAACTTAATTTAAAAAAATACACTATTATTAAAACATCGATCAAAGTTACAACGAACTACAATAACTTTTATATTATGTTACTTGCTGCTACGGAACCCTTCACGGGCGAGTCCGACTCGCACTTGACCGCTTTTTAAAGTTTACGCGAACACTGCCTACACATTGAAATGAAACCATTTTTACGAATCTACTCACGTTTGTTGTACACTTTCATTTAATTTTAATGTTTATACTGAGGTGTCGATCACTGCGGGATCTGTGGTCACAGGGAGACTGAGGTGTTGGTCTTCTCATAATTACTTAGTAAATGTTAACCCTCATTAAAATTGAATTTATAAAACTAGCTGACCCGGCGGACTTCGTATCGCTTTAATAGTTTCTATGTCAACAATACAATCAAATCGTTTCCATGACAACAAAACAAACAAATCGTATGTTTCACAGCTAGAAACATTTAGTATTGGAAAATTAAACAAAAAACTGGGGTGGACCACCCTTATCACTTATGGGTATAAAAAATTTATTACGACCGATTGTCAGACCTACCGAATATACATATAAAATTTCACAAAAATCGGTCGAGCCGTTTCGGAGGAGTATGGCAACTCACATGTGACACGAGAATTTTATTTATATATAAGAGGACTAGCTGACGCGGCGGATTTCGTATCCCTTTGACAGTTTCTATGTCAACAAAACAAACAAATCGTGGAACATTTGGTATTGGAAAATTAAATTGTAAAAAAAAAATTTTTGGGGTGGACCACCCTTAACACTTATGGGTATGAAAAATAGATTACGACCGATTGTCAGACCTACCGAATATACATAAAAATTTCATAAAAATCGATCGGGCCGTTACGGAGGAGCATGGCAACCTACATGTGACACGAGAATTGTATATATATAGATAAACGCGAGTAGATCCGTAAAAGTCGTTTTAACCGACTTACCGACCGACTTCAAAAAAGGAGGTTTCTCAATTCGACAGTATAATGTTTTTTATGTATATGTGTTCGCGGATAACTTCGTCGTTTATGAACCGATTTTGATGATTATTTTTGTTGGAAAGGAGATATGCCAAGGGTGGTACCATGATAAGGAAACCAGGATCTGATGATGGTATCCCAGAGAAATCGAGGAGAACCTTCGAAAATTGTAGTGGCGACTAGTGCGTTTGTTAATTTTTTTTATAAGTATATAATATAATATAATGGTCGTTTATGGATACGTGAAAAAATTCACGGTAGTTATATATACGACGAAGTTAAAAGGAAAACTATCACAGCTAAGTAGGCTTTACAAGTTTACGAGTAACAGTCGACCAACTTATAAAATGTACTTGGCGCAGTACAAATTCCTCATTGGGAACTACTTAAATAACGTTGTCAGGTGTGTAAAACCGGTAGTATCCGCATTATTGAGATGGGCTACGGAACCTTACACTGCGCGTGGGGCGTACACGCACTTGGCCGGTTTTTAAAATTACAAATACAATCCTTGAACCGACCTTGAAGTTGCTATCTCGACGAATATCACCCTGTTTGTGTATACTGCGCGATTTGTTCCAATTTAATTCCGTTGCTCGCGATCAAATTTAATCCTGCGAAGATTCCCGAAATGGGGCGTTTGCTCAGAAATTAATACTAAATTGAAATTGCGTTATCATTGAAAATTGTAATTCGGATAGCTGAATATGATTTTAAAGAGTTAAACTCGATATTTATGTTTGCTCTTCTAATAGTCACCTAAATATTTTTTATTTCCTTTCTGGTGTAGTGGTTGGTCCACTGATTTAGATAAGCTGAGTTCGAGTGGGGGGGGGGGGGGCACATATCAGCTGCAAAACTGCCATATCCGCTACTTTCTTATTAAACTATTATTGCGTTTAAGTAGGTTTATTTATATTAACTTATATAAAACGCACTGTTACATTTACTTACAAGTGTTTTAATAGAAATTTGTTGTAACAAGTGAGTACAAATTACAATAAACTGGGAGTGAAAAAAACGTTTGTCTTCTATTAAGTGCGGGAAAATTTTCTCCTGTCACTAAGGTTTAGTGTCTTTGACATTTAATATGGAGGGAGCGCGGGCGACCAATCAGCGACGAGGAACGAGAAATGTCGATTTTGGATGACGTTTTGTGCTATAGACAACGGCATTTTAATAGGACGCGCGTTACACTTATTATTATTTTATTACATTAAACATTAATATTATTCTAGTATGTTTTATTAGTTTCTCCTCTGCGTTTGTAAACTATTACCGCCTTACAAATAAACAAAGAATAAGGTCCGAATAGTTGTTCCGTGTTTTGTTCCTGACATGTAAACGTCATTTCAAATTAGAGAAAAAGAGACACAACACGGAATAACTATTCGGACCTTAAGGTATGATTCCGAACTCCGCTGCACGCAGCAGTGCTGCCGCAGCAGTGTTGCCCGCAGTACTACTGGTCCTGCATTGCTGCCGCGACATCGCTGCGTAGCTTGGAATGTAATCTCATATAAACTTATAGAGAATTTAAGGGGACCAGTAGTGCTGCGACAGCACTGCTGCGGCAGCACTGCTGCGGCAGCACTGCTGCGTGCAGCGGAGTTCGGAATCATACCTTTATTCTTTGTTTATTTGTAAGGGGGTTATTCTTTTTGTTCATATTTATGTTAATAAAAGTATTATCTATGTATCAACTTGCTAGCATTTTTACATACATGAATGCTAAGAAGTTTTTAATCGACTTAAAAAATAGAAGAGGGTTCTCAATTCCGATATATGTATGTTTTTTTCAATGGCTTATCGCGTGGCCGCTGAATGGGTCAGATTTAATTATAGATCTGAGATTTAATTAATTCTGTCTCTCTCAGGCTGCCCGCCCCCCGTTTTGTGCCATTGTCTGTATGGTCACTTATTGTTTGTAGTCGACATCGGGTGAAGTGGGCTTCCATCTTCGGTTGAAGTCACTTATCTTCAGTTGAGATAAAGGCCGATCGTTATCACGTAGCATGAACGTAAAATGCTAACGATTCATTTGTAATAATTACCTAGTAAATAGCCTATGACTGTCCCACTGCTGGGCAAAGGCCTCCAGCATTGAAACCAAGTCATCGCTACTATTGATGGGTATTGGTTTAAACACCATGCTTGAATGCGGGTTGGTGATCACAAACCCGGGCTATGCATCGACAAATCCGAAACACACTTTGCCTGACCTGGGAATTGAACCCGGCACCTTCGGGTATCAGGCTGACTGAGCGCTTTGCCGCTCGGGCCACTCGGCCATCGAGGCGTAATAATTACCCTATCTTTAATGTATCATATAGCTTTTCTACTTATGGTACTTAGTGGTATACCTACGTGTGTAGAGTTTAGAAGTAAGTATATCAACTTCATTAATGTTTAAACTGTGATTTTAAAATATATTGTAAGTTAAACACATGTGTATGTGTACAAAACAAAACATTTTAAATTCATAATTACAGATGACAGGAATTAATTTATTGTATTATAGTGTATGTATTATTTATAACCCCATGTGCTTTTGTGTAAAAGCATTTAGTATTTAAACAATTCTATTAATTCGCTACGCTATCCCTGAGTGCCTATTATTTATAATCTTTTATCCCGGTCAAACATAATGTTCCCCAAGGCAGCGATAAATGAATTTATATATTGTAACTAAAGCTAGCGACAAATTATGTTTATTAGAGAAACTACATAGATATTCATCTAAAACGTGCTGTTGTTTTGCGTTCTACAATCCTAATGTAATTTTTCTATTTGAAATATTATTAATTGTTTACTAGGTAAAGCCCCACATTTTTACTGATATTCCTCGGAAACCTCTAAGGTGTTAAGGGAGAATATCATCATCAGCTCATTTGATATCTCCACTGCTGGGGCACCTTCCCTAGTGCCGAGTGCGATTTGGTGGTTGTTAACGACTGCTAATGCAGCCGGGACCAACGGCTTTACGTGCCTTTCGAAGCACGGACCGTCCGAAGCACGGAAGCAGGGAGAGTATAATTTATCACTAATCATGTCTGAATCAGTCCACCTCATCAGCTGCCTCCGCAGCTAGGCACGAACATGGCATGCTCACCGTTAAGCCCAAAATCGTTGTCAGGCACTTAGACTGTTAAGGATTAGTTAGCAGCCATATAAAGCTTAAACCCATTGAGCTGTGGGGACGCGCAATTCAGTGCCAATAGTTTTAAGACCATTTTCCTTTAACCATTTACTACACTCGCTGTGACTTTGAATAACAACTTTTATCATCTTTACCATCACCAGCTCATATTTTGTCCCCACTGCTGGAACACGAGTCTTCCCTATTGATGGACGGACCATAAACCACCATGCGAGCCCAGTGCGGATTGGTTATCAATCGATACCATCGCCGTTACGTTCTCCGAAGCACGGAGGAGCTCGAGATGATAAATTTTTGGTCACCCATCCGATGTTCGGCCTTTGCAAAAGTTGCTTAACCTCAGCACTCGCAAACCGGGCGCGTTAACCACTGCGCCATCGAACTGTTCAAAAGCTTTCAATATCACGAAATAATTCAACTCTTTCCATATCCACCACAGACCTCCACCTCCCACCACAGACCTCCACCTTCCTCCACAGACCTCGATTTTCAATAGCACATGGTTATTAATAAAAAACGGTTATCATTCACCCAACCGACGAACGACGACGGTGCCATACCGGAATGCAAATAAAAACGGCATTAATGAGTGCTAAACCCATTTAAACTTTGATGCCGGCGCCGTCAAAGCGTCAAAGCAAGATTATTCGCATCGTAAACAAGCACACTGGCGATGGCGGTTGGTAATTAAATCCGCTCACAATTATAGGACTGCCTCGAAAACCTAACGAGATTTTTTTTTGTAAATATTTTAATTGATTTTTATAGTTATGAAAACGAAAGTTTCCGTAGCAAGGTTGTGATTTTTGTTTTCTTATATCCAACGTCCACGAGCTCGATGGCGCCTTTAGTGGATAGTGAATAACGCGCGCTAACTTTCGCAAAGGCCGGTCATCGGATGAGTGGCCAAAAATGTATCATCTCCGTGCTTCGGAAGTCACGTAAAGCCGTTGGTCCCGGCTGCATTTGCAGTCGTTAACAACCGCCAATCCGCACTGGGGCCGCGTGGTGGTTCATGGCCCGTTCTCTCTATCCTTCCAAGGGCAGGCTCGTGCCCCAGCAGTGGGTACATACATAATAAACTTTTATTATTTACTTATTACTCTTACTTATTACCAACCTATTTTAATGTTGTAGACACTATCTAAAGTGGATCAAAGTGAGGCTTACTATCTCGAATTTTCTTCAATCACAAATCCCACATTTTCAAAATCAAATTGGATCAGATCCGATAAATTGACAGAAGATTCAATTCTTACACGGGCTTGACGTGACATAATATGATTGATTGATTATGTAGATAAGGGAGAGAAGTGAACAGGAGACAAGATCTCCCGCCCAGAGTAGACTTACGAACCGATGGCATAATGACGTTCATACGAGCTATTTGTAGCCTAAACTGAACAAATGATTTTGAATTTCGATTTTTTTTAAATTTAGGTATATTGATATAGGTGTATTGATCTCCAAAAGGCGATATCAAACAAGTTTCCAAGATCATATTTATGATTATAAAACTACGAATAAGGCTTACTTGTGTGGGAGGAAAACAGTGCGTTATAATTAATGATGTTAGCAATAATGAATCTATATCGAGTTCCATAAGGAATAAGAGTGAGTTAGGGTTGGTAATTATGTTTGTAATGACATTAAATAGAGTTCCACAAGGAACAAGTTTAAGGCCCACATTGTTTTCGATCTACATTTATAATAATCTTTGTAACATTGATTAAATAGCGCTAATGTAAGTATGCCGACGACATAGCTAAATACGAGTAGAATGTGGCTAAAATGGTAACTGAATCAGGTCTGAAGAAAACCACTCGTTCGCTTGCAAAAAAGCTTCTATCTAATTACATCAAAGAAAATATTAATTTGCTTTTGTAAAACTAATATTTTAATAGCATCATAACTGTTTATAACTTGCTAAGACTAATATTATAATATAATTATGTAGGAGTAATTACTGACGAGAAACTTTAATGTTAACGACAAATAAAAGCAGATAGCAATGAAATGAGAAAGTTGATTTACTCGTACATGAATGTATGTGTATGTTTAGTCACTTATGTATATCGCAAATCTTCAAAAACATCTTCAAAAATGCACAACACACGCGGACTTCTCTGGAGTGAATTTAAAAAGTGACTTTGCACTGTTTCTTTTCCGTTACCCTCTTTACATGGGTGTTGGCAACTGAAATGAAACTTCAAAACACAAATTTAGAAAATAAAACAAAACCGCAGCGATGGCTCTTCACTTTCCCTTCAAGAAACATCCTGATTGCAGTCAATAAGCCCTTTGATACATGATGACACACGGTTTTGTCTGTACATTGAGTGTATATTGGATGTGATGCGAATAATAATGGTTTAAACCGCTCTGTGGTTTAGTGGCTAAGACCACCGGTTTAGACCCAGAGGTCCCGGGTTCGATTCCCAGCGGGGGGTACATGTTTGTGTACTCGGTTTGGTTGGTGGTAGGGCTTGTTACTACCATCTTATCTGAATATGTCGCCATAACATCAATGTTTGTAGCATTGTTGTGATCCGGCAGCTAGAGATAAGATAGCCAGTGCCTCACTAGTTGAAATTCACGAATGAAGTGCGCTTCTACCATTGGCCTTATTATCACTTAACATCAGGTGAGATCAAGGCACTGTGCTTACCCGTAAAATATATAAAAAAGGTGTAAAATGTAATAACAAAATATTCATAAAAATTTAATCCATTTCAATTTAGCCTTTCGTCTGCTAAGTGCCAGATCCGTCCTCCAAACTATTAAATTTCTATTGTGTCTGTATTCACAGCAGACAACAAATCAACCCCTATGTTGTACCAGAATCATAACTTATTACGCTAGCGTGTTAGAATGATATACGAAATGTTGTTTACACCTTACGAACTATAATAATCACATTCGATAATTAAAAGGGAATTCAAATTCATTGGTACCGTTCCAGGTCAAACAACAATTACTAACAAACTATGAATGAGCAGAAGCGACAGCCGATTATATCCACACATAGACAATAACAGCTCAGTGTCTTCCAAATAAGAAATTTTCCACAAAAGTGCATGAAGTGTTATAGTAAATACAGTGAAAGTGCGACAAGTGAAAACAATGCCGCTTCGAACAATAAACGCTTCTATGCCGGGTGGGGGGTGGAACCAGTCGGAAATGTGGGGCATACCCCCTATAGTCCCAGACCTGGACGTGTTCTACAGCCCCGACGTGGTGATCATCGTGCTGTATGTGACGGTGCTGACGGCCTCTCTGTCGGCGAATACTCTGCTCATATTCATCGTCATCAAATTCCAGTATATGAGGAAGTAAGTGTTGCATATGTATACTAAATTTAAGACTATCGCGAATATATCTTTGAGTTATGTAACATTAGCCTATAATTGTCTTAATTGTGACCTTCTCATAAGCACTTAAGGAGATCAACCGTAATCAACTACGATGAACGATGAAGCAGCTTGATGGGTTTCAATGACTGCGACAACCAATAGGAACTGACGACCGACGTCTAAGCTCTCTTACTACGTAGACGATATATACGATATATACGATTCATTAACAGTATTGGAATGGTGTGCTCACGTCAATTTTGCGCTGAAAGAGGTTCGCGCTAGGATTTTTTCCTTCCTTCTTTGTGGTCAAACTAAGTAGTCAAACTGATTTGGCCACGAGGAATTTTAACATTCTTCGTGGACAAACTGTAACTGTATAATCTCTTTCAACATACTGTATCCGATGTAGTCTTATTATACAGGGAAAATGAAAAATAAAATCACAATTGTATGTCTGTGTCACTTCATAAAGTACCAGGCTACCATAACTATGCAGAAGATTGCTTATTAACCTTTTTACCGCCAACAACTTCTATAGAAGTTCGAGATTTTCGTGCCGTCCACGCCAGCACTTCTATAGAAGTTCTTCTTTGTACCTACTTTATTAAAATACATTTATACGTTGGCGTACAGCGGGACTATGCGTGCAGGATAGTTGGGCGGTGAAAAGGTTAATATAAAGAATATTATAGTCTTGTAAATACATATCAGCAAAGATTATAATATTATTCTTTTATATTAATAAGCAATCTCCTGCATAGTTATGGTAGCCTGGTACTTTATGTTGGAAATAATAAATCTAGTGCAACATGTATGTAAAATATGGTTTAAACAAGTGACACAGACATACAATTGTGATTTTATTTTTCATTTTCCCTGTACAATAAGACTACATCGTATACATTATGTTGAAAGAGATTATATAGTTACAGTTTGTCCACAAAGAATGTTAAAATTCCTCGTGGTCAAATCAGTTTGACTACTTAGTTTGACTACGCGGAAGGGACGGGTTTTTTTTCAGCGCAAAATTTGGCTATTCTTGTCATCATTCATAATTATCATTTAATCTTAGATGAAAGACGTCTACTACTGGACAAAGGCCTCCCCTAAGGTTATCCACAACGACTGGTTTTGTACTGCTCGCATCCAGTGGCTAAAGTGTTTGTCACTAACTCCCTTTCTCCTTCCTACTCTCCTTAATCAAGTTTTACGTAGGAGAAGCGTTCGCCATAACCAGACCCGGTCGGACAGTCATTATCATGCACGTGGCGTACTTACGGTGCGCATGAGTTGGTATTTTAAATCCCGTTATCGGTTACCCATGATCATGGAAACTGCATCGCTCACATTGCGCACTCATTTATCCACCTGGTAAACAAAATGATACGCTCCGAACATACGCCAGATCTGGTACCATCATAGATTGTGTCAAACTTCTTACTCTCAGTTGGAACATGAGTTGGTTGCTCTTTGATATATGGTGTTTTTCCAGAACTTTAGCATTGCCCGAAACAATTTATGAGCGTAGAGGTAAGTAATACATGTTTTGCGAGATCAAACTCAAGGAATATTAAAATGAGTTTAGTTGTCCTTTCTCACCGCGTCGCAGCAATCAAATTCTCGTTTTCTGTTTTCTACAGGTATAATTAGAGAATAATATAGAAATCAACTAAGTAGCTGTGGACATAAATATTAATAACAAACTCCAATAACTCTTTAATATTAATAACGAACTCCGTAACGTTTATTGACCTATTAAATTGTACTCTGAAAGCTTTCTGAAGTAATACAAAGTGAGAGAAATCAAACTCCAAACCTTTTGCAACGGGTAATCAAAAATTGCCAGTCTATTTCATTATTCCAGTTCCGCCCAACTGAATCCTTTGTAATAGGTAATAACAAAACCTACGATGATAACAAACAACTTTTGCATACAGTCAAAACAGATTTGTCTTTGTGATTTAAGTAAGGTAATTTGAACTCGTGTAACGTTCGCTTAAATCTTATAATGGTACAGTCTCTCGTATCGCCTCTGTGGCAACACTACGGCTAACAGCTGATTGCATTTTGTCTCGAATTTATTTACTAATTTTATTATTTAATCTTATATTTGGTCCCAAAATTCATCACGAAACAAAATTTAAGTATATTCTAAGTGAATTTGCGTAATAATCTGTGCATAAAACTGTGTATTGTGTGTGAATTAGTGAATTACAGGTATCGTACGTACCGGCCGGCGAGCAGTCAATGACACTGCATTTTTTGTTATTGTCAATCTTTGTCATCTCTTTTAAATAGCATTGTGTGGTAAATTTTACATTTAATTATAATAATCATTAGACAATACCGTTCTTTTTATATATTTAAAGTGATATTTGATCACTTTCGCGTTGAGGTTACTTTGTAATTTACTTTATAACCTCTCATACTTTGTTCGAACAACTTTTTGGTGTTTATCTTTATCTTTATTTTTTTTTCTAACTAACTAAAATGCCGATCACTACGCGTAGCATGACCTCAGCTCGCCAAGAAGAGAGTAAGCTCGATGTTACATTGAGAAAACTTGACTTGGCTTTGAAGGAATTAGAGGTTTCCAAGGGGTTGGTTGAACAATTGCATAGGGAAAGAGATGACAATGAGATGGAACTATTGGATTCGTTAAATAAATATGATGTTTTGAAAAAACAAATGGCTGAGCTGCACACTGAGCATAGGTTAGTAGTAGATGAGCGGGACAAGTTGCATAGCATACTGGTTGGGTTCAGGGAATGCAGTGACGAGTACGAGCAGGGCCTCAAGCGTATGTCGGTCCTGGAGCAGGAGCTGCAAGAAGCCCACCGCAACATTACCACCCTGGAGGCGGAGAAACGAGACACCATGACTTCCCATAGCCACAGCTTGTTTGATGAGTTAGTCGGTAGTGCGCCCAGCCTGGTTTCTACTGCACAAATATCGGAACCCATTGTAACAATTGATCTGACAAGTGATGACACTATAAAAACCTTAAATTTAAATACTGAAGTGGGGATTGTTCAGTGCAGTAGAAACAAATTTAAAAAGTATGTTAAAATTAATAAGTATATAGCCAAAACTAAAAAACTTATTAAGAGGCAAAAATGTATGTACAAAAAAATTATGTATATTAAAGAGAGAAGGCAACTTGGCGATGAACTTGATATGTAATCATTATTATTAGAAAATAATATTACCGAATATGACAGTGACATAAGGAAAATGGTAATTGAGATTTGTAACCTTCACAAATCCTTAGAATTAATGACGAATAAGTATAATAGTGCTAAAAATGAGTGCGAGGAACACATGCTTGCTCTAAAGTGCCTCATTCAGTCTAATTGTGACCAGTCAGACCAAAATAGCTCATCTAGCAGCCCTCAGTCAGTCTGTGAGTCCTTGTTCACTCATCATCACCAAAGTCCTTCATCTGTATCAAATAAAAATAAATATAAAAATACCAATAGTTCCTCCACTCAGAATAACATTGTAAAATCTGAGACTATCATGTTTAGTGATGAACTTGGGAAATCCATGGGCCAATTATTAAGTACGTATTTGGGACAAACTGTTACTAATTATTGTACGCCTGGTTTAACTTATCATGATATTATTAGAAAAATTATGAATTACAAATTAAATGAAAACACCACACTATTGGTTTTAGTGGGACACAGGGGAAGTATGGACAAGACTGAACTGTTAAAATGTTTTGATTTATTGTATTCATTAAATGTTAAAAATGTTGTTTTGTTCACACTTCCTTATAGCCAAAGCTTGCCACAGACTGAAAACAATATAAGACATAAAATAAATATGACATTACATACTCTGACTTTTAATAATAAGAATAAATTCCATTTAATTGACCTAAATAAGTATTTAGATAATAAATTATATTTGACAAAAGATAAAATTTATCTTAATAAATATCTTAAGAGACAGATAGCATTATTGCTATCATATTATATTCAATACTCAGCCAAAAATTTGGCTAGCCTATCTGCCCCTATTGGGCAGAATATTGACATTGTAAATTGTACTTTGGAATCTGTTCCAAATCAATCTGTTTACAATAATTTAAATTGATCTCTAAGACAATAGAGGAAAACTCTTGCGACTTAAATATTAAGACAAATGAAATGTCCACCTTTATAAACATTATACATCAAAACATTCAGGGCTTTTCTGGAAAAGAATTAGAATTATATATAAATGAAAAAAATGTACATGTATTATGCTTAACCGAGCACTGGTTAAAACAATGCGAACTGTTAGTAAGCATTGATAATTATAAAGTCATTAGTTCGTTCACAAGAGAGTCTGCTATAAGAGGTGGGTCACTGATATTAATTAACGATACATTACAATCAAAGGAGCGTAAAGACATAGTATCTCTCTCAGTTGAACGAAATATTGAACTATCATGTGTGGAGCTCGAGCAGTATGTTATTGTTTGTGTGTATAGGCCTCCCTCTGGTAGTTACCACTTATTTGAGTCTATTATGGAAGAAACCTTGCAAAAGGTATGCAATTGTAAAAAGAGGATAGTTGTATGTGGCGACTTTAATATAAATATTTTAGATGACTCACAGAACTCGGTAAGGTTTCTTAATCTTTTCAAATCGTTTAACTTGCAAAATCTTTTTGATGAACCTACAAGAGTTACAGCCACATCAGCTACCTGTTTAGATAATATTTTTTCTAATTGTAATGATATTGAGAAATCAATAATAAATTTTATAAATTCTGATCACAGTGGTCAGATAGTTAGATTTGAGCACCAATATGAACGTCCTTCAATGAATATTTTATACAGGCCAGTGACCACTAATCGATTAGACAGATTTAAGAAGAATGTTAATGATAAAGTGTTACAAATACCATGTAACAATGACAAAGCGAACATCTTATACGACAATCTATTCGAAATAATCAAAAAAGAGTTTAATAACAATTTTACTCAAAAATTAATCAAAGTAGATAAGTCTAAAACTAAATTCAGTGATTGAGCCACAGCTGGCATCTACAGCGTGGAAATAGATTGTATCAATTATATGATATAAAGGCAAACTCTAAGGATCCAAGTGTAATTGAATATGTTAAAAATTATTCAAAAATGTTCAAAAAAGTTTGTTCCATAGCAAAGGCCAACTACATTCGGGCAAAGATTGTGAATTCAAAAAATAAAATAAAAGCCACTTGGAACGTCATTAATAAAGAAACTTGTAAAGTAAGGTCTCGTGATCGTATACTTGAACTCAAAGTCGATAATGCTTACATCAATGGTGATACGGAAGTGGCAGGCGCGTTTGAAACATTTTTCTCAAAAATTCCACTCATTACATCAAATAAATTAAATTCTTGTAAACATCTTGCCCAGTCTCTTCTTGTATCGAGTGTAAAAATATGTAATATTCGATTCAATTTTCACTATATTGATTCTGATATAATAATTGTTGCAAATAAACAGGCATTTATTTTTGTTAGAAATAAAACTTTGATTTATATTATGGACGAATCGATTATCGAGATTCAATTTTGTTTGGTGGCATAATGGCCCCATCACTAGTTGTTCTTTTTTTTATTCACTTGTCTCTGGAAAGCAAATATGGCTGAATCATAGGTTATCGTGTGTTGATAATTAAATAGTTTTATGTAGTAATACGGGCATTTGGAGCCGTATTATTCTACTTAAGTGGATAGTGCCAATTGTGTGTGCGTCGTAAACTAATTGTTTCGGGAAAACAATTAGCCGGGATGTCGGCCACACCGCGGCTGAAATAAAAGGTATTTTTCGTGGGAAGTGCACTTTGGGGTAGTTTGGGTGTGTTTAGGAACCCCAGAAGACCCGGAGCCGGATTCGGGCCCCATCGGATCATATGGATCCCGTTCAGGACGGCGGGAGCAGCATTGAACTGTGAGTGGACTTTGTTAATTTTAATGTGTAATTTTAAGTGTATGTTGTGGGTTTCCGCAACAATTTGGTAGCAGAGCGTGGTTAATACCGGACCTCTAGGTTAATCGGTGTAATTTTGTGTATTTTTTGTTAGTTCGTAATAGGTTAAGCTCATTTTGTGTAAAATCGCACTTCCGGGACAGGTGCGGTTAAATTGTAAGGTTGGTAGTACCGTTGTTTTGTTCGTTCATTCATTTGGGCTGGGACATTTCTCAGAACGTTAATTTAATTTAATTTCGTTCAATTGAAAGCATCGAGTTGATTCGGGATAATCGATTCCGTGTTTTCATTGACTCGTTTTAATTTTGTGTTTAGGTTTATTTAGTTTAAATTATTTATAATGACAGCGTCACGGCAGGAGTTGGCTCAGCAGCTCCGGTGGTTCACCGGGCTGCTTGCATTAGTAGATCGGCCTAACCGGGAGGACGCCTTGGAGACGCGTTCGAGGGAAATGCAGGCTCGTTTCTTGTTGGCCGAGCGGTCGGTAACCGCCCTATTGTCAACCGACCCGGTCGGGGAGAAGGAGCTGGCCCTCCACGCCCAATATGTCAAGGATCTGGAGCACATCCAAGACATCTACGACGAGGTCCTTCAGCGGGTGAAGGACATCGAGCGACTGCGGGAGGGGAAGCCTGTTGCGCGCCCCGCTTCGCTCCACACCCCTGGACCCAGCGCCATGGGAAGATTGGGTGCCCTGGAGGTCCCGCATTTCACCGGATGTATGCGGGACTGGGCTGGATTCCGGAACATGTTTTTGGCCTTGGTGGATACTCGGAAGGATTTCACCAAGGCCGAAAAGCTGGCATATCTCCGTTCCTTCCTAGACGGAGAACCCAGACAGCTCGTACAGCATCTGGAGCTGCAGGATGCGAGCTACGACACCGCCATGCAGCTGCTGGAGAAGCGGTACGAAAAGCCGCGTCTTCAGGCGGACGCGCACGTGACCCATCTGCTGGGATTGCCGAGGGTCATCCATAGGGCTCAGCTGAGGACGCAGCTGATCACCCCGCTCACCGTGTCCTTAAACGGGTTAAGGACGCTCGGACTGCCCGTCGACCAGTGGTCCTTCCTTCTTCTGCACATAGTTCTGGCCAAGTTGTCGCAGGAGATGAGGGACAAGTTCGAGCGGAATCGACTGGTCCACAAGGATCTCGGCAGCGTTCTGCCCACCATAGGGGAACTTCTGGAGTTCCTGGAAGAGGAGGCTGGCCTGCTGGAAAACCAGCTAGCCTCCCAGGAGGCTCCGACAAGTGCGCCGGCCCGCACTTCCGGAGTCTACGGCGCCCAGCCGCCACGCAACCCAGGGAAGGGTCGCGGCAGGCTGGTGGCTGCGGCCGCCATCAACCCCGGCTCTGGATGCCGGATTTGCGGACAGCAGCACTTGGAGCAGCTATGTCCAGCAATTCTCGGGCTGCCCACAAAAGAGCGCCGAAACCTCGTTCGGACACGAGGATTGTGTTATGCCTGCCTGGGAGGACATAGGTATAATGAGTGTCCCCAGGCGAGGCCTTGCGATGTGTGCGGCGGACCGCACCATCGCTTACTGTGCACCCGTAGTGCTGAGGGCTCAGCACCGGTTCGGGAGAGGGGATCTCCCACGGGTGGCGGTTTGGGGCCGGGGTCAACTCCGCCTCCGGAAAGACGGAGTCCGCCACGGCCGCCTCACTACAACCCCTCGTACACCCCGGCTCAGGTGAGTTGGGGACCGCCGGAGCGGAGCCGGGTTCTGGCTACAACCCGGCACCCGGCGCGACCAACACCAGGAGTTGGTGCCTCTAAGGGCCACTGGGTACAGGGAGCCCCACCTCCGGACCCAACACCCGGATACTCGTACGCGTATCCTCCGCCGCCGTTGCCGGAACAACAACGACATGAGAACCGTCAACAGTTCTCACCGGTACTGCACGAGTACCCGAGGTTGGAATACCACCCACCCTATCACCGGTATGGTAGGGCACCTGGATACGCACCACCCCGGATGGTGGCCTGCACGCGTCCGACTTACTGGCCGAGTCATCACGGTTCGACAGGGTCGGCTGCTGGCTCTGACGCGTGACTAGCCTGTGGTCGGGCTACGTCGGAACCGAGGACGGTTCTTTTGCCCATCGCGCAGGTACGCGTTTGGGGACCTAGGGGGGACTTCGTCCGGATACGAGCCCTCCTAGACACTGGGGCACAGGGCTGCTTAATTACTACGAGGGTAGCGAGGCGCCTACGTCTGGAGTGCGCGCCTCCCTCAGTTCCGATTCGGGGAGTCGGAGATACAGAAGTGGGGGGTCTGTCCGGTCAGACCCACATTTCCTTCTCTCCTGTGCATTCCGCTTCGATACGGATTGCGGCGGCCGCGATCGTACTCGACAATCTGCTGGGTTGGCATCCACCGACAGACATTCCGCGGGACGCAATGCCTGACACATCAGGTCTCATGCTGGCAGACCCTCATTTCGAGGAGCCGGCTCCGGTGGACCTCATATTGGGAGCGGATGTACTGGGCTGGATCCTTTTAGGGCCTCAGCGGAGTCTGGGCCGCTCTTCGTTGGTAGCTATACCTACCATCTTTGGACACGTTTTAATGGGACCGGTTTTCGACCAGGAGACGCGGGATGTCTCACCTGTCGTCGCTACTACCTCCATCGCTAGGACGATGCAAAAATTCTGGGAACTGGAAGAGCCTCCCATGGTCTCCCGTCTGGATCCGGAGCATGTGGAGTGCGAAACCTTTTATAAGGATCACACACGCCGGATGGCGTCGGGTAGGATCGAAACTCGACTGCCTTTTATCGACTGTCCCCCTCTCGGGAAAATCGAGGGCGTTGGCAGAGAAACGACTCTTGTCCATGGAGCGTCGTATGTCTCGCGATCCGGTACTTCGGGAAAAGTATATCGAGTTCATGCGAGAATACGAGGCCTTGGGGCATATGTCGCGGGCGACTGTCGACTGGACAACGACAGATCATTTTTTCTTGGCTCACCACGCGGTGTTGGAGGCCTCATCTGGAAAACTACGGACTGTTTTTGACGGATGGACTGTTACGCGTTGGAGGTCGCCTCTAAAATGCCGACCTGCCCTTCGGTAGCCGTCATCCTCTGCTAATCCCCAAAGGAGGACCTTTGGTAGAACTGGTGGTCTCGGATAGACACCTGAAAAACGCTCACGCGGGGTGTAATGCGTTACTGGCGATATTACAGAGGGAGTTCTGGATTTTGTCCTCTCGGAGAGTGGTTCGCAGCGTGTTATTAAAGTGTGTGGCTTGTTATCGGGTGAAGGCCTCCACTATACAGCCACAGATGGGGGATCTCCCTTCTGACCGGGTTTGTCAGACTACTAGGCCGTTCGACGGGGTCGGTACGGATTTTGCTGGACCGTTTCTGGTAAAAACCACAGCCTATCGTAACACTAGGGTCACGAAAGCATACCTGTGCGTTTTTGTCTGCCTGGCCACTAAGGCCGTCCACCTGGAAGTGGTTTCGGCTCTGTCTACGGAAGCCTTTGTCGCCACGCTGGATCGTTTTGTTTCGCGACGGGGTTTACCTTCTCTCATTCGGTCCGACAACGGTACCAACTACAGAGGCACTGCCAACTACTTAAAAGATGTGAACGATTTTCTGGATAAAAATTGTAATAGCATAAGTCAAGCTCTCGCACAGCGGGGAATCACATGGCGATTTAGTGTGCCAGCCTGTCCCCACTGGGGCGGGATATTTGAAGCCGCGGTAAAATCGGCAAAAACCCACTTGCGCCGGGTAGTCGGGGAAACTACCCTCACGTATGAGGAACTTACAACTGTGTTTTGTAAGGTTGAGGCGGTTCTCAACTCGCGTCCGCTTTGTCCACTCTCCTCTGACGCAAATGACATGGAAGTCCTGACCCCTGGTCATTTTTTGGTCGGTCAGCCACTCACTGCCCTGCCTGAGTATCCCTGGAAGGATGAACGCAGACACCGGATGTCTCGTTTTCAAATGATACAACAAATGAGTCAGGACTTGTGGCGTCGTTGGTCACTGGAGTATCTGCATTTATTGCAGCAGCGTGTAAAGTGGACAGACCGGACGTCGCCCCCTTCGGAAGGGGATCTGGTTTTATTAAAAGAGGCTAATTTGCCATCGTTATTTTGGAGACGAGGTCGCATTTTAAAGTTAATCTGGGGCGCGGACGGGACTCCGCGTGTGGCGCAAGTGTTGGTTGATGGATCGGTGCTAAATCGCGCAGTCGCGACCTTAGCTCGATTACCGGTTGACTAGTTTAAGATTTCAGGCTAGAAAGCGGTACGACCGCTTTGGGTGGCGGGATGTTGCAAATAAACAGGCATTTATTTTTGTTAGAAATAAAACTTTGATTAATATTATGGACGAATCGATTATCGAAATTCAATTTTGTTTGGTGGCATAATGGCCCCATCACTAGTTGTTCTTTTTTTTATTCACTTGTCTCTGGAAAGCAAATATGGCTGAATCATAGGTTATCGTGTGTTGATAATTAAATAGTTTTATGTAGTAATACGGGCATTTGGAGCCGTATTATTCTACTTAAGTGGATAGTGCCAATTGTGTGTGCGTCGTAAACTAATTGTTTCGGGAAAACAATTAGCCGGGATGTCGGCCACACCGCGGCTGAAATAAAAGGTATTTTTCGTGGGAAGTGCACTTTGGGGTAGTTTGGGTGTGTTTAGGAACCCCAGAAGACCCGGAGCCGGATTCGGGCCCCATCGGATCATATGGATCCCGTTCAGGACGGCGGGAGCAGCATTGAACTGTGAGTGGACTTTGTTAATTTTAATGTGTAATTTTAAGTGTGTGTTGTGGGTTTCCGCAACAATAATAATAGTAGTTTATGCAACTGTCATATAATGAAGGGTATTAAAACACGAGTGTGAGTTTATGAAACGAGCGCAGCGAGTTTCATAATAGTAACGAGTGTTTTAATACCCGTGTTATATGCAGTTGCATACACTACTTTATCTTTACTAATGCAATTAGTCAAACAACAAGACTGACAATAGTTTATTTATAATAATTGTTCAAATTTCCGCCATTAAAATCTAACCAATGATAGCGCAGCTGCGCGCGCAGGGCCAATCAGGAGCGAGCGCGCGCTGTTCTTTTTTTATTTAATTGGCACAAGATCTTACCAAAGAGTTTTGTGTATGTAAGTTTAGTAGTTTCGACGAAGTTTTCACGTATAACCCAACTGTTTTCAAAAGCCAGCCTAATATCAAAATTTTATACAACTTGTATGAGGATTTTGACATAAGGCTCGCCAGGTTAATTGGTCGCGTTTTATTGATGTTATAATGAGATTTTACGATATCGATGTGGATATTATACCATCATGTGAAATTGCTTAAATTGAGTGTCTTGTTGTCTGCGCTATAACAGTAGTAATTATAAGTCAAGTATTGGAAACATAAGTAGAATGTTACAACATTAGTGTAGATAAAAGCTTTTAGACAACTTAATATAAAAAAGACTGAGGATCTTTGGGGTATCTCCACTGATATTTTAAAATCTATAATATATTCTATCGCGTCTAATTTAGCAATAATATTTAATAAATGCGTTGATGAATGTGTATTTCCAGATTTAATGAAGTACAGTAAAATTATACCGTTATTTAAAACAGGCGATAAAAGTGACCCATCTAATTTTCGGCCTATATCCATACTACCGGCTCTTAGTAAAATTTTTGAAAAAGTTATTTTTAATCAATTGCTGTTACATTTTACAGATAACCAGTTACTTCATAACAAACAATTCGGTTTCACTAAAGGTAGAAATACAACCGACGCGGGAGTTGCACTCATTAAGCATATTTTCGATGCATGGGAGCAGAAACAGGATGCGATAGGTATCTTTTGTGATTTATCGAAAGCTTTCGACTGTGTCGATCACGACACTTTATTATTAAAAATGGAACATTATGGTGTCTCAGACAACTCACTTACCTTATTGAAATCATACCTCACTGGCAGAGTTCAAAAAGTTAATATTAACGGTACTGATTCTTCTGGCGCCCCATTACTTATGGGGGTGCCCCAGGGTTCAATATTAGGACCTCTTTTATTTCTCATTTATGTAAATGATCTACCTTACTACACCGAAGATCTTTGTGAGATAGTATTATTTGCTGATGACACCTCATTGATTTTTAAAGTTGATAGACATAGAGCAATATTTGACGACGTAAGTAATACTCTCTCTCAAATATTACATTGGTTTACCACTAATAACCTGCTGCTTAATGCAAAAAAAACTAAATGTGTGAAATTCACGATGCCCAATGTGAAGCAGGTTAATACCAGTATCACTATGAACGATGAAATAGTTGAAATAGTTAACTCGACAGTTTTTCTGGGTATGGTAATACATTACAATGGGGTTCTCATATTGCTGCCCTGGCAGGAAGACTTAGCTCAGCTGCCTATGCGGTTAGAAAAATGAGGTCACTTACTGATGTAGAAACGGCAAGATTGGTTTACTTTAGTTACTTTCACAGCGTCATGTCGTATAGTATTTTATTGTGGGGCTCAGCGGCTGACATTGAAACCATTTTTGTTTTACAGAAAAGAGCCATTCGAGCTATTTATAGCCTTAAGCCCCGTGATACGCTGAGAGAGTTATTTAAGCAGATTAATATTTTAACTGTAGCTTCACAGTATATTTATGAAAATATCATTTATGTTTATAAAAACTTAGATAAATTCGAAAAAAAAAGTAATACCCATAATTTTAACACAAGAAATAAAAACAAACTTGCTGTTCCAAAACTTAGACTCAATAAAGTTGGTAATTCATTTGATGGGAAATGTATAAAAATATACAATAAAGTGCCTTTCACTCTAACAGAATTGCCACTACACAAGTTTAAGACAGAAATAAAACAAGGTCTAATGAAAAAAGGTTACTATAAAAATTGATGATTATTTTAATGATAAGAATGTGTGGTCATCTTAGTCTGCTCGCCTGCACATGTTATTTCACATTGTAAGTAGTTACACTTTTTTATAAAAGGGTCTTATTAAAGTCAAAGAATAATTAGATGATAAAACAGCCTGGTTGTAATAAAAAACACATTATACTCTATTTGTATCAATATACATAATAAAATTAATTTATATAATTTTTATACTGATATGATAGTTTTGAACAGTGTCCTACAGATAACAAACAGCGTTGCGTTAAATAGATCATTATGTTTTTATTTAAAGTATCTTGAGTGTGTCATGCTCTCTTTATTGTCTCTGCGGTGGTGGCGTGTGCGTCGGGTCGTTACGTTCCCTAAAATATGGTTGAGCGAAGCGATGGCTGATTCATATGTCATACTCGTGAACGGGTGCCGCCTGTGGAGGCTGGTCTGCTCTTGCATACTTATCTTATTGTTAGTATTAATTACTATAGTTTGACTTTGTTTTTCTTAAACAATTTTTGACTTTTATTAGAGTACTGTAGTGGTACTGTATGACATTGTGGAAATTGAAACTTATACCAGATGTAAATTTGATATATTAGATTTGTTTTTTTTTTTTTTTTTTTACATGTTGTGGTTGTCTTCTATATTTTTTTGTGTTTATTTGTAATGGAAAGTGTCCTGCTATGATAGGGCATTTTTCAATTTTTATTTTTTTTGACGCTGTAAGGGAGAAAAGAGCTGGACACTTGCTGAGTTTCTTGCCGGTTCTTCTTAGTGCAAGATCTCCCGCCCAGAGTAGACTTACGAACCGATGGCATAGCGACATTCATAAGAGCTACTTGTAGCCTAAACTGAATAAATGATTTTTGAATTTTGAATTTTTATTTTTGAGTTGATTGCTCAGTTGATAGAAAAGATAGATAGATATTTATAACATTTGTTTCAAAAACCACAGACACACACGCATAAAACAATAATACAATGTTTGTGTATAATACAATACAATTTGTTTGTGATAAATCAGTTAGTTGTTGGACCTTCTCAACAGTTTAGATGGCACCATAAAACATACGCTTACACACATATTGTACATTAACTTTAGTGACCGCACTTTGACCCTATTAGGTTCGGTAGCCTGGGTATCCGTAAAACTACTGACGTGTCCATTCCGGCGTTCTTGTCTTCGGTCCATGCTACTCAACATCTTATCAACAAGATAATGGAACACACATCGTGTTCCCCTCTGGTTTCTCTCTTGGACGAGGCCAAGGCCGCCTGGAGTGCAGCTTGCCAGGATTCCGAATATCCCACAAACACCTCTTCCCAAAGGCTTTGGGACGAGCCTCTCTGCGGACTGTTGCGTAATAACCTTATCAACACGTCTTCTAGCCCTACAGAGGACGCCCGCCTCTTAGCTGTAGGGAAATGGGAGTCAGGTCTTTGGTTGCAGGCGTTACCCTCTCCTAATACGGGTACTCTGCTGGACCCCAGTACTTTTTGCCTTACCAGTGCCTTACGTCTTGGCGCCTCCAGTATCGTCCCTCATCAATGTCGTTGCGGTGCGCCCGTGGGCAGCCTCGGTCACCACGAGCTGTCCTGTGCTAGAATTGCTGGTCGTTTTGCTCGTCATCATAACCTGAATGACATCATTTGACGGGCTCTTGTCACCGCTGGAGTACCAGCGGTACTCGAACCCTCTGGTCTGGCACGTGATGACGGCAAAAGACGGGACGGTATGACCCTAGTTCCTTGGAGGGCGGGACGGGCTTTGGTATGGGATGCTACTTGTATCTACACGCTTGCACCGTCCCAAATTCCAAGCACTTCTTATTTTATTGAAATGAAACAACTTTTACGGATCTACTCGCGTTTATTTTACACATTACTTTTAGTTAATGTTTATCCTGACGTTTCGAACCCCTTGCAGGGTCCGTGGCCACAGGGAGACTGAGGTGTTGGTCGTCTCATAATAGTTGGTCGCTTGTATACCCTCATTTAAATTTAATCAGGTGCTTTCCGTTTTACGCAGAAAGAGCTTCTTTTGATCTGGGAGTATGTGGTTGGGGTTGGAATCTAATATTTTGTATGATGGGATCCCAGGCTGGTGGGAGATTCCAACCATCTTCTCTATTGAATTTAGGATGTTTTTTAATTTCAATAGCCTCGCCTAGTGATGAATCGTTGTTCTTTAGCGAGTATTTGTGGTTTATCAAATCTGATGTAATGGTTGTGCCCCTCTAGGGCATGTTCGCATACTGCAGACTTATTTTCGCGCCTATTCTTGTTGGCTATATGTTCTTTAACGCGGGTTTCTACACTTCTCTTTGTTTGCCCGATGTACTGCGACTATGGGCTCTCTTACACTACAAAATATTAAATCCTAGCCCCAACACCATACTGCCAGACCAAAAGATACTGTAAGCTCTTTCTGCATAAAACGGAACGCACCTGATCAAATTTAAATGAGGGTATACAAGTTACTAACTAATTAGGAGACGACCAACATCTCAGTCTCCCACGGACCCTGCAAAGGGTTCGAAACGTCACGATAAACATTAACTAAAAGTAATGTGTAAAATAAACGCGAGTGGATTCGTAAAAGTTGTTTCATTTCAATGTGTAGTGTTCGCGTAAACTTTAGAAAACAATATTATTATTATATATAAAGCAATGATTACGCAACATCCGTTACAACTAGAGGCACCACATCAAAAACAAACACATTAGAATAGACAGGATTATTAGATTCTAAGGATAGGCAGCTTACGCGATCCGGACACCTCACTAAATTCTATTACAGTCCCTATTTTTTCCCGACTCCACAGTAAGCCAGGTATATCATATTAATACGAGTATTATAAAGAGGAAAGCTTTGTATATTTGTATTTTTGTATGTTTGCAACGAATAAACTCAAAAACTACTGGACCGATTTGCGCTGAGTAATATAGGCTATATTAAAAAATAAATGTCCACCCGTGCGAAGCCGGGACGGGCCGCTAGAATAGTTATATTTCAAGATGCTTTCCTTTTCACCCTTAGTGATTTTCGTGATTTAATCAGGCAAGTACATGCAACAGATTGTTTAGCAAAGCAAGATGGATGGTTCCTATCTTTTACTTGCTTTTCGAGACAGTATGGCTCAATCTATGGTCAGAAATCAGTGTTTATAATATTAAAACGTCATGGTTTTTAGAATATATTTCTCTAAAGTTTCTTAGTTCCCCGAACTGACACAATCAGTCTTGAACCATTCTGTATAACTCACTCTTGAGGCTTCACATTAGGTACCTATTAAATCATTATCATAATCATTTATTCGCATTAATAGCTAATAACTACATTACACACTATACATTATATAATATGAACACCTCTATCTATGAAAGCTCGCACGAATGGATTATATTATTAAAGACCAATTTTCTGCCGTCGCGTCGTCGTTATCGAAAAAAAAAATAAGTTAATCGTGAGCCCCCATAACTCCATAACGTAGAAGATAAGGCTTAATCCTATCAATCATTCATGTTTTGAACATTATTACGATTGTAATGAAACAACTTTCACAGATCTACTTGCGCTTATTTTACATATTTGATTTTTACATTTTAACTGGACGTATCATCACTTTACAAGGACCAAAGACCAAGGATCAGGGGTCTTATAATTTTGTAGTAACCAGTTTTCTATTATAAAGACCAAATTTGGTGTTAACTACTAATTTGCAGTCATGTAAAGAACAACTAGAACCACCCCTGAATTTAGTATTGATTCTTTAATTAATAATTGAGCACTTAAGCTCGCAGTTTAATAGGATGGGTCTGCGGGAAGTGATAAGCATGTGGGTGCTATGTGCGATACTCTATCCATTAGCGTACGTTTACGTAAGGTACTCTAATAACATGTGGAGAATATAATATATATATATATATAGTTATATGCAAGAGGCGCGTGCTTTATGTGTTGGCGCGTGCGACTCGCGTTGCATAAGCGCCCTACTTGTCTATCAACACCTTGCATTATAATTTGTGTCTCGAAAAAGGTTCCAACATCATTATAGTTATTTATAATAATATAATATATATAATTAAAGTTGTTAAGCTGATAACAGGAGCAATAACACACACGCATAACCGTGATTAAACAAAAACGGTTTAGCAAAAACCAGTGAACGACATAATGTTACCGAAATTCTTGACTGTAGAAAATTTGAATCTATTAAATCCATGGAAAAAGAATACAATACGCAAATTTTATCGAGCCGGTGTTATCAAGCAATGAAATATTTAATCAACTGCGAACGGGGTGAGATTTCCAATAAAATTTCGCCAGATATTTATTATATATCCTTTTTATATCGCAGAATGGACGCCAGCCTTTGATGAGAGCGGTATAGCTTTAATCGTCTATTTGTATTAAATTAAAGAGGTTTTCAATTTTGTCTGACCCCAGTAACTTGCTGGTTTTTTCACTCGGTCTATTATAACGTCTGAATAGTTAACACGGTTATTGTTTAGTGTCGTTTACATCATCATCATCTCAGCCGAAAGAAGTCCACTGCTGGGCAAAAGCCTCCCCAAGGATGTCCACAACGGTTTAATAGATAGATAGATAGATATATTTTAACAGCTAGTTGTCGCCCGCGACTTCGTTTGCGAAGACTACACTATCCCACAGGAACCTGTTACCGGGATAAAAAGTATTCTATATCCTAGTCCGGGTCATAGTCTGTGTATATGCAAAGTTTCATCTAAATCCGTTCAGTCATTTTCACGTGATGCGCCAAATAAGCCGACAAACAGATAAACAGACAAACAGACAAAAATTCTAAAAACTGTTGGAACGTGTTCTGTTATCGATTCTAAGTATCTCCAGCCAACTTTTTTTCGAATATCTTCCATGTACAGACTTTTGACCCTCTTTAGCTTTATTATTATGTATAGATTTATTGCTCACATTATAAACAAAAAATCGGTTCATAAACGATGAAGTTATCCGCGAACACACATAAAAATATATATATTTATACGAGTCGAATTGAGTAACCTCCTCCTTTTTGAAGTCGGTTAAAAAACAACAACAATTCAAATATAAAAGTAGGCAAAGGCGGTCTTATCGCTTTAAGCAATCTCTTCCAGATAAGACTGTAATAAACTATATGATGTAAATTGTAAGGAAATCTAAGAAAGAAAAACAATAGTATAAAAGTAAGTAAATAGCCTATGACTGTCCCACAGAATTATAGTTATATTTAAATAAATGTATTGTGATAAAAATTGATGTAAATAAAAAAAAAAAAAAAAAAAAACACAAATGTTGAAAAAATTTCCACGAGCAGGGTTTGAACCTGCACCCTTCTAAAATACCGGGTCAGGTGCTCTTCCAATTGAGCTATCGTGGTTCTAACCAGCCCGCCGAAATTATTCAACACTATTTACTTTTACTTTGAAAGCCAAAGGCGCCCATTCAATGTTAACAACTACCGTCATTAACATCCGATCATAATATTTTTACAAATACTAAAGATCAGTTAAGAAGTAGGCAAGCTATTTATAAATGTTTATATAATTTTTAACGCAAATTTTGTTGCGAACAAATTACAAAAACACAAATGTTGAAAAAATTTCCACGAGCAGGGTTTGAACCTGCACCCTTCTGACATACCGGGTCAGGTGTCAAAAAAAAAAATTTTTCAACATTTGTGTTTTTGTAATTTGTTCGCAACAAAATTTGCGTTAAAAATTATATAAACATTGATGTAAATAATTTCAACAAGATTATACAAGTAGGATAAGTTATATAAAGACTGTATTAAAACTAAGAAGGAGGGAAACTAAGAAATTAAGAACTCATTGAACACCAAAGAGGAACATTTAACAAGTTAAAAGAGACTTAAGTTAATAAAAAAAAAACATAAATGCTTAATAAGAATGGTTAAGATCTTACCCAAAAGTTACCTATTTGATTAAGTCACGAAAAAAGTCACAACGACAACAAAAATATCTTCTTATGTCACCTACTACTACTTATCCAACTTTACCGCAGTGGTAACAGTTTTGATATTAGTTTTTTTGCCCGCCCACGAAATGGAACCGATTCTAATCGGCTAACCCCCCAAGGGTTCAGTGGAAGAAACTTTCGAGGGTAGGTATCCATGTTAGCGAATGTTAGTCTGTTTTTGTTACTTGCATTATGAAACTGGACGTAGTTGTACGGCCGGCAGCAGAAGTAGCTGAGCACTTTAGCACTTTGTCTAACAAGGTTAGTTAAATGACTTGATTTCGAATCTGACATTTTAACACTGATTCGTCGTATCCCTGTTTCGTCGGGTTCCTGTTTCGTCGGATTCCTGATTCGTCGGATTTTCAATATCAAATGAAGTTATGGAATTACCGTGACTCCACTTCTGTATTTAATATTAAAAACTAAATATTTACAATAAAAACAATTTGAATTGTCACAAAATTATAATTTGTACACAATATTTTTATTATTTTGAATTTTGTATTCAATGGGCATTCTATTTAATTTTTTTTAATTTTTTTTAATTTTTCATACTTAGCACGGCAAATGACTCCATACCATCTGATGTTAATTGGAAATGGAGTCCAGACGCGAAGACAACTGGTGCAGCGTGAAAAGAACGCAGCATTAGTCAACCTCACTCTGCCGGCCCACAAGGTGCTTCTTTACGCCTCGTTTGAAGGACCCCATAAAATATAAAATTATACTAAAAACAATCAATCAGTCTCTGGAAGCTCGAGTGGGAATAGATGCTTGTTAATTTACTTTACAAAACTAAAAAGTTTGAAATAAAAAAACAGGCTCTACAATCCCAGAATTCAATTTGAGCAATGTTGAATGCCAACGTAAAATATTTCTAAATACATTGTTGTCGCAGACGGGGACAATCATCAACCAAGCGGCCGTGGCTAGCTCAATTAAATCCGCACTCTCTTTGGTTGATGATTGTCCCCGTCTGCGACAACTATCAATATTCAATGTATTTAGAAATATTTTACGTTGCATTCAACATTGCTCAAATTGAATTCTGGGATTGTAGAGCTTGTTTGTTTCTTTTTAGTTTTTTCTGTTTGCAGTTATTTTTATATAGGGTAAGTCCAGGATAGATGCCGCGATTTTAAGTACACTATGTTACAAGCATCTTAGTATAAAGTTATAGTACGTATAATAGGAAGCGATCCCCCCGCACCGCTCAGTGCCTTGCAAATCGTCGAAGAGTGGCCGCGTTTCGCCAGTGACTGCAAAAATCTTCCGCGGCGAGACCTTGGCAAGCGTCGAATTAATATTGGTAAGTATCTTTCAAAGGATATTTTTTTTGTCAGCTGTAAAATGAAGCATATTTTTATATAATTTGATAGACTATCTTATAAATTATACGGGATAGCTTTGTTTAATTCAATTTTTAGTTTTATTACATTTTTTATTAAAAAAGGCTCCTATCCTATGCTAAAAGGATAATTGCCTATTTTTTTTTTTTGGTATAGTGGCATCTATCCTCTCCTGTTCTTTTTTTTCACAGGTGGAAAGATGCCTCGCAAATATAAAAGAATACTAGGTGTTGTTCCGCGTAACATCGGGTGAACCGAAGATAGCTTGCGTTTGGCCTTTCAAGAATTGGAGAAAAATGAGGAAGGTGTCAACGAAATAGCTAGAACTTACGGAATACCTTCTAGAACTTTAAAAAGCAAGTTTGAAAAAAAAAGAAAAAAAGAAAAAGAATAATAAATAATTAAGATTGTTAGAAAAGAAAAAGTTCCTAAAATTTCAATGTTTTTTTAAAAAAAAGTTATGCTATTTTTGTTAAGATATTAATTTGATTTTTGTTACTTTTATTATGAAAAAAGAACAAATTAATAAAGACTGATTATATAATACTTGGTTTGTTTGATTTCAGAATGCATTTGATACTCAGAATTCAAAAAATGTATTATCAAGTCATCTATCCCTGCATCAGGCATCTATCCTTTGAAGTGATCATACAATGAGTCTTCTATCTCCCACATTAGGCATCTATCCTGCTTTTAAGAGGTAAAGTAAATTAGTATTTACTCAGAATCGGTATAACTTAAACTAAAATAATTATGGTAATATCATAGACTAAAGACCAATGTTTTCAGATACTAAGGTCAAATTGTTGATAAAAATTTACTGACTGAGTTGCATAACTGTTTTAAAAAGTGGGGCATCTATCCTGGACTTACCCTAGTTGTTTTAGCAGTCAGGTGTTTTTGTTTTGTTTTCATAGTTTTGTTTAGCTAATATTATTAGATAGAAACACATTATTTTAAACACGTATTTAGCCATTGTTTAACTTTAATCACTGTTTCTTAGTACAAGGGACAACCCGCTATACTACTACTTTAAAGTTTATGTGGCGTTTGTTTTCACGCTGCACCAGTTATCTTCGCGTCTGGACTCCATTTCCACTTAACATCACAGGCGGGTTGGAGTCGTTTGCCAAGTTGTCTATAAAAAAACAAAACTACGACCAAACTAAATAAATAATCTTACAGGTGCTTGTCATCTTCAAGTAAAGCTATGTGGCGTGGTACTAAAAGTGGTCAGAGACTTCCACTGTTTATTCTACGTATGTGTTAGACTCATAAAAATCAATGACTTTTTAATCATTTTTTAATATTTATTGCAACCGCAATGTTTACAAAAGTGTTGTTAAATATTAAAAAGTAAAAATTATGGACCTTGTCGGGCATTGCGATGAAAGAAGAAAGAAGCGAAGAGAACATCTTACACCGTCCTACATTAAGTAACTTTCGCAAAGGCCGGTCATCGGATGGGTGAAAAAATTATGATCTCGAGCTCCTCCGTGCTTCGGAAGGCACGTAAAGCCGTTGGTTCCGGCTGCATTAGTAGTCGTTAACAACCACCAATCCGCACTGGGCCAGCGTGGGGGTCATGGCCCGTTTTCCCTATCCATCCATAGGGAAGGCTCGTGCCCCAGCAGTGGGGACTTTATGAGCTGATGATGAAGATATTGTTTCATTAGTAAAAATGTTTCGGGTTTGATCGTTGACTCTTGCAGTAAATTGTACCGTAGATACCATAAGTTCAGAGATTTGTGTTTTAAATATTACATTTATTATACAATATTCTTATGTATCATATTCGTGCTCTATTGCATTTTGTACCGGTACATTCACGAGCACACAGTTTGTGTATTTATAACTTTTTTATGTACGTGAGTTCGTAAATTATATGTCTTCTTAGACATGTGTAGCTAACACAGTTAACTAGAAAAAAAAAGAAAGTAATGAAAAAAAAATTATATGCAGATCAAGTGCCGTAAGGGATAACACAAAAAGTTCGATCTCACCTGCTCATCTCACCGTCACTTACAAATCAGGTGAGATAAAAGCCATGTGCTTACCAGTTGTCGAATAAAAAAATAACAAATATTCAAAACATTCCACCTACAAGACGGTACACTCACGTCAACATGTGAATGGAACGACCGGACAAAAAACATTAAAGAATTCCTGTTGTTACCAACACATATTAAACACTATATAAACATAGCCGGCCGGGCGGCACATAAAAGTGAGCATTAAAAATACGTCGATCTCTCGTCTCGTTCGTTTGGCAGATATATCAAAGACACTGTTTGATATAATGTTTTTATAATTACCGTTAATTATTTCTAAGAGAAGCTCGATGGCGATGCGCGCACAGTGGTTAATGCGTCCGTCCTACGAATGCTAAGTTTATGCAACTTTCGCAAATGCCGGTCGTCGGATGGATGACCTAAAATTTATAATTTCGAGCTCTTCCGCACTTCGAAAGGCACGTTTGTTTCGGCTGCATTAGCAGTCGTTAACAAACATCGCACCGCACTAGGCTCGCGTGGTGGTTTATGGCGGCTCGTTCTCCCTATACATTCATAGAGAAGGCCCGTGCCCCAGCAGTGGGGATACAAAATGAGCTGATGATGAAGTGACCGGCAGTATGAAGATCGCTTTTAACTTGTAAATATTCTACCTGAACGCACAAGGCGTTATGTTTTCGAGTTTCTCAAAGAATTTTTTTAATGAAATAACATGTAACTATGAATTTACTTAGGTATATCTATCTATCTATACATATAATAAAGCTAAAGAGGGTCGAAAGTCTGTACATGGAAGATATTCGAGAAAAAGTTGGCTGGGGATACTAAGAATCGATAACAGAACACGTTCCAACAGTTTTTAGAATTTTTGTCTGTTTATTTGACCGCGCATCACGAGAAAATGGCTGAACGGATTTGGATGAAACTTTGCACATAGACAGACTATGACCCGGACTAGGATATAGAATACTTTTTATCCCGGTAACAAGTTCCTGTGGGATGGTGTAGTCTTCGCGAACGAAGTCGCGGGCGACAAACCGGTCTTTGTTAAGAACGATCCTTGGGGGAGGACTTTGTCTAGTAGTGGACGTCCTTTGGCTGAAATGATGAAGATAATGATGGTGGTGATGGTATTTTATTTAAAACCCATAATTTGAAATAGCTTGCCTAGTTCTAACTGATCTTCAATATTTGTAAAAATATTAAGATCGGATGTTGATGACGTAGTTGTTGACATTACCACCATTAAACAAGGCTCCTTTGGCTTACAAAATAAGAGTAAATAGTGTTGATAAATTTCGGCGGGTTTTACAGAGCCAACATAGCGAAATCGGAAGCGCACCAGACCCAGATTGTCACATTATATTTCTTAGTAAAATCTCCGTAACCTTTTCGTTACACTCATGAAATGAATTCCCCTATACTCGCGACACTTGCAATGCTTTGTTTGACAAGCTATAGCGAGTTGTATCTGCGAAGCATTATATTGCTTTACACACCCGACGTGTTTTACGGGCATCGTATGCAAACTATTTGTCGGGCGGGCGCTGATATACAAAACCATACAACATACAGAACCGAACCGCCAAATAAGGAGACGCAGAAGGAAAGCTTTACACATACCGCAATCAAGCACTCAAGCAATCTCGGATCTCGGAACAGCTCGGACAAGTCCGAGCGTAGTTGTTGCGAGTAGAGATGGAAGAAACTGCTTATTTTTTCACACGTTTCAGCATTGTACGATTTTAAAAGAGCATGCTTTAAAAAGTGCTTTTTTGCTTTTTCGTGTACTTACAAAAAACTGGCTACTTTGTGTTGAAGAGGTCTGTCTGCTTACTACGTGTAAGGAGCAATGGACGAGTGAAACCACCTGTAACTAGCAAAATAGATTTATTGTGCTCAACCTTGCAGCCGTGAGAAATAGGGGAAAAAGAGGGCGAGTGGCGGGCGCGCAGGCCCTTATATGTTGGCGGGATGTCGCTGTTTGCGGGAAATATAGGAACTACTCGCTACTCGTGATACATTGTCTAGTTTGCTTGCAACATAATAGATTTATTTCCCTTTGACGGTGCCAGATGGCGCTAAACATGCGACACTACGCTTAATACGTTTTTTGTTGTCATGTTTCATTCTCAATTATACGAACATTTAAGTATTAAGTTGTACGACGTAAATACGTAGAATTTATTGTTTTTTTAATCAATGAACTTCCCTTCGTACTTTACAAAAAAATTGTTCTTAACTCAAAAAATATTTACACTGGAAGGTTATTACACTACTATGACATTACACAAAATTTTAAAACTTTATTATATTAGTACACATTTCCATAAAGCACGTAAATAAGCAGGCAATCAAGCACACTGTAGGTACAAGAACGCGCACTTATCGCTTCACACTGAAAAGCGTACCAATTTTTACTTTCTGTAAAAATGTACCTAAACGAATAAAGTGTTAACTAACCGACCAAAATATAAAAATAAGTGCGAACACTTTTTTAAGTGAAAAGCATCATACATTCAAATCTAAAAGCACGCTTGTGTACTTTTTTTTAGAAAATCTATGTCTTGTCTATGTGTGCGTTGCTCGAGCATGTTTGTATGTTTGTACCTTCTGCAGTCTCTTTATTTGTGACAGATCTTTCCACAGATAATGTAAATAGCGGCCCGCTCTTGTTTATTCAATGAGTTTCTGTTGTCTATAGTTCGCTGGGTATTGCTGTTCTTGGACACGAATAAATAAAGCACGTCGTTGCATGCTGCAGCGTGATGCTCTTTGCATTGTGAGCATAATGACCCTTAACGTCTTAACAGTAGAAATCATAATTAATATTTTTGGATGTATTCTATTCTATATACATAGAACTTTTTGAATAGCTTTCGTGGTTCAGATAGATAGATAAATAGTTCATGGGGGATTTCATTGCATTCAAATCTCTAAAAATATAAATTCAATACCAGTTATTTAAAAAAAAATCCGCTCATTACATACTCACATATACCTAGTAGAGATAAACATAATAACAACATAATAAAATAAAATCTAGTCTAGTTTCAGTGTTGTTCTGTTCTGACTGTTAGAGATAAGATAGTTAGTCAGTGGTGGAGTATTGTGAAACAAGATCGTCCATGGCTTGTGCACGTTATTTGTGGAGTCCTTTATAACTCAATGTCATGCGGTAGAACCAAACCCCTTTGTTCATTATAGTTTAAGTACAGACTTCACAGACTTGCAAAGGGGTGAATTCCGGACCTCTAACCGCCTCCGTGGCTCGGTTTGGTTGGTGGTAGGGCTTGTTTGCCCGCCTGGCTAGCTACCACCATCTTATCTAAATATGTCGTCATAACATCAATGTTTGTAGCATTGTTGTTTTTCGGCAGTTAGTATAAGATAGATAGCCAGTGCCTCACTAGTTGAGGATCCCGGGTGAAGTGCGCTTCCATCATTGTCTTTACCATCACATAACATCGGGTGAGATCACGGCAACGTGCTTACCGGTAAAATAAAAAAAAAAATCATCACCATCTTCTTAAAGCATCATTTGGGCTGTACATACGTATAGAACCGTGCTAAAAGTTTGTTTGTTTCCATCCGTATTTATTTACTTCAATGCTTGGTAGAGCGCTAGCGTGGATCTATCACGCATATAAAAAAAAATCTTCCATCATTATAAACACCAGCTCATTATTATGTCCACTGCTGGGGCCCGACCCTTCCCTGTGGATGGGTCCACTAACCACCACGGGTCCAGTAGGGGATTGGTGGTTGTTAACGAATACTAATGCAGCCGGGACCAACGGCTTTAAATGCCTTCCAAAGCACGGAGGAGCTTGAAAACTACTGCGCCATCGAGTTCCTTGAGAAGGTCCATGATTAATCTATAATACACATTATATTAAAGTTATGCGTGTGTTTTGAACACGCCTGAGCGCACTTATCTATTTACACGATCATCCCATTATGGTTCAAGATCCAAAATTTACATACAATTTACAGACATTAAAATTCATTGCTATACAATATGTAAATTGAACAGTTTGAACATACAAGGAGTCAGTTGGTTTAATATAATGTTATAATGTTATCGCACATTCGATTCTATTATCGGCTATGGAGCGGCTGTGTTGTAAGTTAATTTTTTTATACTTTTCGGATAAGCACTTGGTCTTATATAAAGTAAGTAAGTAAGTTTAAAGTCTCAAATCCACGCACACGAAGACGCGGCAAAGTGCTAGTAGTTTAGAAACCGCTAAAACCAATTTATTTACCTGTCATACCCATAGAGCAATAATAGCTTCAGTTATTATTCTGAGGTCCTACGAATATCTGCTGAGAAAATGTCAAATGCCAAACAGAAAAGGGGTTATGGTGCTTTTACAATTCACAAAAGTGAGTGGTAGAAGTAGATAAGTTATAAATTAAATGTACTTGTAGTTGTGATGAATTGGCAGTTTTTTATTTATTGAAATCTTTTACTATATTTCAAGTTAAGGACCTACGGTTATATACGATACAAACTTCAACAGTGAAATGATAAATCAGCTCAATGTCAAGCTTTGTTTGAAGAATTCAGTGCTTAGAAGAATTATATTGCTGTGCTGTGAGTTATCGTATAATTATTGATGGTACAAACGTCGATGCAACGACAAATCCACTTTTAACTTAAATTCTTCTTGTCCATCCAAAGGTTGTCTGAAAGAGATGGTTTAAGGCTTAAGGATAACAACGCCCATTGTAGGTATAGTAGTTTTTTGTAAAAACGTTTTGTATTTTTGGTGTACTATAAGTAAATTGATATTATCTTAATCATTATCATATTCATAAACTTTATTGGTCCATTTAGATTTACATGATCTTAAAGCTAGGTACGAGTATAACACAAACGGGCCCTGTGAGGGTATTTCAATATTTTAAAAAACTAGTGTTATAAAATGTTTACACATTAATATTTACATATTTTTATATAATATTAAATCTTTATTTATTATTGTTATTTATAATGCACACATTTTTTTAACATAACAATATTAAATATCTAAAATCTCCTTTAAGCTATAGAAATATTTATTTAACAGGTACCCTTTATCCTGTTCTTATCCTAACCTTAACCGCATTGAAGCCGTCTGTGTGGCTTCCACTGCGTACAGATTTAAAGGATATCATTTACTGGGCAGAGAAGCAAAATAATTGAGGCTTAAGGATCAACAACGTGTAGGTAAGACTGTGTGTGTGGAAGAAAGTAGGCTTTCACTTACCTTCAGCGAATCATGGGCTTGCTTATCAGCTTTTTAGTAAAAAAGTATTTAGGCATACAGTCGATGAAAAATTGCTTTATACTTTTTACAATACGAATAAACAACATATATTCTATATATTAATAAGTGAAACAAAAACTTTGTACACCGTTTTATCAAAAATTGCGCGGATAGAGGAGTATGAAATTTCGCACACTTATTGTTTATATAGAGAAGAAGTGCAGAATGCTAATATTTTTTTTAAATAATGCATAAAAAATACACTAAATAAAATAAAAATTGTTCCCTACGTTTTTTAAAAATTTCAAAAATGGAGAAGCAGCGGCCGAAATCTGTTAATGCCAATCCAAACTCACATTCTATCTCTTTTAATTTTTCATTGCTTAGGATACAATCCATGCAGCCTTAATAAAATATTGTTTAGTAAATAGATTTTTATAAAAATTACGTTCGAATTTCGACCACTGGGCGACCACTAGTATATATAAAAATACATTCAGTTAGGTTTAAAGGTGATATAAATGTACAAATAAAAAAAATATAAATGTGATATAAATGTGTGTAATATGTGTAGGTAATACTTACTTAACTTTCTGATATCACTGGAACTGTTCATATTTATTTGAAGTTATAACAATCGTTTTAACATTACCATAACCATAATTGAACACAATCTACTGATTTAAAATAATAAAATACACCATGACCTATAATTGCCCATTCTTTGATACAATTCATGATGTTGTCTATTTTTACACTTTATTTTTTTACTATTTTTTACCTCTAGAATTAAATTAGATATCGCATCAGGAATGTATCGTATTGTAATATTGTAATATTTATGCTTTGTTATAATTATTATCTAAATAATGAAACAGTTGTGCTTTAACACTTGCGGTGTCCTTACAGGGTATTACTCATGTCTCATCTCAGCCAAAAGACGTCCACTGCTGGACAAAGGCCTCTCCCAAGGATATGAGGGGTATTTGCCGTAATCGCCACGCTTGGCAAGCGGGTTGGCGATCGCAGTAGGTTGAGGGTAACCTCAGAGAGATGCTGCTGCCCATCCTCTGGAATGGTCCCTTAGTCGGCTTTTACGACACCCACAGGAAGAGATGGGGTAGTGCAATTCTTTATCCCCGGCACCACACAGGGATAATGTCATGTCTATTGTACTTAATTTTGGACCACCTTTATAAACGCCTCGGTGGCTGAGTGACAAAATGCCCCGAAGGTCCCGGGTTTAATTCCCAGGTCATGCAAAGTGTGTTCCGGATTGTAGATGCATAGCCCGGATTTGTGATCACAAACCCGCATTTGGCAAGCGTGGTGATTAAATTATCCATCAATTGCAGTGAATACTCGGCAACGGCTCGGGACGACCTCCTTGGTCGAGTAGTTTGTACACCGGTTTTCATGGTGTCGCCATCTCTGAGGTCCCGGGATCGATCCCCAGTCGGGTCAATTTAGAAGTTATTGTTTTTTTAAATTGTCTCGGGTCTGGGTGTTTTCTATGTATAATAAGTATGTATGTATGTATTTTAAGTATGTTTATCCGTTGTCTAGTAACCATTTAACGAGTTTCAAAACGAAGCTTCTCTTGGGCTAAATAATTGATGTGAGTGTAGGAAAGTTTATTTATTTATTTAATACTTGATTTCAATGATGGAGGTCTTTGCCCAGCAGTGGGATAGTTATAGGCCTTTTACATTTACACGTGATATGCAAAATAAATGAATATGATAATATATTTTTATGATTGTAAGTAGGTACGTAGCACTCGCCATCTAGACTATTAATACTTTTAATTGGAATAATTTGTCTTCTGGCACGCGCTTCGTGTGCTTTGTGTTTAATTCTTAACAATGCCCGCCTAAACAAAGAACATTGTGACTGGAACATGAACGGCTCTTTATGCGCAACGACCACTGTGGCAACAACATTATTTCGTTGAATACTCCTTGCTGGCCGACCTTTCCACTGACTCGGTCAATTGATCTTTCAATCGTGATATGTTGAGGCAAGAAGATATAATAATTTTAAAGTTATTATCAAGGGGCTCGATGGCGCAGTGACCAAAATATATCATTCCAAGCTCCTCCTTACATCAGAAGGCACGTAAAGCCGTTGGTCCCGGCTGCATGAGCAGTCGTTGACAACAGCCAATCCGCACTGAGCCCGCGTGGTGACCCGTTCTCCCCTTTGTGTTTTCATCCATAGAAGGCTCGTGCTCCAGCGGTGGGGTGATAAAACTATTGTCTTTTTACACAGGTACGGTCTTGCGTGGAGTATTGCTCGCACATCTGGGACGGTTCCGCAAAGTACCTTCTCAATGCCTTGGACATATTGCAGCGTCGCTTTGTACGCATATCGGCAACACAGAAGTCGCAAATACTCTTGAATCTCTGCAATTGCGTCGAGATTTTGCGTTACTTAGCGTGTTGTACCGCTTATACCATGGCGAGTGCTCTGAAGAGCTCTTTGACCTCATGCCACCTTTTCCCTTCCTCCATAGGAGTACACGTGCTGCTCTCCGGAGTCATCGCTTCATTGTCTCACATATTCCATCGCGCACTAAGAAATTTGGTGACTTGTTTCTTTGTCGCATCTCCAAAACATGGAATAGTTTGTCAGCACACGCTTTCCCTCCTTCCTATGATATGGGGTCCTTCAAACGAGGCGTGAAGAGGCACCTTGGGGCCGGCAGAGTGAGGGTAACTGATGCTGCGATGTTTTCACGCTGCACCAGTTGTCGTCGCATCTGGATTCCATATTCAATTAACATCAGGTGAAATGGAGTCATTTGCCGTGCTACGTATAAAAGAAAAAAGTAAGGCTACGACGTAATCGGAGATGCCACGCAGTGAGGGTGCGCGAAGCCCAAATTCTGGAGCTTCCTTCCTATCTAATAAGCCAGCTATTGAAAAGGCAAATATGAAGATATGTTTCAAAGTTAATACGATAATATTTGTTAGTGTTTATTTCGTTAATTAGTTGAAAACAATACTATAGCAACAGTACTGTTTTTCTACGTTTAATTTAATTGAAGCACAGAATGAAGAGATCGTTCCCAAGCTTCGTTCTAAATTGTCCGATCTCCTTTAAAAACCAGCTTTAAAATAACATTCCTTTGAAAAGGGAAAAATATCGTGTCGGCTACCAACTGTCAAATAAAAAGATAATAAAAAATTACAGTTTAATTGCCGGTCGCTTTCCAAAGTGCGCCGGTAGGGTTGAGTTATAAATTTATATGTCCCTTTTTAAGTAATCCTTTAACGTCGGGATTTTTAATATTTTTTTTGTTTGTAGCTAACGAAATCTCCTTTTATTTTTACCAATTACCCTTTATAAGACTCTGTCGATATCTCGTATATCTGTTTATTTTGTGTTTTATACAATAAAATTCCATATTTATTTTTTATTATTTTGTCAGAATCAGAATCAGAATCAGAATTTGTAATTTTTTGTAAAATGTATCATAGTAGTTAATACATTCAATGATTTCAATTTATATGATTTATTTGTAATTTTTTTATTAATATAATAATTTAAATGATGAAAACTATTCTGTCTTGATTATGATTGCATGCGGTGGCGACCTACGAGTATAATTAAAATAGCACATAACTTTCGCCAAAACATGCATTTTTTTTGTATAAGTAGGTGTATAGTTTGTTGGCTGTCCTCAAATAAATAAAAAATTAATCTGTATTTGACCATAATTATTTAAATCCCTTCATTTGCCAAATAAAACAAGAAAAAACCGGACAAGTGCGAGTCCGATTCGCCCACCGAGGGTTCCGTACAAATTCATGGGTATCGAAAACTATACATCATTATAATAATTAAAAATCTGTTTAAATTTGTGCAAATGAAGCCCTTTCATACGATACCCCACATGACACGGTTAGCTTACTTCAAAATTGTAACCCCCGTTTCTTGCATAGAGAACCTGTTTTTTTGTGATTTAACTAAATATGTATAGTTTTCAGATTATTTCCTGTACTTGTAGTATAAGGCGATATTACTTGCCAAACTTCATAGTTCTAGGTCAACGGCAAGTACCCTATAAATTTTAATTCCCTTTAGAGTGTCGAAATATACGTTTTTTGCGACATAAACTGCCGTATCTTTTTTTCTCGTAAATTTAGAAATTTAATTTTTTGACAGCTTTAAGGGACCGCAGACTTGAGTACATGGTTTTAATTTCAATTCGATACCTTCACGCGTTCCCGAGATAAAGGGTCTTGACAGACAGACGGACAGACAGACAACAAAGTGATCCTATAAGGGTTCCGTTTTTTCCTTTTGAGGTACGGAACCCTAAAAAGAACTTTACTTTACTCTGTAAATGAAAGCGCAACGGAAAAGCTCTTTCTGAGTATAAGGTTGGCTCTTCTTAGAACAGTGTCTTTTAGTGTAGTGACAACTTAGTTTAGAAACAGGAAAACCTAAAGCCGAAAAAAATTAAAAGGAATACATAAAACTAAAGGCTTATACCAATAGGCGGGTTATTGTGAACTCGGCATTAAAGTAAACTCGCCACGTTTTTAACCTTTTTACCGCCAACAACTTCTATAGAAGTTCGAGATTTTCATGTCGTCCACGCCAGCACTTCTATAGAAGTTCTTCTTTGTACCTACTTTATTAAAATACATTTATACGTTGGCGTACAGCGGGACATCGCGTGCAGAATAGTTGGGCGGTGAAAAGGTTAAAAACTCCATACATTGAAAGTAAAGGACAATGATAAGAAACGTCCCCACCATCCAACAGATTTGAAACAAGTGTTACTTGAAACATCTGTTAGAATGGAGAACTTTTTACTATGGCGACATATTTCAAATACGTTGGGTTTGGTGGTTGTTGGGAAACACCTAACCTAACCTAAGGTTAGGTGTTTCCCTGGGCTTTTAGTGGCTCAGCCGCACAACATCTCAGGTCAACCCCACATACCCCCGCAGGTAGCCCGACCTGCGGGATGATTCCGTAGGGAAGATTCTCCAGAGAAAAAAAAAATAGGTTAGGTTAAGTTATCTTTTTTTATATATTTATTTTTTCTTGTTCACTTACACATTTACTTAGTGTGCAATAAAAAGGATTAGAATATGGCGATCTTAATAATGTTTTCATTTAAAGTAACTTTTATTTTACAGTACATAACAATATATATATTTTTTAAATTATAAATAAACCCAATAGTTTTTGCAACTAACACAGGTACTTTAGACTTTTTTGGGTCCCAATGAACAAGTTGACACGTATCCCATGACTGTTTTAGGGTAGGGGCGGGGTTCATACAAAATCCTTCATAATCCTTTGCCATACATATAAAATGTATGTGTAAATTCGCCACAGGTAGATAGATACGTGTTATTGTAAACTCGCCACCAATGTCGATTTTATTTTAAATTTACAAGAAGTACCGTTAGCAAGCAAGTTGGCTCTTATTAAATATTTGGAAGTTATAATTTTGTCCACGCCAAGATGGATTGATGCATTTACTGGAAAATCATGCGCACACCCAAGAAATAAAAAACATTATAGATAATTATAATAATATGTCACTAAGGCCGGTCATCGGATGAGTGATCAAAAATTCAAATTCAAATTCAAATTATTTATTGCATGCCACATTGGTGTACAAAGTAATTAAACAAATAGGTACGAAGGGGTTAAAATAAATAATGTAGCGCCCCGTAAGGGCATAGCAACCAGAGGGAATTTATCATCTCTAGCTCCTCCGTGCTTCGGAAGGCACGTAAAGCCGTTGGTCCCGGCTGCATTAGCAGTCGTTAACAACCACCGCACTGCACACCGCACTGGGCTCGCGTGGTGGTTTATGGTCCGTTCTCCCTATCCATCCCTAGGGAAGGCTCGTGCCCCAGCAGTGGGGACATAAAAATGAGCTGATGATGATGATGTCACTAGCTGAAGTCTTACACAATGTTAGCCTTTTGCATCGATTTAAGATTTATAATTATATCAATATGAAAACTGTAATCTTTTTTAAACTGTGATTTTTAAACTAGACTTAATTCAATTATTTTGCAAATCTTGAAGTAAAGTAGGATATTGCGTTGCAGGTTAATCAGCTGACTGTGATTTTATAATTTGAAATAAGTTGAATTACTTACCAATATTTCTGTGATTATTAGAAGATACAAAGATATTTCTTAGGATTTAAGTCAGTCAGCGCATTGGTATACGTCTACCAAAAATTACAAAGACTGATTTTTTAATTAGATGTAAGTTGTATAATAAAACAATACTTCTGTGATTATTAGATACAAAGTTTTTGCTTAATAACATTTTTATTATTTTATATCATTAGGATTTAAGTAAATCAGCGCATTGTAATAGTAAGTAAGTAATAAGTAATAATTCTTTATTGCTTACACATGTGGTACATAAGAGGTGTTAAAAAAAATAGGTAAAGATCAACACATGAACCCTGCAAGGGTATAACAACTTAGATATATAATATACAGTTAAACAAAGTAAAAACAAAAATTTCTTATTTAGGTATTACTTATGACACGTTAGTATAATATTAATTTAGTTTATAAAAGCATTTATCTATTAAATAATTATTTAAGGAAGTTATAAATTTTTTATTATCTTCTATTTCTCTTATTGTGTTTGGTAATGAATTATATAATTGTACTGCCATGGAATAAGGTCCTGATCTCACTATAGATAAATTAGTTTTAGGTAGAAGTAGCTTATTTTTTTGTCTGAGTCTTACGCTTTTGTTTTCAGCTCTCTGAAACAAGTCAATATTTTTTCTCACTAATTTGCATGATTCTAATATATATAATGAGTTATATAATAGTTAAAATTTTATATAGTTTAAAATACGGTTTGCAGCTAACTAATGTGTCTACATTTGCTAATATGCGAATGCATCTCTTTTGGGCAACGAATAGCTGTTGCAGATTGGTGCTGTTGCCCCACAGTGGGATGCCGTAGCGCAGCCACCTACCTCTACGAAAATTTATTACAAAAGGTGTTTTTTGAATTAGATGTAAGCTGTATAACTAAACAATACTTCTGTGATTATTAAATACAAAGATAAATAATATTACTTAGAAACCAAAATCTCATTACTTCTTTCAATCACGCTACGAGTTATTCTACCTGAACCTAATTATAATGTAGTTTATTCGTCCAAGCTTTTGCTGACCATGCTAGCACAAATTTAAATTCCGTTCAAAACAACTTTAAAGCAATAGCGGCTAATGAACCCCAGAAAAAATAAATAATAAAATAAATAAACTTTCCTACACTCACACCAAATTATCTAGCCCAAGAGAAGCTTCGTTATGAAACTCGTTAAATGGTTACTAGACAACGGATAAACATACTTAAAATAATTAAATACATACTTATTATACAAAGAAAACACCCAGACCCGAGACAATTTAGAAAAACAATAATTTCTAAATTGACCCAACCGGGGATTGAACCCGGGAACAGAGATGGTGACACCATGAAAACCGGTGTACAAACCACTCGACCAAGGAGGTCGTCAAAAAAAAAAAGGTTTCACCGCCTAATAAAAAGTCAACATTTCATGCTGGTCATTAATAAATAAATACGACGAGAGTTCCGCTGAATTTTCCCACCAACCCTCGTCATTCTGTCAGGAAACACGACGTCGAAAACAAAAATTGTGTATAAAAATAAATACGGGCTAATATTACTACGTAATAAATTTTATTAAAAAATTTGGAACTTTTGTAACACTAAACCGGAAAAGGATATAGCCCTTTCCGAGGTTTTTGCGGCTTCTTTTCGATACAAGGTCTCCACCTTAGGATTAAAATAGTACAAAAAACGTAAAATAATTTGTAATGTAAACTTTTTTAGTTGAATTCTTGACTATTTTAGTATTTTTTCTAATCTTGATGAAAAAATATTTGAAAAGTTTAAGATTACAAATGAAACGAAACGTGTTGAACTTTGTACATGTCTTTAAAGGTAAAACAAAAACAAATATAAATAAATAACATATCTACACACAATATAATAATACGTAGGTATAAATTATTATATACAGCATTGACGCACATGACCTATTTGTCCAGCAGAAAAAATGTATTCGTATTATCGCCAACATCCATCAACCAGAGTCCTGCAGGCCCCATTTTATTAAACTCAACCTTCTAACTCTTCCGTGCATTTACATTTTAGAAACAGCCTTTTTTGTAAAGAAAAATCCCTCATATTTCGAATACAATAAAAACCCCCGTTATCAAAATAAACTTATTCTTCCTGAACCCAAATTAGAAATGTATAAAAATAGTCCCTACTATAGATCGATCCTTATCTTTAACAAAATACCAAAAAATATTAAAGCCGAAAAAAATGAAATCTTATTTAAAAAAAAAATTAAGCAGTATTTAGCACAAAAATGCTACTACTCAATACTAGAGTTTATGTCAGACAAAGACAATAAATAAGTTCATATACATGTCCACGGAAAGCTCACACGCTGGCAATATTTTTAATTTTATATTTTGTTTTTTACTATTATTATATAAGAATAGTTATAATTTTGCGATGCCCTAACAGGGTTTGTAACAGGCCATCATATACTATTTTATTACTCTATTATTGTATGAAAGTGGTACTGTATACATAAATGCAATAAATAAATAAATAAATAATTACTAGCTGACCCGGCGGACTTCGTATCGCTTTGACAGTTTCTATGTCAACAATACCATCAAATCGTTTCTATGACAACAAAACAAATAAATCGTATGTTCCACAGCTAGGAACATTTTGTATTGGAAAATTAAACAAAAAATTGGGGTGGACCAATATTCTTTACGTAACTGGTTTCGTAGCAAGACAATTTTTTCTTCACATGTAACTAGTTACGTAGCATTTATTCTAGTATCGTGGAAAGAAAAAATAATCTTTGCACGTAACTGGTTTCATAGCAAGAAGAATTCCTTGTAAGACACTGGTTACGTAGCCCTGGTTTCATAGGCGGCCGAAGGGGACCTACCGACAATATAATATTAATTAATAATAATATATACCTACATATAAAATTATAATATTATAGATATATAGATAGATAAAAAGGTGTTTTTTATTGGCGCTACGCTTCCTTACAATTTCTGTTATTTTCGTGTTTGTGACCACCCCGTTCATTAGTATTTCTGTGGGTGTGGCGGATGGCGTTGTCATGGATTCTGGAAGAGAAAGACATTTCAGTATCGAATTTCGGTCGTGGAAAATTGATCAAAACTCAAACACACTTTTTATATAGCATGTGTACATTTTACTAATATATTGGCGATCGACAAAGCCGACCTGTTTATACTTATTATTTTTGTATTTTTACAAGCTTTTATTTAGTTTCACCTGTCCCGATGTTTGTTTGTTTGTTTTTAGTTTGTCTGTAGTCAACTCATGTAAGTTAAAGGAGATCATTCGGGCTCCATACATTTTTGGGCCTTTTCTGAAAGTGCCGGCTAACAAAAAAAAATAGTACATGTTAGAACTAGCCATTTGGAGTAATAGTTAATATGGCACAAAAGTTGTAGGATTGCTCTGAGCCAAGTTATACAAGTTCGATGATTCACCATTTTCATACATTTTTTAAAAAAATTTTTTTTCGTATCTACTTCAACTTGGTCGCTTGACGCTTCACAATGACAATCGCTTCGGACCATTAGTTCTAACAATATCTATCATTATTTTATGTTTTCCAGCACTTTCAGGAGTCAATACTCGTGTCATACTCGTGAACGGGTGCCGCCTGTGGAGGCTGGTCTGCTCTTGCATACTTATCTTATTGTTAGTATTAATTACTATAGTTTGACTTTGTTTTTCTTAAACAATTTTTGACTTTTATTAGAGTACTGTAGTGGTACTGTATGACATTGTGGAAATTGAAACTTATACCAGATGTAAATTTGATATATTAGATTTGTTTTTTTTTTTACATGTTGTGGTTGTCTTCTATATTTTTTTGTGTTTATTTGTAATGGAAAGTGTCCTGCTATGATAGGGCATTTTTCAATTTTTATTTTTTTTGACGCTGTAAGGGAGAAAAGAGCTGGACACTTGCTGAGTTTCGTGCCGGTTCTTCTCAGTGCAAGATCTCCCGCCCAGAGTAGACTTACGAACCGATGGCATAGCGACATTCATAAGAGCTACTTGTAGCCTAAACTGAATAAATGATTTTTGAATTTGAATTTGAATTTGAATAAGTATAAGAAAATGATGAATCTTTGCACTTGTATAACTTGGCTCAAAGCAATCTTACAATGTTTGTGCTATATTAACTGTTACTCCAAATGGCTAGTTCTAATAATACAAACCATTTTTTTTTGTTGGGCGGCACTTTCATAAAAGGCCCAAAAAAATGATCTCCTTTGATCCACTTCCCGGTTGCCGATTGAGCTGAAATTTTGCATGCATGTGTAAATCGGATGACAATGCAAAATTATTATTATGACATGAAGCTGATCTGATGATGGAATCGGAAGGTGGCCATAGGAACTCGATAGTTAAACGACACAACCCCATCGAGTTTGGACTCGTTTGATCCGTCTTGACGAGTACTTTGGTGCTAGATGGTAACCACGGTCTGATGATGGAGCTGAAAGATGGTCATAAAAATTCGGGAAAATAAGTTCGTTCCGTTTGTTATGAATGTAGATTCTGTCTTTGATTATCTAATCTTCATCTGGATTTGATGGATGATCCAATGCCAAGGTGAGCACGTGCCGAGGGCTAAATGGTATGACGGTGTATAAACATGTCATTCATATATACTAAAAAGTTATAAATAAAATTAAAAGAAAAAAACTTTTTAAAAATAAAAAAATAACTAAAAAGTTAAATATCTTTGCGTTTTTATCACAGACGCAATTTTTTTACTCTTAATATCTTGAATTTGTATTTTTGATATTCCCTAAGATCAAAAGAAATATAGTATCCATCGAAAGCCAACCCGACTGGCTCCTTTATAAATTAAATTAAATTAAGCTTTACTCAAGTAAACTTATTAGATAAGCGCTAAGGATCGTCTCAAAATATTTTACCTACCACCCATTCAGGACGTCTTTTAGCTGTGCAGAAGAGCGGGTAAAACTTATGGTCATGGTTATGGTCTCATTTTAAAGAGCTCCAGCCGTAGATGTGCAGAAAAATAAAGAAACCTGTCACAGGTTTCGAAATTCCTAAAAAATCTGTTGAATAAACGTTAAGTTTTGCGGGCAACCCACTAGTATCTTTAAATTGTAGCAATGACTTGATTTCAATTTTGGAACCTTTGCCCAACAGTGGGACAGTATGTAGGGTATTTGTTAGGACGGCGGTACAGAAGTGAAAATCCAACCAAACAAAATACAAATAGCAGCACAACAATATATTTCAAATGCCGAAATTGAAGAAAAGAAATATTCGCTCAATTTGCCGTCCCGCGGTTGCTAAGCTGAAATTAAATACGAGTATATTTTTTGATTTGTACAATTCGTCGAATCGTATTTGCCGCAAAATTATATTTAGAAGATAATTTGATGAGGCTTACTATAGATAAATGTGACTTAATAATTTACTGTTCTTGATTAATAACTAAATTATTATAATTGATTTGAATAAGTAAATATTTAGTACAATAAGAAATAAAAAATAAGAAATAAAGAATTTAAAAAAATATTAATTTAGATTTACATCCATGGAGAGTTAGTAACAATAAAAGCTAATGAACTACCTATATCGAACTATGTTGGTGCAATTAAAAAAATATATTGAATTAAATTATATAACCTTGGGCCAGCAACCCGATGCAGATACTTAGGGCTAATTTTACTTTGTTAATTAAGAGAGAGAAAATAAAACCGATGCGATGCTGTGAGAACATGTAATAACAATTATTCTATGTCGATAACTGAAAAGTTTAACGATTTTTTTTAAAGATTACTGCATAAGGTGAGTGCCAATTTTGATATCTTTGAAACTAGTTGAAGTTTGTTATAAGCAAAGAGATTTAATAGTTAAATGTCTTTCGTTATAAGACAGTATTTGTAAATGTTGACTTTTTGAATTAATGATTTAGAGAATTTATTAGTTATCATGATTGTATAATTTATGTATGTATTTACGTATGTAACAATGACTGTTACTTTATTTAGAAGGTTTTTTTAAGAAAGAAAAGAAAAGAAAGAAAGAAAGAAAGAAATTATTTTATTGACGAACACACAGACATTACAGAAAAAAAAACAGTGAATAAGAAAACATTTAAAAAAACCAATAATAATATTCAACCATTATTGTACCGATAGTCGTTTCGGCAAACGGTCTTTTAGCTAAGAGCCTCGATGAACACCTTGCGAGGCTTTCGCTGAAAGGTTGGGTCAAGGGTCAGATGCAAAAGGCACGGCACGTATTTTCAGGAGGTTCCTTACTTTGCAGCCCTGACCGACGGTAGCTTGGGCCCTGCCTCGCTGCTGGCGGTACTCTAGGATTAGATTTTTATAATGTTTTATTGTTTTTATATTAAAATATTGTAAAAATCTAGTTTTAAGAATGAAAATAAATATAGAGTATTATTATACTCTATATTTATTTTCATCAATTACGCTGCCCTATGTTGTTTAATTATTATTATAATTAAACAACATAGGGCAGCGTGAATGTGTGTGAAGGCCAACTAGGACCCTGCCTCAGCTTGTGGAGGTTTCTCAATTCGACCGTATATATATATTTTTTTATGTGTTCGCGGATAACTTCGTCGTTTATGAACCAATTTTGATGATTATTTTTTGTTCGAAAGGAGATATCCCAAGGGCGGTACCATGATAAGGAAACCAGGATCTGATGATGGCATCCAAGAGAAATCGAGGGGAACCTTCGAAATTAGTAGTGGCGACTAGAGCGTTTGTTAATTTTTTTCATTAAGTATTTTAAAGCACTACTATATAATGAAGGTCTGGAGTCGATCTGATGATGGAGCCGAAAGACAGTCAAGGGAACTCCTCAACGATTTACAGCAGTTACCTTTTGTTGGGCTAACTTCGTACGGTTCAATATGCCAATATGTTCAGTTCGTACAAAAATAATACCTTATTAAGATTGAAGTTTTACATAGGAATACCACTACCTACTAAGTCGCTCATCCGAAAGCATCCTAGTTAGGTCTACCCATCACTAAAAATCGTAAAATAAAATATTTTTAAGAAAAAAAATCGACTTCAAAAAAACAGTAAAAAAGTGGAGATAATGGAACAACTATAAAAGTTTAAACGAAACAAAATCGCCTGAGGAATTTTTCGCCGTTCAAGACGAAGGTAATGCTATCGCAAACTTTAATATTTCCCATGATCGATTCGGTAGTGCACCTGACTTGGAGTGTCATGAGGTACGGGTTCGACTCCCGTTTGTGCAATCCTTTTCAATGTGTTATGAGGTACGGGTTCGACTCCCGTTTGTGCAATTCTTTTTAATATGTTATGAAGTACGGGTTCGACTCCCGTTTGTACAATCCTTTTCAATGTGTTATAAGGCGTGGATTCGACTCCCGTTTGTGGAACTTATGTAACGTTTGTCTCTTTAAAGCATTTAAGTTAAATCAGAGCTCAAATACTCAGAGCTCTGAGAGATAAGAAATATCTCTATCGTTTGGACAATACTATACTGGAGCAGGTATAGGTTGTGAGGGATTTGGGTGTCTGGTTCGATAGTAAGTTGACTTTTAAGTTTCACTATGACGAGATAACTAGCAAGGCTAAGCGGTAGCTGGGATTTATCTTTCTTATCACAAAACCATTTAAAAAAGTATCCACATTTGTTTTACTATATAAAACGCTTGTCCGCTCTCAACTTGAATATTGCTCAGCAGTTTGGAATCCAATATACAAAGTGGATAGGGACCACATAGAGTCAGTACAACGACGATTTCTACGCTTTCTCGCTGCCAAAGCCGGATTGAGGCGACGTCTTCCTGAGTACACTGAACGAATGATTCATTTTAACATAAATAGCCTCGAAACTAGGCGAAAAATTCAAGATTGATGTTTGCTGCATAAAATATCTAACGGCCTACTAAGTGAACAGCTATTAAGCTCTCATACTTTAATGCACCCAGACGATCACTCAGAAACCCTCGGCTCTTCAGCGTTCCACCAATGAACAATAACGTGTCTCGAAATAACCCAATCATAGGGATGTGTGAAACTTATGACAATCTCGATTTGGAACTCGATATATTTCATCAGAATATTCATAGTTTTAAGTGCTTACTAAATAAGAGTGTTACACTCTGAGTTTATTTTAATGTTTATTGTAAAAAACAATTTTATCTACACTAATGTTGTAACATTCTACTTATGTTTCCAATACTTGACTTATAATTACTACTGTTATAGCGCAGACAACAAAACACTCAATTTAAGCAATTTCACATGATGATATAATATCCACATCGATATCGTAAAATCTCATTATAACATCAATAAAACGCGACCAATTAACCTGGCGAGCCTTATGTCAAAATCCTCATACAAGTTGTACAAAATTTTGATATTAGGCTGGCTTTTGAAAACAGTTGGGTTATACGTGAAAACTTCGTCGAAACTACTAAACTTACATACACAAAACTCTTTGGTAAGATCTTGTGCCAATTAAATAAAAAAAGAACAGCGCGCGCTCGCTCCTGATTGGCCCTGCGCGCGCAGTTGCGCTCTCATTGGTTAGATTTTAATGGCGGCAGTTCACTGTGACAATACACGTACGCGTGAATTTAATGTTTCGCAATGTGTTTTGTTTTTAAAATACAAATTAAAAGTTAAAAATGGACAGCGACGATGATATTTGTACGCCTCCGGATATTCTAGAATTGGCAACAAAAGTAACTCACAATCTTTTGCCAGAAAAATCTAGAAAATTATATGAAAAAGAATATAATAACTTTTTGGCATGGAAGATCGAAAAGAAAACTACATCATTTTCTGAAAATGTCATTCTTGTGTATCTCAAAGATCTCTCCGACAAATTCAAGCCATCTTCTATGTGGGCTAAATATTCTATGCTCAAGTCCACACTGAGTATCTAAAACAATATTGATATCACGAAGTATTCAAAAGTCATAGCGTTCCTGAAACGCAGTTCAGAAGGACACAAGGAAAAAAAGTCCTTGACGTTTACATCAGGTCAAATAAAGATGTTCCTGAAAGATTCACCAGATATTTTGTATCTTTTTGAAAAGGTAAGTGTATTTTAGTTCTGTTATTTAATCTACCTAGTACTTACGTACTACACACGCAAGTTATCTAGACACTCCGTTAAAGCGCTTTGTGTATAAATTAGGTAGTAGGTACCTACACTTTACTACTTCATAAATCATAGTTTTTGCCTTGGCTATGTACCTCAAGCTTATTATATCGTTTATTGTTACAGGTTGCACTAATCTTCGGCATAATGGGGGCATGCCGAAGGCAAGAGCTATACAACATCCAGTTCGATGAAGTCTCTAAGATAGACGACAGTACAATCATGGTGAAAGTTTCGAAAACAAAAACAAAAATAGATCGTTCTTTCGTTGTGACGGGCAACTGCTATGCCGTATGTAAAAAATACATGGAACTTCGACCCACCCCCTGTTGAAACCCTGCCTTTTTCTTGAGCTATAGATCGGGGAAGTGCGTCGATCAAAGAACTGGTATTAATAAATTTGGTGCTCTGGGAAAAACTATCGCAAGTTTTTTGAATCTGCCTAACCCAGCGTTGTACACGGGGCATTGCTTCCGGCGCACCTCGGCGACCCTTCTCATAGATAGCGGTGGTGATTTGACCGACACGGGGGGTGGAAGTCTTCTACTGTGGCTGAAAGCTACATTGATGAGTCTTTAATGAATAAAATTCAAGTCTCAAATACGATCTTGAACAGTATAGAAAACAAGACGAATGAAGTAATTATAAATATTCCAACTCCGTCTACGAGCTCTACTGCTTGCCCCGCGACCGCTACAGCTGCTGGATCAATAATTAACATTAACTTTCAAAATTGTACCATCCAAAATTTGAACAATTATTATAAATAAACTATTGTCAGCTTTTACTCTTGTTGTTTGACTAATTGCATTAGTGAAGATAAAGTAGTGTATGCAACTGCATATAACACGGGTATTAAAACACTCGTTACTATTATGAAACTCGCTGCGCTCGTTTCATAAACTCACACTCGTTTTTTAATACCCTTCATTATATGACAGTTGCATAAACTACTATATTAATGTGCAGTGAGCTCAGTAATAACTGAACATTGTTTTGGATAATGTTGTGTACAATGTAAGGCTTTCAGTCTCAATATTTCTTGTTTATTTTTATGTTGTAGTTGTATTTTTTAGCCTGTAAACTGTTTTTGTACCTATTCAAATAAAAATAAAATAAATACATAACCTGCAGAGCTGGATGGCTGGGAGTAGAATTGATGCAGGCATCATTAATTCGTCATAAAGGAAGTATTTATTGTAAAATCTGGGGCATAGGAAATTTGGGGTTGGAGTACATAGGACTAGTACAGAGATTTGTGATATTTAAGACAGCACGGTTGCATTTGTTATATTGGGAGTAAGGCAATCGCTGCAAAGCGAGGCCTGAATTATGTTAATTAAAACCAGTGCATTGTCGTGGCGGGAAGCAGCAGTTCTGGGTGTCTTACAAATACACGTCCCTGTCTCAACCGATCCTTTGCTTTTATAGTCTGGCCAGACTAACACACAATTTACTTGAGAATAATAATGAATAAATAAGAAATCCATGGAAAAGGGGGCAAATGGAAAGAAGCACTCAGCGCCATGTGAATGAAATTACACGCTTCGCAGCGTATAGGGTAAATAAGGAACCCTGACATTTGTCTGAACTGTTTTCTGATCGGAGGGGGGCCCTAAGCCCTCACGAGTGCAACACATCGATTCACGCGATCCTATCACTTGCTATAGCTAGTATATAACTTTTAAATTAACACAATGCAAGCACTCTCTAGAGTGACTATCTGCACTTATTTCAGCTCGATGATTATAAACCTATCTAGACTTACTAGAAGGCTGAAGGCCCGCCATAAGTTAAAGCAAGCTAGGTGAAATCGAAAGATGTTTGGGCTTGGTTCATTCGATGATGTACTGGTATAGACATGCGAAATGACGATCGGAAGTGATTTAATCAAAATAATCAAGCTCTCTTATAATGTAAAATCTCGTATATGGCAAAGTATACTCGATATACTTATAACTTATACTAGACAATCACAAAGTGGCTTGAACCACCACAACACCCTATTCATTGCTTAAAGGCCTCTTTAAAATAAACATTGTTTTTGTTGATAAAGTTATCCTAGAATATTGTGTTAAGCATTCGTATTTTAATGAATCAAACGAAACTGTTGTGCCTCTTCTTTAGAACTCTCCAGTGTTTCAACGGAATTATGCTAAGAGGATTACCGTAGGTTCTCGTTGCAGAGTGAAGATTTGGCGTTCCACGGTATAATTCCGCGTGTCCCAACTTTTTTATAGACAGGTGTCGTGAGAAGGGACTAAAAGCGTACACAATATTCGGTTACACAATCTTTTTTGCATGTAATATCACGCCTGTTTCCCAGAAAGGTTGACAAACACGACAAGTTTCAATGTCGCCTTTTTAAAAGGGCATGCCTAGTATACATATTATATCTTTATATATATAAATCTTTTGTGCGTGTGTATGTTATTGAACTCCTTCTAAACGGCTGGATTGATTTGGATGAAATTTTCTGTGTGTGTTCAAGTGGATTCGAGAATGGTTTAGATTTACAAATGGACCCGGTAGGTGGCGCTGCTATAGGGGTCCACGGTCCATCATGGGATACGGGTGTTCTTAAGCGGACGAAGTCGCTAGCGGGCCACTAGTACCTATGTATAACTTGCTAGGTATAATAGAATATTATATAGTATGTTGTACCCGAACACTACATATTTAAACAAAACAACTTTTACCAATCTACTCGCGTTTATTTTTAATTTTTTACATAGATTGTTGTTGTATTAACGAAATTAGATTTATTCAAATATGTAGTGTTCGCATAAATTAAGAAAACGTTAACATAGTATATAATATTGTGTTGTACCTAACAAGTTAAACTTGCGCATTCCAACCATACATATCGGTAGTAAAAGTACAAAGGTATATGTATACTATGTATAATAAACATGCATTTTAATATCATCAGCTCATTTTATGTCCCCACCTGCTGGAGCACGAGCCTTCCCTATGTATGGTGTTGCGGAAACCCACAACACACACTATGCTATTGCTTAAAATTACACATTAAAAATAGAAAAAAATCCACTCACAGTTCCATGCCGCTCCCGCCGTCCTGAACGGGATCCATATGGTCCGATGGGGCCCGAATCCGGCTCCGGGTCTTCTAGGGTTCCCTAAACACACCCAAACTACCCCAAAGTGCACTTTCCCCTTGAAATACCTGTTACTCCAGCAGCGGTGTGGCCGACATCCCGGCTAATTGTTTTCCCGAAACAATTCGCTTACGACGCACACTCACAAACACAGGTTGCACAATCCACTTAATTAGAATAATTCGGCTCCAAATGCCCTTATTACAACATAAAATCTATTTAATTATCAACACACGATAACTATCAACCAGCCATATTGCCTTCCAGAGACAAGTGTGTAAAAAAAGAACAACTAGTGATGGGGCCATTATGCCACCAAACAAAATTGAATCTCGATAATCGATTCGTCCATAATACAAATCAAAGTTTTATTTTCAACAAAAATAAATGCCTGTTTATTTGCAACATCCCGCCACCCAAAGCGGACGTACCGCTTTCTAGCCTGAAATCTTAAACTAGTCAACCGGTAATCGAGCTAAGGTCGCGACTGCGCGATTTAGCACCGATCCATCAACCAACACTTGCGCCACACGCGGAGTCCCGTCCGCGCCCCAGATTAACTTTAAAATGCGACCTCGTCTCCAAAATAACGATGGCAAATTAGCCTCTTTTAATAAAACCAGATCCCCCTCCGAAGGGGGCGACGTCCGGTCTGTCCACTTTACACGCTGCTGCAATAAATGCAGATACTCCAGTGACCAACGACGCCACAAGTCCTGACTCATTTGTTGTATCATTTGAAAACGAGACATCCGGTGTCTGCGTTCATCCTTCCAGGGATACTCAGGCAGGGCAGTGAGTGGCTGACCGACCAAAAAATGACCAGGGGTCAGGACTTCCATGTCATTTGCGTCAGAGGAGAGTGGACAAAGCGGACGCGAGTTGAGAACCGCCTCAACCTTACAAAACACAGTTGTAAGTTCCTCATACGTGAGGGTAGTTTCCCCGACTACCCGGCGCAAGTGGGTTTTTGCCGATTTTACCGCGGCTTCAAATATCCCGCCCCAGTGGGGACAGGCTGGCACACTAAATCGCCATGTGATTCCCCGCTGTGCGAGAGCTTGACTTATGCTATTACAATTTTTATCCAGAAAATCGTTCACATCTTTTAAGTAGTTGGCAGTGCCTCTGTAGTTGGTACCGTTGTCGGACCGAATGAGAGAAGGTAAACCCCGTCGCGAAACAAAACGATCCAGCGTGGCGACAAAGGCTTCCGTAGACAGAGCCGAAACCACTTCCAGGTGGACGGCCTTAGTGGCCAGGCAGACAAAAACGCACAGGTATGCTTTCGTGACCCTAGTGTTACGATAGGCTGTGGTTTTCACCAGAAACGGTCCAGCAAAATCCGTACCGACCCCGTCGAACGGCCTAGTAGTCTGACAAACCCGGTCAGAAGGGAGATCCCCCATCTGTGGCTGCATAGTGGAGGCCTTCACCCGATAACAAGCCACACACTTAAATAACACGCTGCGAACCACTCTCCGAGAGGACAAAATCCAGAACTCCCTCTGTAATATCGCCAGTAACGCATTACACCCCGCGTGAGCGTTTTTCAGGTGTCTATCCGAGACCACCAGTTCTACCAAAGGTCCTCCTTTGGGGAGTAGCAGAGGATGACGGCTACCGAAGGGCAGGTCGGCATTTTTGAGGCGACCTCCAACGCGTAACAGTCCATCCGCATCCAGAAATGGGTTGAGCCGAGAGATCGCTCCCTTGAGTTTTGCGCGACCGACGCGCAAAATCTTCAGTTCGTCCTCGAACCGGTCAGCTTGAACCAGCCGTATCAGGGCCAACAGTGAACTCCTGCGTTCCTCAGCACCCGCCACGGGTGATAACTGCCTCTTGTCTGGATGGCGGCAGTTATGTAGAAATCTCCGGATCCAGCAAGTTACTCCTAGCAATTTGTCCAGTTTGCTGTATCGAGCCGTCAACCAATTCGGATCTGGCCTTGACTCGTTTGTTGTCACCAAAACTTTTATTCCAGGGAGCATCCCTAGAGAGCCATCGATCATGGTGACCGGCCATGATGACTCACCCTCCTTTAACCACTCTGGACCCCACCAGAGGGCATGCTGCACCAATTCCGGCGCGGTGCAGCCCCGAGAGGCACAATCGGCAGGATTCCAGGGGCCGGGAACGTGCCTCCAACAAATTTCGATGCCCGAGTTCTGTACCTGAGATACCCGATTGGCCACAATCGTTTCCAATACGTGGGGTGCCCCGCGTAGCCATGCCAGAGCTACCTGACTGTCAGACCAGGCGTAGACATTCCGGATGTCCACCGTAGACGTCAGTTCCTTGTGCATGTGGCACAACAGTTTGGCCAATAGATGCGCCCCGCAAAGCTCCAGCTTCGGGATTGTCAGCCTAGTTTTGAGGGGAGCCACCTTGCTTTTAGCCAGAAGCAAGGAGACGGCGACTCGACCCTTCGAGTCCACCGTTCGCAGATACACCACTGCGGCATACCCTCGTTCTGACGCATCGCAGAAGCCATGTAGGCTTGCCCTGTATTTGCCCCGCGGCAAGATCCGCCGCGGCAACGCCACCTGATTGATCGCCTCGATCGTAGATATCAGAGCGAGCCAAGTGTCGAGTGACAGCCCTACCAGTGGCTCATCCCACGAGACTCCGAGTGTCCACAGTGTTTGCAATAAACACTTCGCCATAAAAATGCACGGGCTGATCCATCCATTTGGATCAAACATCCGAGCGATGGTGGAAAGGATCGTCCTTTTCGACCAAACTCTTGTAGTTTCCAGTTCTACCCGGAATGTGAAAATATCGTGAACCGGCTGATATTTAATTCCCAAAACGGCGATAGAGTTCGGGTCTCCTGCGTCCTCGAATAGCTGAGGATTCTGTTGGTGATCTTCCGGAATCCCAACCAGAAGCTGTGGCTCGTTGGATAACCATTTTCTCAACTCATAACCACCAGCCGCGAGGAGTCCGATAAGTTTATTCCTGATGATGAGCGCCTCCTCCAGAGAGGCTGCCCCTGTGCAGATATCATCTACGAACACGTCACGTGTCAGTACAGCGGCTGCCCGGGGAAAGCGAGCCCGTTCCTGCTCCGCCAGTTCCAGCAGTGACCGGATGGCAATGAAGGGACTCGACTTCAGGCCGTACGTGTTGGTGTTGAGCTCGTAGACGGTTATGGGATCCTCCGAATGTTCCCTCCAGAGTATTAACTGAAACCTCCTGTCCGCAGGATGTATTACTGTTTGGCGGAACATCATCCGGATGTCCGCACCGATCACCACCTGGTGTCTTCGGAAATTTAAAATGATGTCGACAATGTCCCGATGTAACTTCGGACCAGAATGGAGACATTGGTTCAATGAAACTCCAGTAGACGACGGTGCCGATCCGTCAAAAACAGTCCGTAGCTTTCCAGATGAGGCCTTCAACACCGCGTGATGAGGCAAGAAAAAATGATCTGTCGTTGTCCAGTCGACAGTCGCCCGCGACATATGCCCCAAGGCCTCGTATTCTCGCATGAACTCAATATACTTTTCCCGAAGTACCGGATCGCGAGACATACGACGCTCCATGGACAAGAGTCGTTTCTCTGCCAACGCCCTCGATTTTCCCAAGAGAGGGGGACAGTCGATAAAGGGCAGTCGAGTTTCGATCCTACCCGACGCCATCCGGCGTGTGTGATTCTTATAAAAGTTTTCGCACTCCACATGCTCCGGATCCAGACGGGAGACCATGGGAGGCTCTTCCAGTTCCCAGAATTTTTGCATCGTCCTAGCGATGGAGGTAGTAGCGACGACAGGTGAGACATCCCGCGTCTCCTGGTCGAAAACCGGTCCCATTAAAACGTGTCCAAAGATGGTAGGTATAGCTACCAACGAAGAGCGGCCCAGACTCCGCTGAGGCCCTAAAAGGATCCAGCCCAGTACATCCGCTCCCAATATGAGGTCCACCGGAGCCGGCTCCTCGAAATGAGGGTCTGCCAGCATGAGACCTGATGTGTCAGGCATTGCGTCCCGCGGAATGTCTGTCGGTGGATGCCAACCCAGCAGATTGTCGAGTACGATCGCGGCCGCCGCAATCCGTATCGAAGCGGAATGCACAGGAGAGAAGGAAATGTGGGTCTGACCGGACAGACCCCCCACTTCTGTATCTCCGACTCCCCGAATCGGAACTGAGGGAGGCGCGCACTCCAGACGTAGGCGCCTCGCTACCCTCGTAGTAATTAAGCAGCCCTGTGCCCCAGTGTCTAGGAGGGCTCGTATCCGGACGAAGTCCCCCCTAGGTCCCCAAACGCGTACCTGCGCGATGGGCAAAAGAACCGTCCTCGGTTCCGACGTAGCCCGACCACAGGCTAGTCACGCGTCAGAGCCAGCAGCCGACCCTGTCGAACCGTGATGACTCGGCCAGTAAGTCGGACGCGTGCAGGCCACCATCCGGGGTGGTGCGTATCCAGGTGCCCTACCATACCGGTGATAGGGTGGGTGGTATTCCAACCTCGGGTACTCGTGCAGTACCGGTGAGAACTGTTGACGGTTCTCATGTCGCTGTTGTTCCGGCAACGGCGACGGAGGATACGCGTACGAGTATCCGGGTGTTGGGTCCGGAGGTGGGGCTCCCTGTACCCAGTGGCCCTTAGAGGCACCAACTCCTGGTGTTGGTCGCGCCGGGTGCCGGGTTGTAGCCAGAACCTGGCTCCGTTCCGGCGGTCCCCAACTCACCTGAGCCGGGGTGTACGAGGGGTTGTAGTGTGGCGGCCGTGGCGGACTCCGTCTTTCCGGAGGCGGAGTTGACCCCGGCCCCAAACCGCCACTCGTGGGAGATCCCCTCTCCCGAACCGGTGCTGAGCCCTCAGCACTACGGGTGCACAGTAAGCGATGGTGCGGTCCGCCGCACACATCGCAAGGCCTCGCCTGGGGACACTCATTGTACCTATGTCCTCCCAGGCAGGCATAACACAATCCTCGTGTCCGCACGAGGTTTCGGCGCTCTTTTGTGGGCAGCCCGAGAATTGCTGGACATAGCTGCTCCAAGTGCTGCTGTCCGCAAATCCGGCATCCAGAGCCGGGGTTGATGGCGGCCGCAGCCACCAGCCTGCCGCGACCCTTCCCTGGGTTGCGTGGCGGCTGGGCGCCGTAGACTCCGGAAGTGCGGGCCGGCGCACTTGTCGGAGCCTCCTGGGAGGCTAGCTGGTTTTCCAGCAGGCCAGCCTCCTCTTCCAGGAACTCCAGAAGTTCCCCTATCGAGGGCAGAACGCTGCCGAGATCCTTGTGGACCAGTCGATTCCGCTCGAACTTGTCCCTCATCTCCTGCGACAACTTGGCCAGAACGATGTGCAGAAGAAGGAAGGACCACTGGTCGACGGGCAGTCCGAGCGTCCTTAACCCGTTTAAGGACACGGTGAGCGGGGTGATCAGCTGCGTCCTCAGCTGAGCCCTATGGTTGACCCTCGGCAATCCCAGCAGATGGGTCACGTGCGCGTCCGCCTGAAGACGCGGCTTTTCGTACCGCTTCTCCAGCAGCTGCATGGCGGTGTCGTAGCTCGCATCCTGCAGCTCCAGATGCTGTACGAGCTGTCTGGGTTCTCCGTCTAGGAAGGAACGGAGATATGCCAGCTTTTCGGCCTTGGTGAAATCCTTCCGAGTATCCACCAAGGCCAAAAACATGTTCCGGAATCCAGCCCAGTCCCGCATACATCCGGTGAAATGCGGGACCTCCAGGGCACCCAATCTTCCCATGGCGCTGGGTCCAGGGGTGTGGAGCGAAGCGGGGCGCGCAACAGGCTTCCCCTCCCGCAGTCGCTCGATGTCCTTCACCCGCTGAAGGACCTTGTCGTAAATGTCTTGGATGTGCTTCAGATCCTTGACATATTGGGCGTGGAGGGCCAGCTCCTTCTCCCCGACCGGGTCGGTTGACAATAGAGCGGTTACCGACCGCTCGGCCAACAAGAAACGAGCCTGCATTTCTTTCGAACGCGTCTCCAAGGCGTCCTCCCGGTTAGGCCGATCTACTAATGCAAGCAGCCCGGTGAACCACCGGAGCTGCTGAGCCAGCTCCTGCCGTGACGCTGTCATTATAAATAATTTAAACTAAATAAACCTAAACACAAAATTAAAACGAGTCAACGAAAACACGGAATCGATTATCCCGAATCGACTCGATGCTTTCAATTGAACGAAATTAAATAACAATTAACGTTCCGAGAAATGTCCCAGCCCAAATGAATGAACGAACGAAAACAACGGTACTACCAACCTTACAACTCAACCGCACCCGTCCCGGAAGTGCGATCCCACACGAAATGAGCCCAACCTATTACGAACTAAAAAAAATACACAGAATTACACCGATCAACCTAGAGGTCCGGTATCAACCACGCTCTGCCACCAAAATGTTGCGGAAACCCACAACACACACTATGCTATTGCTTAAAATTACACATTAAAAATAGAAAAAAATCCACTCACAGTTCCATGCCGCTCCCGCCGTCCTGAACGGGATCCATATGGTCCGATGGGGCCCGAATCCGGCTCCGGGTCTTCTAGGGTTCCCTAAACACACCCAAACTACCCCAAAGTGCACTTTCCCCTTGAAATACCTGTTACTCCAGCAGCGGTGTGGCCGACATCCCGGCTAATTGTTTTCCCGAAACAATTCGCTTACGACGCACACTCACAAACACAGGTTGCACAATCCACTTAATTAGAATAATTCGGCTCCAAATGCCCTTATTACTACATAAAATCTATTTAATTATCAACACACGATAACTATCAACCAGCCATATTGCCTTCCAGAGACAAGTGTGTAAAAAAAGAACAACTAGTGATGGGGCCATTATGCCACCAAACAAAATTGAATCTCGATAATCGATTCGTCCATAATACAAATCAAAGTTTTATTTTCAACAAAAATAAATGCCTGTTTATTTGCAACATATGGAAAGGGAGAACGGGCCATAAACCACCACGCGGGCCCAGTGCGGATTGGTGGTTGTTAACGATTGCTAATGCAGCCGGGACCAACGGCTTTACGTGCCTTCCGAAGCACGGAGGAGCTCGAGATGATAAATTTTTGGTCACCCATCCGATGACCGGCCTTTGCGAAAGTTGCTTAACCTCAGCACTCGCAGACCGGGCGCGTTAACCACTGCGCCATCGAGCTCCTATATTAATCTTCCTTCTCCTCCTTTTAATATGTTATGGATGAATTTGATTACGTTTACGGAAACGCAAATTCGGTTGGCAGTTGAGCTTCTGTTTCTGATGACAAACGAGGAGATTTAAAATAATATATTATTTTTTATTTATTTATTTATTAGATTCACCAACGTTTGTTTACATTGTTTCCAAACAGATAACAGTTGGGCAAATACATAACTAAATGTAACAAACACTTACAGGTAAATACCGCATGAACCATATTATTAGAAAACTAAGTTACTCTAAGATATTTAATTAAACATGATTATACTTATCTATAACTAGGACCTTCTACACAATGAATAATATTTTTTAACTATGACACAACTTTCATGACGGTGCGACGGAGCTTGTTAGTTGAGTCCGAGTAAATATCAGTGATGTCACTAAATTAATTTACCACTTTACACAGTCTGGAAACAGGGGAGTTGGAGCCTGACACTGTTCTACGATAAGGTCTTACAAAAGGGGTTATCTTATTACGAGGATATCTAAGTGGGACACGCAAATTTTTACTTAATAGTTGGGGACAGTCAATACTATTGTTAAACATTTTGAATGTAAAAATTTAATCATTAAATACTCGACGATTTTCCAGATAACTCAATTTAAAATGTCGTAAACTATCCTTAAACGGTCTAAATTTTCTGTTGTTTCCCATTCCTGCTGAGTATATTATAGAAATATATATTTACACATACAAATTCAAATTTTCGTTAACGTCATAGAATGGCAAATATAATTGTTAACTTTTGCCTGACATTGCCTACTTATTATTTAGGTATAAAATACATATTGTGTAATCTTGTCACGTTGAATAGGCTGGTCGTGTCTGTTTTCAGCACCGTAGTTGAGGCAGGGTCCTAGTTGACCCTTACACACAATCATGTGTTATTTCATATTACTTTTGTTGTTGTATTGTTATCACGTTTATTTTATCACAATTATATTGTATATCTCGTTGTTATGTTTGTGTAATTGTCAATTAACGTTTTCTTATTCTTAAGTCATGTGTGTCTTCAATAATTATTTATTACCATTTCATCGAGAAAGTTACCAGACGGTGTATAATTTTAAAAGGTTCATCATCATCATCATCATCATCATCATCAGCCCACTTCCGCCCACTGCTGGGCATAGGCCTCTTCACTCGCACGCCGCTCTTTACGGTCCTGCGCCATCCTCATCCATCCCCTACTCGCCACCCGGACTAGGCCGTCCGACCACCGAACTGGAGTTCTGCCCACCGATCGATGAGATTCTCCACCACTCTGTTACTCCGTTACTGCTGCCACTTGAGTCGTGTGATCCGTTTACCGACGGCCGTAAAATATGGATGACAATAAAGAATAAAGAATAAATTTATTTGCTGTGTAAAACTTAAGACTAAATACATAAAACTTATAAAATAACATACTTATGTCAACATAATAATATAATGCGTTACAAGAAATCATTGAAGAATATTGTAAAGTTTTAAAATTAAGGTTAGTAGTGCAGAATAACCAAAGTGATTCCTTAACTAAGTAAACTATACCCGTATCTCAGGCATCTAATCGGTGAGTGTGATAGCGCTTGCTTACATAACATTTTATTAAATAGCACTAAATTATAATATTTTTAATAACATTTTGCTTATGCAGCATGTTGCTGCCATTGTATACCAACTTATGTAATAACTAATAATAGATGTTCGGTGTCATTGTAGGATTTCCCTATATTTTGTATGCCAATTTTGTATGGTTTTCTTACAATTTATTTTATTCATATGATATATACCTAGTGTTAAATTAAGTTTCTTATACAAAAAACTTCCAAGAAAGCAAAAGAATCTGTGAGAGTGAGCTGTACGATATAGCTCAGTGGAACAAACAATGTTTACTCGCCTTTTGCTGGTTTGTAGTGCAGGACTATAGGGCGTTAGTGAATGTTTCTGTGTTACAGTTAGTAGTATAAACAACTGACGAACAGAAAGGACATCACATTCAGCTAGGAGTTCTGCTGTCGGGAAACGGAAAGGACGAAATGTGATAACTTTCAAAATGGCTCTCTGTGCTATTTCTAAGTTTAGCATGGTGGTTTTATGAGCGCCTCCCCAAGATGAAATGCAGTACGTTAGCAAAGATTGGCAAAGGGCTAGATAAACCTCTTTAAGGAGTTTTCCTTTAGCGGCATATCTTAAAATTTTAAAGACAGATTAAATTTTGAACTCTAGTAGTAAAAGCTTCTATATGTGCTTTAAAATTCAGATATCTATCTATGATGATGCCTAGGTATTTAATTGTGTTTTTACTACTGAGTTTAGGACATACTAGACTTTTTAGCGCTTTGGATTTAAAATCTGTTAGCTTTTAAGATTTATGTATGAATAAATAAATAAATAAATACACAGTCAATATCAGTCGAGTCAAAACAGTGATGTGCCACTATTGCATGTAGTCATGGGATGGTTGGGTCAGTAAATTATACGAAAAAGTCATGTGTTTGGTTTTGTCTGTGTTTATAGTCAACATATTTGTTCTAAGCCGCTTTGTGACAGAATCAAAGCCAGCTTGGGCTATACCGAATGTGTCATTCCAATTGTCGGCACTAAATAGTAAGGCTGTATCGTCAGCGGATGATATTATCTGACTATTGTTTTGAAGGGGGAGAATAAAGTGATTAAAAGTAGCAAATCATTTAATTACCTTTAAATCTCCCTATATCAGTATACAGGAGTTCTTAGAAATAATTTATGTAAATTCTCTGCGGGTCGCCTGCGTGGAAGGCGGTTTAGATAGTTTGCGTGGGCGCTGCGTTTGGACACTTGCCGCTTCAGCGACTTGTCAATTGTCGACCCACGTCCTGTAAACGTTTTATTTAATTGGACTTTGTTTTGACGCCTTAGTATTTGGTAGCCGAATGAGGTATCCATTGTATGTACTATTTAAGGGAACACGATATAAATACGTGAAACTTAATTCCAACTGTTGTCACTAATTTCAAAATCGCAAATCTCAAAATTTCAAAAAAAAATAATTCACTCTGCTCTCTCAGAAACGACCACACGTCTAACTTAACTTAACCAAACGGACAACGGTAGTTAAAGTTAAATTTCTTTATTTAGATTTAGATTTTTAAAAATCACGAATCACAATGAAATCAAATGATAATAAATTTTTTTCAGTGTTATGAAGTTCGGTTTGAAGAAAATCGGAATATCGAAATTTTAACTATTTTGGGAATATTTATTAATTTATTTATTAGACATACCAACAGTGTACATATTATTTACTATTGATATAATTACATACACAGAGGACAAGTACTGATATGTACACCTAAAAATAGGTACGCACAACATTTGCCATTAACCGTCTTCCGTCTTCCATTTAATAATAATAAATGTAAAATCATCACATTCACGCGTAAACGCTGTACACAAATTGTTGACTATACTCTATCTGACGCACCCCTACAAAGGGTAAGCGAAATTCGTGACTTGGGATTAACTTTAGACTCTAGATTGGACTTTCATAACCATGTGACTACTGTATGTAAAAAGGCTAGCAAAATGTTAGGCTTTGTCATACGCACTTCTGCTCAGTTGAAGGGAGTAGGGGTTGCCTTGGTACTTTACAATGCGTATGTTCGAAGTAAATTGGAGTACTGTGCCATTGTTTGGGATCCTTACGAGGAGAAATATATTCTTTTACTCGAAAGAATACAGCGCGTGTTGGCTGTATAAGAGCAAATACAGTTACTACCCTTACCTATATCCATCTTTATTTGTCTCTGGTATGGTGGGATTAAATACGATTAAACTTAGGAGGGCTATGCAGACGATAATGCATTATCTGTCCATTATGCGTAACAAGATAGATAGCCCAACGATATGAGGTAAAGTGGGGCTATTGGCTCCCAAGCGTCTATGTTGGGACATGGAGGGGACGGTTGCACCGCGGCGGCGCCCGCGCCTCCTGTGGTGGCCCCCGACGCGCACCACGTACGCAGCTCACGCACCCACCATTCGGGCTTTACGGCTTATTGGGGATATGCTCGCTCACGACTACGATACTGACATATTTGCTGATACCTTTGGACTGCTCTGTTATAAAGCCCTATTATATATTAATAATATTGTTTGTAATAATTCTTTATGACATTTAATTTAATTTGCGTAATTGTGTACTACTAATTTTGGACGTATATTTTTTATTTGACATACCTAAGCATTTTTATTGATTTTGTTTGACATAATAATTATTGACAATTTGTACTTTAATTGGTTTCTGACATTCCCTTTGTATTAATATTAATTTACTATTTTTGCTTTGCTAATTTATCTGACTTTGTATATTCTTATTTTAGCATGCTGGCGATTTGGGTAAACTGTGAGGTAGCATGTACACTGTATAATAATAAATAAATAAAATAAATACATAAATAAATTAACTTCTTCTAACAGCTGTTACATAATTACTTTGTAATAATTCATTATGACTTCTTTCAATCTTATACTTCATTTTCATATAACATCCCCTTCAAGTTAAAGTTTGTAAAGTAATAATTTGGAGTCTCTGAACCGATCACCGACAACAGGCGAGGCTTTCCCTTGAGTGTTTGTTCAATTATGTTACTTCTGTGTCAGTAATTATCTTCGAAACATTTCTGATGAGTTTACCTACTTTTGTAGTGAATTTGAATGTTTGTGTTAAATCTAGCTTATCAATTTTCATGCCTGGAATTGCGCCTCTTACTGGTTCAACAGAATACCTAATGCTTGGTAACGCTGTAAAAGCTATAGGCAGCCATCACCAAACTCTGTCCTGCCAAACAGAAATGTCATGTCATAGACGCTGTAAGGGAGAAAAGAGCTTGAAGCTTGCTGAGTTTCTTGCCGGTTCTTCTCTGGTCTGTGTGGCTACATAACACTAGTGCTTAAGCTACTTTCATTGTAGTCAGAGCAATGTATGTGATGTTGTCTATAAAATAAAGTATAAAATAAAGTATGAAATAAGTTATATAAAGTAAGAAAGAAAGGAAGAAGAAAGAAAATCATTTACTGACAAACACACACACACACACACACCCTCACACGAAATACAAATAACGTGTTAAATAAAATCGCTTGCCGTCATAAAAACCTCTTGCATATCTTAACATAATTTTGTACTAGGAGGTAAGAAGTTGGAAGAACTACAAACAATTGATGATTAATCAACACTTAAAATAAAACTTCATAAAAAGTAAGTACTTATAGCTGTAGAAACTAGCTACAATAACTTCTTTATTATTAAAACAAAAATAAGTTTATAGTCTTGTGACTTGTGGTTGATTTGAATCATAAATAACGGAGAGTCCCGCCGACGACATCGTCAGCGTAGATAAACATATCCCGTAATCCTAAAAGAATTATAGAAAATCTTTTCTTAGTGTCATCTAAGTGTCCACAAATTTAGAAAACTGATATCCGAAAGCTACGTAAACCCTACGTAATTCTTACTAGCATTTGAAATGAGTTGTAAATTTTTTGCTCTTATTTAAATTGTTAAGTTTGTTATTACTAATAACTTAGAAAATTTATGTAGTTTTTCCTCTTTTAAGATTTACACAAACTCCACATTTGCATGCCGTGGCGGTCAATAATAGAAGGCTGTACTAAGCATTTAAGATGTTATTGTATGTTACATAGTTTTTTGTGTTAGTACAAGTTTTCGCTAACTGTCCTTAATAAATAAATAAATAAAATTAAATAAATAGTGTACTTCTATTAAACATAATCAGAATAATGTTTAGTAGTCATTATTAATTAAAGTTCTATATTTCTATAGGTACACTTTTAAAAAAGGGCTATTAAAATGTAAATGATTATGTTCATTATAACAATGCATTGAACTGACATTCCTCCAATTACTAAACGAAATGTCTACGGTTGTATTTAATCTCTAATTCTAATTTACTTTGTTATATTACAACTACTTTTACGTTATACTCGCGTTTATTTCACACATTAATTTGATTTAATGTTTGTCCTGATGTTTCAATGTGTAATGTAGTGCTCGCGGAAACTTTAGAAAATAATATGACTTTGTAAGTTTTTTCCAAAGGATTTGGTATTTATTGTTTCATTTTTACACTTTAATTTAAGATATAGTGAAATCCATGAAGTGATCGGTGATACCGTGGTTCTAAGTTTATCTATCATCAGGTCCTTACCTATGAAATAGACGTTTTTTTCTCATTTTTAAAATTCAAAAAAATTCAAAATTCAAAATCATTTATTCAGTTTAGGATACAAGTAGCTCTTGTGAATGTCACTATGCCATCTCATTTAAAAGGTGTATTACTTCTAAAAGTCAATACCGGTTGTTAATATTATTATACACCTTTAATTAGGACTATGTTACTTAGGCTTCAGTAATAACAATGATTATTAATTTTGTGTCTTTATTGCCCAATATTTTTTTAAATTTACTATTTTTTTGTTCGCAGAATTGTCTTATGTTTCATTGTAGTTTTGAAGGGACTTGATTTTTTTCTTTTTAATGTCTGCTATATTTAGCTAGTGAAACAAACACACTACTCTACAATTTTTATAGTGTTACCATAAATAGATGCTAAGAAAATTAAAAAAAAACGTAAGTATGAAAAATAAAATTTTATAAAATATCTTTATACAAAACGTCAATTTCATAGGTAAGGATCTAATATTAAAATTATCAGCCATCATAAAAATATTAGTGGTACTAATTTAGGATTCCCGGTTAATAAACTTCAACCCTTTGTCTTATCGGCGCCTACCATTACTGACTGAAGCGATTTATCAGTTGTAGCTGATTAATTGGGTGCTACGTAACTGTTGCTTAGTTTTCACGGAGTCTACGCAAAATAGAACTTGTGAAACGTAATCGAATTTAAAGGCCAATTCTATTTTCGGCGACCATATTCCCGATTCAAAACTCTATTGAGTTCCAACAACTCAATTATGGGCCGAATTTAAGCTGAAATCTTTTGTGTTATTAAATCTAACTTTTTTTAGTGAGATTGTCTCTTGTTAAATGCAATTTATTATCAAACTGGGGCGTTGTTCTGCGCCAGACAGGTTTCTTGGACAAGTTTTTTTATTGCGTTCTGCGTGAGTAAGGTCACCGCGTGCAATAGTTGGGAAAACTTTATTATATAAACAAGAAATGAGGGCTTTCGTACTCAGTAGATACGTTTCATCATCAGCTCATATTGTGTTCCCACTGCTGGGGCGCGAGCTTTCCTTATGGATGGATAGAGTGATCGGGGCAAAAACCACAATGCGCTCCCAGTGCGGATTGGAGGTTGTTAACGACTGCTAATGCAGCCGGGACCAACGGCTTTACGTGCCTTCAGAAGCTCAAGATTTTCGATCACCCGACCGTTGAACGGCCTTTGCGAAAATTGTTTAACGTCACCAATCGCAGACCAGACGCGTTAGCCACTGCGCCATTGAGCTTCTTCAGTAGATACATACGCATTAGTAATATGGAACCGCACTACATAGTCTCTGTTCTTTGTCATCATCAGCCTATTTAAGTCCACAGCTGGACAAAGGCCTCTCTTAGTGCACGCCGCTGAGCACGATCCGCGGCTACTATCATCCAGCTCTTGCCAGCCACCTTGCGAAGATCGTCGCTCCACCTAGACAGATGGGGTCCTATATGACTCCTCGCAGTGCTGCCAAAGAATTAATTTATTATGTTAAGAAATGAAATGAAATCTATTTGGGACAGAACAGTTCAAACATACAGATAAAAATGGAAAAAAGCATAGGAGTGTCCCAAAACAGTTCCGACTCAGCAAAATGCTAGCCTTGAGGTTAGCGCTGATCTTCTGTCGGAACCGGTTTAGGTGATGCTGCGATGGCAACACAAAAGTAACACACAAAATAAAATAAAAAATAAAAGTCAGTCAGTTGTTTAAAAACAAAAATAGTAGCCTTATCAAAATGGAATAGATTGATAAAAAAAAATTAAAGGCTGTATATTCCGAATCCAAGTTAAGTTTATTTATATTTTTATTTAAAGTGGTACACCTTGTGAAAGTCATAACTATTTATTTTATTATTATGATGTTCATAAATCGTATAAGCCATTTATTATTTAGCTGATCCTTTTGTTAACAGACGTAGCACTTAGGCCGACGCGTCATATAAATATAACGGATCTGTTTGACGTTACTCATGTAACCTGTGAAATATTCTACGTCCAAATGTTAGTGTGGTTACCAACATGGTTATGAAAACAACTCTTAATGCTTTGAGATAAGAGTCACGAATGCTAAAAAGTGTTTATGTAACTGTGTTCGTGTGGGGCTGAGCCATTACTGAATATTTTTCACATTTTATAATATTTACTTGTCGAAATTTTATGTACTCTCTAGAGTTCCAAGAAGCTTATGGCATTACAGCTGTGGTTTACCTAATAATTACTTATTACCTATCAGGCTATGACTATGAAACCAATATCAACCAAATCATCGTCATAGTCATTTTATGAAATGATATGAAAAAATATTTATTCAGTGTCACACAGTAATACTTATCATCATCATCATCATCAGCCCCTCCTGATCCACTGCTGGGCATAGGCCTCTCTTTGCCTGTGACATCCGCCTCGATCCTGCGCTAACACTTATACATAAAATAAAATAAAAATATAATTAAAAAATGCAAAGTGACAGATATTTTGTCAAAACACCAAAGGTGTCCCGACGCTCTTCCGTGGAAACTTAAAAAAGAGGACACCTGCAGAACAGAACAGACACAACAAACAAGAGAAAACTTGCAAACAAAATGTACTATTACCTACTGCAATAATTAATAAATACCATGATTATGCAACCATGCTTATTGAAGTGGCTAAGCTAGCAACCCGTTACAGATAATCGTACCGTATAGTGCCATCTTTTGACGACCTCCTTGGTCGAGTGGTTTGTACACCGGTTTTCATGGTGTTGCCATCTCTGAGGTCCCGGGTTCGATCCCCGGTCGGGTAAATTTAGAAATTATTGTTTTTCTAATTTGTCTCGGGTCTGGGTGTTTTCTATGTATAATAAGTATGTATTTAAGTATTTTAAGTATGTTTATCCGTTGTCTAGTAACCATATAACGAGTTTCATGACGAAGCTTCTCTTGAGCTAGATAACTGGTGTGAGTGTAGGAAAATTTATTTATTATTTAATTATTTATTTATTTATCTTTATTCTGAAGTTTGGAGATCAGTTTACAAAATTTTCTGCGATCCCGCATATAGCTTGTTTTAAGTGGCGATACTAAGTCCAGTCCACTTTTTGATGTCGTCCAGCCATTTACGTCGTGGACGTCCCGGAGCTCTCTTTCCCGGAATTTTGCCTTCGAGGATTAGCGGTGGGAACTCGTTTAAGGAGCCTCTCTGCATGTGTCCGAAAAAGGCAACCTTAGACATCAGCTCTCTTCTGCAGTTGGCCTATACATACAAATAAATTATGTTAATGGACAAATTATGCGAAAAAAATAATGTCGAACTTGTTATGGCATGCATGTCATAGTTATAGCATTATAATATATAGCAGTGGTTTTTTTCTTATTATCAGGTAATGAATATGACACCAATAATAACTTACAATTATCTAATGTTATTGGATAGTAATGCGAAAACAACTTGCCATGCTAGAGCTCCAAAAAGCTAATGGTATTAGAACAGTGGTTTTTTTCCCTAATATTATCAGGTTGTTATTTTGCTTTCTGTTTTTTATAACAACTGCTATTTTATTGTTATTTTATTATCTTAGGTGAATCAACAGTAACAAAACTAGAGTAGCTATGTAATTGTTTTTATGTGAAACATTTTTTGGCAAACCTGTTATGTTATTTCATATTAAGACTAGAGATTGTATACGAGCTTATGGGGGCTTCCTTTGATTATGAGGCCCTTGTTCGGACGACAAATCTGTTAAATTATTCTGAGGGTGACGGCTTGAAGGTGAAGAATGATTCGTGTTGTAATCCAATTCTGTGCAGGTTCAAAATTGGGTTATGGTGAAACGTGATTTATGGAACTGGTGTTTGTGCAAGGTCACAGGAAACGTCTGATACCGTTATTACTACCTTGTATATACACTGTAACAGTGTTTTGCTCGTGATATGAACATCGTTACATATTGTTATGTAATAAGTCTAAACCTCTTTTATTGGTCTGTCGAACTTAATTGATGGGATGAACAGTAAGTAGGCATTGGGGTATTTTTTTGTTTTCCATTAAAAAAAAATCTTTTTGTGCAAGTCCTTTTTAACTGTATGCTTAGTAAAATGTTATATAATTTTTTAACGCAAATTTTGTTGCGAACAAATTACAAAAACAGAAATGTTGCCCTTGGCTTTCAAAGTAAAAAGTACTTAAATAGTGTTGAATAATTTCGGCGGGCTGGTTAGAACCACGATAGCTCAATTGAGAGAGCACCTGACCCGGTATGTCAGAAGGGTGCGGGTTCAAATCCTGCTCGTGGAAATTTTTTCAACATTTGTGTTTTTGTATGCTTAGTTTTTTTCTCGGCAAATTGACTGCTGCCTTTTTATAGGTAATGTTACAGCTCAATGAGCGGAGGTAGTTTTCTTTGGATATTATGAATAAACTTCCACATTTGTTACTTTTACTCTATACAGATTGATAAAACAATAAAGATAGATAAAAACAAAAAATAAAATAAAAAAACCCGACTGCTAAAACAATTATATACTCGTAAAAACCGAACTAACTTAAAAAATAATTGCAAAGAAAAAAAACAAAGCTCTACGATCTCAGAATTCCATTTGAGCAATGTTGAATGCAACGTGAAATATTTCCTTGTCGGATACCTATACTTAAATAATAAAATCTATAATAAATGAGTATTAATTAAATAAATACATTGAATATTGATAGTTGTCGCAGACGGGGACAATCACCAACCAAGCGGCCGTGGCTAGCTCAATTAAATCCGCACTCTCTTTGTTTGGTTGGCGATTGTCCCTGTCTGCGACAACTACCAATATTCAATGTACCTATATGTAATATGTATGCCCGCCGTCATCATAAGAAAATCCTACTCAAAATATTAATTACCTGTGTAAAACATACTAGAAAGCGCAGCCTCAAAGTAATTTATTTTATTAAAATTTATAGATTGCCGCAAAATTAGTTCCTGGACGCCTTGTTGTATTGAATACGTAGGCTAGGCATTGTGATTGTAGGCTCGCCTCTCACCCACAGGCCGCTCGAGTAAAATGATTGACAATAAGACAAAAAGCCTCAAATGTTTTGTTGTGAAGGAGGATAAACAATAGTTATTGTCAGAGTTAATGAGAATTGTTACCTTAATAAAACTGTTATTATGTGTTCCCGTGGCTCTTTATTAGGTGGAGATAGTGTTATCTCAACTTGTGCGTCCCTCCAACAATGTGCCTTTTCACCTGACGATAAACTTGTTATGGCTTGTTTGTCACCACTAAATGAAGAATTAGCGCAATTCCCTGATACTATGAATACGTTATTTGAAGCAATAGTAAATAAAGACATTATTTATTAAAATGTTTTTGTTTTGTTTAAGTACATAATTTTTAACGCAAATTTTGTTGCGAACAAATTACAAAAACACAAATGTTGAAAAAATTTCCACGAGCAGGATTTGAACCTGCACCCTTCTGACATACCGGGATAATAGTGTTGAATAATTTCGGCAGGCTGTTAGAACCACGATAGCTCAATTGGAAGAGCACCTGACCCGGTATGTCAGAAGGGTGCAGGTTCAAATCCTGCTCGTGGAAATTTTTTCAACATGTGTGTTTTTATTATTTATTATTTAAAATAGTATTGAGTTTTTCAAAATGGGTTACGAATCTATCCCTTGGGGATCAGTACCGTACAATTAGGCTGTTGTGGTTATTTCGAACCGTGCACGTGTGACAAAAAGTCTAACTTAGTTAGAATTTTAAAAAAATAATTTTGTATTAGACAAAGTGTTGAAAAAATTCCACGAGCGGGATTCGAACCCGCACCCCATGACATGCCGGGTCGGGTGCACTGACAACTATGCTATCGTGGCTCAATCCAACTCGCCGAAATTAATCAACACTATCTACTTTTACTTAATAAGCCAAAGGAAGTATTCAATATCGACAACTACTACGTCATCAATCTTAATATTTTTACAAATATTGAAAGATCAGTTGAGAATTAGGCAAGCTATATTTATGATTATTTACATACAATTTTACGCAAATATTGTTGCGAACAAATTACAATTTGAAAAAAGACAAAATCAAATCAAATCAAATCTTTTTCCACTCCACTATATACATCTGTAGGCTGAGGTTTGTACATGCAATTTTTCTGACACAATTTTGGGATAAATATTCGTTTTATGACTCACTGACAATATTTCTTACGATTTTTGAAATTTTTGTTTGGTGTTTGTCTGTCTGTATGTCCTCTTATAACTCAAGAACGGCTTGACCAATCTTGATGAAACTTTGTATGTAGTAAGAACATATGGTTGTGCAAATGATAGGATATAAAAAAATATTCACAATTTTCGCACAGCGAAGCGGGCGGGTGACTGCTAGTAAATAATAATAAAGTATTAGCTCAAATAAATTATGTCTGTTTTATGATAATTGTTAATAACAAAGAATGATTAATTAATGGAAATTTGATAGAATGGTGAGTATATCTGATATGTAGGTTCGAAAGTCGTAGTTGCAAAGCATGCTGTTACAAAAAAGTTTTCAAATTTCCCTTTCGAAAAGCCGTTGTATCGAAAACCGCTGTATCGAATGACGGATTCGCGAAGACGCTGTTACAAAAATCCTTTTATATGTGGTTCGCTAGATCATTAGTCACGGTATCGAAATCTATTGTTGCGATTAAAAGATCAAAAGATTAAATGATTAAACCTTTGAGTATTACTAAAGATGTATAACTTTCCTGAGGCCCGCCACGAACGTCTAAGATTATTAAAAAGGTGACGCTGTACTGTGTTCTGTTTCGTTTACAGGCATTTAACAGTTTTTAATCCATCATCATTTCACATTTCTATAGTATAAAATACAACAAAAAAATTTAAAAAGAGGTTTCTCACTTTCCCGCCAAGAAGTCTATCTCGAAGTAACTCATTGAGCTAACATGACACTCGAGAAAAATTTAATTCAATTTATATGTATTACAAACATACTCATCCGCTTGACAAACAACGATTTGTTGTGTGGGTAGTAAATGACATTTACATTGAGCAAACGTAATTCTAATAAAACAATTTGTTCGGCAAACATTACTGGAATCAAGCGATTCACTGGAATTATGTGTTTACGAAGCATGTTTTACTTGTATTATAAGTTTATGAAACACAGAGTATTTGTTTATAGTATTTAGTTTTGGGACGATTTTCTAACCCCTATCAAAAAACAGAGTTAATTTGCGAATTTATTAAAATTCCATTTCAAAAAGTTTTTTTTAACCCCCGACGTAAAAAGAGAGGGGGTGTTATAAGTTTAACGTGTCTGTCTGTGTATCTGTCTGTGGTATCGCAGCTCTCAAAGGGATGAACCGATTTTCGTTTAGATTTTTTTGTGTCATAGATAATGTTTTGTATACCTAGCTCGGCAAATGACTCCACTCCACCTGATGGGCTGATGAGCTCAATCCTTTTGCCACGCAATTTGCCTCTCAAATAGAAAAGGATTGTCAGCTGTCAGATTGACTTCCTCTTCACGTTTCGGTGGGTGGATCGTGTGTTCTTTTTAATTTGGATTACGGTGATAATAGTGTGGAAATGGAGTCCAGACGCAAGGACAACTGGGGCAGCGCGAAAACAACGCAGCATCAGTCACCCTCACCCTGGCGGCCCACAAGGTGCCTCTTCACGCCTCGTTGTTGGTAGTTCGACAATTTGTAGTAGTCTGATGCGTGATGCAGGTGTGTTTGCCAATTCTGAGTATAAGGCATTGAATCTGATAGCTTTGGAGACTGCTAAGATCGTAAAATGAAACCGCTTCAAAAAGTTGGGCCTACTTTAATTAAATTGGAGCTGGACTTCTTGGTACGATATCTTTAGTAACTATTAGGGAATTGTTAGTATGATTTCTTTACCGGCCTTCGTCAAACGAATCTGATGAACCTCATAATCTGATGCGGTGGATGCGGGGCAGCCAGCACCAACATCATCCTGAACACCGTATATCTGTGGGAGGACAGCAGCTGCATGCCACAAAATAATAAGGACACTGCAAAAGATATAAACGAGAGATACAATCGCGCTCGAGCACGCCCGTTCCCGATATCCTATCTATCATCAGTTTTAGCATACCGGAGATAGAAAAAAATATCTATCTATGTTTTTGTCGTCCCAATAACCTATCGGAAAGTAAGGAATCTTATCCGCCCACGCTATCTATCGGTGGGAGGGACATCCCGCAAATAGAAATTTGTATGGAAACGGAACATTAGGCGTACTTACCTATCATTTTGACAGCAATCTGTCAGAAAATTTACCTATCAAAAATAACAGATTTGATAATGCGCCGAATTTCAGGGATAAACGTTTGGATACCTAGGCATTTTTTATAAATTTTATATTCTATAAAAATCTGATAGTGTATTTAAGTTTTTTTTTCATTCAAAATATGTTTAATTCAAGTGAAAGTGACTTAGAACTGCTAAGTAATGGAATTTTTTACACCTAAAGGAAAGCAATCATTCATACAAATGTCACGAGTGTCAATGTCAAACATCAAGAAGACAGACGCGTCAAGACACGCGGCGGACTTGCGTTTCGTTAAAACGTAAAATAAAAAATATATTAATAGTTCACATAATTTTGGCTACAATTAGCCTAAACATACAATTTTGCTTTAGATTTAGTTATATTCAATACTTTTTTAAATTAATTTTTGCGAAAAAATACAACTTGTATCGATATATTTTTTGATGCATTGTACAGTAATTGAACGCACAAGAGGGCCAGATAGTGAGCTCTGTCTATCAATTTCGATAGATAGACCTCAGAACAATAACTAAAGCTATAGAAGGATGGCTAAAATAAAAATCGTGCAACTATGTTTAGTTCCGTTCTATCTTATGACTAGAAAAGGAGGTTGGAGTGCAACAAATGGTTGACACTTAGTTTTTATTTTTTGTATTGTTATGTCAAACGGTCATCAGCTAATCGGTGATCAAAAAAAATCTTGAGTCCTTTATAAAGTCACTCACTACATTACTTCAAATATGACGTCACAAATCTGGTGACACCTTTGCTATTTTAGTCCGGTTTCTATAGCTTTAGTTATTATTCTGAGAGATAGACAGGCCTTACTGAAGTTTTTGGGACGTCATTCGAAGGTAGATAGGAATATACTATTTTCCATCGATAGCAATCTATCAATAACTGAAGATAGGTTATTGGGAACGGGCGATAGACAACCTCTCGCAGACATGGACTCTCGCGACAGACGCGCTGTGATTCCGCGTCTATGAGGGTCTATATGTGCGTTGCTCGACCGCGGTATTACGAAGCTTTCCTTCTCCTCGTCCTCGTCTTCTTATTTACCCATGATACGTCACTAGGTTGTAGTGCACTTCACACCGTACTCTCAGATCATAATGTTTTTAATGTCTTTATTGTATTTTTGATTTAATGTTAATGTATTGTAAACTTTATGAATAACTAGCTGTGCTCGCGACTTCGTCTGCGTGGAATAGTGACTTTCGGCAGCATTTTTAATTTTTTAGGCTCTTTTCCCGTTTTTGCAACATTTTTCACTGATGCTTCGCTCCTATTGGTCGCAGCGTGATGTTATATAGCCTAAAGCCTTCCTCGATAAATGGACTATCCAACACAAAAAGAATTATTCAATTCGAACCAGTAGTTCCTGAGATTAGCGCGTTCAAACAAACAAACAAACTAACAAACAAACAAACTCTTCAGCTTTATAATATTAGTATAGATTTATACAAATAAAGCTAAAGAGGGTCGAAAGTCTGTACATGGAAGATATTCGAAAAAAAGTTGGCTGGGGTTACTCAGAATCGATAACAGAACACGTTCCAATAGTTTTTAGAATTTTTGTCTGTGTGTCTGTTTGTCTGTTATTTGACCGCGCGTCACGTGAAATGGATTTGGATGAAACTTTGCACATAGACAGACCATGACCCAGACTAGGATATAGGATACTTTTTTATCCCGGTAACAGGTTCCTGTGGGATAGCGTAGTCTTCGCGAACGAAGTCTCCGGCGAAAAAGCATTTATGCAGGCCGCCATAGTGTGAGCGTTCGTTCGTTCGTTCATAGCGTGGTAGCGCTGTGATGAACGCTTTCACTTCTTGGGCTTCACTGGCTGCTTTTCATCAGGCAGGGTGAGGCCATTTTGGCATGACACAATAAAAAAAGAAATAAAAAAAAACTAGTTTAGAATATTCTTATTTACTTACGTAGGTTAAGAATTTTATGTTACTAATACAATATGGGTCATGCCCGAAATAAAGGGTTCCCTACATAAACTCGAAAATTGCGACATCGAACGCCGCGACCGCGAATACGGTACTCCGAACGGTCTTCAAATCGATGGTACGCCACATCGAATGTCGCGACATCGAATGTCCCGATGTCGAACCATTACTGCATCGAATGGTTAACACAGCGAATGTCTTGACATCCAAAGGCTGTAGTATCGATTAATCATTACGTCGAAAACCTAAATAAATAAGTAGTAGGTTCGAATACAAAGAGTGATTTGTAATTTCGTTGTTTATATATATTAATAAAAAAAATATTAAAAATAGATGATTATTATTCGACTAACTGTTAACCAACTTATTATTATAAGTCGTAAATGTTTACTATGGCGGCGCCAGCGGCCGTCCCGTCAATTGCAACCGATGTTGAATGAAACCTGTAGATACTGTGACTATTCGATTTCGTGACAATCGATGTCGCGAAATTCGCAGTGGTATACCGTCGATTTCATAAGCTTTCGATGATTTAACCTGTCGATAACTATGATCATTCGATGTCGCGACATTCGATGTGGCGTACCATCGCTTTGAAGACCGTTCGGCGTACCGTGTTCGCGGTCGCGGCGTTCGATGTCGCAATTTTCGAGTTTATGTAGGGAACCCGAAATAAATACATTTAATTTTAATTTAAAAAAAAAATAGCTGATTTCTTTTTCTTTTATATTTTATTGATCACACGAGCATAAAATTGAAGCAGAAAACTATAAAGAAACGCTTTCCAAGGCTTATTTATCGAATCCATAACTAGCTTTTAGGAATTATTTGTAGGTACCTATTGAAATGCTATCGTATTGGGAGTTTTTCTATGTTATGTATGAGATTTACTTTTGGTCCGACAGTTATTCTAAATCAAAAAGCAATCTGTCCAACTTATTTCAAAGTTCGTATCGACATCTGCCCTGAAGAGGACTTCGAGAAAGTCTTGGGGAATCAGATTTGGCGCTACTCATCTGTTTTGTTATTGCTTACGCACAAGAAGGGGTGGCCGGGCGCATTTCTTAACCGTTTCTTAACCGCTTCTGTGGTCTAGTGGTTAAGATCGCTGGTTTGGACCCAGAGGTCCCGGGTTCGGTATCCAGCATTATCACTAGGGTGCTCGCGCTCCAAAATATTCCTAGAGTGCTCGCGCGGGTTTCATGTGTCACCCATTATTATATAGGTTTATTTTGACCACTCTTATTTTAAACAAATTAAATAAGCCATAATACTAAAAATCTAATTTATTTCTTAATAAATAAATTCACAAAAGTTTGTATTCATAATCATCATCATCATCATCATCTCAGCCAAAGACGTCCACTGCTGGACAAAGGCCTAATAATAATTGTATTCATAATATATAATAATAATTTCTTAACTTATTTAAATTATGAACTAAAATAAAATGAACCCATTTTTAACTTATTGAATTGAAACAGTTCTTAATTAAGAATTAGAAACACGTTAATTTGGCAAATGATTAATCTTATTAAAAAGTTTACGAACAGGTCGTTTCTAATCAATAGCATTTTCGTCACATCTGTAACACATTATGGTTTGGTGATCCGGACAAACACGTCAATTTTCCACATTATATACGGGTACTTCGATTCCTTGCTTTACTGCAGAAATCAACCTTTTCCACCTTGTATTAGCAAGTTTTGTTCTTGTATTATATTCTGGCAACCCTAGCAAAGCCTAGCTTTAATTCCATTAATTCTTCCTCTAACCGCCTAGTAAAAGTCAATTCTTATGACATCGACGCCATTCGGCTAAAATAATAAGTTGGTTTTATAACTTCGTAAATATGAACAATTTGGTCAAATAAATGTTAAACAAATTAGTTTAAAACAATAAGTTAGTCATAAAACAAGTAAAACAAAAGTAATAAATAACTTACAAGACGATATACTTGATTTTCAATGGCGATGATAACGTATCAAAAACTTCCTCGAATGCTCGCGCGGGTGACATGCGTCACCCACGTACTTTAAAAATGCACTGCTCAGACACTTAGGCTCCTAGATAGATGGCTAACTAAAGATGTGTGGAACGATCCATACTCGAGAATACGTGAAAGAACAACATTGTAGCGCGATTCGTTAAAAAAAAATTTGATAATCTAACACCCTGGGTGACGTATGTCACCCGCGCGAGCCCTGTAGTGTTAACACCTTTGGAGGCAATAAGTATGTAAATATTGAAACGAATTAAAAAAAACAGTTAAATAGGGTCACTTATATTTTGTGTTTTAAACCCGTCATTTTTTGTTTTCATTGATCAGCGTCCGTACACATTTTTTACGCTTGAAATTGCGCGTTGCCCTAACTCCTAAGTTATTACGCATATAACTGGGGTAATTCCGGAATCTTAAACCATTTAAACCGAAAAACGGCGATGCAGAAATGGGTATTACCGTTGAATTAGAGTATTAAAATGTTCTACTGTCTTAGTCGGCCGGATTCTAAAACAAACTTTATGGGATCTGCTTCACAGTTCAAACTGATAATGAAGATTGCTCTTTAGAATAAATTAATTAATCTCATAATGTGCTATTTTCTAAGGGGAAGGCTTGAGCGCCGCAGCGGGATGCTTTTAGGCTGATTCTTGTATTTGGCGTGGGCGACAGACAGCTAACGTTACTATTGTACTGATAGAATATTCAAGAGATAAATATACAAATTACTTGGTTATACATCTAATTACGAATCAAACAAATTTTTTTTTGTACTTATAGCACCATATAGAAACATTAAAAAAATATTTAGGAAAATTGCGATTTGAACCTGAGACCTCCCTGTCTGCGACCGGTGGTTTTAACCATGGGACCACAGAGGCGGTTAATTCCTTACCGAATAATGAGAAGATCGGCAATGTCACATGCAAAGTTTACACAAAAACTATGTTAAATGTTTAAATAATGTTTATGGCGGGTCTTAATGACCCAACCCCATGACGCCGGGTTAACTGGCCCAAACTATGTGGTTCTTAACGATTACTATCTTATAACAACAACCGGAACCAACGGTTTATAGCGCTATCGGAAGTACCTATTAGGAGATTAAGATATTTAATTTAGTCACTCATTAAGGCAACCGGCATTGGAAACTTAACTTAACTGTAAGATTGCAACCAGAACGCGCAAGTCACCACGCCACTGTGCTTGTCCCTCGTCTTTCATGAGTCGTGAACACAGAAATGATCGTGTATGAAGACGTAACATTTACGACATCAATAATTAAGCTTTATAGACGTGTGCTGATGAATTTTATGATGCTCGTGTAAACGAAACATAATATGCTGCGCCATTTTCTTTTACGGTTCCCTTGGATTGTAGCTATAGCAAACAATTAGGACATGTTTATCTGTTCATGAATAATTCACTTATGTATTATGGGGAAGTCCCAAACTCGTAAAAGATAGGGAAGTTTGTTGTAAGGGCCGTCGTTTTATAAGTTACGTAATAATTAAGTTAAAAAGTTAAGTATTGAAAATGTTTTCGAAAACTTTATATCACAATCGGGATCCGATTCCGATCAAATAGATCTGTTAAATCAACAAGTTTTTTTATTGCATACATAGTGAATGTAGTAGCATGCTGTATGGAATATATTTTGCAAGATCAGGAATAGTTAGTTGAATTAACATTTTTTAGTTAATACCTTTACCAAAAAACCCTGGTCGAGTGGTTTGTACACCGGTTTTCATGATGTCGCCATCTCTGAGGTCCTAGGTTCGATCCCCGGTCGGATCAATTTAGAAATTATTGTTTTTCTAAATTGTCTCGGGTCTGGGTGTTTTCTATGTATAATAAGTATGTATTTAAGTATTTTAAGTATTTTTATCCGTTGTCTACTAACCATTTAACGAGTTTCATAACGAAGCTTCTCTTGGGCTAGATAATTGGTGTGATTGTTGGAAAGTTTATTTATTGTTATTATTATTTATTTACCTTTTTTGTATTGTGAAATTAAGATTTATTAATGAATATTTGTCACTAACCAGCCTATAAACGTACGCTATTAAAATACGAATCAAAAAAATTTAAAAATCTGCCGAAATAGTTGACTAGTTTAAAAGTTGGATCAGCTATTTCTTTAAGTGTCCTGATAAAGTAATTATATACTTAAGTCACTGAGAAGGTGGGTCGAGCGAGGCGGCGGTATGTGAAAGGACGAGGGGGGAAAGATCATCTTTTTCAGTTTTTTGCTCATCTTGAAAACATTAAATAAGTATTAAAAAAATATAAATTAATTTATTCAGGCAACATAGATCCTCACAAGAAATAATTACAGAAACGCACACAATATAAAAACAAATCACTATACAAAATGTTTTTGTTTAGTTTATATAATTTTTAACGCAAAATTTGTTGCGAACAAATCACAAAAACACAAATGTTGAAAAAATTTCCACGAGCAGGATTTGAACCTGCACCCTTCTGACATACCGGGTCAGGTGCTCTCCCAATTGAGCTATCGTGGTTCTAACCAGCCCGCCGAAATTATTCAACACTATTTACTTTTTACTTTGAAAGCCAAAGGCGCTTATTCAACGTCAACATGTTAAGTAGTTGTTGACATTGAATGGGCGCCTTTGGCTTTCAATTTTAATGTCAAAACAAATAAAGATATAAGAAATCACTACGATTATTTCGACAAAAATTGAGTATACTACATACAATTTTCTATATCGATAATAATTAATTTGATTAATTTAAAAACAAAATTAACACTGGCAAAAATACGAAAATAAAACAACTCCAAGGTCTTATAGTCAATTACATATTAGGTATTCATCATCACATCATCATCATCATCATCATCATCAGCTCATTTTTATGTCCCCACTGCTGGGGCACGAGCCTTCCCTATGGATGGATAGGAAGAACGGGCCATAAACCACCACGCGGGCCCAGTGCGGATTGGTGGTTGTTAACGACTGCTAATACAGCCGGGACTAACAGCTTTACGTGCCTTCCGAAGCACGGAGGAGCTCGAGATGGTAAATTGTCGGTCACCCATCCGATGACCGGCTTTTGCGATAGTCGCTTCTCAGCATTCGCAGACCGGGCGCGTTAACCACTGCGTAATCGAACTCCTCAGTAATTCCTTAATAGGTGGTTGTAATATTGTAAATAAAGTTAAAAAAAAACAGTTTGCGTTAAACCCCATTAAAAACTTTGTTTAAAATAGAACGCGAAAGTTTTGAAAATGCAGTGTTTCTAGGTTTTATATTTTCAAATGTAATCCTGAAAGTGTTCCCTGGTTTTACTAAACGTCCCACATTCCTATTAAAGTTAACTACACACTACAGTACCCAAGAAGCGAGAGGGGTTAATGGCCACAAGCGTTTCACTCTGAAGGTCGCAACATATTTGTCTACGAATATACTAAACGATAGCTAATCTTAATTCCAGTTTACTTACAAGGTATCCCTGAATACAGTGTAGATGTTTTCAGATCTGGCTTTAAACTCAATAAGTATCAAAAGCAACATGGTATACAGGGTGTCTCATTTAAATCGGTCATTATGGGAAAGTCTGAAACTATAAGAAATACGAAGATCTGTTCTTAGGAACCATGTCATCGATTTTAATAAGAAAAAACTGCATTCATACATTTAAAAAAACCTGTACTCAGCTCGGGAATCGAACCCGGTTGTTTTGAAAAAAAATAAACTTACACTATTTCTATTTAGATATCGATTGTGTAGGTCTTAAGCATTAAATGGCTCTATGAAACATGATGTCTAAAATGAATAAAAGGCATTGTTTTCACATACTTTAATTTATTTTAGATGTGTTCGAAGTGACCACTGTTTTTTTCAATACAATATTCAACACGTTTATTTAATATCTTACAATTACAAAACCAGCAAAGAAGTACAAACAACATGCCTGAACTTGTTGAATGTAACGGTGGTTACTTCGCCTAATAGTAAGCAGTTCACATTGTTCATATAAAAGCTTTGTTGGGAATCTATAGGGTTTCAGGGTCATTACTTATAATAAAGATCTTTGAGCTCTTTCAAGCTGCATGAGATGCGTCTTGCAAGCTCCTCCCCACAAACTCACATAGTATCCGATAACCGATTGTGCTAGGGCAAAGTAAACGGTGCGGAGGAGTTCAAATTCAGCGACATGGCGCAACCTTTTGAAAGTCCAGATTAATTTACGCGTGCGTGCTGTTACAAGTTCAATCTGAGGAAGCCCACACAATTTATTATCCAGCACGATATCAAGATATTTAACAGTCTCGGATTTCGTTATATTAATGCAAGAACATTTACGCTCGTGGTCACATGAGTGTATTTTGAGATTAATATCAGCCATATGAGATTTCACAGTGTGGAATTGTATATAAGTAGTTTTAGCGATATTTAAGGTAAGTAAATTTTCTCCGAGCCATTTAGCCACCTTCTGCAGTCCAGTTTCAGTAATATTTTGAAGCTCAGCCCAAGTATCTCCATAAAAAACTAAAGCCGTATCATCGGCATAGGTAAATAGTTTGTCATTAGTTAGTGTCATATTACATAAGTCGTTTATGTATATTAGGAAATGACTTGGACCAAGAATACTACCTTGCGGAACTCCGAAAGTTACATATATATATATATAAATCTTCTGTAATCCTGCTCTCTGATGGTGTGGTGCAGGCGCGACAGGTACATCGGCGTAGTTGGCGCCGCAGCGCGCAGCAGGAACTGTGGCGGTAGCCAAAGTAACATTAAGAAAACGATAGCGAAGTTCGAAAAGAATAAAATGTATGGGATTGACATAAGATTGACCACGTGATTTAGCGCGACTTATGTCAATCCCATACATTTGATTCTTTTCGAACTTCGCTATCGTTTTCTAATTGTTACTTTGGCTAAGCATATGGGGTCCTACCAGTGCGGTACCGCAACGGTTCTGATTCAGCCGGTGACGTATAGGGTCCATCATGGGATACGGGTGTTCATAAGCGGACGAATGATTTGTTTGTTTTGTTGTCATGGAAACTGCTAAAACGGTACGAAGTCCGCCGGTCAGCTAGTTATATAATAAAATTCTTCAAAACGTGTGTATGTCACTGGACTCCTTCTAAATGGCCGGGTCAATTTTGACAACTTTTTTTGTATGTTATTGAAATGGTTTCTGGATGGTTTAGATGGATAAACGGGTGTTCTTAACCGGACGAAGTTGCGAGCGGGCTACTACTTCCTTAAATAAATTATGCTACAAGAAAAATATATATAAATATATACTACATAAACTAAGATCTCCAAAGGGATTTGTTCAGTTCCCACTTAGGACCTGTCGCAACAAGACACGGGCCCAATTTAAGACTTATTTTAAAAGAAAATACAAGATAAAATGTTACTAGAAAAAATAAACCAGTCTTAAGAAGCCCGAGGTCTTGTAGCTCAGTGGTCAGAGAACTGGACCGGTAATACAAGGGTCGTGGGTTCGATTTCCACTTGACATATAGCATTGTAAATGCATAAATTCAAATAACAAAAAACCGGCCAAGTTCGAGTTAGACTCGCGCACGAAGGGTTTCGTACCATTATCTATAAAAATATTTTAAGTTTCTACCTGTTATCGTTATTAAAGGCGACGCACCGCTAAACAATAAATCTCATACGTTTTGATACGAGCGTTTGCGCCCCGTACCATAAGAAAAGCTGTTTTTTTTCGTTCTTACTAGATCTCGTTCAACCCAATTTTCGGTGGAAGTTTGCATGGTAATGTGTGACATACGGACGGACAGACAGACAGACATGACGAATCCATATTCCGGGTTCCGTTTTTTGCCATTTAGCTACGGAACCCTAAAAATGAGAATATACTTACAAGATAAAATTTTACTAGAAAAAATCAACCTGACTCTGGAAACTCGGGTGGGAATCGAGCCCACGACCTTTGGATTACCGGTCCACTGCATTGACCGCTGAGCTATCGGGACGCCAGAAGACTGTAATTATGTTATGGCATTGTGAATGCGTATAGGAGATGTTTCAAGTTTGTATGGACACTGGGTTCAGTTTTTGTACAGGTAAAATTAATCAAAGAAATAAAAGAAATAATCAACTACAAACATTAATTTTTCATAAATTAGCTTTATTTTGTGGTTCAAAGCATTTTAAAATATTATGTGACATTTCAAATTCAACAATCTTCTAAATTCTCCTATCCTAGTTTATTTATGGCTAAACTTCTTCATACAAAAGTAGGCTCTAAACAGACGATATTTAAGTTCTAATGTCGAGTGGCGAGCGCGATCGAATTCGATCTAGGTTAATCTTTATTTCTGTTTTTGAACGTGTTATGTTTTAAATATGGTCTAAATTCGTCACAACAACATTTATGAACCAAAAAATTACTAGAGAAATAATTTTATTTCTATTATTCTGAGAATCCTTGTATTTTTTCTTATTTTTTGAAGTCCTGTACATAGACTCGGCCCAAATTGAAACATCTCCTAAATAGGTAATAAAAATGAGAATAAACATCAGTTTTAAAGATTTTCTATCTTAACAGGTTCCCTGTCCCATATATCACATGTGATACATAACAATTGATTATCTATTGTTTTAATTTTTGGACAGCGAAACTGTTAAAAAGAATTTCGAGACAATAAAAGTGTTTGAAGAAATTCCCTAAGCGGAACCGCACCTTCAGTAATTTCTTTAGGAGAGTAAGCTACATCTAATATATCAAGTTTTGTTTTGTTTTGTTTTATGTACTTGCAATAGAATAGGATCCAAATATGTTCCTTGAAGAACGCTTTTGGGCTTTGAATGTTCAGTTTACTTTGCCCGCACAGTTATCGCAAAATAATTATTAAGGATTGCCTTTGAAAAGTCATAACAGTTAATCGAAACACAATTGGGTTACTTCTATTGATCGAATGACGTTTTATGCGAAAGTTTTTTAATGCGACGGCTCGTTAGATCGAGTGGTAGTTAAGTCGAAACCCTTGACCAACACTTTAAAACATCGAATGATCATTATGCGTTGGTACGGGAATTTGTAAATGAATAAAAAGGTTTTATGTTACCTATACAAATATTATAAAGAGGAAAGCTTTGTATTTTTTATATAATGTTTGTAACGAATAAACTCAAAAGCTACTGGACCGATTTATGAAATTCTTTCACCATTAGAATGCTACATTAGCGCTGAGTAACATAGGCTATATTAAAAAAAATGTCCACCCGTGCGAAGCCGGGACGGGCCGCTAGTTTAACAATAAATTGTTTTATTTGTTTAAGGCCCGTCAAGTCTTACCCAAAGAATAAGATTATCATTGTGACATATTTTCTAAGGAGAATCTGTCATTATGTCAAATTATTGAATGAATAAACTTTAACTGGCGATTAAAAAATTAAATAAATTATTATACTTTTGAACTTTTTAGGTAGTTATTTAATATGCTCGTCATATATTTAGTCCCGTTGACTATTGAATGGATGACACTGGTCAAACGGACATTCAATAGATTCTATTGACACGTCAATCAATAAGGGTCATTTCTTAAGATTTTTCTCATACTTCTTTGTTGACTTTTTCTTTGACAAGTTTAAGTAAGTAATATTGTTATGCTAGGTAGCCATCATTAAACATTATCTGAGAAGCATTAACGCGATATTCTCTAGCCCCCGTAAGTGTAAGCTTGGAGTAGTTACTCCGTGTTTTGTTCCCGTCATGTAAACTTTATTTCATATTAGAGTAAAAGAGACAATACACGGAGTAACTACTCCAAGCTTATACTTTGTTTATTAATAAGCCCTTAGGAGAACAAATGGATAAATCATCGCTCTCAGTTTTTCAGTACATGAGCTTTTTTTTTTATTGGTTATAGGCAGGCATTTAGACTAGCTTAGGAGTTAAGGTTAGGAAGTGTAATGTTAGCACACGTTTACTATAACCCGGATCTTGGATAGTAGGCTTACACCAATATCTATATTCACACATACCTACGTATACTTATACGTACATACCTACGTACTACATTCACAGTGGCGACGTAATTAAAGGACGCTACGCTGTATGTGTCAATTAAGTTATTTTTCTTGTTTTTGTTTTGGAAGCTTTTCTAGAGTACATACACATAAAATCATTTCAGCACTTTTAGATTCGTATGCCCAGCAGTTGATGATGATGGGGATGACGATAATAATCAATTGCAATGATTAAATACACAAAATGGTACATTAAGAATTACACTAACATATACTCTAAGACATATTATTATTAGTATGCGATACACCAGTTGAATAATCTCAAAAGGATAACGGAGGTAGTGTACCGTGAAAAAACCTATTTCTGAAAACTACCCTTTGAATAAGATTCGTACATTTTCCAAGACAACTATTATTCAAAAAAATGGCGGCCCAGTTGAGCGCTCCGCTGAACACAGATTAACCCAGTACCCATCCCGTATTCGGTCAGCTTTAGTCAGTGGCTTATTTCAAAGGGTATTTCGGAATTATGGCGAGATAATACAAAAACTACTTTTGGTCAATTTTACTTGTCAAATATTATTGCGCGAGATGAGATTGTACCACAGCCACAGGAACGTAGAAGGAGGTTTAAATAGAATTTATTCCTAAAGAATAATAATTAACCTTTTCACCGCCAAACTATCCTGCACGCGATGTCCTGCTGTACGCCAACATATAAATGTATTTTAATAAAGTAGGTACAAAGAAGAACTTCTATAGAAGTGCTGGCGTGGGTGGCACGAAAATCACGAACTTCTATAGAAGTTGTTGGCGGTAAAAAGGTTAAAATTAGAAGAAACAATAAAATTTATTTACATACTATTTAGCTGCACAAAACCGGTCGTGTTGGAAATCCTTGGGGGAGGTCTTTGTTCAGCAGTGGACGTCTTTTGGCAGAGATGATGATGATATACGGTTTACAGTGCAGTTACAGCCATTGCATAAAACAAAGTAAAAAGAAAAAGACAAACATAATCAAAAAATCAAAAAGGTGTGGCTAACAATTACCCTGTCTCAGCATGGTACCCCCACATCACTCGATGGTGGGCTGAGTGCTGCGGGAGCGCTGTTATTAAATTAAAAGCTCTCCAAGACAGTACTTCGAGAAAGAGCTGAAAAATATCCTTTTATCTAAATCCTTTTACCGCGAGCGTGCAGGAATATTTTGAGTAAACAATATAATTTGTTTTAATTTTTTTTCGTTTTAAATATCTATCTAATGCCTATCTTTATCTTATCTATGTTATAATTGTTATTTATTAATTTAATTTAATTTAATTTGATTTTATTAATTTAATTTTTAAGTTAATTGTTGTAATTAAGTTACCAACCAAATTCACCGATGTCATTGTACCTCTTGTTGCAAATTTAAGTTGAATAAATGAATATGAATATTCTGACAGGCAACGAAACAAATACATAGTGTAAGCCTTTAAAAAAAATCAAAATATATAATTCACACGTCCTTCATACGACTAAATAAAATGCGAGTGATATTTTAACTGTTGTATAAAATAAAAATATATTAAAACATTTCTTACAGCAGGATATTGTAGAAGTGACAGAGTTGTCATGTGCCAAAATTTTTGTCGATGTTTTGTCGATAAGAACGAACTGGCCATTGATGCTCAAAATTACATTAAAAGATTATAATATAAATATATAAGTATTTTTTCAAAGGTGCTCCTGCTTCCTTTGAAATGGGACCCACGTGATAAAACGCGAGCGCCCCGTGTAAAGAGAGGAGATAGGGATCTCATTATCCTTTATAGGGTTCAGTATTATTGGACACCATAATTGAAACTTTCTTCCCTTGATATAAGATCGAAAACGGATAAGTCAGTCCTGTGACACCTTCAAAAGGTTCAAAAAGTCAGATCAAATTAAGAGCGTTTAAGCCGCTCACTAGCGCCGCCAATGAAAAAAAAAAGCATATCTAGTAATTAGAGATAGAAAATCAAATTATGCTCAACAAACTAGATAGATAATTAATAACTAGATATGTAAATTTGAAATGTGGAAATTGTTTTCAACATTTGTGTTTTTGTAATTTGTTCGCAACAAAATTTGCGTTAAAAATTATATAAACATTTATAAATAGCTTGCCTACTTCTTAACTGATCTTTAGTATTTGTAAAAATATTATGATCGGATGTTAATGACGGTAGTTGTTAACATTGAATGGGCGTCTTTGGCTTTCAAAGTAAAAAGTAAATAGTCGTAGTAAATAATCGGCGGGCTGGTTAGAACCACGATAGCTCAATTGGAAGAGCACCTGACCCGGTATGTCAGAAGGGTGCAGGTTCAAACCCTGCTCGTGGAAATTTTTTCAACATTTGTGTTTTTGTTATTTGTTCGCAACAAAATTTGCGTTAAAAATTATATAAACATTTATAACTAGATATGTTTTTTTTTCATTAGTGGCGCTAGTGTGCGGCGTAAACGCTCTTAATTGTAAAGTAAACTGCTGTAAAGATCCGCTTATAGGGCCAACAACTAATAAAAAAATCAATCTGTGCCCATAAAACATGGTAACCTAGGTTACTCGTTAGAGAAAATATCAATAGCTGTGTTATTTTTTAATCCGCCGTTAATCTATATAAATAAAAATCAATTGCTGTTCGTTTGAGTGGCTAAAACTCGAGAATGGCTGAACCGATTTGGCTAATTTTGATTTTGAAATATTTGTAGAAGTTCAGGGAAGGTTTAAACGGTGAGAAACATAAATAATAAGTAACGGAAAATAGTAAAAACGACAATTTAATTTTCCAATACAAAGTTATTTGTTTGTTTTGTTGTCATGGAAACTGTCAAAGCGGTACGAAGTCCGACGGGTCAGCTAGTCTTAAATAAAAATTACGGAAAACAAATTTGAAATATATAATTTTTATGTCGATGTCGATCTTACGGAAGAGCAACTCAATAAATTTGAGCGACTTCAGAATTTTAGTATGAGATTTATATTTGGGCTTCGCTTATTATAATCATGTTTCCGAATTCCGTACTAAATTCAATAGGTTGCCAATTCGCTTATGGGCTTTCGTAGTTTCGCTAGATCCAAATCTTAAGTAATTTTATTACTCATACACACATAGCCATTTTGCTAAATCGGCATTTAACCTTGTACTGAGGTTGGGTGGAGTGAGTAAAGTGCGGACTTTGGATGTTTGTTGTACGTGAAAATGTTGTTAGTGTTGTGTAGTAGTTAGTGCTTGTTGTCCTCTAAAGTAATTTGCAAAGAAACCAATATTTCGATAACCCAGTTAGACGAGCGGATGCCCGGATTGAGAAAAGTCGAGTGCAAGTGCTTATCTTCAATTTTCAACTTCGATTTCGTTGTCTCAGAAGTTTGTAAGAAATGTTGTTTACCGCGTAATGGCCGATATTTGGTAAAAATGAAAGTTTTACCCCAAATTGGTTTCACCAATACTTTTTCCGGAATGTCGTTAAAAAGTTCTGAAATCTGGCGAACTTATATTAACCCATTACAGTTCGGAACGAATTCTGGATGAGTTCGGTTGTCCCATCAGTCTGACATGTAACCCGAGCTCGGAGTAATAATGTATTTTGAATTAAATTAAACAAGTTACAGGCCTTTTAGCCAATTGGAGTCGATTGAAGTAATTTCGGCGGGCTGGTTAGAACCACGATAGCTCAATTGGAAGAGCACCTGACCCGGTATGTCAGAAGAGTGCGGGTTCATATCCTGCTCGTGGAAATTTTTTCAACATTTGTTATTTTGTAATTTGTTCGCAACACAATTTGCGTTAAAAATTATATAAACATTTTATAAATAGCTTGCCTACTTCTTAACTGATCTTTAGGATTTGTAAAAATATTATGATCAGATGTTAATGACGGTAGTTGTTAACATTGAATGGGCGCGCCTTTGGCTTTCAAAGTAAAAAGTAAATAGTGTTGAATAATTTCGGCGGGCTGGTTAGAACCACGATAGCTCAATTGGAAGAGCACCTGACCCGGTATGTCAGAAGGGTGCGGGTTCAAATCCTGCTCGTGGAAATTTTTTCAACATTTGTGTTTTTGTAATTTGTTCGCAACAAAATTTGCGTTAAAAATTATATAAACATTTTATAATAATAATAATCATATTTATTAAATTCAGATGACATGATCCATTTTGTTAGGAATATTTTAACTTATGACTATATTAGTACAGTATAATTGCATTCATTCGATAATAAATAATAAAAATAATAATACAATTGGAATTCAATTACTGCGCATGTACCATACAGTGGTTTAGGTACTTGGAGTCAAACCTGCTCGTAAACGCGCTTAGTGTGCCGTTGGAGCTGGCCCGGATCCTGTGCCCCAGAGATGTGCACCGCTTGCGCATGGTGGTGTAGAAACAGTCCACCCTCGCCTCAGCGAATATCCCCGACGCGCTGCAGAACCGGGGCAACCCCACCAGCACTCTAAACGCGTTGTTATACTGGACTCGGTGGGCATCATACTGCTTTTGCGTTAATTAACCCATAGGCTGCTCGTGTAGAAGCTAGTGCAGTAGGCTCGAAAAAGACAAATTTTGACATTTGTTGAGCAGCGAGCAAACCTGCGGGCAATCATGTTCGCTCTTACAGACAACGCCCTCCGCTCCCTCTCAATGTCCGCATCGTCTTTCAGGTCAGAGGCTACCCAATGTCCGAGGTGTTAAAATTGATCAACTCACTGCAGCTGCGTACCATACAATTTGATGGCAGGCATTGATAATGTATATTGGCGACCCCTGGCCCGGAAGACCATACATTTACTCTTTTTTACATTATACTGTAGGCCATGTATGCGAGCATACCTTTCACAAATGCTAAGCCTATTTGATAATCCGCATACCGAGGCGCTCAGCAGCACCATGTCATCAGCAGAGCTGATGTTGTTGACAGCGACTCCGTCAATATGGCATCCAACACGTGCCCTGCTGAGTTCCTCTATCAGCGCGTTCACATACAGGTTGAAGAGCTTGGGCGAGGTCAAACCCCCCCTGCCTCACCCCGCACTCCAACCTGTACGGCATAATAAATACCTTTTTTCAATAGAAAAAGAAGAATTTAATTATGTCCCTGAGACATTTTTTTTATCAAAAAAAATTCTGGACGAGTACATTTACTTTGATTTATGACGGATTTCAATCAGTTATTAAAATTAAAGAAATACAGTAAGTACGATTAAATAATAATCTTATCAGAATACAATGGATGATGATAGGAATGATAATTTGCAAGCACATTACATAAGTCTCATAATAACTTATAGCTTCTCTTGGGCTAGATAATTGGTGTGAGTGTAGGAAAATTTATTTATTTATTTATTTATTTAATAACTTATAATGTTCTAAGCATAACAATGACTTCGTGACTAAAACATAGAGACTCTTTACAAATCTATAGGTACAACTGTGTTGTCTTATTAACTTATCTATCTATTGTATCATTGAGAATTACTCTACAACTATGCATTTGAAAGTTTCACTCCCCGCGTCACTGCTATCGTTGTCCCTTTGAGATCAGAGTCAGCTTCACCCCAAGTTCTTGTACTCCGATTCTGAAATAGAAATAGAAATAGAAAAAATCTTTATTTGGTATAACTACACATGCACATTCAAAACACAGGAACATCACTTTTGCATATACCAAATTGGTTTCCGCTCAGCATATGTCCTGGTGTTAACCACGACGCTGGTCTTCCGCGGATGCCATATTGAAATTAAAAATAATATTAAGAAAAATAAAAGTTGGTGTATTTTAGTCATGGTGGTTAAGGTAATTTGCTATCATTAATGATAGTGCATCATCAACATGCAACGATCTCTATTGGCGAACGTAAATCTAGAATGGAATGTTTTATTGCGGTTAAAATTTTATTATTCCTATCGGCTTGAAGGTGCTATAAAAGTTTTACGAGCCCGCACTTCTAGGAGAATACTCTTAAAAGGTCCTGCTTTTATATGCACTGTACAGGAACGGTTGCTAAATACTAGTGTTGTTATGTGGCTCCGTTCAAATTGATTGTTGTTTGTAAATAAATCAGACTTTTGTGCTGTTTTGAAACGCTTGATGGTGCAGTGGGCGCGTTCAGTTTGCGATCTTGCAAGTTAAGCTACTGCCGGACTGCTGGCTCACCGAATGGGTTACCTTAATCAAATATCTAAAGCTCCTCCGTGCTGTAAAAGGCTCGTTAAGCCGTTGGACATTTTTAAATTTTATGTTAGAACATAATTTTACACAGCTCATCAATAAACCTACCCGCAAAACAGCCTGTCTAGACTTTCACAAATGCAAATGTAAATCTAATTTAAACATCCGTAGAGGAATTGGGTTTCTCTGATCACGCCGGTATAATGATACAAATAAAAACTATCACCCAAATTAAAGAATTAGTATGGCATACAGAAAAAAGATTGTTTATTAAAAATAATGTGGGTTCTTGGCGGGAAAGTGAAGAGTATGTCTGCGATTTTGTTTTATTTTCTAGTGTTATGTCGAATATTAATGTGAAATAATGGTGGATTATTAACCGTTAAGTGTTCGTGAGTGTGCATGAGTGTTGGCAAATGAAACAAAACAGTGCAACGTCATTTTTCAAATTCTCTCAAGAAGTACGCCCGAGGACTTAGTAAAGCCCCACATCTTTACTGAGATACTCTAGGGGTTGGGGGGTATATCATTTCTCACTTCTCATTTCTATTATCAATCATCATCATTACTGGAGGAAGAAGGAAATATTGTTTATTTATGTATTACTTGAAAGAAAAATTACTTTGACACTGGCTAAATGTGCTAATCGCACGAAGCCATCAAATAAAAGAAAAAAAATAAAAAATAAAAATAATGTTGTTCACGGTAAAGTGGCAGTCATAAAAATCTACCAACTTGCATTGGGCTTTCACGATGGTCCGCGGTTTTTATTAGAGAGTTTTCTGATGGCTTCCAATGGCCTTTTCAGCATCTCCGGATTTTGGGGGCAGCGAGAAACTTAAAGTGTTCCTCGAGCTGTGTGATCAAAACACCGTCAGATGGTTTCTAGAAGGAATAGCAACGTAAGCGTGTCCCATTTTCCTTTTAGATAAACCGCCTCTGTGGTCTAGTGGCTAAGACCGCCGGTGTAGACCCAGAGGTCTTGGGTTGGTTCCCAGCGGGGGGTACATGTTTGTGTAAACGGTTTGGTTGGTGGTAGGGCTTGTCTGTTTGCCTGGCTAGCTATCACCATTTTATCTAAATATGTCGCCATAACATCAATGTTTGTAGTATTGTGGTGTTCCGGCAGCTAGATATAAGATAGCCAGTGCCTCACTAGTTGAGGTTCCCGGATGTAGTGCGCTTCCATCATTGGCCTTATTATCATCACTTGGCCTTATTATCATCACTTATCATCAGGTGAAATCAAGGCACTGTGCTTACCCGTAAAATATATAAAAGATTCTCCACGGGGTTCGGATCGGGGTGCCCACGATGGTCCACGTGGTAGCCCAATCTCCGAATGTGCTTTTGGTAATGTGGGCTGACCTGTGCCTAGCTTATACTGCCAGGTACCAAGTTTATAAGCTGTTATTGTGATAACGAATTTGTCGCGCTTCATGTTAAATCTTACGTTCATTGAGGTAATTACTAATGCTACAGTTATTCTATAGCTGACATTTAATGTCTAGGAATAATTAATTAACAAATTCTTGCCTTTGGCTTCAGTAGCCGGCCCGTCTAAAATATTACCATTATTTTTTTTGCTCAGAAAGTTCTTAATTATGTAAATGTTTTTCTTTTTTTTCTGTTTCGACACCACGACATTAAACCAAATAGGTATATAGGTTGGGAAAAAAATTCTTTTCGCATTTTTTAAGAAAATTCAAAACGTTTTTTTATATTGTTAATTTACATTTAAATAAAGTATGTAGGTTCCATTTTGTTCGACAACTTTTTGCCATCTTGTAGGTAGGGACATGATCCCATTGCTATAGAAATTTTGGGGCTTCTGATCAAAATGCCGCGACAAATGGTTTTGGCAGTCCTCTCGTGATGTTAAACTGACACTGCATAAAGAATTCTGAAGAGACAGAAACAGGTGGAAATCTGAAGGTGTAAGGTCAGGACTATTCGGTGGATGCATTAACACCTCCCAGCCAAACTCTCTTAATTTTTGCTGAGTGGCTGCAGATGTGTGAAAAAAAAAAAACCACACCCCTTCTGTTGATTAATTCCGGCCGCTTTCTCTCAACTTCTTGCTTCAATCTCATCAGTTGTTCGCAGTAGAGTTCAGAATCGATGTCCTGTCCGGTTCTGCCTGGTGGTAACAGCTCATAATGAATAATACCCTTCCAATCCCACCACACACACAGCATCACCTTGTTGCGAGTTAACTCGGGTTTCGTCACAGTCTGAATGAAGCCTGACCGGCCTTTGACCACGACCTTTTTCGCACGTTCTTGTCGTACGTGATCCACTTTTCATCACCAGTTATCAGCTTTTTCAAAAATGGTTCGGTTTCATTACGTCGTAATAAAGAATCACAAATGAGTACACGGTTCATTAGGTTTCTTTCAGTGAGCTCGTGAGGTCCCCAAATATCGAGCTTTTTTATGTACGCAGTTTTTTTCAAATGCGCCAAAACTGTTTTGTGGTAAATTCCAAGTTCTTTAGCTACGTCGTAACTACTGATATGCCGATTTTGTTCCACTTTTTCAAAAATGCCATCTATTTTATCCGTAATAGGGCGACCAGAGCGACGTGCATCTATGACATTTAAATTTCCGGATTGAAAACGCTTAAATCCTTGTGCTATGTGCCGTCATCACAATATTCATAGCACGTAATGTTCGTGATATTTAATAGAGATAATTAATAACGTGATTTAATATAGAGACATTTTATGTAAATTAAGCTAAACTCATTAGTTCCTGTTTCGTGACTTTCTACAATCAACTAATCTCCCCCGCCAATTTCTTTGTTTATAAATTAATATATATACTTGTATTTTTAGTTATTAAAACTAGTCAGAAATTATACTCCGATACATTAACCAGTTGTGTTATTATTTAACCACGGAGCCCTGCAACAATTGGTAACCCCGACAAAAGTCACGCCTGGAAGAATCGCCCGACGAAAGTCACGCCCGGAAGAATCGCCCGACATAAGTCACGCCCGGAAGAAGAACAACTACATCACACTGGTACAAATTAAATACCATTTCTGGCTCATTTTCCACGATGGCTCCCACACTACCAACGGGCATCAGGAGCAGTCCTCTCACAGAAACACCGGAGATAGCAACAATTTCCATTGGCGACCGCGAGATGGCTGACAAAATTCTAGAGAACTCCTGGCTTAACTCAAGTTCAAGGTCGTCACAAGTAGACATCGTTACGCAATTAACATCACAAATAGCTCAAATGCAGTTGGAAATTGCAAGTTTGCGTAGCGAGCACAGCCGACGTAGCTCATTTAAGCGTAGGCGCTACGACCGACCGCGATCTAGGTCAAGAGGCCAGTCATTGTCAAGGTCCGCATCGAATGAAGTATGTTTTTATCATCGGCATATTAAAAACCGCGCGCATAAGTGCATAAAACCTTGCGCCTGGTAAGCTGGCAAGCAGTCGGAAAACTAACTACAGTACGGACACCGGCGGAAATCTGTACTGTTAATCCTTCAAACCGCCTTACCGTCAGAGATACTGAGAATGACATAAGGTTTTTGGTTGATACAGGAGCAAATATTTCGGTTATCAAGAGACCACATAATATTACAGAGCAAGTTGATAGTTATAATTTATACGCAGCTAATGGCACCCCTATCAAGACATACGGTGAAAAGACGCTTTCGCACAACATAGGGTTACGACGCCCCTACCGCTGGACTTTTATTATCGCAGACGTAAATATGTCAATATTGGGCGCAGATTTTTTGGAACATCACAAACTTTTGGTAGATATTCATGGCATGAAATTGATTGATAAACTAACACAATTATCAACTCCAGCCACTGTTTTTCGAGCGGAAGGATATAGCAGCGTCACTACTATTAACTCCCGCCTTCCGGATAGCGTTAGGCGGATCATTGAGAAGTATGCAGACGTGACCCGCCCGACAGCATTTAAGTGAAACCAAAGCATGGAGTGCAACATCATATTGTAACGGAAGGCCCTCCAGTGTATGCTCGTGCGCGACCTCTACCCCTGGATAAATACCGGGTGGCCAAGAAAGAATTTCAAACAATGATGGAGATGGGAATATGTAGACCATCCAATAGCCCCTGGGCCAGTCCTCTGCATATAGTGAAGAAAAAGAATGGCGACTGGCGACCGTGCGGCGATTATCGCATGCTTAATAAAGCCACAGTTCCAGACAGATATCCATTGCCAAGGTTAACATATTTCACGTACGTCGCACAAGGAAAGTCTTTATTTAGCAAAATTGATATTAAAAAAGCTTTTCATTGCATTGAGGTTGCAGACGTAGAAAAAACAGCGATAATTACTCCATTTGGACTATTTGAGTTTCCCAGAATGCCGTTTGGTCTATGTAATGCTGCACAGACATTTCAAAGGTTTATGAATTCAATATTTGGCAACTTAGACTTCGTGTTTGCCTACGTAGATGACTTACTTATCTGTTCTACAGAATCAACGCATGAGGAACACTTGGAGATTATATATAAGCGACTTCAAGAGAACAGCATTACAATAAACTTGGAAAAGTGCGAATTTTGGAAGAAAGAATTGGATTTTTTGGGCTACCACATTTCAAGTAAGGGCATCAGCCCCACAAGTGAGAAAGTGCAGGCGATCAAAGATTTTCCTAAACCCAAAACCATTAAGGAGCTTAGAAGATTTTTGGGCATGGTCAATTTTTATCGTTTAGCTGCCCAACATCAAGTTCCTCTCAACAACTATTTAAAGCAAACAAAGAAAAACGACAATTCCATTATTCAGTGGACGAAGGAAGCGGAATCGGCATTTCGAGTTGCAAACAAAACATTCTGGATGCCGCAATTTTGACGCACCCTTCTCCAACAGCTGAACTTGCCTTATTGACTGATGCGAGTTTAAAATGTATGGGCGCCGTGCTCCATCAAAAATGTAAACAAGGTTGGAAGCCGCTAGGATTTTACTCAAAAGCATTTACTACAGCTCAGATGAAGTATTCAACTTACGACCGGGAGCTACTAGGAATATTCGCAGCAGTCCGATATTTTCAACGACTACTAGAAGGTCGGCAATTTATTATTTACACGGATCATAAACCGTTGGTTCATTCATTTTCAAAAAAGCTGTCACTAAATGACACACCACGTAGAGTGAGATACTTGGAATACATTTCGCAATTCTCTACCGATATACGTCACATTAGCGGTCACGACAACGTAGTTGCAGATGCACTCTCAAGGACAGTTGATGAAATAACTATACCGTCCAACATAGATTACAAAGAGTTGTCTATTAAACAAAAGTTAGATCCCGAACTCCAAGAACTTATTAAAAATCCGAGATTAAAAATGATTTTGGCGTCATCAAATAAACACGGAATACCGGTGTATTGCGACGTTTCTACGGGAAAAACAAGACCGTTCTTACCTTAGGAATTCAGAAAGACCGCATTTGAGGGCATACATTGTTTTTTATTTTATTTTTTTACATTTTTACATTTTTTACGTGGCGATTACGGCAAATACCCCTCATATCCTTGGGGGAGGCCTTTGTCCAGCAGTGGACGTCTTTGGCTGAGATGATGATGATGATGATTATTGTTTAAACCATCCCGGAAAAAATACATCGAGAAAAATGATTAATACAAAGTTTATTTGGCCTAACATGAATACGGATATAAACAAATGGTGTGAGTCATGTTTACAATGTCAACGCTCAAAGGTGCTTAGACATACAAATTCGCCACTCGGAAAGTTTATGCCTGCTCAACGTTTTGCTCACGTTCATTTAGACATTGTAGGACCGTTACCTGTATCTCAGAATAAATTATATTTAATCACGATGATTGACCGATGCACTTCATGGCCCGAAGTTTTTCCAGTTGAAGACATTACAGCCGAATCAGTCGCACGTCACGTTTACGGAGGACGGATATCGCGATTTGGATGTCCTGAGAAGATCACAACCGATCAGGGGAGACAGTTTGAGTCAAACCTTTTCAAAGAATTAGCCAAGCTAATGGGTATTCATAAGATACGAACTACTCCATATAATCCCAAGGCGAATGGCATGGTGGAACGTTTACATCGAACGCTAAAGACAGCATTAATCGCAAGAGGCAATACAACCAACTGGATTGAAGAGTTACCAACCGTTTTATTGGGACTTCGTGCTTGTTTTCGTCAAGATACTGGTTTCAGTGCCGCCGAATTGGTATATGGCGCCACGATTAAACTACCAGGAGAATTTTTTGGTTGCGAGCAACGGGAAACGTTTAACGATTTCGTTACCAATCTGAGAGAAAATATTACAAAAGCAATATCTATTCCCTAAAGAGAGAGCTCGAATAACAATACTTTCGTTCATCCTCACTTGTCAAAATGTTCACATGTGTACGTGAGATGTGATCGTTTGCGTCCTAGTCTTAGTCCTCCATACGATGGTCCGTATCAAGTCATTGACAGAAGTGATAAAAATTTCGTAATATTGCAAGGCGACAAACGCGTAAGAATCTCTATAGACAGAATCAAACCAGCGTTCGTGTTGAAAGCCGATCAAGAACCACTGACAAAGCAGATAGTAAGCACACGACCAGATAAGAACGTAATCACACGAGCCGGTCGTATTTCTCGACAGCCTGTAAGATTCGCTTTATAATCACGTTCCCAAGAGTGTTATAAGTCGCACCTATCGTATTATGTCACACATTTTACGTTCAGAATAAAGAAGTATTATCGGCGCTAGCAAACAGAACAAGACGCGGAATCAGCATTATTCATTTACGCGCAGTCTGCAAGGTTGCAATTACTATTACTATACCACTAAGTTATTGTTCGTAATTTTAATTAGGGTTCTTTGCATTGTTTTTATTAATGTTATTTTGTAATTTATATATATTTTTTTTTCTAAGGGGGAAGTAATGTGCCGTCAGCACAATATTCATAGCACGTAATGTTCGTGATATTTAATAGAGATAATTAATAACGTGATTTAATATAGAGACATTTTATGTAAATTAAGCAAAACTCATTAGTTCCTGTTTCGTGACTTTCTACAATCAACTAATCTCTCCCGCCAATTTCTTTGTTTATAAATTAATATATATACTTGTATTTTTAGTAATTAAAACTAGTCAGAAATTATACTCCGATACATTAACCAGTTGTGTTATTATTTAACCACGGAGCCCTGCAACATGCTACTCTCACAGACACTGCACTAGGTCCATAAACATCGCAAATTTTATTCGCGGCTTCCGTTGCATTTTTATCTTTTTTGTAGTAAAATTTTAAAATGTATCGAATTTCTTCATTAGACTTATCTTGACAGTAAGAAAAACAAATCAAAATTACACATTTTCCTAATTTGAATTTAATTTTAAAATTTAAATTTTTAATGATACCAAAACCAGCCAGATACAAATAGCATAGCCAAAGAAATTTTAATTCAAGTTCATACATAATATATGCGAAAAGACTTTTTCCCCAATCTAATACTTACATCTACATAAACTCTCAAAATTTATATTTTTTATTTCGGTACTCATTTTTTACCCAATTTTCTCAACCAATGAGAAACTGGCTATCTCCCATCTTACAGTTTGAGCCCATAAATTCTAGCGACTTTGTTGTTATGGTGCTTAGACTATGCTATGCTAGGCTTGCTAGGCAAACTTAGAACAAGGAACAGCCTTATCGCCACCGGACCCAGACGTCAATTTGGAAAGATTGATAATGTTATCATAAGAGCTTTAGGGCCAACGATAGGCACTTTAGAAATTGTTGATACATTGATTTAAAATAAAAAAAAAGGTTTTACAAAGCATTTTGTACGTATAATTTTTTTTTTAATTGTGTGTACTCGTAGGTTTTTTGCTCTAACATTATAAAACAAAATGTATTTTTACACCAATTCTCTCTCTACTGACCTAAAGCGATGCACTTTAGCTACAAAAGCAGATTGCGTTCGATATCAGAGCATCTCTTGTCGATCGAAGCCTGTCGGTAATAGTTTACAGTATGGCATACACTTCAGGCACAGGGCTCTTTCAATTTAGACGTTTCGTGTCGGACCTCTGCAGCGCTGCCGTGCGGTTTCATATTAAACGTCTGCCGCACGCTTAATGCTCTAAGGCCGCACGTCAGCCGCACGACAGTCGCACAACAATCGCACGACCGTCAGGTTCCGCACTCTAGGCGACACGCGACTAGCGACAGCTCGGCGACTAGACGCGACGACAGGCTGCGGTTGACAATTTTCATATATTTTGTTCAAAGATACGCACACTTGGCTTCAGTTGCAGAGTCGCAACGACAAGCTAGGGGAGTCGCGAAATTGACACTCACAACTGTCGCACGACTGACGTTGTGTGTGCGTGTGCACACGACTAGACTCGGCGACTAGACGCAGCGACAAGTCGTCCAGAATGCGGAGCCACTTTCTCCCTTCTCCGGCAACAAACGTCTTAATTGGAAAAGCCCTTAATGAAAGGTTGCATTGTTTCTGAACAATGTTCTGACATTAAAACGCAATAGTACTTTCAACTGGCAATCACCATCGAAGTACATTCATTCAATAGTGATTTGTAATGTCGAGTAACTGATTGCATTTCAAGTACCAAGAGCTCATAAAGAAAGAGGCGGTTTCTGATAAACTATAGTCTCAAAGACTCAAAGACTTTGCATAGCGGGACCTGGGTCTCGATGCTGCTATTTTCAAACGTTCCCATTGTTTTGGTGGCTTGGCCTAATGTCAAAATCATACTACCGGTATACTCAATCAATCAATCATTTTGAGGCGTTGTTAAAAAAAAAAAAACAATAATAAACTTTCGTACACTCACATCAATTATCTAGCCTTAAAGAAGCATCGTTATGAAACTCGTTAAATGGTTACTAGACATTGGATAAACATACTTAAAATACTTAAATACTTACTTATTATACATAGAAAACATCCAGACCCGACACAAATTAGAAAAACAATAATTTCTAAATTTACCCGACCGGTGATCGAACCCAAGACCACAGAGATGGCGATATCATAAAAACCGGTGTACAAACCAATCGACCAAGGAGGTCGTCAAATTATCATACGGTTATTCAATTAGCATACTGAGAATCTTCTCCCGCCCTGACGGACGGGGCACCTGGACATGGGTAGCGAAAAGACCACCTTAGGTCATAACAAAACTATAAATAAATGTATTTTAACGAGACTTAACACATACTACTTAGTAAAGAGGTATTCTACGAATAACTTTCAATTTTGGTTATTGAAATAAAAAAAATGTGTACATTATCGTATTGAATCATAGTCCCGTACCCTGTATTTGGTACTTAAATTAACAATAATGTATATACTAGCGGCTACACGCGACTACGTCTGCGTCTATATCTATAGAAATTATAACCTTTTATGTTGAGTATGTATGTAGGTAGTATGAGTGCTATCTACAATGTCTATAAATTATTTTAAGCGATTTATTTCGTTCAGCGTTAAACATGCTGCGATTTAGAAACGCGTGAGCAAGCTACGTAGAGCTGACCGTGAAAAAAACATAGTGTGACAAAATGTATTCCGGCTATCTTTAAGATTTGACCATGTTGCATGTTTGCAGACTTTTAAAAATAAGTGGTAAGTTATTATTAGGTTATTACTTCTCTTCGAGAAGGTCGAGAAACTCTAGACCATATCTAACTAGTGAGTATGCATCATGCATTTTCCCTATCGAAATGGAGGTCATAAACAACAGCGCGTATTGCTCGTAGCATCCGTAGCTGTCGTAGCTGTTGGTATCGTAGCATCGTAGCTAATGCTCTGTAGTCGTAGCAGTGCATTTGGAATTCCAAACACTAAAAAACTTAAAAGATAAATTTAACCGGTTTTCACGCGGACATTTTTGCAGGTGTAGCGACACATTGTAACATTGTATGGGTATTGCGTCATACCCCAGAGCTGGAATTACGGCTCCTGCGCGAGCCGCCTCAGTCCTCCTATACTCGCGTTCCTGTACGCTTGTGTACAGTCACACCAATAAATACTTTACTGAAATAAATATTTTCAATTCTTTCCCGTAACCCGAATACGCAGTAACTTACCTTCTGATATTACCATCACACAGACAGTAGAGACAACGGTAAACAGGCATCACTATTTTATAATAAAGAATATATTCATACATTAAAATATGAGCTTTAAACCAACAGTTTTGTATGTAATAATCAGCAAATCACTTTACAGTAGCAGGATTATCTCCAATTAAAAGCTCGGTTTAACAAGCTTCAGCCGTAGAGGGGAGATGCTGGTGTCGGTTAGAAAAAGCTGTGCTGAGTTAACCAAAAAATAGATATATGTCTGAAAAAATTATTATCGATTAGGTAATGAATCAATCGGATTTTAAAAGGAGAATTTAGTATGAGATACGTACTAATAAATATCTACAAACCACATAAATAATAAGGGTCTCTTATAAATAAATAAAGAATAAGGTCTGAATAGTTATTCCATGTTTTGTCTCTTTAACTCTAATTTAAAATGACGTTTACATGACAGGAAAAAAAACACGGAATAACTATTCGGACCTTTTTTTTTTTTTTTTTTCTTTTAATTGATGGCTTCGTGCGATTAGCACATTTAGCCAGTGTCAAAGTAATTTTTCGTACAAGTAATACATAAATAAACAATATTTCCATAAATGATGATGAATGATAATAGAAATGAGAAGTGAGAATGATATACCCCCAACCCCTCGAGTATCTTAGTAAAGATGTGGGGCTTTACTAAGTCCTCACGCGGAATTCTTGAGAGAATTTGAAAAGTGCCGTTACAATATTTGTTTCATTTGCCAACACTCATGCACACTCACGAACACTTAACGGTTAATAATCCACCATTATTTCACATTATTGTTCGAATTAACACAAATTTTAGAAAATAAAACAAAATTGCAGACATTACTCTTCACTTTCCCGCCAAGAACCCCTATTCGGACCTTATTCTTTGTTTATTGTACTTTTTTTTTAATTTATTACCACATAAAAAGTAACATTTTATATCTAAATAATAAATAACATTAGAAAACCACGAAGGTGTGTAGCAATGCTATTCACAGCTTAGTCGAAAACAATGTATAATTAATTATACATTATTTTTATTACTTAATTTTATGTTTAAAATTAAGTACAATATTAAGTACGATATAGTAAAAGTAGACCTGTATTTTTTCTCTAAAATTTCCAGAGATTTTTACGTAGTACAAAACATTGTATATATTTGATGGTCGACTTTATTTTCGTAAAAATTAAAAAAAAAACTACTTAGAATGTTTGCCAAAAACATGTTTTTCACTGTTTTTGTTTATTCCATTCGTAAGGCAGAGCGACACATAAATCACGTCTAATTAAACCTTTTTCGCTCATTATTATGATGAGCAAGAACCAATGAAAAATTACACAACTCTTTGCGTGTTTTAGGGTTAAACATGCTATTTCTATGGATTATACAAAATCAAAAGTGGACTAGCATAGGGTGATGACGGTAATGTCTTAATATTTAGTTCAGCTACAACAACAGATGGTGGCCTGGTAAAAAAATGTATTTCAAGCGATAACACCGCCATTTATACAGTTTTTTACTGTCCTCTTTATGTTTTAAATAATATTGTGTACAAATTTAACAGTTTTTTCAATTCATTTTATTTAATTATGACTATGAAGCCCAGCTGCTATACTTCCAATGAAGAAATAGGCCGTTTGTTTGTTTCAGCGTGACCAACATATTCCTGGTGAACCTGTCGGTGGCTGACTTGCTGGTGACGCTGTTCTGCATGCCGGTACAGATCGCCAAGTCGGTCACCCTGATATGGTACTTCGGCGACGTTATGTGCAAGACTGTCAACTTCCTACAAGGTAAGCAATGGTTTATTTAGGTAAAGTATTTTTTAATTGTGGTTTTAATCGCGTATTGGCAAACGTACACTACGTTTGCCAATACGCGATTGAAGACTGATTGAAGTCTGAGGACACCCTCAGACTCGGTGGAGTTACGATTTTCGCGAGGTGGCTGGCCTGGCAGGAGATGGATGAGAGTAGACGTGGATTGTGCACTTGGCCCATATCCAGCAGTATATGGTATATAGGCTGGTTTATTTTATTTTATTTCCTACTAGCTGTTGCCCGCGACTTCGTCCGCGTGAGCTAAAGGCTGTAGTCTGTACAGTTTAATTTTTATGTAGGTATCTATTTAAGCTTATTAGGGGATATGCATCGGAAATTTAGAAAATTGACATTGTATTTACCGACATACGTACATCTACTCACTCTTAATATCCTTTCAGCTGGGAATGTTGAGATAGACAAAGACAATCGATCTCCATTTAGTGTGGTTCTGGCATACTTCCTGTGCCTCCTTTACGTTCATCATTATTTTCATACATTATCTCTTATTCTTTCGACTATCATCTCTGCCATGTACATACATATATTCAGTTTGAAGCACAGAATCGTCCCGTTCATACAGATTCTCACTCAGTTTCCCGTTTTAATTATCCCTCCACACACATTCAGTATACAACACCGTTTCTCGGTGGGTTGCGCGTATTTGCTACGTCATACAAACCTGAAATGGGTTTACTGACGCTCAATTATATGTAATAAAATTGGTATTTTACAGCTCAGGTACTCGTCCGGAGTCGTCCTAGGCACTGGTGTATCTTAGCTAAGATGTGTCTACTGTTATACTGTCCAACCACGGTCTTCAACATTTTTTTTGCCTTGTCCACCGAAGCTGGATATCGAGTAGTCCAGGATTACTGGTTGTCGGCCAGAAGGCACAAAAAACTATTTACCAACTATGTTCTTATTCGTAGATTCTTACAAAATATCAATAAATTGAGAACTGTAATAAATTATATTATTGTCTATTAGGTAATACAGTATAGTATTTTATGTTACATACTTGCGATAAATTTGAACTTCTTCGTGGCATCTTGTTAGGTAGGTAGCTTTTTAGAGGTACTTAGATCACAGGACACAGAAAGAAGTTACCTCTAACAAAAAAAAATCTGAAGTCCGTGCCTCTAATACAGTTGTACCCTGCAAACTTAAACATTTTTGCAACTCTGATACCAGAGGTAGCGATCGTCTTATGCGATAGAAGAATGGAAAAACCATTTTTCTGTAATCTAGAAGTATGTACAAAATTCATTCTTTATAGGTTTTATGATATTAAAATTGTTATGATACTTACTTACTTATATTGTATTATTGAACACAGATTTATCCTATAAACATGTTAAGAAACCAAAGTAAGAAACCGCTTACATGTAAAATAAGTACTGAAATAAGTGTTTAACTTACCTGCATCAAATGTTTCATAAAACTTTTACACAATGTATAAATCTTATTTGAAAATTAATAAGAACTGAATAAGTACTGAAATATTTAAGGTACCTGCATAAAATGTTTTAAAAAACTTTTACACAATGAATAATTAATATAATTTGAAAATTATTAACAAAATAAAAATAGGTACCTAGTGCATTGCAAAACATCATAATTTCCTTCTGTTCGTTTCAAAAGAGCGCCAATTTTTTTTTTTAATTTTCCTGTTCTCGCGTTTTTCACCAAATAGATTTAAAAAAATAACATTAAGTATTTTGGGCAACGACCCAAAGGTTTATACAGCCAAGCTATGTAATTCAAGATAATATCTACTATGTGCAATATTAAAAAAAATAGAGACATGATTTTGGGCAATGATACAAAGTTTTATACAGCCAAATTTAATGAGTAGGTAACATTTCTATGCATAACTAAAAAAAGAGACATTATTTTGGGCAACGACACAGAGGTTTATACCGCCAAATATAAGTATTGTTTTAACTTTTAACATTTCTGTGTATTAGAAAACTGCAATAAGCGCCGCGCGCAGGCGCGACTAAATAGCCATATTATTATTGGTTATTTTGGAAAATGAAACAAAAGGTGTACCTATGTACAGCCAAGTTTAATGATGTGCGTGATTTCGAGCTTGTTTTTATTTTCCGTCGCTTTACTACTGCGGTGCTAATGTTCGCTTAGGTGCCTCACAGATTTATAAAGGGTAGGTAGCCTTAGAGAGTAACAAAACTTTTCTAAAATAATAACTCAACGAACGTATCTAACAGTTGGTCGCGTAAATACGTATATCAAAATTTGTTTAACATTTTTCGATTTGTATGTTATTCTCCGAAATTTTCTAAGCATTTTGGTGATAACCGCATCAAAATCAGTATTCTCATGGCAACAACAGATGACAGGCTCAAAAGGGCAAAAAACCCAGAGCCGTAAAACACGATAGCAACAGAGAGCCAGAGCCTCAAATGCCAGAGCCATAAAACTCATTAAAAAAATCCCCTATGTTACATAATAAACAACAGTTGCCAAGCAACCAAGGATTAAATCCCGGTGTAGACCAAATCAAAATTTAACAATTTTCGAGTATTTATGTAGCCTATGTTATTCTCCGGAATTTTCTTAGCATTTCGGTAAAACCGGATCAAAATCCGTTCAGTAGTTCTCGAGTTTATCGTGTTCAAACAAACAAATAAACAAACAAACAATTTCTTTTTGAACTATTCTATCGTGTTCCGTAAGTGATTTAAAAGTATTTTTTTTATATCTTGCAATTACAGATTTTTTAATCCCTACGTTCTTCTTATACAGGGTGTCTCATTTAAATCGGTCAGTATGGAAAAGTCTGAAACTATAAGACATACGAAGATCTGTTGTTTTGAAAAAATTAAACTTACACTATTTCTATTTAGATATCGATTGTGTAGGTCTTAAGCAGTAAATTGCTCTTTGAAAAATGATGTCTAAAATGAATAAAATGCATTGTTTTCACATACTTTTATTTATTTTAGAAGGTGTTCGAAGTGACCACCGTTTTTTTCAATACAATATTCAACACGTTTAGGTAACGATCTTACAATTACAAAACCAGCAAAGAGGTACAAAAAACCATAGAGACAATTTTACAACCTGAACTGTTGAATGTAACGGTGGTCACTTCGAACACCTACTAAAATAAATTAAAGTACGTGAAAACAATGCATTTTATTCATTTTAGACATCATGTTTCAAAGAGCCATTTACTGCTTAAGACCTTCACAATCGATATCTAAATAGAAATAGTATAAGTTTATTTTTTTCAAAACAACCGGGTTTGATTCTCGAGCTGAGTACAGGTTTTTTTTAAATGTATGAATGCAGTTTTTCTTCTTATTAAAATCGATGACATGGTTCCTAAGGACAGATCTTCGTATGTCTTATAGTTTCAGACTTTCCCATACTGACCGATTTAAATGAGACCTGTATTTTTCGAGTATTTATATTGTAGCCTATATTATTCTCCGGATTTTTCTTAGCATTTTGGAAAAACCGGATCAAAATCTGTTCAGTAGTTCTCGAGTTTATCGGGTTCAAACAAACAAACAAACAAACAAACAAACAAACAAACAAACAAACAATTTTTTTTAAAACTATTCTATCGTGTTCCGTAAGTGATTTTAAGGCAACCTGTGTAATTTTTTTTTATATCTTGCAATTACAGATTTTTTTATCCCTACGTTCTTATTATATGTATAGATATTCGGTAAACATACAATACAATATTGTATATAAATGTTACATACGTCATACATACATCAGTAAAGTTTCCACTTTAACTAACACATAATTTTGGATACAAAAGAAAAAATAAACATTATGGATCCTTACATTCCTTAGTATTCGTTTAAAAGTAGCGATCGTGTTTTTAAAATATGTCCGTATTATCCACTCAGTTGTTCTTAAACCAGACATAATAGAAATTCAATTTTATTGTTCTATGGCACTGTGGTTACCATGGGCGTCCAAGTCCCTATTAGTATGTCTGATGATAATGATGTTGATGGCGACGATTACTTTTTTAATTATTGTCCTAGCAACCTTATAACAATTTCACACACTGATGGATACGGGCTTGCCAATAACGACGTAGCACCTGAAGTGTACACAGCCTCATGGAAAGCGGCCACCGCATCCTTTCAAAGTCAAAGTCAAAGTTAAATTATTTATTCAGTACTAGCTGACCGGCGGACTTCGTACCGCTTTGACAGTTTCCAAGACAACAAAACAAACAAATCATTCGTCCGCTTAAGAACACCCGTATCCCATGATGGATCCCTATAGCAGCGCCACCTACCGGGTCCAATTGTAAATCTAAACCATTCTCGAATCCACTTGAACACACACAAAAAATTCAAGAAATGAACCTTCTCTTTTCAAACGCCAGCAAGTCTTATGGTGCTGTGGGTGGCTGTACAATATTGTGGTGTGATTCTTTCAACGTGACCTGATAGCTTGTTTGTCAACTACTTACAAAATTTAATAACAAACTTGGTTAACGGGTTCGTCAAACCGCTGGACGGGACTTCGAGAACTCAACCCGGTGGATCCCTTAGAATATAAATATTTTTCTATCCATAGATATCTAACCCTGTACTACACAAAAATACTTTAAATATATATATTAAAACAAAAAGAAAACTCTTGATTCACAAATTATTTCGTAGAAGGTCCGAGAACATTTGTTAAACTACTGAGTGTAGCTTACCAACTACTTATGATAAGCTTTACGCAAAAGTTCTTATAGACTTTGCCAACAAGTGGCTCTGACGGCTTACAGAGGCCTGACTTATGCCTTTTTTATATGAAAAAGCGTTAGCGCGGTGTATATAGGGCTTGTTTTATGTTCTCTTAGCTAGCTGCTACTATACAACTTGTTAATGAAATTGCGCAAAACCTGAAATTAGTATGCACAGAATCAAAATTAGAATCAATTCCACTAATAAAAAAATGGCTCAAATTTTATGTGAAAAAATAAAATTATTTAACTACGCAGTTTTTCAAATTTAATTAACTATCGTCTTTTCAGTTTCAGTCGACGTGCGCGACAAGCGGTAACGTTCCACTCACCGTTTTAATTCAATCACATACTTAGATCACACGTAATTACTATATACTTTAAATTTTTTTATAAATGCAAGACAGCAAAAAGAGCAAAGCAGCAAATTATTTCTTTAATAATACCCAAAAAATAATTGTACTATTTAAATAAAAACTCGTCTTACAATGTTTGTGGTCCCTCTCCTCTGAAATAGCTCGACCGATTTTTATGTATATTTGGTATAAGAATAGGTCGTAAAGTAAATTTCATACCGCTAGGTGATTAGAGGTCCTTATCCAGGGTCAGTTAGTAATATATATTATTAAAGGCTGTCTGAGGTTTTGCGCTATTTCATTAACACGTTGTATATTATCTGAGTGTGTCGCCATAACCCCGATGCTAGTAGTATTGTTGTGTTCCGACAGTATGATATAAGATAATATCTAGTTTCTAAGAGCTCTAAGAGCGCTTTTACTTTAGGTATTATCGTCGCTCAAGTGAGCTGTCGGACAAGCTTTTCCGAGTTTCCCGTCAAAACAGAGACAGAAGTTGACGATATGTGTTGATGATATATAAATAAAAGATGTCCTTCAACTGTGGGCTCATGGGAACGGTCCCAACAATGCTGGCAACATTGCCCCTTTGGATTGCCAAACTAATACGCTGGCAGAGGTAGCTGCCAGCCTTCTTGTTGCCGGAGGCCTCAATAAGGCGAGGTATTTAGTTTTTAATTTTTTAATTATTTTTCTCTGTTTTTTTTTCAAGTTAAGTAATAAGTTATTGTTTCTTTTTCTTGTAGCAATTAAATTATGTTTCTGTTGATGATATACGTGTAACTACAGCTCTCATTATTCTGTGCCCAGTTCAAATAAGAGCTATAAAAAAAGTTAGGTATAGTCAACCATGAAATTGCTTTATTACTTTTGACAAAAACTTCCATGACAATAAAATTTCGCTAAGGCTCATTGTAAATAATGACAACGTATCTGTCACTTGGCCTTTTAAACAAAAATAGAACTTGTTGTTTTATTCTATGCAAACAAAATTCACTTCTAAGGTGGTAAAGCAATTTCATTGTCGACTATACAAGATTATGAAAGTAATATATGTGTGTAGCGTAGTGCGGCGATAAAACTTTAACGTAAACACCAGGTGTTCGCGTAAACTTTTTCCGTGGTCGGTCGTGGTCTTATATATATAGTTATCTACTTTGCGTTAAATCATTGCCGCGAATTAGTAAATAACGCAAATTGTAAGACTAATGCGATTACCGTGTAGAAACTATGTCGTTAGATCGGTACATTCACAAATTACTGAAATTTCAGTTTACGTTGGCTTGTCGAGACCACTTAGACATTATTATTAGGTAAATGTGTCTTCATTAAGCTTATGTGATTGCAAAAACACAAATGTTGAAAAAAAATCCACGAGCAGGATTTGAATCTGCACCCTTCTGTCATACCGGGTCAGATGCTCTCCCAATTGAGCTATCGTGTTGTCGTGGTGGTATCACGATGGTTCAAATCCTGCTCGTGGAATTTTTTTCAACTTTTGTGTTTTTGTAATTTGTTCGCAACAAAATTTGCGTAAAGATTTTTTATTTTTTCTTTTCAAATATAGTATGTAAACAAAACAAAATGTGATTGTTTTATTGGTTCTCCTAACTAAGTAAAGATAAAAATGGACATGGGATTTTATAGCGACTTTGAAAGGTTTTCAGAAATAAAGCAGAGAAAACATTTTTGTTGAAAATTTTCGTTTTTACAGCAACTGTCAACGGTAAAATTAGTTATATCTAAAGATGACTTAATCAGCACAGTAGGCCTATATATAAAACTAGTTGGTGTTAATGGAATCGGTATTGGTATAGCCTATACAATATTCAGCGTAGGCGGGTCTCAATTATGAAATTAGCAACATTATTAGATACTGTATTTCCATTATAAGATGTTTATAACTCGGCCGTCGTAGCTATATTATTATAGTTAGTTAAAGCGAGATTAGTTCTGAGATGTATTATTTAAGGAACTCCGGGCAGGCTTGTTACTGAAAAAAGCAAGCAAGCAAGCAAACAGCCTATAATTGTCCCACTGCTGGGCAAAGGCCTCCATCATTGAAATCAAGTCATCGCTACAATTGATGGGTAATGGCTTAAATCACCACGCTTGCCAAGTGCGGGTTGGTGATCACAAACCCGGGCTATGCATCGAAAAATCCGAAATACATTTTACCCGACCTGGGAATTGAACCCTGGACCTTCGGGTATCGAGCCGAGCGCTCTGCCACTCGGCCACCGAGGCGTTGAAAAAAGCAACCAGTTGTTAATTGTACAATTGCAACGCGACTGCTTTAGTTGCGGTTTAACCGCCTCTGTAGTCTAGTGGCTAAAACCACCGGCTTAGACCCAGAGGTCCCGGGTTCGATTCCCAGCGGGGGTACATGTTTGTGTACTCGGTTTGGTTGGTGCTAGGGCTTGTTTGTCCGCCTGGCTAGCTACCACCATCTTATCTAAATATGTCGCCATAACATCAATGTTTGTAGCATTGTTGTGTTCCGGCAGCTAGAGATAAGATAGCCAGTGCCTCACTAGTTGAGGATCCCGGGTGAAGTGCGCTTCCATCATTGGCCTTATCATCACCTAACATCAGGTGAGATCAAGGCACTGTGCTTACCCGTTAATATATAAAAAAATAAAAATAAAAATGTCTTCATTTTCCTCACCTGAGTGACGATAAGGACGAAGACTTCACCTTTCACCCGAATCTATCTTATATCCAAATGTCGAAACACAAAACGGCTCCGAACACTGTTGTATTAATGACAAACTTAGATAAAATGGTTATAGCACTATTACCAACCAAGCCGAGAAAATTTACCCCCGCTGGAAAAACTACAGAGGCTGCTGTAATCTTTATTGTTCACAAAACAGACACATTATAATAAAAACAATTCTAGAAGTCGCACAAAGGGCGACCGCATACATATTTAGTGCCACATTTTTTACTTCATTGCTCACGGTTTTGCAAGTCAAACACTGAGGTTGCGTTTCTCTCGACGAAAGTATTTTGGAATGAAGAATTGATATGTATTCTTTTCTAAAGTTCATTTGAACATTTCACATAGAAATAAAGCAGTTTTTACGAATATTTGCATGTTATTTTATTGAGACACTTCGAACCCTTTACAGGTTCCGTAGTAAAAGGGGGATTACTGTATGGGACCAGGGACATGACCAGAGAACTCTTCAGGCTTAAAAATCAGAAAAAGGTCAGCTACTGAACCGGGTTGTCAAAAGAAACGGGATTTACATCCCGCTCCGTCTGACCATTCTAACTCGTTTTGTTACGCAGTTCTCGCTAACTTTTTTTTTAAAGAACTACAAATTTCCACACTGTGATAGCTCTAAGTATATTGAGAGTTACTCACAAGGCAGGAGTTATACCTACTGTACTAACTAAAGAAACTTACTGTTTTGTGCATGTTGCTGATGGGGGAGTTAAAAATTATTCTACCATCTCGGGTTTTATTAGTTTAAAAGGATGAAAGATATGATTTATTGTATCACTAAAGCACTATTGACAGAAAAAAAACATCAAACAGAAGAGCTAAAGGCAGGTATTTTAAATTTGATGACGTTCTAAAGCTTCTGCGATTATATTTTTTTCTGTATTCGATATTTTATTGTAACAACTAGGCAACTACGTCACTGTTTTGTAATTATCATACAGTCAGTAACAGAAAACTAAATAAAAAGAAGAGTAATAATAATAAGAACATACTCTGCAAGTTAATTATGAGTTAAACTAAAAGAACAATACCGAAATCAAACAAACAAAAATGTTTGTGTATTTCTTTCGGAACATGTTACCGGTATTGTTATAAGCGGTATTATTCCTTTGTAGGTAAAGTAGCTTCATCGGAATCTAATTACTTTGAAACTTCAACTGTTTAATACAGACACAATGAGGCCAAGCGAACAACTTAAAGAGCACATAATTACTTTAATGGTTCGGTAGCTAACATGCTATTTTTAATTCGCATATTCTATCTTCGGTTTGCATTCTTTTTACGGAGTTTTCATTTTTTTTAAATATCCTATCTTCTTTTTAATCCTTTTCTGTTTTTTTTCTTACCATATTGTCGTTTCGTTCTATCTTTGATTGGCTTGGTTAGTCGTCTTAAAGCTTAGCTATTTGGCTATTTCACAAATTCTTTGCTCTGTATCTTTTACTACATTTTACTTCCATTTTCCTTAAAAAATGAAATGAAATGATTTATTTGCTTTTTGTCAAATCAAGTCCGATTGTTTTTAAGTTTTGCTGGCTAGCACCCTTATCTAAGTCTGTCACAATAACAAACAATTATTATTAGTAGCATTTGTGTTTCTTTGTTACACGTACGATATCCTCAGTAGAGGATTTATTAACCCGATCCAACACTAGTTTTGTCTTCAATATAATCAGACACTTTATAATAAGCTTTTTTATAAAGCTTTTCTTTAGTAGCGATTTTAAATTTATTAATATCAACTTTTTGGATATTACTTGGAACTTTATTGTAAAAACGTACACGCAGGCCTCTAAATGAATTATTTACTTTGTGAAGCCCAGTACTGCTAGTTTGTTTTTATTTCTAGTGTTTACATTGTGAATACCATCACTGTTTTTAGAAAAAGTTTTAATATTTTTATAAACATACATTAGGTTCTCGTAAATATATTGTGATGCAACTTTCATTATATTAATATCAATCAATCAATCAAAAATAAAAACAAACAATCTTAAAAACAAAAAGGATTTATTAAAAAGCAATTGAAAGGTGTTGGCGTGTTTGGTCGACTGTATTTTATTAAGGCTGCATGGATTGTATCCTAAGCAATGAAAAATTAAAAAAGTTAAAACCAATGTGAATTTGGATTGGCATTGACAGATTTCGGCCGCTCCTCTTCCATTTTTGAATTTTTTAAAAAGAGTATTATATGCGTGTGTGTCACATACATGGTAGTGTGTGTAGTGTTTGTTTTATTGATTTGATTTATTTTTTATGCATAATTTAAAAGTAATATTAACATTCGGATAACCTTCTCTATATAAACTATAAAAGTGTGCGAAATTTCATACTCCTCCGTCCGCGCAATTTTCGTAAAGCTTTTGCTTCACATGTTAATTTATAGATGACTATCTAAAACTTCGAAACACTTTGTAATAAAACTTAAGTCTAAAAGGTGTGGTGTAAAATGCCAGTTGACTGTTTTCATCTATCCCTTTGTGCGAAGTATTGAAGCGCTCTGTTTTCCTCAAACAGGCTACTCAATAATTGGGTATTTCGATGTTCTAATGAAAGATACCTCGGTTCTTGATTGAGAACGCCATTTTTATGATTACACGATCTTATACGCTGGCTACGATCCTATTTCACGGAATTCTGTCAATTTAGTCAAAAGATCGATGATCACGGACAAATGTTTCATTTCTTTCGATATTACATTGTCATTGATCGATGAGTCGTAAGTGATGTATCCCTGAGATGTATCCTACAAATTGATTATGACGCGTACAGTATAATCAAAGATCCTACATTATCCATAGCGATAAACTTTACCTGCTCTGAGAGTTTTACAGTAGTTTATGTTTTCATTAATAACTAGCGGCCCGTCCCGGCTTCGCACGGGTGGACATTTATTTTTTAATATAGCTTATGTTACTCAGCGCTAATGTAAAAAATGTAGCGCTAACGTAAAATGCTAATGTAAAAGTAAAAAGTAACGTAAAAAGCCTATATACCTAATGCCCCACAGCTGGGCAAAGACCTCCATCATTGAAATCCAGTCATCGCTGCAAGTGATGGGTATTCGCTTAACCACCACGTTTTCCAAATGCGGTGGTGATCACAAACCCGGGTTATACATCGAAAAAATCGAAACACACTTGCATAAGGCGACTCATCGCTAAACAATTATTCTAATACGGAGCGTTTGCGCCCCGCTTCATAAGAAAAACTGTTTTTTTTTTCTTTCCAATTAAAACTACAAATAAGTTTAAAAAATGAACTAGCATATTGAAGTGTGTGTTAAAACTAATCTACTAAGAAAATATAGATGCTTATATCGGTCTGGTTTGCCTGTAAAATGCAAATCTATGTTTTAAAAGAGGTTACTTTGATATTTTTTTCTCTGTTATAAAAGTTAACAAATCGAGTTTCTGCAACTAGCAAAATTAAGTCAATTGAATGAAAAATCATCAAATATCACTTTCATATGTTTTTGTAATTGTTGGAAAAAATCAAGTTCCCTGCCCGCGTAAATTTCCAATGCGTCGCCATAACCTAGGAATTGAACCCAGGAACTTCGGGTATCGGTCCGATGGCTTTGCCATTTATCCACCAATGCGTCGTAAAAAGAATAAAAGTAAAAAAAACGAAGTATGTATATTCATTGAAGACGAACTACATGACAACCTTGTAAAACCTACATGCGTTGTCATTTCATTCGCTTCACGCTCTACTGTCGGCCAAAGTGGCAATCTGTAGAGAGACGCACGTACGCGGGTCCCCTCCACAAATTCAATCTAGTGATACGTAACTACTGTGAAATACCGCCCGTCTAATGAATCGGCGATTGCTGAACATTTACTTGAATAAGGCACAAATGACTGGATCAAATCGAGGGTCGTTGCCGTAGATCGCCAATTTAATACTATTAATTAACAATAAATTCTCAGAGAATAAATGCCTTAAGTTGCTGGAAAGGAATAACATGGAGACATTAAAATCAATCACCATTATGATGTTAATATCATCAGCTCATTTTTATGTCCTCACGGCTGGGGCACGAGCTTTCCCTATGAATGGATAGGGAGAACGGGCCATAAACCACCACGCGGGCCCAGTGCAGATTGGTGGTTGTTAACGACTGCTAATGCAGCCGGGACCAACGGTTTTACGTGCCCACAGAAGAAGCACGGAGGAGCTTGAGATGATACACTTTTGGTCACCCATCCGATGACCGGCCTTTGCGATAGTTGCTTAACCTTAGCACTCGCAGACCAGGCGCGTTATCCACTGCGCCATCGAACAATCTATTATTGATTGATATTCGAATTATTATTGAATTCGAATTATTATCGTTTATTATTGAATTTACATCGATCATAATTCATTATTGTTGAAACCCGTAACGCCGGTAATGACGTAATGTGGTATTACGTACCGTAGTATCAGTATTCAAATTAAATAACGCAAGAAACTCTAGAACCATAAACTTTTACGACCTCGGTAGCCGAGTACTCGTAGCCTGCATACTGGACTTTGGGCGGCACTAACTCGAGGTCCCGGGTTTGATTCCCGGTCGGGTCAATGTCGAAAACGATTTTTTCGATATTCTGCCGGGTCTGGGTGGTTGTGGTACCGTCGTTGTTTCTGATTTCCATAAAAACGAATGCTTTAGCTACTTACCTTGGGATCAGAACAATGCATATAAAACAAAAATAGACAACATCACATAATGGTGTTGTCTAATTCTTTTTATGTGCACGGTAATTTGAAGAAAATCCCTTGATTTCAGAATTATCTATTCCTCAAACATGTATACAAAACAGATTTACAATACATCACATCGTACAATAAATCAAAAAGCTATTTATAAGTACCAAGAGGCATTTTTATACTGTATCTATTCTGATCAATGGTAATAAAAAACTAATGAAATTAACTTATGTCGCATCAATAGACGCAAGTTTTGTAGCAAATATTATCAACTAGTGCCCCCCCTGAGACTTCGTACGCTTCAGTGAACAACCGTATCTTGTCGTAACATTTTTTTTGATAAAAACATTGTCCTCATTGTCAACAAACAACAAAAAAATATTTAGCCAAATCGTTCTCCAGTCATGTCAAAGTCAAAGTCAAAGTCAAAATTCTTTATTCAAATAAACTTACGAAAAGTGCTTTTGAATCGTCCATAAATTTTTTACCTACTATTCAGGACGTCTATTTTTTAGCTGTGGAGAAGAATGGGCGCAAGAAACTCCACATCTTTAATTTAAGTAACGACACAAATGTTGAAAAAATTTCCACGAGCAGGGTTTGAACCTGCACCCTTCTGACATACCGGGTCAGGTGCTCTTCCAATTGAGCTATCGTGGTTCTAACCAGCCCGCCGAAATTATTCAACACTATTTACTTTTTACTTTGAAAGCCAAAGGCGCCCATTCAATGTTAACAACTACCGTCATTAACATCCGATCATAATATTTTTACAAATACTAAAGATCAGTTAAGAAGTAAGCAAGCTATTTATAAATGTTTATATAATTTTTAACGCAAATTTTGTTGCGAACAAATTACAAAAACACAAATGTTGAAAAAATTTCCACGAGCAGGGTTTGAACCTGCACCCTTCTGACATACCGGGTCAGGTGCTCTTCCAATTGAGCTATCGTGGTTCTAACCAGCCCGCCGAAATTATTCAACACTATTTACTTTTTACTTTGAAAGCCAAAGGCGCCCATTCAATGTTAACAACATTAAAATATTATGATCGGATGTTAATGACGGTAGTTGTAAATAGTGTTGAATAATTTCGGCGGGCTGGTTAGAACCACGATAGCTCAATTGGAAGAGCACCTGACCCGGTATGTCAGAAGGGTGCAGGTTCAAACCCTGCTCGTGGAAATTTTTTCAACATTTGTGTTTTTGTAATTTGTTCGCAACAAAATTTGCGTTAAAAATTATATAAACATTTAAGTAACGACATTTACAAAATAAATAAAATGATGCTCTGACATAACTAATACCTACATGTGATATATCATCAGTTCATATCATCAGTTCTTTACTATGTAAACTAAATCGATATATTTGAATTTATACTTAGTTTTGACGTCAAACAAGAGCCTGTTTTGAATAAGCGATTTGAGTTTGATTTTGATAGATAACAGCCCTTAAGGTGAACAAAATGTAATTAAACATTTTCTTCAATATAAAAAAAACCTAATATATTTAAACCCAGAGTAAACATTATCTCCATTTTTGTCTTTTTGATATTAAAGTGTTTTTCTACGTAGCTACCGGCAGAATGACTAGCATTTATCGGGGTTTTCGCTCTCCTGTAAAAGAGTATTTTTTAATTTACGGCTTTACACGGTTGGACGGGCAAATTTTTTTTAGGAAAATAATTTGAAGCTTGCATGTGAAATAGTTTGTTACAAGATTCGGTTTTTAATGTGTTGGCAGTAAATTGTTAGCTGTTGTTAATTTAATAAAAAGCTTGTGTGTCAGGTACGCTTCCCGTGGCTCTGGTTTTCATGGTGTCGCCATCTCTGATGTCCCGGGTTCGATCCCTGGTCGGTTCAATTTAAAAATTATTGTTTTTCCAAATTGTCTTGGGTCTGGATGTTTCTTATGTATAATAAGTATGTATTTAAGCATTTTAAGTATGTTTATCCGTTGTCTAGTAATCATTTAAGGAGTTTAATAACGAAGCTTCTCTTGGGCTAGATAAATTGGTGTGAGTGTGGGAAACATTATTTTTATTATTTTTATTCTTGTTATAATTAAGACTTACTTTGTCTTACAAAGTGAGTGTATGGTGTCGACTTAATTTGCACAATTCGAACCCACCACAATAGCTTTATGGTAGCGCACTTGATTTTTTTGATAAGGTTCAAGATCGAGTGGGTTTTTGTCAATGCGGTTTCTGAGGTGCTCGATGGCGCAGTGGTTAATGCGCCCGGTCTGCGAGTGCTGAGGTTAAGCAACTTTCGCAAAGGCCGGTAACCGGATAGGTTACTAAAAATTTATCATCTTGAGCTCCTTCGTGCTTCGGGAGACACGCAAAGCCGTTGGTCCCGACTGCATTAGCAGTCGTTAACAACCACCAATTAACCACCAATCCGCACTGGGCCCGCGTGGTGGTTAATGGCCCGTTCTCCCTATCCATCCATAGGGAAGGCTCGTGTCCCAGTAGTGGGGATATAAAATGAGCTGATGATGAGCATGATGACGGTTTCTGTGTTGACACAAACAAACCTAAAGATTTTTTAAAAAGCATTTATTCATTGCCACACAAAGAAACAATAAGTTGATGCAAAATACAGAAAAACTTAAAACTAGTGGCCCTGAAATGGCTCCCACTTAGCATAATATCGAGGTACCGGATTGGCACCACGACGCTGGTCTTCCGTGGGTACCAGAAGAGCTTAAGTACTTTAACATTTACATTTTAACATTTTTCTTAAAATTAACATTATAATAAAATTAACCAGTATATATATTTTCGATTTATCTCAATTTCACAAGCCAACATTTCAGATCTCGAAGTAATTTGGTCGGTGAACCGTTGTAATAAAATCTCTACTAGGTGCCAAAGTAAATTGGCAGTCGTAAACACCCACCAATTGGCCTTTGCGGATGAGGCCGGGCGACGTGTTTGCCGAGGCTTGAATGAAAGGTTCAATGTATGAACACCTATCGGTTTTATGAGGTCCAAATGTTTAGCAATAGTGTTGGATGGTCACGTTTATAGCATATATATTACCAGAGATTATGTTGATGAAGAACTTTATTTTTACCCACGACGTCGACGGACTAAAGGAGTCGATATAGCTAGGTAGGTTAATGTCCTTACTGGGTAAACGTATTATGAACGTTTACCTAGTAAGGACGAGATAGGGATCTCTCCCATCTTATTTACATTTGTAAGTGCAGGGTAGAAACTTAATTTTAAAAATCGATCTTGTTTTTTTGACTTCTTAAGGGTTAACACTTGCCCTTCTTCTCACTTGGTGTTATGTGATGATAAGGTTGTCAATGTTAGTGTACTTCACCTGAAGTTCTCAACCACTGAGGTCCACATGTGATGGTGATGTTTCAATGCTTGAAGATCACCTCTACTACTACCCTAAACGTGAATCTTATCGCTAACTGTCGAAACACATAAATGCTATTAACATTGCAGTTACGGCGACCTATTTCCAATTCTAAATACTTGTTCTAGGAGTAGCAGTAGCATCGAGCGTGTTCACGATTACAGCGATGTCTGTGGATCGGTACCTGGCCATCACGCAGTCGCTCCGGCAACCCTGGATGCCTTCGAGGAGAGGGGCTTGCAGCCTGCTGGTGCTGCTCTGGTTGCTGGCGCTGTCCATCTTCGCACCACTGCTGGCTGTCGCGAAGGTCGAGAGGGAGCTTGTCCCGTACGTGTCAGTGACGAGGAATGGATCGGTAAGCTTCTTCATTTATCACACAATCAGAATACTATCCACCACCACCATCACCACCGGCTCATTTTGTATGCCCCACAGCTGGAGCACGAGCCTTCCCTATGGAAGGATGGGAAGAACGAGCCATAAACCACCACGCGGGTCCAGTATAGATTGGTGGTTGTTAACGAAAGCTAATGCAGCTGGGACCAAATGCTTTACGTGCCTTCCGAAGCACGGAGGAGCTCGAGATGATACATTTTTGGTCACCCATCCGATGACCGGCCATTTTAAAAGTTGCTTAACCTCAGCAATAGCAGACCGGGCGCGTTAACCACTGCATTATCGAGCTCCTCTACTACTCGAATAGTATAGTATAGTACTCGATAGTATAGTAATCGAGATAGAAGTTCGATATATTTTTTTTTAAATATTATGCTAGACTAGACAGTAAGTAAATAGCCTGTATATAGATCCCACTGATGGACAAAGGACTTCATTAATTTGAAATCAAGTCATCACTACAATCAATGGTATTGGCTTAATCACCACGATTGCCAAATACAATCACAAACCCGGACTATGCATCGAAAAATCCGGAACACACTTTGCCTGACCTGGGAATTGAACCCGGGACCTTCGGGTATCGGGCCGAGCGCTTAGCCACTCGGCCACCGAGGCACTAGCTAAAGTATCCTATGTTTTAAACCAGGTTATAAACTATCTGTATGCCGAATTTTATCCAAAGCCATCTATCCGTTGCAGCGTGAAGAAGCAACATATATACCTACACACATACATACACACAAACTTTCGCATTTATAATATTAGTGTGATTATTTATATCGTGCTCAGTGGCGTGCACTTGGAGTGGCCTATGTCCAGCAGTGGACTAATATAGGCTGATGATGATGATGATGATAATGCTGATATTCCTTACTATATGTATATGATGATATAACTGGATAGGTGCTGAGAAGTGAGTCCGTTTTACAACTACAACTTCGCTACCAAAGAGAACATTAACTTGAAAGTTGACTTGTGAGTGAGTAAGTTGTACTCTTCGTATAACTAAAGGTGACTGCGGTTAACAGCTACGGTCACCTAACTGGAAAATAGTGAGCACATTAACGGACTAAAAAGCTGAAATCAACACTGATTTATTAAATTCATAAAAATAAATTATCGTCACTAAAGTACACGTGCATTAGAGCCTTTGAACGTAACGTAATATCGGCTAATATTTCGTTTCGTCTCCATGACGCATTGCAACGTCATAGAATCTTTGAATTAATCAATTATATTTACTTTCTTTCTTGCCATTCATAAATATATTCTAATTTATCATCATTTTACTCATTCTCTTATAAATGTGTTCATAACTTAATATTAAATACATATAACTTTTTAAACTATCATGATCACTTACATTAGAATAAATATTATTAACGGGATTATTACCATGATCACGGAAGATCAGTAGATCCGTGATCATGGCGCATGCAACTGTGCCGAAATATCGGATACTCAAACACGACAAAAAACATGGTAATAATCCCGTGATTAATATTTATTCTAATATTAAATACATGTATTAACATATATCTACTTATGTAACTAAGTATCGACGTTGAACAGATTTGGGTCGAAATAAGTCCACTAATGACTCACGGCTTTGGACTGAATGGCTGACTTGACTACTATTACCTTCGAGATGATGTGAATTAGTAATTTTAAATTGTATTCTGTAAGTCGACTGCTCAAGAAAAATGATGCATAATATAAAAACAAAGTTTCCACTCAAATTAAAATGTTACGGCTTTATTTCATCAATTAATTAATTTGACACCATTTCAATCATTAGTACACAAATGTTTTGGTTGAACAATATGTTTGCTTTGTAGCACTGGCATTGCCAGTGTAACTGTAGCAAAACATGAATACATTGCTACTAATTAAATTAGATATTAATGTTGTTATCGCGAATTACTTTAATAAAGTAGTGCCATTTCGAACGGCAATTGAACTAGCTTTAATTCATTTATCAAACACAAACTAAAACAAAAGAAGATTACTTTAAAAAATATAAGTTTGGCTTTGACGCATTTATTTTGAGTTTGTGACTTGAAGGCAGCTTTCCACATTGCGTAAAAATTATGCGCATCATGATTTGCTTGCCCTGTTCCTAATCTTATTTTGGGTCGGCGCAATATTTTTTCCATTCTTCTCGATCTGCCATCATAGCAACATTTACTCCTAGCTTTTTTCCTTGACCTTGATCTGTGACGCAGTATTTTTTGTGTAAACAATATATGACAATAAAAAATTGAATACATACCATCTGCTTCGTTGCTGGCATCCCGAAATACGAGTATTTCAATAAAAACCTGTGTTATTTATTTATTTAAAAAAGGTACACGTTAAAAAAAACTTTACTACACTCATACCAATTATCTAGCCCAAGAGAAGCTTCGTTATAAGCTCGTTGAATGGTTACTAGACAACGTATAAACGTACTTAAAATACTTAAATACATACTTATTATACATAGAAAACACCCAGACCCGAGACAATTTAGAAAAACAAGAAATTTCTAAATTGACCCGACCGGGGAACAAACCCGGGACCACAGATATGGCGACACCATGAAAACCGGTGTACAAACCACTCGACCAAGGAGGTCGTAAAGCGGATAATGACTATTGCATAGTGGACTTGATTGTCGGAGAATTTTGCGACTGTGGAAAGGTCTCTGCAGAATAATCAGCGCCTAACTGCTCTTTGGCAGAGAGGTATAATGCTGAGTCGAGTCCTAATTGCTGCTGTGGCGCACAACGGCTTGTGTTTTTATTATTATTGTTGTGCTAGTATGTATAGTTAGTTGCTTATATTAGTTAAGTTTTATTTTACTTAGTACACTAATATTGGATGTGTATGTGTACTATTGCTGTGTGTTATAGTAGTAAATAAAATGATTGTCTATGTCTATGTATATGTAGGTACACCGATAGATTACAGTCGATACATGAAAAAAAATCTAATTGAGGTAGTCATAGTAGGCATATAATCTAGAAATAGTATACACAGCAAGAATTTTATTATTTTCTACGCAAAAGTTTTAGTTATGATTATAAATAATTTTACGCAAATTTTGTTGCGAACAAATTACAATTTGAAAAAAGACGTTGGCAGTGCTGCACCTGATCCGGCATGTCAGAGTTATTCCGTTCGGATTCCCAAGAACTGATACCCTGGTGGATCTCATGGGTGCGGGTTCGAATCCCGCTCGTGGATTTTTAACACTTTGTTTTTTTCTATGTTAGTATTTGGCGACGAAAACTCTTATTGTTTTCTGTCGAACGCAAGCGCAAGCGCAAGCTTTATTCGAGTTGCAATCAAACATATTAAGCAACCTTTACAGTACTGAGTTAGCGTATGGTGGATGTTTTACAAAATTAAGATATCTCTAGCTCCTCCGTGCTATGGAAAGCACGTAAAGCCTGAAGTCGTTTGTCACGTCAGTCCCTTTGCCGTAAAAGAGCAGTCGTCATATCCACTACCCCGTATTAACCTCGCTTATTGGGCAATGGTCCTTATCTCCTGCCGCATATAATCGCGAATCGAAGCCGTAGTGACTTTCTTGAGAGCTTTTTATCCTAACGAAAATAGAATTTTGATATTTGTAAAACCTTGAACGTCACGAACGCTGGCTTGCTATGATCCCCACTTTGGAAGTTATTGTTGGAGAGGCTCCGGGATCAAAAGAAACACCAGTTGTTCTGTAATTTATTTATTTATTTATTTATTTCATTTTACATGCTAGTTTACAGATTATGCGTCCAAAACACCGACATGTAATACATCAAATAAAAATGTCAAATCTTAAGAACTAGAGTCACAGATAGGTTACAATAAAATAATGTCACAAAAATTGCACATTAAAATAACAGAATCAAAATAATTAAAAATTAAATAGCTTATTCTATAGTTTATTTAATAGTTGTGGTCAAGAAAGTAAAAGGCTGCCGCCACTAAACGCCCTAAGCCATCAGCAAACAAATCGACATCGTCGTATAGTAATAGTTTTATCTACACTAATGTTGTAACATTCTACTTATGTTTCCAATACTTGACTTATAATTACTACTGTTATAGCGCAGACAACAAAACACTCAATTTAAGCAATTTCACATGATGGTATAATATCCACATCGATATCGTAAAAACGCGACCAATTAACCTGGCGAGCCTTATGTCAAAATCCTTATACAAGTTGTATAAAATTTTGATATTAGGCTGGCTTTTGAAAACAGTTGGGTTATACGTGAAAACTTTGTCGAAACTACTAAACTTACATACACAAAACTCTTTGGTAAGATCTTGTGCCAATTAAATAAAAAAAGAACAGCGCGCGCTCGCTCCTGATTGGCCCTGCGCGCGCAGCTGCGCTCTCATTGGTTATATTTTAATGGCGGCAAGTTCACTGTGACAATACACGTACGCGTGAATTTAATGTTTCGCAATGTGTTTTGTTTTTAAAATACAAATTAAAAGTTAAAAATGGACAGCGACGATGATATTTTGTATGCCTCCGGATATTCTAGAATTGGCAACAAAAGTAACTCACAATCTTTTGCCGGAAAAATCTAGAAAATTATATGAAAAATAAACTATTGTCAGCTTTTACTCTTGTTGTTTGACTAATTGCATTAGTGAAGATAAAGTAGTGTATGCAACTGCATATAACACGGGTATTAAAACACTCGTTACTATTATGAAACTCGCTGCGCTCGTTTCATAAACTCACACTCGTGTTTTGATACCCTTCATTATATGACAGTTGCATAAACTACTATTATATAGAGCACACAACGTGCGAACGTTTTATAAGAAGTGACATCTGTCTATATAGAAAAACTATATTCTAAACAGTTTGAGTTTAGATAAGCTCATACAAACTACATGGTCCAACAGTTATTGCTTGTCTTTACTAGTAATCCTTTACCAAAAGGTTTTTTAACAAAATCAAAGTAAAGTAATACAACGCCACAAACACATACCTAATGTAGAAAACGTTTTTCCCCTTTCTAAATCCATACGTAGGTACATAGGCTGGGGTTTTCACAGTATCAGCTTTTCGATGTATTTCAGAGTAAGGGGTCGTAACCGTTCCCGACATATCAAACGGGATCTTAAGGGTTCTTCTGAGGGATAACTTCGCAAAAACGTTTTATAACGTTTGGTTAGTGTATTGAAGCGAAGATTTTTTTGTAAATAACTAAGTTTTTTTTGTAATAATAAATACAGATTTATTTTAATCGAAATTGAAGAAATTCCTGCTAGTGACACTAATTCTTCTTTCAAATTGAAATTCAAGAAGATTGGTGAAGAAGAGAATATGAGACTAGATCTCGAGATCTTTTGCAACAGGTCTTCCAACTGAACTCCCAAGACAGTGGTTTCCGTGTCGAAATTTTCATATTGCTTATACTCGTATTAGCGAGCGTTGTTTCATAAATGTAAAATTACATGGAAACTTTACATTTGAATTTGCATATTCAAAATTTAAAATCATTTATTCATTTTAGACTACAAATTAGCACTTATGAATGTCACAAAGTGTTTCTTGTCAATTTTTTTTTATCTTAATCAAATAATTTAGATGCAATGAAATAAACAGTATTCATATTATTACGGACCAGCTAATACGAGCATTGTACTCAGACAATGATTTGTTTTCTCGGTGGCCTTCCCTAAATACGCTTCAACTGTCTGCCATCTTTGACTTCTGTTGAAGTATTAACTAAAAATAATTTTTAACCAAAAAATAAAACCGACTTCAAAAAGGAAAATAAAAAAGGAAAATAAAAAAAGTAAAAAGTAAATTTACTTAGCACAAAGTAATTCGTATTTTGATTTAGTTATTCAGAAATTCAGCTTTAAAAAGCAAGAATTGAAATCATATTATCAATTACCTAGATACGTATATCAGTTTTAAAGAATGACTATTGAAGACGGGTGGTTGGTGGTCGGCCGGGGGACAATTTTGTTTCATTTAAACTTTTATAGTTGTTCCATTATCTCCACTTTTTTTATTGTAAAAGCCCAACCCGACTTCAATAGACCTTCTTTAAAACTATATATATATAAATCTTCTGTGCGTGTGTATGTCACTGAACTCCTTTTAAACGGCTGGACCAATTTGGATGAAATGATTGACGAATGATTTGCTTGTTTTGTTGTCATGGAAACTGTCAAAGCGGCACGTAGACCGCCGGTCAGCTAGTATATAATATATAAATAATACAGATAGATGTGGTATTAATTTAACTAGCTTACTGGCAACTAATGACATAAAATAAAGAGGCTGCAGTGCATGACGCACTCGATTGACGCACACATAAACGCTTGCAACACTTCGAGCGCAGTTGTTGCAAGATTTTTTTTTTATTGTGGCACGCCAAAATGGCCTCACCCTGCCTGATGTAAAGCAGCCAGTGAAACCCAAGAAGTGAAAGCGTTCATCACAGCGCTACCACGCTATGCCGAACGCGATTTCGTACGTGAGAGGTTGTCTATGTGTGCGATACTCGAGCGCGTTTATATGAAGTCCACCTCTGCGGTCTCTTTATTTTGTGCCGATGGGGATCTGGGGAAACTTCTCTTGGTCAAAACATTTTAAGTTAAGTTGTAAATAGATTAGCTGCAATTCTAAGTAAGTAAGTATCGAGCCAACGAGCTCTTCGAGTCATGATGATGATGAATCTTAATATGTTTTTGTAAAAAATCGATCATAAATAATCCAATCTTTTGCTCGTTTTATACGAAAATCACGATCGTAGCGAATCAAAGGTAATTTGTGCGAGGGACGTAGGTGCGACGGTGGGCGGCAACACTGATTGAGAAATCAACGTCACATTAAATTCGGGCACGGGTCGGCACGGAATTAAATCGAGCTCACTTAATCCAGAAAATTTGTTTTACGCCATCACCGGCCCAATAAATCGGGGTGATCATTTTTCTTAACGGCGTTTGTCAAATGTTTTTCACTTCACGTACTTGACGTGACTATTAAGTTTGCAATTGAAAAGTTATTTAAATTCATTCATACTAAATAACAAAATCTTTTTTCGTTTTCTTTTGATAAAACATTAAGCTTTTTATAGAACAATGCGGAGAAAGATTTTTTGTGCGGACAGACAGACATTTTATTTGATTCATTTTGTTTGCGTTTGAGAAGTTTTTATTTTATATTTGTATACAATATAATATATTTAACGCCAAATAGATTAAAATCTAACAGGGCTATCACCAAAATAATGGCATAAAATAGTGGCACATAAGTCTATATTCACATTTTCAGTAAAGTACCTACTATTTTCAATTAACTTGTTCAATATAGTACCGCAGGCAGATTGTGCATCTATTATTATTGATGTATTTAGTTTATTTAATTAATTTATTAAGAATTAAGTGGTGATGAAGTAGAGTCCTATCTTAAGCAAATGTGCCGATACATAAACACACTCATGCACACACCCTTACACACGCACACACGCCCTCTCTATCTCTCTCTCTCACACACACACATATACACTTACTTCCAAGCGCACGCAAACACATGATGCAATGTTTTGACTTAATCTAATAGAATTAATTTAATTAAACTTATTTTTCTTTCCATTTTTTTAATTAATTGTACGTATTTAGCATGTATGATTCTGTTTTGTATGCTTTAGTACTTAATACTTAAACTGTAATATTATTGGGAAGACACTGGCTCCCATATTACGGTTTTTACTAGCTTGGGAGCCAGGGTTTCATAAATTGTATATGTAAAATAAATATAAGTATATAAATAAATAAATAAATAAATTTGTTGAATAAATAACTGTACTTTCTTCCGGCTCTTCTAGTTACTTGATCCAACTAGTCAGTTTATCTTGCCGATGAATAACTGACTAAAGCCTAGTCCAGGCTAAGGCAAATCACGCTACAATTTACTGATTGTTAGAAAACTATATAAGTGGCATGCTACATGTAAATGCTATCTAAATTAGTGATACGTTTCTTTGTCGACCTTTTGACGACCTCCGTAGCCGAGTGGCTTGCACGCCGGACTTTGGGCGGCGCTAACTCTGAGGTCCCGGGTTCGATTCCCGGTCGGGTCAATGTCGAAAACGAACTTTTCGATATTGTGTCGGGTCGGGTGGTTGTGGTACCGTCGTTGTTTCTGATTTCCATGAAACGAGTGCTTTAGCTACTTACCTTGGGATCAGAACAATGTATGTGATGTTGTCTAAATATATATATATTATTTTTTGTCGCACCTCCAAAACATGGAATAGTTTGCTAACTCACATTTTCCCTCCTTCCTATGATATGGGGTCCTTTAAACGAGGCGTGAAGAGGCACCTTGTAGGCCGGCAGAGTGAGGGTAACTGATGCTGCGTTGTTTTCACGCTGCACCAGTTGCCGTCGCATCTGGATTCCATATTCACTTAACATCGGTTAAAATGTAGTCATTTGCCGTGCTACGTATAAAAAAAACTATTATATTTTTATATTTATAAACCCAAATTTCTCCTTGTATTGTTTTTACAAGTTTACGCAAACACTGAACATTGAAGTGAAAAAACTTTTTACCAATTTACTCGCGTTTTATTATACAAAATGTATTTTCTTCTGACGTTCTCCTGACCCCTCATTGTCAACGTTGCACGTTTCGCATTAAGGTTGTATTATTTAAATTAACTTTGAAGCTCGCGTTTTTGCAAGCATTTTCTTTTTAATGTTTTTTTAGCATTTTGTTTGAACCAGAGACATTTTATTTTGGTGAATTTTAGCTGATTGCCTCAGCGGCATTTCAGCGTCACCCGGAATTTTTAGGGGCGGCGAGAAACTTAAAGAGCCTCGTGAAAGGAAGGTACTTCATCACACAAACACCAACATACATAAAACAAAAGCAATAAGAGTAGATAGGTAAAAAGAATCCGGCAAAGTGCGAGTCGGACTTGCGCAAGAAGGGTTCCGTACCATTATCTATAAAACGGCAAAAAAATCACATTTGTTGTATGGGAGCCCCCTTAAATATTAATTTTATTCCGTTTATTAGTGTTTGTTGTTAAAGCGGAAACAGAAAGACATCGCCTGTGAAAATTTCAACTGTCTAACTATCACGGTTCATGAGATACAGCCTGGTGACAAACGGACAGACGGACGGACGGACAGCGGAGTCTTAGTAATGGGGTTCCCGTTTTACCCTTTGGGTACGGAACCCTAAAAACAACAAAGAATTTTTTTTAAAGAATTAAATAAATACGGTTTCAAGAGGGTTGTTCTGCTTGCGAGAAAGCAAAGAGCTATTTAGAAAAAAGTTTTTATAGGGATTGTGTGGGTAAGGTTCCACTGGCAAGTAGCTATGGAACGCTTCCTTAGGTTATAAAATAAAGCCTAAGGGGTGGATCACTTATTGAGCTGGAGTTTAACTAATTATTTTTACTAGATGAAATATGATATATGAGTAGACTGTATTTTTTAAGAGGTTTGGTTCAGCTCGGATCCACAACTAAGGTAATTAAGCCTCGTTCAGTAAAACCTGAGATTAATTAGAAAACACCAAAAAAAAACATCATGGGCAAGGCACTTGTACCAAGATTTAAGGGAAGGTTATATGGGAAAAAACACTCACTGTTGCTGCAGATGAGATCCAGTTCACCACACTTCACAATTACCACAATCACAAGCAGGCCTGCTGTATTTAGTGTATCGATATATCCAATTATAAGAATAAAGTGTTTTTGGAAGAAGATTAGCTTGATTTACTTAGATTTTTAAAACACTGTCGCGTAGGCGAGGTCATCCATTGCAATCTGTTGCACACGGAGCGACGGACCGAGACGTTATTTTTTCAGGAGAGGGTAGGAAGAACCTCATACAAGTGCGTAGTATCAAAATATAATTAATAATGACGGTATGCTAAGTAATTTATGAACGAGACTCAACAGGGATTTAAAGCAAAGTACACTGTGTCTTGGGTACAAAAAAGTATGTATAAGATACCTATTATAATGTAACACCTAAGTAGTTTGCGTAAGATCCGTTAAAAAAATTGTTATTGAAATAAAAATTGAGCTGAAATAATAGAAGACGATATAACATTTGAACTAACTATTGCTCGTCGCACGTCACACACAAACTGCTAGCTGATTTGATTATTGCGTGCGCTGTGAATTGTGACGGCCTCGCCGGCCGGCACGTCTGTCGATTGAGTAATAAGATTTGGAGCAGTTGTGGAATCTGACGCTTTGCGACCCCTTGTGCAGTGTGCGCCTGGCTTTACTCAAATGTAATCTAGTCACCGAAACACTTTAGGTAGGTGTTTATATAATTTTTAACGCAAATTTTGTTGCGAACAAATTACAAAAACACAAATGTTGAAAAAATTTCCACGAGCAGGGTTTGAACCTGCACCCTTCTGACATACCGGGTCAGGTGCTCTTCCAATTGAGCTATCGTGGTTCTAACCAGCCCGCCAAAATTATTCAACACTATTACTTTTTACTTTGAAAGCCAAAGGCGCCCATTCAATGTTAACAACTACCGTCATTAACATCCGATCATAATATTTTTACAAATACTAAAGATCAGTTAAGAAGTAAGCAAGCTATTTATAAATGTTTATATAATTTTTAACGCAAATTTTGTTGCGAACAAATTACAAAAACACAAATGTTGAAAAAATTTCCACGAGCAGGGTTTGAACCTGCACCCTTCTGACATACCGGGTCAGGTGCTCTTCCAATTGAGCTATCGTGGTTCTAACCAAATTATTCAACACTATTACTGCGCCTATTATTATTTATTGGGCGCCTTTGGCTTTCAAAGTAAAAAGTAATAGTGTTGAATAATTTTGGCGGGCTGGTTAGAACCACGATAGCTCAATTGGAAGAGCATCTGACCCGGTATGTCAGAAGGGTGCAGGTTCAAACCCTGCTCGTGGAAATTTTTTCAACATTTGTGTTTTTGTACTTTAGGTAGGTGTTCTAGAATGTGTTATGTACAGTGAAAGTAGGTGTCAAAACCGGAATAGCATTGTTAAAGTAATATAATAATGAAAACTGTAAAAAAACTGGCGAGCCTTACAGTAGTCGCATATGATGTGTAAACATTTGACATCTCACCTTAGTAGGTAATAAGCAATTTTAACATTATACTCTGAAAAAATGGGTCAGGTCATTACTATAAAATTAATGCAGTAAATACTCATTAGAAGACATTTGACATATCAAAATGACCTTTGATAGTCAAATGACACAATATGTCACATATAATAATAATATGTCATGTTCTTATAGCTTTTAAATTTACAAAATGGCGCGCGCTTGCGTGCTTCCCCGACTTCCTGTTACACTGTTATACAAACTTCCGTCCCATTTCACGAAATCACTCCCACAAATTGTTTATAAAGGATGCGAGCGGAAAGATGTTACACATCAACAACTATAGTTTTGCTCTGAATTGCAATTGCACACAAGTTCTGAAAGATATTTGGTTTTATAACTATTTGTATGTACACAAGCCTGCACATTAGACAACCACAAACTGTCAAACTTCCTCAGTAGACTTTGAACTTTTTGTCCTAGGCTTATGGTTGAAAATCTATTAAAGAAACTCGACAATTTTGGATAGGTTGATGTCACAGACCTATATTTTTGGTCTGTGGTTAGGGTTGCCAACCATACTTTAAAATAACGTATTTTGCGGTATTTTCCATCTCCATACTTTATTCTTTTGAATAAAAATAAAGTATGGAAAATACTTTATTTCCGACTAATGCGTGCGTTTGAACAGAATATTCTTGTTGACTTAATTTCTGAACTACTGAATGATTTAGACTCAGGTGAAGTGAAACGAAACGCAACGCTTAAATAAATAAATTTGGAAAATACTTTATTTTTTCTTCAAATTCTTTTTTTAATACTAGTTAGTGATTACTTTAATTTCCTGAAAAAAATTTGGCAACCCTATCTGTGGTTGATGTGCAGGCGTCTGTATTACCTATGAATATTTTCTCGCGAAGCCCGTATTATTTTGTGATATATTCTAAAAACAGTACCTTACAGATGACTTGAACATACCCTAACAAACAGACTTTCCTTAAACGATGTGAAGTAATTAAATACGTAGGGGCTTATTAATAAACAAAGTGAAAGCTTGGAGTAGTTACTCCGTGTTTTGTCTCTTGTACTCTAATATGAAATGAAGTTTACATGACAAGAACAAAACACGGAGTAACTACTCCAAGCTTACACTTTGTTTATTAATAAGCCCCGTAACGATTAACGTTGCGCTAACATGAGCGTGTGGGAGTTATCTTATAAGGATATTTTCTCTTATACAGGTACATACACAACATTTCAATTAGTTTTGACTTAGAGTAGCTTGGGTGTGTCATGCTCTCTTTATTGTCTCTGCGGTGGTGGCGTGTGCGTCGGGTCGTTACGTTCCCTAAAATATGGTTGAGCGAAGCGATGGCTGATTCATATGTCAAACTTGTGAACGGGTGCCGCCTGTGGAGGCTGGCCGGCTCTTGCATACTTGTCTTATTTTTATTATTATTAACTAGCAAGCAGACCGTCCAGTACCTTTGACACAGTAGTGGCCAACGAAATAGGCCTATAGTTGGTTTTGTCAGAAGGATCTCCAGTCTTATTCTTAACAATTGGTACAGACACCGTCTTCATACATTCCGACGGCAAGTACGCGTGGCGCACACAAAAAGTAAACAACATTGAAAGAACCCTAGGCAAATGAACACCTGCATGCTGTAAATGCTCAATACTGAGTCCGTCATGCCCTGGAGACTTTCCCCGCGTCATACGCATAATAACAAAAGCTACTTCTTTTGCTGTGAAGTTAGTTGATGATTGGGACTTGACAGGCTCAGGATCAAGCGTCCGCAGCTGGCAGGTTAGCGGAGATGGCTGTACATGAAAGTGGTCTTTATATAAGTTAGCAATATCTCCGGGCTTAGTCACACCTTCCACACTTAGAGGAACTGCTGAGAGGCTGGAGAGGCTGCCTGGGGCTTAGCCTCTTAGTGCATTTCTAGAAGCTCTTAAAATCACTCTTAGCGTGATGTGATGCCAAAACATCCATCTTCAACCTCTCCTCGTTATTCTGGCACCACTTTAGTTTGGCTTTAAATACACGTCGAGACTCCGCCATTGTCTCATAGAGAGGACCACTTGACTGCTCGGACTACCGTCTTGCCTCCAAATCTGGAAGTGAGACCTCGCCTCAGAATGTATTTCATTCCAAAAATCGTAAAATTGGTGCCAGTGAGTCATAAAACGAATATTTATCCCCAAAATTTGTCAGAAAAATTACATGTACAGACCGAGCCTACAGATTTATATAGTAGTAAGTAATAGCCGTCACCCGCCCGCTTCGCTGTGCGAAAATAATGGATCAATGAATGCTAATCAAAATAATTATTAGGTTGATGTTTACCAACATCATATATAGCCTATCATTTGCACAATCTCATGTTTTTACTACATACAAATTTTCATCAATAGCCGTCACCCGCCCGCTTCACTAAGCGTAAACTTGTGAATATATTTTTTTTAATAGCCTCATTTGCATAATCTCATGTTCTTACTACGTACAAATTTTCGTCAAGATCGGTCAAGCTGTTCTTGAGTTATAAGAGGACATACAGACAGACAGACAAAAATTGCATTTACAGACAGAGCCTACAGATTTATATAGTTTATATAGTATAGAAGTATAGATAATTATCAGTATAGATATAGATAATCAAAGGAAGTAAACTTACTACTTGGAAATGTTGAATTTAACATTCGCAATTTCGTTAGGGATTCATCGGCAGAAAGAGCAAAGTTCACAATTAATTACAGTTCAATTATTTGAACGCAGACGAGCGCTTGAACATTAAGCAAATATGGGCCTAATATTTAGAAATTTTTCTCTTGCCGAGAGCTCGGTTAACCGCCACCAATTTGATAGAACATAAGTATATAATTTAAAGGAAACTGAACTTTTTCGGTTTCATTACCCTCTGGAAAGCTGATTAAAAAGCAAATTGAGGAAATATAAGATAATTAAAATTAGTATTTATAAAGTATGTATATATTCTTAATTATATATTCGGAATTAGCTTTTAGTGTAGTAACTATATTGTAAATAACTGCACCATCTCATTAGGTTTAGCCTGTAAGGATTGTGTATGTTCTTTTAAATAAATTAAGGTCTTACGTGAAAGTGAAAAGTCTTAAATTTCTAACCTATCATGTGACCTACAGGAGTAGGGCAGCAGTATTTTTGAAACTGAACAATAATAATTAATACTAGATATGCTAAAATTTGAGCTTTTATATATTAAGCGAAATCGTCGTAATGCCAAAATAACGTTATGCCAATATATTTTATTTATTTATTTATTTATATTTTATATTTTAGGGTATTTCACATTATATGTCCTAAAATTAGGGCTTTCAATTCTTAGACCAAATTGTAATGTGGCAAAACAATTGTTAGGCGAAACAATAATTAAAAATGTTTATATAACTTTTAACGCAAATTTTGTTGCGAACAAATTACAAAAACACAAATGTTGAAAAAATTTCCACGAGCAGGGTTTGAACCTGCACCCTTCCGACATACCGGGTCAGGTGCTCCTCCAATTGAGCCATCGTGGCTCTAACCAGCCCGCCGAAAGCCGCCGGTTAGAGCCACGATGGCTCAATTGGAGGAGCACCTGACCCGGTATGTCGGAAGGGTGCAGGTTCAAACCCTGCTCGTGGAAATTTTTTCAACATTTGTGTTTTTGAAACAATAATTGTTCGTTTTTAGTTTAGGCCAATACGGTTTGGCCATGTAATATTAGGACTAAAATTTTTAGGCGAACCGAAGGGTACCCATTGTCACCTGTGAAGAAATCAAACCACTTTTGGTAGCATATCAGAATGAAGTATGAAATAATAAGTCCAAGCTTTGTCTGTCATAGACTTGACTCAAATTCAAATTCAAATTCAAAATCATTTATTCAGTTTAGGCTACAAATAAATCTTATGAACGTCATTATGCCATCGGTTCGTAAGTCTACTCTGGGCGGGAGATCTTGTACTGAGAAGAACCAGCAAGAAACTCAGCAAGTGTCAAGCTCTTTTCTCCCTTACAGCGTCAAAAATATTGGAAAATTACCTATCATAAAAGGACACTTTCCATCACAAATAAAAACACAAAATATAAAGGACAACCACACATGTTAAAAAAAAAAAATGAAATATAATAATATCTAAGTTTGCAAACTTACATCAATCAGTTACCAGTTAAAATTTTCACAATGTCATACAGCACTAATAAAGGTCAAAAATTGTCTAAGAAAGAAAGAAAGAAAGAAAGAAAGACTCTTGACTTGTCTTGAATCTACGCGGTGAAGTTTATAGAGGCAAGCATAAGCCTTAACTAAACTGATAGTCTATGGGCACTCAAAGCAAAGAATCGCTACAGTTGTTTGATGTGTGTGTTGCTGCTGAGTATGGCTCATCATTAGGTCTAAAAATACTGGTAGCAAACATTGTACTATAATCTATAAATCCCCTAAAGCCAAACAAGTCATAATCATCAATAAATTCTTCTGGACGACTTTCCAACTAACAACATCCGTTACAAATGATTAATGCAACTCTAAGTATAGAAGAGTCTAAAATAAACATGTTTGTTTCTACAATTTACTCTGACTCAGCTATTGTTGATGTTTACACGATAATAACCAACTAACCTAATGGCACAGAACTTTTTGGGAGGCTACCATTTATTTTATTATTTACTATTGATATGTTCCAGTTTAAGGGTATGTGATCCAATAAAATTACTGGGCACAAAGGAATATTGCCAGTTTACACGGACCACCTTAAGTTTTAGGTGAACCCCAGATAGTTTTTGGGTGACTGTTGCCGGACCGAACTCTCCCTAACATGGCTTCGGGGTTGTCGGTAAGAACGACGATAAGGGTAGGCAAAGGGCTAATGCCTACTGTAGGTATGATATTATAGTAAATAAATCATTTATTTCAGACCATTTGGTCCATGGGATAGTAACAATTAAAGCTTTAAAAGTTATGTTAGTAACAATAATGTAATAGAAAATTTAAAGAAATCAGCCGGTTGACTGATGTTTGAAGATATGTATGTTCAGTTTCTGTGTCGTCGTAACTGATATATATATATATGTGTTCAGTTATTGCGTCGTAGAGCTAGAAGATTAATTGTTGTATTTAAAACCATAAGACACATTCTTGAACCAATGGCTGTTAAACAAATTTATCTTACACTGTGCCAGTATTTAATTACATACTGTATTACTTCTTAGGGCGGTATACCTACAACTATTAAAAGTGTAGAAATAGCCCAACGTGCAATTCTTAAAGTCAGTACTCAGATTTCCTACTTAGCTGTTGTATGAAAACTGTGAAGTTCACACAGTAAGGCAAACATTTGTCCTGTGTACACTACTTCGAAAACACTTCGAAACGCCATTTGACAGTAGAAAAAACTTCAATCAAAGAAGAAGAAATCGTGTTTGTGAAGCTAAGCAGGGTCGTACATCTTTTGCTCGTAGATTTTATAGCATTGTGGGTCCTTTTCTTTTTAATAAGATTAATAAACATAATTTGTATTTACGTCGTAAATAAAAAACTTTCAAAAAGGCGATTTCAACCTGGCTTCAAAATCTCGATTATAACGAAAGTATTTTTTTTCTTTTTCAGAGTATTCATAAGTATTATACCTACCACTATTTAATTTGTACCTTATTCAGATAACTCATGTTTGTACAATAAAACGATGGCTATTATTATTATTATGTAATTCAGTGAACCGTCCAAAATCTTATCTCTTTAGGGCTGTGTTAGTTCTCCCCTGTGCTAGCAGCAACAGACAACAGTCTTTTTTTCTTAAAGGTTGTCTAAACTGCTTGCCATCAAACTAATCACTCTCTTTACTTTTTCAAGCTTCCTGTTCTGTTTATTGTACGGTGTCAAAGCGATACTCTGGAGACATGTGTAACAAGGCTGAATAAGCTACGTTACATACAATGCGTGTGTACGTCGTAAAGTTAAAGACATGTGTCTCGTTACGCAGTGAAGGTATTATAAAGTCAACATCAAAGTAACTGGATATTTTTCTCTTCCTGGTTACGCCTGACTTTGCAAGGTAAATAATCATTATAATCATACATCAATAGCAAGAATTGTTGGATGTCTAAGATTTCCCGGGTTACTCTCTAAAATCTACTTAAAGATTAGAAACAATAGTAAGACCGGTGTACTTGAACATTAGTCAGTGTTGAATGCATTGAAAGATCAAGTAAAATCATAATAGCAAATACATTTTTAATTATTGCAAAATAACAACTAGTAACTACTGATACTGACCACTAACATAAACACATATTTTTCATAACTCAATAATGTTTATCAAAGAAATTTAATCGGGTATTTACGCAAAGTATTTAGCATTGTTATCGTATGCATACCTATTTTTAACCCAAATTAATTAGTAAAAAGGTATCATACCTTCTTTATACCCGACCTTTCGACCGAGTTACAACGGCCGTGGTCACGGGCTGACTGCTGTCGCGATGGTGCGCCTCCGTTTGCGCGGCAGAGTCTTCATCCACCGTCACATTATTTTGCCAATTACCGCCACACACAACACTAACGGTGTCCTTATTACGTATACAAGCCTTATTCTGGTTGTTTACCGACTGCGCAGAAAAACGAGGATGTATTTTTGCAAATACTGGATTCCACGCTGAAGATAGTTTATGGCCGTCTTTTTCCCGATTGAAATTATTAGGGTGCTTCTTTATTTCAATCGCATCACGCACTACTCTTGATTAAAGGTGGCGATCTGTAGAGAGGTAAAATTCAATCTAGTGATTTGTGCCCCTTTCAAGTAGATGTTCTGTAATCGCTGATTTATTAGACTGCTAATTTGTTTGTTTGAAAGTTTAAAAGTGTACAATATTGGTATCACAAAATGTAATACCTACATCATAGCCGTTTACTTTGGCATAATTTTTCTATACTACCTGTACACAGTCGTTGTTAACGAGTTCTAGAATAACTAAATGTGGTACGACTTTCACTTGTAACATTCTGTTCTTTGTAACTTCGAATATACATAACTTTTCAGTTCCATCTGATATAATGAGGAGGTTAAAGTTTATTTAATGATCATGCCTTTGTTGGGTACAACACACTTACAAAGAAACGACAATTTTATATAAATTGTTAGTTTTCAAAAGAAACTTTTATATAATATTGAAATAGCTTTCATCTTGATATTGTGTGCACGTTTCAAAGAGCATGTTTTACTACTCGCCGTTTGAAGAGAGTTGAGTAAGAAGTTGATAAGTTAGTCAGTAGAATAACTTCTAGAGCCCAAGTTCTGTCATAGAATGTTACATTGTTAGTGAGCTATGAAATTACTCTTTTGTTTTAATAGAGTATCCTCTGTTTGCTAGATCCTTAAAAGCCTCATAGAGTTGTCAGACGCATTCCACGCAGAAATATATAAAAACAAATGAAGAAATTAATTATATTAAATTGTAAGAACTGTAGCTTGTTCAAAAGTATCGTTTTATTCTCTCAAAAGTGAACAATTTATCGAACCGCAGCGTCTTTTTATAATGGCTTTATTATCTTACTTGGCTAATGCTCGTTCTTCCTTCCATTCTAGTGTATATATAGGTTTATATCATTAAGTTTGATCGTTTCAAAAAGCAGGAACGAATCAGTGTTTAGGTCTTTGCCGATAGCGGCCCTTAGAGCTTTTTGTAATGGCATTATTGCCTACGTGGTTAATGCTTCTTCCTCTTTTCTTCCTAGGTACGTAGGTTTATTACGATATGTTCGAAAGAAAAGCTGAAAAAAAATTACTATTAAAAATACTAGATTAATTGGTTAAATAGTCGTTTTAATTAAAGAGAACAAGAAAGGCCAATAAAGACGTGTTTTTATAACCTCGAAACATTGTGTTGGCCGACCGATCCGAACCCCTCGCGGAATCTAAGTAGGGCACGAGGACATGCTCTAGTGCGTGATGCCGTTCCCTCTAGAAAACCTGTGAAAGTGCTTCGTTTCACACGGCTTGAGGAACCCTTTAAGTTTCTTGCCGCCCCCAAAAAAGCTAGGTGAAGCTAAAAAGGCAATCAGCAAACTCAGCCCAAAAAAAAATCGAAACATTGTCTCAACTAACTGTTACTTCTACTTTTGTTAAGCCTAGAGCATGAAGAAAAACTTTATTGGCTGAATGAATAGGTAATTAATTAAAGTTAACGTTTTATGTAAACTAGCGGCCCGTCCCGGCTTCGCACGGGTGAACGTTTTTTTAAATATAGCCTATGTTACTCAGCGCTAATGTAGCATTCTAATGGTGAAAGATTTTTTTAAATCGGTCCAGTAGTTTTTGAGTCTATTCGTTACAAACATACATACAAAATACAAAGCTTTCCTCTTTATAATATTAGTGTAGATTAGACATAGAAAACGTTTATAACATAAAATGTTTTTGGTATGTTTATATAATTTTTAACGCAAATTTTGTTTCGAACAAATTACAAAAACACAAATGCTGATAAAAATTCCACGAGCAGGATTTGAACCTGCACCCTTCTGACATACCGGGTCAGGTGCTCGCCCAATTGAGCTATTGTGGTTCTAACCAGCCTGCCGAAATTATTCAACACTATTTACTTTTTACATTGAAAACCAAAGGCGCCCATTCAATGTCATTAACATCCTCTCCATCTCGTCATATATTTTACTGTGTGTCAAATTATGTATCATATTAATGGGTATCACGTGCAGATTATGTGTATCAGTCGTAGATTTTCTATCATCGTCACCAGCTTATTTTATTTTCCTACTGCTGGACCACGAGGTTGTAAGCTTTCTTGGTGGGTTACAGGACTGTTTTAAAAATTAAAAAGGACAACCTTATTGTGTCTATTTTTACGATTGCTATAAAATATACATGATTATGTTCATTAATAAAATCTTTTTCTCCAGGTGTGGGTGGAGAGAACAATAGAGTTCTGCACAGAGAAATGGCCGGACTCCATAAAGAAGGAGCTGTTCGGCACATTCAGCTTCATCCTGGTTTACGCTGTACCAGGTACGTCTATTTTTATTTTTTTAAATTATTGGTTTACGAAACTGGTTTTCGCACAAAAACAAAATACAAAAAAACTCATAAATACATAATGATGCAAGCAGTGAGTGTAGGACCTTCTCGAGGTGAACACTACATGCATTACCTATACAAAATACATAATATTTACGCTTACTTAATCTTTAACTAAGTTAAGATAAAGCTGAGGGACACTATGTATGTTACTTATTTAGGAACTACTTTTAAAACTACTTTCTTTTTTTTCAAATAGTATTTTTTTACAGCATTAGTTGAAACATCCAAAATGTAACTAACAGTATCTTATAACCGCAGTCTATCTTTTATTCCGTTGCGCCGAACCTCTCAATCAAGTCAATAATGTAAAACTTCGAATCAGAACGAATATGTCCGATGTTGGGATTTGTTATTTATAACTGAATTTCGTTATTATTACTGTCATTATTTATTATTTTTATAATTATGATTATTATAAGCGATATGACTTTGGTGGTCTGAAGTGCCAATAAAGCATGCTATCTCCGATTAACTTAATTAACTATAAAGATCAAAGATATCCGCCAATTGATAAAACATTGTAACTATGAAATTATTATTTCCACAATTAGTTTACTTTTGATTATTATATAACGTTATAAACACTATCGCAATTTCACTACTCAAACATTTATCTTGTAAATAAGTATTCGGGTAAAACTAATAAAATAGTTATATTATTAATTTGATTATTGTGTAATTATAAACAACTAGCGACCCGCCCTGGCTTCGCACGGGTGCAATGCTGATACACGCAACCGATGTCCCTGCATTTTAAATCTGTAATTATCTTCGAAAATATTCATTTAAATTACATGCTGTAAAAAGCCATATCGATCTATATTAAATGCACAATGTATTTAGGTATGGTTCTTAATTGGATAAGGATTAAAGCTGTATTGCTTTAAATCGCTTCGTAAATAAGCCGTTATTTCTCGTAAAAAGTAAAGAATAACAAAAGATTATTGTGGGTTATCCCTAAGAGATAGATATATACCATCGCGGACTTTTTTGTAGACTTTTTTAAGGTGTAAAATCAGTATTTTACACCTTAAAAAGAGAAACACTGATAATTTTAGAGGTTTCACATTTTTTTGCGCTTACATTGCAAACGCTGGCTGAACCCTACGAGATAGATCAAAACAATGTACTAACTGTAAGTTCAGCCAGCGTTTGCAATGTACATACATACATATAATCACGCCTCTTTCCCGTAGGGGCAGGCAGAGACCACTTTTTTCCACTTGCTACGATCCATACATACTTGTTTCGCTTCGTCCACTTTCATTATTTCCTTTATACATGCTCTTCGGTTTAGGGTACTCTTGACCTGGCCTTTTTCCAAGATGTCCCCGATTTGGTCTCGAAACGTCCGCCTAGGTCTACCCCTTCCAACACTTCCATTCACACTCCCCTTATACACTTTTTTCGTCAATCGTTCTTCATTCATTCTCTCGACATGTCCAAACCATCTCAGCATACCTTTCTCAATTTTTGTCACTACATCTTCTTTCAGACCACAACGTTTCCTTATCTCACTAAGTAATGTAAGCAATGTAAGCGCAAAAAAATGTGAAACCTCTAAAGTTATCAGTGTTTCTCTACTATATTATGCATGTGTTTATACATATAAACTTTCCTCTTGAATCACTCTATCTATTTAAAAAAAACCGCATCAAAATCCGTTGCGTAGTTTTAAAGATCTAAGCATACATACATACATACATAGGGACAGCGGGAAGCGGCTTTGTTTTATACATTTATTTATATTTCTTATATATTTATATATTTATGTAGTGATAAAAAATGGACTGGACTTAGCTATCGTTAGTTAAAAGTTTCTTTATTGAGAGAGTTAGCTGATTAATTTCTACGGCTGCATTTTTAGCGTCACCGGACATATTGGAGGAAGCGAGAAGCTTAAAGGGTTTCTCAAGCCGTGAGAAACAAGTTACCACCAGAGGTATTCTAGAGGGAACGGCATCACGCACTAGTGCTTGTCCCTTTGCCCTACTAGTTTCTCCGAAGGGTTCGGTTTGGATCGGGGAGCGGAACAACCCGAGGGCGCCGCTAAAGACTCAGAGCTCGGGTTGACCGGGTGTTGTAACTAGCAACATTAATTTAATTAAGTATAATTTTTGCCGTGTGGCAATACTTTTTTCCTCTTTGGTTGCACTCCTTGTGCTGAATACACAGTTTGGCGATGTTTAGGCGTATTTAATGTTACCTGAAGACCCACCAGCCCTATAACAATCAAAACTATACCGAGCTCGAGCAACGAGACCCTCTCACGGACACTAGTTGTGCGCCCCGGTTTCGCTCGTGCGATCAATTTGTTTGAGTAAAGTTAACATTACAAAATATAAAAATTAATATGACCAATATTACATATACACTTTACACTATACATACTACTATTACCCTATATATCGACGACCTCCTTGGTCGAGTGGTTTGTACATTGGTTTTCATGGTGTCGCCATCTCTGAGGTCCCGGGTTCGATCCCCGGTCGGGTCAATTTAGAAATTATTGTTTTTCTAAAATTGTCTCGGGTCTGGGTGTTTTCTATGTATAATAAGTATGTATATTTAAGTATTTTAAGTATGTTTATCTGTTGTCTAGTAATCATATGACGAGTTTCATAACGAAGCTTCTCTTGGGCTAGATAATTGGTGTGAGTGTAGGAAAAATTTATTTATTTATATATATACATACATAATAAATTACACTATACATAACTAATATTACGTTCACTACAACATTAATAAAGTGATGTAGTCGCGGCACATTCTGTCCGTTGCTCGATCATGTTTGCTTTAGCCTACATTCTGTGGTGTCCTTTTTTGTGGCATTTGTGTCGTTTTGTGACAAGGCTGCCCTAATCTTTCTTGCTCCGCGAGTACATTTATAAGCCCGGTTAAGCCTCACCCGTAGTACATTTATAAGCCCGGTTAAGCCTCACCCGTAGTACATTTCCTACATAAAAGACTTTCGGTCGACCACCCGCCGCTCCACTGATGGATGTTAACAAATGCCAACACATTTAATAACTTCTAACATACGTGAATGTATATAAGTAAACCAGCATGTTGATTGCTTAACCTGTGTAAATATGAGAGTAATAAATAAAATTCTGTTTTTTTTAATTAAAAACGTGTTTTTTACAAAGTGTTGTATAACTGAAGGATTTTTCACTGTAATCGCTCATAAAGGCTTCTGAGTTATATTATATAAATAAAACGTGTGAGGCGTTTAATTTTAAATACTTTTTTGCGTTGCCACTGTTCAATAGCGAGCATTTCTTCGAACTACAACTATACCCAAGTGCCCCAAGAGAGTTCTGTTCGTTTGCGATAAAATACGTATCTCTTCTGGGAACCGTCCGTGATAAAGTTAACCGTTTTTTTTTCTAAATACAGTGTGAATTATGATATTTTACAATTTGAAATTTTGAAGTCATTTTGAAGTCAGACTCAGGTCCCGGGTTCGATTCCCAGCGGAGGGTACATTTTTGTATAATCGGTTGGGTCGGTGAAAGGTTTGTTTGTCCGCCTAGCTAGCTACCATCTCTTATTTTAATATGTCGCCATAATATCAATGTTTGTAGCATTGTTGTGTTCCAGCAGCTAGAGATAAGATAACCAGTGCCTCACTAGTTGAGGATCCCGGGGGAAGTGCGCTTACACCACATTGGCCTTATCATCGCTTAACAAAAGTTGAGATGAAGGCACTGTGCTCACTCGTAAGTTATTAAAAAAAATACTGGTTTTTTTAGTCGCATTAGCAGCTCTATAACGTTCCTAAAAGTGTACAAGCAACAAGTCGCTAAGCTGATGTCTTATTTTTGCCGCACTGCGATAAAACTGCGCCTAAACTAAGCCACTAATGCAATTATGGGTAAAAAACAAAGTTTTGAAACAGACCGTTTAATAATACTATTTTTGCATTTCAAACTGACCACTCGAGTGACACCATCCAATCCAGGGTGCTTGCCAACTATAATGGCATAAAGCCAACGAGCCGGTGGGAGATAATTTTCTATAATCAACACAATATCATCAATTTGCGGTACCGTAACCTTATGAACCCACTTATAGTGGTGGTGAAATTGAGTAAGATACTCGCGAGACCATATTCTTCAGAAGTCTTGTAGTAGTTTCTGAATTGCCATCTTCTTAACATACCTACTGTGGATTGGTCTCTTGCAGCCGTTACCACTCGACGACGGGGCGTCGTAACAGACAGTCCGCATTACACCCATTACAGAACTGCCCCTCGGTTGACCAAAGCCGCCGCAGCAGGTTGGTTGCATTAGTATGCACAAAACCGGTCGTTATGGAGATCCTTGGGGGAGGCCTTTGTACAGCAAAGAAAGCAAAGAAATTTTAAGATTTGGAAGTGTTTATCAAAATAAATTATAGCCGATGTCCACATGTTTCTATTCTCTATTCAAAAAAGATTTTTTAAAATTGCATCAGCGTTTTCGTAAGCTAAGTACTTACCTCCTAAATCCAAATTTACAAACTTTATCTCTTCATAACATTAGTTTATATAAATAACGTTATTGTGGCTTTACTATAAAAGCTAGGTATATTGTATTGCTGACTTTTTTCCCCTCAACTGATGAATAACATTTTCGTAGTACATTATTTTCATGTAAACCCATCCGTTTGATCAGCGTTCGCCGTCGAAGTGGCTAAGCAGATTTTTTTATACCGACTTGATTCACAAATTCAGCGAGCTGAAGATTAATCTTTATCAACATAAAAATAAAGCCTATATTACTACCCGCAAGATATGTAACCTTCTATCAGTGAAAGAATTATTAGAATTGGACCAGTAGTTCCAGAGATTAGCCCCGACAAACAAACAAACAAACGTTGTCACAAACGTTCATAATCAGCTCATTTTTTTGTCCACTGCTGGGGCACGAGCCTTCCTTATGGATGGATAGGGAGAACGGGCCATAAACCACCACGCGGGCCCAGTGCGGATTGGTGATTAACGACTGCTAGCAGCCGGGACCAATGGCCTTACGTGCCTTTCGAAGCACGGAGGAGCTTGAGATGATTAATTTCTTGGTCACCCATCCGATGACTGGCCTTTGCGAAATTTGCTTAACCTCAGCACTCAAAGACCGGGCGCGTTAACCACTGCGCCATGGAGCTCCTCCCAAATCTCACAAAAATTACCTCTTTATTAATAGCATACTCGTAGGTAGATGGACTGGAATATTAGGCATTTACTCATCTTTGAAAAACAATTTCTTAAGGGTGCGCCGTCCGTAAGTGACAAGTGTCATATGTTTTATTTGAAATGTCGTCGTCCATATTTATTTGATGCCGCGCGGCCATACTAATTTTGTATGGGGAATTTAAGGTGCTAAATAAAAAAATATTATTTAAATAACCACTTAATGAATCAAAAATGTAGTCTAGCAATTTGTAGTTTATCCATTGATGATTGTTAAGACAAAATCAGAGGTACAATAATTTAGATAAACTATAAGAAATCTACTAAACGCCGCCACTCGTTTTCATGATCTTTGCCCAACTTTAAATGATATTGTAGAAAAAACTATAGTGTGTTATGAATTTATGGTTCTGACAAATTGTAAACACGTTCCCTATGATACTAAATATATATTTTGTTCATTTAATATGATAGTATTTTTAATTATATTTACTTAACCGTAACTGCATTTTTGGCATTTTTTGGTCGCCCCACCCTTAAGTAGGTCCTGTCAAGCGTACGTCGTCAACTTGACAGCTAAACTCGTTTGACACCTGCGCTTGTTTCCAAAGGGAGGTTTAAAATATCCGGTGTTTTGTCTGAACCATGAATCAGACTCATTCTATTGAATAATCATTTACGCTTATTGACAGTTGTAAGACTTCGGGCCCTCAAAGGTAACTGAAATTGATTATACGCGCTACTAAGGTCTAATCTGGCGTAGCAATCTGCTCTGCCAATCATGGCAAACACGTCTTCAATGCAGGTAACGGAAACCCGATCGATGTAAAGGTAATTATGAGGCGTAACAGAAAATTCGATAGAAATGAACACCTTCCATTTTATTTTTAAGTAGGATTGACTTTGCTTAAAGGTGAGTGCACATTATGTAACGCGTGTTATACAACATGTAACAGAATGGTGTGGTCAAAATGAAAAGATCCAAAGTGTATCCGATCTAGATCTTATGATGACAAGACAAAATATAGAAAATAAACTCATCGGGCAATTGCTATAGTAATATAATGATACATATTTTTTAGGCTTACTTTTGAACACATTACGACTATCGAATTCTTTAATATCGTTTGGCAACCTATTATATAGCTGTACTCCCTCAAACAATATCAAATTCAAGTTCAAATTCAAAATTATTATTGCATGCCACATTGGTGAACATAGTACCTAATTAAATAAATAGGTACAAAAGGTGTTAAAATAAACAATGCAGCGCTCCGTAAGGGCATAGGAAATATAGATAGGTTTGAACATAGGTTTGAGTATAGATTTGAACTTATATAACTGTATTATAAATTTTAAAAAAATCATACAATTGCTTCATCACAGCTCATGTTCATGTCACCACTGCTGGGGCACGAGCCTTCCCTATGGATGGATAAGGAGAACGGGTCATAAACCACCACGCGGGCCCTGTGCGGATTGGTGGTTGTTAACGACTGCTAATGCAGCCGGGACCAATGGCTTTAGGTGCCTTCCGAAGCACGGAGGAGCTCGAGATGAAAAGTTTTTGGTCACCCATCCGATGACCGGCCTTGGTTAAGAGGAAATACTAAGGTCGACTGAATTGAAAAACGTCATGTATGAAAAGTAGACAAAATCAACGTTTCGTAGTCCCCTGATTCCTCCTCCAAAACTGGACCGCTTTAATTACTTTTTTCATTAAAACTTAAAGAAAGGCAAAAAAATGTAATTTAAATAATATTAAAACAGTTTAATTAGAAATAAGCAGAATAAAAGGGTTCGTTCACTACTTTATGCATGTCCCCCAGAACACATCCACAAATGTGTGGGTAGTCTGACTTATGTAGGCCCTATTTCAGATAAAATCGCTAATATCCTTAGGAAAAACAAGATCTACGTTACTTTTAGAACAGACCAAAATGTACGTCACCTTTGTAACGGTAAAGATCGTTTAGAAAACTCAAAAAAATCCGGTGTTTATAAATTAATTTGTAACGACTGTGATGGGGTCTATGTAGGTCAGACAGGCCGAAATTTTGACGTTAGATATAAGGAACATATTGCCGCGTATAGGAATGGCCATCCAGATAAATCACATTTCGCAAAACATCTAATTGATACCGGCCATTCTTTGTGCGACAATAACAGCTATAATATTTTGCATGTTTGTAATAAAAGTTTTCGGTTGTGTGTGTTGGAGCAATTAGAAATAATGAAACATAATGATGACAGTCATGCGCTGTTGAATGACCAAACAAATTTAGTTCCATCCCCATTATTACGTATTGTCGCGGGTAGTACGTCACAAATGTCAAACGATGGCGCTTTATAAAAAGGGGCCGGGAGCTGCGTATCCGTACTCCAGATTTTGCTCGCGCGCCGGACGCACGTCTCGCTCGAGCTCCCTCCGCGCCCGGTTCAAGATCCCGTTTGCCGTTTCGGTCCCTATTATCGTGTACCGGTAAGGCTCCGGTGCACGGTACGCCGCGTCTCAAGCGCTTTCGTCGTGGTTCTCATCGCGGAGCGCTTGTCGCCGTTTCACACGACAGGGTGTCATTCTCGAGTCTGCGCTTAGCAGCCAACTGGTGGATACGTAACCGTGACAACTAAGCCAGTTGGGGCACTGACCCGGCTGCCCTCCTGACCCTCCTGGGGGGAAAACACTCCGGAAGAGTTCTGGCAAAGTTGGCCTTGGGGGATCTCCTAGTCAACTCAGAACTTTAGCCACACTAGAGTCTAGTTTTAGTAACACACCCTACGGTGAATTGATTTTCACCGGAGGATACACTATTAGGGCCTACAAGCTAGGTCCCTTCTTAACTCACGCCTCCCTGTCTACAGACAGGGAGGGTCTGACATCACTCACGCATCTCGGTGTATGGCCTTAGGCCACACACTGAGATGGAGCTCGAGGTGATTGAGTCCCTCATAGGACAAAGTCACCCCGAGAGCTATAGAGTCCTTAAGACTGCCTACAGTAACAAACTGTCCTCTTCTGCGCCCTCTGCGCGTCCCTCGCCTTATGCGAAACCGGCCGTTCAACTGCCGGCCCCTCTAACCGCCCTACTTAGCCCCGCGCTCGGCACTCCGCCGTCCGACGATAGGCCCATTATTCGGCTGCCTCAGCCAGCCTCCCCGTCTACTCATAACGAGCCCTTAATCGCTCATATCGAGCCCCAGCCCGAGCGCCCTTCGCTCATGCCCAACTTCGCTCCCGTAGCGCCGTCGCCCGCTCCCGAGTTAGAGATGGAGGTTTGCCCCTCCGCCTCTAACGCGGAAGAGGATAGCCCGTACGTCACGGGCTCCGAGTCCGAGGAGAGCTCATCGCAATCCGATGAGAACTCATCCGACTCGGAGTACGAGACGGTCGGTAAAAACGGCAAGCGCGTCCGCAAGACCGCCCCTCCCTCCGTCCCCCCGCCTAAGGCCGCGAAAGCAAGTAGCGCGCCTAACTCCCGTCCTAGCTCCCCGAGGCCCGAGCCGGCCCAGCCGCGCAAGGACAAAAAGCCCCCGCCTATCTTTATACAAGATACAAAGTGCTGGCCCGATCTTTCGCGATCTATTAAGGCGCGATTCAACGCTATCCCTCTGAGGACTCGCCTAGTTCACGGCGATCCTCAGATGATCAAGGCTGAGTTTTCTAACTCAACCGAATTCCGCTCGGTCACCGCGTTTTTACGCTCCAACAACGTGCCCTTTCACACGTACTCGCTTCCCGAGGAACGTGTACTGTCCGTTGTAATCCGAGGCCTCCCCTCGGATTGGGACCCCAAGATAGTCCTCGATGACATTAAGTCTCAAGGCTACCCGGTCCAAGAAGTGTCCCGGATGATAGGCCGGAACAAAAAGCCCTTAGGCCTCTTCAAGGCGATATTAGATAATACCCCGGAGGGTAAAGCTATATTCAATATTAAATCGATAGAGAGCTTCACTCGTCTATCGATCGAGGTCCCCCACAAGCGTGGCATTGTAGGTCAATGCCACAAATGCCAACGTTACGGGCATGCCGCCCGTAACTGCTTTGCGCGCCCCCGGTGCGTTAAGTGCCTGGGCGACCATGGCACTGAAGCGTGCCAGAGGCCCAAAGCGCCGGCGCCGGTCTCCGACGACCCGCCCGGTTGCGTAAACTGCGTTGAATTGGGTCATACCGCGAATTATCGCGGTTGCCCCAAGGCTCCGCGCAGTGGCGCAACCCGCGGGTCGGGACCGCGCCGTAACCCCGCGTCCCGCGCCCCTCCGCCTTCGCAGATCGCGAAAGTTTCTCTCCGCCCCGCGGCCCCCTTACCACCGCCCCGCAACGCTTGGACTACACCGCTAGCTCCTAAGCTCGCGGCGCAGGCCCCCGCGCTAAACTCGCTCGCCGAGTTTCCCGCGGCTGGTCCGGCTCGTGACCCACCTCCGCCTCCGCCTCCGGCCCCTACTCCTATGGAGCAAAGCCCTCCCGAGGCCCCTCAGGCCGCAGTCCCTGTGGCCAAGGCCCCTCAGGCCAAGGCTAACAAGCCCAAGGCCCCTAAGGCCAAGCCCCAACCGGCTAACAAGCCGGCCCCCGCCCCTAAGGCCCCTAAGGCCCAACCTAAGGCCCAACCCAAAGCCCGCCCGCAGCACCCGTTTGCCGCGACCGTTGGCGCTTGCCCGGTGAGCTTCACCGCCATGTCTACGGCAGTCGAAATTGTACGGTTATACCGTTACAAGGACGAAATCGTAGAGATGGTGGAGAAGCTGCGCTTAGCCGCGTCCGACCCGTCCGCTTGCCCCGCCACTATCATGGCGGCGATCTTTAACGATCACGGTCCACTTTTGGACATGATCACGTATCTTTTCGACTCCCTAAAGTCCCATAATGAATAATACGCCCAATTCACGTATTAAACCCCGATCCCTAACGGTTGCGTTTTTCAACGCGAACGGTTTCTTGAAACAACGCGACGAAGTGTCCGAGTTTTTAACCGAACACTCCGTCGACGTTTTACTCATACAGGAAACTTTCCTGAAACCCTCTTACCGAGACCCTCGCTTGTCAAACTACAACCTCGTCCGTAATGATAGAGATGGCCGCGGAGGCGGCACTCTTATCTATTACAAGCGGTCACTTCACTGTGTCCCGCTCGATCCCCCTCAACTTTCCGATCTAGAGGTCTCGGTCTGTCGGCTAGGCATGACAGGCCACGCGTCTATCACAATCGCTTCCGCTTATTTGTCCCCAAATAAGCTTTTGAAACAACCCGATCTCGAAGCGCTGTTCGCTATGGACACCGCCGTCATTATTGCCGGCGATTTCAATTGTAAACACGCTCAGTGGAGTTGCAATACAACCAACCGTAACGGTCGGGTGTTGAGCCAACTCGCTGAGTCAATGCTCTTCGATATCGTCGTGCCTATGGAGCCCACCCACTATCCGTTAATAGATAATTTCACCCCTAACCCGCTAGATATGGCACTTCTACGGAACGTAACCTTGCGGTTGCGTTCTATAGAAGTGATCCACGCGCTCTCCTCCGACCATAGGCCGGTTGTCTTACATTTAGGCCCCCCCACCGACCCCACCCCCGTCATTAAGGTGGTGACTGACTGGGATAAGCTCGAGAAGCTTCTCGAACCTACCGCCAGTGAGTCATTAAACCAGATTCCGGACGTCATTGACTCGCCTCACGAGACAGTGGCCGCGATCGACGCCCTCGGCAGTCACCTCACTAACGCTATAAGCGAATCGTCCCGGCGGGTTGTAGCGACGGTTGACCATCGCTTCAAACTGCCGGACGATATGAGGCGACTGTTGCGGGCGAAGAACGCCGCCACTCGCGCTTACGACTCCTATCCCACTTCGGACAACCGGGCTCGTATGCGCTCACTGCAGCGCGCTGCTAGAGAGCGCATACAAGAGCTCCGCGAGTCGAAGTGGCATGGCCTTCTTAAAGACATCACGCCTTCTCACCAAGCGTATTGGCGGTTGGCGAGAGCCTTTAAGTCGGATACGGTCACATCCATGCCCCCTCTTAAGAAACCCGACAATTCGGTCGTCTTTGACGACGACGAAAAAGCCGAGTGCCTTGCCGACAGCCTCGAGGCCCAATGTTCGCCTAGCACCCTCCCAGTCCCTTCGAACCATATCGAAATGGTAGACAGCGAAGTCGAAAGACTCTCGTCCCTCCCTCCCACCGCGACCCTCCCGCCCGTTACGGAAGATGAGGTGCAAACGCTCATTAAGCGTCTTAAACCCCGTAGTGCCCCCGGGGCAGACGGCATTTCAAACAAGATCCTTAAGATCTTACCCGCTCAGCTCATCCTTTTAATAGTAGCTATCTTCAATAGCGCCATGACTAACGCCATCTTTCCCGCTGCGTGGAAAGATGCGGTGGTCATAGGTATTCATAAGCCCGGTAAACCGCGTACCGCCCCCTCTAGTTATCGCCCCATCAGTCTTCTCAAATCGTTGGGAAAACTGTACGAACGCGTATTAGTCTCCCGATTAAAGGACTACGTCCTATCCAATAACCTCCTCATCAACGAGCAGTTTGGGTTCCGGCCCAAACACTCGTGTACTCACCAATTGCACCGCCTCACGGAGCATATCCTTTCCGGTTTCAATAGACACCGTCACACGGGCACCGGAGCTCTTTTCTTCGACGTCGCGAAGGCGTTCGACAAAGTCTGGCACAACGGCTTAATTTATAAGCTGTACAAACTCGGCGTGCCAGACAGACTCGTGCACATTATACGAGACTACTTGTCGGGTCGCTCTTTTCGCTTCCGCGTCGAAGGAACGCTCTCCGCCCCGCACCCTATTCGAGCCGGCGTTCCGCAGGGATCCGTGCTCTCGCCTATCCTCTTTGCGCTTTACGCAAACGATATCCCCAAGTCCCCCGGTGTAGAGCTAGCTCTATTCGCGGATGACACCGCGCTATTTTCGTCTGGTAGAGACAAAACCGCGGTTTACAACCGACTCCAAAAGGCCGTTAACACCCTCGGCGTTTGGTTTCGCAAATGGCGGATCGAAGTGAACCCCGAGAAAAGTGCCGCTGTGTACTTTTATCGGGGCCCCGACGATCCTTGCCGTCCGATTCGTTTATTTGACCGCCCTATCCCATGGGCTAGGCAGGTGAAGTATCTCGGTGTCACCCTCGATAGGAGATTGTCGTTTGCACCGCATCTCAAGATCGTCCGTAACAGGGCCGCGTTCATATTAGGTCGGTTATTCCACCTTATAGGCAGGAAGAGTAAAATGTCTCTTAGAAGTAAGACGACAATTTACAAAGCCTGCATCCGCCCAGTCATGACCTACGCTAGCGTAGTTTTCGCGCACTCCGCGCCCTCTTATTTGTACCCCCTACAGACCCTCCAAAACCGATTCATGCGAGGCGCGACGGGTTGTCCGCATTACGTTCGTAATGTAGACCTCCATCGCGACCTCGATCTCCCAACCATCAAAGACTTTATCAAGGACGTCTCCCGACGTTACTTCGATAATGCCCCCCACCACCCCAACCCTCTTGTGGTGGCGGCTGCCAACTATAATGTTGAAGGCCTTCCACCATCAAGACGGTACACGTCTAGGCGTCCAAAACACGTCCTAACCGAGCCCGACGACGCAATTACAGTTGCGAATGCCCCCCCGCCCGTTCCTCCAAATGACAGCTCACATTTACAGAATACACTAAACATGCACACTGTTTTAGGCCCAAGACACCGTACTCGTAGAACAAGGGTACGAAGAACCGGTTCACACGCGCTCTATGCCAGGCACAGTCATGTGCCTGGGAGCTCCTCCTCTCCTCCTCCACGGCCCGGTCTACCCGAGCCGAGGTCCGTGCCTTTAGAGGCGCCCTCGGGTGGTTCCGCTCCCCGATCCGATCCGAACCCTTCGGAGACTCTGGAAGGGCACGGGGACGCGCACTTTTAAGTGTGCGATGCCGTACCCCTCTAGAAATCCTCTGAAGGTGTTTCGTTTCAACACGGCTTGAGGTACCCTTTACGTACCTCGCCGCCCCTAAAACAAGCCCGGTGAAGCTGGAAATGCCCCTCGGCAACCAGCAGTCTCTCTCCAAAAAAAAAAAAAAAAAAAAGCGTAGCCGTAACAGTCGGTGCGCAGCTCTTGACCAGTCAACAGCTCCTGAGGATGCCCCGTGGAGGGGCGAAACACGTGTCGGGTATCGGTGTTGGTGTGCATTTTCACTTGCACGCATTGTTTCTCCTGCATGTGCATACTTTTTGCGGGCGGGAGGGCGGTGCATGCGTACTGCATCCAAGCTGTATAAACGAGTGAGTTAGCGGAATTAACACTTCATATTATTTAAATTACATTTTTTTGTACTATGGATTTCCGCAAAATAACGCCTGATTCCATTAATTAAAGAAAGGCTTTGGCTGGTGTCTCTATGTTTTGCTTTTTTTTATATAATTTCGTCAAATTTCGAAAAAATCTGACCAATTTTTAAGGTTTTTAAAGATTTATATCTTTTTTAATAATAAATTTATGAAAAAAATACAGGGACACAGCCAAAGCTTTTCTTTAATTTTTAATTAAAAAAGTAATTAAATCGGTCCAGTTTTGAAGGAGGAATCAGGGGACTACTAAACTTTGATTTTATCTACTTTTCATACATATTTTTCAATTCGGTCGACCTTATAGTATTTCCTCTTAATTAAAGTTAATTGTTTGTTTATAGTAAAACATGTTGATAATAAATAAATACATTATGATGATTATTATTTTGTAATTACGTTATTATCATTATTTTTAAAATGTTTATATAATTTTTAACGCAAATTTTGTTGCATAATAATAATAATAGTGTTGAATAATTTCGGCAGGCTGGTTAGAACCACGATAGCTCAATTGGAAGAGCCCCTGACCCGGTATGTCAGAAAGGTGCGGGTTCAAATCCTGCTCGTGGAAATTTTTTCAACATTTGTGTTTTTATCATTATTTTTATTTTATTTTGTTACCTTACCCGTCTAACCGATTATATTCTTAAACGACTTTCTTTTTTGGTATGCTGAAACCTGGTTGGCTGTTGGTTTGGTAAACTGCGCCCGACACCAAATAAGATCGGGTACAGGAGATAAAAAAAAAAGTTGAGATAATTGCATTTCACTGTTGGCTACAGATAAACTAGATTGTTCCCACATACCACAATCACAAATGTATATGGGCGACAACTGGCAAATGCTCCAATGTAACGCTTTGCTTAGTTGAGACATCATTTCCATTCGGTGCGTAAATTACGGATAATAACAATTATGGTTTTTAGTATTTACTCGTACATACGTTATTAGTTTCATTAGTAATTCAAAATGATGCCAAGCAATACCAAGCTTTTTGAAAAAAATGTTGTGAAAAACGAGCGAAATCCGAACCCGCACCATAGCACATACCGGGTAACGTGCACTACCAACTAAGCTATTTTTTTTAACACTTAAAAGAAAAGATTTTTTTTTCTACAAAATTTGCGTAAAATTATATAAAACCATAATTATAAATACTATGCTTCTTGATTGTTATGCCTTAAAAGGTATGACAGTCGACATATACGCATAATGTCTTTCAGCGCAATATCTCTTCCATTCGTTTTGTTCAGCCGTCATCTCTACAGTAAAATGCAAAGCATTTCTTAAAAAGTGTTTGAAGTAAAATATTTTTTTTTGTCTTACGTTTCAGGTTCGGTCGTGGTGGTGTCATATTCGCTGATGGGGCGACGACTCTGCTCGGTGCTGCCACCATTCGACCAGACAGAGGGAAGCGCAAACAGCCAACAGGTAAAAAATATTTACAACTAGCTGCCAGGACAGACTTCGTACTGTCAAAAGTATAGTAAAAATTAAATAAATATAACGTATTTCCGAGGGATCACAAATAAACAACAATAAACGTCATTATATTTTTCTCTTTAATAAAACTTTTCGTGTGCCTTAAGAGCGTTTACGCCGCACACTAGCGCCACTAATGAAAAAAAAACATATCTAGTAAGTAATTAGAGATAGAAAATCAAATTATGCTTAACAAACTATTTGAATGAAGTAATTTTGCATTTTTACGGTACCTAATGAACACCTCACATGTTAAGGTTTAGTTAAATAAGACGTTACGGCCACTTTTAACTATAACGCCATATTTAACTACACCATAACATGTGAGGTGTTGTTGGTTCCACAGAATATCAGCTCTTGCTGGTTCCACAGAATATCAGCGCCTTGGCACGTCAATGTCATGGCACAAGCTGAGTGGTGACCATTTCGGTTGCATAATTATAAATTTAAAATTTCCATTATGTCAAGTTGTCATAGATGCTCCGAATAAATATTTTTCATTTCATTTCATTAGGTGACGTAAAAATGCTAAATTACTTCATTCAGATAGTTTGTTGAGCATAATTTGATATCCTATCTCTAATTACTAGATATGTTTTTTTTTCATTGGCAGCGCTAGTGTGCGGCGTAAACGCTCTTAAGAAACATACGGAAAAAAAAGTTTCTCGAATTGGTCGAGTCGTTCTAGAGTTTTGCGCTTAGCAACATTCATGTTTATTTAAGTACCTATCTAAGTAGATTTCAAGCTTTCGGGTTGTTTTCTAAACAACATACATAACGAGGTTGAATGCAAACTGCTTATTATGTTGCCAGTTGTTTTCGCGCCTGTGGACTTCAATTCCACTTAACATCAGGTGGAGTAGAGTCATTTGCCGCACTAACTATAACAATATTAAATATACTTTAAGAGAGAAAAGATTTTTTACTAGAAAAAAATCATTCAGTCTCAGGAAACTCGAGTAGGAATCTATAAACATACCTTATTAACTCATGTATGCCTAGACTATATACTAAGTGCGTAAAATAATTTATTAAAGAAATTTCTGTTGAAAATCCTAATTTATAAAAGGAAAAGTATGTGTGTTAGTTCTTCCTTCTCGTTAATACTAAGCTACTGATCGAGAATTATCTGCACGGAGAAAGTTGGCAAGAACGCAAAAGTGCCATAGGCCTTTTTAATATCGGTAAATAACAATTATATGTTTTAAATATACGTAATAAACAATTCAAAACTATACGCGGATAAACCGCGACTCATTTAATAAAGATTCTCTCTAAAATAATTGTCGTTGTAATCGTTTCGTATCTGAATTATATAAGAGGTCTCACCTCTTGGTCTGAAACCTCATCACATCATCACCAGCTCACTTTATGTCCCCACTGCTGGGGCACGAGCCTTCCAATAGATGGATAAGAAGAACGGGCCAGAAACCACCACGCGGGCCCAGTACAGACTAGTGGTTGTTAACGACTCCTACCGAAGCACTGAGGTGCTTGAGATAACACGGTTTTGGTCACCTATCCGATAGCCGATCTTTGCGAAAGTTGCTTAACCTTAGCAATCGCAGACCGGCGCGGGCGCGTTAACCACTGCTTCATGGAGTTCGTCCTCGAGTCTGAATCCAGCAAACCACAACACTACTGAGGCAGTCTAATTAAATTAAATTGCTAGCCTACCAACGGAGGCCATCAATAGTGAACGTACCAGCGAGATTTAAATTTATAATTCAAACTGAAGATTATAATATCTAAATTAAGTCCAATAAAATTAAATACCAGTTGTTAACTAGCGAAGATTTAACGGCTTCACTGAAATTAACCAGCGTTACTGAAATTTTGAGGAAATTAATTTCTAATTACTCAAATCGGCGCCATTGTGGTTTAGCTGTAGTGTTGTAACAAACTCGACTCTGTCAGTCAGCAGTCTACATTTTCAGACTTGACTGTAATCACAAGAATTGACTAATAAAGACAGACTCTGCTGCTCGACGCACTATATACGAGCATATTGAGTTTCCGAATATACTTACTCGAGTTCGACATCAGTGCTTGTGGTATAAGGAATCGCGCTCTAGTCGGGTATGTAAGAGACCTAAAAGTCAGGTAGTATAATAGGAATAATATAGGGAGAGCTCGATGGCGTAGTGGTTAACGCGCCCGGTCTGCGAGTGCTGAGGTTAAGCAACTTTCGCAAAGGCTGGTCATCGGATGGATGACCAAAAAATTTATTATCTCGAGCTCCTGCGTTTTTTTTTTTGGAGATAGACTGCTGATTGCCACTAGGCATTTTCAGCTTCACCGGGCTTGTTTTAGGGGCGGCGAGGTACGTAAAGGGTACCTCAAGCCGTGTTGAAACGAATCACCTTCGGAGGATTTCTAGAGGGTACGGCATCGCACACTTAAAAGTGCGCGTCCCCGTGCCCTCCCAGTCTCCGAAGGGTTCGGATCGGATAGGGGAGCGGAACCACCCGAGGGCGCCTCTTAAGGCACGGACCTCGGCTCGGGTAGACCGGGCCGTGGAGGAGGAGAGGAGCGCCCAGGCACATGACTGTGCCTGGCGTAGAACCGGTTCTTCGTACCCTTGTTCTACGAGTACGGTGTCTTGGGCCTAAATTAGTGTGCATGTTTAGTGTATTCTGTAAATGTGTGCTGTCATTTGGAGGATCGGGCGGTGGGGCGTTCGCAACTGTTATTGGGTCGTCGGGGTCGTTTAGGACGTGCTTAGGGCGCCTAGACGAGTGCCGTCTTGTTGCGGGAAGGCCTTCAACCTTATAGTTGGCGGCCGCCACAACAAGCGGGTTAGGGTGGTGGGGGGCATTATCAAAGTAACGTCGGGAGACGTCCTTGATAAAGTCTTTGATTGTGAGCTCCTGCGTGCTTCGGAAGGCACGTAAAACTGAGCCGGCTGCATTAGCATTCGATAACAACTAACACTAACACTGGGCTTGCTTGGTCGTTTATGACCCGTTCTCCCTTACTCGGATAGATATAGGGAAGGCTTGTGCCCCAGCAGTGAGGACATAAAATGAGCTGATGATGATGATGATAATATAGGTAGAAAATCGCAGTAAATTTGATTTTTGCTCCCAGTACTCGAGACTTTGTTGAGTAGAAGTTGCTTCGCGTCGAGTTTTGAATTCACGTTTTGTACATAACTCGAATTACTCAGCTCAGCTCTGAACTCGTGAGTGTTTGAAGCCGCCGATCCCTGATAATTTAAGTCGAGTTTATAAGTTTAACTCTCGGACTCGAGTACAACACTAATTGGCTCTGTTAGGGAATGGTTGGAAATTAATCGGGGAATATTTCACACGTCGCGGCCAGCCTAATTAATCCCGTCACGATACTTTCATTTGGGATTGTGATGTTAATTATAAGCAAGTTTATTTTTTTTTAATTGACGAAAAAATTTTTTTTTTCTTTTTCTAAACAGTGTGATATAAATCTTAATGGTTTATGAATCACGTAACCTTTTTGCCAGCATTTAGCAAACAAGCAAGTTTTCAATCCAGTTAAAACTCAGTATGCAAAATTTTGCAAATATTCTTTGCATTCTTAAGTTTCGAGTTGTCTGTGTTCAATAACAATAAATTAAATGTCCATTTCACAAAGTAAACCTTCAACATAATTTCGTGAAGAAATTTTTACAATGTTCCTTTCTACGGAGGCATTTGTTTCATAAACTTCTTGTCCATTCTAGAAGACTACAAGTAGCTTTGTACACTTTTCAACTAGCGCGTTCAATTTCAATCAAAGTTTTAAACGGGGCTTATCGCATACGTAAGCCCGTAACCACGGTTGGTGCAACATCAGTTAAAACTTCAGCTATTAATATACCTATGATAGGTACCTAGAATATCCAAACCATGTTCTTAAAATACGTGAATAATATTAATACTATTTAGATTATCGAATGATCGAAACGCCATTTCCGTTTAAAGCTCTAATTTCCACGCAGTGCTGGGGTACGGGTCAGACCCAAAGGTCCCGGGTTCGACTTCCAGCGGGGCACATGTTTATGTACTTGGTTGGGTTGGTGATAAGGCTTGTTTATCCACCTGGCTAGCTACCACAGTCTTATCTAAATATGTCGCACATAACATCAATGTTTGTAACATTTGTGGTGTTCCGGCAACTAGGGATAAGGTAGCCAATGCCTCAGTAGTTGGATATTCTGCGTGAAGTGCGCTTACACTTTCTGCCTTGTCATTACTTAACATCAGGTGAAATGGGGCCAAGTGCTTAACATTTTAACAAGAATAAATAAATGATAGGTGTACAATAATAGCTGCTTTTAGTGTAAAACTGCGTTGCAGTCATTAACGCCCACCCCCGGCAAACGGACGTGTTCGTAAAAAGTGTTATTAATCTTATAGGTAGTTAAGTAAAAAACTAAACAAAATCTAAACAAACAGAAAATATTTAAAAATAAAATGAAAAAATAAAATGAAAAAATAACTTAAAAAAACGAGCGAGCCTTACAGTAAGTAGTCAGCTTAAGATGTGTAACATTTGACATCTCACCTTAGTAATAAGCAATTTTAACATTATATTCTGAAAAAAATGGGTCTGGTATTACATTTAAATTTATTACATATAAATATAAAGGTTTTGTAACATTTTGTAACTATAAAATAAATAATGATAAAAGTCTATTACACACGAAAGGGGTGAAATCAATATTACAATAGAAAATAGAATATAGAAATAACAATGACGTATATTTTTATACAAATCATAAAGAGAATCCAGTAAATACTCATTAGTAGACATTTGACATTATAAAGAGACCTTTGATAGTCAAATGACACAATATGTCACATAAAATAATAATATGTCATGTTCTTATTATCGATTACTGAATTTTCAAAACGGCGCGCGCTTGCGCGCTTCCCCGACTTCCTGTTACACTGTTACACATATTTCCGTCCCATTTCACGAAATCACTCCCACAAATTGCTATAGAAAGCGAGCGGAAAGATGTTACACATCAAAAATACAGCATGCGACTAATACAGACATTGCCAGTGTCTTGTGTTATGTATGAATTGAAGAAATAATAGTATTCTCATTGTCCTTTTAAGTTAGCAAATTAGTTACTAATCTGCTAATTTAAATTAGTTACCAATCTGCTAACCTAAATGAGAATCGCCTGAATTCATGCCTGTATTAAGAATACTATGTAGGTACCTACTTAGTTAGCGTCATACCCCGTTAAACGCTTTATCGCCATTGTACGTGTTGCTTAACTCGCAATATTGTTGTTTGTTCTTACTGTTGCGCTAACGAGCTCTCCAACATTGTTTTAGCGTTATCGACCAAATTCATTGACCGCGAGTACTTAGTGGTTGGCCATTTGAAATCAACCCATACCAGAACCACAAGATAAGCTGACCTTAGCTAGAAGGTATGCTTCATATGAACGCGCTCTAGCAACGCACACATAGACAACCTCTCTCAGACACGGAGGTCCGGGTGTAGAAAAGGCCCCAAAAAATATAACATTTTTTTTTCACGAAATGCAAAAAAATATTTAAAAAAAAACATAGGTTAGAACCACGATAGCTCAATTGGAAGAGCACCTGACCCGGTATGTCAGAAGGGTGCAGGTTCAAATCTTGCTCGTGGAAATTTTTTCAACATTTGTGTTTTTGTAATTTGTTCGCAACAAAATTTGCGTTAAAAATTATATAAACAAAACAAAAACATTCCAAGAAATATAGCTAACGAAAAGAGATTTAGGTTTTATGGTTTTTAATTTTTTTTTGTATGGAGCTAGATTTCTGTTGTCTAATAAAAAAATAACCTCGAAATGTAAGACGATTCGCGATTTACAAGTCCTAGCTCCATACAGAACATGATCGAAAAATCGGCTGTCTCGGACCCCCTTTGCTACACCCTAACCGACACGGAATCTCGCAACAGCTGCGTTCGGAATGTATCGAACTATTTAAAGATGTAGTTTTGTATGAAGCTTACTTTATCTTCTGCATTTTTCTTATTTGTATCAGAACAAAGAGCCTAGTTCGATTTTAATTAGCCATTTCAATCACGTTAACTAAAACAAGAATTTAATGGGATTAAACATCACCTGATGACAAACGAGGAGTTAACGTATTACCATATAATTATACTTTTGTTTTGGTTTACGTTATCGAATGGCGAATAAATCTCGCACAAGCCACCCGGATTGCCCTTTCCATTCGGACGTCTCTTTTGGAGATTAAAAAGCTTACCGTCACAACGATATCATGTTTGATTGTTTTCTATCATGTTTTTAAACAAGAAATATGATCATCAATTCATTTTATGTCCCCACTGCTGGGGCACGAGCTTTCCCTATGGATAGAAACAACAAAGTGAGAACGGGCTATAAACCACCACGCTGGTTGCGGATTGATGGCTGTTACCGACTGCTAATGCAGCCAGGACCAACGGCTTTACGTACTTTCCGAAGCACGGAGTAGCTCGAGATGATACCTACATTTTTGGTCACCCATTCGACGACCGGCATTTGCGATCTTGGCAATCGCAAACTTTTCAGCACGTCTTATTTACGCCCAATCTTAACTTTTTCAGCGACTTCGCCTCGTTCGAGAAAGGAAGAGGGTGGCGTGGATCTTGCTGCTGCTGGCGGTGCTGTTCGCTCTGTGCTGGCTGCCTTACAACATTCTTTTGTTGCTCGTCGACATCAATGCTGTTGCAGTTGACTCTGTCTCCTCAGTTCTCCCGTATACACTGTTGCTAGGTAAGATTATTTCAAGTTGCTTAGAAAAACGTTTTTATCGACGAGTTAAGTAAATACAAATTTAATTAAACACAATAGGGTAACATGTCCAGTGCCCGGCCTCTTAGTGCACTTGCTATCGTATTTATACGATACGATTCAAACAGTCAAACAGATTATTTTAAGTATAGATAGTGGCCGGACACTGGTGCTGCAGCTGCAGATACTAATTGGCCGGATTACTAGCTAGTAATCCGGCCAATGAGGAGCTCGATGGCGCAGTGGTTAACGCGCCCGGTCTGCGAGTGCTGAGGTTAAGCTACTTTCGCAAAGGCCGGTAATAGGATGGGTGACCAAAACTTTATCATCTCGAGCTCCTCCGTGCTTCGGAAGGCACGTAAAGCCGTTGGTCCCGGCTGCATTAGCAGTCGTTAACAACCACCAATCCGCACTGGGCCCGCGTGGTGGTTTATGGCCCGTTCTCCCTATCCATCCATAGGGAAGGCTCGTCCCCAGCAGTCATAAAAATGAGCTGATGATGATGATGATGATGAATCCGGCCAATTAGTCTCTGTAATGGCCGCTTTACTAGGCAATACTACCAATAGTCCGGCCTCCGTATTCTCATATAAAAACTTTTACCTATAGTATTAGTACAGCTTATTTTGGCGGCCCAAGACTGGACATGAGGTTAACTCGAATTTAAGTCAGACATTACTAATAAAATTATACTTCACGGCATACTCTAATGAGTATTATCTAATGATAATAAAATACAATAAATCAGCTCAACCCTTATACCCAGTGCCCGGCCAGGGTAGGCCGAACACTAAAAGTAGCCTATTTATGGTACAGTCCACCGGCCCTCGATTTTTTAAAATTACGGTACTAAATAACGTATATTTTGCTCCAAACGTATGTATAACCCATAAAACACAAACTTATTTAACATAACGTTAAAAAGAACTAGAATTCACCATTTAAAAACACCTCTCCACTAATTTTTTTAGTGGGCGTGGTTGTTGACACGCGTGCACTAACCTCCGTTTTCGAATGCGTACTAAAACTCCGCTGATAACTTACAGCAGATGTCACTGCGTCTTAGTTGTACGTACCCAATTAAAAGTAGTTTTTAAAAACATCGGATTTACGGTCGAAGTCTTAAGAGAATGCCTAATATCATAAAATATATAGTCGCGTGGACGGACATTGGTGGGGGCCGGTACACTCGACATATGTTTAGTATGTTTTAAGTTTTACTTTATTATACCAAAACTGAAACGTCTATAAAAGGTTTTAATTTTAAAATTACCCTATTAATACCGGCTCATCTGTATATGCACTAGCCGACCACCCCGGCCCCGTGCCGCTGCTAACCATGCGGTCTTTTTTATTATGAATATACTAGCTGTGCCCCGCGGTTTCACCCGCGTTCTATTAGTCATAGCGTGATGTATATAGCCTATAGCCTTCCTCAATAAATGGAATATTCAACACAAAAATAGTTTTTCAATTCGAACCAGTAGTTCCTGAGATTAGCGGGCTCAACCAAACAAACAAACAAACTCTTCAGCTTTATAATATTATAGCTAGATTAGTATAGAAGTATAGATAGACCATGATTTGTACAATTTACGGATATGATAGAAACATATTTAAAAGAAAAGTATAAATCTTTTAATGAAAATGTGTAGGTACTATTAACAATACGAAACTGCCAAAAATAATTTGCAGACTACTTATCAAAACCATGTAAAAAATTATACAATATATTTTTATTATTAATGCGCTTATTAACACATTATTAAGAGACTTGTGAACTCATCCAGTGTTAACGGAGCTATGGGGATTGATCTATGATTGCTCACTTTAACCCGAGCATGTAGGTATTTATTCGGCTTCCGACACTTAAATAAAATCTTAATTAAAAAATAGACTCACAAGTCTATTTAAACTCGCGCCTTCTACTAACACGCGCCAAGTCCCACCAATTAAGTAATCCGTTTCTAGTCCAGGTCTTATTATTTTCCAGGGCACGCGAACTCAGCCGTCAACCCGATAGTGTACTGCCTCATGACGCGCAACTTCAGACGGTCGCTGCGCAAACTGCTCTGCCACGACCCCGGTAACATAAACTCTAGTACTCATATCCATGTAAGTTCACGCTGAACCACGTGCGGTGGTTGGCGACATTTCAATTGTTTTTAGTTTTTAATTAAGAAAAAATACTTAGGGCCAATGACCAATCGAAATCGGTCAATATGGGAAAGATTTATAAATATTCTTTAAATGAATTCATTATATGAAACCATATGTGGAATAAAATGAAATAAAATTGCATTTTTACATAATTTCTAACCATTTGTACTACGATTCCATATTGTAGTGTTTGATAAGTGAGAACTGTAAGACATTTACATAGTGACGTAGAATCCTAAGCACATAGTTATTAGAAAAGTGTACGGTTAACTTACAGGGTACCTAGTGTGAGCTTTGCTTTTTTACTGTCCGTGTTCATTCGAACACGTTTACGAAAACGAAAATTAGTATGGCATTGAAGCAGCGCCTCCTGGCGGCGTCTCTCTCTTTGGGGTCGGCCCCTCATGTCTGAGGATCGTGGTCAGCATCAGGGTTGCATCTGGAGCGGATGATCTGCCTCCACCAGTTTCTGTCCAGCGCGTCTCTTACGACCGTGTAGAATTTTGAGGACGACGAGTCTTTCACTTGATCCGTCCATCTTGTTAGTGAACGACCGCGCGATCTTTTGCCTTCGGTGTTCTTAACCACAATCAGTTTTTCTAGACTTTCGTCGCCTCTGCGCACTGTGTGGCCGAAACATGAAAGAATTCGTTGTTGGCATATGGTGGACAAGCGACATTTAATTTGGAGCTGGGTAGGGATCGATGCATTGGTGCGTTTCGCAGTCCAAGGTATTCTTAGCATTCGTCTCCAGCACCACATCTCCTGGCGGCGTACGAGAAGAGTTAACATGTTGCCATACATACTCGTTTTCGTTAACGTGATCAAATGGCGATTGAAACTCACACTTGGCAGCCAGTTCAATTGACCGGATTCGATTCCTGCTGTGTATTAAAGTTTTAGCGAATTAATAAAAAAGTAATCCGCTAAAACTTTGTTATACGTCATTTTAAATTGACGACGTGCTTTCTTGGAACACATTTCCCATCTTTTGTAGTTCAGACTTCCTCACTTTAACCTATTTGGATTGCACAAGGATTGCACTCTATATCAAATATTTTCTGTAATAAAAACTTTATATTTAAAGTCCGCCTAATGAAATTGGTTTCAGAAAGCTATTATAATTTTCTTATTATATGAAAATGTTTAAACGCGACTAAGAAAATACAAAGTTTTTTATTTAGATTGCTGTTGCTATATTACCTATGTTGAAATTTGGCCAATCAGCGTCACTTATCCTATTATATTTATTTCTATTTCAATTAGATAACTTTCATAATTATGTACTTATGTTATTATATTACTTTCATTTAAAGCATGTTCCTATTTTTGTGACTTTTATAAAAAAATATTCGTATGTGTATGTATCACAAGATTAAAACTGATTGATCTGAACCTATTTAATCTTCATTTAAAGCTAAATTGATAAATAGATATATTTAATATACTTAACCTTGAAATTTGTAATAATATTACATGCAAGTATTTTTTATAAAACAATACTATTTCTTCTTTTATTACTCGTAGAAGACGATTTATGTGAATCTTCTAGTTATCCTTATCTAACCTATTGTTGGCTATCGCTAACCTGTAGCCCCTTATACCTGTCTATTGAGAGAGATATCATTTAATTTTCATCTAAATAATTCATAGAGATCTTAACACTATTCCCACTTTAGTGGTTGGGTGGTTAGACTACAGAACATGAGATTCTGGGTTCAATTCCCAGGGGAGTAGCGTTTGGTAGTATCGCTTAAGGCGACGCATTGGAAATTTACGTGGCGGGGATCTTGATTTTTCGCAACAATTACAAAACATATGAAAGTGATGTTTGATGATGTTTGATTTTTCATTTAATTGACTTCATTTTGCTAGTTGCAGAAACACGATTTGTTAACTTTTATAACAGAGAAAAAAATATCAAAGTAACCTCTTTAAACATCTAAATTTTCTTAGGAGATTAGTCTTAACACACACTTCAATATCATCATCATCAGCCTACACACGTCCACTGCTGGACATTAGTTTAGTTCATTTTTTTAAACTTATTTGTGTTCTTAATTGGAAAGAAAAAAAACAGTTTTTCTTATGGTACGGGGCGCAAACCCTCCATATTAGATTAATTGTTTAGCGATGCGTCACCTTAATTTAAGTCCGCCTGGCGCCGCCATTTCATGTCAGCATTGTTGTGTTCCAACATTTAGATATCAGATAGAAGTTACTCAGTAGTTGGGGATTCTGGGGTAGCTTAGATACATTTCTCGTCACGACGAAGGTTTGCTCGTCGTGAAATAAAACTAATATAACAATTTGCTAACATTCTGAATTAATCTTTTACACCAATTTAACAGTCACCATAATTTCCTACATAACTTTTATTCTACTTACAGCGCGCTTGTTCCCAGATGCAAGAGTTGCGTCAAAAGTCTAACACTTCCAGTATGAGGACCTGCACCACGGGCACCTTCAGAGGCAGCAACAACCAGCTCGCCAGGGCCGGCACCCTGCAGTATGGGAGGGTCGCCAGGCCTTCCACCAGGGAGAACGGCTGGCACCGGTACTCCAAGCCACAATACTTGTAAAGACATTAGGATCTCTTTGAGAAGGCAATTATCGTTTTGTAGCAGCTTATGTTAAGTGCCATATCTCATTTCGGTTAACCGTACTAATTTCAAAGCTCTAGTTCTTTTAAACCAATAAGCCGATTTTCATTTAACTTTTTATGCTTCAGGAAAGTACAAGATAGTTTTAAGGAGAAAATTTCAAATCGCATACTCGTATCAATTTGGCAAAGCGTTGGAAAAATTCCACGAGTGGGATTAGACCCGCACCCTCTGACTTACCGGGTCAGGTGCATTAACGACTATGCTATCATGGCTCTGTCCAAGAAGAAGAAATTTGTAAGGCAACCGCCTTTATAACCATATATGAGGGGTATAAAAGCAAAAGCGCCACTGTCCAGAAAACAGCTATAGAGTAAATTAAAAGATAAAACTTTTTCAGTTATGAATAATAAATAATAAAGTAATAATAATGGAACTTTATTGATAAGCGACAATAACAAGCAAATTACTGAAAATTTCGACAGGACAGTGTCAACTTTGCATCTCAGTGGTGGACTGTGGCAGGTTTGCACCTGGAGTGTTGGACAGTGGCACATTTGCATTAAATATGACTAACACTTCAGTAAGAAAATGCATTCGACGCCATCTTAGAAACTTCATGGCCGACGTCTTATGATTGGTCCATTTGGATAATGGCGCTTATGCATTTTAGACGCCGTGCTGAAGGAAGGAGGGAATACGTGAGGACATTGTTATTGGGAAAATTTGGAAAGTTATAGTGAAATGTAACTTCCACCCGAAATTACATGACAGTTACCTAAATGGAGAGAGAAAGAACGGCTTTACACGATATTGCTATTTAGATAATTTTCTCTAGTGCGATAAAGACCTCAAGTGATTAAGATTAGATCCTAGTTAGTATTGTAAATAAACATTACGCTGCATTTACTAGTTCCCATGTGCAGTACAATAGTTTTAGTACAATTAGTCTTAAAATTATTCACTTATATACATACAATGTAATAATTAAGTATTTATCAGGTCTACTCAATTTAAGCCTGATGTCCCAACCCTTTGCAGGGTCCCATGGTCACCAAACTTCAATGTGAATAAAAAATCTTGAATTAAAACACTATTTTCTATTCAATCAATTTGATTTTTTGAGAATTGTGAAAATATCCCAAAAATAATATCTCTTTGTTTAATTGCTAGTACAAATATTTATAACTTTTCATTATAAGTCCTAGAAAACTATAATATAGCCGTTAAAAATAGTTTTTTTAGCAAGTACAATAATTCTATGACTCCATATTTAATTAAATAACAGAATATTATAGCTTTGAGCTACACGGAAACTACGTATGTAAATAACTGTTGAGAAAAATACTGTATTTATAGATTATGGATGAATCGTACAAAACAAGAAATATGAAGCATTTGCATACTTATTATTTATAGCTATTTGTATACATGAAATTGTTTTAAAATTCTATTTAGAATAGAAAAGTTATTTATTTGACTAACGCTGTACACTTAACATTCATAAACAAAAGATAAACAAAAAGAAAATATAATGTTTTAAACATCAAATTAAAACAGTACATTCTCTAGTTATGCATACGTTGCTGCATACACAGTGTCGCCAAACAGGGTCTGCAGTCTGCACTCAGCATGAGCTACGGATTATCCGTCGCGCTGATTTTCTTAAAGTATTTAAGACAAGAGTGAGCTTTAGTATTAAACACACGACATTTGAAATATCAAAATCTCATTTACCACATAAGAGAAAACTAGTCATAAATCATTATATTTTTAGTGATGTAAAGTATGTTTTAAATAGATGTAGGCTAACTTAGGGTAAACTAATACAGTTTAGACGTTAATGTTATACCTAGATATAAAGTTGTCATATAAATCAAAGTTTTTTAAAATCACTTTGGTGATATTTCATTAAGCATAATATTATGGCAGCCAAATATGAATGATAGGGCCCTATTTAATCGTATTCTGATCAAAACTCTATCACCAGTCTTAGATTACATAACCCTATATTTGAGTAGAGGTTTCACTGACATGCATAAAGGCGCACAAAACACAACTAACCCACTACCTATTTAACCCTTTGACCGCCACAGCATAAATGCGTCGCCGTATTGTTTGTTAATATCTGTAAAAATATAAACATGTATAAATTATTGTAAAAAATAAAATTGCAAGTATAAATAGTAAAAATAATTTATTAAAACTTTATTACACGAAACGAAGTTTTATTTATTGAAATTTAATTTCAACTGTGTATTTTCGACTATAAGATTCATTATTTATAGGTACCTAGATAAGTCATTGTAAATTGTAAATAAAGTTTGTGCTTGGTATCATCGAATGGTATTTTAATTATTATTTTTAAACAATGTACGTATATCATTGTAAATTATATTGTGTACCAAAAGTATGTTAGGGAAGTAAATAAATAGTATGGTGTTCTTTGTGTTGTGTTTTCTTTTAGATAAGTTTTCAACTGCCTCTATGGTGTAGTTCAGGGGTCGCCGAACTTTTAAGCGCAAAGAGAAAATACAACAAAAAATTACAACAATAATTTTGAAGATCACAACTCTTCAACCACGACTCACACTTTTCATTCCGTCTAAATATTCAAAATAGAAATTTGCATTTCTTAGTTTTAGTCTGCGCAAAGGATCTCACAGAATGAAGAGGATATTCATAGAATGAAAATTAGATTTTTTGCGAAATTAAAAGAGTCTTAAATAATTTTCAAAGAGCAGCATGCGGCTTGCTAGCCGCGGTTTGCCAACACCTGGTCTAGTGATTTGTCTGCCGGTTCCAGATCCAGAGGTCCTGGATTCGATTCCCAGGGGTAAAATAATTTGAAAAATTTCAATTAAAAAATATTTTAACAAAGCATTTTTTTACATTCAATTTAAGCAATTAGAAGATTTTATTATTATTTATAATGTCGTGAAACGTCTCAACCATCAGCAAACAATGCTAGGACTGTAAACTTAAACTTACATTCTCATTCATTTCATTTCTCGTATATCTCGCTTCGTGTGTGACCGACGACTCTGACATCGGAGGGTTGGTATTTTCTTCATTACTATTATTATCTACCGTAGTACCAACTGGACGTTAAGGTTCGTCGAGGGACGTGACCAAAATAATACGCAGCAACTCTTTAATTTTCGTGAACGGACGGTTTACCTTTGGTAAGACGTGCTTCTCTGTCACGTTGACTCGCCTTCCGATATAAATGCTTACCACTACACCCAAGCCGTCAATAATAATATTTTTTATGTTCAGTCCCGAGCAAAAATATGTACACAATTGTAACTTTTAATACAATGGAATAAGAGTCAACGTGTATACATATCGGTGTTCGTGACTGTACCATACGAATAGTTAATAGACAGAGGAGATCGTGCTCAGTGGCATGCATTTGGAGAGATCTATGTTTGCCATTTGGGTTGATGGTTTTCACTTATAAACCTACCGTGCCTTAACCAGTAATGGATTATTTTTTTATTATCGTAAATGTTGATAATAAATCAACATGACTTGTTAGTGCTTTTAGAATTCTACTAATACATATTATAAACGCGAAAGTTTGTAAGTATGGATGGATGTTTGTTACTCTTTCACGTAAAACCTACTATATGGATTTAGATGAAATTCGGTATACAGATAGTTTATAACCTGGATTAACACATAGGATTCTTTTTATCCCGATATTCCCACGAGAACGGGAACCACGCGTGTGAAACCGCAAGCGGCCGCTAGTCATGAAATAATTTATACTGTCTTTTGAAATTTATCATTACTTGGTATCGTCATCATAATCTTTAGTTCATTTAATGTCTGCTGGGGCATGAGCTATACCTAAAGGTAGAACCACCACGCGGGCCCAGTGCGGATTGGTGGTTGTCAAAGACTACTAAAGCCACCGGGACCAACGGCTTTTAGTGCCTTCCGAAGCACAGAGGAGCTCAAGATGATAAATTTTCGGTCACCCATCCGATGACCGGCCTTTGCGAAAGTTGCTTAACCTCAGCCCTCGCAGACCGGGCTTGTTCGCCATTGCGCCATCGAGCTCCTCTTTTTATTAATTGGTATAATAGTTAGATTTCAATAAAATTAATCATGCGTTTACATTCCCGTGACACTTAGGTCACGGGGTCCGTTGCTTACATTACATTAACTTTATGGTATGTGGGAAAAACTAGCGAATGACCCCCACTGTAACCGATGGGGTCGCTGATGTGAGGATATAGAGAAATGACTACGACGTAGGTACTATGTTCACAAACGGTCTCTCGACAGCAAGCGTGCGGTCGGCGCCGGAGTCATTTGAGCACGACTGACGTGGTGACGGACGGACCGAAAGTCCTTTGTGTAGCAAATTACCGTCAACAGAAAATATTAATAGTTAAGTTCCTACCGCACAATTGCCGCCGATACAATGACAAATTTATTCAAATCAAATATTATAGTATTTTTATATATAAAGGTGTATGTACGTATACAATGTTTATTTAACAATTTTATCTATTTATTTATACCTATATTTCGCAGCAGTGTAGCCATCGTCAACACCCACTATCCTGATATTTTGATAACTTAGATTTTTTTATTTTGTTTTTTACATGTTGTGGTTATCTTCTATATTTTTTGTTTTTATTTTGTAATGGAAAGTGTCCTGCTATGATAGGACATTTTCTAATTTTTTTGACACTGTAAGGCAGAAAAGAGCTGGACACTTGCTGAGTTTGTTGCCGGTTCTTCTCAGTACAAGATCTCCCGCCCAGAGTAGATTTACGAACCTATGGCATAGTGATATTCACAAGAGCTACTTGTAGCCTAAACTGAATAAATTATTTTTTATTTTTTTTAAATCCCTTTAACAGGTATCTGTACTACCCTGCACCACTATAGTTAGAAGAAAAATCTAGATACAGAAAGCTGACATTTGTGTTGTTCAATTTACAAAAAAAAAGCTTTTTGTCACTGCCTATGAAATTGTCGTTTTTTTCTCACACATTAATAAGTGTATTATTTACTCAATACCTGTTGTTAATATTATTATACACATTTAATTAAGACTAGGTATGTTACTTACTTATAATAACGTAATAAATAAATAAAAATATTTTATTTCAGACTTTACATCCATATCTTATTAGTGTGTTAGTAACAATTTTTCTTATAAAGTATATTAGTTGGTTAGTGTGGATAAATATTACTTTAACAATATTATTTTATTTGGCCAGTTACTATTTTTATCCAGTGTTGTTGGATAGAACAGTCAGGACGAGCAGTAATTGTTTTCAGAACGCTGTTGCTGCTGGCCCTCATGCGTCGCAGTAGAGATGCGGCTTTTTTGCGCATAATCGCGTGGAATCCGTCAATCCGTGCGTCCGCGAACATTCCCGAGGCGCTGCATAACCGCGGCAGCCGCAGCAGCGCTCTGAAAGCGTTGTTATACTGCACGCGTAATGTGCTGTAGGCTCGACGCGTATAACTCACCCACAGACCACTCGAGTAAAACGATTGACAAAATGCCCTAAAAAGGGTAACTTTGACCTCCGCTGTACATCGAGTGAACCTGCGTGCAAGTATGTTGCCCCTTACCGCCAGCGCCCTACGCTCTCTCTCAATATCCTCGTCATCATTTAGATTTGTAGTGACAATATGGCCCAGATACTTAAATTTACGTACACTGTTCAACATTGACCCATTTAAAGTAATTGGAGGCACATAGCTCGGTGTACGTTTTCCGCCCTTAAACATGAGGATTTCACTCTTTTTGGCATTATACACCAGGCCATGGGCCCCCGCATACGACTCGCATATAGCCACTAACTTTCTCAACCCCCCGATGTCATCAGCATAGCTCAGGTTGTTGACACACTGTCCGATCTGTTGTCTGTAATAACAATATATAATAGTTAGTATGAAAAATTAAATGTATTAAAAAATCTTCATAAAAAACGTCAATTTCATAGGTAAGGACTTAATATATACTATACTGTCGTGCTATGACAAAACACTGTATTTACAGTTCAAAATATGCCATTGGTTACAAAATTATATTGGTGCACAAGATGCTTTGAAAATATCTTAAAAGTAAACAAAGAATTATTAACTATTTAGGTAATACTACTTACTATAAAAGTCAAAACAATCTCGGCGTTCTTTGTGACCAGCTATCTGAAGATGATTTACTCCCACTTCGTCATTTTCCCATTTCATCATGCGATGCCCAATCTATAAATTTTTTCCCATTTCATTATTCTTCCCAGATCATCATTTTCCCATGTTATCATGCGATCCAAATTCTATACAATTTATACTTATTTTATAATTCTTTCAAGATCAATCAAGTAGTTTATGGTGTGATAATAATTATTCCACCATAACCTTTAAATAATTATTACTATTATTCCCACTTCAGAAGTTTTAATTATTTTGTTATAACAACGTTAAAACGTTCTAATTGATAAAAGGGATCTGCAGAGGTCATTTATGTTCTTCAATACTCTGACCTCTGACCCAATTTTCCATTAGAACCTTTTTTAAGACGATAAAATATAAAGTCGACTAGTTAACAAGTAGAATAATCAAAACATGCGGTTTTATAGACGGCGACAAGGCGACGGCATAAACCATCAATAAAAAAAACATTCTAAGAAAAAATATCGTTCGGTCTGTTGTCAGAGTGGTAACACAATTAAGTATTTTCCTGCTATAATATTAAATAATATATATTTATTTACTTATTTATTTATTTATGAACGGTACACTGACGACAGATGAATGTCATTACAAAAACATAAAAACATTTTCCACATAATAAGACAAGACAATAACCTAAATTGATTGTACACAGCATGCAATCAATTAAACTTATATAAAAACTTATATACTTATATAATAATAATGTTTGTGAAGCGAACTTGCATTGTTTTGATGAACAAAAAAATTAATTGAGAAATTTCTCAAACGAATCACCGAATTACACAAAAGCCGAGCTCGGGCACCGAAGTCTTAAATCAACAAAGATCCTTTTGCCCTCGCGTTAGCCTATTTACCTTTCCCATTTGCCAGCTTTTCCTTACATTTTTCGCCAATTCTATCTTATTGACCTCATCTCAATCTAACGAATTGCTTATGATTGGTCAACTTACACGATAACTCGGGAATTTTTTCGCTTGGTGGCGCTGTCCAATATATTTTATGTTTATCAATGTGACTTTTGCATTAGATAACACCAAATCATGACAATAAATTATTGTTTCATAATTATTTGTCAATAATTATTTCATAATTACTAACAAATATTATTTAATAAGTATTTGAGTTAAGACAGTAGCGACTTTTTTTTTTTATGGTAAAAGGAGGCAAACGAGCAGGCGGGTCACCTGATGGAAAGCAATCACCGCCGCCCATGGACACCCGCAAAACCAAAGTTATCGCAGATGCGTTGCCAACCCTGAGGAAGGAGTTGGATCTTGAGGAGGGAGTAGGAATTGGGAGGGGGGAGGGGTGAGAGATGGGCCTCCGGTACTTTCACTCGCCGGACGAAACACAACAGCAACGAGTGCCGTTGTTTCACGCCGATATTCTGTGAGAATTACGCCGGGCGAGCCGGCCCATTTCGTGCTGCAACGCAGCGTGGCTCTACCACTCAGAACATTCGCTTACGTATTCATTTTAAAACCAATCATGCCGTCTTCCAATCAAAACATAGACTTTAGAACTTCCTAACGTGCAATTCTGAATGTAAGGTAACAATTAGCATTTACTAATTCCAAAACCATTTCAAATTTAACAGAACCGGCTATTTTTAACCGACATCTCAAAATGGACAACCTCTTTTTCTTCAGTTTATAGATAGAAAGGTTTATGTTACAGATAAATATAGGTAAAGGTATAGCCCGATACAGGTATAGACTTGTTTATTGTTATCTCTAACTCTCGAAACGAAAAATGCTATTATATTAACATTGCTGTTATGGCGACAGACTAAGACAAGATGGCTGTGTGTCTCTCAGAATAATAACTAAAGCTATAGAAACCGGACTAAAATAGCAAAGTTGTCACCAGATTTGTAACGTCATATTTGAGGTAATGTAGTGAGTGACTATAGAAAGGACTCAAAGATTTTTTTTGATCACCGATTATCTAATGACCGTTTGGCATAACAATACAAAAAATAAAAACTAAGTGTCAACAATTTGTCGCACTCCAACCTTCTTTTCTAGCCATAAGACAGAACGGAACTAAACATAGTTGCACGATTTTTATTTTAGCCATCCTTCTATAGCTTTAGTTATTGTTCTGAGGTGTGTCTAAATGACTGTATCTACCACAGACCAAATATTTAGAGAGCTGTAGTCCCTACCCAGGTGGACTTCAAACAAACCCTACCGCCAACCAAACCGAGCACAATGATCGAGTATGCCACACTCGTACGTACCCCCGCTGGGAGTCGAATGCCAATTTGCAATATTGCAATATCAGAATGTACAATCGAACCAACTGAATCATGACCCACTTGCCTGATAATTCGTTTGAAACTTTCAAACTTGTAAGATCTATCGCGTATAATGCACTTACGACGTTTTAGGTACTAATAAAATTACGTCAATACAGGTCGCAGACCTATGCAATTTTAACCTTTGTTATCATTGCCATAAAACCACATTTCACACATATACAGTCATTGTTTGAATATCGAGCTGGTTCTCGCTTATTTAACCTAAACTTTTTGATGATGGAAAAAATAAATTTAAAAAATGGGGTGTTCTACAAGTGTGTCATATTATGTCAAATTGTCAGTCAATGTGAAAAAATAGAAATTAAATAGTAAAATGCTTAATAATTTTTAATAATGGCTAATTTAGAAGAACAAAGAGCTCGGATTGTAGTCTTAAGTGAGGAAGGCTATGGCATACGGGAAATATCCCGCGAATTGAATATTTCTCGGAATACAGTGAGGACCTGGATCAGACGGCACGCCGAAGAGGGCATCCTCGAGGACAGACGACGTCATAACCACGGCGTTCGCCGACTCACGAACGAACAAAGAGTGGACATGCAACACCATTACGAAGAACATCCTTTTACTCCCACCCGATATTTTGCGGCACAACATGACGTCTGTCTACAAACTATTAGAAATTATTTGCACGGCACTGGACTGCATTACAGACATTATGCTGAGAAAGTAACCTTAACGGATGATCATAAAACAGCGAGAAGGAATTTTGCAAACGCTTATTTAGACTACGACTGGACTAACACTATATTTACAGACGAAAAAACATTTCGATCTTTTCAACACGGTCGCTTAACTTTGTGGCGTTACGATAACACGCGGTACACAGAAGATCACGTCGTGCCTAATCAGTTATCCGGTCGAATTTCAGCGAATATGTGGGCGTGGATGGGTATCGGAGGAGTAGGTGAGCTTGTCCATATTTCTTCTCGGCAAAACGCAATGAAGTATGTCGATCTATTAGAAGAATCTATGTTACCGACAGTGCGAACAGTTTACCCGCGTGAAGATGTGCCAGTATTTTCCTACGTTCATGACAACTGTCGAGTGCATACTGCCAGGGTAGTCTCAAATTGGTTTGATCTGCATAATGATGAAGTTACTTTGATTCCATGGCCGAGTAGATCCCCAGACCTCAACCCAATAGAAAATTTGTGGGGTTTGATGGTCCAAATGTGGGATAACAGAAACGAGAGAACAAAGGAAGCAATTGAGCAACATTGTAACGAAATTTGGGATTACTTGAGAGACAGCGACATTTGCAGTCGTCTAATAGGGTCAATGCGTGACCGATTACAAGCCGTTATCGATAACCATGGTGCACACACTAGGTTTTAGATACTGAATCATATAATTTAAATTAGTTTTGTTAAAGATTAAATAAAGTTTTTTTTCATTTCACAAATTTTATTACTCTTTTTACTTATATAGCTTGAAAGACCAAGAATGGCATGTTTCTGTCCTTAAAATACTTATAGGAATGACGTGATTGAAACCTGTAATCTAAAGTTTATGCTGGCACTTCACTTGGCCGTATTTGCCCAAACATGACTGCATTATTTTTGATTTTATATTCTAGAGAAATAAATGCGACTAATAGTTGAGCAAATTTAATACGGCCAAGTGAAGTGGCACCATTACGTTCGTAGAAAACTTCCTATACTTACCTACGTAATACAGATAAAGACAGTAACATCATCTCTTCTTTTTCATATACGAGCTTAGTCGATATTGTCCGATTTATTTAACAGTGCACTCAGTAAATGTCAGTGTCTAATCAAATGATAACAAGTTCGTTACCAAGGAAATAATTCTTCAAGCGAATTTCGACCTACTTGCATTTAAGGGGTTTAGCAAAATAAGCTTATGGTGGGTCAGGATTCAGTTGGTTCGATTGTACACTACATACACTATTAGTCTCAAGTGGTGTCTTTAGTATCGAAAGCTTATGCAGAAAGATTTATTTTATACTTATCTTATTTTTAGTATTATTCACTAGTTTGACTTTGTTTTTCTTATAAAATTTTTGCTTTTATTATAGTACTGTAGTGGTACTATACTGTATGACATTGTGTAAATTGAAACTTTTACCTGATTGTTAATTTTTTATATTATTTTTTTACATGTTGTGGTTGTCTTTAATATTTTTTTGTGTTTATTTGTAATGGAAGGTGTCCTGCTATGATAGGGCATTTTCGAATATTTTTGACGCTGTAAGGGAGAAAAGAGCTTGGCACTTGCTGAGTTTCTTGCCGGTTTTTCTCAGTACAAGGACTCCCGCCGAGAGTAGACTTACGAGCCGATGGCATAGTGACATTCACAAGAGCTACTTGTAGCCTAACTGAATAAATGATTTTGAATTTTGAATTTTGAATTATATCATTAATATCACTAAACAAAATAATCATAAATCATACTTTTTATTTTCAAGTGCTAATTACTGTACTGAAGCAGAATTAAATATTTATAAAATTTATAAAATACAGTGAAAAAATTAAACGCCCACCCAACTTAGCCAGAAATCGAACCTGGGTCTTCCGCAATCCGGGCGGCTGCACTGACTGCTATGCTACCGGGAAGGCTGACATAAGCGCTGAATTTTGTTACTGCTTTTTTAATTTTTGAGTGCTAATAGAGATTTTTCCTTGATCTATATATTTATCTATCTATCTATCAATCTTTTTTTTTTTTTTTTTTTTACTTCAATAGGTTTGCGCTTGACCACTATCTCACCTGATGGAAAGTGTAGATTTGTTCTAAGGTGGACCGCGCTCACCCATAAGGTGCCCATTCACTCTGACCTTGAATAGACCCGGGTAATATGTGTCGGGAAACTCAGTCGCCGGAAGAGCATTCCACAACTTCGCCGTCCGCACAAGGAAGGATGATGCAAAACGCTTAGTGCGGCAAGGTGGAATATCTACGACAAAGCGGTGGAGGCCCCCGCGACGCCTTGTCGTTGGATAGAAAAATGGAGATGGTGGAATGAGGTTATGGAGATTTTGAGCGCATTCTCCGTGGAATAGCCTGTAGAAAATAGACAAGCATGCGATTTGGCGGCGATGGCTCAGGCTATGCAGCTTTTTGCTTGTTAGGTCCTTGTCACCTATAATTCTTCGAGCACGTCTGTCTAGCGAATTAAGTGAGTCCAGGTGGCATTTGGCAGCTCCTTACCAAAAGGGTGAACAGTACTCTATGCAGGGTCTAACCTGAGCTTTGTATAAGATTAAAAGCTGTTCCTTAGTAAAGTACCGTCTCACTTTGTTCAGGATACCAAGTTTTTTTGCAGCTGATTTTGCTTTTGACTCGATGGATCGCCCAAAGTTCAGGTCGGAAGATAAGATGAGACCTAAGAGGTCCAGTTGGTCTGAAACTTCTACAGGCTCATCACAGAATACGGGAGTCAGAAGGAAACGACTCTTTTTGGAGGAAAAAAAGACAGGCTTGTGTTTTTGACGCATTAAACTCGACCCGGTTGGCCTTTCCCCATTGGGAAACATCCATCAGGGTCGAGTTCACACGTGCTACCATACTCTCCCTGAGAGACTCGATTTCGGCTCTACTAGCCCGAGGATCGGAAACATAACTCTCTGATACTGTGCTGTCATCAGCATACCCATAGATACCGGGTTTAAGCATGTCGTTGATATGCAGCAAGAATAGAGTAGCAGAGAGAACAGACCCCTGAGGAACTCCGGCATTAATGGCCTTAAGGTCCGAAGAGCATCCATCGACGACAACTCGAATGGACCGCTCACTCAGAAAGTCTGATATCCAGGCGCACAGGCTAGATGGCAATCCATAAGATGGAAGCTTGCTGAGCAGACTATCATGCCAAACCCTGTCGAAGGCCTTCGAGATATCCAGTGAGACAGCTAGTGCTTCACCATGCTTCTCGATAGCTTCGCCCCAGAGGTGGGTAGTATACACTAAAAGATCCCCAGTAGATTATTTGATGTTTCCTCGTGATTTCATTGATAGATCGAAGAAACATGTGGTCACAGTAATTATTATTAAATTAAATCATTGGTACAAAATAAAAAAATCCGTATCATTAATATCAAACAAAAAGCCTTGTATTTTCACGGGTTACAAAAAATATAACTCATTCAAATACATAAACGCATTGAAATATGTACATTTGGTCTATTAGACGCATTTACAGGTCAAACGGAGTCTTCCTAGAATTGAGATAGATTTTCACTTATTATAAGTTTGTTTAATCATCAACAAATACCTTTGACCTATAGCACACTGTGACTCTTGGGAGGTTGTTGCGTGCGACGCATTGACACGTTTATTGAGATTGATAGACGGACCCTTGCCCCTCGAGGGTTTCCGGGCCAATGACTAATGAACGTGAAAGTTTTTATTATTCCCCAACAGGTAAGCATTTGGCCTTTATCACCTTATGTGATGAAGGTGATGATGAGGCCGAAAGTGGGAGCGCACTACACCCAGAATCCTGAACTACTGAGGCGCTGACTATTTTACCTCTAGTTGAGAGGACACAAAAATGTCACTTACCTTGTTGTTTTAGCGACATATTTTAATAAGATGGTGATAGAAAGAAAGAAAGAAAAAGCATTTATTTGGGACAAATCACATTATTGCATTACATACATACATTAAGTTTAAAGATTAACTGTACTTGGTTGGGCGAGCCAGCCTACTGGCAGCCGTCGCGTTCTGCGTATGAACGTAGTTGCCCATTAAGAAGAAACGCATGGAAGCAAAAAGAAGACGATCGCGGTTCTTCTACGCCTGCCAGCCGCCGCGATAGTTAGAGATGGTGGCAGCGGGGGCGACCAGCAGAGGGCCCTTGACGCGGCTGACACTACCACACCTAGTACCGTTACATCAGTGGTAGATACGGTTGATAGTCGACGTTATCGACGATCAACGATTTGGGTTTAATATATAGCCTGTGTTCTTACGTCATCTTGTCATCCCATTATGCACATTACGTTACCTTGTATATGAAATAATTAGGTATGTAGTCTTATTTACCTTAAACTATGTTAACTATCTTGTTACCATGTTATAGTTTTCTGTGTATTGTTTTAAGTACCTACATGTATATCTTTAAGTATAAATATATATCTCATGCAATAAATATTTAAGGGTTGTACTTTAGGAATAAGGGTGGAGGTGACATATGTGGGTATTCTTATAATTCTATTGGACATTCATAACTGTTGCTAAGCCAGTTCAAATATAGACACCGCACCGAACTACCGTTGTTTCATTTATCACACAAACAATATCAAACCATTAATGCTACAGTATATGTACAATATTTTTTGTTAGCCCATATTTAGCTAACACAAACAAACTGGATGGTTTTGAAAAATAGGGGTGGGTTATAGAAGGGTGAAAATTTAGGGTTGAATGTATTTTTTGATGCCACATATTTCAAGCATAACAAATTTAAAAAAATGTTTATATAATTTTTAACGCAAATTTTGTTGCGAACAAATTACAAAAACACATATGTTGAAAAAATTTCCACGAGCAGGGTTTGAACCTGCACCCTTCTGACATACCGGGTCAGGGTGGAATGGGCGCCTTTGGCTTTCAAAGTAAAAAGTAAATAGTGTTGAATAATTTCGGCGGGCTGGTTAGAACCACGATAGCTCAATTGGAAGAGCACCTGACCCGGTATGTCAGAAGGGTGCAGGTTCAAACCCTGCTCGTGGAAATTTTTTCAACATTTGTGTTTTTGAAATTTAAAAAAATCCGAAAAGGTAAAAAAAAATTTTGGGGTGGACCACCCTTATCTTATCACTTAGGGGTATAAAAAATAGATTACGACCGATTGTCAGACCTACCGAATATACATATAAAATTTCATAAAAATCGATCAACCCGTTTCGGAGGAGTATGGCAACCTACATGTGACACGAGAATTTTATATATTAGATAGAAGATAGAATATGTTTACGTATATTTTTATACGTACGTGGAAAGCCCGAGACACATGCACGAATAATGCGCAAGATGCTATGATCTACATCATCATCATCATCATCGGCCTATCTTAGTCCACTGCTGGACATAGGCCTCCCCTAAAGAACGCCACAGCGCCCTGTCCTCAGCTTGACGCATCCAGCATCTGCCTGCAGTCTTTCGCAGGTCATCATCCCACCTGGAAGGAGGGCGTCCTACACTACGTTTACCGAGTCGTGGTCTCCACTCAAGAACACGTTTACCCCAGCGGTTGTCGGTTCTTCGCCAGATATGGCCGGCCCACTGCCACTTCAACTTGCTAATTCTTAGAGCTATGTCGATGACTTTGGTTCTCTGTCGGATGTATTCGTTACGAATCCTATCGTTCAGAGAAACTCCGAGCATAGCTCTTTCCATACCCATACCCATTTCCATAGCAGTATACCCTAATCAAATGCAAATAAATGATATTATATTCTATTCTATTCTATTCTATTCTATTCTATTCTATTCTATTCTATTCTATTCTATTCTATTCTATTCTATTCTATTCTATTCTATTCTATTCTATTCTATTCTATTCTATTCTATTCTATTCCATAGCTCGCTGAGCGACTTTAAACTGGTGGACCAGCCCTACCGTGAGTGTCCACGTCTCAGCTCCGTAGGTCATGACGGGTAGGACGCACTGATTGAAAACTTTCGTTTTCAAGCATTGCGGTATGGATGACGAGAAGACTCGACGTAGTTTCTCAAACGCTGCCCAGCCCAGCTGGATCCTCCTCTTGGCCTCCTTCTCAAAATTGTTTTTACCTAATTGCAGAATCTGCCCGAGGTAAGTATATTCAGAAACGATTTCAAGAAGGTGGCCATGTACGACGACCGGTATCGGATCAATGTGGCCATTGATCATGACTTTGGTTTTGTCCAAATTTATGCCAAGACCGATACGTCGCGAGGCTGAAGCTAGGTCGTCCAGCATCTGGTTCAGCTCCTCTAGCGACTCCGCCATTAGGACTATGTCATCAGCGAATCGCAGGTGTGAGATGTAGTCACCGTTTATGTTAATGCCCTTCCCTTTCCAGTCCAGCGTCTTAAACATATCTTCCAACGCGCTTGTGAACAGTTTCGGGGATATGACATCCCCCTGTCTCACTCCCCTGCGCAATTGGATGGGTTTGGACTGCTGGCCCTGTACTTGGACATTCATGGTGGCGCATTCGTAAAGACATCTCAACACCTCGATATAACGACAGTCCACTTGGCATCGCTGTAAGGATTCCAGAACAGCCCAGGTTTCGACAGAGTCAAAGGCTTTCTCATAGTCCACAAAAGCCAGACACAGGGGCTGATTATACTCTTCAGACTTCTGTATAATCTGCCTCACTGTGTGAATGTGGTCTATGGTACCATATCCTCCGCGAAACCCGGCCTGTTCCGGTGGCTGGAACTCGTCGAGTCTCCTGGCGAGACGATTCGTGACCACTCGTGAGAAAAGCTTATAGACATGGCTCAGGAGCGAGATGGGTCTGTAATTTTTAAGCAGAGTTTTATCGCCCTTCTTAAAAAAGAGCACCACCAAGCTCCCGCTCCACGCCTTTAGAGTTCTCCTACTGTGAAGGACGGCGTTGAAGAGCTTCTGCAATTCCTGTATAACAGGGGCTCCTCCAGCTTTCAAAAGCTCTGATGTAATTCCATCCTCACCGGGGGCTTTTCCATTTTTAAGCTGTCTCAGAGCTAACACGATCTCGTCTTGACTGATGTCTGGCAGTTCGTCGGAGTAGTGGCGTGTCAGGGTGGCTCTGGAATCGTGGTCGTCTCGTCGGGAAAGAGGGGCATGTGCAGCGTATAATCGGCCATAGAAATCCTCTATCTCGGCGGAGATCTCCGGCTTCGACAATACGGTCCTCCCGTCGTGCGTTTTAAGCTTCGTCAGGTGGCTCCTGCCAAGCTGCTGAGTGAATACTTTGGATCCTCGGTTTCGCTCTATCGCCTCTTTAATGAGGCGTGTGTTAGAGCTCCGAAGGTCGCGCCGTACCATCTTCGCAATTCGCTTGTTCAGGTCTGACCTCTCCGACGAAGTCGCTTGGGTGGTTTCCCGTCTTCTTGTCATCAGCCCGAGAGTCTCAGCCGAGAGTTTGGATTTCTTGCCAGTACGCTGTTTTTTGCAGAACTTAATGCCCTCGTCCCTCAACGTTTCGACCAGATTGTGTAGGGTCTCGTTAGCGTCATCAGTGGGTTCCAAGGCAACAAATCTGTCCCCGAGAAGCTGCTGGAATTTCTCGGTGCCCGCCATGATTTGGATTGGGTTAGGACGGAGCGTGGACTTCATCAAACGGTTTCTTTCAAGCTTCAAGTTGATATTTAGAAAGCCTCGGAGGAGTCGGTGATCAGATCCGGTATTGAACCTATTGATCACTGAGACATCTCTGAATATGTGCTTGCTATCCGTCATGATGAAGTCGATCTCATTTTTGGTCACAGTATCGGGACTTTGCCATGTCCACTTCCTTTGAGGCTGTTTTTTAAAGAAGGAGTTCATTAAGAACAGCCCCTCTTTCTCGAGGAAGTTGACAAGCATTTGCCCCCTGTGATTCCTAACTCCATAACCATGCGGTCCTATCCGGAATTCGTTGCCAGTCTGGCTTCCCACCTTGCCGTTAAAGTCTCCCATAACAACGTTGAAATGAGCCTTAGTGGTGTTATGCAAGGCTTTGGATATGTCTTCGTACATATCCACTTCATCATCTGAGTGTGCCGAGGTCGGTGCGTATACCTGAATGACCTTCATGCTGTAACGCTTTGACAGCCGAATGATCAGGTACGCTACCCTGGTCGACACACTGGAGATTTCTTCGACGTTGTTAGAGAGGACTTTATTGACGAGGAAGCCTACGCCACCCTGGGATGTTTTATCACCCTCGCGAAAGTAGAGAAGATGGCCCGAGTCTAGGGTTACGGTGTCCTCCCCCTCTCTACGAACTTCACATAACCCCAGAACATGCCTTTTAATGTTCTCTAACTCCACTTCCAACTGCGCTAGATGGTGGCCAAGCCTCAGAGTGCGTCCGTTAAACGTTGCCAGGGTCAGTTGTTTGTGGCAGCCTGAGGTAGCCCGGTGATTCTTAGCACCCCCTGCCCCGCCGTTACCATGGCCGCTGCCATGGCCAGGAATAGCGAGGCGGCCGGGAACTAGGGGCCGTTTCCTTTTTCGTACGATCATCATAAGGGGGGTAGTGCCCATAATCCCCACGCTGGGCATGCGGGTTGGGGATCGCAGTTTAATGTGTGGTGATGGAGTTGTTCTACAGGGGGCGCTGCTGCCCGCCCCCCGGTTTTGTCCCTTTGTCGCCTCTTACGACACCCACGGGAAGAGTTGGGGTGGTGCAATTCTAGGCCGGCACCACACGGCCCTACTATGATCTACGTGCGCCATATATTACTTTCACGGCAACCCAAAATGGATAGAAATCACTAATCTGTTATTATCCGGTCAATCATCCAGCGATCGTCATGACATAACAGCACGAGTGTTCAAGCAGAAACTCAAAGCGCTTATGTACTTCATTGTAAAATATCATGTCTTCGGAGACGTACGACGTTGGATGTACTCTGTAGAGTGGCAGAAGAGAGGGCTGCTTTGAAAAAATAAGACCAGATGAAATTGACTCAATAATTTGCGCAGAAATTCCCGAAGTAAATCTAGAATTGTATGAAATAGTGAAGAAGAACATGATTCATGGACCGTGTTGTGAACTCGATATGATATGATATATATCGATGATATTTAAAAAAATCATATTTTACTAAAAATATATATTTTTTTCTTTTAATTTTCTTCTGTACAAACCTTGTCCTGACAATAACAAACTCAAAAAAAAAGAATTATCCAATTTTGTGCAGTCGATCGGAAGTTATGCGCGTACATACATTTTAATGATTCATTTTTATATACATAGATTATGTTTTAAAGTATCGAAAGCTTTGCTGAAATTGACGAAGACAGCATGCACATGCTTCTTTTCGTTCATACACTTGTTGACCTCATCTGTAAACTGTGACAAGAGTTGGGAGGTACTTCGATTTTTTGGAAAGCCGATATTGATAATATTATTATTAGATAGATATTTGTTTATTTCAGTACCAAAGTATAATCTTGTCTATAACAGACAAAATCGGAGTATTTCTTGCTGATAAGACTGCAAAACACTAAAAATAAGTTTTAATTTTCTACCCACTTTCACAAAAACATTGGAGCTGTCACATATTTATATGAAGATAACCACAATTAGTTGATATTTACATTGCCAAAATCAATTGTCAAGTGCCAATTTGAATGCTTTAGTCTCAAAATGTCCAAGTTGCAAAATGTCAAACCGGCTTATGCCCAACTAGGCACGTTCCATAAGCCGGTTTGACATTTTGCAACTTGGACATTTTGAGACTTGGACATTTTGAGACTAAACCATTTGAATTTGACACTATTTATTTGTTGACAAATATCAAGAAAAATATTTTTAGTTTTATTATTATTCTAGTTTATAAAACAAACAGCTGAATTTGTGGCAATGGCTATCTGTGTTGGACGCAACCATGATATTGGCAAGAATGACTCAGTGAAGGCTCAGTGTCTTCTATTTGCAGATGACCTCAAATTATAACTAGGAATCAAAAATGAGACAGATACAGTGGCTTTACAGGCTAACATTGACGCGGTATCAAAGTGGAGTCAAAGTAACTCTCTTCCATTTAATACTGATAAGTGCAAATTAATTATCTTTACGCGTAAACATCGTACAATTCAGGTAGCGTACACATTACTTAACCCTCCCCTGGAAAGAGTCAGTTCTATTCGTGACCTCGGACTAACCTTAGATGCCAAAGTCTATCATCAGCATGTGACCGAAACCGGCAAGGCTTAAGACTTTAGGTTTTATTATAAGAACTGCTTCACAGTTTCGTGGCGAAAGTGTTATTTTATTCGTATGTTCGGAGTAAATTAGAGTACGGCGGGCGCTATCGTGCGGGATCTTTACGAAGAAAAGTACACCCTTTTGGTTGAAAGAGTGCAACGAATGTTCGCACGCTGGATGTACAAACGCAGTATGTACATCCAGGTATAGGTATTATCCTTTTCTATACCCCTCGTTATTTGTGTATGGAATGGTTGGTTTAGATGCACTTAGATATAGGAGAAAGCTGTTTCTTATAATACATTATCTCAATATGCTGCACCAAAAGGCTGATAGTCCTGCATTGCTGGTAAAGCTGGGCATCCTCATTCCTTCGCGTATACCTAGGGATGTTCTGGGGGCGGTGGCACCGCGCCGCCGACCGCGCTTACTGCTCAAACCTGTGACGCGCACACAGCACGCCATACACGCGCCCACAATGCGCGCCCTGCGTCTGATTGGAGACATACTCACCCAGTGTGATGATTTAGATTTATTTGCTGATAGCCTAAACCATATTTGTAATACATTCTATCGTAAATACCTAATTGTACTTATTTTATTATTATTTGATTTTATCCGTTGACATATTTTTTATTTTATTTTAGTTTACGTTTGGTGTAAGGACTTTTTGTCCGCCTGGCTAGCTACCACAATCTTATATAAATACTAGCCGCCACCCGCCCACTTCGCTGTGCGAAAATAATGAGTCAACGAATGATAATCAAAATAATTATTAGGTTTACCAACATCATATACAGCCTATCATTTGCACAATCGCATGTTCTTACTACATACAAATTTTCATCAAGATCGGTCAAGCCGTTCTTGAGTTAAAAGTGGACATACAGACAGACAGACAGACAGACAGATAAAAAATTCAAAAATCGTAGAATTGGTGTCAGTGAGTCATAAAATGAATATTTATCTCAAAATTTGTCAGAAAAATTTCAATTACACACAGAGCCTACAGATTGATATAGTTGTATTTTTTTATTTTTTTTATTGCCTATCATTTGCACAATCGCATGTTCTTACTAGATACAAATTTTCATCAAGATCGGTCAAGCCGTTCTTGGGTTAAAAGTGGACATACAGACAGACAAAAATTTCAAATATCGTAGAATTGTCAATGAGTCATAAAATTAATACATATCTCAAAATTTTAAGATTTATGTAGTAGTATAGAGGTCCCCATATTGATAGATGTCCCCACGTTGATGACGTTAGAAGCATTGTAGTGTCCCGGCAGCTAGAGATACGATAGTCAGTGCCTCAGTAGTTGAGGATTCCGGGTGTAGTGCGCTTTTCTCTTGGCCGTATCATCACTTAACATCAGGTGAGGTGAATGCCAAGTGCTTACACGTAGGTTATTAAAAAAAAATCATCATTAACAGCCTATATAAACATCCCACTGCTGGGCTCAGGCGTTCCCACATTAATAATAGCATAATTGGGAAGCTCTATCCTTAAGCCTTTCGTAGGTAAGGGCAGCAATGTCTCCATCTAATATTGAACATTATGTACTTGGAATAAGATTTAAAATTGCAAATGTATTGCCCGTAAATGGGTTAACCAACTTTTTCACGACGACAGACGCTCACAGGCCTAAAAAGGGTTGGTTGGTTTTCATGACTGTTATCGTGCCATATCAACCGGGATCAACGGCTTAACGTGCCTTCCGAAGAAGGCTCCACCGTAATCGCGATTTTTTTAATTGATCACCAATCTGATTTCAATACAATGCTAAAAGTACTTAACATGCACTACGCAACAAGCACCAGGATCAACGGCTTACCGAACGCACACGCTCTTCAATGATACTCGTTTCAATGCTCAATAATTGGTCATCAACCCGATGGCAAGGCATTGCGCAAAATGCTTTACATGCACGATCGCAACCCGAACGCACAAACAATAATTGTTCAATGGAGCTTTTGATATTATTCCAATAAGTAATAACTCCGATTTTGACAGCGCAAACTAACGTTAATCAAAGGTTCTCATAATAAACTTTGTTAGTTCGACTTTTATACAAGATAACTAGATAAATAATAAACTGTTGCTCTACAGCTGTGATCTCTCCGGCACAATCAAAACTTTTCCATTCAGATGAGATTTATTTGGCGCCTCGTAGAGATGCAACTGCTCAGTTGTTTTCAGAGCTTTCGCGGCACCAGACGTGTCGGCAAAAGCTTCAGGAACGGTACCGTGTGTACTTCGTCACTGTCGCGTCTTAACAAATCTAATAGTGCTGTTATCAAAATCATTGATCCCAGTTTACATTAATAGTGTGTTAGTATTTTTTTAAAGAGCTCTGGCATTCCATTTTTGAATATCTGTGAAAAAAGTTTAGACACATTTTGGGAAAACAAAAGTTATTTATGTACGAACTTTTTCGTTTATGAAGAAAATGTTTTGAAAGTTTGGAGTGCGTGATTGTCTTTTGTTTATTACGGTAACAGTTTCTTTAATAATGGGTGGTGTAAATCAAAAAGTTCGGGTGTTCTAATTTTAAAAGTGAAAACTCATTGGAAAGATGACGTCAAATGTGACTGTGAATGATTTCCTTCCTATATTGGGGTTGAACTTAAGTGTGGCGCTGAATAGGTCGTTCCAGTTCGAGACCGATTTGGACATATTGTTTCAACCGGAATATGTGCTGATCACCCTGTATGTGCCGGTCATTTTGGTATCGCTAGTGGCTAATATTGTTCTAATAGTGGTGGCGGTGAAATGCAACTATACAAAAAAGTAAGTGTCTGTAATGTTTTATTAAAATGTATTTAACATAATATCTATTTATGAATTTATTATAAAAAATTTAAAAAGCGTTAACAAAAGTAAAAAATAATTAATGTTTATATTTTAAGTAGGGCCAATTACATGCTTTCACAATGTAACAAAAAATTAAACTAATTAAACTAAATAAAACAATCATTCGTTGAAGTCTTATATTTTGAAGCGGAATATTCAGATTGTTAAAATATTTTACATAATATACTTTTTAACAACCACCAATCCGCACTGGGGCCGTATGGTGTTTATGGCCCGATCTCCCAACCATCCACAGGGAAGGCTAGTGCCCCAGCGGACTAAAAATAATTAACTGATGATTATAATATATTTTTTATTTCTTTCGTATCATAACATGTTTTGTTGACATTATCAGACTCTCATTAGTATATCTAATACAGAAGTTGCCGATTCGTATAAAAATGTTTTTTCAATATTTATTGTCTCCTAAATTATTTTAACTATACGATAATATCTTATTCACCCTTATCTTATGGGCCTGTTGAGATTTCCATCTCGCAGTAGCAGTTTTCAACTTCGTTTAATTGCATCTATGTAACTATACTATATACTAGCATAGTGGCCATTTATACGAGTATATTATTGGGTCCTTACCTATGAAACTGACGTTTTTTTCTCACTTATTAATAAGTGTATTACTTCTATAAGTTGATAATATTAATAAATACCTTTAATTAGGACTATGTTGCTGTTGTGTTTCGTCCGGTTAGTGATAGTACCGGATGCCCTATCTTCCCCCCCCCCACACTCAAGAAACGAGCCTATTCCTTCCTTAAAGGCCGGCAACGCATCTGTGATTCCTTTGGTTTTGCGGGTGTCCATAGGCGGCGGTGATTGCTTCCCATCAGGTGACCCGCCTGCTCGGTTGCCTCCTTCTAATAATAAAAAAAAAATTTGGCTTCAGTAATAACAATGATTATTCATTTTGTGTCTTAATCGCCCATTTTTTTTTAAAATTGACTCCTTTTTTTGTTCGCGGATTTGACCTTTTGTTTCATTGTAGCTTTGAAGGGTCTTGATTTTTTTTCTTTTTAATGTCTGCTATATTTAGCTAGTGAAACAAACTCACTACTCTACAATTTTTATAGTGTTAACATAAATAGATGCAAATAAAATTAAAAAAAACGTTAGTATGAAAAATATAATTTTATAAAAAAATCTTCATACAAAACGTCCAATTTACAGGTACCTAAGTACCGAACCTAGGTATCTAAACCACTTCAGAAAAGCAACAACCTCTTCTTAAGCATTTTATATTGTCTTTTATACTAGTTCAAAACATCGTAAATTAAATTTCTATTCTGCCAAATAGCTGGAAAAGTAGAAATCTTTTGGCGCGAGAAAAGCAAGGTAGCTAGAATGACTAGGTGTGTGTTGCTTGTTGCTAAGTCGGTCCATCTAAAGGGTTGAACATATACAGTTGTTATAGTAAATCCCTTTTTATGCTAAGCCAGTCAATCCAAAAGGTGTACGGTTGTTATATAGTAATCCAATTTTTTATCCTGAATACAGGATTATAATAATAATACGATTTTATCCCTTCCTTTGTATGAGCAGCTTCCTGAGCAACGCAAGGATTCGATGCGTGCGGCACGCGCGTGTAAGCCATTGATTAAGGTGTGCTACCCACTTGTCAAGCTTTTTAGGGTTCCGTAGTCAACAATGAACCCTTATAGTTTCGCCATGTCAGTCTGTCTGTCTGTCTGACCTCAGTCTAGCTCTAGATTCTTAGTACTAGTAAAATTTTGAAAAATATTTTTTTTAGGTTACTTCCCCTACACGTGAAGTGTGGATGTATTTTTTTTTCTTGTTTACCCCTAAGTGTGGAGTATTTCTGGATAGCAATTTCAAAAATATTGCGGGTTTGTGAAAAAGTTTTGTTATTGAGGCATCCGTTTGTGAACTAATAAGCTTTAAAGTGCAAAATTTTGTTAGAGTCAAGTGTCCCCCCCCTGCCAGCCAAATAGTTGTTTTTGGATACGTGAAAAAATTCACGGTAGTTGTGTATTTATGATGAAGTTAAAAGGGAAACTATCACAGCTAAGTAGGCTTTACAAGTTCACGAGTAACAGTCGACCAACTTATAAAATGTACTTGGCACAGTACAAATTCCTCATTAGGGACTACTTAAATAAAAAATAAAAAAACGACGTTAAGGCGACGCATCGCTAAACAATAAATCTCATACGTTTTGATACGAGCGTTTGCGCCCCGTACCATAAGAAAAACTGTTATTTTTTCCTTCAAATTAAAACTACAAATTATTCAAAAAAATGAACTACAATTTTAAAGTGTGTGTTAAGACTAATCTACTAAGAAAATTTTGATGCTTAAATCGGTCTGGTTAGCCTGTAAAATGTGAATTTATGTTTTATAAGAGGTTACTTTAATATTTTTTCTTTGTTATAAAAGTTGAAAAATCGTGTTTCTGCAACTTACAAAATGAAGTCAATTAAATGAAAAATCTTGTCATCAAATATCACTTTCATATGTTTTGTAATTGTTGAGAAAAATCAAGATCCCCGCCACGTAAATTACCAATGTGTCGTCTTAATGACGGTAGTTGTTGACATTGAATGGACGCCTTTGGCTTTCGTAAAAAGTAAATAGTGTTTAATAATTTCGACGGGCTGGTTAGAACCCCGATAGCTCAATTGGGAGAGCACCTGACCCGGTATGTCAGAAGGGTGCGGGTTCAAATCCTGCTCGTGGAAATTTTTTCAACATTTGTATTTTTGTAATTTGTTCGCAACAAAATTTGCGTTAAAAAATAAAACATTTTACTACTTAAATAACTTTGTCAGGTGTGTGAAACCGGTGTAGTATCCACATAAAATAAATGTTAATAAAAGCCCTCTTGTCAGAGTCCGCATTATTGAGATGGGCTACGGAACCCTACACTGCGCGTGGCCCGACACGCACTTGGCCGGTTTTTGCCTTTTCAATTTGACGCAGCTAGACAGTGCCTAGCGTGTTTTGTTTACTGTCCGTGTTCATTCGATTACGTTTGCGAAAACGTAAATTAGTATGGCATTGAAGCAGCGCCTCCTGGCGGCATACGAGAACAGTTAAAATTTTGCCAAACAATTTCTCGTTTTCGTTAACGTGATCGTGATCGAATGACACTCGCACTAGGCACCCAGATATCTATAGTCAGATAATGTTCTTTTGAAAAAAGTTTTTTTAGTGTAGTCGCACCAGTGTCCGACACTTATGGCTGATTTAGACGTATTAAGTTGTTAAGTAGATAACTAAATTTTAACTAAATTTTAAGTGATTAATTGCATGTAAACACAGAATTTAGTAGCAAGTTGCAAGTTAAAATTTAGTTAACAACTAAACAAGATATTTAGAATTTGGTCTATTTTTCGGTTAAGTTGGTTGGCGGGGCTTGTCACTTGACACGTTTGGACAGGCACAATTTAGTTAAATGCATAAGTGTAGTGTGTTACTTTCAACCTACTGCGATCGCCAACCCGCCTGCCAAGCGTGGCGATTATGGCAAATACCCCCCATCTTGGGGGAGGCCTTTGTCTAGCAGTGGACGTCTTTTGGCTGAGATGATGATGATGATGATAAGTGTAGTGACGCGCTCGGGTTCAATTTGTTCTATTTATCCAATTTATCACCCACAGTCCTTTGGGTATATAACTATCTCATCTTTGACAACGTCCAAAACCTCACTAATAACAAATTTAAGCACATAATTTACGACTTCATTACGTGATTGATCGTCCATCTTGCTTGAGTTGAGTGAACTAAAGAGCTTAACTACTTAAATACGTATGGACATACACTTAAATATAAGTCACTTAAAATTAACTAATTTACTTAACAACTTAATACGTGTAAATAAGCCATTAAGCCCAGTGTTCGACACAGTGTCCCGCCAAAAAGAGCATGAATTTTCATTGAAATTTTACAAGATGACAGCAAAGAAGCAGATTTTAACCGCCTCTGTGGTCTAGTGGCTTAGGCCACCGGCTTAAACCCAGAGGTCCCGGGTTCGATTCCCAGCGGTGGTACATGTGTATGTACTCGGTTGGTTAGGGGTAGGGCTTGTTTGTCCACCTGGCTAGCTACCACCATCTTATTCCGAAATAAACAATCTATGTTTTTCTTTTGTATCTTAACTTTGTTTTGTTAATGCCCAGTCTTCTCTAGCGAAAACTGTTGTGCTTATTTTGAGTATAAAGTTGTTATTGTGCTAATTTGTATATCTTGTTACTTACAAGCTATACAATTTATGATTTTGTTATGAGAATAAGAGGGTGAGTTCTGGCATGAGTACCTACTACCAATTAGTGCGGTAAAAAACTCGAGACCGAGTCTAAAAACTCGAATCAATTTTGCAGGGCTCGGCTCGAACACTCATTAGTTCAGAGCCAAGTCATCAGGTTGCCAAGTGCGAGTTTAATTCGCCAATCGTAAACGTTAACGAAAACGACAATTTGTATTGCAAAATTTTAATTGTTCTCATAAGTCGCCAGGAGGCGCTGCTTCAATGCCATAATAATTTTCGTTTTCGTAAACGTAATCGAATTAATACGGATAGTAAACAAAGCTCACACTAGGCACCCAGATCCCAAACTCGAGTCGAAAACCTAATTTGGTTTTTCAACATATCTCAAGCAACTTCTACTCAACACAGTCTCAAGTGCGACAAGCAGCGTTAAATTTTACAATTTTATTTCTATTTACTATTCTAGCGACAGCGGCCACGTCCGCGTGTGGTCCGAATCGTAAGACTTTAACACCATACTATCTGTCTCTAAATAGAGAGCGCTCTTAATAACTACACACAAGTCGAACTAGAGCCTATGGGGAAACTTTGCTCCTAATGCATCGAGTAGTAGAGTCTCTGTCTTTATGAGTCGTCTTGTGATAAGACTCAAGTCATATCACAAGACAAGATATTGACTTACGAACTCGAGTTTTTTACAACACTACTACCAACTCATTAGTGAAACTTGTCAACATAGACACAGACAATCATTTTCGACATGAGTACCTACAGATTTTGGGCAACTGTAGACTGTGCGACTAAATTCAAAAGATGGGTAGTGTGTAGTGTGGGTGTAAGGGTGTAAATAATTACCAAAAACAATGGTACAATGTGTCTCCAACTTTGAAATTCAAATTCACTCGCAAACTTACGATTAAAGGAGGTTGGGTTTGTAAGTTAAACTTGTTTTTCGTTAATTTCATTACTTTTGTAAATCGGTGTTGTTTATGCTTGTATAAACTCTCTCACTAAGCATTCTAGTAGTGGTTAACGCGCCCGGTCTGCGAGCGCAGAGGTTAAGCAACTTTCGCAAAGGCCGGTTATCGGATGGTTGACCAAAAGTGTATCATCTCGAGCTCCTCCGTGCTTCGGAAGGCACGTAAAGCCGTTGGTCCCGGTTGCATTAGCAGTCGTTACCAACCACTTATCCGCACTGGGCCTGCGTGGTAGTTTAAAAGCCCGTTCTCCCAGTCAAGTTAAAAATAGCGTTAAAAAATACGATCTAGTAAAGGTCGCTGGAGGCAAGCAGCACAAAACCTGTTGTTATGGAGATCCTTAGGAAGGCTTTTGTCCAGCTGTGGGAAAACAAAACGTCGCCTGATTTTATACACAAAAAAATATATAGCTAGCTATTTTTAACAACCACAATCTTGATTTTGATTTTTTCACATTTGACATTTAACTAGTCAATACTAGTCAATACTAGTTAAATGTCAAAGTCAGCCAATATAGTAATTGAGGATAGCCTGATCCTGATTCCTATCAATCCTTTCAGGATTGATAGGAATCAGGATTTATTTATACCTGGTATATTATCCTTATAATAGAATAAACTGAAGTTAAGCTTGTATATAGCTTTACCATCGCAAATCTACTTAAATATTTATGAAATGACAATTATGTAACATTCTTTTACTCCCAAATTGAAATAAAAGTCCATATTATATGATATTGTATTTCGCAATTTCCGTCTGTCTGAAATCCGAACCGCATATTATCGAGGAAAGTAAAAATATAAATCCTTTCTTACGAGATTTCTACACAGTTTAAGAACTCAGTGAAATTTCAAGTTTCATGCTTTAAGGCTTTCTTTCTAGTTCAGTTAAGTCCAATAATATCATAACCGTATATTATATCTTTATATATAAAAATCTTCTGTGCGTGTGTATGTCATTGAACTCCTTCTAAACGGCTGGACCGATTTGGTTGAAGTTTTCTGTGTGTGTTCAAATGGATTCGATAATGGTTTAGATTTACAACTGGTTCCGGTAGGTGGCGCTTGCTATAGGGGTCCATCATGGAATACGGGTGTTCTTAAGCGGACGAACAATTTGTTTCTTTTGTTGTCATGGAAACTGTCAACGTTTTGTTTGTTTTGTTGTCATGGTCGAAGAATGGACCGAAGTCCGCCGGTCAGCTAGTATTATATAAAACGTTGTCGCTCTGTAGTTGCCAATAGTTGCTATGAAGTATAAGTTGACAGACAAATTAATATACGAACTGGGACATATTCTGAATACAAATAAAAGTGAGTTTGTTTGTTCCACCAACATTCATGTCAAAACGTAACAACTAGTCGAAGTCATTCTTTTGTACAGACCTCTGTGCCAACTACCTAGTTGAAAAGCCCGAGAAAGCTAGCAGCTGGGTACAGTTTACCCCCTTCAAATACAATGATCCCGAAGGCACACGATAGAGACTTGCAATTTTCGTAATTACAATCGCAACAATTTTCCTCAAAAGGAAAAAACGGAACCCTTAAAGGATTACTTTGTTGGCCGTCTGTCTGTCGCTCTGTCTGTCAAGACCCTTTATCTCGGGAACACGTGAAGGTATCGAATTGAAATTAACTATATGCTCAGGTCTGCAGTCCCTTGAAGCTGTGTAAAAATCAAACTTCTAAGTTAACAGAAAAAAAAAATTACGGCCGTTTATGTTGCAAAAAACGTATATTTCGACACTCTCAAGGGAATCAAAATTCATAGGGTTACTTGCCGTTGACCTAGAACTATGAAGTTTGGCAAGTAATATCGTCATATACTACAAAAACAGGGAAAAATCTGAAAACTATACATATTTTATTAAATCACAAAAAAAACAGGGTCTTTATGAAAGGAACGGGGGTCCAAATTTTGAAGTAAGTTAACCGTGTCATGTGGGGTATTGTATGAAAGGACTTCATTTGCACAAACTTAAACAGATTTTAAATTATTTTTATGATGTATAGTTTTCGATTTATGACGTAGAATGAAAAAAGAAATACCTTGGAAACTGAATTTCGGCAAAAGTTCGAGACTAGATTCCTGAACTATATAATATACTGGCCTGCAAAATTAAGTATCACACTTTTAAAATTGCAATAACTTTTTAAGTACACAAGATATACTTTCGAAACAAAAAGGAAAAATGTTACTAATGTATAATTTATTTTAGTTTCAAAGAAAGCTGTTAAAAATTGCTGCAAAACGTTTTTTATTTAAAAATCTCTAACTTCTATAGTTTAGAAAATAAATAAATATTAAAAGTGTAGTACTTATTTTTGCAGGCCAGTGTATATACCTTTAAATTTGCACGGAACCCTCGGTGGGTGAGTTCGACTCGCACTTGTCTGGTTTTTTGTATACCTACTACTAAACTACTTAGTGCAGGAACACTCGCTATGAATCTTTTTTTTATTACTTACTGTAGAGCACTTTGTCTTCATCTGACCTGATGTTAAGTGATATTAAGGCCGAAGGTGGAAGCAACCAACCAACTACCCTTAAACTACTTTTGTTATCTACCAAATACCAGTGACGCACCAATATAGGTTTATAAGCTGAGGTGGTGAAAAATCGTTTTGCATTAAAGAGACGCCTTAAAAGTAAGGCAACAACGAAACGCCTTTGCTGAGTTGCTTGCTAGTTAAAGCGTAGTTAAGGCGCTGAACACTTTGAAATGCGCTTTTTTATAAATGCATTTTTTCTATAAAAAGTACCTATACAACATACAAAGCCAAGAAAAAATATAATTATAATAAAACTATATGTGCAACAATGTTGTTTTATTGTTTCCAAAATACGAATTTTAATATCGAGTAAATTTATTATTTTTATTTATTTATTTATTATTACCATATAAATACAAGCGTCCCAGATACAAAGGAAACTTAAAACTAGTTAGTGCTTATTAGATAGAACTAATTTTACGTTTTGATACAGGTGCATAGGGAACCGTTTTAGAATTTTACAGCGGCCACTACACAAAGCACAAGACTCTGTCTGAAGCGCAGGAACCATTACTATTATAAAATAAAACTACAGTTACCGACTGGTTCGAAACAAGACTTAAATATACCCACATTATCATTATTATTATTTTTTTCATTATAAAATTTTTAAAATTTATAATTACTTATTATGTGTATTTATACGGGGGCCGTGTTTAGTGTGCAAGTTTACTGTGCGTGTGTAGTGGGTGTTTATCGTATTAATGTATTAATGGCAGGCTATTAGTAATTTTCTATTTCTTCATAGTTGAAACTCTTTAACCACGCATGTATGTTGACTTGCCGTTAGTTGTTTCACGTCTTTTACTTTTCTTACTTACTTTTATTATACATGAAAATATGGGAATATAGAGGAAAACGTCTCGCTAACCTCGTATAGACAATAGGTAAATAAATAAATAAATAAATTTTCCTACACTAACACCAATTATCTAGCCCAAGAGAAGCTTCGATAAGAAACTCGTTATATGGTTACTAGACAACGGATAAACATACTTTAAATACTTAAATACATACTTATTATATATAGAAAACACCCAGACCCGAGACAATTTAGAAAAACAATAATTTCTAAATTGACCCGACCGGGGATCAAACCCCGGGACCCCTCAGAGATGGCGACAAAACCGGTGTACAAACCACTCAATCAAGGAGGTCGTCATAAATAGGTAATTTTTTTTTTTTATATTGGCACGTCATAGTGACTGAAATGAATTTTAAAGATTCGTCGTGCAACCAGACTTGAGAATTCAGGAGAATTTATTACTGTTTTATGAGTTGTGACAGCTACCTTTGTGATGTTAAGCTGACGTACTCGGTGAAGATCACACTCCCTGTACAGCTCATCCGTGGAATATCTGAAAGGCTTACGTAACATTATTTTATGTACTGCTCGCTGAGCTCTTTCTAATTCAATCAATGTAGTATTGGCTACGCCGCCCCAGGCTGATATACAGTAAAGCAGACAGGTTTGGCAGATAGCTTTATAAACCATGATGAGAGTTTTGTTACAGGCTGAGCTCCGCAACGTTTTCATTATGAAAATAGTTTTTCTGGTTTTTCTAGCTAATGCTGATAAATATTGTCTAAAAGAAAAATTCTCATCCAGAATTTTACACCTAAATATTGAATGGATTGCACTCGGTCTATAGATGGACAATTACATAAGGTGTGTGAGCTCGAGTTGCCAGTATTACCACTCGAGTGTATGGTAAGTTTTGGTATGACATGCGGTTTAGATGCGCTAGTTTTATGAAAGGCCAAGTATTTGGTTTTCTTTGTATTTAAAGTTAAAAGTTTTTCATTGAGCTAGTCAGAAAGAATCGGAATGCCTTAATCGCTGTCTCAAAGAAAATCCAATGCCACCTCTAAATAATAGTAATAAGTACGTCGACGAAATTAAACATTTAATTTTATAGTTTTTTAATAAATTGAATTCCGGGGATCAGGCACTATTTGCATTCCTTTTGCTTGTATGCAGATCGTCAGAAAGCGCTGTTGTATCGTTGTCAGTGCCTTAAGAAAAAGCATAAAATTATCATGTTCAAAAAGTACATAATGACAGAATATTTCTGTTTTAATTTTATTATGCAATTTGTCGTCGTAAAAGCTCATCGTTTGTGTTATTGCTGGAAACTGTGCGAAGGAAAGTGGTGTGTTTTTTAACATTCATAATAAAACGACGGGAAGGCGTTAAATTAAAAAAAATATATGATAATTTATTTAGCTTTGGCAACAAATTAGCTCTTACGAATGTCAATATGCTATCGATTCGTAAGTCTGGGAAGAACCAGCAAGAAGGGAAGTAAGTAAGTAAAACGCTGTAACGCTGTAACTGTTACAGCGTCATAATATTGGAAAATGCCCTGTCAAAGCAGGACATTTGCCATTCCAAATAGATACACAAAATTTAAAAGACGACCAAAACATGTAAAAAATAAAATTAAAGATATAACATTATCTAAGTTAGCTTTATATCAGGTTCATCGCCCTTAATGGTAAGCGATGGTTGAAGCGAATATTTGAATCCTCAAAATATATTAAGCTTAAATATCTGGCTATTTACATAAACATGAATCATTTATTGCATGGTCACTGTTGCGGACTCATTTTGAGCCGCCCTTTTTATGATATTTTGTATAGCTTTAAATATTATTCTTTTTAATTTGTCACATTTGACTTTGATGTTTTATATGAATAATTGTTTTGCTTGTCTTTTGAGGTGGTAGAATTTATATTGTAAGTTATGATAATAAACCCACATTCCGTTTTATGAGAGCATTTTCATTATTATAGGATTCATCTTTTCCATTGCTATTTTCTCCGTTTCAGTCACCTTCTTAAATTTAACCCTTCTAAGCATATGATTTTGTTATAAGTTGACCGTGTAAATTATGTCAATATCTTCAAAAATTGACTTCACACAATGATTTATTGCATAGCCGTTGTGTGGGTATAACTACACTAGATTGACTAACGTATGTATAATGCGTAAAAGTAAGATTTGGTATATTCCTATAATATTCCTCTAATGGTGATTAGATATATATTATTGTTTGAGCGACGCAAACATGCCTCGAGATTAGTGTTTGCACAAAGAGTAATATCTTTTTATAGTCGCTCTTGCTCACACCCATATTTATAAATAAGCCATTACTCGCTACTTAGCACTTACTTTGTAAAGTATTAATACAATTTTCTTAGTGACGTTTCTCAGGACAATTATTATCCTAAGAAACGTCACTAAAAAAATTTATTCTATAAACAAGTAACGTATACAGGTTGTAGATTTGCATTCCCGCCATAATTTTACAGCTGATCGTAATTGGTACACTTAATGACTAAAAAATACTTTTAACACGGAGAAAGTAATAAGGAACCGATTGATTAATAAAATGATCTCAGTGTAAATTAGAATAGCGACCGTCGACTGACGAGAATAGGGGTGCAGACCGTAGTAGGTACATAAGAGCGCAGCGGGCGGACATTAAGTCGATGAACTTACGTAAACTTGTAGGTACTATTATGTATTCTGTGGTAAAGTGGCTTACTCTTACGCATAAGTATACTTTGTTGCAATAAACTATTATTAGGTACTTACTGATCATGTTTAAGATACTCGCAGGTACTGCTCAAAGTGGGCACCTTCACGTTCTATGCACAAATGAGCACGGCGCCTTAAGTTTCTAGGTAACTTTTGCAGCACACTACGATTTGACCTTACACTCTCAAAAGCCATTAAAATATTTTGTTTTAACTGCACAACACTCGTGATTTCGTCTTTATAAACCATTCTTTTTATGTCTCCCCACAAATAAAAGTCACACGGAGTCAAGTCTGTCGACCTCGGAGGCCAGGGCACTGGCCCACCTCGACCAATCCACTGGGTTCCAAACACTTCGTCCAAATAATCGCACACTTGGCGTCCATAATGCGGAGGCGCCCCGTCCTGGTGGTAAAAGAGATTCCGGTGAAGAGCTAGTGGCACGTCGTCAAGCATTACGTCAACTACGTGCTGCAAAAGTTGCAAATACGAGTTGCTGTTGAGATAACCCTCGATGAAATAGGGCCCGAGTAAATATCCACCAACAATGCCAGCCCACACATTGATGCTAAACCTATGCTGGAACGAATCTTTTTTGGTCTTATGCGGGTTCTGTTCGCGGTGAGCCCACCAATGTTCATTGTGGACGTTGTAAACACCGATGCGCGTAAACATACACTCGTCCGTCCATAGAATGCTGGCTTCTCGGTGTTCTAGTACCCAGTGACAAAAAGTAACCCGGGCGGCATGATCTTGCTCGTTCAATTCTTGAACTCTTCTGAAGTGGAACGGGTGCTGTTGCTCCGACTTAAGAAGCCGCCAGACTGTTGTGTGGTGGACATTGAAGTGGCGGCCAGCATCACGAGTACTGGCACGTGGTTCCCTCTCGAAGTATTCGAGTATTTGCTCTTGCAAATCGACTGAGAGGCCCACACTGCCGCGACCCTGCGCATGTCGAGGAACGTTGAACTGGCCACGATCCCTCAGTCGTTGCGTGGCAGCAAGCATTACCTCGCGCGATGGAGTTGGTCTGTTTGGAAACATTTCCACAAACATGACCACGGCTCGACGTAGACTGTTCCCACTAATTGCGTATAATCGCACCATCTCCACAAGTTCTACGTTTTCCGTCATTTTCCTTTTTTTACACACACAAACAACACACCTAAGAACACGTTTCGCTCCAAATTCGCTAGGGCTAAGAAATGTGTCACTCGTTCGGGGTTGCGCGGCACACTGGCTTTGATGCGTGCGGCGTGCGCCCGCCGCCCGCCGGCCGCCGGCGCTCGCCGCGCCGACAAAGCTGCGGGCGCGCCGCGAAGCTCGAGCTTGTTGCTACCTACGCGTGGTCGGGTGAGCGGGCGTACGCGAACGAGCGTTTATTTTTTAGTGCTACGCAGACGTGCGATTCGTATTTACAGATTTTGAAAATATGATTATTATTTTTTCATATTATTTTTATAATTTATTTGTAATAAGTATAAGCATTACGACCGCTGCTATGAATATGGCGTGAATGCAAATCAACAAGTTGTATACATTACTCAATACCTACTAGCTCTTCAGTATGAAGTCATAGAGAAATCTAGATTGCTTGAGTAAAAATATCGGTAAATACACATTCCCTTTGATATTTGTATTTTCAATTATATCAACCGTGACTGCATTTTTGGCGTTCACTCTGCTATTGCTTGGCTAAAGAATTCTAACTTTTGACGTTTCTAAGTCATCGGTTTTCCTGACTAAAGAATAAAAGTTGTTACCTAAGTAATTACTTTCGTTTAAGTAAAAGCTTTTACTCGTTTATAAAATACGGGTGCTTAGACTCTCAGGTGGACACGTATTGGTGGAACCTTGAACGAAAACGTCACACACAAATATACAATCATAAGGGAAATTTCCCACAATTAACAATGTTAGGGCTTAAAATACTTCGGAATATTCATTGTTGTGTCTAAAAAACCCTATGCCATAAGAATTTAGTACCTTTTAAATGTTTATATAATTTTTAACGCAAATTTTGTTGCGAACAAATTACAAAAACACAAATGTTGAAAAAATTTCCACGAGCAGGGTTTGAACCTGCACCCTTCTGACATACCGGGTCAGGTGCTCTTCCAATTGAGCTATCGTGGTTCTAACCAGCCCGCCGAAATTATTCAACACTTTTTACTTTTTTACTTTGAAAGCCAAAGGCGCCCATTCAATGTTAACAACTACCGTCACCAACATCCGATCATAATATTTTTACAAATACTAAAGATCAGTTAAGAAGTAGGCAAGCTATTTATAAATGTTTATATAATTTTTAACGCAAATTTTGTTGCGAACAAATTACAAAAACATAAATGTTGAAAAAATTTCCACGAGCAGGGTTTGAACCTGCACCCTTCTGACATACCGGGTCAGGTGCTCTTCCAATTGAGCTATCTGGTTTTTTATTTTTTATTTTTTTAGTACCTTTTACCTCGGTGGCCTAGTGGCAGAGCGCTCGGCCCGATACCCGAAGGTCCCGGGTTCAATTCCCAGGTCGGGCAAAGAGTGTTCCTAATTTTTTCGATGCATAGTCCGGGTTTGTGATCACCAACCTTAATTAGGCAAACGTGGTGATGAGCCAACACCCATCAAATTGTAGTGATAACTTGATTTCAATGATGGAGGCCTTAGCCCAGCAGTGGGACAGTTATAGGCTATTTACTTACTTTACTAACTTAATATGAGATATTTTAAAATTAGGGTTATTAATTTTTAGGCTATAAGTTTATTGTGCGATCGCCGTCTGCGCTGTCTGGAGGTCCCTTCCTTTTCCCTCCTTGTGGTATACGTCGACTTGGCACACGTTTTCCCTCCTTCCTATGATATGGGGTCCTTCAAACGAGGCGTGAAGAAGCACCTTGTGGGCCGGCAGTGTGAGATTGACTGCTGCTGTGTTGTTTTCACGCTGCACCAGTTGTTTTCGCGTCAGGACTCCATTTCCACTTAACATCAGGTGGTATGGAGTTATTTGCCATGCTAGGTATTAAAAAAAATGTACGTAAGAAGTTAAGGCCATTGAGGTTTGGCCAAATTATTAGGACCATATATTTTAGGCGATTCAAAGGGTAAATACACGTACACACGCCTGTACATCAGCCTACCACTAACTGTCAAATTTCCTCATTACATTTTGAACTTTATGTCAAAGACATATGGTTGAACATTTATTGAAGAAATTTGGAAGTTTCGGCGATGTTGATGAGCAGGTCTGTACATAACACTATACGTTTACGTGACAAGTCGTAAACTTGCGTTAAATCTGGTTCCACCAATAAAAAAAGGGCTAGCCGGAATCAACGAACATCTCCGTAATAGCAAATCGATATCGATAAATAATTTGACGACGCAAGATGTGTAAGTCTAATGAATCCGGTAGACATCAATTTTAGTAGCAATGTTGTGTTCCGAGAGTTAGCGATAAGTTAGCCAGTTAATATTGTTGCTACTTTCAACCTTGTCGTCACTTAACATCAAGACAGTGAGATGCAGACCAAGCTTACCCATCATACTAATATTATAAAGAGGAGATATTTGTATTTTTGTATTTTTATACGTTTGCAACGAAAAAACTCAAAAACTACTAGACCGATTTAAAAATTTCTTTCACTATTAGAATGCTACATTAGCGCTGAGTAACAAAGGCTATACAAAAAAAGAAATGTCCACCCGTGCGAAGCCGGGACGGGCCGCTAGTAAAGTATAAAGAATAACTAGATTTTGACTTTGTACAGGAATATATCAGTAAGATCACTATGCAAGAAAAACAAAAAAGTGGATGTGGATATAAAAAAATTGTAAAGGTATATGATGATGATGATGATGAAATCCTGTGATCCCTCATCAGGGACTTAAGGCTCGCCGAAGGGACTTCCATGCGTCGCGGTCTTGTGCTGTGGCTTCGAGGTCTTGCCAGTTGCAACCAATCGCTGCGATCTCCTTCTCGAAAAGTACCTGTATATTAATATTAATCCCTAATAAAGTTACGCCTAATAAGTTATGCTAATATAGGTTCTATAACTTTATTGAACCTAATTATGTTGAGCTAACATACAAATTAATAAAGTTTTTCTACGAGTGGTGCATTTAATTCAAAAGTAAATTTGAGAGAATCGATTTTAATTTGTAGTTGGTTAATTGAGTTTTTTTAGTCTCGTGGACAAATAATACTGGTTAGTGACAAAATCCTACGTATCTTGTAAATTAATAATGTTACATGCATGAAACTAACTTTATATTAAAGAGAATTTTAATATCGTATGACATAAAACCTTAAATGTTATATGTACAACGTATTTTGAACAAATAAAAACAAAAGTTCGAATTTGGTAATAAATTCAAATTACGCGTGTTTTACTTTTGTTTTGTGTTTCTTTTCTTACTTTTGTTTTCAATCTGTCAAATGAAAATTATAAAAGGTCATCATCGTCTTTCACGGTAATTATTGAATTACTATCATGCCGCTAACGCCAGAAGAATGTACACGTATCGTCACTATGGTAGAAGAAGGCAGAAGTCAAAGAAGAACAGCGAGAGTAACAGGCGTGACACTTTCTACGATGCAAAGAGTCGTGCAACTGGGCTCAAAATTAGAAGACCAGGAATCGGCAGACCGAGATGTACTACGGCTCGAGAGGATCGATTTATTGTTACGACCATGCTCCGAAATCGACACCTCACGGCAGTTGAAGTAACAAATCAATTTCGAGAGACCCGAAGAGACGAGGTAAGCGAGCGGACTGTTAGGCGACGGCTCCGAGAAGTTAATTTGAACCCACAAATGGCCCAAAAATTTCAAGGGAACATCAAGTAGCAAGATTACGTTATGCCCGCGTATATGCACAATAGGGAGATTTTGTTTATTATGTAATTGTAATAAATAAACAAATAACGTCTCCACCATTTAGTGTCGTTAATTAACTATGAAATTATCTACAACATACAGTTTCATTCATGCTGCTAGCTCTATTATTTTATGAGATATTCTAATTGTTCGTACTGACCCGTATTATTAAGAATGTATTTACTTTAAGAGCTACAAAGTTGTAAAACCTTTGAGCATAGCGACTATTTAGCATAGCGCTTTTTTATTAGTCCACTCTAAATATTATGTGCCTTTTTGTCGAAGGAATGGTAACATTATTCGGGATTTTATTGTTTATCTAATGTGGCACCTTATCTCGTTAATGATCCATAAACTGTCTGAAGTCGAAATTTCGTTGTAAAAATATAAAAACATGATAAGTAAGCTACATAACCGCTGTGTTGCCAGCAACAATGCATTTGCCGAGTCATTTTACACGCTGTAATAGAGGGTCGCCGGGCGGCGCGAAAATTATGATAAATAACGATCTTTACCATTATAATGTCAAATAAAGTCAGGGTACTAATGTTTTTAATAATCATATTATGCTTAAATAATTTTAAAAATAAGAGTTTAAATAACATGAGAAATAGGTATACAGTTATAAAACGTTTTTTGTGAACAATCCTTTGTCTAAAAAGCAAACCTAAAAATAAAGAAGACATGAGACAATTTAATTAATTCTACGTTAAGTTACAATCTATATTAATAAAAATCAATTGCTATACTTAAGTTAGAACATTACTTGATAGCGGCTTGACCGATTTGGCTGATTTATTTTTTGTTGTTTTCGTAAGAATCAGGACAAGGTTTTTTTTTAAAAAAAAACAAGGTTTTCGAGCTGGTAAAACCATCACGGGAAACCAAGACGCGGGTCACTAGTATTAGACCAAAACTGTATCATACCTATCAACCTTATAATTTAGATATTCCTTGATTGAATAAAAACATTTTTTAAAAGCTTTTATTTGACTTCCAATGTATGTAATTTGTTCGGGTTGAATCTTGCAACTCAATTTTGTTCTTAGGGCAGACATACAGTTTTTTTTTCTAAATGTAGTAAAATTTAAGCCCAGTTATATTCAGATAGTTATTTTGACTTGTTGAGAACAGTGCAAGTAGTTACGGGCGTGCTCTGGCTGACCGAGTGAGCAAGTTTCCACTCCCATTCTTGCAATTTGTACGCGAGTAAGATGCGCGCGGGTTGTCACTCGTGATGAATGAGAATAGAATGCGCTGTTACTGTATTACAGTAGATTACAGTGCATCTATTTTCTTAATGTCTCTCGGAAAACTTCGTGTGTGTTCGTGTTTCGGCTGTCGTCGGATTTCTATCATTAAAGAGTACTAACCTTAGAACAATAACAGCTTTAGTTATTATTCTGATATATAATAATATATTATAAAACCTTTTTATTTATTTTTGATAATTGCATAAAAAACTGAATATTTAAAATAATGGTCTTTTTTAATCTAGTAGCTAAAAATTCAAATCATTTATTCCGCATTTGTTTTAGTTTTGACATAAAACATGCCATCAATATGGTGTCTCTGCCTTATAAATTTTATTATTTTAAAGTAATCATTTCGTTAACCACTGAAGAATGTACCAGGATCCTGACAATGCTTGAAAGATGGGCGCAGTCTGCGAAACACAGTGAGAACTGTTGGTGTGACTCTTTCTACAGTTCAGTGAGTACTCCAGCGTTTCCATGAAACTGGATCCAATCTTCGAAGACCAGGAACAGGCCGTACAAGGCGCGGGAGGATCGCTATATGCTGTCAACAATTTTGAGAAATCGCTTTCTTACGGCTGTTGAAGTAAAGAATCATCATTTACGAGCTGAATGAAACAATCTAAGAACGGATACAGTAAGGTGGCGTCTGGCTGAGGCACATTTAAAGCCTAATGGCTTTACACCAGCAAATGGTCCAAAACTAGAAAGACACCACAGAAACTCAAGTTTGAGTTATGGTAGAGAACACGAGAATTGGACTCTGAATGACTGGTCAAAACTTATGTTTTCAGACGAGTCTAGATTCTGTTTAAACAAGCACGACGGGAGGAAAAGAGCGTACAGACAGGAGAGCGCTAAAACAAAGCCAACAAAACATACGGCGGAGGCTTTGTTCACGTGTGGGCTAGGATTTCTTCCGAAAGCCGCACTGAGCTACTGGTGATAGAAAATGGCACTTTAACTGCAGTAAGATATGTCATTGAAATTCTGAATGACTACGTTGGTCCATTTTTAGTGGACATGGGCGAGAATGCTGTTTTTATGCAAGAAAATGCTCATCCGCATATAGTTTAGATAGTGTTTAACTATTTTCAAGAAATCGGTATCACACACATAGATTGGCCAGCACGCAGCCCCGACTTAAACTCCATTGAGCATGCATGGGACGAACTGGGATGACGTGGACGTCAGCGGAATCTGCCGCCAATCACGCTACGTGAAATGAAAGAAGCTCTAATAGAGGAATGGTAGAATATTCCGCAGTATCGTCTCAAAAACCTAGTAGAAAGTATGTAATGTGTAAAGTAATCGCATAACAGCAGTATTGCGAGCTCGCGGAGCGGATTTGTAACAATCTACATTTACGAAAATACTGGAAAAACTACGCATTTTTATTTATTTAATCATTTATAAAAAAATAAAAACCTTAAATTCATTTTATTTTATTTTCATTTAAGCACATTAAAATATAGTTAAATTTGGTTTTTTTTTCATAAAGACAGGTCAGGTACTTTTGAATATATTGATGACCAGCGGCTGGTCCCAGTTCGCACGAGTAGACATTTCTTTTTTAATATAGCCGATGTTACTCAGCGCTAATAAAGCATTTTAATGGTGAAAGAATTTTTTAAATCGGTCCAGTAGTTTATGAGTTTATTTGTTGCAAACGTACGTCCCTGTGTGGTGCCGGGGATAAAGAATTGCACCACCCCATCTCTTCCCGTGGGTGTCGTAAAAGCCGACTAGGGGACCATTCCAGAAGATGGGCAGCAGCATCTCTCTGAGGTTACCCTCAACCTACTGCGATCGCCAACCCGCCTGCCAAGCGTGGCGATTACGGCAAATACCCTCCATGATTATTTGGGGGAGGCATTTGTCCAGCAGTGGACGTCTTCTGGCTGAGATGAAACGTACAAAAATACAAAGCTTTCTTCTTTATAGTATTATCAGTGTTAGTATATCAGTATGAAGTATGATGATATGATTTTCTAACCGACCCTTTTTCTTTGAGATCTAGTGTATTTCCAATATAAAGAGAGCAAAGCAAATAAAAGGTTTAATTTTATTAGAATTTGCGTTGCGCATTTTCTTATTACTTAAGAGTTGTTTTATTCTGTTGAAGTAAATGTTGTGTATTCGGCTTTTCGTAGATCTTTTATTATGTACCCTTGTAGAAAATTGTCTGGTTAACTTTTTTAACACGTATATTTATCACGTAGGTACCTACCATTAAACTATTTTAATGTAGAAAATTTCTAAAGAAATAATAAAATGCCCTTCCTTAGATAAACGATAATGTTCATCATCATCATCATCAGCCGTGCGATTCTGTAACAAAAACCGCGATCACTTCGACACTCAACTCACTCGTAGCTTGCAAATGAATTCGCCTTTATTACACACTGTCAAAGTCGATTGTTATTGGCACGTCTTGAGTGAATTCAGTATCGAGTTCGGCGGTGATTTTGTTACAGAATCGCACGACAGCTCATTTATGTCCCCACTGCTGCGGCACGAGCCTTCCCTATGGATGGATAGGGAGAACGGGCCATAAACCACCACGCGGGCCCAGTGCGGTGCGGTGGTTGTTAACGACTGCTAATGCAGCCGGGACTAACGGCTTTACGTGCCTCCCGAAGCACGCAGGAGCTTGAGATAATAAATTTTTGGTCACCCATCCAATGACCGGCTTTTGCCAAAGTTGCTTAACCTCAGCACTCGCAGACCGGACGCGTTAACCACTGCGCCATCGATAAAAACGAATAATGATAAATAAATACGTACTTACAACTAGTTAGTTGTCGCCCGCGACATCTTTACCTGGATAAAAAGTATCCTATATCCTAGTCCGAGTCATGGTCTGTCTATGTGCAAAGTTTCATCCAAATGCGTGTAGCCATTTTCACGCGATGCGCGGTCAAATAAACAGACAAACAGATAAACAGACAAAAATTCTAAAAGCTGTTGGAACGTGTTCTGTTATCGATTCTAAGTATCCCCAGCCAACTTTTTTTCGAATATCTTCCATTTACAGACTTCCGACCCTCTTTAGCTTTATATGTATAGATTTATCTTCTTACTGTGTCTGTCGGTTATACATAACTGAAATAATAAACACAGATAAATTTTATTAAAAAAAAAAAAAAAAAGGCCAGGTCAAGAGTACCCTAAACCGAAGAGCATGTATGAAGAAAATAATGAAAGTGGACGAAGCGACACAAGTATGTATGGATCGTAGCAAGTGGAAAAAAGTGGTCTCTGCCTGCCCCTACGGGAAAGAGGCGTGATTATATGTATGTATGTTTGTATAAATTTTATTAGAAATATCACCGTGGCCGGTAGCTCAGCGGTGAGAGCATTGGGCCGGTAATCCAAGGATCGTGGGTGCGATTCCCACTCGGGCTTTCTGAGACTGGTTTATTTTATCTTTTAACTGCTTATAGCATTATAAATGCAAACATAGAAAACAATATATACAGGGTCACTTTTTTATCACCGTCCAAACCTTCTGAGATGACCCCCGTGATACAAACGAACAACTCTTACTATTGGACCAACTCCTTAATTAACTCGAAAATTAATATCAGCTGTTCCATACAAAACATCAAAAATCATTCGACCAAAATGTATGGAACAGCTAAATTTTATTTTTGAGTTAGGGAGTTGGTCCAATAGTAAGAGTTGTTCGTTTGTATCGCGGGAGTCATCTCAGAAGTTTTGGAAGGTGATAAAAAAGTCACCCTGTATATATTATACAGGGTGACTTTTTTATCACAACATTTTGTTCTCTAAAGTTTACGCGAACACTACACATTGAAATGAAAGTACATAAACAGATCTACTCGCGTTTATTGTACACATTAATTTTATTTAATGTTTATCCTGACGTTTCGAACCCTTTGCAGGGCCCGTGGTCACAGGGAGACTGCGTTTCTACAAGGGAGAGTTAGAGATATTCTATTTTGAAAAGGCCTCATTTCCTCATTGGAGAAATTCTTTCGTGTGAATTGTGGCAGTAGAACCTCTTTAATCATGGCGCCGAGGGCAGCCAGCGAAGGGTTAATGGCGGTACTTCACAAGTTGCTACAACTCAGGGCCACGTGACAGGCTGCGGCTTCACCCTCACCTAAGCGAAGATAAACATAGCTTTAGTCTAAATATAAGAGTACTACGTTTACACTTCTACAACTTGATAAGTTCTTAAAAGTTCACAAAGGTACTTTTAAAAAAGTATTTTTATTTAGTTATTTTTTACGGGTTAGCACATGGCCGTCATCTCCCCTGATGTTAAGTGCTGATAATGCCGAAGATGGAAGCGCATTTTATCCGGAATGCTCAGCTACTGAAGCACTAGATAGTAGATATCTTATCTCTAGCTGCCGGAACACAACAATGCTACAAACATTGATGATTGAGGCGACATATAAGACCAAAACATTATAAAGGCTTTTTGTTTTATTTAATTTTTCCATTCTACGAGAATACTACTACAAGAATTAGGCATCTTACAGTGAAACACTTTTCTTATACAGTTTAATACTTGTCCCGATATTCAAGTTATTTAACTTTGCATTTTTATGTAGTTCTTATTTTTTTTAGTTTTATTTCGTTTATTTTGCTTTAGCATGGTCCTCAATGGATGGTAGATAAAATAGTTTTGTGACAATTGAAAAGTGCTTAAGTACTTAGTTGGTAAAAGTTATTTAATTAATTTAATTCATGCCATTATTCAAAACTTGGCATGATGTGTCGTCTTTCAATTTTGAAAATGGAGTCCTGGCATGCACCAAGCACTATATTCTTGAGTTTCTTGCGCCCATTCTTCTCCACAGCTAAAAAATAGACGTCCTGAATGGGTAGTAGGTAAAAAATTATGGACGATTCAAAAGCACTTTTCTAAAGTTTATTTGAATAAAGAATATTTGACTTTGACTTTGACTTTGACTTTGATATGACCTGTCAAACTCCGATCGCTATTTACCATATCTGTTTTAACATTGTTAGCGAAACTTTCAGATTCAACGTGAATAGGATATTCATCACCTAGACCTACCGTAGCCGTCGAATTCTGGTTGGAATATAGAAATATTCCAACCAGAATTCTGAGAGTTATCGCGTTCAACTATGCTGAGATCTCTCTAAGATGAGAAATCTCTGAGATTCACGAAGGTCTTTGTTAATTCAAAGTGTCGTTTCAATGTACATCAGTGGTTCTATTACAATTTCAGTTATAAGTATTCAACATAAATTCAAATGTTAAAAATATATATTATGTCTCTGTTTAACCAGTTTAGGAGTAAAACAAATGAAAGAAAAGCAAGACAATAAACGTAACGTCACTTTTTCAGAATAACACAATAACAATTCAGTTATAACTTGAAAAATTGAAAAACAAAGTACCTATGTAAAAATAATCTCTAAGCTCTTTCTTAATCCGACAATGAATCGTTCAAAACAAAATCATAAACGTTATTTTCCAAATTGTACCTTCGAAAGTTTCTTACCTGAGGCTATCAGAAAACACTTGAAGAATTATACAGTTTTAAGCACGAGTAAGCGTATACAGTGCGTGTCTATGAGAAATGTAGATCAATAATATTCTCATACATAACACAACGCTTGTGCGAGTGTTGTATCAATATCAAGACCACTCCGGCATTGCGGCTGAAACTTTTACCTAGAAGTCGACGCTCTCGAAAGATAATAATATATAAGATAATAATTTGTGATGCACGATCACGAATAACTAGTACATACATACATACATACATACATACATACATACATACATACATACATACATACATACATACATACATACATACATACATGCATACATGCATGCATACATACATACATACATACATACATACATACATACATACATACATACATACATACATACATACATACATACATACATACATACATACATACATACATACATACATATAATCACGCCTTTTTCCCGTAGGGGTACGCACAGACCACTTTTTTCCACTTGCTACGATCCATACATACTTGTTTCGCTTCGTCCACTTTCATTATTTCCTTCATACATGCTCAATAATAATGCTTCAATGACTAGTACCTACCAAAAACGTGTGACAGGTAAGTAAGTGTCTTTACTTTTATTCTTTAAGAGATACAATAACTATGTTTGGTTTATTTACAATAACAATAACTACCCATGGCTTATATGCAGCTATTTAGACGTATAATTTTGCCCAGCCCTATTCTTATTAAGAATAGTTATGTACTGTAACTTAAAGTTACCCAAATGTTAGCTTAACCAATTGAACCTGCAAATCCTACTTATTTAATTAAATTATACAATAACACACAAAGCTCCGATATTTTTTTTTCTTCTGAAAAGTAAGTAATTAAGTAAATAGACTATAACTGTCCCACTGCTGGGCAAATGCCTCCATCATTGAAATCAAGTCAACATTACAATTGATGGGTAATTGCTAAATCACCACTCTTTCCAAATACGGGTTAGTGATCACAAACCCGGGATACGCAAAATCTGAAACACTCTGTGCCCGATCTGGGAATTGAACCTGGGACCTTCGGGTAACGGGCCGAGCGGTTTGCCACTCGGCCACCGAGGCGTTACATGATATTTGATTTAATTGAATTTCGAATATTATCGGGATATCAACATTTAAACATCTGATTTTGGTCCCGTAGCTGAATGGTTTATTGATTAGGAATTGAGATTGAGGGCTTCCGGAGGGTCCTCAAAGAATTACCCTTCCCTTGATTTATTTTCCTTTCACAGAGAAGGATATATATTAATTAATTTTCATTATTCTTGCGGTGGCGACGAGTGACGACGTAATTTCAACATTGTTATAACATGTTATATTAATAAATTATATTGTAGTTGATTTACTCAGGTAGCATGAAAAGTTTTAATTTTACTTCATGATTACGGTTATATTGTAAAACATACAATAAATAAATTAGAAACATGAATAGTTCCGCTAATTAAATTATTTTTGTACACTTATTGTGGCACACTTATTATCGTCTTCCTTGAAAAAAAAACGATTGTAACTATTTTCCTGACCGCAGGGCCGATACCTGAATTACGAAGTTTCTCGTAAATACAGGTTATTTACGAGAAACTTCCTAGTTCAGTAATCGGGCCGCCACAACCTGTAAATTGTACCAATCTAATTTTCTTTGTAACCATAATATTTTGTATGTTGATTGTGGTGTGAAATAAAAGTTACTTACTTACATATTATATACCTATACCAGATCACACACTAGTGTGATTTTGTATGGTTGAAGTCTTCACGTAATATAAAATATATAATTTATGTAAGAAATTGATGTATGTGTGTTAACTGTGTTACATTACATTCCTTACACTCTTTAAATGTTGCTTAGTCTGTAAACTACGTACGGTCGACCACTGTGCTACCACTAGTAATAATAATTTCACAACTTCATTGCGGTGGCCTGTATTCTTTAAGCTAGTTTTTTTTTTGTAAGTTTTAGTGTTCTGTGATAAACGGTGTTGGTGTACTTTTATAAATTCATGTAACTATTTTATTATGAATGTTCATTGTTACACTGTTTGTTTGCCCAAATAAAAAAAAATAAAAAAAATATATATATAATTTTAGGCAAAAGAAATTCCGAACAAATTACAATAAGCCTTTATAATTTCTTTAGATTACAAAGTAAGATAAGATAGTGTTGATTTATTTCAGCGAGTTGGACAGAGCCATATTCGACTTTATTCATTCGACATACTCTGGAAAAGTAAAAAGACTACATTACGTGACAATCCACGTTGTTAGTATTAATTACTATAGTTTGACTTTGTTTTTCTTAAACAATTTTTGACTTTTATTAGAGTACTGTAGTGGTACTGTATGACATTGTGGAAATTTAACTTATACCAGATGTAAATTTGATATATTAGATTTGTTTATTTGTTTTGTTTTTTTACATGTTGTAGTTGTCTTCTATATTTTTTGTGTTTATTTGTAATGGAAAGTGTCCTGCTATGATAGGGCATTTTCCAATTTTTATTTTTTTTGACGCTGTAAGGGAGAAAAGAGCTGGACACTTGCTGAGTTTCTTGCCGGTTCTTCTCAGTGCAAGATCTCCCGCCCAGAGTAGACTTACGAACCGATGGCATAGCGACATTCATAAGAGCTACTTGTAGCCTAAACTGAATAAATGATTTTTGAATTTTTTTTTTTGAATCAGAGTATGCGTCAATTAAACAAAAATACCAAAGTACCCAATTATTTCATCTCTAATAAATGATTTTCATTTCATTTCGATTATCAAATACCTCAAGAGACGCGGGAGCACTGGGCCGCTCAGCTGTCATAATCAAACATAGGCCTAAATTTGGGGTGAGGCAGGAGGGGTTCATTCCCCCCTAACAACTCTCGGAATTTTGCCGCCAAGCAGTTTTGGTTTGCATTGCTGTGTTCCGGTTTGAAGGTTGTTAGCTTAGTAAACTTATGCAGTTTATACAACGTAACCTTACGCTCTGGTCAAATTTTGGAAATCCCTATAACAATACCTCTTAGAAATACTTTTAAGTTATTTTTTTTTAATTAGAGGATAAAACAAAGATCTAAATTTTCTAACAAATGTAACTACCACTGACATTTATTGACCACCGTCATTGGCAATGATTGATACAGTATGTTATTTAAGTGAAGTATAGCTTTTAGTAGCATAAGTAGAGTGATACAATAAGTTGACATTAACATGACACAAACGTGTGTGCGTGTGTTAAGTATCTATGACAATTGCAGCTTCAAAGTAGAATCAGACATGAAACAAATGTTATGTGCATTTAATGTTACATAAACGGTATATGTTCATACAGGCTGCTCTAAAGTGATTATTTTAAAAACAATTTTGTTCAGTAAATTCTGGACCGATTAATAAAATAAAATAAAAAAAAAAATTTCTTTATTTTCCACCAGAATATTACATGTTTTGTAAAACAGCGAAGTAAATGTTTCTTATAGGTAAAAGAGAAAATTGGAATAGGAAAAACATATAATATTTGGGAGGACTGGAGCCTAGGATAGGATAAACCTGAATTTCAGGTCTCCAGGAATTGATATGTTATGATACTTCTCATATTAAGCAGAAATACCTTAATGCACGTGTAGTTGTAATATTTATTCAGATGCTAGGGTTACCCTGTATACCTACCACCAACACATCCGAGTACGAAGTGAGATAACTGAGATAACTGAGATACCTCAAGTTTCTGTCCTCTGGCTCTGACACTGGCGGTCTAACCACTTCAGAGGTGGCTAAGAATAACGTACATAAACAATACTGATTAATTATTGTTCCACAATTTTGTAAAAAAAAGCTTATTAGATCCCCCTGTTATATAGCGGCTAGCACGTACCTTGCTAGCTGCTAGAACAGCTTCTAATAAAATACCTATTAATTAACTGATCGAATCAACCGCTGCAAAATAAATCGATCAAGTAATCTGTACCAAGAAACCAGACTTACAGTATTGGACCCTTATTGAATGCGAGGCGACGGCAAGCTGTAAACACAACATTCCATGAAAGCTGTAGGTAGAAGTGTGCTGAATTATTTATACTTATTCTCTTGGATGAAGGTCTCCGTGGTAACAGGAGGTTATAACCCTGTCCGCTACGTGGTCTGTGATTATCTAATTTTCTCAATCAAAGCCTCTTAATAATTGTTTGTTATTGAACATTTATATACCATTAGAAAATCATTATTTACAATATTTTACAATTGAACTTAAATTACATAGTTCACAATATAAAACATCATTAAGAAATTTGCTCATAGTTACCCTGCAATCGGCATTATAAACTTAAATATTAGGAAAACTACAAATTCTATGGTCTTGCTTTAGATAAACTATTACATTTCGAAAGTAAATGGCCTCCCATAGGGTTTATACTTTCTCTATTAGCCCTTACCATATCCTTTTACTACTACACTTCAGGGCACTTGGACGGAGCCACAGTCTCCACCAAGCCACTGAAGCTGGAGCTGGTGAAAAAAGGGGCGAGCTTGTTGCATTACCGAAGAAACTAGGCTGACGAAGTAACGCAGTCCGGACTCTTCAGCGACAGATTCATTACTTTTCGACCCCAGACCCATTAGAGGTATTCTGTACGAGCTTACAGCAAGGATCCATTACTAACATTGCAGATATCTTGCCTACTAACCAACCCTTTTTATTTACCCCTCATTTTATTATTGTTTTTATGTTTTTTCTTTATCAAGTAGTTACTTTTGTCGACCAAACTGACCTCAGTGGCGGTAGCTAAAGTAACATTAAGAAAACGATAGCGAAGTTCGAAAAGAATAAAATGTATGGGATTGACATAAGATTGACCACGTGATTTAGCGCGGCTTATGTCAATCCCATACATTTTATTCTTTTCGAACTTCGCTATCGTTCTCTTAATGTTACTTTGGCTAAGCCTACAGGACTCCTGGTACCCTTATTGTCTTTGCAATAGTGTTGTTTGTTTATTTATTATATAGTTTATTACATAATATAATATATATTACGTAATAAATTTGTTTATATATAATTGTAAATCCCCAACATTGCATTGTTTGATTTTATTTTATGTAATTAAATACCTTATTTTGTTAACTGTGAAGCGATTTTTTTAAGCCCACTGGAGGAATAGAAGGTCCCCATTACATTTAGCTTAATGCCATCAACTCATTAATATGAGGCAAAGCTTGTGCCCAGCTGTGGGACGCTTATAGGTTGACTGTAATCCTTACCCCAATTCACAAACAAACACTTTTTACTTAAGTATTCTTTTTGTCTCTTAAATCCAACACTTTTAAGGTCAACAACAAGTCGCCTAATCCGACTTATTGTGCTGAACTGGAGGATTAGGGTTGCGCAGTTCGTTAATGCCTTCAAACGTTCTGCTACAATCCGATAGTGACTAAGTTTTTCTGTTACAAAAATTCAGTTTCCCACTCGACGCCATGAATTTTATACACGCAGTATGTACTATGGCGGTCTCGAACGCTTTACCGGTTTGAAGAAATGTTCGTGTGCAAGCGCCGGTCGCGCCGCTAACCCTATCCCTAATCGTTTGCGCGATTTACTACGATTTACTATGATCAATTCATCATCAGCTCATTCTATGTCCCCACTTTTGAAACACGAGTAGGGGCACGAGCCTTCCCTATGGATTGATAGGGAGAACGGGCCCTAAACCACCACGCGGGTTTAGTGCGGATTGGTGGTTGTTAACGACTGCTAATGCAGCCGGGACTAACGTCTTTACGTGCCTTCCGAAGCACGGAGGAGCTCGAGATGATAAAGTTTTGGTCACCCATCCGATGACCGGCCTTTGTGAAAGTTGCTTAACCTCAGCACTCGCAACCGGGCGCGTTAAATGACCAATTAGAGACAAACAAACACAAACAAACTCGTTTTTTTGTTACCGCCCGCAGTGTGCATTTTTCATTCTTAGAGTACTTTTAAGTAAGTATTATAAATACATTATGGATGATAATTTTAAGCCCTTTAAGTATTATAATAATAATAATTATTAACGAGATGATGGTTACGGTTAATTACGAACGCTGGGTGAAGTGTGCTTGTGTCAAAAGGCGATTCATACCACGAGCTGTTCGGATTACCGTATAAGCTTAAACATTTTTTTTTATTTGGGCAAATCGAAACACGTTTAACAAAAAAAAAACTTATTATTTTGTTCCAACGATACAGTTGGAATAAAATGTATAAAAGGATCTTAGTTATTGTTAACTAGTTATAAGATAACTTCTACCTTCGACCTTATTTTTAAGTCATCTGATTTTGTTTTATTATAGTTTTAATGTCAAAATTACACAACTCAAACGATATATTCTAATCTGTATAGAAATACAGTTAATGTTATTTTAATAATGAATTATTTAGATATTTATGAATCGTCTTTAGCGAGGATCTTCTACGCAATCAGGGTAGTCTTGTCGTGAATATGCCGCTCACGCAAAACCGACTGCTATCTAATTATTTTGCATCTTTCAATAAAATTTTAATAAACTATAATAAAGAGGTAACGTTTGTGATAATGTTAGTTTGTTTGTTTGTTTGTTTGTCGGGGCTTATCTCTGGAACTACTGGTCCAATCCCTAAAAATATTTGACTGATAGAATGCTACATACCTTGCGGGTAACATAGGCTATGTTTTATTTTGATAAAGATAAGTCTTCAGCTCGAAATCTTTAAATTTGCAAATGAAGTCGGTAAAAAAAGCACTGCTTAGCTGCTTCGTTAGTACGCTGTCCAGACGGATGGTATTACATGAAAATAATGTACTACAACATTATTATGCATTAGAAGATCTAAAACAGAGTCAGCGACACGATATATCTAGCTGTTATTTTTAAGCCATAATAGGGTCATATTCTAAATTTTTGTAACTTTTGTAAAGAAAATCTTAGCGTCCTAGGTCTATAGTAACAAAAGTATTCACAGTTATTTTATAGAAAATGCTCTAGCGTATGACGACAAGTTATAAAATGGTGATGTAGCCTTTTCCGCACATAAATATTATTTAAATATATATTAAAAGTGAAATAAAATTTTAGACCGTAGTGCTCTCCATACAAATATCCTTGTCCCAAAATAGTCTAGCGTAACAAAAAATGACGGTTTTTCTTGCATCGGATATTTCTTAAAACTTGGTCTTAAATTACAAATTTTTCGATATTAACATAAGCGTCAACAATATTAATTTATGTTAGTTATTCATTCTTGTTATGGCAAAAATAGGTAGAATTTATTTTTTTACAGAAGGGATCACTTTTGTTTAGCATTAACCAATCAGGCAGCTGAGCTTTGACATTTGGCCATCTTGTCGGCATCCATTTTTTCTGAAAAAACATCAAGCGTTTCGTCGTCTAGAAAAGTGTTCCTTTTGTTTATTGCGACATTTCTTGCACGGTAAGTTTATGATTAATGGTATCGCCATTTTTATAGTATTTGTTTGCTCGAACAATAAGTAATAACGGTTTTTAACAAAAGAGCTATTGATGTAATTTTAGGTTATTTACGATATATTCAAACAGTGATTTTATTTCATTTTTGTGACAGTTTGTTACATATTTTGGTAACGTTACAAAGACGACGTAACAAAAAATAAGTAAGGGTACTTATTGCATAATGTAATCCTAACTAATATTATAAATGCGAAACTCACTGTATTCTTTAAGCTTTCTTTTTCTAACAATTATATTTTGATAATAAACAAACATTTTAACAAAAAAAAAACCGACTTCAAAAATTATTGTGTAGTTTAGTTTGTTCAATTTACTTGCAAGAAACAAATAAAAAAATATATTTTTAGACTGCTTACTTAAGCAATCTAAAAATATTTTTTTGTATGAAATGAAATGAAAATGAAATTTTGACTACAAACGATAAGATAATATATCTTATTATAGATAGCTATACAATCATTTTATTAGGAAAATATATAGGTACAATTATTGATAATTTTGGTGCCAACCAACGAAGTGTTTGGAGCCGGTGCCAGTCCGCGTTTGTAGTCAAAATTTCATGCATAAGATTGAATGTACTATTAAGATTATAATAGTATGTCGTTAAATGTTTATATTGAAGTTACCTTGGCTGGCACCGACTCCAAAAATAATTATAATCATCTTGCAAGTAAATTGAACAAACTAAACTACGCAATAACGTTTTTCATGTTAAAAACTTTGACTTTCATGGTGATTTTAAAGTGTACTTATTAGGCACAATACATTAATCTTTACTAAAAATAAATAAATAAAGTTTCATCATCTGAGTAATTTCATGACGATAAAATTTGCTGTTGACAGCATCTAATGTGGTCCCTTAGTTCTGGAAATATTGCGAAATCAAAAATAAGTCACAGAGAAATTCGTGTAAATTTTATTATTTTCCTTTTTGACCATCTACTTTAAAGGTAGTGTTGAGCACCGAAGTGTCGCTACTTTTCTTTATTAAAACAATAATATATTTTTATTGGCATTTACTTCAACAACATATCATAAACTGACAAAATCATTCTTCTAAAAAACGTAAAAAGAACATATATTCAAAAAAGTATAAAAATGTATATAAAACATATCAAAAGAGGTTTTCTGTCGTCAACATGGCACCTCACGGTGCAAAGCACCCAATAATTAAGCGACAGTTGGCAGCGGCACCAGTTTTCTTACTGGACGACGCAAAATTCCCCCTTTCGTTGCGATGTCGACACATCTAATAATTTCTCGTGACCCAGGCCAAACAGCGCTTACTCTGCCTCGCGGCCATGTTTCTCTAGGAAGGGAGCCGTCAGCAATTAAAACAAGATCCCCTACCTTCAGCTGTACTTTTGGTTGAGGGGGTGTGCTGCGCCTTGGAACCAATGTTGGCAGGTATTCGTCAACCCAACGCTTCCAAAAATGATCAGCTAATCTAAGACCCTTCTTCCACTGATTTCGTCCACACAGATCATCATCGGACACAGGGTGCACAGGTGGTTCGTTGGTAGCGGAGCCGATCAAAAAATGATACGGCGTCAGAGCCTCAACTTCGTGCGGTTCCACCGAAACTTGGGTAAGAGGTCTAGAGTTGATTAAGGCTTCGGCTTCCAATAAGAGCGTGTGTAGGGTCTCCTCACGCGGTGACCGTTCCTTTAGAGTGACAGATAGCGCGGTCTTTACGGATCTTACGAGTCTTTCCCAGGCTCCTCCCATTGACGGGGACACAGGAGGAATGAACTTCCAGATAATTTTTTGGTTAGCCGCAAACTCGTATATCTCACTGAGTTTATTGTTGGCTCCAACAAAGGCAGTTCCGTTGTCTGACATGATCACAGATGGACAACCGCGCCTGGCTATGAATCGTTTTAAAGCCATTATAGCGGAGTCGGTTGTGAGGCTTGCTAAGATCTCCAAATGTACTGCTCGAACCGTTAGACACGTAAACAAGGCGACGTAGCGTTTCTCGGTTCTTCTACCGATAGTGATAGTAACGGGACCGAAGTAGTCAAGGCCGACATTTGAGAAAGGTCTCTGATGATGGGCGAGTCTCGCTTCAGGAAGGTCCCCGGTCAAAGGTGTTGTCGGTTGAGCCTTTCTTATTCGACAGAAGAGACATAATTTGGCAGCTTTCTTAACGGATGGTCTCAGATTGACGATAAAGAATCTACGTCTCAGTTGGTTTACCACTGTCTCGTTATTCGCATGAGCGGCCTTTTTGTGCAGGTACGCGATCATAAGCTGAACAATATGATGTTTGCCGTCTAAAATAATGGGGTTAGGTTCCGTATCTACGCCTTGAGCCCGTGGAATCCTCCCGACGAGGCGGAGAAGGTTGTCTGAAGATCGATGAAATTCAAGGTTCTTTAATCTCGAGTTTGTTGAAATGGGTCTAGTCTGCGTTAATTCGTTGGGAAAGTTATCTAACTGAGACCTAAGGAATAGCCTTTTCTCGGCTGCTTCAACGAGATCCGCAGTCAGAGGATGAAAGTTCTTCGTGCTTAAGAGTTCTTTCTTCAAGTTTAATTTTGAATTTTTACAACTTAAATTCAAACGGAATCGAACTAATTTAACGAATTGTTGAACACGAGCCGTAGCACGGACTAAACGCAACCACTCTGAAAACCTTGAGTGATCCGCAACAATGACTTTAGCAGAAATGGAGGTCCTATGAACCAGCGAGCGGAAGTGTTAAATTTGAATGTGCAGGGGCGCGTAGCGTCATCCACAACATTATCGGAAGTTGGAACGTAACGCCAGTTGGCAATGTCTGAAATTTCCGCGATTTCACCAACCCTATGCGCAACATAGGGCTTAAAGGTACGGGCGTCGCTGCGCAACCACCTAATCACTGTCATAATCACCTAATCAATCGGACCAAAAGGTAATTTTGTGCGGTTTGTGCTTATGAGCTTGGATGATAAAATTTGCAAACCTTGCAGCTATTAGGGCTGCTGGAAGCTCAAGCCTGGGCATAGACACAGGTTTTAAAGGTGCAAGCCGAGCTTTACCACCGATTAAAGCGAGTCGAACCTTGTCACTGCCAAAACTCAAACGCCAATAAGCGACGCAAGCGTACGCATGCTCACTAGCATCAGCGAACACGTGTAACTCCAAATCAGGTTTCTGGTGATACAACAGTCCCTGATACCAACGAGGAACCGAACAGGCGTTTACTTCCGAAAGGCATTGTAGCCAGGACAACCATTTCAAAACGGTGCTAGCAGGAAGTGGCTCATCCCATAACACACCTGTTCTCCATAGTTCTTGGAACATAATACGTCCTTGGACGACAATTGGAGAAAGAAAGCCAAGAGGATCGTACACTCGCATTAATAATGAAAGGGTTAATCTTTTGGTTAGTTGCGAAGGAGTCTTATCGGGCACACTAGTTCGAAAATACAGATTGTCCTCTACTATGTTCCAAGATAGACCTAAAATTTTTATGCAATCTGATGAAGATGAGCTTGATGAAGAGGACGATGGATCCAAACCTACTTGAGGTGTGGTGAGATTACATAGCTCAGGTGGTAGTAAAGACAAGGCTTCAGGTTTATTTGAAACCCATGATCTCATCTCAAAACCTGCCAAGCTATGCACCTTGACTATTTCGGCTGCCAGACGAGCGGCTTCATAAACGTCATCCAAACTTCTAAGGTAATCATCCATGTAATGATTATCTACAATGGCACGTGAGGCGTCAGGATACTGGTGACAGTGATCTAGTGCATTTTTGTTTTTCAAAAAAAGTGCAGTGCATGGACTAGATGTTGCACCAAAAATCATTGATGACATTCTGTATACTAGAATGGGCGATGAAGGGTCGCTACGCCACAGGAAACGCTGCGCATCACGATCGCGTTCACGGATTTTAATTTGAGGGAACATTTCACGAATATCCGCATTTAGCGCTACGCAACCTTCCCGAAAGCGCATTAAAATTGCGACCAGGTTTTGCAACAAGTCGGGTCCCGACAGAAGCATAGAGTTAAAACTTGTTAAAACTTATTCCCAGAAACTTAGCCGCGGCATCGTGAACAATTCTTAACTTACGCTTCTGAGGGTGGAAGACTCCAAAATGTGGCAAATACCAAGTTATACCTTTGGGAGTTTCAGTACAAACTTCCGCGTAGCCCTTGTCTAAAGTAGCCTGCATATTCAGGCGGTAGGCTTCTGCATATTCAGGCTCCTTTTGAAACTTCCGTTCAAGGCTCTTAAATCGTGATAAGGCTAATTCATAATTATTTGGAACTCCGGTTAAACTGTCCCGCCAGAGGAGGCCAGTTTCAAAGCGTCCTCCAGGGAGACGCTGCGTAGTATTTTCAAGTATTTCTATTGCGCGAGTTTCACTTTTTGTGCGGTAATCTTTTTTTTCAATGCCAATAGAATCTAACTTGTAATTTTCCTTGATGAGTGTCTCTACGGATTCGCTTTCGTCGAGAAGACAATGGTTTACGAACTCAACTGGCCTTGATTTACTGGAAGAGAAACCATACAGAACCCAGCCTAACGGAATGCGGGTGGCAACTGGCTGTGACTTAGTACCATGGCGTACGGCAAGGGGCACACTCAGATGCCAGTTGTCAACCCCGATGATCAGCGAGGGTTTTGCTTGATCATAACACAACTCTTCAACTAAATCCGATAAATAACTGTACTGAGAGATATCACCTGAGGCAATCGACTGACAGTTAGTTATGTCTAACTTAGACATAGCGCGAACATTAGAAATTTCGAATGATGTCTCGCTATGTTTACCTTTGATGTTCAAGTTCACAAATGAAACGTCCGAATTTTTGAAAAGTCCTCCTATGCAATTTATTCTAATGTGACCTTTGGGTCCCACTGCACCGATCTCTTTAGCCACTGTCGAATCTATTATAGTCGCTGTTGAGCCATCGTCCAGAAGAGCGTAAATGTTCACTGAACCGAGTGGACCACTAACTGTTACCGGGATCACTTTTAGTAACGGACGAGGACGACCAATGGTCTGCTGCGAAGAGGTTCATCCCATAACACACCTGTTCTCCATAGTTCTTGGAACATAATACGTCCTTGGAAGACAATTGGAGAAAGAAAGCCAAAAGGATCGTACACTCGCATTAATAATGAAAGGGTTAATCTTTTGGTTAGTTGCGAAGGAGTCCCATCGAGCCCGCAAGAGCGAGCTAAATTTACCTATGATAGTATTAGAGAGTTCAGGAGAGGCCAAGTATTCAATTTGGTTGAGTACGCGAATGGTTTCTACGCACCGGCGTACTCGACAGGCAAACTGGCACAAATCCTTACCCCCATCAATATTCGAAATCCTAGGCAAAGCTTTGACCTGAGCTGTCTCGTGCAGGATAATGTGCTCGGGACGACCGAATCTAGCCTCCAAGGCGCTCATGATCACGTCTGGGTCTTGCGCAGAGGCTAAAAGCCCGCCGACTTCGTCCCTGGCTACACCCCGCAAAGCAAAATTTAACCTAGCTTGGTTTTCTAAAGGAGAAAACCCAGCTTTAGTGAAATCAAAAGTTCTTTTAAATAGTAGCCAGTCCTGGATACGCCCATCGAATAAAGGAAGCTTTAGGTCACTCACCCTCGGCGACTGCTGCTTCGATGCGGCCAGGCTATATAGTCTGTATAGTCCCTGTGTGGTGCCGGGGATAAAGAATTGCACCACCCCATCTCTTCCCGTGGGTGTCGTAAAAGCCGACTAAGGGACCATTCCAGAGGATGGGCAGCAGCATCTCTCTGAGGTTACCCTCAACCTACTGCGATCGCCAACCCGCCTGCCAAGCGTGGCGATTACGGCAAATACCCTCCATGATTATTTGGGGGAGGCCTTTGTCCAGCAGTGGACGTCTTTTGGCTGAGATGATGATGATGATGATGAACCTTATAGACTAAAAACAAGCCCTACCTAAAATCATTACCGAGAGTTCACCGTTCGAGAACAATCGGATAAATGTAATAAATAATTAAGAAAACTCATTGGTACATGGCCAGTCTAGGGCTACATTTCTTAGATTTACAACCATCAACTTCACAAAAATTGCCAGGCGCGGGCGGCATTGTTTTTATATTATTAAAACGAGATTTAAAATCACACAATTACTATTTACAATAATCTAAACCACACAAATGTCAATCAACATTATATATTGAACTTATTCACTATTTACAGTATTTAATAATAATCACAGCAGAGTATAACGTAATATTTCTTCAACTAGTCAAATCAAGAATTCTGTCCCTGCTATTGACTTGGGATTACGCTCAATCCTAAGAAATTTATGGCTTAATTTTGCCTTCCATCAGGTAGTGGACGGCATTGGTGCTTATCACTGCTGTCCGATCCCAAGAGTAAATCGCAGGGCAGTATACCTTGAGCCACACACGCACTTTTTTATTTTTTTATTATACTACTTCCTCCAACAGGATCGGAGCCTTTTTTATTACGTTAGTTCTCTTTTATTCAAGTTCTATCATTTATGCCTCTCGTACTTATATTCCACATTCCACACATTCATCGATCACCTTTCATTCTAAGCAGTGGGTGTAGTATTTGAACTTGGGGAATGATATTTTTTTGCACACAGTTTTTATTTTATTAAAGTACTCTTTAATAAAATAAAAACTGTGTGGGACACAGGTTAATTTTACGTATAGTTTCTTATGACTACTTTTTTCATAACTATAATGTTTCCCATTTTTGGGCCGGCTTAATATTTCTTATTTCTAATCTTATATATAAAATTGTTACAAACTTAAAATTATTTTTTTATATACTAAAAGCTGTCTTTCAATGACCGTTAAATTATATAACCATTTACCTATTGACATAAGAGATTCATTGACATTAAATACGTTTAAATTTAAATTGAATGCTTTATTAAAGGAACAGAGATTTTATAGTGTTAAAGAATATTTGGGACATAAATTTTTATATTGATTTTTAATTTTTAGTGGTCATGAGTTGTTTATGATATAGGTATTTTAATTACTTATTCTTTTTTATATTCGCATGCCTGCACGGCGAAATATGTAAACAATTTATTGTTTTTCAATTTAACACCTGTACTACCTACCATGTTTCAAGTGAATAAATGATTTATGATTTAAGATTTATGATAACTTATGTTTTATTTAATGAATATGCATACTTACACGTGTATGTATGCTATTCTTATTTTTATTGATCTATACTAATTAATTTGTTACACTTTATTTCTTAATCTAACAATTTTAACTACCTTGATGACCTTGACACAATATTTTAAAAACAGTTCTCTTTGCTCGCCCGCTATGAGATCGGCAAAATTGCTAGGCTTAACCGCCATGCCAGAGCGTCTAAAGGGCACTCGGAGAGGATGTGTGGGAGAGGATCCAAGACACATGACGGGCTATCCTTACACTTGAACCTGTTCAAGTATGCGGAGAACCCGCCGTTACCCGTGAGCCCGTGAGAGCCTGTGTGGTGAGGTGTGTATGCGTCAGCTTTCGGGTGGTGTGGAATGCTGTTGTGGCGTTGAGGAAGAATAATTTTGTAACCTCGGCGGTGCTGCTGGACGCGTACAAGATAATATTTAAGGACTGTACTTTAAGAAGTACGAAATTGGGGTGCCGAAATGGGAAGGTGCCTAAACGAAACTAAGCTTACCTTTCGTTCCATTTGTCAAGAGATTCATTTCTGATGCATCTCTTGACAAATGAAATAGGGCACATGTCGTAGGCCGGTTTCTTCTTGGACTTTATAGCGGCTTCCTTGGCAAGTTGGTCGGCTCTCTCGTTTCCTTCCAACCCCGCGTGCGCTTTGATCCAATACAGAACAACAGCACACACGCACTTAACTCATGCTTGCATATGTACATACACTCTTCATTTGCGTTTTGCAATTCATTAAGTTCTTAGATTACCTCTTGCTTGCTTATCTTATTTTTATTATTATTATACTCGTATACTTTAACTTAATTTTTCTTAGAAAATTCGGACATAGATTAGTACTGTATGACATTGTAAAAATTTAAATTAGTACCTGATGTAATTTTGCCAAACTTAAACATTTTTAATTTTGTTGTTTTTTTGTGTGTTGTGATTGTCCTTTATTTTATTTTTTTGTGATGGAAAGTGTCCTTTTATGATAGGGCACTTTCTAATATTTTTGACGCTGTAAAGGAGAAAAGAGCTGGACACTTGCTGAGTTTCTTGCCGGTTCTTCTCAGTACAAGATCTCCCGCCCAGAGTAGACTTACGAACCGATGGCATAATGACGTTCATAAGAGCTATTTGTAGCCTAAACTGAATAAATGATTTTGAATTTTGATTTTTTTTTAATTTTGCACTGTCCAATAATTAATTTATTTATTATTTGTTATTGTCAAAATCGTACTGTGTATTTTTTGTTTGTGACGAATAGCCACATTGTTACCCTGCTAACCCGAGAATTGACCCCCACGAGTCAGGCCTAGCCTAGTGTGGGAGTCATTGAGTACACTCCTGTAACATGGCTTACTATTATTTTTTGGTAAATAAACATTTTCATTTATCATTTTCATTTCATTTTCATAAATTTAAAAACACGTCGGTGGCCGAGTGGCAGATCGCTCGGCCCGATACCCCGGGTTCAATTCCCAGGTCGGGCCCAGTCGGGCGGTCGGGTCGGGTGTTTCAGATTTTCGATGCTTAGCCCGGGCTTGTGATCACAAATAATAAGGGGATATTTGGCAAGCGTTATGATTGACCCTAGAACCTTATTTATTATTAATCCTCTCCATCCCTAGGTTGCCTGGAAGATATCGCTTTTAGTCATAAGGCCGCCATTTGTACCACTCCAATTTCAATTTTAAATTGTTTGTGAAAATATAAGTGTTTTTTTTTATGTGTATAATAAAGTACCTATTTTATTCTTATTCATAACCTAGTAAGTATATAATAAAATCTGTTGCAAATATACCCAGAATATTATGCACATGATCTAAAACAGGTTAGCGAGCTGAGTGCGGATACCACCTGAAATTTTCGTCAAAATCGGGTCAAGGGCGCGTAATTCACGTTTATGTAGGTATATAAGCAATGGTGAAATGTCCTCGAGCTTTGTATTCGAAAACAATGCCATTATTTACTTAAAACTCAAACCTTGAAATATCGAGACGTGGACTACAAACCTGGCTAATGACGAATGTTATAAAAACGTATTCATTATTTATTTATTTTAATAAAAAAGTAAATAGCTTATGACGGTCTCACTGCTGAGCGAAGGCTGCATCATTGAAATTATGTCAGTTGGGTGATGGCTTAATCACCATGCTTGTCAAGTGCGCCTTGGTGATCACAAACCCGGACTATGCATCGAAAAATCCGAAACATGCTTTGCCCGACCTGGGAATTGAACCCGGGACCTTCGGCTATCGGGCTGAGCGCTCTGCCACTCGGCTACCTAGGCGTTTACCTTATATTTATAAAAATTTCACGTTCAACACAAAATTTTCCAAACAGCCAGAAGCAATTATCAATTCTCTCATCCGTTATTTTTCACATTAATAATTGGTGGTGGATGGATTCCTGTTAAAGCGCAATAAAGTTATTTCAATAAATACCTAAAAAAAGTTCTCTTTTATTTAAAAAAAATGTCCTGATTTCAATGATGGAAGGATTTTACCAGCAGTCAAATAAAAGCTACTACTAACTTAGGTAATTGTCAACAAATACCGTCATCGAACCAAAAGCATAATGTCATCAAAACTTGACACTATAATCTATACTACTATATGTATATAAATCTGTAGGCTCTGTGTGTACATGCAATTTTTCTGACAAATTTTGGGATAAATATTCATTTTATGACTCACTGACACCAATTATACGATTTTTGAATTTTTATCTGTCTGTCTGTCTGTCTGTCTGTATGTCCACTCTTAACTCAAGAACGGCTTGACCGATCTTGATGAAAATTTTTATGTAGTAATAACATGCGGTTGTGCAAATGATAGGCTATAAAAAAAAAGAAAAAAAAAGTTTACGCTTAAAATGTGTATGTAGTAAGAATATGCGATCGTGCAAATAATAGGCTATAAAAAAAAATTATTCACTAGCTCACGCTCAGCGAAGCGGGCGAGTTTGAACTGGTTTGGTATGGCTACCAACAGAGAGAGATGGCGTGCAAAGGGAGAGGCCTACACTCAGCATTGGGTGGCGACGGGCTGAAGAAGAAGAAGAAGAAGCGGGCGAGTAACGGCTCTTGATGAAAATTTGTATGTTACTCCTGATGTATAGCTATGCTACCCTACTATACCCTACCTACCTACAATACAAGATACAAGTGTAGTGTCATGTCTTTTGTCAAACAGTAATAAACCGGCTCGGTTACTAAGCGGTCGTTTCATTGCACTCCCCTACACATCAGTGGCGACGAGGATAATTCGATTACCCTACAACAAAAAAAAAAAAGAAAATGTCTTATATCGGGAATTTGAACAATTTCGACTATAAAACGTGCGATTGGGCCATTTTTAAAGGTAGATTGACTCAATTCTTGAAAATTAATAATGTGACCGAAGGTAATAAAAGTGCAATTCTCATCACGTATCTTTCGGATGAGTCTTACCGGCTACTACGGAACATCGCGTACCCGAGCGAACTGGGAAGTTTAAGCTTCGAAAAGTTGTGTGAATTACTCGACGGGCATTTTAAGCCGAAACGCTGTTCATACGCAGACAAAGCAAAGTTTTACGGAGCCACTAGAAATCCAGGCGAAACCTTAGGAGAATGGGCGGCGCGATTGAGGGGACTCGCAAGCTTCTGTGAGTTTGGCACTGCCTTAGAAACATTCATAACGGATCATTTTGTCCTTGGTCTGGGTGCTGGCCCGGAGCGCAATAGATTATTTGAGCAAGATGCCTCGAAACTAACGCTGGCGCAGGCGCTGGAGATGGCCGAGCAGGCCGAGTGCGCAACGCAAGCGAAAGCATACATTAAAGATGTTGCTTTCACCTACAAGGAAGAACCCATTTTTCGTTCAAAACATGAGGTTGGTCGTGATCGAGTTCGTGGCGGTAGATCATCGTCACCAGGATCTAACCAGCGTGTACAAAATGTTCGTTGCAGTGTTTGTGGGTTGAAAAATCATAACGAAAACCAGTGTCGTTTTAAAAATTATCGGTGCCAAATCTGTGGTGTAAAAGGCCATTTAAAAAAAGTGTGCGGTAATAAAAATAAAAGTGCTCGAGTATATAACATCGATAACAATTCCGAAAACGATGAGGGCGAAGCCTGCTGCAAGGAGTGTCACAATTTTAACTTGAGGTATGTGACGGACAAACCTATTAAATTATCTGTCAAATTAGGTCAAAAATGTATTTTAATGGAATTGGATTCAGGTTCTGGTACGTCTGTCATTTCAAAAAAACTTTATGATGAATTGTTTTTGAGTTATAGGTTATGTAAAGGTGATATAAAAATGTGTTTATATAACGGACATAAAATAACGCCTTTAGGTTATTTTATGGAAAATGTAACATTTAATAATCACACAAAACTATTAAAAATCTACGTAGTAGAAAACGGGGGACCCCCACTACTCGGTCGTGATTTTATGTCCGCCTTTCAATTTGTGCTAACTTCTAGATTAAATAATAATATGAGTATAATTACAAAAACAAGTAATGTACAACAATTGCTGGAACAATATTCCGATTTATGGCGCGACGAATTGGGTACCTTCAATAAGTTTAAGGTAGACCTACAGCTAAAAAAAAATGCGTTCCCAAAATTTTTTAAGCCTCGTATTGTACCATTTGCATTAAAATGTAAAGTGGAACAGGAATTAGAGCGCTTAGTTAAATTAGGTATTTTGGTACCGGTAACTCATTCTCAATACGCTACTCCCATTGTACCCGTCCTCAAAGAGAACGGTAAGGTTCGAATAGCAGGCGATTTTTCTGTTACCTTAAATAGGGATCTCCTTATTGATAAATATCCCCTCCCAAGGATCGAGGAAGTATTTGCTAAAATAGGTGGTGGGGAACGGTACAGTAAATTAGACCTCAAAAACGCGTATAATCAATTCGTCTTAAGTGAGGGTTGTCAGGAGCTCACCACGATCACAACATCGAAGGGGCTGTTTAAATACACTCGTCTCGTGTATGGACTAGCCAACGCTCCAGCTATTTTCCAAAAAGCTATGGAAACGCTCCTTTCAGGAGTTGAGGGTGTGAGTTGTTGGCTTGATGATATCTGTATCACTGGTCCTGATGATATTTCACATTTGAACAGGCTCCAGGAAGTCCTTAAACGTCTAAGAGACGCAGGGCTTCGACTGCAGAAAGAAAAATGTGAATTTTTCAAAAATAACGTCACATATCTAGGTTACGTTATTGATAAAAACGGACTACGTACATCTCCGATTAAAGTTCGTGCCATTTTGGATGCCCCGGAACCTACCAATATCACGGAGGTCAAACGGTTTTTGGGTGTAGTTAACTACTACCGAAACTTTATTCCGAACGCATCAGCCGTCATGAGCCCCCTTCACGAATTGCTTCGTGTCGGCGAGGATTGGCGCTGGGGGCCGGAGCAGCAGCGCGCCGTAAAGCGCGTAAAGAACGAGCTCATCTCCGAGCGCGTGCTGGCACATTTTGAGCCACTGGCGCAGCTCGTGTTAGCCGTGGACGCGAGCCCTACCGGCTTAGGGGCGGTGTTGTCGCAGGTAGGACAAAATGGTCGTGAAAGGCCACTGGCTTATGCATCTCGGTCACTAACAGCCAGTGAGCGAAACTACAGCCAAATCCAAAAAGAAGCAACTGCTATTATATTTGGTGTAAAGCACTTTCACCAGTATTTGTATGGCCGTAGCGAACCATTTGTTTTAAAAACGGATCACAGGCCTTTAGTTTCGATTTTCAATAGTTCCACGGGAATAGCCGTAACGACGGCCTTAAGATTGCAACGATATGCCATAATACTATCGGCATACAACTACGTTGTTCAATACACGCCTAGTAGAAATAATGTAGTCGCAGACTATTTTTCCCGTGCTCCATTAATAACTGAATCAATAAAAAGTGATAAAAACTTCGACGCATATTTGTCACTAAAATTTTTAGATACTACATCCCCAGTTCTATCTTTATCGGAATTAAAACTTGCAACATCAGGTGATAAGGTGCTTCAAACTGTAGTCACTTACATGATAAACGGATGGCCGCGTAAAATAAATTGCAAATCAATATCACCTTATTTTCAATGTAAGAACGACCTGCAATTTGAAAAAGGAGTCTTATTTAGAGGGCATAGGGTCGTCATTCCGGCTACGCTTAGAGAACGCATGTTATGCGAATTACATCACAGTCATCTGGGAATAATAAAAACAAAGCATAACGCTCGCAGTAGGTTTTGGTGGCCGGGCATAGACAGAGACATCGAGCGGTGCATCGGCGCGTGCGACACCTGCATTAGAGTGCGAGCGGCACCGCCGCGCGCGCCCCCCGCACCCTGGCCGCGCCCGCCAAAGGAGTGGTTTCGCATCCACATAGACTACATGACAGTCGGGCAACGGATGTACTTAGTGGTGATAGATGCCTTCTCAAAATGGTTGGAGTGTTTACATATGGATACGGGAACCTCAACGCGAGCATTAATAAATAAACTTAAAGTTTTATTTTCTGTGTTTGGCATTCCGGAAGTTATAGTGTCGGACAACGATGTCAAAATTAGTTCTATCGAATTTGACGAATTTTGTTCCAGCAACGGTATAACTCATTTAAAGTCGCCTGTTTACCATCCTTGTAGTAATGGGCAGGCCGAAAATGCTGTTCGAACATGTAAGAAAATGTTAAAATGTATTCTAGCTCTAAATTCAAATCAAGGTAATATTCATGAACAATTATTAGGATATTTATTTGACTATAGAAATACAATACATTGTTCTACAGGCGAGACCCCGGCATATTTAATGTTTGGACGAAACTTAAGAACAAGATTAGATGTAGCCTTACCTTGTCAAGAAAAATATTGTGATATTAACCCAAATAATAGTATATTTCAATGTAGAAAATTTAAGATAGGTGATATTGTTTGGGCTCGCTGGTATAATGCTAGAAAAGAGGGGTGGCAAATGGCCACTATTAAAAATAAGGTTGGCAACAGGATGTTTTTAATACATTTTTTTGAACCTGACGTAGAATGTGTTAGGCATGTTGATCAATTGTTAAAATATAAGGGCGATTTGAGTTTACTTGATAATGCTATAGGCTCAGCATACCAAAGCCAGCCTGCATTGCCATCTAACCCAGAGCCAGGCCCTATTAATACCGAACAATCAGAGGTTGTAAATACCGGCTCTGGTGTCAGCATGGCGATGGAGGAAGTAAACCGCGAAGGACAGCTTGAGTCTGTTCCGAGCCAATTAACAGAGAACAACGATAGGGAAGAATGGATGGACTGTGAGGGTGAGCGAGGGACCGAGGCAGTGTCATTTGAGGTTGAGCCATCTCCTCCAGAATCAGGTACGGGTACGGGTACCGTACCACCGTTGATAGATCGTTCTACGCCAATTGATCCATCGCTTACTCGCCAGTTAAGGCCAAAGAAAAAAATAGACTATAAAAAGTACTTTTAATTGTTTTATTTGTTTTATGTGTTGTCTATTTTGCTTATTATTATAGTGAAACATGTATTTTTTTCTATTGTTACCAGGGTCCTAAATAAGAGTGGAGGAAATGATGTATAGCTATGCTACCCTACTATACCCTACCTACCTACAATACAAGATACAAGTGTAGTGTCATGTCTTTTGTCAAACAGTAATAAACCGGCTCGGTTACTAAGCGGTCGTTTCATTGCACTCCCCTACTAATTTTATTTTTATACTACTTACTAGAACATGAGATCGTGCAAATGATATAGATATATGATGTTGGTAAACCTAATAATTATTTTGATTAGCATTCATTGACCCATTATTTTCGCACAGCGAAGCGGGCGGGTGACAGCTAATATACTATAAGTCACTGTTTCCACTGTCGAACAAAAACCTACCTTCTCTCTATCCATTTGTCTCTATTTTGGGCTATTTCGGGTCAATTCTTCGTTGTACTTACCGAGTAGTATGTTTATTCACTCCCCAACTTTGTCAATGCCGACACACCTATAAATGTTTAAAATATGTCTAAGTAAGACGCATGTTCCGTTTGGTGTCGGATGCAAAGAATAGCACCAACCCATCCCTTCCCGTGATGGGTGTCGTAAAAGGCGACTAAGGGAGTTTAAGACCCCGCGCATATCAAAAAGCACCCTAGGTCACCTGCGCGTTGGCGGGGAAACCACCACTATCGTTCCCAAAGAGTGTTGGTACCCGCCTGGGGTAGCCGTAAATACATTGCCAAAACTTTTGCAATAATGAACGTGGAAGAAACTGACATTTTGCGCCGACCCCAAGTAACATGGGACCAGGGCAGAAAGAAGAAGTAGAGTATAGGTGAGACAGATAAAACTCGTCACCGACGTCAGAGTCAATGTACCTGGTTTATGTTATACATGTTCCGGGTGTCCATTTTTTTATATTAATTTACGCTACGTAGAGAGAATGATAAAAACTAAGAGTGACGATAACGCTGAAGATTAAAGCGCATTTCACCTTATATCCTTAATTACAGGGGATCTATTCCTAAACTCTAAAGATAGGCTATCCAACCTCTAACTGTCGGAACATAGCAATGATATGATATTTTTGTTGGCATACTTAGATTTTAAATATCCTACTAATATTATAAACGCAAAAGTTTGTAAGTATGGATGGATGTTTGTTACTCTTTCACGTAAAAACTACTGAATGGATTTGGATGAAATTCGCATATAGATAGTTTATAACCTGGATTAACACATAGGATAGCTTTTATCCCGATATTCCTACGGGAACGGGAACCACGCGGGTGAAACCGTGAGCGACCGCTAGTATTTTATATATCTATGTAGGTACAGACGCCTGCACATCAACCTAACATCAATCTATACAAAATTACAAAAACAAAAACAAATGCTGAAAAAATTTCCACGAGCTGGATTTGAACCCGCACCCTTCTGGTTAGGACCACGATAGCTTGATTGGAAGAGCACCTGACCCGGTATGTCAGAACGTCAGTTCACAACAAAATTTGTGTTAAAAATTCTAAACAAAATTGTCAAATTTCTTCAATACATTTTCAACCTTAAGTTTAAAGCATAAAGTTCAAAGTATATTGAAGAAATTTAACAGTCTGTGTTAGGTTAAAGGGCAGGCGTGTGTACCTCCCTGCTGGGATCGAACGCGGGACCTCTGGGTATGAAACCGGTGATCTAATAACTAGACCACATACGCGGTAAATCATAAGTATACGAATAACGTGAAAGCGTATACAGGCGGCTTTCTAATTTCTCTATTTCTGAAATTGATACAAATGTCTACAAGTTGTCCGTTCGAGTTTTCATTCATCATCATCCATCACCCGAATATTATTTCTATCGATAAAACAAATTAATGTGTAAAACAAATTTCGAATTCGCACGGCGACAGATACATCAATTTAACGTTTCGTTAGATTTCCGTACGTTACCGGCTTATCACTCTAACCGATTCACAAATTGAATCATTGAAAACTCCAATTAATTTAGTTTCAATTCAATAATATATAATAATAATTGGATTTTGTAACTATGTCTACAATGTGTATGTTTGATACAGGTGTAATATACATATTATCGGTGTAACGCTTAAATAATATAATTATAGGTGATACTAGTTGTCGCCTGCGACTTCGTTGGCGAAGACTACACCCACAGAAACCTGAAGATCCCACAGGAACCTGTTACCGGAATAAAAGTATCCTATATCCTAGTTCGGGTCATGTTCTGTCTATGTGCAAAGTTTCATCCAAATCTGTTCAGCCATTTTCACGTGATTTAATTTAATAAATTTATTTTCGATAAAAAGTTTTGCATTACTTACAGTAGTTAGTGGCCGGAGTCTCCTTTTAAGCAAAAGATTACCTGTTTCAGGGGACTCCGCTCTTCCATTACTTACATTATTTTGCTTATAATTAAAGTTAGGTAACTAATAATTTATGATTAACAACTTATATATAACTTAAAAAGAGATTTTTATAGTAAATTGTGTGTGTGAGTGGGTGTGTGTTAGTGTATGCGTGTGTGAGGGTGTGTATGTGTGTGTATGTGTTTGTGTATATTTATATATATTATAGGTTTGGAAAAATATATATATTATTGTAATGAATTATTTTATTTGTTGTAAAAACAGCTCGGTCATATCATAATCAAGCGATTGTAACCATGCAAGTACCAGCTTTTTACATTCTTTATAATGTTTGGAATAAATGTCTAATTCCTTATTTAATTTATTGTAAATTCTGGCCGAAAGACTATTATACTGCGAAGTAGCAAACTTTGTAGTTGTTAATGGAACTATAGCTACATTACATTTTCTTCTACTTATTTTTTTATAAGCAACATATGGTAAATTCTTGTGCTTTTTTAAAACTAAACGTATTATAAATAGTTTCCTTACTGATAGTAAACCACAGTCAATGTAAAGTTGGTCAGTAGGGTACCTAAAGCGTTTGAAATACATTGTTTTTATCAGTGCCCGTTGCGTGCGCTCAATTTCTATAAACTTAGTTTTTGCCGCACCTCCCCAAATAGGAATGCAGTATGTCAAGATCGATTCAACCAACGCAATGTATAATCTATTCAAAAGATTACAATGAAAAACTCGATCCATATTAGGTTTGTCATCCCTTGGGACCACATGTCTTAGTGAGCGGAAGATCCATATTAATTTCCTCACTCTTCCAGCCAGTTGGTCAAGGTGGGGATACCAAGATAGCCTCTGGTCCAGGACGACGCCTAGGTATTTGTAGAAGGTGACTTTTTCAAGAAGTGGACAAGTACAGTTGATATTATTAGTGTCATTACAGTTGTGAATCTTTACACTAAAGTTATCAGTGGGCTGATTATTGTCATTAATACTGTAACATGTATATTTGGTTTTGGTGGTGTTTAGTGATAGTAAGTTATTCTTCAACCAAGTAGATATTTGAGCAATTCCTGATTCAGCACTATTTCTTACAGTTTCCCAGGAGTTACCAGAGAAGACAACAGCGGTATCATCGGCGTACGAGAAAATGTTAGCGTTATTGACTTTTAAGTTACACAAATCATTGATGTATATTAAGAATAAAGTAGGACCTAATACGCTGCCCTGAGGTACGCCGTATGTTACCTCTGCATCTTCACTAGAATACTGTTCCAGTTTCACTCTTTGTTTTCTATCAAAGAGATAATTTTCAAACAGAGCTAAAGGCATACCCCGAATTCCAATGTTTTGCAGTTTGTTCACAAGGATAGGGACGGAAACTGTGTCAAAAGCTTTTTTGATATCCAGAAACACAGTTAGACATTTCCTCTTTTTATCGATGTGTTCTGTTACTAAAGTGCTTAAAGCAGTTACGGCATCTTCTGTGGATATACCTTTCCTAAAGCCATATTGTGACGGAGCCAGAATGTTATATTTTTTTAAGAAATTAAGTAGTCGATTGTTTAATAATTTTTCCAAAATTTTTGAAATACTAGGTAGAATAGATATAGGCCTGTAGTTATTAACATCTGTTTTATCCCCACCCTTGTGAACTGGAGTAATAATGGATTTTTTAAGTGAAGCAGGGAAAACGCCTTTGTCAAAGCAAAGGTTGGCAAGGTGGGTTATGATAGGAACTATATCATTTCTAATGAATTTTAAATACTTGGTAGGGACTTCATCCCAACTTGGGGCACTATTCGATTTGAGGCTCATCAAGATACTATCAACTTCTTCACAATCTGCATTTAAAAGAACAAATGAATTTATCTGTGTAGGTTGTATATTAATTGGGTCACTGATAGTACACAATTGAATAGGTTGAATCTGTTGAGCAAGTTGTTTCCCAATATTTGCAAAAAAATCGTTAACAAAGTTTGCTGATTCAGGTGGCGAATTTTTGACATTCAATAATTCTGTATTCTTTTTTTAAGTTATATTATTTGTATACGTGATTTTCTTTATATTCTTCCAAAGTGAGTGAGTGATGCGCGGTCAAATTAACAGACAAACAGACAAAAATTCTAAAAGCTGTTGGAACGTGTTCTGTTATCGATTCGAAGTATCCCCAGCCAACGTTATTTCGAATATCTTCCATGTACAGACTTCCGACCCTCTTTAGCTTTATTATACTCGTATGTAAAGATAGTTTTACTACATATTGACATTTATTATAAACGTAGGTACAATATAATTGTATTGAAGAGCTCGATGGTGCAGTGGTTAGCGCGCCCGGTCTGCGATTGCTGAGTTTTAGGCGACGCATTGGAAATTTACGTGGCGGGGAGCTAGATTATTCCCAACAATTACAAAACATATGAAAGTGATATTTGATGACATGATTTTTCAATTAATTGACTTCATTTTGCTACTTGCAGAAACACGATTTGTCAACTTTTATAAAAGAGAAAAAAATATCAAAGTATCCTCTTTTAAAACATAGATTTTCATTTTACAGGCTAACCACACCGATTTAATCATCTATTTCTTTTTAGATCTACTAAGAAAATTTAGATAGATAGATAAGACTACTAGTCTTAACACACACTTTAATATTGTTCTTAATTTTTTTTTTAAATTTGTAGTTTAAATTCGAAGGAATAAAAACAGTTTTTCTTATGGTACGGGGCGCAAACGCTCCGTATGAGAAATGAAACAACTTTTACGGATCTACTCGCGTTTATTTTACACATTACTTATTTAATGTTTATCCTGACGTATGTGTAGTGTTCGCGTAAACTTTAGAAAACAATATGTGATCCAATACGGACTGGAAATAGCCAACAAAGTGCGTCGGTTGGAAGATCTGAAAACTAAGCGCGCTAGAAAAGTTACATCTTTAAATTTCTTGAAGAGATGTCGCGACCATGGTCTCATCCCAGCGTGTGTCAAGATATCGCCCAAGAGAGATATACGCGGGAGCGCCAAGATCTTACAACAGGCTAGCCAAAAATTGCTTCGTCACCTCATCTACCAACATCGTTCTGAGCTAAGTACAATTAATAATAAGATCGAGAGTTTGTCCAGTGTGCTAAAGTCACAATTGTCCGTATCAGATTTTAATAATTGCATTAATACACTTAATAAACGCGAAACATCTAAATATAATGAATGCAAACATAGACAAATTGATAAATTCCAAACGTTAGTATCGAATTTAAATAAAAAGTTTGTGAAATGGAACACGGCTAACAGTAGACTATCAACCATAGACAGCCACAAACGTCAAAATCAAAAAGATGATCGCACAATTGTTAATTTATCAAAACAAACACTGGACAGGCCCACCGTTGAGGTACTAAAAAAGGGGCTAAATTACGCCGTAGCCCCTCGCAGGATACCGTATGAAAGCATCATTAGCAACGTCGAGGATTGCTTAGTTAAAAATAACGTCAGGAAGGCTGATGCTGAGGCAATACGTCAAGACATATCGTCTGTCTTGCGCCGGAGCAAGTTGCCGAAATCCAACCTTCCCCGTGATCAGTATTTCGCTTTAAAGAACCTGCGAGCTAAGCCTGAATTAACTATCCTTCGTGCTGATAAAGGTAATGCTACGGTAGTAATGGATACGTCTGATTATAACGAAAAAATAACAATACTTTTATCGGATGACAAGACGTACAAACGCGTTATGATGCATTATGATCTTGTCAAACAACACTCCGAAACGTTAAATCTAGATGCTAACTATTTAATTCCTTCCTGCTCTAAACCACCAAAACTGTATGGGTTACCGAAAATTCACAAACCCGAGGCTCCGCTACGCCCTATTGTAAGCCAGATTGATTCACCAACTTACCGACTGGCCCGGCATATAGCTAAGATTCTTTCACCACTTAGAGGTAACACAACAGCTTATGTGAAGGATTCCTACCAATTTGTCAACGATATCAAAGACCTACATCTCGCTGACAATGAAACTATGGTTAGTTTTGATGTGCAGTCCTTATTTATATGCCTACCAGTTCAGGATTGCATTGAAATTACCAAAAAACGTCTAGCGGAACAAGATATGCCTGATGAATATGCAGTACTACTAGAGCATTGTCTAACATCGGGCTACCTTTTGTGGAATGACATTTACTACCTGCAAGTAGAGGGTGTTGTCATGGGTTTCCCTGTTTCGCCCGTCGTCGCCGATATCTTTATGGAAGACTTCGAGGAGAGGGCCCTGAGCACAGCACCGGTAACCCCTAGGTTCTACAAGCGGTACGTAGATGACACTTTCACTATCCTACCAACTGATAAAGTATCTGCTTTTCTAGATCATCTTAACTCCATACATCCAAAAATACAATTTACAATGGAGTTAGAGGCAGATAGTAAGCTAGCTTTCTTGGATATTTTAATTATCAGGAATCCGGATCATAGTTTGAGTCACACTGTGTATCGTAAAGTAACCCATACAGATAGGTATCTCAATGGTGATTCTCACCACCATCCTAGACAGTTGGCTACTGTAGGGAAATCTTTGTTTCAGAGAGCACGCGGCATCTGTGACACCCAACACCTGGCTGCTGAGCTTCAGCATGTCAAGCACGTACTACAGGATAATAAACTGAAAGTACCACGGCTTTGTCACAGAAAACGCAATAAACCAACCACAGTCGAGCGCCAACCTGCTGTACTTCCATATATGAAAGGTGTCACTGACAAGATTGGACATATCTTAAAGCGAGCTTCAATCAACACTTACTTCAAGCCGCCGAAGAAGATCAACCAATTTTTACGACCTGTCAAGTGCAACATACCCTTTCAAGATGCAGGCGTGTACAAACTGGACTGCGACTGTGGGCTCTCTTACATCGGGCAAACAAAGAGAAGTATAGGAACCCGTGTTAAAGAACATATAGCCGACGTCAAGCATAGGCGCGAAAATAAGTCTGCAGTATGCGAACATTCCCTAGAGGGGCCCAACCATTACATCAGATTTGATAAACCACAAATACTCGTTAAAGAACAACGATTCATCCCTAGGATGATACGCGAGGCTATTGAAATTAAAAAACATCCTAATTTTAATAGAGAAGATGGTTGGAATCTACCACCAGCCTGGGATCCCATCATACAAAATATTAAATCCCAGCCCCGACACCATACTGCCAGACCAAAAGATACTGTAAGCTATTTCTGCGTAAAACGGAACGCACCTGATTAAATTTAAATGAGGGTATACAAGCTACCAACTAATTATGAGATGACCAACACCTCAGTCTCCCTGTGACCACGAACCCTGCAAAGGGTTCGAAACGTCAGGATAAACATTAAATAAGTAATGTGTAAAATAAACGCGAGTAGATCCGTAAAAGTTGTTTCATTTCAATGTGTAGTGTTCGCGTAAACTTTAGAAAACAATATGTGCTCCGTATGAGATTTATTGTTTAGCGGGGTCATCGGATGGGTGACCAAAAATGTATCATCTTTTGGAAGGCACGTTAAACCGTTGGTCCCGGCTGCATTAGCAGTCGTTAACTACCACCAATCGACACAGGGCTCGCGTGATGGTTTATGGCCCTTTCTCCATCCAGGGGGTCGGCTCGTGCTCCAGCAATGGGGACATAAAATCAGCTGGTGATGATAATTGTATATTTCATAATTCATTTGTGGTAACTCCTTTTACTCGTATACTAATTTCATTTAATCATTTTTATTTATTTTATTAGCGGAACGGAATTACTTCGTTTATATAGTAATTTTTTTTAACTAAAATCGGTAAACTGAACTTCCAAAGTACGTGCAGACAGCATCCATAAAACACATCGAGATTAATTATAATCGAGTATAAAACATTATTTCAAAATTAATTACAGAAAATCACATTAATAATTGCTAATTCATTCACAAAAATGTAACATTGATAATAATGACAATAATTTCAATAAATAAATAAATCATTCAATATTTTTGAATTTCGAAGACTAGACTTCTAAGCGCCTAGAGATGAACCATGGATGTCAGGCGCACCATCCACTCTATTCAATAGTCTTTATTTAATAATTATAATTTGTTTAATAAAGTTTTAATTACCTATTGCCTTACAAATAAACATAGAATAAGGTTCGAATAGTTAACTTAACTATCATAATTAATGGCTTCGCGTTAAGCATTTAGCCAATTTCAAGTGTTTTTTCTATTATTAGTAATAAGGGTACCATTGTACGGTAGATAGAAATTAAAATGTAGTCTCACAACACGTGTAATTACGGGAAGAACTCGGCTGAAACTCCGTCCGAATAGTTATTCCGTGTTTTGTTTCTGTCATAGGTATAAACGTCATTTCAAATTAGAGTAAAGGAGAGCTCTGCCTGCTCGGTTGGGTAATGTATACCTAACGCTGGCCAGTTCGCTCAGGAACCTCCCCTAAGACTAGAGGGCTTGCATATTATATGAAATCTCTGTTAAATAATATGCGTAGACCTTGACAATAGTTATGAGAAGCGAATATTGTATGATGTTATTAAGAGCATTATACGAAACATGTGTTTTAAAAAAAAAGACTAATTGTTGAAAAAAATCCACGAACATGGTTAGGTGCACTACCGAACTAGGCTATCCGTGGCTCTATCTAACTCGCCGTAATTAATCAACACTCTTACTCTGTAAACCAAAAAAGCCCTATTCAAGGAGTGTACATTTAGTTAAAGTAAAAAAAATATATAAAAAAAAATATAAAAAAAATAATATAAAAAGAATTAGACAACATCAATTCAGTTCTGATCCCAAGATAAGTAGCTAAAGTACTCGCTTTATGGAAATCAGAAACAACGATGGTACCACAACCACCCAGATCCGACACAATATCAAAAAGTCCGTTTTCGACATTGACCCGACCGGGAATCGAACCCGGAACCTCAGAGTTAGCGCCGCCCAAAGTCTGGCGTGCAAGCCACTCGCAATTAAATTATGTAACTTCAGCCAACCAATTAATGAACACACGCAAAACTTCTGTTAAACTGTGGAAGTTGTTATTTTTGATCAAGAAATAGAACAGATTTGCAAGGAAGGCAGTACGTAGTAGGCTAATAAAATATCTTTTGTTCCATTATCGGAAAGTTGAGGCATTTTTAAACTTGTGGCTTTGAGGCTTAGTCCCTATATAACATGATTAACATTTTAAGAGACTCTTTGTTTTCTATAAAAGTTTTGTAAACTGTTAAGGCACTTTTGTTACAATGTTGTAGTCCTATACTCTTTGGTCTAGTGGTTCAGACAACTGGTCTCCCAGGTTCGATTCCCAGCGGGGGTACTGTTTGTGTACTCGGTTTAGTTGGTGGTAAGGCTTGTTTGTCTGCCTGGCTAGCTATCACCATCTTATCATATTAATATTATAAAGAGGAAAGCTTTATATTTTTGTATGTTTGTAACGAATAAACTCAAAAACTACTGGACCGATTTAAAAAAATCTTTCACCATTAGAATGCTACATTAGCGCTGAGTAACATAGGCTATATTAAAAAGAAATGTCCACCCGTGCGAAGCCGGGACGGGCCGCTAGTCTAAGTATATAGCTATAAAGTAATGTTTGTATGTAGCATTGTTGTGTTCCGGCAGCTAAGAGATGAGATAGCTAGTGACACAGTAGTAGAAGATTACGGGTGAACTGAGCGTCCACTTTCGGCCTTATCATCTCATAACATCAAGTGAGATTAAGGCCGAATGCTTTCTTGTAAGATATTTTTTTTTAAACTGAGTTGCTCGTTCTAAGATGAGAATACTGAGGAGCTCGATGGCGCAGTGATTAAAACGTTTAATCTGCGGTGCTAACGTTAAGAAACTTTTGCAAAGGCAGCTTATCTGTGCTTTGGAAGGCATCTGAAGCCGTTGATCCCGGCTTCATTAGCAGTCGTCAAGGCGTGGTTTTATTTATATTCACTCTGCGGTGTTTTAATATAATAGGAAAGGCTCGTGCCCCAACAGTGGGGGAACGTAAAAAGTACTACCTACTAATTAAAGTTTTGCTTATTATCACTTAACCGCTGTGATGGCTACATTGAAACTAGATTGGAACTAAGTCGATTACATTCTGAACCAACCAAGACTGTCCATAAAATTTTCAAAAGTTAACTTGAACCCTACGCATTGTCACGAAACACTCATTACGAATTTCACTAACGTTTTATTTACATTTATTGCATCCTTTTTATTAAAAATTTACTGGATCCGTTAACAGGGAGACTCCATGTCTTTGCCCCTTTTTATTAAAACATTTGAGTTTGAATGGCATTTGAATTTGTATGGCATTTGAGTTTATTTGGTATTTGAATTTGTATGGCATTTGAATTAGTATGGCATTTGAATTTAAATGGCATTGAAGCACCGCCTCCTGGTGACAAACGAAGAGAGTAAAAATTGTGCCATATAGAATAATCCCAAGTAACGCACGATGCACCCGACCGACGACGCCATGTTAATTTAGTTACGGTCGCCGGCGCCGGGCGCACAAGGGAAAGTCACGTACTAGTTCGCATGTCAAATAAAATTGAGAAATTATCTTCGACATGATCAGACGCATCATGAATATGCAAATTTTATGATCTCAAATTTAATATAGACTCAATTGACGGAACACAAAAGCGATGTCATAGACTGTCATTCCCATTCAATTTCTATTAAAAAACCGTTTTGACAGTTGCGAAAAAGTTTCTTTATTGACTAAGCAGTTAACTGGGTAATTGAGGCCCAGAAGTCAGGACGCATGTATCATAAAAAGATAGAAAAAAATAAAGAAAGGAAGAAGAGTATTATTTGATGCATGCTAAACATTTTTAAAACTAAGACCATGTAAAAAAAACTTATTTAGCGTACGAAGTATTTAGTAAATAGATTCCAAGCATAGAACATGTAAAAAAAGCATACTCATTAAATACCCAGTCGTTTCCTAAAAGAAGTGCGTACCCATGTCAATCGTCGCCGATTAATAAAATATCCGCTAATTCTTACCGAAGGGTTTAACGGCATATTTGATTATTACTCATTAATTATATGTATGCATTAATAAATAATTGTAATTCGTTTTGATATGAATAATTTGATAGGCAAGGGATGTCACTAAAAGATTGTAACGAAACAACAAAACACTTCACACAAACATAAAAAATATTATTTTTCATAATGTTCTCCTAATTGGAGCTTACACTACGCCAAAAATAAATAGGTAACATTTATCTGGCACTCGCACCCAAACTTCACAATACTTTTGTTTATATAAAAGAAAGGCAGCTAGTCAACAAAATATTTAAAAAAAATATTACATAATTAGCGTCGGGTCGTGGGTTGAAGCCCTTTAATTTGTGTTCGGCACTTCCTTGTGTCTGCGGTGCTTAGAAATCCAGCTTGGTCGTCAACGGGTGGTAGTGGATCACAGGTAGGTGGGCTGTAAGTATACGCGCGGCCGATCGGGAGATACGGCAACCGTAGTAGTTCAGTCGTAAGCCTTAGAACCCCAGCAATCGTAGAACCCTGAAATTCACTATCGTGCTTATTAGGCAGCGTTTACTGCACCAAGTTATCCGGTCATGATAAGCAGAAGGCTACAAGGAATGACTGATAATAGTAATGTAGTGGTTCGAATAAAAAAATGAACGCAAATAGGAATTTCCACAAAACACTGGATTATGGTCACTAGTCAACTAATTAATTAATATGACGACTTATACAAGAAATCCTTTAAAAAAACAAAATATGAAGTCAGAGCATCACACTGCGCGAGGCCTAAAAGCTGTTGCATTGAAATTACAATATTATCACAACGGCTCTGCCATTCTGTAATTAGAATTTCAATTAATGATTGTTTTAGTAAACGGCAAACGGCGGTTGTTTTAAGCGAAATGTTTACCTACTGGTTGCTTGTAAATAGGCCGGGTAGATACTGGGAAGGATAACGACTCATGAAAATAAAAAGATTAGTATAATATTATGTATTGTAACGTTGTACTTTTATTAGTATTTATCTAAATATAGTCACATATTTATTTCATTACGACCTCATCAACACATGTATACATAGTTAATCTAGAAATTGCTTTCGCCTTTTGACATATTCATCTTTATCTATTAGCATGAAACCTCATTGAATCCACACTCATTTCATGCAATAGGAACTGCTTTTTGTTCTTCCTCTTTTCTATATTTCATTTTTACAAGCTTTTATTTAGTTTCACCTGTCCCGATGTTTGTTTGTTAGTTTGTCTGTAATCAAATCTTGCACATTTGATCCAAATCCCGGTTACCGATTGAGTTGAAATTTTGCATGCATGTGTAATTCGGATGACAATGCAAAATTATTATGACATGGAACTGATCTGATGATGGAACCGGAAGGTGGCCATAGGAACTCGGTAGTTAAACGACCCAACCCCATCGAGTTTGGACTCCGATGATTTGTCTTGACGAGTACTTTGGTGCTAGATGGTAACCAGGGTCTGATGATGGAGCTGGAAGATGGCCATAGGAACTCAGTAATTAAACGACATAACCCCATCGGGTTTGGGCTCGTTTGATTTGTCTTGACGAGTGGACACCACAGTGTTTCAAGGCATTACGTTGGATGCAAAGCTACAGTGGGTCCCACATACAGATAAATTGTCGAGTAGACTGAGCTCTACGGCATAAGCAGTAATGAAAATTCGTCAGATCACTGACATTGAAACAGCTAGACATGTTTACTTTAGTTATTTCCATAGCGTAATGTCGTACGGCATTTTACTGTGTGGCAATGCTGCCGACATTCAAACTATCTTTGTGCTGCAGAAGCGGGCTATTTGAGCGATTTATAACCTAAAAGCTGGTAATTCTCTTAGGAAGAGATTTAAAATATTAATATAATGATAGTTGTATTGCAGTTGCAATATATTTACGAGAACCTAATGTATAACCTAACCTAATGTATGTTTATAAAAACTAGTGGTCGCCCAGTGGTCAAAATTCGACCGTAATTTTATTAAGGCTGCACGGATTGTATCCTAAGCAATGAAAAATTAAAAAAGATATAATGTGAGTTTGGATTGGCATTGACAGATTTCGGCCGCTCCTCTTCCATTTTTGAAAATTTTATATGCGTGTGTGTCAAATACATGGTAGTGTGTGTAATGTTTGTTTTATTGATTGAATGTATTTTTTTATGACTAATTTAAAAAAAATATTAACATTATATACTCCTGCTCTATATAAACTATAAGTATGCGAAAATTCATACTCCTCCCTCCGCGCAATTTTCGTAAAAAGGGGTACAAAGTTTTTGCTTCACGTATTATTATATAGATATTGAAACTTTTTTATAACACAAACAAAATAAATAATTCATTTAGAGGCCGGTGTGTACGTTTTTACCATAAAGTTCCAAGTAATATTCAAAAACTTAATATTAATAAATTTTAAATCGCCATTAAAGAAAAGCTTTATAAAAAAGCTTATCATAAAGTGTCTGATTACATTGAAGACAAAACAGCATGGGTTTTAAATGCTCCAATCACTACAACAGGTATTTCTAATTTAAAATATTGTTAAGTTATTTTAAACTTGTATAACTTGGTAACAGCATATAATTTTGTAAATGTCGTTACTTATATTAAAGCTGTGGAGTTTCTTCCGCCCATGCTTCTCCACAGCTAAAAAATAGACGTCCTGAATGGGTAGTAGGTAAAAAAGTGTTTGGACGATTCAGAAGAACTTTTCTAAACTTTATTTGAATAAAAATATTTGACTTTGACTTTGAGTACTTTGGTGCTAAATGGTAACCAGGGTCTAATGATGGAGCTGGAAGTAATTAAGCCATACAACCGCGTCGAGTTTGATTCGTCTTGATGGGTATACCGTTTTTGATGGGTAGTGAGTCAAGTGGTGGTGGTTTGGTGGACGTGAATATGCGACCCCATCTTTGGGAGAATAAGTTTGTTCGTTCGTGGATTTATGTGGATGAATGTAGATTCTGTTTTTGATTAGATGGATTAGATGGATGACCCAATGCCAAGGTGAGCACGTGCCGAGGGCTGAATGGTATGGAGGTGTATAAACATGTCATTTCGCTAAAGTAATTTTTTTAACTAATTGACATGTAAAGTTATTAAAATATAAAATACATACAGCTTTAAGTGCTGAAAACAACACTTTGTGAGCGTACTACGGGCTACATAACGAAAAAACTCTGCTACGCACTATGAACCTACGCCGTAGTCAATCTCGCATCAAAAATACTAAAAAGTTAAAAATAAGATTAAAAGAAAAAAATCTTTTTAAAAACTAGCTATTATTACTTGTTAATAAAAAAAGAAAAATAATGAAAGTGTAATATGCTAAATGTTCTATAAAGTTCCATCAAAATGTGACACGTTTTTATTTATACAAAATTAAGTCTGTGATAAAAACGCAAAGATTTAATAAGGTTAATTATCTTTAAAGGTTGCAATATAATGGTATTTTTTATCAGGTTTAAATTATTTTAACTTCATAGTTCTTTTTTTATTAACTAGTAATAAATTCTTGTTTTTAAAATGTTTTTTTATTTTTATTTTTTTCATTCGCGTTTCGCGTGATACTGTCTTTTGTTTAGGATATTAAAGCTATTAAATATAAGGATATTTCACGCCACGCGGTTTTGTATTAGAACTTTGTGAAAATTTTGTGAAACAAAAAAGTCGCTATTTTGTTGCGTTTTCATTTTTCTATGAAAAACATATTTTTTAAATGTTTAGATGAATTAATTAAACAAAGGTAAGTAATTAATATTAACATTGTTTGTTGTTCATGTCTGGTTGTAAAGTTGGATTCGGATAAGTGTTAAAAAGTTTTATTGCAAATTGACTTATCAAAACTTCATTAAACACTACCGGAAGGAATTTGTTATGTGCTTTAACATTTTAAAAACAGATTCAAACCTTTACCGGTACTTACTCGTATATTTTAAATGTAGGCACTTTTGTTATAACAAAGGCTGAATCGGTGTTCGTTATAATTTACTGTTTTTATTGCCTATATCTCTAGGAGAACTGAGAAAGGACCTACTTACTAAATTAACGGTAGTTAGACACGTACACATATTCCCAGCTTTCTACACAGCTTCTTTTACCTACATCTTTTGTTGCGGTAGAGATTATTTCAACGGACGGTGGTCACATAACTACGTTTTGCCCTGGTTTCATTTTCTTTTCGTAAAATAGCTACTTCGACCATTTAAGATCATTCCATGTTTCTTTTGGTACCGATAATAAAATAGGATAATTAACGTATAAGTTAGTAAGTAGAAGTAACGTTTTAAGTCCGTCAGCAGGATTCTATTCGTCGTATTAAAAATTCATTATAAGTAAAAACTTCTTGAGTGTTTATAAACAAAAACTCTTCGAAATTTCAATCAGTTCCGGTGGGACATCCCAACGGAACTGGTTTTTATTAACAAAAGGTACTTATAATGTATTTTTTAATACAGTTTTTTTTTTATTTCATTACTTATTAGTTGTTTTGTAAGTGGTCAAATTGTGACTTCTCCAAAAGATGTTTTTTAAAAGAAAAAATAAGTTTTAGGTATGGTCGATTTCTTAAAATTACCATTAAATTAACCACTTAAAATAAGAAAACTAAGGCATTTCTCAAAAATTTAAGCAAGTAAAATTATTGTAGAGGATTTAAGAATAAATGTTATCTAAATACATTTCGTGTTTTTTCCATATTTTTTACGTGACGTGTGCATGAATTAGTTCTTCAACGCGCAGAACGTAAACACGGGAATGTTTAAAGCCTAACAAAGTGATTAAAAGTAACATCAAAGTAAATAAACTAACATATTTAGGAAGCTCAAAATCCCGCACTGTAAAGTGATGTTAAATAAATTTCATTTGTATTCATATTCATGTTCATATTCATATCTTTATTGCACTCCATAAGTTACAAAGATGTTAAAAATATAAGTAGGCACATTTATGGACCCTGTAGGGCACGGCAAGTAGTTTTTTTAATAACTAAAACAAAGATCTTATTTTCTGATAATACTGCAAGAACACTGTTTCGTACAAGACTGGCGCCTTAACGACGACGTGACATTATACCAATTATTTTCACTGGTTGGTTAACTTTACGATGCGTACATAATATAGCGAATTTGTATGCAAATATATTTTTATATAATATACTTTTATTTATTTAGTTGATTTAGACAAAAAGGGTCATATATGGCGTATGTAATATAGTAATAATAATAACATTTATTAATTCAAGTAACAAGTTATAATTTTACTTCTCCGATGTTATTACTAACATCGGAGAAAAATCGGTAAAGGCAAAAACAATAAATTAAATTTTATTTGATTACATTCCTAATTATAAGTTATGCCCGCACACAAGTCACCCCCGCACCACCCCGGCAGATGTGGTGCAGCAATGACCTATGTACCGGCAGTCTTGCCTGCTAGCAATCGTCATCAAGATGCTGTTGGTGATGCCCCGCACCTTGCGCACCAGGGAGGCGCATCGCTTTCGCATAGTCGCGTAGAAGCAATCAACTCGCGCTTCTACAAACCTATCCATAAACGCTTGTGGATCATGATGTTTAAATATAACAGTTCTGAGGCCCTCTAGTTCTAGTTAGAGTTAAATGCTTTGTTGTACGTCTATGGAAGCTGGCTAGCTAACGCGGTGCATTTACAGATAGATTTTAGGTTTTACTAATCCAATTAGTTAGCCAAGGAAATTACAACTTAGCGATAACGAAGAGCACGATGGCGAAGGAAAATCTTATAAACACACACTTTTCGTGTCTATTTTTTTACTATAGTCCGTTTAGTCCTCATTACAGCGGTAAAGTAAAATTTACAAATTCATAATAAAATAATTAATAACCACTCACAGGAAATCACCGCATTGTCTATTTAATTTTATTATTATTCTTATTATGACAATATTAATATTAAGTGGGTTTGTCGCAATGCTACGAAAAGGTGAACCCAAGTATGTACACTTTTTAGCACCTAGCGTCGTAGTCGTCGTAGTAGTCGTAGCATTCGTAGCTACGAAAATGTGAAGAAGAAAATGTTTGTGTAACATGAGTATAGGTAGCTACCTATACTCATGTTACACAAACATTTTCTTTGCTGGTTATTAAAACAAAATTTACATTGTAACCGAAATAATATTAAAAATAGACTTACCTACCTAACTTCCTGTGTCCCTCATAGATGTTTTTAATGAGTACACTTCATGAATACAAAAAAAATTGTTCCTAATATCAAAATACCTCATCTCTAAATTACGAATGGTTGAAAATCGCTTTGTTCGGTCCTAGTCACCGTAATAATATTATCGACACGACGACAGTTGCTGTTAAATTGAAATTTCAGTTTAATAAAACTGACGAATCTTATTTTGAGATAAACAATTTTTCTTATTCGAAATTAATGAATTTCGGATTGTTGAAAATCTGAATATCCAAATTCGGAATTACATATTTTGCAATATTTGGGTGTTCTCGTATTTTACATTACATTTCTTTAAAGTGAAAATGTTGAAACTTAATATACGAGAGACTGATGTTTGACATAAATCATCGGCATTTCGTATTTTGCTACGAAGATTTTGTTTATTGAATTTAATGTATTTGTAACACATTTGTATTATACAACGTGTAACAGAAAGGTGAGGTCAAAATGAAAAGATCCAAAGTGTATCCGATCTTGATCTCGTATGCAGAGTTACTAAGACATAATTATTAACTTTAGTTTGTCATGTAATTGTAAATTAAATACTTATATTAGTGAAATCATGCGCGTCAGGCTGGCATAAGCAAGCAGCAGTGATCATGAATGTAAGTACACAGAGGTTACTAAGCCACTAGGGATGTAACTTGTTTATTTTGATTGTAACGTCACGATTCAAATATTGAATAAAAATTTGCATAACAAATTAAAGTTAATAATTATTTGTAAGTAACTATACATTTCTGATTCGATCACGCAGAGAAACCCCGAGCATGAGGAAATCCAAGAACAAAGGTAACTGACATTGCCCGAAGAGTTGCTAAGCTCAAGTGGCAGTGGGCAGGGCACATTGCTCGCAGGCCTGATGGCCGCTGGGGCGGGATAGTCCTTGAGTGGCGACCGCGTACCGGAAAGCGCAGTGTGGGCAGGCCTCCAACAAGGTGGACCGACGATCTGGTGAAAGTCGCGGGAAGCCGCTGGATGCGAGCAGCACAAAACCGGTCAAAGTCAAAGTCAAAGTCAAATATTCTTTATTCAAATAAACTTTAGAAAAGTGCTTTTGAATCGTCCATAATTTTTTTACCTACTACCCCTTCAGGACGTCTATATTTTAGTGCTGTGCTGGTCGCTGTAGAGATCCTTGGGGGAGGCCTTTGTCCAGCAGTGGACGCCTTTTGGCTGAGATGATGATGATGATGATGATGATGATGATGAACTATCGGATACACTTTGGACCCTTTCAATTTGACCACACCTTTCTGTTACCCGTATAATATACTTCTACATTTATTCTGCACTTCTTTTCCATATGAACTTAAACTATACCAGATTTCACATTCCTTTGCGCTTTGTGCTTGAAAGGGGTACAAAGTTTTTCTTCACGTTTATGTAAATACTAGGTGGAGCGACGATTACCGCAAGGTAGTAGACAATACACTTGTGATGATGCTGATGTCATCATCAGCATGCAGCATGCAGCATCATGATGATGTAGTAGGTAAAAAATGTTTGGACGATTCAAAAGTACTTTTCTAAAGTTTATTTGAATAAAAAAAATCAAAGGCAATCCAAAGGGGCAATGTTGCCAGCATTCTTGGGACCGTTCCTATGAGCCCACAGTTGGAGGACATCTTTTATTTGTAGTTCTTTAGCTTTTAATTTTCTAATTATTTTTCTTTGTTTTTTTTTTATATTAAGTTTTAATAAAATATTTAGCCTTTGTCTTTAATGATGATGATTTATATAAAGATTATAACGGTGACGTATCTTTCAGCGTCACCAACATCTTCTTGGTAAACCTGTCGGCCGCCGATCTGCTGGTGACCAGCGTCTGCATGCCCATCCAACTCAGCAAGGCCATCACCCTGGTCTGGTTCTACGGGGAGACGGTCTGCAAGATTGTCAATTACATACAAGGTGAGAATATTATTCCTGATAGAAAATAGACTTATAATTTTGTTTGTAATTTCTTTTATGCGTTTATATTCGCTTAATTAGTTTTTTTTCTTTTAATATTTAATATCTGAATAACATAATTATTATATTACGACAGTATCTTATGTACTCGTACATTAAGGCAAATGCTGCGTATGCCTGTAATCGGTGAGCATATTTGAAAAAGGACCTTTGTGATAAGTATTGTGATTGTTTAATGTTCGGTTAACCTCTTATCGTCCCTTCTGAAGCACGAAGGAGCTCGATATGATAAATTTTAGGTCACCCATCCGATGACCGGCATTTGCGAAAGTTGCTTAACCTTATCAAACGCAGATCGAGCGCGTTAAACCACTGCGCCATCGAGCTCCTCCAGTTAAAAATTAATTAGAAATATTACCACAGATATTACTGCCGCCCGGGGAGACGGAGATTGTGGGACTTTCCCCTTGACCCCATCCATCGGAGAGCATTATACATGCACCGAAGTCCCAACCCTATTATGAATGACGCATGCATAAGAAAAGCATTATCATATTACCTATTATTCGTTCAACATATTATAATTTTACGCCACTGTGGCTGTATATTTCGTATTTTCAATGCATAGCCTTGGTTTGTGATCACCAACCCGCACTGGCAAGCGTGGTGATGAAGCCATTATCCATCCGGCCTTTGCCCAGTAGTGAACAGTCATATGCTATTTAATACTACTGTATTAAACTTTTATGATTTCGGGCTCAGCCAAGCATTATTTTTAACCCTAGACACCTAACGTTCGGACGTACCCCTTTAAACCTAACCATACGTCGCCGTCGTTTCGACGAGCACTTTTTGGTGTGCTTAATATCATCTATTAATATATAATTTCGTTACGTTTAGTACACACATACGTTATACAACTATTATTTTAGTAAATAAAACAATTATTTTCTATTTTGTTACAAATATATTTCTTTCTTTTTTTATATATTAGAAGGAGACAAACGAACAGGCGGGTCATCCGAAAAAACCGATAAATATATTATTTTTAAGAGAGTAGTCCTCTATTAAAAATAAATTGCTTAAAAGAAGGCCGAATAGCTTTAAGGCCGGCAACGCATCTGTGATTCCTTTGGTTTTGCGGGTGTCCATGGGCGGCGGTGAGATCGTTATGAAACCACATAATTATAAAAATGTATATAAAAAACAACAAAAATAGCTTTTTTCTGTTTAGCAAAACATAACTATAACACTCTTATTATTTAGGAAATAAAAACAAAACTAGTTTTTTAAAGCACATTGTACGCAGAAATCAACTTTATGTTCACCACAAATTGCAGTGTTGTATTTTGAGCATAAGGACTTTGTCATGCGCCTTTTTTATAAGAGCAGAGACCACAAACTTTTCTTTTTCTCATATTTGATGCCTCTACTAGGGGAAGGTCATTGCTAATGATGACTGACTTTGACCTTGACCTTCATCGTTATTTGCAACTAGTATGTCTCTGATTTTGTCTTTTACGTGCGTCGGCATTGTACGAATTTCCAGTCGGATTTTGAGTCATGAATTGTTCAAATAATAAAAGTGGATTCACTATTATCCCTTACGACACGAGTATTTGAACTATGCCCTTTGATGGTAGTCCAAACATGACGGGAGCGCCTGTGGATATTGCTTCGTAAGAAGGTCAAGATAGATGGATTACTACCTGAGGTCTCTTGCAAAGGAAGAGGAGATGTTTGTAGCTCCAGCACATTATCCAGCAGACCAGACGAAGAGCGCTCTTGAGCGTTCACGGGACTATCTTCACGATTAGAAGGGTCACGTCTGAGTATCGCTTTCTAAGTTGTCAAACTCCACATTGTCTTCTGTTTCGTTAACAGATAATCCCTTCGATGAACTAACACCTTCCTCTTCCAATAATGAACGTGATATATGCTCATCAGGCAACAATGGTCTCGAAGCCATGGCAAAAAATGCATAAAAGAATAAACACCAATTGCATTAAATATATACACAAACACTAAGTTCGTCGAAACTCAAGAAATTATGTACTTATCCACCGGACCCGGGTGCCTCCCGAAAGAGCCCGGCGAACACTAAGTTTGGTAAGCGAGGCCACGACGATGGGTGCACGCGCCAATAAAAGATGGCGATATTTCTGTCCTGCATTACGAATGCAATTTTCGACGAAGGTTAGGTTTCTAGGGTTAAAAGCAATCTACTCATGAGAAAATAGTCCGTTTATTGTAGATATATGATTATATGCTTACATGTAATAGGTTTCAATGTTATGTAATAAGTTAAATCTATAAAAACTGTCTCTAGTTTTGTAACCTGTGAGCAGCCGTGCAGTTGGACTGCAGCAACTTGTCAAACGCAAACAAAATGAATCAAAAAAATGTAATTTAAATAATATGTAGTGTTAATTCCGCTAACTCACTCGTTTATACAGCTTGGATGCAGTACGCATGCACCGCCCTCCCGCCCGCAAAAAGTATGCACATGCAGGAGAAACAATGCGTGCAAACGAAATGCACACCAACACCGATACCCGACACGTGTTTCGCCCCTCCACGGGGCATCCTCAGGAGCTGTTGACTGGTCGAGAGCTGCGCACCGACTGTTACAGCTACGCAGCTCCCGGCCCCTTTTATAAAGCGCCATCGTTTGACATTTGTGACGTACTACCCGCGACAATACGTAGTAATGGGGATGGAACTAAATTTGTTTGGTCATTCAACAGCACATGACTGTCATTATTATGTTTCATTATTTCTAATTGCTCCAACACACACAACCGAAAACTTTTATAACAAACATGCAAAATATTATAGCTGTTATTGTCGCACAAAGAATGGCCGGTATCAATTAGATGTTTTGCGAAATGTGATTTATCTGGATGGCCATTCCTATACGCGGCAATATGTTCCTTATATCTAATGTCAAAATTTCGGCCTGTCTGACCTACATAGACCCCATCACAGTCGTTACAAATTAATTTATAAACACCGGATTTTTTTGAGTTTTCTAAACGATCTTTACCGTTACAAAGGTGACGTACATTTTGGTCTGTTCTAAAAGTAACGTAGATCTTGTTTTTCCTAAGGATATTAGCGATTTTATCTGAAATAGGGCCTACATAAGTCAGACTACCTACATATTTGTGGATGTGTTCTGGGGGACATGCATAAAGTAGTGAACGAACCCTTTTATTCTGCTTATTTTTAATTAAACTGTCAATAATTTGTTTTGAATAACCGTTAGAAATCGCGATTTGATAGATAATATTAAGTTCTTTGACGTAATTATCTGCGGACAGAGGTACCGACATTAATCTATGGACATAGCTGCGGAAGGCAGCTAGTTTCTGTTGTAATGGGTGACAAGAAGTAGCGGGGATAGTTGTATCGGTATGTGTGGGTTTGCGATAGATTTGGAAATCTAGTTTATTATAAACTCTGGTAATGGTTAAATCTAAAAAGTTAAGTGATTTGTTGGACTCTAGTTCTAATTTAAATTTAATTTTTGGGTGGATCGTATTAACTTTTTTGACAAAGGTATCAATTTGACGTCTAGTACCGGTCCAGCAAATAATTACGTCATCGACATAACGATAATAGAACTGAATATTGGGTTCGTTCACTATATGTTTACGTTCAAAATAATCCATAAAGATATCCGCCATTAGTGGACTTAAAGGTGAACCCATTGCCAGACCTTTCTTTTGACGATAGTATTGGTTAATAAACCTAAAATAATTTTGTTCCATGCATATTCTAGTAAGGTTAAGTAAATCATATACTTCTCCAGGATGTAACCTTTGTCTCTCAAAATGGATACCCAACATACTTAAACACTCTTCATAGGGAACGTTGGTAAATAAACTATCAACATCCAGAGAAAATAATTTGGAATAAGGGGAGATGTTGATGTCTTTAACTTTCTCAATTAAATCTAAACTATTTTTTAAACTATACTGAGGTTTAAAAGAGGACTTTGTTCGTAAAAGGTTGTTAAGGTATTTAGCTAATTCGTATGTTGGGGCACCAATATAAGAGACAACAGGGCGTATAGGAATGTTGTCTTTATGAGTTTTAGGTAAACCGTATAAAAAAGGTGAACGTGGATTCATAGGGATCTTGTACTTTAATTGTTCTGGAGAAATATATGTTGTATTTTTAATCGCGTCCTTCACCCGTAATGTATAATTTTTTGTTGGGTTAGAGTTAAGGCATTCAAAATCTTCCCCCTGGATGACGTCGTTAACCTTCTGGTTGTAAGCAGTTCGATCTAGAATGACTACGGAACTGCCTTTGTCCGCTTTTGTGATAATAAGATTGTTCTGACAAATTTTGTTTTGTAAAGATCGAAAAGTTTGAATTTCAGGAACGTTTTGAACAGTTGAGGAAGTAAAAGCTAGATAATAAGATATGGTTGAATGAAGAATGTAGACATTGGTTTTCGGTGCGGGATAATATCAAGCTCCACCTTAAGGTATTGTACTCAGAGTTGAGTTTTAATTTACATAACGTGGAGTTTGATATTTTAGATAACAAGGCTCGCGATTTAGCTTCCAGGTTGGCGCATGATAAATATTTAACACAATGCAGAAAGTTGGAGCGATTATCTAGGCACAGCCGCAGCAATATTAGCGAACATACTGAATTTCCTTCAAATTTAGCTCATTCGTTCTATCCTCGCGTAAAGAATTATTCCAATACCCAACTTTCCACGTCAGAATATTCATTATTAGAGAAAGGACTTAATTATAACGTAAAAACTCGGCTGTCCCAGAAATCTCTCGAAACTTTGGTGGTGGATTCAGAAATAGCTTGTTCTAAAAGTAAACAGGATGGCGCCGTTAAGCATCAGGTAGCAGTTCAAATTAAAAAAGCTTTTACTTCCTCAACTGTTCAAAACGTTCCTGAAATTCAAACTTTTCGATCTTTA